>OY292279.1:1465427-2930854 GCA_958496175.1 Sisyra terminalis | reverse complement strand
GCCCGGAAAACGCTAAGGGGAAAAACTTTTTTTTTCAACTCTTCAGAAATTTCATTTCGTCGACCAAATGTACGTCGATTTTTTCCGCAAAATTATTTGTCGAATTTTTCGATGAGATTCACACCATAGCTGCATTACGTTACGATCAAAACATAAATAAATAAAAAAATCAGTTATTCGATGTCGTTAATGGATTTTTCGATTTTACAAATTTACATATTAAGCATCATAATGCAATGCAAATGTAAATTGTTTTCTTAAAAAAAAGGATCAAGGACCTAAAAATATCCTAATGTGGTTTGACATCTTTTCCGATCGTAACATGGAGCACCTTTGGTTAAAATTTTTCCGGAAAATTCCATGAAAATCGTTCTGGTGAGTCATATTTATTAAAAGATTTTCTTGGAATTTTCCGGAAATATTTTCACCAAAGGTGCTCCATGTTACGATCGGAAAAGATGCCAAACCACATTAGGATATTTTTAGGTCCTTGATCCTTTTTTTCAAGAAAACAATTTACATTTGCATTGCATTATGATGCATAACATATAAATTTGTAAAATCGTAAAATCCATTAACGACATCGAAAACTTGATTTTTTTATTTATTTATGTATCGACGGTAACGTAATGCAACTATGGTGTGAATCTCGTCGAAAAATTCGACAAATAATTTTTTGAAAAAAATCGACGTACATTTGGTCGACGAAATGAAATTTTTGAGAACTTGCCAAAAAAAGTTTTTTCCCTTAAGGTTTTCCGGGACCAAATTTACACCATCGATAGAGTAATTAAAGCGCTATCGAATGAGCCTACTAACGTTAACCTACGATCGATAGTTATCGCTACAAATGGCTTTAAAGTTGGAAAAAGAGCAAAAAAGTGTCAAATTTGGCCAGTTTCTCAGATTTTTTCAGATTTTGCCCGAAAAATTTTCGCCAAAAAATGGAAAATTATATAATTAAAAATGATTTTTAGGCTTCCCGCAGCGTAACTAAGCCATTCCCGAAATCCCATTTCGCTAAATTCGAAAATTCGAGGTCCTCCTCCTCATTATTCAAAAAAATGACGTCACAAAATCAATGAGCTAAAATAAAATAAAAAATATATTGCATCATCGATCTATCGTACGATCATTTCCAACCCCAAAAGGCTGGAACTTATCGATCGAATATTTCGATGATAAAATGTCTGAAATTAAGGATTAATGTTAATTAGTGATATTATATGCTGTAAGGAAGAGAAATCAATTATTAGAAATTATAAAAATCCGGGACCAATCGGGATGCGAACCAGGGGACCTCGACTTCGAACAACAGCAACGGCGACCAAGACGACTCGGCTATCAGATGATATATGTAAATGACGCTAAAACTCATATATAAACAATTCTGATGAGATTTGTGGAAAATTGAAAAAAATTTTCGATCGAAGGAATTAGAATTTCCCGACCATATTCGAACCATAGCCGTTCCATGTTAAAGTTGGAAAATTTGATTAAAAACATTGCAACATTTTAAGGTCCTTGATCCTTTTTTTCGAAAAAAACTAATTTGTATTGGACTAGCATTATCTTGCATAATATGTAATACTTTAATATCGATTTAATTAATTTTAAATTTTTTTACAATCGAACAATTTCCTTGGAATTTTCCGGAAAAATTTTAACCAAAGGTGCTCCATGTTACGATCGGAAAAGATGTAAAACCACAATGGAAAAGTTTTAGGTCCTTGATCCTTTTTTTCATGATAAGAATTTACATTTGCATTGCATTATGATGCATAATATGTAAATTTGTAAAATCAAAAAATTCATTAACGACATCGAAAAGTTTATATTTTATTACATTTATGTATCGATGGTAACGTAATGCAGCTATGGTGCGAATTTCATCGAAAAATTCGACAAATAATTTTGCGGAAAAAATCGACGTACATTTGGTCGACGAAATGAAATTTCTGAGAACATGAAAAAAAAAGTTTTTCCCCTTAAGGTTTTCCGGGGCCAAATTAACACCATCGATAGAATAATTCAAGCGCTATCGAATGAGCTTACTATCGTTAACCTACGATCGATAGTTTTCGCTAAAAACGGCGTTAAAGTTGGAAAAAGTGAAAAAAATCGCGATATTTGGCTTATTTTTGGGATTTTTCAGAATTGCGGCCGAAAAATTTTCGAAAAAAAACGAAAAAATTGACTTTAGAAAATGTTTTTTAGGCCTCCCATGACGTAACTAAGCCATTCCCAGAATCCTATTTACCGAAAATCGAAAATTCGCTCATTTTTCGATATTTTTGGGGAATGACGTCATTGGATGGCGACGTATGTGTGACGTCATATATATGAAATTGAGTGACGTCACAAAACCAATGAGCAAAAATAAAATGAAAAATATATTGCGTCATCGATCGATCGATCGATCATTTCCAACCCCGAAAGGTCAGAACTGTTCGACCGAATATTTCGATGAAACAATGTCTGGAATAAATTATTAATGTTAATTAGTGATATTATATGCTGTAAGGAATAGAAATCAATTATTAGAAATTATAAAAATCCGGGACCAATCGGGATGCGAACCAGGGACCTCGACTCCGAACAACGGCAACGGCGACCAAGACGACTCGGCTATCAGAAGATATATGTAAATGACGTTGAAACTCATATATAAACAATTCTTATGAGATTTTAGGAAAGTTGAAAAATTTTTTCGATCGAAGGAGTTGGAATTTTCCAAACATATTTTAACCATAGCTGCTCCATGTTACGTTCGGAAAAGTTGTGAAACCACATTGGAAAATTTTTTGATCCTTGATCCTTTTTTTCGATAATCTATCGAAGAACATTGAACTTACCTTACTTACCTTATCGTTGCATTAACTTAACTCTTTTATGTATTCTCTAACTCTGAAATATAAAATTCAAGAGGATAAGTAGGGTAAATCGAATTGAAACAATGAATTCTATTAAAATTAATTTATTAATGTTAAATATCAATTAAACATAAACAATAATACAATATAAGTTTTTTGCATATTTACAATAGTTTATATAAATTATGTAAGTTATAGTATCAATTGTTACAATCATACATGTAGAAATATTGAGTTAATAAAACTTAATGGATTTTTCAGATATTGACACTATTTATCACTTGTACCACTTTATATTATAATAAACACTTTATACATTCACTGATTTATTAAAACACACTTTACAGCACTGATTGTTGTAGTAAATCCATCAGTGATCTCCTCGGTAGATATCAATTGTGGAAATGATATCCATGATGAATTTCCATTGTTGATTCTCGAACGATCCTCATTTATTCCTCCAACTTCCAATAGGAAATGATGAACAATTCAAAGAGATTGAATAATTCTCCGTTGTCATTGGTCAGCTACTTCTGGAACGAAAAAACCAACTAGAACAATATTTGGAGGTCTCAAAAGTACTGATACTTACCAATCATTTATATCCCATAAAGATGATCCTTTCTTCAGCGCAAAAACAATGTCTATGTCCATAGTTTCTTGGTAATTTGGATCTGTAAAAATATAATTTATTATTACTAAAAAAAAATTATACTTTCTACCTACTTTAACATGTATACTGGGGAACACACGGCGTAGCCCATTTATATAATTGAAACTATGGTTCCTAAACTTTTCATTTATTAAAAAAACGGATAGTAGCAAGATTGTTTTTCCTGATAAATGTTCTTTTTCCTAAGTTTCAAAAAGGATAATTTTCAAGTACATAAAAAGGATATAAGTGATGATTTTTTTTTATTGAAGACTGAATTATTCTTAACGGTATTGCATAATTCAGCTCTTCATAAGAAGGACTTAAAAATACAACCATAGTTTTGGTCACTATTAAGCCTATTTCGATGATTAAAACTTGAAATATTATTATGGTCCTGTTTATCCCGTGATATCAATACTTGTGGATGGAGATATTCTTCTGATACCCATAATACTTATGCTGCACTTCCAGAGACTTAAATTTGCAGATTATTTGATTGGATTCTTCTCTGTATGATTTCGTTTTTAATATATTTCATTTTTGTCGTACATTAGTTAGTTAAACGTTGGAAAAAATCCATAAAATTAATAGAAAGTATATGTAACATTATGTAAACATTGCGCCCATAGCTACAATTTTACAATAAATATTACCTGTTTCACATTTATTTAATTCTATTCTGATTTTATGAAGTAAAAATGTAACATTGGCCATCAATTCAAACAACAATAACGTTAAAAATTCTATTTATTTAGATATAGAAAAGACAATTATAAAACAAAAACTTTTAAAAATTAGCTGTCAGATTGACATGCATACTTGCTCCATCTACGCTAGAACGTGTGAACTCATAACATGAAATGTCAATTACACCACCTTAAGTTTTTACCGCCACCTATGAGTCAGGGGGATGTACTCATAGCTTCCAACGAAATTCGACACGCAGTTTAGCGTTGCTTAGGAGAACAATTTTCAAGTGCATAAAACGGATATAAGGGAAGAACTTTTTCGCCGAAATTGAGCTGAATATAATAGACTAAATCATTATTAACCGTATTGCGAAAAAACCATAAAGATTTAATGGCTAGATCCTTGGTAATTTATAACGTGAAGATAAGGATGTGAAATGCATACACCAACAATTAAGCCTAAAAATTGATCAATTTCGAGGGGGGCTTTTCCTTATGAGAGCTATTTTTATCAACGGAATATCAAACAATGGCCTAACAAAAGAAGTCGAGTGAAAAAAATTTTTTCCTGTGTGCAAAAGGACACCCGCAATAACGTTACAAAGTTGCCAAAAGGACTATTTTCAAGTGCATAAAAAGGATATCAGGGAAGTTTTCTTTTGCCAAAATGGAGCTGAATATTATAGACTAAATCATCGTTAACCGTATTGCGAAAAAAACATAAGGATTTAATGGCTAGATCCTTGGAAATTTGAAACGGGAAGATAAGGATGTGAAATGCATACACCAACAATTTAGCCTAAAAATTGGCCAATTTCGTGGGTTGGCTTTTCCTTATGAGAGCTATTTTTCTCAACGGAATATCAAACAATGGCCTAACGAGAGAAGTTAAGTGAAAAAAAAAATGTCCTGTGTGCAAAAGGACACTCGCAATATCGTTTCAAAGTTTCAAAAAGGACTATTTTCAAGTGCATAAAAAGGATATCAGGAAAGTTTTCTTTTGCCAAAATGGAGCTGAATATTATAGACTAAATCATCGTTAACCGTATTGCGAAAAAAACATAAGGATTTAATGGCTAGATCCTTGGAAATTTGAAACGGGAAGATAAGGATGTGAAATGCATACACCAACAATTTAGCCTTAAAATTGGCCAATTTCGAGGGGTGGCTTTTCCTTATGAGAGCTATTTTTCTCAACGGTATATCAAACAATTCCCTTACGTGAGAAGGTGAGTGAAAAAAATTTTGTCCTGTGTGCAAAAGGACACCCGCAATATCGTTTCAAAGTTTCAAAAAGGACTATTTTCAAGTGCATAAAAAGGATATCAGGGAAGTTTTCTTTTGCCAAAATGGAGCTGAATATTATAGACTAAATCATCGTTAACCGTATTGCGAAAAAAACATAAGGATTTAATGGCTAGATCCTTGGAAATTTGAAACGGGAAGATAAGGATGTGAAATGCATACACCAACAATTTAGCCTAAAAATTGGCCAATTTCGAGGGGTGGCTTTTCCTTATGAGAGCTATTTTTCTCAACGTAATATCAAACAATGGCCTAACGAGAGAAGTTAAGTGAAAAAAAATTTGTGCTGTGTGCAAAAGGACACCCGCAATATCGTTTCAAAGTTTCAAAAAGGACTATTTTCAAGTGCATAAAAAGGATATCAGGGAAGTTTTCTTTTGCCAAAATGGAGCTGAATATTATAGACTAAATCATCATTAACCGTATTGCGAAAAAAACATAAGGATTTAATGGCTAGATCCATGGAAATTTGAAACGGGAAGATAAGGATGTGAAATGCATACACCAACAATTTAGCCTAAAAATTGGCCAATTTCGAGGGGTGGCTTTTCCTTATGAGAGCTGTTTTTCTCAACGGAATATCAAACAATGGCCTAACGAGAGAAGTTAAGTGAAAAAAAAATTGTCCTGTGTGCAAAAGGACACTCGCAATATCGTTTCAAAGTTTCAAAAAGGACTATTTTCAAGTGCATAAAAAGGATATCAGGAAAGTTTTCTTTTGCCAAAATGGAGCTGAATATTATAGACTAAATCATCATTAACCATATTGCGAAAAAATCATAAGGATTTAAAGGCTAGATCCTTGGAAATTTGAAACGGGAAGATAAGGATGTGAAATGCATACACCAACAATTAAGCCTAAAAATTGGTCAATTTCGAGGGGTGGCATTTCCTTATGAGAGCTATTTTTCTCAACAGAATATCAAACAATGGCCTAACGAGAGAACTTGAGTGAAAAAAATTTTGTCCTGTGTGCAAAAGGACACCCACAATATCGTTTCAAAGTTTCAAAAAGGACTATTTTCAAGTGCATAAAAAGGATATCAGGGAAGTTTTCTTTTGCCAAAATTAAGCTGAATATTATAGACTAAATCATCATTAACCGTATTAAGAAAAAAACATAAGGATTTAAGGGCTAGATCCTTGAAAATTTGAAACGGGAAGATAAGGATGTGAAATGCATACACCAACAATTAAGCCTAAAAATTGGTCAATTTCGAGGGGTGGCTTTTCCTTATGAGAGCTATTTTTCTCAACGGAATATCAAACAATGGCCTAACGAGAGAAGTTAAGTGAAAAAAAAAATGTCCTGTGTGCAAAAGGACACTCGCAATATCGTTTCAAAGTTTCAAAAAGGACTATTTTCAAGTGCATAAAAAGGATATCAGGAAAGTTTTCTTTTGCCAAAATGGAGCTGAATATTATAGACTAAATCATCGTTAACCGTATTGCGAAAAAAACATAAGGATTTAATGGCTAGATCCTTGGAAATTTGAAACGGGAAGATAAGGATGTGAAATGCATACACCAACAATTTAGCCTTAAAATTGGCCAATTTCGAGGGGTGGCTTTTCCTTATGAGAGCTATTTTTCTCAACGGTATATCAAACAATTCCCTTACGTGAGAAGGTGAGTGAAAAAAATTTTGTCCTGTGTGCAAAAGGACACCCGCAATATCGTTTCAAAGTTTCAAAAAGGACTATTTTCAAGTGCATAAAAAGGATATCAGGGAAGTTTTCTTTTGCCAAAATGGAGCTGAATATTATAGACTAAATCATCGTTAACCGTATTGCGAAAAAAACATAAGGATTTAATGGCTAGATCCTTGGAAATTTGAAACGGGAAGATAAGGATGTGAAATGCATACACCAACAATTTAGCCTAAAAATTGGCCAATTTCGAGGGGTGGCTTTTCCTTATGAGGGCTATTTTTCTCAACGTAATATCAAACAATGGCCTAACGAGAGAAGTTAAGTGAAAAAAAATTTGTGCTGTGTGCAAAAGGACACCCGCAATATCGTTTCAAAGTTTCAAAAAGGACTATTTTCAAGTGCATAAAAAGGATATCAGGGAAGTTTTCTTTTGCCAAAATGGAGCTGAATATTATAGACTAAATCATCATTAACCGTATTGCGAAAAAAACATAAGGATTTAATGGCTAGATCCATGGAAATTTGAAACGGGAAGATAAGGATGTGAAATGCATACACCAACAATTTAGCCTAAAAATTGGCCAATTTCGAGGGGTGGCTTTTCCTTATGAGAGCTATTTTTCTCAACGGAATATCAAACAATGGCCTAACGAGAGAAGTTAAGTGAAAAAAAAATTGTCCTGTGTGCAAAAGGACACTCGCAATATCGTTTCAAAGTTTCAAAAAGGACTATTTTCAAGTGCATAAAAAGGATATCAGGAAAGTTTTCTTTTGCCAAAATGGAGCTGAATATTATAGACTAAATCATCATTAACCATATTGCGAAAAAATCATAAGGATTTAAAGGCTAGATCCTTGGAAATTTGAAACGGGAAGATAAGGATGTGAAATGCATACACCAACAATTAAGCCTAAAAATTGGTCAATTTCGAGGGGTGGCATTTCCTTATGAGAGCTATTTTTCTCAACAGAATATCAAACAATGGCCTAACGAGAGAACTTGAGTGAAAAAAATTTTGTCCTGTGTGCAAAAGGACACCCACAATATCGTTTCAAAGTTTCAAAAAGGACTATTTTCAAGTGCATAAAAAGGATATCAGGGAAGTTTTCTTTTGCCAAAATTAAGCTGAATATTATAGACTAAATCATCATTAACCGTATTAAGAAAAAAACATAAGGATTTAAGGGCTAGATCCTTGAAAATTTGAAACGGGAAGATAAGGATGTGAAATGCATACACCAACAATTAAGCCTAAAAATTGGTCAATTTCGAGGGGGGCTTTTGCCTTATGAGAGCCGTTTTTCTCAACAGAATTTCAAACAATGGCCTAACGAGAGAAGTTTAGTGAAAAAATTTTTGTCCTGTGTGCAAAAGGACACCCACAATATCGTTTCAAAGTTTCAAAAAGGACTATTATCAAGTGCATAAAAAGGATATAAGGGATGTTTTTTTTCGCCGAAATTGAGCTGAATATTAAAGACTTAATCATCAATAACCGTATTGCGATAAAATCAAAAGGATTTAATGGCTAGATCCTTGGAAATTTGAAACGGGAAGATAAGGATGTGAAATGCATACACCAACAATTTAGCCTAAAAATTGGCCAATTTCGAGGGGTGGCTTTTCCTTATGAGAGCTATTTTTCTCAACGGAATATCAAACAATGGCCTAACGAGAGAAGTTAAGTGAAAAAAAAATTGTCCTGTGTGCAAAAGGACACTCGCAATATCGTTTCAAAGATTCAAAAAGGACTATTTTCAAGTGCATAAAAAGGATATCAGGAAAGTTTTCTTTTGCCAAAATGGAGCTGAATATTATAGACTAAATCATCGTTAACCGTATTGCGAAAAAAACATAAGGATTTAATGGCTAGATCCTTGGAAATTTGAAACGGGAAGATAAGGATGTGAAATGCATACACCAACAATTTAGCCTAAAAATTGGCCAATTTCGAGGGGTGGCTTTTCCTTATGAGAGCTATTTTTCTCAACGTAATATCAAACAATGGCCTAACGAGAGAAGTTAAGAGAAAAAAAATTTGTGCTGTGTGCAAAAGGACACCCGCAATATCGTTTCAAAGTTTCAAAAAGGACTATTTTCAAGTGCATAAAAAGGATATCAGGGAAGTTTTCTTTTGCCAAAATGGAGCTGAATATTATAGACTAAATCATCATTAACCGTATTGCGAAAAAAACATAAGGATTTAATGGCTAGATCCTTGGAAATTTGAAACGGGAAGATAAGGATGTGAAATGCATACACCAACAATTTAGCCTAAAAATTGGCCAATTTCGAGGGGTGGCTTTTCCTTATGAGAGCTATTTTTCTCAACGGAATATCAAACAATGGCCTAACGAGAGAAGTTAAGTGAAAAAAAAATTGTCCTGTGTGCAAAAGGACACTCGCAATATCGTTTCAAAGTTTCAAAAAGGACTATTTTCAAGTGCATAAAAAGGATATCAGGAAAGTTTTCTTTTGCCAAAATGGAGCTGAATATTATAGACTAAATCATCATTAACCGTATTGCGAAAAAAACATAAGGATTTAATGGCTAGATCCTTGGAAATTTGAAACGGGAAGATAAGGATGTGAAATGCATACACCAACAATTAAGCCTAAAAATTGGTCAATTTCGAGGGGTGGCATTTCCTTATGAGAGCTATTTTTCTCAACAGAATATCAAACAATGGCCTAACGAGAGAACTTGAGTGAAAAAAATTTTGTCCTGTGTGCAAAAGGACACCCACAATATCGTTTCAAAGTTTCAAAAAGGACTATTTTCAAGTGCATAAAAAGGATATCAGGGAAGTTTTCTTTTGCCAAAATTAAGCTGAATATTATAGACTAAATCATCATTAACCGTATTAAGAAAAAAACATAAGGATTTAAGGGCTAGATCCTTGAAAATTTGAAACGGGAAGATAAGGATGTGAAATGCATACACCAACAATTAAGCCTAAAAATTGGTCAATTTCGAGGGGGGCTTTTGCCTTATGAGAGCCGTTTTTCTCAACAGAATTTCAAACAATGGCCTAACGAGAGAAGTTTAGTGAAAAAATTTTTGTCCTGTGTGCAAAAGGACACCCACAATATCGTTTCAAAGTTTCAAAAAGGACTATTATCAAGTGCATAAAAAGGATATAAGGGATGTTTTTTTTCGCCGAAATTGAGCTGAATATTAAAGACTTAATCATCAATAACCGTATTGCGATAAAATCAAAAGGATTTAATGGCTAGATCCTTGGAAATTTGAAACGGGAAGATAAGGATGTGAAATGCATACACCAACAATTTAGCCTAAAAATTGGCCAATTTCGAGGGGTGGCTTTTCCTTATGAGAGCTATTTTTCTCAACGGAATATCAAACAATGGCCTAACGAGAGAAGTTAAGTGAAAAAAAAATTGTCCTGTGTGCAAAAGGACACTCGCAATATCGTTTCAAAGATTCAAAAAGGACTATTTTCAAGTGCATAAAAAGGATATCAGGAAAGTTTTCTTTTGCCAAAATGGAGCTGAATATTATAGACTAAATCATCGTTAACCGTATTGCGAAAAAAACATAAGGATTTAATGGCTAGATCCTTGGAAATTTGAAACGGGAAGATAAGGATGTGAAATGCATACACCAACAATTTAGCCTAAAAATTGGCCAATTTCGAGGGGTGGCTTTTCCTTATGAGAGCTATTTTTCTCAACGTAATATCAAACAATGGCCTAACGAGAGAAGTTAAGAGAAAAAAAATTTGTGCTGTGTGCAAAAGGACACCCGCAATATCGTTTCAAAGTTTCAAAAAGGACTATTTTCAAGTGCATAAAAAGGATATCAGGGAAGTTTTCTTTTGCCAAAATGGAGCTGAATATTATAGACTAAATCATCATTAACCGTATTGCGAAAAAAACATAAGGATTTAATGGCTAGATCCTTGGAAATTTGAAACGGGAAGATAAGGATGTGAAATGCATACACCAACAATTTAGCCTAAAAATTGGCCAATTTCGAGGGGTGGCTTTTCCTTATGAGAGCTATTTTTCTCAACGGAATATCAAACAATGGCCTAACGAGAGAAGTTAAGTGAAAAAAAAATTGTCCTGTGTGCAAAAGGACACTCGCAATATCGTTTCAAAGTTTCAAAAAGGACTATTTTCAAGTGCATAAAAAGGATATCAGGAAAGTTTTCTTTTGCCAAAATGGAGCTGAATATTATAGACTAAATCATCATTAACCGTATTGCGAAAAAAACATAAGGATTTAATGGCTAGATCCTTGGAAATTTGAAACGGGAAGATAAGGATGTGAAATGCATACACCAACAATTAAGCCTAAAAATTGGTCAATTTCGAGGGGTGGCATTTCCTTATGAGAGCTATTTTTCTCAACAGAATATCAAACAATGGCCTAACGAGAGAACTTGAGTGAAAAAAATTTTGTCCTGTGTGCAAAAGGACACCCACAATATCGTTTCAAAGTTTCAAAAAGGACTATTTTCAAGTGCATAAAAAGGATATCAGGGAAGTTTTCTTTTGCCAAAATGGAGCTGAATATTATAGACTAAATCATCATTAACCGTATTGCGAAAAAAACATAAGGATTTAATGGCTAGATCCTTGGAAATTTGAAACGGGAAGATAAGGATGTGAAATGCATACACCAACAATTTAGCCTAAAAATTGGCCAATTTCGAGGGGTGGCTTTTCCTTATGAGAGCTATTTTTCTCAACGGAATATCAAACAATGGCCTAACGAGAGAAGTTAAGTGAAAAAAAAATTGTCCTGTGTGCAAAAGGACACTCGCAATATCGTTTCAAAGTTTCAAAAAGGACTATTTTCAAGTGCATAAAAAGGATATCAGGAAAGTTTTCTTTTGCCAAAATGGAGCTGAATATTATAGACTAAATCATCATTAACCGTATTGCGAAAAAAACATAAGGATTTAATGGCTAGATCCTTGGAAATTTGAAACGGGAAGATAAGGATGTGAAATGCATACACCAACAATTTAGCCTAAAAATTGGCCAATTTCGAGGGGTGGCTTTTCCTTATGAGAGCTATTTTTCTCAACGTAATATCAAACAATGGCCTAACGAGAGAAGTTAAGTGAAAAAAAATTTGTGCTGTGTGCAAAAGGACACCCGCAATATCGTTTCAAAGTTTCAAAAAGGACTATTTTCAAGTGCATAAAAAGGATATCAGGGAAGTTTTCTTTTGCCAAAATGGAGCTGAATATTATAGACTAAATCATCATTAACCGTATTGCGAAAAAAACATAAGGATTTAATGGCTAGATCCTTGGAAATTTGAAACGGGAAGATAAGGATGTGAAATGCATACACCAACAATTTAGCCTAAAAATTGGCCAATTTCGAGGGGTGGCTTTTCCTTATGAGAGCTATTTTTCTCAACGGAATATCAAACAATGGCCTAACGAGAGAAGTTAAGTGAAAAAAAAATTGTCCTGTGTGCAAAAGGACACTCGCAATATCGTTTCAAAGTTTCAAAAAGGACTATTTTCAAGTGCATAAAAAGGATATCAGGAAAGTTTTCTTTTGCCAAAATGGAGCTGAATATTATAGACTAAATCATCATTAACCGTATTGCGAAAAAAACATAAGGATTTAATGGCTAGATCCTTGGAAATTTGAAACGGGAAGATAAGGATGTGAAATGCATACACCAACAATTTAGCCTAAAAATTGGCCAATTTCGAGGGGTGGCTTTTCCTTATGAGAGCTATTTTTCTCAACGTAATATCAAACAATGGCCTAACGAGAGAACTTAAGTGAAAAAAAATTTGTGCTGTGTGCAAAAGGACACCCGCAATATCGTTTCAAAGTTTCAAAAAGGACTATTTTCAAGTGCATAAAAAGGATATCAGGGAAGTTTTCTTTTGCCAAAATGGAGCTGAATATTATAGACTAAATCATCATTAACCGTATTGCGAAAAAATCATAAGGATTTAATGGCTAGATCCTTGGAAATTTGAAACGGGAAGATAAGGATGTGAAATGCATACACCAACAATTTAGCCTAAAAATTGGCCAATTTCGAGGGGTGGCTTTTCCTTATGAGAGCTATTTTTCTCTACGGAATATCAAACAATGGCCTAACGAGAGAAGTTAAGTGAAAAAAAAATTGTCCTGTGTGCAAAAGGACACTCGCAATATCGTTTCAAAGTTTCAAAAAGGACTATTTTCAAGTGCATAAAAAGGATATCAGGAAAGTTTTCTTTTGCCAAAATGGAGCTGAATATTATAGACTAAATCATCATTAACCATATTGCGAAAAAATCATAAGGATTTAAAGGCTAGATCCTTGGAAATTTGAAACGGGAAGATAAGGATGTGAAATGCATACACCAACAATTAAGCCTAAAAATTGGTCAATTTCGAGGGGTGGCATTTCCTTATGAGAGCTATTTTTCTCAACAGAATATCAAACAATGGCCTAACGAGAGAACTTGAGTGAAAAAAATTTTGTCCTGTGTGCAAAAGGACACCCACAATATCGTTTCAAAGTTTCAAAAAGGACTATTTTCAAGTGCATAAAAAGGATATCAGGGAAGTTTTCTTTTGCCAAAATTAAGCTGAATATTATAGACTAAATCATCATTAACCGTATTAAGAAAAAAACATAAGGATTTAAGGGCTAGATCCTTGAAAATTTGAAACGGGAAGATAAGGATGTGAAATGCATACACCAACAATTAAGCCTAAAAATTGGTCAATTTCGAGGGGTGGCATTTCCTTATGAGAGCTATTTTTCTCAACAGAATATCAAACAATGGCCTAACGAGAGAACTTGAGTGAAAAAAATTTTGTCCTGTGTGCAAAAGGACACCCGCAATATCGTTTCAAAGTTTCAAAAAGGACTATTTTCAAGTGCATAAAAAGGATATCAGGGAAGTTTTCTTTTGCCAAAATGGAGCTGAATATTATAGACTAAATCATCATTAACCGTATTGCGAAAAAAACATAAGGATTTAATGGCTAGATCCTTGGAAATTTGAAACGGGAAGATAAGGATGTGAAATGCATACACCAACAATTTAGCCTAAAAATTGGCCAATTTCGAGGGGTGGCTTTTCCTTATGAGAGCTATTTTTCTCAACGGAATATCAAACAATGGCCTAACGAGAGAAGTTAAGTGAAAAAAAAATTGTCCTGTGTGCAAAAGGACACTCGCAATATCGTTTCAAAGTTTCAAAAAGGACTATTTTCAAGTGCATAAAAAGGATATCAGGAAAGTTTTCTTTTGCCAAAATGGAGCTGAATATTATAGACTAAATCATCATTAACCGTATTGCGAAAAAAACATAAGGATTTAATGGCTAGATCCTTGGAAATTTGAAACGGGAAGATAAGGATGTGAAATGCATACACCAACAATTTAGCCTAAAAATTGGCCAATTTCGAGGGGTGGCTTTTCCTTATGAGAGCCGTTTTTCTCAACAGAATTTCAAACAATGGCCTAACGAGAGAAGTTAAGTGAAAAAATTTTTGTCCTGTGTGCAAAAGGACACCCACAATATCGTTTCAAAGTTTCAAAAAGGACTATTTTCAAGTGCATAAAAAGGATATCAGGGAAGTTTTCTTTTGCCAAAATGGAGCTGAATATTATAGACTAAATCATCATTAACCGTATTGCGAAAAAAACATAAGGATTTAATGGCTAGATCCATGGAAATTTGAAACGGGAAGATAAGGATGTGAAATGCATACACCAACAATTTAGCCTAAAAATTGGCCAATTTCGAGGGGTGGCTTTTCCTTATGAGAGCTATTTTTCTCTACGGAATATCAAACAATGGCCTAACGAGAGAAGTTAAGTGAAAAAAAAATTGTCCTGTGTGCAAAAGGACACTCGCAATATCGTTTCAAAGTTTCAAAAAGGACTATTTTCAAGTGCATAAAAAGGATATCAGGAAAGTTTTCTTTTGCCAAAATGGAGCTGAATATTATAGACTAAATCATCATTAACCATATTGCGAAAAAATCATAAGGATTTAAAGGCTAGATCCTTGGAAATTTGAAACGGGAAGATAAGGATGTGAAATGCATACACCAACAATTAAGCCTAAAAATTGGTCAATTTCGAGGGGTGGCATTTCCTTATGAGAGCTATTTTTCTCAACAGAATATCAAACAATGGCCTAACGAGAGAACTTGAGTGAAAAAAATTTTGTCCTGTGTGCAAAAGGACACCCACAATATCGTTTCAAAGTTTCAAAAAGGACTATTTTCAAGTGCATAAAAAGGATATCAGGGAAGTTTTCTTTTGCCAAAATTAAGCTGAATATTATAGACTAAATCATCATTAACCGTATTAAGAAAAAAACATAAGGATTTAAGGGCTAGATCCTTGAAAATTTGAAACGGGAAGATAAGGATGTGAAATGCATACACCAACAATTAAGCCTAAAAATTGGTCAATTTCGAGGGGTGGCATTTCCTTATGAGAGCTATTTTTCTCAACAGAATATCAAACAATGGCCTAACGAGAGAACTTGAGTGAAAAAAATTTTGTCCTGTGTGCAAAAGGACACCCGCAATATCGTTTCAAAGTTTCAAAAAGGACTATTTTCAAGTGCATAAAAAGGATATCAGGGAAGTTTTCTTTTGCCAAAATGGAGCTGAATATTATAGACTAAATCATCATTAACCGTATTGCGAAAAAAACATAAGGATTTAATGGCTAGATCCTTGGAAATTTGAAACGGGAAGATAAGGATGTGAAATGCATACACCAACAATTTAGCCTAAAAATTGGCCAATTTCGAGGGGTGGCTTTTCCTTATGAGAGCTATTTTTCTCAACGGAATATCAAACAATGGCCTAACGAGAGAAGTTAAGTGAAAAAAAAATTGTCCTGTGTGCAAAAGGACACTCGCAATATCGTTTCAAAGTTTCAAAAAGGACTATTTTCAAGTGCATAAAAAGGATATCAGGAAAGTTTTCTTTTGCCAAAATGGAGCTGAATATTATAGACTAAATCATCATTAACCGTATTGCGAAAAAAACATAAGGATTTAATGGCTAGATCCTTGGAAATTTGAAACGGGAAGATAAGGATGTGAAATGCATACACCAACAATTTAGCCTAAAAATTGGCCAATTTCGAGGGGTGGCTTTTCCTTATGAGAGCCGTTTTTCTCAACAGAATTTCAAACAATGGCCTAACGAGAGAAGTTAAGTGAAAAAATTTTTGTCCTGTGTGCAAAAGGACACCCACAATATCGTTTCAAAGTTTCAAAAAGGACTATTTTCAAGTGCATAAAAAGGATATCAGGGAAGTTTTCTTTTGCCAAAATGGAGCTGAATATTATAGACTAAATCATCATTAACCGTATTGCGAAAAAAACATAAGGATTTAATGGCTAGATCCATGGAAATTTGAAACGGGAAGATAAGGATGTGAAATGCATACACCAACAATTTAGCCTAAAAATTGGCCAATTTCGAGGGGTGGCTTTTCCTTATGAGAGCTATTTTTCTCTACGGAATATCAAACAATGGCCTAACGAGAGAAGTTAAGTGAAAAAAAAATTGTCCTGTGTGCAAAAGGACACTCGCAATATCGTTTCAAAGTTTCAAAAAGGACTATTTTCAAGTGCATAAAAAGGATATCAGGAAAGTTTTCTTTTGCCAAAATGGAGCTGAATATTATAGACTAAATCATCATTAACCATATTGCGAAAAAATCATAAGGATTTAAAGGCTAGATCCTTGGAAATTTGAAACGGGAAGATAAGGATGTGAAATGCATACACCAACAATTAAGCCTAAAAATTGGTCAATTTCGAGGGGTGGCATTTCCTTATGAGAGCTATTTTTCTCAACAGAATATCAAACAATGGCCTAACGAGAGAACTTGAGTGAAAAAAATTTTGTCCTGTGTGCAAAAGGACACCCACAATATCGTTTCAAAGTTTCAAAAAGGACTATTTTCAAGTGCATAAAAAGGATATCAGGGAAGTTTTCTTTTGCCAAAATTAAGCTGAATATTATAGACTAAATCATCATTAACCGTATTGCGAAAAAAACATAAGGATTTAATGGCTAGATCCTTGGAAATTTGAAACGGGAAGATAAGGATGTGAAATGCATACACCAACAATTTAGCCTAAAAATTGGCCAATTTCGAGGGGTGGCTTTTCCTTATGAGAGCTATTTTTCTCAACGGAATATCAAACAATGGCCTAACGAGAGAAGTTAAGTGAAAAAAAAATTGTCCTGTGTGCAAAAGGACACTCGCAATATCGTTTCAAAGTTTCAAAAAGGACTATTTTCAAGTGCATAAAAAGGATATCAGGAAAGTTTTCTTTTGCCAAAATGGAGCTGAATATTATAGACTAAATCATCATTAACCGTATTGCGAAAAAAACATAAGGATTTAATGGCTAGATCCTTGGAAATTTGAAACGGGAAGATAAGGATGTGAAATGCATACACCAACAATTTAGCCTAAAAATTGGCCAATTTCGAGGGGTGGCTTTTCCTTATGAGAGCTATTTTTCTCAACGGAATATCAAACAATGGTCTAACGAGAGAAGTTAAGTGAAAAAAAAATTGTCCTGTGTGCAAAAGGACACTCGCAATATCGTTTCAAAGTTTCAAAAAGGACTATTTTCAAGTGCATAAAAAGGATATCAGGGAAGTTTTCTTTTGCCAAAATGGAGCCGAATATTATAGACTAAATCATCATTAACCGTATTGCGAAAAAAACATAAGGATTTAATGGCTAGATCCTTGGAAATTTGAAACGGGAAGATAAGGATGTGAAATGCATACACCAACAATTTAGCCTAAAAATTGGCCAATTTCGAGGGGTGGCTTTTCCTTATGAGAGCTATTTTTCTCAACGGAATATCAAACAATGGCCTAACGAGAGAAGTTAAGTGAAAAAAAAATTGTCCTGTGTGCAAAAGGACACTCGCAATATCGTTTCAAAGTTTCAAAAAGGACTATTTTCAAGTGCATAAAAAGGATATCAGGAAAGTTTTCTTTTGCCAAAATGGAGCTGAATATTATAGACTAAATCATCATTAACCGTATTGCGAAAAAAACATAAGGATTTAATGGCTAGATCCTTGGAAATTTGAAACGGGAAGATAAGGATGTGAAATGCATACACCAACAATTTAGCCTAAAAATTGGCCAATTTCGAGGGGTGGCTTTTCCTTATGAGCTCTATTTTTCTCTACGGAATATCAAACAATGGCCTAACGAGAGAAGTTAAGTGAAAAAAAAATTGTCCTGTGTGCAAAAGGACACTCGCAATATCGTTTCAAAGTTTCAAAAAGGACTATTTTCAAGTGCATAAAAAGGATATCAGGAAAGTTTTCTTTTGCCAAAATGGAGCTGAATATTATAGACTAAATCATCATTAACCATATTGCGAAAAAATCATAAGGATTTAAAGGCTAGATCCTTGGAAATTTGAAACGGGAAGATAAGGATGTGAAATGCATACACCAACAATTAAGCCTAAAAATTGGTCAATTTCGAGGGGTGGCATTTCCTTATGAGAGCTATTTTTCTCAACAGAATATCAAACAATGGCCTAACGAGAGAACTTGAGTGAAAAAAATTTTGTCCTGTGTGCAAAAGGACACCCACAATATCGTTTCAAAGTTTCAAAAAGGACTATTTTCAAGTGCATAAAAAGGATATCAGGGAAGTTTTCTTTTGCCAAAATTAAGCTGAATATTATAGAATAAATCATCATTAACCGTATTAAGAAAAAAACATAAGGATTTAAGGGCTAGATCCTTGAAAATTTGAAACGGGAAGATAAGGATGTGAAATGCATACACCAACAATAAAGCCTAAAAATTGGTCAATTTCGAGGGGTGGCATTTCCTTATGAGAGCTATTTTTCTCAACAGAATATCAAACAATGGCCTAACGAGAGAACTTGAGTGAAAAAAATTTTGTCCTGTGTGCAAAAGGACACCCGCAATATCGTTTCAAAGTTTCAAAAAGGACTATTTTCAAGTGCATAAAAAGGATATCAGGGAAGTTTTCTTTTGCCAAAATGGAGCTGAATATTATAGACTAAATCATCATTAACCGTATTGCGAAAAAAACATAAGGATTTAATGGCTAGATCCTTGGAAATTTGAAACGGGAAGATAAGGATGTGAAATGCATACACCAACAATTTAGCCTAAAAATTGGCCAATTTCGAGGGGTGGCTTTTCCTTATGAGAGCTATTTTTCTCAACGGAATATCAAACAATGGCCTAACGAGAGAAGTTAAGTGAAAAAAAAATTGTCCTGTGTGCAAAAGGACACTCGCAATATCGTTTCAAAGTTTCAAAAAGGACTATTTTCAAGTGCATAAAAAGGATATCAGGAAAGTTTTCTTTTGCCAAAATGGAGCTGAATATTATAGACTAAATCATCATTAACCGTATTGCGAAAAAAACATAAGGATTTAATGGCTAGATCCTTGGAAATTTGAAACGGGAAGATAAGGATGTGAAATGCATACACCAACAATTTAGCCTAAAAATTGGCCAATTTCGAGGGGTGGCTTTTCCTTATGAGAGCTATTTTTCTCAACGTAATATCAAACAATGGCCTAACGAGAGAACTTAAGTGAAAAAAAATTTGTGCTGTGTGCAAAAGGACACCCGCAATATCGTTTCAAAGTTTCAAAAAGGACTATTTTCAAGTGCATAAAAAGGATATCAGGGAAGTTTTCTTTTGCCAAAATGGAGCTGAATATTATAGACTAAATCATCATTAACCGTATTGCGAAAAAATCATAAGGATTTAATGGCTAGATCCTTGGAAATTTGAAACGGGAAGATAAGGATGTGAAATGCATACACCAACAATTTAGCCTAAAAATTGGCCAATTTCGAGGGGTGGCTTTTCCTTATGAGAGCTATTTTTCTCTACGGAATATCAAACAATGGCCTAACGAGAGAAGTTAAGTGAAAAAAAAATTGTCCTGTGTGCAAAAGGACACTGGCAATATCGTTTCAAAGTTTCAAAAAGGACTATTTTCAAGTGCATAAAAAGGATATCAGGAAAGTTTTCTTTTGCCAAAATGGAGCTGAATATTATAGACTAAATCATCATTAACCATATTGCGAAAAAATCATAAGGATTTAAAGGCTAGATCCTTGGAAATTTGAAACGGGAAGATAAGGATGTGAAATGCATACACCAACAATTAAGCCTAAAAATTGGTCAATTTCGAGGGGTGGCATTTCCTTATGAGAGCTATTTTTCTCAACAGAATATCAAACAATGGCCTAACGAGAGAACTTGAGTGAAAAAAATTTTGTCCTGTGTGCAAAAGGACACCCGCAATATCGTTTCAAAGTTTCAAAAAGGACTATTTTCAAGTGCATAAAAAGGATATCAGGGAAGTTTTCTTTTGCCAAAATGGAGCTGAATATTATAGACTAAATCATCATTAACCGTATTGCGAAAAAAACATAAGGATTTAATGGCTAGATCCTTGGAAATTTGAAACGGGAAGATAAGGATGTGAAATGCATACACCAACAATTTAGCCTAAAAATTGGCCAATTTCGAGGGGTGGCTTTTCCTTATGAGAGCTATTTTTCTCAACGGAATATCAAACAATGGCCTAACGAGAGAAGTTAAGTGAAAAAAAAATTGTCCTGTGTGCAAAAGGACACTCGCAATATCGTTTCAAAGTTTCAAAAAGGACTATTTTCAAGTGCATAAAAAGGATATCAGGAAAGTTTTCTTTTGCCAAAATGGAGCTGAATATTATAGACTAAATCATCATTAACCGTATTGCGAAAAAAACATAAGGATTTAATGGCTAGATCCTTGGAAATTTGAAACGGGAAGATAAGGATGTGAAATGCATACACCAACAATTTAGCCTAAAAATTGGCCAATTTCGAGGGGTGGCTTTTCCTTATGAGAGCTATTTTTCTCAACGTAATATCAAACAATGGCCTAACGAGAGAACTTAAGTGAAAAAAAATTTGTGCTGTGTGCAAAAGGACACCCGCAATATCGTTTCAAAGTTTCAAAAAGGACTATTTTCAAGTGCATAAAAAGGATATCAGGGAAGTTTTCTTTTGCCAAAATGGAGCTGAATATTATAGACTAAATCATCATTAACCGTATTGCGAAAAAATCATAAGGATTTAATGGCTAGATCCTTGGAAATTTGAAACGGGAAGATAAGGATGTGAAATGCATACACCAACAATTTAGCCTAAAAATTGGCCAATTTCGAGGGGTGGCTTTTCCTTATGAGAGCTATTTTTCTCTACGGAATATCAAACAATGGCCTAACGAGAGAAGTTAAGTGAAAAAAAAATTGTCCTGTGTGCAAAAGGACACTCGCAATATCGTTTCAAAGTTTCAAAAAGGACTATTTTCAAGTGCATAAAAAGGATATCAGGAAAGTTTTCTTTTGCCAAAATGGAGCTGAATATTATAGACTAAATCATCATTAACCATATTGCGAAAAAATCATAAGGATTTAAAGGCTAGATCCTTGGAAATTTGAAACGGGAAGATAAGGATGTGAAATGCATACACCAACAATTAAGCCTAAAAATTGGTCAATTTCGAGGGGTGGCATTTCCTTATGAGAGCTATTTTTCTCAACAGAATATCAAACAATGGCCTAACGAGAGAACTTGAGTGAAAAAAATTTTGTCCTGTGTGCAAAAGGACACCCACAATATCGTTTCAAAGTTTCAAAAAGGACTATTTTCAAGTGCATAAAAAGGATATCAGGGAAGTTTTCTTTTGCCAAAATTAAGCTGAATATTATAGACTAAATCATCATTAACCGTATTAAGAAAAAAACATAAGGATTTAAGGGCTAGATCCTTGAAAATTTGAAACGGGAAGATAAGGATGTGAAATGCATACACCAACAATTAAGCCTAAAAATTGGTCAATTTCGAGGGGTGGCATTTCCTTATGAGAGCTATTTTTCTCAACAGAATATCAAACAATGGCCTAACGAGAGAACTTGAGTGAAAAAAATTTTGTCCTGTGTGCAAAAGGACACCCGCAATATCGTTTCAAAGTTTCAAAAAGGACTATTTTCAAGTGCATAAAAAGGATATCAGGGAAGTTTTCTTTTGCCAAAATGGAGCTGAATATTATAGACTAAATCATCATTAACCGTATTGCGAAAAAAACATAAGGATTTAATGGCTAGATCCTTGGAAATTTGAAACGGGAAGATAAGGATGTGAAATGCATACACCAACAATTTAGCCTAAAAATTGGCCAATTTCGAGGGGTGGCTTTTCCTTATGAGAGCTATTTTTCTCAACGGAATATCAAACAATGGCCTAACGAGAGAAGTTAAGTGAAAAAAAAATTGTCCTGTGTGCAAAAGGACACTCGCAATATCGTTTCAAAGTTTCAAAAAGGACTATTTTCAAGTGCATAAAAAGGATATCAGGAAAGTTTTCTTTTGCCAAAATGGAGCTGAATATTATAGACTAAATCATCATTAACCGTATTGCGAAAAAAACATAAGGATTTAATGGCTAGATCCTTGGAAATTTGAAACGGGAAGATAAGGATGTGAAATGCATACACCAACAATTTAGCCTAAAAATTGGCCAATTTCGAGGGGTGGCTTTTCCTTATGAGAGCCGTTTTTCTCAACAGAATTTCAAACAATGGCCTAACGAGAGAAGTTAAGTGAAAAAAAAATTGTCCTGTGTGCAAAAGGACACTCGCAATATCGTTTCAAAGTTTCAAAAAGGACTATTTTCAAGTGCATAAAAAGGATATCAGGAAAGTTTTCTTTTGCCAAAATGGAGCTGAATATTATAGACTAAATCATCATTAACCATATTGCGAAAAAATCATAAGGATTTAAAGGCTAGATCCTTGGAAATTTGAAACGGGAAGATAAGGATGTGAAATGCATACACCAACAATTAAGCCTAAAAATTGGTCAATTTCGAGGGGTGGCATTTCCTTATGAGAGCTATTTTTCTCAACAGAATATCAAACAATGGCCTAACGAGAGAACTTGAGTGAAAAAAATTTTGTCCTGTGTGCAAAAGGACACCCGCAATATCGTTTCAAAGTTTCAAAAAGGACTATTTTCAAGTGCATAAAAAGGATATCAGGGAAGTTTTCTTTTGCCAAAATGGAGCTGAATATTATAGACTAAATCATCATTAACCGTATTGCGAAAAAAACATAAGGATTTAATGGCTAGATCCTTGGAAATTTGAAACGGGAAGATAAGGATGTGAAATGCATACACCAACAATTTAGCCTAAAAATTGGCCAATTTCGAGGGGTGGCTTTTCCTTATGAGAGCTATTTTTCTCAACGGAATATCAAACAATGGCCTAACGAGAGAAGTTAAGTGAAAAAAAAATTGTGCTGTGTGCAAAAGGACACCCGCAATATCGTTTCAAAGTTTCAAAAAGGACTATTTTCAAGTGCATAAAAAGGATATCAGGGAAGTTTTCTTTTGCCAAAATGGAGCTGAATATTATAGACTAAATCATCATTAACCGTATTGCGAAAAAATCATAAGGATTTAATGGCTAGATCCTTGGAAATTTGAAACGGGAAGATAAGGATGTGAAATGCATACACCAACAATTTAGCCTAAAAATTGGCCAATTTCGAGGGGTGGCTTTTCCTTATGAGAGCTATTTTTCTCTACGGAATATCAAACAATGGCCTAACGAGAGAAGTTAAGTGAAAAAAAAATTGTCCTGTGTGCAAAAGGACACTCGCAATATCGTTTCAAAGTTTCAAAAAGGACTATTTTCAAGTGCATAAAAAGGATATCAGGAAAGTTTTCTTTTGCCAAAATGGAGCTGAATATTATAGACTAAATCATCATTAACCATATTGCGAAAAAATCATAAGGATTTAAAGGCTAGATCCTTGGAAATTTGAAACGGGAAGATAAGGATGTGAAATGCATACACCAACAATTAAGCCTAAAAATTGGTCAATTTCGAGGGGTGGCATTTCCTTATGAGAGCTATTTTTCTCAACAGAATATCAAACAATGGCCTAACGAGAGAACTTGAGTGAAAAAAATTTTGTCCTGTGTGCAAAAGGACACCCGCAATATCGTTTCAAAGTTTCAAAAAGGACTATTTTCAAGTGCATAAAAAGGATATCAGGGAAGTTTTCTTTTGCCAAAATGGAGCTGAATATTATAGACTAAATCATCATTAACCGTATTGCGAAAAAAACATAAGGATTTAATGGCTAGATCCTTGGAAATTTGAAACGGGAAGATAAGGATGTGAAATGCATACACCAACAATTTAGCCTAAAAATTGGCCAATTTCGAGGGGTGGCTTTTCCTTATGAGAGCTATTTTTCTCAACGGAATATCAAACAATGGCCTAACGAGAGAAGTTAAGTGAAAAAAAAATTGTCCTGTGTGCAAAAGGACACTCGCAATATCGTTTCAAAGTTTCAAAAAGGACTATTTTCAAGTGCATAAAAAGGATATCAGGAAAGTTTTCTTTTGCCAAAATGGAGCTGAATATTATAGACTAAATCATCATTAACCGTATTGCGAAAAAAACATAAGGATTTAATGGCTAGATCCTTGGAAATTTGAAACGGGAAGATAAGGATGTGAAATGCATACACCAACAATTTAGCCTAAAAATTGGCCAATTTCGAGGGGTGGCTTTTCCTTATGAGAGCTATTTTTCTCAACGTAATATCAAACAATGGCCTAACGAGAGAACTTAAGTGAAAAAAAATTTGTGCTGTGTGCAAAAGGACACCCGCAATATCGTTTCAAAGTTTCAAAAAGGACTATTTTCAAGTGCATAAAAAGGATATCAGGGAAGTTTTCTTTTGCCAAAATGGAGCTGAATATTATAGACTAAATCATCATTAACCGTATTGCGAAAAAATCATAAGGATTTAATGGCTAGATCCTTGGAAATTTGAAACGGGAAGATAAGGATGTGAAATGCATACACCAACAATTTAGCCTAAAAATTGGCCAATTTCGAGGGGTGGCTTTTCCTTATGAGAGCTATTTTTCTCTACGGAATATCAAACAATGGCCTAACGAGAGAAGTTAAGTGAAAAAAAAATTGTCCTGTGTGCAAAAGGACACTCGCAATATCGTTTCAAAGTTTCAAAAAGGACTATTTTCAAGTGCATAAAAAGGATATCAGGAAAGTTTTCTTTTGCCAAAATGGAGCTGAATATTATAGACTAAATCATCATTAACCATATTGCGAAAAAATCATAAGGATTTAAAGGCTAGATCCTTGGAAATTTGAAACGGGAAGATAAGGATGTGAAATGCATACACCAACAATTAAGCCTAAAAATTGGTCAATTTCGAGGGGTGGCATTTCCTTATGAGAGCTATTTTTCTCAACAGAATATCAAACAATGGCCTAACGAGAGAACTTGAGTGAAAAAAATTTTGTCCTGTGTGCAAAAGGACACCCACAATATCGTTTCAAAGTTTCAAAAAGGACTATTTTCAAGTGCATAAAAAGGATATCAGGGAAGTTTTCTTTTGCCAAAATTAAGCTGAATATTATAGACTAAATCATCATTAACCGTATTAAGAAAAAAACATAAGGATTTAAGGGCTAGATCCTTGAAAATTTGAAACGGGAAGATAAGGATGTGAAATGCATACACCAACAATTAAGCCTAAAAATTGGTCAATTTCGAGGGGTGGCATTTCCTTATGAGAGCTATTTTTCTCAACAGAATATCAAACAATGGCCTAACGAGAGAACTTGAGTGAAAAAAATTTTGTCCTGTGTGCAAAAGGACACCCGCAATATCGTTTCAAAGTTTCAAAAAGGACTATTTTCAAGTGCATAAAAAGGATATCAGGGAAGTTTTCTTTTGCCAAAATGGAGCTGAATATTATAGACTAAATCATCATTAACCGTATTGCGAAAAAAACATAAGGATTTAATGGCTAGATCCTTGGAAATTTGAAACGGGAAGATAAGGATGTGAAATGCATACACCAACAATTTAGCCTAAAAATTGGCCAATTTCGAGGGGTGGCTTTTCCTTATGAGAGCTATTTTTCTCAACGGAATATCAAACAATGGCCTAACGAGAGAAGTTAAGTGAAAAAAAAATTGTCCTGTGTGCAAAAGGACACTCGCAATATCGTTTCAAAGTTTCAAAAAGGACTATTTTCAAGTGCATAAAAAGGATATCAGGAAAGTTTTCTTTTGCCAAAATGGAGCTGAATATTATAGACTAAATCATCATTAACCGTATTGCGAAAAAAACATAAGGATTTAATGGCTAGATCCTTGGAAATTTGAAACGGGAAGATAAGGATGTGAAATGCATACACCAACAATTTAGCCTAAAAATTGGCCAATTTCGAGGGGTGGCTTTTCCTTATGAGAGCCGTTTTTCTCAACAGAATTTCAAACAATGGCCTAACGAGAGAAGTTAAGTGAAAAAATTTTTGTCCTGTGTGCAAAAGGACACCCACAATATCGTTTCAAAGTTTCAAAAAGGACTATTTTCAAGTGCATAAAAAGGATATCAGGGAAGTTTTCTTTTGCCAAAATGGAGCTGAATATTATAGACTAAATCATCATTAACCGTATTGCGAAAAAAACATAAGGATTTAATGGCTAGATCCATGGAAATTTGAAACGGGAAGATAAGGATGTGAAATGCATACACCAACAATTTAGCCTAAAAATTGGCCAATTTCGAGGGGTGGCTTTTCCTTATGAGAGCTATTTTTCTCTACGGAATATCAAACAATGGCCTAACGAGAGAAGTTAAGTGAAAAAAAAATTGTCCTGTGTGCAAAAGGACACTCGCAATATCGTTTCAAAGTTTCAAAAAGGACTATTTTCAAGTGCATAAAAAGGATATCAGGAAAGTTTTCTTTTGCCAAAATGGAGCTGAATATTATAGACTAAATCATCATTAACCATATTGCGAAAAAATCATAAGGATTTAAAGGCTAGATCCTTGGAAATTTGAAACGGGAAGATAAGGATGTGAAATGCATACACCAACAATTAAGCCTAAAAATTGGTCAATTTCGAGGGGTGGCATTTCCTTATGAGAGCTATTTTTCTCAACAGAATATCAAACAATGGCCTAACGAGAGAACTTGAGTGAAAAAAATTTTGTCCTGTGTGCAAAAGGACACCCACAATATCGTTTCAAAGTTTCAAAAAGGACTATTTTCAAGTGCATAAAAAGGATATCAGGGAAGTTTTCTTTTGCCAAAATTAAGCTGAATATTATAGACTAAATCATCATTAACCGTATTGCGAAAAAAACATAAGGATTTAATGGCTAGATCCTTGGAAATTTGAAACGGGAAGATAAGGATGTGAAATGCATACACCAACAATTTAGCCTAAAAATTGGCCAATTTCGAGGGGTGGCTTTTCCTTATGAGAGCTATTTTTCTCAACGGAATATCAAACAATGGCCTAACGAGAGAAGTTAAGTGAAAAAAAAATTGTCCTGTGTGCAAAAGGACACTCGCAATATCGTTTCAAAGTTTCAAAAAGGACTATTTTCAAGTGCATAAAAAGGATATCAGGAAAGTTTTCTTTTGCCAAAATGGAGCTGAATATTATAGACTAAATCATCATTAACCGTATTGCGAAAAAAACATAAGGATTTAATGGCTAGATCCTTGGAAATTTGAAACGGGAAGATAAGGATGTGAAATGCATACACCAACAATTTAGCCTAAAAATTGGCCAATTTCGAGGGGTGGCTTTTCCTTATGAGAGCTATTTTTCTCAACGGAATATCAAACAATGGCCTAACGAGAGAAGTTAAGTGAAAAAAAAATTGTCCTGTGTGCAAAAGGACACTCGCAATATCGTTTCAAAGTTTCAAAAAGGACTATTTTCAAGTGCATAAAAAGGATATCAGGGAAGTTTTCTTTTGCCAAAATGGAGCCGAATATTATAGACTAAATCATCATTAACCGTATTGCGAAAAAAACATAAGGATTTAATGGCTAGATCCTTGGAAATTTGAAACGGGAAGATAAGGATGTGAAATGCATACACCAACAATTTAGCCTAAAAATTGGCCAATTTCGAGGGGTGGCTTTTCCTTATGAGAGCTATTTTTCTCAACGGAATATCAAACAATGGCCTAACGAGAGAAGTTAAGTGAAAAAAAAATTGTCCTGTGTGCAAAAGGACACTCGCAATATCGTTTCAAAGTTTCAAAAAGGACTATTTTCAAGTGCATAAAAAGGATATCAGGAAAGTTTTCTTTTGCCAAAATGGAGCTGAATATTATAGACTAAATCATCATTAACCGTATTGCGAAAAAAACATAAGGATTTAATGGCTAGATCCTTGGAAATTTGAAACGGGAAGATAAGGATGTGAAATGCATACACCAACAATTTAGCCTAAAAATTGGCCAATTTCGAGGGGTGGCTTTTCCTTATGAGCTCTATTTTTCTCTACGGAATATCAAACAATGGCCTAACGAGAGAAGTTAAGTGAAAAAAAAATTGTCCTGTGTGCAAAAGGACACTCGCAATATCGTTTCAAAGTTTCAAAAAGGACTATTTTCAAGTGCATAAAAAGGATATCAGGAAAGTTTTCTTTTGCCAAAATGGAGCTGAATATTATAGACTAAATCATCATTAACCATATTGCGAAAAAATCATAAGGATTTAAAGGCTAGATCCTTGGAAATTTGAAACGGGAAGATAAGGATGTGAAATGCATACACCAACAATTAAGCCTAAAAATTGGTCAATTTCGAGGGGTGGCATTTCCTTATGAGAGCTATTTTTCTCAACAGAATATCAAACAATGGCCTAACGAGAGAACTTGAGTGAAAAAAATTTTGTCCTGTGTGCAAAAGGACACCCACAATATCGTTTCAAAGTTTCAAAAAGGACTATTTTCAAGTGCATAAAAAGGATATCAGGGAAGTTTTCTTTTGCCAAAATTAAGCTGAATATTATAGACTAAATCATCATTAACCGTATTAAGAAAAAAACATAAGGATTTAAGGGCTAGATCCTTGAAAATTTGAAACGAGAAGATAAGGATGTGAAATGCATACACCAACAATTAAGCCTAAAAATTGGTCAATTTCGAGGGGTGGCATTTCCTTATGAGAGCTATTTTTCTCAACAGAATATCAAACAATGGCCTAACGAGAGAACTTGAGTGAAAAAAATTTTGTCCTGTGTGCAAAAGGACACCCGCAATATCGTTTCAAAGTTTCAAAAAGGACTATTTTCAAGTGCATAAAAAGGATATCAGGGAAGTTTTCTTTTGCCAAAATGGAGCTGAATATTATAGACTAAATCATCATTAACCGTATTGCGAAAAAAACATAAGGATTTAATGGCTAGATCCTTGGAAATTTGAAACGGGAAGATAAGGATGTGAAATGCATACACCAACAATTTAGCCTAAAAATTGGCCAATTTCGAGGGGTGGCTATTCCTTATGAGAGCTATTTTTCTCAACGGAATATCAAACAATGGCCTAACGAGAGAAGTTAAGTGAAAAAAAAATTGTCCTGTGTGCAAAAGGACACTCGCAATATCGTTTCAAAGTTTCAAAAAGGACTATTTTCAAGTGCATAAAAAGGATATCAGGAAAGTTTTCTTTTGCCAAAATGGAGCTGAATATTATAGACTAAATCATCATTAACCGTATTGCGAAAAAAACATAAGGATTTAATGGCTAGATCCTTGGAAATTTGAAACGGGAAGATAAGGATGTGAAATGCATACACCAACAATTTAGCCTAAAAATTGGCCAATTTCGAGGGGTGGCTTTTCCTTATGAGAGCCGTTTTTCTCAACAGAATTTCAAACAATGGCCTAACGAGAGAAGTTAAGTGAAAAAATTTTTGTCCTGTGTGCAAAAGGACACCCACAATATCGTTTCAAAGTTTCAAAAAGGACTATTTTCAAGTGCATAAAAAGGATATCAGGGAAGTTTTCTTTTGCCAAAATGGAGCTGAATATTATAGACTAAATCATCATTAACCGTATTGCGAAAAAAACATAAGGATTTAATGGCTAGATCCATGGAAATTTGAAACGGGAAGATAAGGATGTGAAATGCATACACCAACAATTTAGCCTAAAAATTGGCCAATTTCGAGGGGTGGCTTTTCCTTATGAGAGCTATTTTTCTCTACGGAATATCAAACAATGGCCTAACGAGAGAAGTTAAGTGAAAAAAAAATTGTCCTGTGTGCAAAAGGACACTCGCAATATCGTTTCAAAGTTTCAAAAAGGACTATTTTCAAGTGCATAAAAAGGATATCAGGAAAGTTTTCTTTTGCCAAAATGGAGCTGAATATTATAGACTAAATCATCATTAACCATATTGCGAAAAAATCATAAGGATTTAAAGGCTAGATCCTTGGAAATTTGAAACGGGAAGATAAGGATGTGAAATGCATACACCAACAATTAAGCCTAAAAATTGGTCAATTTCGAGGGGTGGCATTTCCTTATGAGAGCTATTTTTCTCAACAGAATATCAAACAATGGCCTAACGAGAGAACTTGAGTGAAAAAAATTTTGTCCTGTGTGCAAAAGGACACCCACAATATCGTTTCAAAGTTTCAAAAAGGACTATTTTCAAGTGCATAAAAAGGATATCAGGGAAGTTTTCTTTTGCCAAAATTAAGCTGAATATTATAGACTAAATCATCATTAACCGTATTAAGAAAAAAACATAAGGATTTAAGGGCTAGATCCTTGAAAATTTGAAACGGGAAGATAAGGATGTGAAATGCATACACCAACAATTAAGCCTAAAAATTGGTCAATTTCGAGGGGTGGCATTTCCTTATGAGAGCTATTTTTCTCAACAGAATATCAAACAATGGCCTAACGAGAGAACTTGAGTGAAAAAAATTTTGTCCTGTGTGCAAAAGGACACCCGCAATATCGTTTCAAAGTTTCAAAAAGGACTATTTTCAAGTGCATAAAAAGGATATCAGGGAAGTTTTCTTTTGCCAAAATGGAGCTGAATATTATAGACTAAATCATCATTAACCGTATTGCGAAAAAAACATAAGGATTTAATGGCTAGATCCTTGGAAATTTGAAACGGGAAGATAAGGATGTGAAATGCATACACCAACAATTTAGCCTAAAAATTGGCCAATTTCGAGGGGTGGCTTTTCCTTATGAGAGCTATTTTTCTCAACGGAATATCAAACAATGGCCTAACGAGAGAAGTTAAGTGAAAAAAAAATTGTCCTGTGTGCAAAAGGACACTCGCAATATCGTTTCAAAGTTTCAAAAAGGACTATTTTCAAGTGCATAAAAAGGATATCAGGAAAGTTTTCTTTTGCCAAAATGGAGCTGAATATTATAGACTAAATCATCATTAACCGTATTGCGAAAAAAACATAAGGATTTAATGGCTAGATCCATGGAAATTTGAAACGGGAAGATAAGGATGTGAAATGCATACACCAACAATTTAGCCTAAAAATTGGCCAATTTCGAGGGGTGGCTTTTCCTTATGAGAGCTATTTTTCTCTACGGAATATCAAACAATGGCCTAACGAGAGAAGTTAAGTGAAAAAAAAATTGTCCTGTGTGCAAAAGGACACTCGCAATATCGTTTCAAAGTTTCAAAAAGGACTATTTTCAAGTGCATAAAAAGGATATCAGGAAAGTTTTCTTTTGCCAAAATGGAGCTGAATATTATAGACTAAATCATCATTAACCATATTGCGAAAAAATCATAAGGATTTAAAGGCTAGATCCTTGGAAATTTGAAACGGGAAGATAAGGATGTGAAATGCATACACCAACAATTAAGCCTAAAAATTGGTCAATTTCGAGGGGTGGCATTTCCTTATGAGAGCTATTTTTCTCAACAGAATATCAAACAATGGCCTAACGAGAGAACTTGAGTGAAAAAAATTTTGTCCTGTGTGCAAAAGGACACCCACAATATCGTTTCAAAGTTTCAAAAAGGACTATTTTCAAGTGCATAAAAAGGATATCAGGGAAGTTTTCTTTTGCCAAAATTAAGCTGAATATTATAGACTAAATCATCATTAACCGTATTAAGAAAAAAACATAAGGATTTAAGGGCTAGATCCTTGAAAATTTGAAACGGGAAGATAAGGATGTGAAATGCATACACCAACAATTAAGCCTAAAAATTGGTCAATTTCGAGGGGTGGCATTTCCTTATGAGAGCTATTTTTCTCAACAGAATATCAAACAATGGCCTAACGAGAGAACTTGAGTGAAAAAAATTTTGTCCTGTGTGCAAAAGGACACCCGCAATATCGTTTCAAAGTTTCAAAAAGGACTATTTTCAAGTGCATAAAAAGGATATCAGGGAAGTTTTCTTTTGCCAAAATGGAGCTGAATATTATAGACTAAATCATCATTAACCGTATTGCGAAAAAAACATAAGGATTTAATGGCTAGATCCTTGGAAATTTGAAACGGGAAGATAAGGATGTGAAATGCATACACCAACAATTTAGCCTAAAAATTGGCCAATTTCGAGGGGTGGCTTTTCCTTATGAGAGCCGTTTTTCTCAACAGAATTTCAAACAATGGCCTAACGAGAGAAGTTAAGTGAAAAAATTTTTGTCCTGTGTGCAAAAGGACACCCACAATATCGTTTCAAAGTTTCAAAAAGGACTATTTTCAAGTGCATAAAAAGGATATCAGGGAAGTTTTCTTTTGCCAAAATGGAGCTGAATATTATAGACTAAATCATCATTAACCGTATTGCGAAAAAAACATAAGGATTTAATGGCTAGATCCATGGAAATTTGAAACGGGAAGATAAGGATGTGAAATGCATACACCAACAATTTAGCCTAAAAATTGGCCAATTTCGAGGGGTGGCTTTTCCTTATGAGAGCTATTTTTCTCTACGGAATATCAAACAATGGCCTAACGAGAGAAGTTAAGTGAAAAAAAAATTGTCCTGTGTGCAAAAGGACACTCGCAATATCGTTTCAAAGTTTCAAAAAGGACTATTTTCAAGTGCATAAAAAGGATATCAGGAAAGTTTTCTTTTGCCAAAATGGAGCTGAATATTATAGACTAAATCATCATTAACCATATTGCGAAAAAATCATAAGGATTTAAAGGCTAGATCCTTGGAAATTTGAAACGGGAAGATAAGGATGTGAAATGCATACACCAACAATTAAGCCTAAAAATTGGTCAATTTCGAGGGGTGGCATTTCCTTATGAGAGCTATTTTTCTCAACAGAATATCAAACAATGGCCTAACGAGAGAACTTGAGTGAAAAAAATTTTGTCCTGTGTGCAAAAGGACACCCACAATATCGTTTCAAAGTTTCAAAAAGGACTATTTTCAAGTGCATAAAAAGGATATCAGGGAAGTTTTCTTTTGCCAAAATTAAGCTGAATATTATAGACTAAATCATCATTAACCGTATTAAGAAAAAAACATAAGGATTTAAGGGCTAGATCCTTGAAAATTTGAAACGGGAAGATAAGGATGTGAAATGCATACACCAACAATTAAGCCTAAAAATTGGTCAATTTCGAGGGGTGGCATTTCCTTATGAGAGCTATTTTTCTCAACAGAATATCAAACAATGGCCTAACGAGAGAACTTGAGTGAAAAAAATTTTGTCCTGTGTGCAAAAGGACACCCGCAATATCGTTTCAAAGTTTCAAAAAGGACTATTTTCAAGTGCATAAAAAGGATATCAGGGAAGTTTTCTTTTGCCAAAATGGAGCTGAATATTATAGACTAAATCATCATTAACCGTATTGCGAAAAAAACATAAGGATTTAATGGCTAGATCCTTGGAAATTTGAAACGGGAAGATAAGGATGTGAAATGCATACACCAACAATTTAGCCTAAAAATTGGCCAATTTCGAGGGGTGGCTTTTCCTTATGAGAGCTATTTTTCTCAACGGAATATCAAACAATGGCCTAACGAGAGAAGTTAAGTGAAAAAAAAATTGTCCTGTGTGCAAAAGGACACTCGCAATATCGTTTCAAAGTTTCAAAAAGGACTATTTTCAAGTGCATAAAAAGGATATCAGGAAAGTTTTCTTTTGCCAAAATGGAGCTGAATATTATAGACTAAATCATCATTAACCGTATTGCGAAAAAAAAATAAGGATTTAATGGCTAGATCCTTGGAAATTTGAAACGGGAAGATAAGGATGTGAAATGCATACACCAACAATTTAGCCTAAAAATTGGCCAATTTCGAGGGGTGGCTTTTCCTTATGAGAGCTATTTTTCTCAACGGAATATCAAACAATGGCCTAACGAGAGAAGTTAAGTGAAAAAAAAATTGTCCTGTGTGCAAAAGGACACTCGCAATATCGTTTCAAAGTTTCAAAAAGGACTATTTTCAAGTGCATAAAAAGGATATCAGGAAAGTTTTCTTTTGCCAAAATGGAGCTGAATATTATAGACTAAATCATCATTAACCGTATTGCGAAAAAAACATAAGGATTTAATGGCTAGATCCATGGAAATTTGAAACGGGAAGATAAGGATGTGAAATGCATACACCAACAATTTAGCCTAAAAATTGGCCAATTTCGAGGGGTGGCTTTTCCTTATGAGAGCTATTTTTCTCTACGGAATATCAAACAATGGCCTAACGAGAGAAGTTAAGTGAAAAAAAAATTGTCCTGTGTGCAAAAGGACACTCGCAATATCGTTTCAAAGTTTCAAAAAGGACTATTTTCAAGTGCATAAAAAGGATATCAGGAAAGTTTTCTTTTGCCAAAATGGAGCTGAATATTATAGACTAAATCATCATTAACCATATTGCGAAAAAATCATAAGGATTTAAAGGCTAGATCCTTGGAAATTTGAAACGGGAAGATAAGGATGTGAAATGCATACACCAACAATTAAGCCTAAAAATTGGTCAATTTCGAGGGGTGGCATTTCCTTATGAGAGCTATTTTTCTCAACAGAATATCAAACAATGGCCTAACGAGAGAACTTGAGTGAAAAAAATTTTGTCCTGTGTGCAAAAGGACACCCACAATATCGTTTCAAAGTTTCAAAAAGGACTATTTTCAAGTGCATAAAAAGGATATCAGGGAAGTTTTCTTTTGCCAAAATTAAGCTGAATATTATAGACTAAATCATCATTAACCGTATTAAGAAAAAAACATAAGGATTTAAGGGCTAGATCCTTGAAAATTTGAAACGGGAAGATAAGGATGTGAAATGCATACACCAACAATTAAGCCTAAAAATTGGTCAATTTCGAGGGGTGGCATTTCCTTATGAGAGCTATTTTTCTCAACAGAATATCAAACAATGGCCTAACGAGAGAACTTGAGTGAAAAAAATTTTGTCCTGTGTGCAAAAGGACACCCGCAATATCGTTTCAAAGTTTCAAAAAGGACTATTTTCAAGTGCATAAAAAGGATATCAGGGAAGTTTTCTTTTGCCAAAATGGAGCTGAATATTATAGACTAAATCATCATTAACCGTATTGCGAAAAAAACATAAGGATTTAATGGCTAGATCCTTGGAAATTTGAAACGGGAAGATAAGGATGTGAAATGCATACACCAACAATTTAGCCTAAAAATTGGCCAATTTCGAGGGGTGGCTTTTCCTTATGAGAGCCGTTTTTCTCAACAGAATTTCAAACAATGGCCTAACGAGAGAAGTTAAGTGAAAAAATTTTTGTCCTGTGTGCAAAAGGACACCCACAATATCGTTTCAAAGTTTCAAAAAGGACTATTTTCAAGTGCATAAAAAGGATATCAGGGAAGTTTTCTTTTGCCAAAATGGAGCTGAATATTATAGACTAAATCATCATTAACCGTATTGCGAAAAAAACATAAGGATTTAATGGCTAGATCCATGGAAATTTGAAACGGGAAGATAAGGATGTGAAATGCATACACCAACAATTTAGCCTAAAAATTGGCCAATTTCGAGGGGTGGCTTTTCCTTATGAGAGCTATTTTTCTCTACGGAATATCAAACAATGGCCTAACGAGAGAAGTTAAGTGAAAAAAAAATTGTCCTGTGTGCAAAAGGACACTCGCAATATCGTTTCAAAGTTTCAAAAAGGACTATTTTCAAGTGCATAAAAAGGATATCAGGAAAGTTTTCTTTTGCCAAAATGGAGCTGAATATTATAGACTAAATCATCATTAACCATATTGCGAAAAAATCATAAGGATTTAAAGGCTAGATCCTTGGAAATTTGAAACGGGAAGATAAGGATGTGAAATGCATACACCAACAATTAAGCCTAAAAATTGGTCAATTTCGAGGGGTGGCATTTCCTTATGAGAGCTATTTTTCTCAACAGAATATCAAACAATGGCCTAACGAGAGAACTTGAGTGAAAAAAATTTTGTCCTGTGTGCAAAAGGACACCCACAATATCGTTTCAAAGTTTCAAAAAGGACTATTTTCAAGTGCATAAAAAGGATATCAGGGAAGTTTTCTTTTGCCAAAATTAAGCTGAATATTATAGACTAAATCATCATTAACCGTATTAAGAAAAAAACATAAGGATTTAAGGGCTAGATCCTTGAAAATTTGAAACGGGAAGATAAGGATGTGAAATGCATACACCAACAATTAAGCCTAAAAATTGGTCAATTTCGAGGGGTGGCATTTCCTTATGAGAGCTATTTTTCTCAACAGAATAACAAACAATGGCCTAACGAGAGAACTTGAGTGAAAAAAATTTTGTCCTGTGTGCAAAAGGACACCCGCAATATCGTGTCAAAGTTTCAAAAAGGACTATTTTCAAGTGCATAAAAAGGATATCAGGGAAGTTTTCTTTTGCCAAAATGGAGCTGAATATTATAGACTAAATCATCATTAACCGTATTGCGAAAAAAACATAAGGATTTAATGGCTAGATCCTTGGAAATTTGAAACGGGAAGATAAGGATGTGAAATGCATACACCAACAATTTAGCCTAAAAATTGGCCAATTTCGAGGGGTGGCTTTTCCTTATGAGAGCTATTTTTCTCAACGGAATATCAAACAATGGCCTAACGAGAGAAGTTAAGTGAAAAAAAAATTGTCCTGTGTGCAAAAGGACACTCGCAATATCGTTTCAAAGTTTCAAAAAGGACTATTTTCAAGTGCATAAAAAGGATATCAGGAAAGTTTTCTTTTGCCAAAATGGAGCTGAATATTATAGACTAAATCATCATTAACCGTATTGCGAAAAAAACATAAGGATTTAATGGCTAGATCCTTGGAAATTTGAAACGGGAAGATAAGGATGTGAAATGCATACACCAACAATTTAGCCTAAAAATTGGCCAATTTCGAGGGGTGGCTTTTCCTTATGAGAGCCGTTTTTCTCAACAGAATTTCAAACAATGGCCTAACGAGAGAAGTTAAGTGAAAAAATTTTTGTCCTGTGTGCAAAAGGACACCCACAATATCGTTTCAAAGTTTCAAAAAGGACTATTTTCAAGTGCATAAAAAGGATATCAGGGAAGTTTTCTTTTGCCAAAATGGAGCTGAATATTATAGACTAAATCATCATTAACCGTATTGCGAAAAAAACATAAGGATTTAATGGCTAGATCCATGGAAATTTGAAACGGGAAGATAAGGATGTGAAATGCATACACCAACAATTTAGCCTAAAAATTGGCCAATTTCGAGGGGTGGCTTTTCCTTATGAGAGCTATTTTTCTCAACGGAATATCAAACAATGGCCTAACGAGAGAAGTTAAGTGAAAAAAAAATTGTCCTGTGTGCAAAAGGACACTCGCAATATCGTTTCAAAGTTTCAAAAAGGACTATTTTCAAGTGCATAAAAAGGATATCAGGAAAGTTTTCTTTTGCCAAAATGGAGCTGAATATTATAGACTAAATCATCATTAACCGTATTGCGAAAAAAACATAAGGATTTAATGGCTAGATCCATGGAAATTTGAAACGGGAAGATAAGGATGTGAAATGCATACACCAACAATTTAGCCTAAAAATTGGCCAATTTCGAGGGGTGGCTTTTCCTTATGAGAGCTATTTTTCTCTACGGAATATCAAACAATGGCCTAACGAGAGAAGTTAAGTGAAAAAAAAATTGTCCTGTGTGCAAAAGGACACTCGCAATATCGTTTCAAAGTTTCAAAAAGGACTATTTTCAAGTGCATAAAAAGGATATCAGGAAAGTTTTCTTTTGCCAAAATGGAGCTGAATATTATAGACTAAATCATCATTAACCATATTGCGAAAAAATCATAAGGATTTAAAGGCTAGATCCTTGGAAATTTGAAACGGGAAGATAAGGATGTGAAATGCATACACCAACAATTAAGCCTAAAAATTGGTCAATTTCGAGGGGTGGCATTTCCTTATGAGAGCTATTTTTCTCAACAGAATATCAAACAATGGCCTAACGAGAGAACTTGAGTGAAAAAAATTTTGTCCTGTGTGCAAAAGGACACCCACAATATCGTTTCAAAGTTTCAAAAAGGACTATTTTCAAGTGCATAAAAAGGATATCAGGGAAGTTTTCTTTTGCCAAAATTAAGCTGAATATTATAGACTAAATCATCATTAACCGTATTAAGAAAAAAACATAAGGATTTAAGGGCTAGATCCTTGAAAATTTGAAACGGGAAGATAAGGATGTGAAATGCATACACCAACAATTAAGCCTAAAAATTGGTCAATTTCGAGGGGTGGCATTTCCTTATGAGAGCTATTTTTCTCAACAGAATATCAAACAATGGCCTAACGAGAGAACTTGAGTGAAAAAAATTTTGTCCTGTGTGCAAAAGGACACCCGCAATATCGTTTCAAAGTTTCAAAAAGGACTATTTTCAAGTGCATAAAAAGGATATCAGGGAAGTTTTCTTTTGCCAAAATGGAGCTGAATATTATAGACTAAATCATCATTAACCGTATTGCGAAAAAAACATAAGGATTTAATGGCTAGATCCTTGGAAATTTGAAACGGGAAGATAAGGATGTGAAATGCATACACCAACAATTTAGCCTAAAAATTGGCCAATTTCGAGGGGTGGCTTTTCCTTATGAGAGCCGTTTTTCTCAACAGAATTTCAAACAATGGCCTAACGAGAGAAGTTAAGTGAAAAAATTTTTGTCCTGTGTGCAAAAGGACACCCACAATATCGTTTCAAAGTTTCAAAAAGGACTATTTTCAAGTGCATAAAAAGGATATCAGGGAAGTTTTCTTTTGCCAAAATGGAGCTGAATATTATAGACTAAATCATCATTAACCGTATTGCGAAAAAAACATAAGGATTTAATGGCTAGATCCATGGAAATTTGAAACGGGAAGATAAGGATGTGAAATGCATACACCAACAATTTAGCCTAAAAATTGGCCAATTTCGAGGGGTGGCTTTTCCTTATGAGAGCTATTTTTCTCTACGGAATATCAAACAATGGCCTAACGAGAGAAGTTAAGTGAAAAAAAAATTGTCCTGTGTGCAAAAGGACACTCGCAATATCGTTTCAAAGTTTCAAAAAGGACTATTTTCAAGTGCATAAAAAGGATATCAGGAAAGTTTTCTTTTGCCAAAATGGAGCTGAATATTATAGACTAAATCATCATTAACCATATTGCGAAAAAATCATAAGGATTTAAAGGCTAGATCCTTGGAAATTTGAAACGGGAAGATAAGGATGTGAAATGCATACACCAACAATTAAGCCTAAAAATTGGTCAATTTCGAGGGGTGGCATTTCCTTATGAGAGCTATTTTTCTCAACAGAATATCAAACAATGGCCTAACGAGAGAACTTGAGTGAAAAAAATTTTGTCCTGTGTGCAAAAGGACACCCACAATATCGTTTCAAAGTTTCAAAAAGGACTATTTTCAAGTGCATAAAAAGGATATCAGGGAAGTTTTCTTTTGCCAAAATTAAGCTGAATATTATAGACTAAATCATCATTAACCGTATTAAGAAAAAAACATAAGGATTTAAGGGCTAGATCCTTGAAAATTTGAAACGGGAAGATAAGGATGTGAAATGCATACACCAACAATTAAGCCTAAAAATTGGTCAATTTCGAGGGGTGGCATTTCCTTATGAGAGCTATTTTTCTCAACAGAATATCAAACAATGGCCTAACGAGAGAACTTGAGTGAAAAAAATTTTGTCCTGTGTGCAAAAGGACACCCGCAATATCGTGTCAAAGTTTCAAAAAGGACTATTTTCAAGTGCATAAAAAGGATATCAGGGAAGTTTTCTTTTGCCAAAATGGAGCTGAATATTATAGACTAAATCATCATTAACCGTATTGCGAAAAAAACATAAGGATTTAATGGCTAGATCCTTGGAAATTTGAAACGGGAAGATAAGGATGTGAAATGCATACACCAACAATTTAGCCTAAAAATTGGCCAATTTCGAGGGGTGGCTTTTCCTTATGAGAGCTATTTTTCTCAACGGAATATCAAACAATGGCCTAACGAGAGAAGTTAAGTGAAAAAAAAATTGTCCTGTGTGCAAAAGGACACTCGCAATATCGTTTCAAAGTTTCAAAAAGGACTATTTTCAAGTGCATAAAAAGGATATCAGGAAAGTTTTCTTTTGCCAAAATGGAGCTGAATATTATAGACTAAATCATCATTAACCGTATTGCGAAAAAAACATAAGGATTTAATGGCTAGATCCTTGGAAATTTGAAACGGGAAGATAAGGATGTGAAATGCATACACCAACAATTTAGCCTAAAAATTGGCCAATTTCGAGGGGTGGCTTTTCCTTATGAGAGCCGTTTTTCTCAACAGAATTTCAAACAATGGCCTAACGAGAGAAGTTAAGTGAAAAAATTTTTGTCCTGTGTGCAAAAGGACACCCACAATATCGTTTCAAAGTTTCAAAAAGGACTATTTTCAAGTGCATAAAAAGGATATCAGGGAAGTTTTCTTTTGCCAAAATGGAGCTGAATATTATAGACTAAATCATCATTAACCGTATTGCGAAAAAAACATAAGGATTTAATGGCTAGATCCATGGAAATTTGAAACGGGAAGATAAGGATGTGAAATGCATACACCAACAATTTAGCCTAAAAATTGGCCAATTTCGAGGGGTGGCTTTTCCTTATGAGAGCTATTTTTCTCTACGGAATATCAAACAATGGCCTAACGAGAGAAGTTAAGTGAAAAAAAAATTGTCCTGTGTGCAAAAGGACACTCGCAATATCGTTTCAAAGTTTCAAAAAGGACTATTTTCAAGTGCATAAAAAGGATATCAGGAAAGTTTTCTTTTGCCAAAATGGAGCTGAATATTATAGACTAAATCATCATTAACCGTATTGCGAAAAAAACATAAGGATTTAATGGCTAGATCCTTGGAAATTTGAAACGGGAAGATAAGGATGTGAAATGCATACACCAACAATTTAGCCTAAAAATTGGCCAATTTCGAGGGGTGGCTATTCCTTATGAGAGCTATTTTTCTCAACGTAATATCAAACAATGGCCTAACGAGAGAAGTTAAGTGAAAAAAAATTTGTGCTGTGTGCAAAAGGACACCCGCAATATCGTTTCAAAGTTTCAAAAAGGACTATTTTCAAGTGCATAAAAAGGATATCAGGGAAGTTTTCTTTTGCCAAAATGGAGCTGAATATTATAGACTAAATCATCATTAACCGTATTAAGAAAAAAACATAAGGATTTAATGGCTAGATCCTTGGAAATTTGAAACGGGAAGATAAGGATGTGAAATGCATACACCAACAATTAAGCCTAAAAATTGGTCAATTTCGAGGGGTGGCATTTCCTTATGAGAGCTATTTTTCTCAACAGAATATCAAACAATGGCCTAACGAGAGAACTTGAGTGAAAAAAATTTTGTCCTGTGTGCAAAAGGACACCCGCAATATCGTTTCAAAGTTTCAAAAAGGACTATTTTCAAGTGCATAAAAAGGATATCAGGGAAGTTTTCTTTTGCCAAAATGGAGCTGAATATTATAGACTAAATCATCATTAACCGTATTGCGAAAAAAACATAAGGATTTAATGGCTAGATCCTTGGAAATTTGAAACGGGAAGATAAGGATGTGAAATGCATACACCAACAATTTAGCCTAAAAATTGGCCAATTTCGAGGGGTGGCTTTTCCTTATGAGAGCTATTTTTCTCAACGGAATATCAAACAATGGCCTAACGAGAGAAGTTAAGTGAAAAAAAAATTGTCCTGTGTGCAAAAGGACACTCGCAATATCGTTTCAAAGATTCAAAAAGGACTATTTTCAAGTGCATAAAAAGGATATCAGGAAAGTTTTCTTTTGCCAAAATGGAGCTGAATATTATAGACTAAATCATCGTTAACCGTATTGCGAAAAAAACATAAGGATTTAATGGCTAGATCCTTGGAAATTTGAAACGGGAAGATAAGGATGTGAAATGCATACACCAACAATTTAGCCTAAAAATTGGCCAATTTCGAGGGGTGGCTTTTCCTTATGAGAGCTATTTTTCTCAACGTAATATCAAACAATGGCCTAACGAGAGAAGTTAAGTGAAAAAAAATTTGTGCTGTGTGCAAAAGGACACCCGCAATATCGTTTCAAAGTTTCAAAAAGGACTATTTTCAAGTGCATAAAAAGGATATCAGGGAAGTTTTCTTTTGCCAAAATGGAGCTGAATATTATAGACTAAATCATCATTAACCGTATTGCGAAAAAAACATAAGGATTTAATGGCTAGATCCTTGGTAATTTGAAACGGGAAGATAAGGATGTGAAATGCATACACCAACAATTTAGCCTAAAAATTGGCCAATTTCGAGGGGTGGCTTTTCCTTATGAGAGCTATTTTTCTCAACGGAATATCAAACAATGGCCTAACGAGAGAAGTTAAGTGAAAAAAAAATTGTCCTGTGTGCAAAAGGACACTCGCAATATCGTTTCAAAGTTTCAAAAAGGACTATTTTCAAGTGCATAAAAAGGATATCAGGAAAGTTTTCTTTTGCCAAAATGGAGCTGAATATTATAGACTAAATCATCATTAACCGTATTGCGAAAAAAACATAAGGATTTAATGGCTAGATCCTTGGAAATTTGAAACGGGAAGATAAGGATGTGAAATGCATACACCAACAATTTAGCCTAAAAATTGGCCAATTTCGAGGGGTGGCTATTCCTTATGAGAGCTATTTTTCTCAACGTAATATCAAACAATGGCCTAACGAGAGAAGTTAAGTGAAAAAAAATTTGTGCTGTGTGCAAAAGGACACCCGCAATATCGTTTCAAAGTTTCAAAAAGGACTATTTTCAAGTGCATAAAAAGGATATCAGGGAAGTTTTCTTTTGCCAAAATGGAGCTGAATATTATAGACTAAATCATCATTAACCGTATTAAGAAAAAAACATAAGGATTTAATGGCTAGATCCTTGGAAATTTGAAACGGGAAGATAAGGATGTGAAATGCATACACCAACAATTAAGCCTAAAAATTGGTCAATTTCGAGGGGTGGCATTTCCTTATGAGAGCTATTTTTCTCAACAGAATATCAAACAATGGCCTAACGAGAGAACTTAAGTGAAAAAAATTTTGTCCTGTGTGCAAAAGGACACCCGCAATATCGTTTCAAAGTTTCAAAAAGGACTATTTTCAAGTGCATAAAAAGGATATCAGGGAAGTTTTCTTTTGCCAAAATGGAGCTGAATATTATAGACTAAATCATCATTAACCGTATTGCGAAAAAAACATAAGGATTTAATGGCTAGATCCTTGGAAATTTGAAACGGGAAGATAAGGATGTGAAATGCATACACCAACAATTTAGCCTAAAAATTGGCCAATTTCGAGGGGTGGCTTTTCCTTATGAGAGCTATTTTTCTCAACGGAATATCAAACAATGGCCTAACGAGAGAAGTTAAGTGAAAAAAAAATTGTCCTGTGTGCAAAAGGACACTCGCAATATCGTTTCAAAGATTCAAAAAGGACTATTTTCAAGTGCATAAAAAGGATATCAGGAAAGTTTTCTTTTGCCAAAATGGAGCTGAATATTATAGACTAAATCATCGTTAACCGTATTGCGAAAAAAACATAAGGATTTAATGGCTAGATCCTTGGAAATTTGAAACGGGAAGATAAGGATGTGAAATGCATACACCAACAATTTAGCCTAAAAATTGGCCAATTTCGAGGGGTGGCTTTTCCTTATGAGAGCTATTTTTCTCAACGGAATATCAAACAATGGCCTAACGAGAGAAGTTAAGTGAAAAAAAAATTGTCCTGTGTGCAAAAGGACACTCGCAATATCGTTTCAAAGTTTCAAAAAGGACTATTTTCAAGTGCATAAAAAGGATATCAGGAAAGTTTTCTTTTGCCAAAATGGAGCTGAATATTATAGACTAAATCATCATTAACCGTATTGCGAAAAAAACATAAGGATTTAATGGCTAGATCCTTGGTAATTTGAAACGGGAAGATAAGGATGTGAAATGCATACACCAACAATTTAGCCTAAAAATTGGCCAATTTCGAGGGGTGGCTTTTCCTTATGAGAGCTATTTTTCTCAACGGAATATCAAACAATGGCCTAACGAGAGAAGTTAAGTGAAAAAAAATTGTCCTGTGTGCAAAAGGACACTCGCAATATCGTTTCAAAGTTTCAAAAAAGAACTATTTTCAAGTGCATAAAAAGGATATCAGGAAAGTTTTCTTTTGCCAAAATGGAGCTGAATATTATAGACTAAATCATCATTAACCGTATTGCGAAAAAAACATAAGGATTTAATGGCTAGATCCTTGGAAATTTGAAACGGGAAGATAAGGATGTGAAATGCATACACCAACAATTTAGCCTAAAAATTGGCCAATTTCGAGGGGTGGCTTTTCCTTATGAGAGCTATTTTTCTCAACGTAATATCAAACAATGGCCTAACGAGAGAAGTTAAGTGAAAAAAAATTTGTGCTGTGTGCAAAAGGACACCCGCAATATCGTTTCAAAGTTTCAAAAAGGACTATTTTCCAGTGCATAAAAAGGATATCAGGGAAGTTTTCTTTTGCCAAAATTAAGCTGAATATTATAGACTAAATCATCATTAACCGTATTAAGAAAAAAACATAAGGATTTAAGGGCTAGATCCTTGAAAATTTGAAACGGGAAGATAAGGATGTGAAATGCATACACCAACAATTAAGCCTAAAAATTGGTCAATTTCGAGGGGGGCTTTTGCCTTATGAGAGCCGTTTTTCTCAACAGAATTTCAAACAATGGCCTAACGAGAGAAGTTAAGAGAAAAAATTTTTGTCCTGTGTGCAAAAGGACACCCACAATATCGTTTCAAAGTTTCAAAAAGGACTATTATCAAGTGCATAAAAAGGATATAAGGGATGTTTTTTTTCGCCGAAATTGAGCTGAATATTAAAGACTAAATCATCAATAACCGTATTGCGATAAAATCAAAAGGATTTAATGGCTAGATCCTTGGAAATTTGAAACGGGAAGATAAGGATGTGAAATGCATACACCAACAATTTAGCCTAAAAATTGGCCAATTTCGAGGGGTGGCTTTTCCTTATGAGAGCCGTTTTTCTCAACAGAATTTCAAACAATGGCCTAACGAGAGAAGTTAAGTGAAAAAAAAATTGTCCTGTGTGCAAAAGGACACTCGCAATATCGTTTCAAAGATTCAAAAAGGACTATTTTCAAGTGCATAAAAAGGATATCAGGAAAGTTTTCTTTTGCCAAAATGGAGCTGAATATTATAGACTAAATCATCGTTAACCGTATTGCGAAAAAAACATAAGGATTTAATGGCTAGATCCTTGGAAATTTGAAACGGGAAGATAAGGATGTGAAATGCATACACCAACAATTTAGCCTAAAAATTGGCCAATTTCGAGGGGTGGCTTTTCCTTATGAGAGCTATTTTTCTCAACGTAATATCAAACAATGGCCTAACGAGAGAAGTTAAGTGAAAAAAAATTTGTGCTGTGTGCAAAAGGACACCCGCAATATCGTTTCAAAGTTTCAAAAAGGACTATTTTCAAGTGCATAAAAAGGATATCAGGGAAGTTTTCTTTTGCCAAAATGGAGCTGAATATTATAGACTAATTCATCATTAACCGTATTGCGAAAAAAACATAAGGATTTAATGGCTAGATCCTTGGAAATTTGAAACGGGAAGATAAGGATGTGAAATGCATACACCAACAATTTAGCCTAAAAATTGGCCAATTTCGAGGGGTGGCTTTTCCTTATGAGAGCTATTTTTCTCAACGTAATATCAAACAATGGCCTAACGAGAGAAGTTAAGTGAAAAAAAATTTGTGCTGTGTGCAAAAGGACACCCGCAATATCGTTTCAAAGTTTCAAAAAGGACTATTTTCAAGTGCATAAAAAGGATATCAGGGAAGTTTTCTTTTGCCAAAATGGAGCTGAATATTATAGACTAAATCATCATTAACCGTATTAAGAAAAAAACATAAGGATTTAATGGCTAGATCCTTGGAAATTTGAAACGGGAAGATAAGGATGTGAAATGCAGACACCAACAATTAAGCCTAAAAATTGGTCAATTTCGAGGGGTGGCATTTCCTTATGAGAGCTATTTTTCTCAACAGAATATCAAACAATGGCCTAACGAGAGAACTTGAGTGAAAAAAATTTTGTCCTGTGTGCAAAAGGACACCCACAATATCGTTTCAAAGTTTCAAAAAGGACTATTTTCAAGTGCATAAAAAGGATATCAGGGAAGTTTTCTTTTGCCAAAATGGAGCTGAATATTATAGACTAAATCATCATTAACCGTATTGCGAAAAAAACATAAGGATTTAATGGCTAGATCCTTGGAAATTTGAAACGGGAAGATAAGGATGTGAAATGCATACACCAACAATTTAGCCTAAAAATTGGCCAATTTCGAGGGGTGGCTTTTCCTTATGAGAGCTATTTTTCTAAACGTAATATCAAACAATGGCCTAACGAGAGAAGTTAAGTGAAAAAAAATTTGTGCTGTGTGCAAAAGGACACCCGCAATATCGTTTCAAAGTTTCAAAAAGGACTATTTTCAAGTGCATAAAAAGGATATCAGGGAAGTTTTCTTTTGCCAAAATGGAGCTGAATATTATAGACTAAATCATCATTAACCGTATTAAGAAAAAAACATAAGGATTTAATGGCTAGATCCTTGGAAATTTGAAACGGGAAGATAAGGATGTGAAATGCATACACCAACAATTTAGCCTAAAAATTGGCCAATTTCGAGGGGTGGCTTTTCCTTATGAGAGCTATTTTTCTCAACGGAATATCAAACAATGGCCTAACGAGAGAAGTTAAGTGAAAAAAAAATTGTCCTGTGTGCAAAAGGACACTCGCAATATCGTTTCAAAGTTTCAAAAAGGACTATTTTCAAGTGCATAAAAAGGATATCAGGAAAGTTTTCTTTTGCCAAAATGGAGCTGAATATTATAGACTAAATCATCATTAACCGTATTGCGAAAAAAACATAAGGATTTAATGGCTAGATCCTTGGAAATTTGAAACGGGAAGATAAGGATGTGAAATGCATACACCAACAATTTAGCCTAAAAATTGGCCAATTTCGAGGGGTGGCTTTTCCTTATGAGAGCTATTTTTCTCAACGTAATATCAAACAATGGCCTAACGAGAGAAGTTAAGTGAAAAAAAATTTGTGCTGTGTGCAAAAGGACACCCGCAATATCGTTTCAAAGTTTCAAAAAGGACTATTTTCAAGTGCATAAAAAGGATATCAGGGAAGTTTTCTTTTGCCAAAATGGAGCTGAATATTATAGACTAAATCATCATTAACCGTATTGCGAAAAAAACATAAGGATTTAATGGCTAGATCCTTGGAAATTTGAAACGGGAAGATAAGGATGTGAAATGCATACACCAACAATTTAGCCTAAAAATTGGCCAATTTCGAGGGGTGGCTTTTCCTTATGAGAGCTATTTTTCTCAACGGAATATCAAACAATGGCCTAACGAGAGAAGTTAAGTGAAAAAAAAATTGTCCTGTGTGCAAAAGGACACTCGCAATATCGTTTCAAAGTTTCAAAAAGGACTATTTTCAAGTGCATAAAAAGGATATCAGGAAAGTTTTCTTTTGCCAAAATGGAGCTGAATATTATAGACTAAATCATCATTAACCGTATTGCGAAAAAAACATAAGGATTTAATGGCTAGATCCTTGGAAATTTGAAACGGGAAGATAAGGATGTGAAATGCATACACCAACAATTTAGCCTAAAAATTGGCCAATTTCGAGGGGAGGCTTTTCCTTATGAGAGCTATTTTTCTCAACGTAATATCAAACAATGGCCTAACGAGAGAAGTTAAGTGAAAAAAAATTTGTGCTGTGTGCAAAAGGACACCCGCAATATCGTTTCAAAGTTTCAAAAAGGACTATTTTCAAGTGCATAAAAAGGATATCAGGGAAGTTTTCTTTTGCCAAAATGGAGCTGAATATTATAGACTAAATCATCATTAACCGTATTAAGAAAAAAAACATAAGGATTTAATGGCTAGATCCTTGGAAATTTGAAACGGGAAGATAAGGATGTGAAATGCATACACCAACAATTAAGCCTAAAAATTGGTCAATTTCGAGGGGTGGCATTTCCTTATGAGAGCTATTTTTCTCAACAGAATATCAAACAATGGCCTAACGAGAGAACTTGAGTGAAAAAAATTTTGTCCTGTGTGCAAAAGGACACCCACAATATCGTTTCAAAGTTTCAAAAAGGACTATTTTCAAGTGTATAAAAAGGATATCAGGGAAGTTTTCTTTTGCCAAAATTAAGCTGAATATTATAGACTAAATCATCATTAACCGTATTAAGAAAAAAACATAAGGATTTAATGGCTAGATCCTTGGAAATTTGAAACGGGAAGATAAGGATGTGAAATGCATACACCAACAATTTAGCCTAAAAATTGGCCAATTTCGAGGGGTGGCTTTTCCTTATGAGAGCTATTTTTCTCAACGTAATATCAAACAATGGCCTAACGAGAGAAGTTAAGTGAAAAAAAATTTGTGCTGTGTGCAAAAGGACACCCGCAATATCGTTTCAAAGTTTCAAAAAGGACTATTTTCAAGTGCATAAAAAGGATATCAGGGAAGTTTTCTTTTGCCAAAATGGAGCTGAATATTATAGACTAAATCATCATTAACCATATTGCGAAAAAATCATAAGGATTTAAAGGCTAGATCCTTGGAAATTTGAAACGGGAAGATAAGGATGTGAAATGCATACACCAACAATTAAGCCTAAAAATTGGTCAATTTCGAGGGGTTGCATTTCCTTATGAGAGCTATTTTTCTCAACGGAATATCAAACAATGGCCTAACGAGAGAAGTTAAGTGAAAAAAAAATTGTCCTGTGTGCAAAAGGACACTCGCAATATCGTTTCAAAGTTTCAAAAAGGACTATTTTCAAGTGCATAAAAAGGATATCAGGAAAGTTTTCTTTTGCCAAAATGGAGCTGAATATTATAGACTAAATCATCATTAACCGTATTGCGAAAAAAACATAAGGATTTAATGGCTAGATCCTTGGAAATTTGAAACGGGAAGATAAGGATGTGAAATGCATACACCAACAATTTAGCCTAAAAATTGGCCAATTTCGAGGGGTGGCTTTTCCTTATGAGAGCTATTTTTCTCAACGTAATATCAAACAATGGCCTAACGAGAGAAGTTAAGTGAAAAAAAATTTGTGCTGTGTGCAAAAGGACACCCGCAATATCGTTTCAAAGTTTCAAAAAGGACTATTTTCAAGTGCATAAAAAGGATATCAGGGAAGTTTTCTTTTGCCAAAATGGAGCTGAATATTATAGACTAAATCATCATTAACCATATTGCGAAAAAATCATAAGGATTTAAAGGCTAGATCCTTGGAAATTTGAAACGGGAAGATAAGGATGTGAAATGCATACACCAACAATTAAGCCTAAAAATTGGTCAATTTCGAGGGGTTGCATTTCCTTATGAGAGCTATTTTTCTCAACGGAATATCAAACAATGGCCTAACGAGAGAAGTTAAGTGAAAAAAAAATTGTCCTGTGTGCAAAAGGACACTCGCAATATCGTTTCAAAGTTTCAAAAAGGACTATTTTCAAGTGCATAAAAAGGATATAAGGGATGTTTTTTTTCGCCGAAATTGAGCTGAATATTAAAGACTAAATCATCAATAACCGTATTGCGATAAAATCAAAAGGATTTAATGGCTAGATCCTTGGAAATTTGAAACGGGAAGATAAGGATGTGAAATGCATACACCAACAATTTAGCCTAAAAATTGGCCAATTTCGAGGGGTGGCTTTTCCTTATGAGAGCTATTTTTCTCAACGGAATATCAAACAATGGCCTAACGAGAGAAGTTAAGTGAAAAAAAAATTGTCCTGTGTGCAAAAGGACACTCGCAATATCGTTTCAAAGATTCAAAAAGGACTATTTTCAAGTGCATAAAAAGGATATCAGGAAAGTTTTCTTTTGCCAAAATGGAGCTGAATATTATAGACTAAATCATCGTTAACCGTATTGCGAAAAAAACATAAGGATTTAATGGCTAGATCCTTGGAAATTTGAAACGGGAAGATAAGGATGTGAAATGCATACACCAACAATTTAGCCTAAAAATTGGCCAATTTCGAGGGGTGGCTTTTCCTTATGAGAGCTATTTTTCTCAACGTAATATCAAACAATGGCCTAACGAGAGAAGTTAAGTGAAAAAAAATTTGTGCTGTGTGCAAAAGGACACCCGCAATATCGTTTCAAAGTTTCAAAAAGGACTATTTTCAAGTGCATAAAAAGGATATCAGGGAAGTTTTCTTTTGCCAAAATGGAGCTGAATATTATAGACTAAATCATCATTAACCGTATTAAGAAAAAAACATAAGGATTTAATGGCTAGATCCTTGGAAATTTGAAACGGGAAGATAAGGATGTGAAATGCAGACACCAACAATTAAGCCTAAAAATTGGTCAATTTCGAGGGGTGGCATTTCCTTATGAGAGCTATTTTTCTCAACAGAATATCAAACAATGGCCTAACGAGAGAACTTGAGTGAAAAAAATTTTGTCCTGTGTGCAAAAGGACACCCACAATATCGTTTCAAAGTTTCAAAAAGGACTATTTTCAAGTGCATAAAAAGGATATCAGGGAAGTTTTCTTTTGCCAAAATGGAGCTGAATATTATAGACTAAATCATCATTAACCGTATTGCGAAAAAAACATAAGGATTTAATGGCTAGATCCTTGGAAATTTGAAACGGGAAGATAAGGATGTGAAATGCATACACCAACAATTTAGCCTAAAAATTGGCCAATTTCGAGGGGTGGCTTTTCCTTATGAGAGCTATTTTTCTCAACGTAATATCAAACAATGGCCTAACGAGAGAAGTTAAGTGAAAAAAAATTTGTGCTGTGTGCAAAAGGACACCCGCAATATCGTTTCAAAGTTTCAAAAAGGACTATTTTCAAGTGCATAAAAAGGATATCAGGGAAGTTTTCTTTTGCCAAAATGGAGCTGAATATTATAGACTAAATCATCATTAACCGTATTAAGAAAAAAACATAAGGATTTAATGGCTAGATCCTTGGAAATTTGAAACGGGAAGATAAGGATGTGAAATGCATACACCAACAATTTAGCCTAAAAATTGGCCAATTTCGAGGGGTGGCTTTTCCTTATGAGAGCTATTTTTCTCAACGGAATATCAAACAATGGCCTAACGAGAGAAGTTAAGTGAAAAAAAAATTGTCCTGTGTGCAAAAGGACACTCGCAATATCGTTTCAAAGTTTCAAAAAGGACTATTTTCAAGTGCATAAAAAGGATATCAGGAAAGTTTTCTTTTGCCAAAATGGAGCTGAATATTATAGACTAAATCATCATTAACCGTATTGCGAAAAAAACATAAGGATTTAATGGCTAGATCCTTGGAAATTTGAAACGGGAAGATAAGGATGTGAAATGCATACACCAACAATTTAGCCTAAAAATTGGCCAATTTCGAGGGGTGGCTTTTCCTTATGAGAGCTATTTTTCTCAACGTAATATCAAACAATGGCCTAACGAGAGAAGTTAAGTGAAAAAAAATTTGTGCTGTGTGCAAAAGGACACCCGCAATATCGTTTCAAAGTTTCAAAAAGGACTATTTTCAAGTGCATAAAAAGGATATCAGGGATGTTTTTTTTCGCCGAAATTGAGCTGAATATTATAGACTAAATCATCATTAACCGTATTAAGAAAAAAACATAAGGATTTAATGGCTAGATCCTTGGAAATTTGAAACGGGAAGATAAGGATGTGAAATGCATACACCAACAATTTAGCCTAAAAATTGGCCAATTTCGAGGGGTGGCTTTTCCTTATGAGAGCCGTTTTTCTCAACAGAATTTCAAACAATGGCCTAACGAGAGAAGTTAAGTGAAAAAAAAATTGTCCTGTGTGCAAAAGGACACTCGCAATATCGTTTCAAAGTTTCAAAAAGGACTATTTTCAAGTGCATAAAAAGGATATCAGGAAAGTTTTCTTTTGCCAAAATGGAGCTGAATATTATAGACTAAATCATCATTAACCGTATTGCGAAAAAAACATAAGGATTTAATGGCTAGATCCTTGGAAATTTGAAACGGGAAGATAAGGATGTGAAATGCATACACCAACAATTTAGCCTAAAAATTGGCCAATTTCGAGGGGAGGCTTTTCCTTATGAGTGCTATTTTTCTCAACGTAATATCAAACAATGGCCTAACGAGAGAAGTTAAGTGAAAAAAAATTTGTGCTGTGTGCAAAAGGACACCCGCAATATCGTTTCAAAGTTTCAAAAAGGACTATTTTCAAGTGCATAAAAAGGATATCAGGGAAGTTTTCTTTTGCCAAAATGGAGCTGAATATTATAGACTAAATCATCATTAACCGTATTAAGAAAAAAAACATAAGGATTTAATGGCTAGATCCTTGGAAATTTGAAACGGGAAGATAAGGATGTGAAATGCATACACCAACAATTAAGCCTAAAAATTGGTCAATTTCGAGGGGTGGCATTTCCTTATGAGAGCTATTTTTCTCAACAGAATATCAAACAATGGCCTAACGAGAGAACTTGAGTGAAAAAAATTTTGTCCTGTGTGCAAAAGGACACCCACAATATCGTTTCAAAGTTTCAAAAAGGACTATTTTCAAGTGCATAAAAAGGATATCAGGGAAGTTTTCTTTTGCCAAAATTAAGCTGAATATTATAGACTAAATCATCATTAACCGTATTAAGAAAAAAACATAAGGATTTAATGGCTAGATCCTTGGAAATTTGAAACGGGAAGATAAGGATGTGAAATGCATACACCAACAATTTAGCCTAAAAATTGGCCAATTTCGAGGGGTGGCTTTTCCTTATGAGAGCTATTTTTCTCAACGTAATATCAAACAATGGCCTAACGAGAGAAGTTAAGTGAAAAAAAATTTGTGCTGTGTGCAAAAGGACACCCGCAATATCGTTTCAAAGTTTCAAAAAGGACTATTTTCAAGTGCATAAAAAGGATATCAGGGAAGTTTTCTTTTGCCAAAATGGAGCTGAATATTATAGACTAAATCATCATTAACCATATTGCGAAAAAATCATAAGGATTTAAAGGCTAGATCCTTGGAAATTTGAAACGGGAAGATAAGGATGTGAAATGCATACACCAACAATTAAGCCTAAAAATTGGTCAATTTCGAGGGGTTGCATTTCCTTATGAGAGCTATTTTTCTCAACGGAATATCAAACAATGGCCTAACGAGAGAAGTTAAGTGAAAAAAAAATTGTCCTGTGTGCAAAAGGACACTCGCAATATCGTTTCAAAGTTTCAAAAAGGACTATTTTCAAGTGCATAAAAAGGATATCAGGAAAGTTTTCTTTTGCCAAAATGGAGCTGAATATTATAGACTAAATCATCATTAACCGTATTGCGAAAAAAACATAAGGATTTAATGGCTAGATCCTTGGAAATTTGAAACGGGAAGATAAGGATGTGAAATGCATACACCAACAATTTAGCCTAAAAATTGGCCAATTTCGAGGGGTGGCTTTTCCTTATGAGAGCTATTTTTCTCAACGTAATATCAAACAATGGCCTAACGAGAGAAGTTAAGTGAAAAAAAATTTGTGCTGTGTGCAAAAGGACACCCGCAATATCGTTTCAAAGTTTCAAAAAGGACTATTTTCAAGTGCATAAAAAGGATATCAGGGAAGTTTTCTTTTGCCAAAATGGAGCTGAATATTATAGACTAAATCATCATTAACCATATTGCGAAAAAATCATAAGGATTTAAAGGCTAGATCCTTGGAAATTTGAAACGGGAAGATAAGGATGTGAAATGCATACACCAACAATTAAGCCTAAAAATTGGTCAATTTCGAGGGGTTGCATTTCCTTATGAGAGCTATTTTTCTCAACGGAATATCAAACAATGGCCTAACGAGAGAAGTTAAGTGAAAAAAAAATTGTCCTGTGTGCAAAAGGACACTCGCAATATCGTTTCAAAGTTTCAAAAAGGACTATTTTCAAGTGCATAAAAAGGATATCAGGAAAGTTTTCTTTTGCCAAAATGGAGCTGAATATTATAGACTAAATCATCATTAACCGTATTGCGAAAAAAACATAAGGATTTAATGGCTAGATCCTTGGAAATTTGAAACGGGAAGATAAGGATGTGAAATGCATACACCAACAATTTAGCCTAAAAATTGGCCAATTTCGAGGGGTGGCTTTTCCTTATGAGAGCTATTTTTCTCAACGTAATATCAAACAATGGCCTAACGAGAGAAGTTAAGTGAAAAAAAATTTGTGCTGTGTGCAAAAGGACACCCGCAATATCGTTTCAAAGTTTCAAAAAGGACTATTTTCAAGTGCATAAAAAGGATATCAGGGAAGTTTTCTTTTGCCAAAATGGAGCTGAATATTATAGACTAAATCATCATTAACCATATTGCGAAAAAATCATAAGGATTTAAAGGCTAGATCCTTGGAAATTTGAAACGGGAAGATAAGGATGTGAAATGCATACACCAACAATTAAGCCTAAAAATTGGTCAATTTCGAGGGGTTGCATTTCCTTATGAGAGCTATTTTTCTCAACGGAATATCAAACAATGGCCTAACGAGAGAAGTTAAGTGAAAAAAAAATTGTCCTGTGTGCAAAAGGACACTCGCAATATCGTTTCAAAGTTTCAAAAAGGACTATTTTCAAGTGCATAAAAAGGATATAAGGGATGTTTTTTTTCGCCGAAATTGAGCTGAATATTAAAGACTAAATCATCAATAACCGTATTGCGATAAAATCAAAAGGATTTAATGGCTAGATCCTTGGAAATTTGAAACGGGAAGATAAGGATGTGAAATGCATACACCAACAATTTAGCCTAAAAATTGGCCAATTTCGAGGGGTGGCTTTTCCTTATGAGAGCTATTTTTCTCAACGGAATATCAAACAATGGCCTAACGAGAGAAGTTAAGTGAAAAAAAAATTGTCCTGTGTGCAAAAGGACACTCGCAATATCGTTTCAAAGATTCAAAAAGGACTATTTTCAAGTGCATAAAAAGGATATCAGGAAAGTTTTCTTTTGCCAAAATGGAGCTGAATATTATAGACTAAATCATCATTAACCGTATTAAGAAAAAAAACATAAGGATTTAATGGCTAGATCCTTGGAAATTTGAAACGGGAAGATAAGGATGTGAAATGCATACACCAACAATTTAGCCTAAAAATTGGCCAATTTCGAGGGGTGGCTTTTCCTTATGAGAGCTATTTTTCTCAACGTAATATCAAACAATGGCCTAACGAGAGAAGTTAAGTGAAAAAAAATTTGTGCTGTGTGCAAAAGGACACCCGCAATATCGTTTCAAAGTTTCAAAAAGGACTATTTTCAAGTGCATAAAAAGGATATCAGGGAAGTTTTCTTTTGCCAAAATGGAGCTGAATATTATAGACTAAATCATCATTAACCATATTGCGAAAAAATCATAAGGATTTAAAGGCTAGATCCTTGGAAATTTGAAACGGGAAGATAAGGATGTGAAATGCATACACCAACAATTAAGCCTAAAAATTGGTCAATTTCGAGGGGTTGCATTTCCTTATGAGAGCTATTTTTCTCAACGGAATATCAAACAATGGCCTAACGAGAGAAGTTAAGTGAAAAAAAAATTGTCCTGTGTGCAAAAGGACACTCGCAATATCGTTTCAAAGTTTCAAAAAGGACTATTTTCAAGTGCATAAAAAGGATATCAGGAAAGTTTTCTTTTGCCAAAATGGAGCTGAATATTATAGACTAAATCATCATTAACCGTATTGCGAAAAAAACATAAGGATTTAATGGCTAGATCCTTGGAAATTTGAAACGGGAAGATAAGGATGTGAAATGCATACACCAACAATTTAGCCTAAAAATTGGCCAATTTCGAGGGGTGGCTTTTCCTTATGAGAGCTATTTTTCTCAACGTAATATCAAACAATGGCCTAACGAGAGAAGTTAAGTGAAAAAAAATTTGTGCTGTGTGCAAAAGGACACCCGCAATATCGTTTCAAAGTTTCAAAAAGGACTATTTTCAAGTGCATAAAAAGGATATCAGGGAAGTTTTCTTTTGCCAAAATGGAGCTGAATATTATAGACTAAATCATCATTAACCATATTGCGAAAAAATCATAAGGATTTAAAGGCTAGATCCTTGGAAATTTGAAACGGGAAGATAAGGATGTGAAATGCATACACCAACAATTAAGCCTAAAAATTGGTCAATTTCGAGGGGTTGCATTTCCTTATGAGAGCTATTTTTCTCAACGGAATATCAAACAATGGCCTAACGAGAGAAGTTAAGTGAAAAAAAAATTGTCCTGTGTGCAAAAGGACACTCGCAATATCGTTTCAAAGTTTCAAAAAGGACTATTTTCAAGTGCATAAAAAGGATATAAGGGATGTTTTTTTTCGCCGAAATTGAGCTGAATATTAAAGACTAAATCATCAATAACCGTATTGCGATAAAATCAAAAGGATTTAATGGCTAGATCCTTGGAAATTTGAAACGGGAAGATAAGGATGTGAAATGCATACACCAACAATTTAGCCTAAAAATTGGCCAATTTCGAGGGGTGGCTTTTCCTTATGAGAGCTATTTTTCTCAACGGAATATCAAACAATGGCCTAACGAGAGAAGTTAAGTGAAAAAAAAATTGTCCTGTGTGCAAAAGGACACTCGCAATATCGTTTCAAAGATTCAAAAAGGACTATTTTCAAGTGCATAAAAAGGATATCAGGAAAGTTTTCTTTTGCCAAAATGGAGCTGAATATTATAGACTAAATCATCATTAACCATATTGCGAAAAAATCATAAGGATTTAATGGCTAGATCCTTGAAAATTTGAAACGGGAAGATAAGGATGTGAAATGCATACACCAACAATTAAGCCTAAAAATTGGTCAATTTCGAGGGGGGCTTTTGCCTTATGAGAGCCGTTTTTCTCAACAGAATTTCAAACAATGGCCTAACGAGAGAAGTTAAGTGAAAAAATTTTTGTCCTGTGTGCAAAAGGACACCCACAATATCGTTTCAAAGTTTCAAAAAGGACTATTATCAAGTGCATAAAAAGGATATAAGGGATGTTTTTTTTCGCCGAAATTGAGCTGAATATTAAAGACTAAATCATCAATAACCGTATTGCGATAAAATCAAAAGGATTTAATGGCTAGATCCTTGGAAATTTGAAACGGGAAGATAAGGATGTGAAATGCATACACCAACAATTTAGCCTAAAAATTGGCCAATTTCGAGGGGTGGCTTTTCCTTATGAGAGCTATTTTTCTCAACGGAATATCAAACAATGGCCTAACGAGAGAAGTTAAGTGAAAAAAAATTTGTGCTGTGTGCAAAAGGACACCCGCAATATCGTTTCAAAGTTTCAAAAAGGACTATTTTCAAGTGCATAAAAAGGATATCAGGGAAGTTTTCTTTTGCCAAAATGGAGCTGAATATTATAGACTAAATCATCATTAACCATATTGCGAAAAAATCATAAGGATTTAAAGGCTAGATCCTTGGAAATTTGAAACGGGAAGATAAGGATGTGAAATGCATACACCAACAATTAAGCCTAAAAATTGGTCAATTTCGAGGGGTTGCATTTCCTTATGAGAGCTATTTTTCTCAACAGAATATCAAACAATGGCCTAACGAGAGAACTTGAGTGAAAACAATTTTGTCCTGTGTGCAAAAGGACACCCACAATATCGTTTCAAAGTTTCAAAAAGGACTATTTTCAAGTGCATAAAAAGGATATCAGGGAAGTTTTCTTTTGCCAAAATTAAGCTGAATATTATAGACTAAATCATCATTAACCGTATTAAGAAAAAAACATAAGGATTTAAGGGCTAGATCCTTGAAAATTTGAAACGGGAAGATAAGGATGTGAAATGCATACACCAACAATTAAGCCTAAAAATTGGTCAATTTCGAGGGGGGCTTTTCCTTATGAGAGCCGTTTTTCTCAACAGAATTTCAAACAATGGCCTAACGAGAGAAGTTAAGTGAAAAAAAATTTGTCCTGTGTGCAAAAGGACACCCGCAATATCGTTTCAAAGTTTCAAAAAGGACTATTTTCAAGTGCATAAAAAGGATATCAGGAAAGTTTTCTTTTGCCAAAATGGAGCTGAATATTATAGACTAAATCATCGTTAACCGTATTGCGAAAAAAACATAAGGATTTAATGGCTAGATCCTTGGAAATTTGAAACGGAAAGATAAGGATGTGAAATGCATACACCAACAATTTAGCCTAAAAATTGGTCAATTTCGAGGGGGGCTTTTCCTTATGAGAGCTATTTTTCTCAACGTAATATCAAACAATGGCCTAACGAGAGAAGTTAAGTGAAAAAAATTTTGTCCTGTGTGCAAAAGGACACCCACAATATCGTTTCAAAGTTTCAAAAAGGACTATTATCAAGTGCATAAAAAGGATATCAGGGAAGTTTTCTTTTGCCAAAATGGAGCTGAATATTATAGAATAAATCATCATTAACCGTATTGCGAAAAAATCATAAGGATTTAAAGGCTAGATCCTTGGAAATTTGAAACGGGAAGATAAGGATGTGAAATGCATACACCAACAATTTAGCCTAAAAATTGGCCAATTTCGAGGGGTGACTTTTCCTTATGAGGGCTGTTTTTCTCAACGGAATATCAAAGATTGCCCTTATGAGATAAGTTGAGAGAAAAAAAATTTTTCCTGTGTGCAAAAGGACACCCGCAATATCGTTTCAAAATTTCAAAAAGGACTATTTTCAAGTGCATAAAAAGGATATAAGGGATGCTTTCTTTTGCCAAAATTAAGCTGAATATTATAAACTAAATCATCATAAACCTTATTGCGATAAAATCATAAGGATTTAAAGGCTAGATCCTTGGAAATTTAAAACGGGAAGATAAGGATGTGAAAACGCATACACCAACAATTAAGCCTAAAAATTGGTCAATTTCGAGGGGTGACTTTTCCTTATGAGGGCTGTTTTTCTCAACGGAATATCAAAACGTGCCCTAATGAGATAAGTTGAGTGAAAAAAATTTTTCCTGTGTGCAAAAGGACACCCGCAATATCGTTTCAAAGTTTCAAAAAGGACTATTTTCAAGTGCATAAAAAGGATATAAGTAATGTTTTCTTTCGCCGAAAATGAGCTGGATATTATAGACTAAATCATTATTAACCGTATTGCGAAAAAATCAAAAGGATTTAATGGCTAGATCCTTGGAAATTTAAAACGGGAAGATAAGGATGTGAAAACGTATATAACAACAAATAAGCCTAAAAATTGGCCTATTTCGAGGGGTGACTTTTCCTTATGAGGGCTGTTTTTCTCATCGGAATATCAAAACGTGCCCTAATGAGATAAGTTGAGTGAAAAAAATTTTTTCCTGTGTGCAAAAGGACACCCGCAATATCGTTTCAAAATTTCAAAAAGGACTATTTTCAAGTGCATAAAAAGGATATAAGGGTTGCTTTCTTTTGCCAAAATTAAGCTGAATATTATAAACTAAATCATCATAAACCTTATTGCGATAAAATCAAAAGGATTTAATGGCTAGATCCTTGGAAATTTAAAACGGGAAGATAAGGATGTGAAAACGTATATAGCGACAATTAAGCCTAAAAATTGGCCAATTTCGAGGGGAGACTTTTCCTTATGAGGGCTGTTTTTCTCAACGGAATATCAAAGAGTGCCCTAATTAGATAAGTTGAGTGAAAAAAATTTTTTCCTGTGTGCAAAAGGACACCCGCAATATCGATTCAAAGTTTCAAAAAGGACTATTTTCAAGTGCATAAAAAGGATATAAGGGTTGCTTTCTTTTGCCAAAATTAAGCTGAATATTATAAACTAAATCATCATAAACCTTATTGCGATAAAATCAAAAGGATTTAATGGCTAGATCCTTGGAAATTTAAAACGGGAAGATAAGGATGTGAAAACGTATATAGCGACAATTAAGCCTAAAAATTGGCCAATTTCGAGGGGTGACTTTTCCTTATGAGGGCTGTTTTTCTCAACGGAATATCAAAACGTGCCCTAATGAGATAAGTTGAGTGAAAAATTTTTTTTCCTGTGTGCAAAAGGACACCCGCAATATCGTTTCAAAGTTTCAAAAAGGACTATTTTCAAGTGCATAAAAAGGATATAAGGGTAGCTTTCTTTTGCCAAAATTAAGCTGAATATTATAAACTAAATCATCATAAACCTTATTGCGATAAAATCAAAAGGATTTAATGGCTAGATCCTTGGAAATTTAAAACGGGAAGATAAGGATGTGAAAACGTATATAGCGACAATTAAGCCTAAAAATTGGCCAATTTCGAGGGGAGACTTTTCCTTATGAGGGCTGTTTTTCTCAACGGAATATCAAAGAGTGCCCTAATTAGATAAGTTGAGTGAACAAAATTTTTTCCTGTGTGCAAAAGGACACCCGCAATATCGATTCAAAGTTTCAAAAAGGACTATTTTCAAGTGCATAAAAAGGATATAAGGGTTGCTTTCTTTTGCCAAAATTAAGCTGAATATTATAAACTAAATCATCATAAACCTTATTGCGATAAAATCATAAGGATTTAAAGGCTAGATCCTAGGAAATTTAAAACGGGAAGATAAGGATGTGAAAACGTATATAGCAACAATTAAGCCTAAAAATTGGCCAATTTCGAGGGGTGACTTTTCCTTATGAGGGCTGTTTTTCTCAACGGAATATCAAAACGTGCCCTAATGAGATAAGTTGAGAGAAAAAATTTTTTTCCTGTGTGCAAAAGGACACCCGCAATATCGTTTCAAAGTTTCAAAAAGGACTATTTTCAAGTGCATAAAAAGGATATAAGGGTTGCTTTCTTTTGCCAAAATTAAGCTGAATATGATAAACTAAATCATCATAAACCTTATTGCGATAAAATCAAAAGGATTTAATGGCTAGATCCTTGGAAATTTAAAACGGGAAGATAAGGATGTGAAAACGTATATAGCGAAAATTAAGCCTAAAAATTGGCCAATTTCGAGGGGAGACTTTTCCTTATGAGGGCTGTTTTTCTCAACGGAATATCAAAGAGTGCCCTAATTAGATAAGTTGAGTGAAAAAAATTTTTTCCTGTGTGCAAAAGGACACCCGCAATATCGATTCAAAGTTTCAAAAAGGACTATTTTCAAGTGCATAAAAAGGATATAAGGGTTGCTTTCTTTTGCCAAAATTAAGCTGAATATTATAAACTAAATCATCATAAACCTTATTGCGATAAAATCATAAGGATTTAAAGGCTAGATCCTTGGAAATTTGAAACGGGAAGATAAGGATGTGAAATGCATACACCAACAATTTAGCCTAAAAATTGGCCAATTTCGAGGGGTGGCTTTTCCTTATGAGGGCTGTTTTTCTCAACGGAATATCAAAGATTGCCCTTATGAGATAAGTTGAGAGAAAAAAATTTTTTCCTGTGTGCAAAAGGACACCCGCAATATCGATTCAAAATTTCAAAAAGGACTATTTTCAAGTGCATAAAAAGGATATAAGGGATGCTTTCTTTTGCCAAAATTAAGCTGAATATTATAAACTAAATCATCATAAACCTTATTGCGATAAAATCATAAGGATTTAAAGGCTAGATCCTTGGAAATTTAAAACGGGAAGATAAGGATGTGAAAACGCATACACCAACAATTAAGCCTAAAAATTGGTCAATTTCGAGGGGTGACTTTTCCTTATGAGGGCTGTTTTTCTCAACGGAATATCAAAACGTGCCCTAATGAGATAAGTTGAGTGAAAAAAATTTTTCCTGTGTGCAAAAGGACACCCGCAATATCGTTTCAAAGTTTCAAAAAGGACTATTTTCAAGTGCATAAAAAGGATATAAGTAATGTTTTCTTTCGCCGAAATTGAGCTGGATATTATAGACTAAATCATTATTAACCGTATTGCGAAAAAATCAAAAGGATTTAATGGCTAGATCCTTGGAAATTTAAAACGGGAAGATAAGGATGTGAAAACGTATATAGCAACAAATAAGCCTAAAAATTGGCCTATTTCGAGGGGAGACTTTTCCTTATGAGGGCTGTTTTTCTCAACGGAATATCAAAGAGTGCCCTAATTAGATAAGTTGAGTGAAAAAAATTTTTTCCTGTGTGCAAAAGGACACCCGCAATATCGTTTCAAAGTTTCAAAAAGGACTATTTTCAAGTGCATAAAAAGGATATAAGGGTTGCTTTCTTTTGCCAAAATTAAGCTGAATATTATAAACTAAATCATCATAAACCTTATTGCGATAAAATCAAAAGGATTTAATGGCTAGATCCATGGAAATTTAAAACGGGAAGATAAGGATGTGAAAACGTATATAGCGACAATTAAGCCTAAAAATTGGCCAATTTCGAGGGGAGACTTTTCCTTATGAGGGCTGTTTTTCTCAACGGAATATCAAAGAGTGCCCTAATTAGATAAGTTGAGTGAAAAAAATTTTTTCCTGTGTGCAAAAGGACACCCGCAATATCGATTCAAAGTTTCAAAAAGGACTATTTTCAAGTGCATAAAAAGGATATAAGGGTTGCTTTCTTTTGCCAAAATTAAGCTGAATATTATAAACTAAATCATCATAAACCTTATTGCGATAAAATCATAAGGATTTAAAGGCTAGATCCTTGGAAATTTAAAACGGGAAGATAAGGATGTGAAAACGTATATAGCAACAATTAGGCCTAAAAATTGGCCAATTTCGAGGGGTGACTTTTCCTTATGAGGGCTGTTTTTCTCAACGGAATATAAAAACGTGCCCTAATGAGATAAGTTGAGAGAAAAAATTTTTTTCCTGTGTGCAAAAGGACACCCGCAATATCGTTTCAAAGTTTCAAAAAGGACTATTTTCAAGTGCATAAAAAGGATATAAGGGTTGCTTTCTTTTGCCAAAATTAAGCTGAATATTATAAACTAAATCATCATAAACCTTATTGCGATAAAATCAAAAGGATTTAATGGCTAGATCCTTGGAAATTTAAAACGGGAAGATAAGGATGTGAAAACGTATATAGCGACAAATAAGCCTAAAAATTGGCCAATTTCGAGGGGTGACTTTTCCTTATGAGGGCTGTTTTTCTCAACGGAATATCAAAAAGTGCCCTAATGAGATAAGTTGAGTGAAAAAAAATTTTTCCTGTGTGCAAAAGGACACCCGCAATATCGATTCAAAGTTTCAAAAAGGACTATTTTCAAGTGCATAAAAAGGATATAAGGGTTGCTTTCTTTTGCCAAAATTAAGCTGAATATTATAAACTAAATCATCATACACCTTATTGCGATAAAATCAAAAGGATTTAATGGCTAGATCCTTGGAAATTTAAAACGGGAAGATAAGGATGTGAAAACGTATATAACAACAAATAAGCCTAAAAATTGGCCTATTTCGAGGGGTGACTTTTCCTTATGAGGGCTGTTTTTCTCATCGGAATATCAAAACGTGCCCTAATGAGATAAGTTGAGTGAAAAAAATTTTTTCCTGTGTGCAAAAGGACACCCGCAATATCGTTTCAAAGTTTCAAAAAGGACTATTTTCAAGTGCATAAAAAGGATATAAGGGTTGCTTTCTTTTGCCAAAATTAAGCTGAATATTATAAACTAAATCATCATAAACCTTATTGCGATAAAATCAAAAGGATTTAATGGCTAGATCCTTGGAAATTTAAAACGGGAAGATAAGGATGTGAAAACGTATATAGCGACAATTAAGCCTAAAAATTGGCCAATTTCGAGGGGAGACTTTTCCTTATGAGGGCTGTTTTTCTCAACGGAATATCAAAGAGTGCCCTAATTAGATAAGTTGAGTGAAAAAAATTTTTTCCTGTGTGCAAAAGGACACCCGCAATATCGATTCAAAGTTTCAAAAAGGACTATTTTCAAGTGCATAAAAAGGATATAAGGGTTGCTTTCTTTTGCCAAAATTAAGCTGAATATTATAAACTAAATCATCATAAACCTTATTGCGATAAAATCAAAAGGATTTAATGGCTAGATCCTTGGAAATTTAAAACGGGAAGATAAGGATGTGAAAACGTATATAGCGACAATTAAGCCTAAAAATTGGCCAATTTCGAGGGGTGACTTTTCCTTATGAGGGCTGTTTTTCTCAACGGAATATCAAAACGTGCCCTAATGAGATAAGTTGAGTGAAAAATTTTTTTTCCTGTGTGCAAAAGGACACCCGCAATATCGTTTCAAAGTTTCAAAAAGGACTATTTTCAAGTGCATAAAAAGGATATAAGGGTAGCTTTCTTTTGCCAAAATTAAGCTGAATATTATAAACTAAATCATCATAAACCTTATTGCGATAAAATCAAAAGGATTTAATGGCTAGATCCTTGGAAATTTAAAACGGGAAGATAAGGATGTGAAAACGTATATAGCGACAATTAAGCCTAAAAATTGGCCAATTTCGAGGGGAGACTTTTCCTTATGAGGGCTGTTTTTCTCAACGGAATATCAAAGAGTGCCCTAATTAGATAAGTTGAGTGAACAAAATTTTTTCCTGTGTGCAAAAGGACACCCGCAATATCGATTCAAAGTTTCAAAAAGGACTATTTTCAAGTGCATAAAAAGGATATAAGGGTTGCTTTCTTTTGCCAAAATTAAGCTGAATATTATAAACTAAATCATCATAAACCTTATTGCGATAAAATCATAAGGATTTAAAGGCTAGATCCTAGGAAATTTAAAACGGGAAGATAAGGATGTGAAAACGTATATAGCAACAATTAAGCCTAAAAATTGGCCAATTTCGAGGGGTGACTTTTCCTTATGAGGGCTGTTTTTCTCAACGGAATATCAAAACGTGCCCTAATGAGATAAGTTGAGAGAAAAAATTTTTTTCCTGTGTGCAAAAGGACACCCGCAATATCGTTTCAAAGTTTCAAAAAGGACTATTTTCAAGTGCATAAAAAGGATATAAGGGTTGCTTTCTTTTGCCAAAATTAAGCTGAATATGATAAACTAAATCATCATAAACCTTATTGCGATAAAATCAAAAGGATTTAATGGCTAGATCCTTGGAAATTTAAAACGGGAAGATAAGGATGTGAAAACGTATATAGCGAAAATTAAGCCTAAAAATTGGCCAATTTCGAGGGGAGACTTTTCCTTATGAGGGCTGTTTTTCTCAACGGAATATCAAAGAGTGCCCTAATTAGATAAGTTGAGTGAAAAAAATTTTTTCCTGTGTGCAAAAGGACACCCGCAATATCGATTCAAAGTTTCAAAAAGGACTATTTTCAAGTGCATAAAAAGGATATAAGGGTTGCTTTCTTTTGCCAAAATTAAGCTGAATATTATAAACTAAATCATCATAAACCTTATTGCGATAAAATCATAAGGATTTAAAGGCTAGATCCATGGAAATTTGAAACGGGAAGATAAGGATGTGAAATGCATACACCAACAATTTAGCCTAAAAATTGGCCAATTTCGAGGGGTGGCTTTTCCTTATGAGGGCTGTTTTTCTCAACGGAATATCAAAGATTGCCCTTATGAGATAAGTTGAGAGAAAAAAATTTTTTCCTGTGTGCAAAAGGACACCCGCAATATCGATTCAAAATTTCAAAAAGGACTATTTTCAAGTGCATAAAAAGGATATAAGGGATGCTTTCTTTTGCCAAAATTAAGCTGAATATTATAAACTAAATCATCATAAACCTTATTGCGATAAAATCATAAGGATTTAAAGGCTAGATCCTTGGAAATTTAAAACGGGAAGATAAGGATGTGAAAACGCATACACCAACAATTAAGCCTAAAAATTGGTCAATTTCGAGGGGTGACTTTTCCTTATGAGGGCTGTTTTTCTCAACGGAATATCAAAACGTGCCCTAATGAGATAAGTTGAGTGAAAAAAATTTTTCCTGTGTGCAAAAGGACACCCGCAATATCGTTTCAAAGTTTCAAAAAGGACTATTTTCAAGTGCATAAAAAGGATATAAGTAATGTTTTCTTTCGCCGAAATTGAGCTGGATATTATAGACTAAATCATTATTAACCGTATTGCGAAAAAATCAAAAGGATTTAATGGCTAGATCCTTGGAAATTTAAAACGGGAAGATAAGGATGTGAAAACGTATATAGCAACAAATAAGCCTAAAAATTGGCCTATTTCGAGGGGAGACTTTTCCTTATGAGGGCTGTTTTTCTCAACGGAATATCAAAGAGTGCCCTAATTAGATAAGTTGAGTGAAAAAAATTTTTTCCTGTGTGCAAAAGGACACCCGCAATATCGATTCAAAGTTTCAAAAAGGACTATTTTCAAGTGCATAAAAAGGATATAAGGGTTGCTTTCTTTTGCCAAAATTAAGCTGAATATTATAAACTAAATCATCATAAACCTTATTGCGATAAAATCATAAGGATTTAAAGGCTAGATCCTAGGAAATTTAAAACGGGAAGATAAGGATGTGAAAACGTATATAGCAACAATTAAGCCTAAAAATTGGCCAATTTCGAGGGGTGACTTTTCCTTATGAGGGCTGTTTTTCTCAACGGAATATCAAAACGTGCCCTAATGAGATAAGTTGAGAGAAAAAATTTTTTTCCTGTGTGCAAAAGGACACCCGCAATATCGTTTCAAAGTTTCAAAAAGGACTATTTTCAAGTGCATAAAAAGGATATAAGGGTTGCTTTCTTTTGCCAAAATTAAGCTGAATATGATAAACTAAATCATCATAAACCTTATTGCGATAAAATCAAAAGGATTTAATGGCTAGATCCTTGGAAATTTAAAACGGGAAGATAAGGATGTGAAAACGTATATAGCGAAAATTAAGCCTAAAAATTGGCCAATTTCGAGGGGAGACTTTTCCTTATGAGGGCTGTTTTTCTCAACGGAATATCAAAACGTGCCCTAATGAGATAAGTTGAGTGAAAAAAATTTTTCCTGTGTGCAAAAGGACACCCGCAATATCGTTTCAAAGTTTCAAAAAGGACTATTTTCAAGTGCATAAAAAGGATATAAGGGTTGCTTTCTTTTGCCAAAATTAAGCTGAATATTATAAACTAAATCATCATAAACCTTATTGCGATAAAATCAAAAGGATTTAATGGCTAGATCCATGGAAATTTAAAACGGGAAGATAAGGATGTGAAAACGTATATAGCGACAATTAAGCCTAAAAATTGGCCAATTTCGAGGGGAGACTTTTCCTTATGAGGGCTGTTTTTCTCAACGGAATATCAAAGAGTGCCCTAATTAGATAAGTTGAGTGAAAAAAATTTTTTCCTGTGTGCAAAAGGACACCCGCAATATCGATTCAAAGTTTCAAAAAGGACTATTTTCAAGTGCATAAAAAGGATATAAGGGTTGCTTTCTTTTGCCAAAATTAAGCTGAATATTATAAACTAAATCATCATAAACCTTATTGCGATAAAATCATAAGGATTTAAAGGCTAGATCCTAGGAAATTTAAAACGGGAAGATAAGGATGTGAAAACGTATATAGCAACAATTAAGCCTAAAAATTGGCCAATTTCGAGGGGTGACTTTTCCTTATGAGGGCTGTTTTTCTCAACGGAATATCAAAACGTGCCCTAATGAGATAAGTTGAGAGAAAAAATTTTTTTCCTGTGTGCAAAAGGACACCCGCAATATCGTTTCAAAGTTTCAAAAAGGACTATTTTCAAGTGCATAAAAAGGATATAAGGGTTGCTTTCTTTTGCCAAAATTAAGCTGAATATGATAAACTAAATCATCATAAACCTTATTGCGATAAAATCAAAAGGATTTAATGGCTAGATCCTTGGAAATTTAAAACGGGAAGATAAGGATGTGAAAACGTATATAGCGAAAATTAAGCCTAAAAATTGGCCAATTTCGAGGGGAGACTTTTCCTTATGAGGGCTGTTTTTCTCAACGGAATATCAAAGAGTGCCCTAATTAGATAAGTTGAGTGAAAAAAAATTTTTCCTGTGTGCAAAAGGACACCCGCAATATCGATTCAAAGTTTCAAAAAGGACTATTTTCAAGTGCATAAAAAGGATATAAGGGTTGCTTTCTTTTGCCAAAATTAAGCTGAATATTATAAACTAAATCATCATAAACCTTATTGCGATAAAATCATAAGGATTTAAAGGCTAGATCCATGGAAATTTGAAACGGGAAGATAAGGATGTGAAATGCATACACCAACAATTTAGCCTAAAAATTGGCCAATTTCGAGGGGTGGCTTTTCCTTATGAGGGCTGTTTTTCTCAACGGAATATCAAAGATTGCCCTTATGAGATAAGTTGAGAGAAAAAAATTTTTTCCTGTGTGCAAAAGGACACCCGCAATATCGATTCAAAATTTCAAAAAGGACTATTTTCAAGTGCATAAAAAGGATATAAGGGATGCTTTCTTTTGCCAAAATTAAGCTGAATATTATAAACTAAATCATCATAAACCTTATTGCGATAAAATCATAAGGATTTAAAGGCTAGATCCTTGGAAATTTAAAACGGGAAGATAAGGATGTGAAAACGCATACACCAACAATTAAGCCTAAAAATTGGTCAATTTCGAGGGGTGACTTTTCCTTATGAGGGCTGTTTTTCTCAACGGAATATCAAAACGTGCCCTAATGAGATAAGTTGAGTGAAAAAAATTTTTCCTGTGTGCAAAAGGACACCCGCAATATCGTTTCAAAGTTTCAAAAAGGACTATTTTCAAGTGCATAAAAAGGATATAAGTAATGTTTTCTTTCGCCGAAATTGAGCTGGATATTATAGACTAAATCATTATTAACCGTATTGCGAAAAAATCAAAAGGATTTAATGGCTAGATCCTTGGAAATTTAAAACGGGAAGATAAGGATGTGAAAACGTATATAGCAACAAATAAGCCTAAAAATTGGCCTATTTCGAGGGGAGACTTTTCCTTATGAGGGCTGTTTTTCTCAACGGAATATCAAAGAGTGCCCTAATTAGATAAGTTGAGTGAAAAAAATTTTTTCCTGTGTGCAAAAGGACACCCGCAATATCGTTTCAAAGTTTCAAAAAGGACTATTTTCAAGTGCATAAAAAGGATATAAGGGTTGCTTTCTTTTGCCAAAATTAAGCTGAATATTATAAACTAAATCATCATAAACCTTATTGCGATAAAATCAAAAGGATTTAATGGCTAGATCCATGGAAATTTAAAACGGGAAGATAAGGATGTGAAAACGTATATAGCGACAATTAAGCCTAAAAATTGGCCAATTTCGAGGGGAGACTTTTCCTTATGAGGGCTGTTTTTCTCAACGGAATATCAAAGAGTGCCCTAATTAGATAAGTTGAGTGAAAAAAATTTTTTCCTGTGTGCAAAAGGACACCCGCAATATCGATTCAAAGTTTCAAAAAGGACTATTTTCAAGTGCATAAAAAGGATATAAGGGTTGCTTTCTTTTGCCAAAATTAAGCTGAATATTATAAACTAAATCATCATAAACCTTATTGCGATAAAATCATAAGGATTTAAAGGCTAGATCCTTGGAAATTTAAAACGGGAAGATAAGGATGTGAAAACGTATATAGCAACAATTAGGCCTAAAAATTGGCCAATTTCGAGGGGTGACTTTTCCTTATGAGGGCTGTTTTTCTCAACGGAATATAAAAACGTGCCCTAATGAGATAAGTTGAGAGAAAAAAATTTTTTCCTGTGTGCAAAAGGACACCCGCAATATCGTTTCAAAGTTTCAAAAAGGACTATTTTCAAGTGCATAAAAAGGATATAAGGGTTGCTTTCTTTTGCCAAAATTAAGCTGAATATTATAAACTAAATCATCATAAACCTTATTGCGATAAAATCAAAAGGATTTAATGGCTAGATCCTTGGAAATTTAAAACGGGAAGATAAGGATGTGAAAACGTATATAGCGACAAATAAGCCTAAAAATTGGCCAATTTCGAGGGGTGACTTTTCCTTATGAGGGCTGTTTTTCTCAACGGAATATCAAAAAGTGCCCTAATGAGATAAGTTGAGTGAAAAAAAATTTTTCCTGTGTGCAAAAGGACACCCGCAATATCGATTCAAAGTTTCAAAAAGGACTATTTTCAAGTGCATAAAAAGGATATAAGGGTTGCTTTCTTTTGCCAAAATTAAGCTGAATATTATAAACTAAATCATCATACACCTTATTGCGATAAAATCAAAAGGATTTAATGGCTAGATCCTTGGAAATTTAAAACGGGAAGATAAGGATGTGAAAACGTATATAGCGACAATTAAGCCTAAAAATTGGCCAATTTCGAGGGGTGACTTTTCCTTATGAGGGCTGTTTTTCTCAACGGAATATCAAAACGTGCCCTAATGAGATAAGTTGAGTGAAAAAATTTTTTTCCTGTGTGCAAAAGGACACCCGCAATATCGTTTCAAAGTTTCAAAAAGGACTATTTTCAAGTGCATAAAAAGGATATAAGGGTAGCTTTCTTTTGCCAAAATTAAGCTGAATATTATAAACTAAATCATCATAAACCTTATTGCGATAAAATCATAAGGATTTAAAGGCTAGATCCTTGGAAATTTAAAACGGGAAGATAAGGATGTGAAAACGCATACACCAACAATTAAGCCTAAAAATTGGTAAATTTCTAGGGGTGGCTTTTCCTTATGAGAGCTATTTTTCTCAACGGAATATCAAACAATACCCTAACGAGAGAAGTTAAGTGAAAAAAATCTTACCCTGTGTGCAAAAGGACACCCGCAATAACGTTTCAAAGTTTCAAAAAGGACTATTTTCAAGTGCATAAAAAGGATATAAGAAATGTTTTCTTTCGCCGAAATTGAGCTAAATATTATAGACTTAATCATTATTAACCGTATTGCGAAAAAATCAAAAGGATTTAATGGCTAGATCCTTGGAAATTTAAGACGGGAAGATAAGGATGTGAAAACGTATATAGCAACAATTAAGCCTAAAAATTGGCCAATTTCGAGGGGTGACTTTTCCTTATGAGGGCTGTTTTTCTCAACGGAATATCAAAACGTGCCCTAATGAGATAAGTTGAGTGAAAAAAAATTTTTTCCTGTGTGCAAAAGGACACCCGCAATATCGTTTCAAAGTTTCAAAAAGGACAATTTTCAAGTGCATAAAAAGGATATAAGGGTTGCTTTCTTTTGCCAAAATTAAGCTGAATATTATAAACTAAATCATCATAAACCTTATTGCGATAAAATCATAAGGATTTAAAGGCTAGATCCTTGGAAATTTAAAACGGGAAGATAAGGATGTGAAAACGCATACACCAACAATTAAGCCTAAAAATTGGTCAATTTCTAGGGGTGGCTTTTCCTTATGAGAGCTATTTTTCTCAACGGAATATCAAACAATACCCTAACGAGAGAAGTTAAGTGAAAAAAATCTTACCCTGTGTGCAAAAGGACACCCGCAATAACGTTTCAAAGTTTCAAAAAGGACTATTTTCAAGTGCATAAAAAGGATATAAGAAATGTTTTCTTTCGCCGAAATTGAGCTAAATATTATAGACTTAATCATTATTAACCGTATTGCGAAAAAATCAAAAGGATTTAATGGCTAGATCCTTGGAAATTTAAAACGGGAAGATAAGGATGTGAAAACGTATATAGCGACAAATAAGCCTAAAAATTGGCCAATTTCGAGGGGTGACTTTTCCTTATGAGGGCTGTTTTTCTCAACGGAATATCAAAACGTGCCCTAATGAGATAAGTTGAGTGAAAAAAAATTTTTCCTGTGTGCACAAGGACACCCGCAATATCGTTTCAAAGTTTCAAAAAGGACTATTTTCAAGTGCATAAAAAGGATATAAGGGTTGCTTTCTTTTGCCAAAATTAAGCTGAATATTATAAACTAAATCATCATAAACCTTATTGCGATAAAATCATAAGGATTTAAAGGCTAGATCCTTGGAAATTTAAAACGGGAAGATAAGGATGTGAAAACGTATATAGCGACAAATAAGCCTAAAAATTGGCCAATTTCGAGGGGTGACTTTTCCTTATGAGGGCTGTTTTTCTCAACGGAATATCAAAACGTGCCCTAATGAGATAAGTTGAGTGAAAAAAAATTTTTCCTGTGTGCAAAAGGACACCCGCAATATCGTTTCAAAGTTTCAAAAAGGACTATTTTCAAGTGCATAAACAGGATATAAGGGTTGCTTTCTATTGCCAAAATTAAGCTGAATATTATAGACTAAATCATCGTAAACCTTATTGCGAAAAAATCATAAGGATTTAAAGGCTAGATCCTTGGAAATTTAAAACGGGAAGATAAGGATGTGAAAACGCATACACCAACAATTAAGCCTAAAAATTGGTCAATTTCTAGGGGTGGCTTTTTCTTATGAGAGCTATTTTTCTCAACGGAATATCGAACAATACCCTAACGAGAGAAGTTAAGTGAAAAAAATTTTACCCTGTGTGCAAAAGGACACTCGCAATAACGTTTCAAAGTTTCAAAAAGGACTATTTTCAAGTGCATAAAAAGGATATAAGAAATGTTTTCTTTCGCCGAAATTGAGCTAAATATTATAGACTTAATCATTATTAACCGTATTTCGAAAAAATCAAAAGGATTTAATGGCTAGATCCTTGGAAATTTAAAACGGGAAGATAAGGATGTGAAAACGTATATAGCGACAAATAAGCCTAAAAAATGGCCAATTTCGAGGGGTGACTTTTCCTTATGAGGGCTGTTTTTCTCAACGGAATATCAAAACGTGCCCTAATGAGATAAGTTGAGTGAAAAAAATTTTTTCCTGTGTGCAAAAGGACACCCGCAATATCGTTTCAAAGTTTCAAAAAGGACTATTTTCAAGTGCATAAAAAGGATATAAGGGTTGCTTTCTTTTGCCAAAATTAAGCTGAATATTATAAACTAAATCATCATAAACCTTATTGCGATAAAATCAAAAGGATTTAATGGCTAGATCCTTGGAAATTTAAAACGGGAAGATAAGGATGTGAAAACGTATATAGCGACAATTAAGCCTAAAAATTGGCCAATTTCGAAGGGTGACTTTTCCTTATGAGGGCTGTTTTACTCAACGGAATATCAAAACGTGCCCTAATGAGATAAGTTGAGTGAAAAAAATTTTTTCCTGTGTGCAAAAGGACACCCGCAATATCGATTCAAAGTTTCAAAAAGGACTATTTTCAAGTGCATAAAAAGGATATAAGGGTTGCTTTCTTTTGCCAAAATTAAGCTGAATATTATAAACTAAATCATCATAAACCTTATTGCGATAAAATCATAAGGATTTAAAGGCTAGATCCTTGGAAATTTAAAACGGGAAGATAAGGATGTGAAAACGCATACACCAACAATTAAGCCTAAAAATTGGTCAATTTCTAGGGGTGGCTTTTCCTTATGAGGGCTGTTTTTCTCAACGGAATATCAAAACGTGCCCTAATGAGATAAGTTGAGTGAAAAAAATTTTTTCCTGTGTGCAAAAGGACACCCGCAATATCGTTTCAAAGTTTCAAAAAGGACTATTTTCAAGTGCATAAAAAGGATATAAGGAATGTTTTCTTTCGCCGAAATTGAGCTGGATATTATAGACTAAATCATTATTAACCGTATTGCGAAAAAATCAAAAGGATTTAATGGCTAGATCCTTGGAAATTTAAAACGGGAAGATAAGGATGTGAAAACGTATATAGCGACAAATAAGCTTAAAAATTGGCCAATTTCGAGGGGTGACTTTTCCTTATGAGGGCTGTTTTTCTCAACGGAATATCAAAACGTGCCCTAATGAGATAAGTTGAGTGAAAAAAAATTTTTCCTGTGTGCAAAAGGACACCCGCAATATCGTTTCAAAGTTTCAAAAAGGACTATTTTCAAGTGCATAAAAAGGATATAAGGGATGCTTTCTTTTGCCAAAATTAAGCTGAATATTATAAACTAAATCATCATAAACCTTATTGCGATAAAATCAAAAGGATTTAATGGCTAGATCCTTGGAAATTTAAAACGGGAAGATAAGGATGTGAAAACGTATATAGCGACAATTAAGCCTAAAAATTGGCCAATTTCGAGGGGTGACTTTTCCTTATGAGGGCTGTTTTTCTCAACGGAATATCAAAGAGTGCCCTAATGAGATAAGTTGAGTGAAAAAAATTTTTTCCTGTGTGCAAAAGGACACCCGCAATATCGATTCAAAGTTTCAAAAAGGACTATTTTCAAGTGCATAAAAAGGATATAAGGGTTGCTTTCTTTTGCCAAAATTAAGCTGAATATTATAAACTAAATCATCATAAACCTTATTGCGATAAAATCATAAGGATTTAAAGGCTAGATCCTTGGAAATTTAAAACGGGAAGATAAGGATGTGAAAACGCATACACCAACAATTAAGCCTAAAAATTGGTCAATTTCTAGGGGTGGCTTTTCCTTATGAGGGCTGTTTTTCTCAACGGAATATCAAAACGTGCCCTAATGAGATAAGTTGAGTGAAAAAAATTTTTTCCTGTGTGCAAAAGGACACCCGCAATATCGTTTCAAAGTTTCAAAAAGGACTATTTTCAAGTGCATAAAAAGGATATAAGGAATGTTTTCTTTCGCCGAAATTGAGCTGGATATTATAGACTAAATCATTATTAACCGTATTGCGAAAAAATCAAAAGGATTTAATGGCTAGATCCTTGGAAATTTAAAACGGGAAGATAAGGATGTGAAAACGTATATAGCGACAAATAAGCTTAAAAATTGGCCAATTTCGAGGGGTGACTTTTCCTTATGAGGGCTGTTTTTCTCAACGGAATATCAAAACGTGCCCTAATGAGATAAGTTGAGTGAAAAAAATTTTTTCCTGTGTGCAAAAGGACACCCGCAATATCGTTTCAAAGTTTCAAAAAGGACTATTTTCAAGTGCATAAAAAGGATATAAGGGATGCTTTCTTTTGCCAAAATTAAGCTGAATATTATAAACTAAATCATCATAAACCTTATTGCGATAAAATCAAAAGGATTTAATGGCTAGATCCTTGGAAATTTAAAACGGGAAGATAAGGATGTGAAAACGTATATAGCGACAATTAAGCCTAAAAATTGGCCAATTTCGAGGGGTGACTTTTTCTTATGAGGGCTGTTTTTCTCAACGGAATATCAAAGAGTGCCCTAATGAGATAAGTTGAGTGAAAAAAAAATTTTCCTGTGTGCAAAAGGACACCCGCAATATCGATTCAAAGTTTCAAAAAGGACTATTTTCAAGTGCATAAAAAGGATATAAGGGTTGCTTTCTTTTGCCAAAATTAAGCTGAATATTATAAACTAAATCATCATAAACCTTATTGCGATAAAATCATAAGGATTTAAAGGCTAGATCCTTGGAAATTTAAAACGGGAAGATAAGGATGTGAAAACGTATATAGCGACAATTAAGCCTAAAAATTGGCCAATTTCGAGGGGTGACTTTTCCTTATGAGGGCTGTTTTTCTCAACGGAATATCAAAACGTACCCTAATGAGATAAGTTGAGTGAAAAAAATTTTTTCCTGTGAGCAAAAGGACACCCGCAATATCGTTTCAAAGTTTCAAAAAGGACTATTTTCAAGTGCATAAAAAGGATATAAGGGTTGCTTTCTTTTGCCAAAATTAAGCTGAATATTATAGACTAAATCATCGTAAACCTTATTGCGAAAAAATCATAAGGATTTAAAGGCTAGATCCTTGGAAATTTAAAACGGGAAGATAAGGATGTGAAAACGTATATAGCGACAATTAAGCCTAAAAATTGGCCAATTTCGAGGGGTGACTTTTTCTTATGAGGGCTGTTTTTCTCAACGGAATATAAAAGAGTGCCCTAATGAGATAAGTTGAGTGAAAAAAAATTTTTCCTGTGTGCAAAAGGACACCCGCAATATCGATTCAAAGTTTCAAAAAGGACTATTTTCAAGTGCATAAAAAGGAAATAAGGGTTGCTTTCTTTTGCCAAAATTAAGCTGAATATTATAAACTAAATCATCATAAACCTTATTGCGATAAAATCATAAGGATTTAAAGGCTAGATCCTTGGAAATTTAAAACGGGAAGATAAGGATGTGAAAACGTATATAGCGACAATTAAGCCTAAAAATTGGCCAATTTCGAGGGGTGACTTTTCCTTATGAGGGCTGTTTTTCTCAACGGAATATCAAAACGTGCCCTAATGAGATAAGTTGAGTGAAAAAAATTTTTTCCTGTGAGCAAAAGGACACCCGCAATATCGTTTCAAAGTTTCAAAAAGGACTATTTTCAAGTGCATAAAAAGGATATAAGGGTTGCTTTCTTTTGCCAAAATTAAGCTGAATATTATAGACTAAATCATCGTAAACCTTATTGCGAAAAAATCATAAGGATTTAAAGGCTAGATCCATGGAAATTTAAAACGGGAAGATAAGGATGTGAAAACGCATACACCAACAATTAAGCCTAAAAATTGGTAAATTTCTAGGGGTGGCTTTTTCTTATGAGAGCTATTTTTCTCAACGGAATATCGAACAATACCCTAACGAGAGAAGTTAAGTGAAAAAAATTTTACCCTGTGTGCAAAAGGACACCCGCAATAACGTTTCAAAGTTTCAAAAAGGACTATTTTCAAGTGCATAAAAAGGATATAAGAAATGTTTTCTTTCGCCGAAATTGAGCTAAATATTATAGACTTAATCATTATTAACCGTATTGCGAAAAAATCAAAAGGATTTAATGGCTAGATCTTTGGAGATTTAAAACGGGAAGATAAGGATGTGAAAACGTATATAGCAACAATTAAGCCTAAAAATTGGCCAATTTCGAGGGGTGGCTTTTTCTTATGAGAGCTATTTTTCTCAACGGAATATCGAACAATACCCTAACGAGAGAAGTTAAGTGAAAAAAATTTTACCCTGTGTGCAAAAGGACACCCGCAATAACGTTTCAAAGTTTCAAAAAGGACTATTTTCAAGTGCATAAAAAGGATATAAGAAATGTTTTCTTTCGCCGAAATTGAGCTAAATATTATAGACTTAATCATTATTAACCGTATTTCGAAAAAATCAAAAGGATTTAATGGCTAGATCCTTGGAAATTTAAAACGGGAAGATAAGGATGTGAAAACGTATATAGCGACAAATAAGCCTAAAAAATGGCCAATTTCGAGGGGTGACTTTTCCTTATGAGGGCTGTTTTTCTCAACGGAATATCAAAACGTGCCCTAATGAGATAAGTTGAGTGAAAAAAATTTTTTCCTGTGTGCAAAAGGACACCCGCAATATCGATTCAAAGTTTCAAAAAGGACTATTTTCAAGTGCATAAAAAGGATATAAGGGTTGCTTTCTTTTGCCAAAATTAAGCTGAATATTATAAACTAAATCATCATAAACCTTATTGCGATAAAATCAAAAGGATTTAATGGCTAGATCCTTGGAAATTTAAAACGGGAAGATAAGGATGTGAAAACGTATATAGCGACAATTAAGCCTAAAAATTGGCCAATTTCGAAGGGTGACTTTTCCTTATGAGGGCTGTTTTACTCAACGGAATATCAAAACGTGCCCTAATGAGATAAGTTGAGTGAAAAAAATTTTTTCCTGTGTGCAAAAGGACACCCGCAATATCGATTCAAAGTTTCAAAAAGGACTATTTTCAAGTGCATAAAAAGGATATAAGGGTTGCTTTCTTTTGCCAAAATTAAGCTGAATATTATAAACTAAATCATCATAAACCTTATTGCGATAAAATCATAAGGATTTAAAGGCTAGATCCTTGGAAATTTAAAACGGGAAGATAAGGATGTGAAAACGCATACACCAACAATTAAGCCTAAAAATTGGTCAATTTCTAGGGGTGGCTTTTCATATGAGGGCTGTTTTTCTCAACGGAATATCAAAACGTGCCCTAATGAGATAAGTTGAGTGAAAAAAATTTTTTCCTGTGTGCAAAAGGACACCCGCAATATCGTTTCAAAGTTTCAAAAAGGACTATTTTCAAGTGCATAAAAAGGATATAAGGAATGTTTTCTTTCGCCGAAATTGAGCTGGATATTATAGACTAAATCATTATTAACCGTATTGCGAAAAAATCAAAAGGATTTAATGGCTAGATCCTTGGAAATTTAAAACGGGAAGATAAGGATGTGAAAACGTATATAGCGACAAATAAGCTTAAAAATTGGCCAATTTCGAGGGGTGACTTTTCCTTATGAGGGCTGTTTTTCTCAACGGAATATCAAAACGTGCCCTAATGAGATAAGTTGAGTGAAAAAAATTTTTTCCTGTGTGCAAAAGGACACCCGCAATATCGTTTCAAAGTTTCAAAAAGGACTATTTTCAAGTGCATAAAAAGGATATAAGGGATGCTTTCTTTTGCCAAAATTAAGCTGAATATTATAAACTAAATCATCATAAACCTTATTGCGATAAAATCAAAAGGATTTAATGGCTAGATCCTTGGAAATTTAAAACGGGAAGATAAGGATGTGAAAACGTATATAGCGACAATTAAGCCTAAAAATTGGCCAATTTCGAGGGGTGACTTTTCCTTATGAGGGCTGTTTTTCTCAACGGAATATCAAAGAGTGCCCTAATGAGATAAGTTAAGTGAAAAAAATTTTTTCCTGTGTGCAAAAGGACACCCGCAATATCGATTCAAAGTTTCAAAAAGGACTATTTTCAAGTGCATAAAAAGGATATAAGGGTTGCTTTCTTTTGCCAAAATTAAGCTGAATATTATAAACTAAATCATCATAAACCTTATTGCGATAAAATCAAAAGGATTTAATGGCTAGATCCTTGGAAATTTAAAACGGGAAGATAAGGATGTGAAAACGTATATAGCGACAATTAAGCCTAAAAATTGGCCAATTTCGAAGGGTGACTTTTCCTTATGAGGGCTGTTTTTCTCAACGGAATATCAAAACGTGCCCTAATGAGATAAGTTGAGTGAAAAAAATTTTTTCCTGTGTGCAAAAGGACACCCGCAATATCGTTTCAAAGTTTCAAAAAGGACTATTTTCAAGTGCATAAAAAGGATATAAGGGTTGCTTTCTTTTGCCAAAATTAAGCTGAATATTATAAACTAAATCATCATAAACCTTATTGCGATAAAATCAAAAGGATTTAATGGCTAGATCCTTGGAAATTTAAAACGGGAAGATAAGGATGTGAAAACGTATATAGCGACAATTAAGCCTAAAAATTGGCCAATTTCGAGGGGTGACTTTTCCTTATGAGGGCTGTTTTTCTCAACGGAATATCAAAAAGTGCCCTAATGAGATAAGTTGAGTGAAAAAAATTTTTTCCTGTGTGCAAAAGGACACCCGCAATATCGATTCAAAGTTTCAAAAAGGACTATTTTCAAGTGCATAAAAAGGATATAAGGGTTGCTTTCTTTTGCCAAAATTAAGCTGAATATTATAAACTAAATCATCATAAACCTTATTGCGATAAAATCAAAAGGATTTAATGGCTAGATCCTTGGAAATTTAAAACGGGAAGATAAGGATGTGAAAACGTATATAGCGACAATTAAGCCTAAAAATTGGCCAATTTCGAAGGGTGACTTTTCCTTATGAGGGCTGTTTTTCTCAACGGAATATCAAAACGTGCCCTAATGAGATAAGTTGAGTGAAAAAAATTTTTTCCTGTGTGCAAAAGGACACCCGCAATATCGTTTCAAAGTTTCAAAAAGGACTATTTTCAAGTGCATAAAAAGGATATAAGGGTTGCTTTCTTTTGCCAAAATTAAGCTGAATATTATAAACTAAATCATCATAAACCTTATTGCGATAAAATCAAAAGGATTCAATGGCTAGATCCTTGGAAATTTAAAACGGGAAGATAAGGATGTGAAAACGTATATAGCGACAATTAAGCCTAAAAATTGGCCAATTTCGAGGGGTGACTTTTTCTTATGAGGGCTGTTTTTCTCAACGGAATATCAAAGAGTGCCCTAATGAGATAAGTTGAGTGAAAAAAAATTTTTCCTGTGTGCAAAAGGACACCCGCAATATCGATTCAAAGTTTCAAAAAGGACTATTTTCAAGTGCATAAAAAGGATATAAGGGTTGCTTTCTTTTGCCAAAATTAAGCTGAATATTATAAACTAAATCATCATAAACCTTATTGCGATAAAATCATAAGGATTTAAAGGCTAGATCCTTGGAAATTTAAAACGGGAAGATAAGGATGTGAAAACGTATATAGCGACAATTAAGCCTAAAAATTGGCCAATTTCGAGGGGTGACTTTTCCTTATGAGGGCTGTTTTTCTCAACGGAATATCAAAACGTGCCCTAATGAGATAAGTTGAGTGAAAAAAATTTTTTCCTGTGAGCAAAAGGACACCCGCAATATCGTTTCAAAGTTTCAAAAAGGACTATTTTCAAGTGCATAAAAAGGATATAAGGGTTGCTTTCTTTTGCCAAAATTAAGCTGAATATTATAGACTAAATCATCGTAAACCTTATTGCGAAAAAATCATAAGGATTTAAAGGCTAGATCCTTGGAAATTTAAAACGGGAAGATAAGGATGTGAAAACGTATATAGCGACAATTAAGCCTAAAAATTGGCCAATTTCGAGGGGTGACTTTTTCTTATGAGGGCTGTTTTTCTCAACGGAATATCAAAGAGTGCCCTAATGAGATAAGTTGAGTGAAAAAAAATTTTTCCTGTGTGCAAAAGGACACCCGCAATATCGTTTCAAAGTTTCAAAAAGGACTATTTTCAAGTGCATAAAAAGGATATAAGGGTTGCTTTCTTTTGCCAAAATTAAGCTGAATATTATAAACTAAATCATCATAAACCTTATTGCGATAAAATCATAAGGATTTAAAGGCTAGATCCTTGGAAATTTAAAACGGGAAGATAAGGATGTGAAAACGCATACACCAACAATTAAGCCTAAAAATTGGTCAATTTCTAGGGGTGGCTTTTCCTTATGAGAGCTATTTTTCTCAACGGAATATCAAACAATACCCTAACGAGAGAAGTTAAGTGAAAAAAATCTTACCCTGTGTGCAAAAGGACACCCGCAATAACGTTTCAAAGTTTCAAAAAGGACTATTTTCAAGTGCATAAAAAGGATATAAGAAATGTTTTCTTTCGCCGAAATTGAGCTAAATATTATAGACTTAATCATTATTAACCGTATTGCGAAAAAATCACAAGGATTTAATGGCTAGATCCTTGGAATTTTAAAACGGGAAGATAAGGATGTGAAAACGTATATAGCGACAAATAAGCCTTAAAATTGGCCAATTTCGAGGGGTGACTTTTCCTTATGAGGGCTGTTTTTCTCAACGGAATATCAAAACGTGCCCTAATGAGATAAGTTGAGTGAAAAAAAATTTTTCCTGTGTGCACAAGGACACCCGCAATATCGTTTCAAAGTTTCAAAAAGGACTATTTTCAAGTGCATAAAAAGGATATAAGGGTTGCTTTCTTTTGCCAAAATTAAGCTGAATATTATAAACTAAATCATCATAAACCTTATTGCGATAAAATCATAAGGATTTAAAGGCTAGATCCTTGGAAATTTAAAACGGGAAGATAAGGATGTGAAAACGTATATAGCAACAATTAAGCCTAAAAATTGGCCAATTTCGAGGGGTGACTTTTCCTTATGAGGGCTGTTTTTCTCAACGGAATATCAAAACGTGCCCTAATGAGATAAGTTGAGTGAAAAAAAATTTTTCCTGTGTGCAAAAGGACACCCGCAATATCGTTTCAAAGTTTCAAAAAGGACTATTTTCAAGTGCATAAAAAGGATATAAGGAATGTTTTCTTTCGCCGAAATTGAGCTGGATATTATAGACTAAATCATTATTAACCGTATTGCGATAAAATCAAAAGGATTTAATGGCTAGATCCTTGGAAATTTAAAACGGGAAGATAAGGATGTGAAAACGTATATAGCGACAAATAAGCCTAAAAATTGGCCAATTTCGAGGGGTGACTTTTCCTTATGAGGGCTGTTTTTCTCAACGGAATATCAAAACGTGCCCTAATGAGATAAGTTGAGTGAAAAAAATTTTTTCCTGTGTGCAAAAGGACACCCGCAATATCGTTTCAAAGTTTCAAAAAGGACTATTTTCAAGTGCATAAAAAGGATATAAGGGTTGCTTTCTTTTGCCTAAATTAAGCTGAATATTATAAACTAAATTATCATAAACCTTATTGCGATAAAATCATAAGGATTTAAAGGCTAGATCCTTGGAAATTTAAAACGGGAAGATAAGGACGTGAAAACGTATATAGGAACAATTAAGCCTAAAAATTGGCCAATTTCGAGGGGTGACTTTTCCTTATGAGGGCTGTTTTTCTCAACGGAATATCAAAACGTGCCCTAATGAGATAAGTTGAGTGAAAAAAAATTTTTCCTGTGTGCAAAAGGACACCCGCAATATCGTTTCAAAGTTTCAAAAAGGACTATTTTCAAGTGCATAAAAAGGATATAAGGGTTGCTTTCTTTTGCCAAAATTAAGCTGAATATTATAGACTAAATCATCGTAAACCTTATTGCGAAAAAATCATAAGGATTTAAAGGCTAGATCCTTGGAAATTTAAAACGGGAAGATAAGGATGTGAAAACGCATACACCAACAATTAAGCCTAAAAATTGGTAAATTTCTAGGGGTGGCTTTTTCTTATGAGAGCTATTTTTCTCAACGGAATATCGAACAATACCCTAACGAGAGAAGTTAAGTGAAAAAAATTTTACCCTGTGTGCAAAAGGACACCCGCAATAACGTTTCAAAGTTTCAAAAAGGACTATTTTCAAGTGCATAAAAAGGATATAAGAAATGTTTTCTTTCGCCGAAATTGAGCTAAATATTATAGACTTAATCATTATTAACCGTATTGCGAAAAAATCAAAAGGATTTAATGGCTAGATCCTTGGAAATTTAAAACGGGAAGATAAGGATGTGAAAACGTATATAGCGACAAATAAGCCTAAAAATTGGCCAATTTCGAGGGGTGACTTTTCCTTATGAGGGCTGTTTTTCTCAACGGAATATCAAAACGTGCCCTAATGAGATAAGTTGAGTGAAAAAAAATTTTTCCTGTGTGCACAAGGACACCCGCAATATCGTTTCAAAGTTTCAAAAAGGACTATTTTCAAGTGCATAAAAAGGATATAAGGGTTGCTTTCTTTTGCCAAAATTAAGCTGAATATTATAGACTAAATCATCGTAAACCTTATTGCGAAAAAATCATAAGGATTTAAAGGCTAGATCCATGGAAATTTAAAACGGGAAGATAAGGATGTGAAAACGCATACACCAACAATTAAGCCTAAAAATTGGTAAATTTCTAGGGGTGGCTTTTTCTTATGAGAGCTATTTTTCTCAACGGAATATCGAACAATACCCTAACGAGAGAAGTTAAGTGAAAAAAATTTTACCCTGTGTGCAAAAGGACACCCGCAATAACGTTTCAAAGTTTCAAAAAGGACTATTTTCAAGTGCATAAAAAGGATATAAGAAATGTTTTCTTTCGCCGAAATTGAGCTGGATATTATAGACTAAATCATTATTAACCGTATTGCGATAAAATCAAAAGGATTTAATGGCTAGATCCTTGGAAATTTAAAACGGGAAGATAAGGATGTGAAAACGTATATAGCGACAAATAAGCCTAAAAATTGGCCAATTTCGAGGGGTGACTTTTCCTTATGAGGGCTGTTTTTCTCAACGGAATATCAAAACGTGCCCTAATGAGATAAGTTGAGTGAAAAAAATTTTTCCTGTGTGCAAAAGGACACCCGCAATATCGTTTCAAAGTTTCAAAAAGGACTATTTTCAAGTGCATAAAAAGGATATAAGGGTTGCTTTCTTTTGCCTAAATTAAGCTGAATATTATAAACTAAATTATCATAAACCTTATTGCGATAAAATCATAAGGATTTAAAGGCTAGATCCTTGGAAATTTAAAACGGGAAGATAAGGACGTGAAAACGTATATAGGAACAATTAAGCCTAAAAATTGGCCAATTTCGAGGGGTGACTTTTCCTTATGAGGGCTGTTTTTCTCAACGGAATATCAAAACGTGCCCTAATGAGATAAGTTGAGTGAAAAAAAAATTTTCCTGTGTGCAAAAGGACACCCGCAATATCGTTTCAAAGTTTCAAAAAGGACTATTTTCAAGTGCATAAAAAGGATATAAGGGTTGCTTTCTTTTGCCAAAATTAAGCTGAATATTATAGACTAAATCATCGTAAACCTTATTGCGAAAAAATCATAAGGATTTAAAGGCTAGATCCTTGGAAATTTAAAACGGGAAGATAAGGATGTGAAAACGCATACACCAACAATTAAGCCTAAAAATTGGTAAATTTCTAGGGGTGGCTTTTTCTTATGAGAGCTATTTTTCTCAACGGAATATCGAACAATACCCTAACGAGAGAAGTTAAGTGAAAAAAATTTTACCCTGTGTGCAAAAGGACACCCGCAATAACGTTTCAAAGTTTCAAAAAGGACTATTTTCAAGTGCATAAAAAGGATATAAGAAATGTTTTCTTTCGCCGAAATTGAGCTAAATATTATAGACTTAATCATTATTAACCGTATTGCGAAAAAATCAAAAGGATTTAATGGCTAGATCCTTGGAAATTTAAAACGGGAAGATAAGGATGTGAAAACGTATATAGCGACAAATAAGCCTAAAAATTGGCCAATTTCGAGGGGTGACTTTTCCTTATGAGGGCTGTTTTTCTCAACGGAATATCAAAACGTGCCCTAATGAGATAAGTTGAGTGAAAAAAAATTTTTCCTGTGTGCACAAGGACACCCGCAATATCGTTTCAAAGTTTCAAAAAGGACTATTTTCAAGTGCATAAAAAGGATATAAGGGTTGCTTTCTTTTGCCAAAATTAAGCTGAATATTATAAACTAAATCATCATAAACCTTATTGCGATAAAATCATAAGGATTTAAAGGCTAGATCCTTGGAAATTTAAAACGGGAAGATAAGGATGTGAAAACGTATATAGCAACAATTAAGCCTAAAAATTGGCCAATTTCGAGGGGTGACTTTTCCTTATGAGGGCTGTTTTTCTCAACGGAATATCAAAACGTGCCCTAATGAGATAAGTTGAGTGAAAAAAATTTTTTCCTGTGTGCAAAAGGACACCCGCAATATCGTTTCAAAGTTTCAAAAAGGACTATTTTCAAGTGCATAAAAAGGATATAAGGAATGTTTTCTTTCGCCGAAATTGAGCTGGATATTATAGACTAAATCATTATTAACCGTATTGCGAAAAAATCAAAAGGATTTAATGGCTAGATCCTTGGAAATTTAAAACGGGAAGATAAGGATGTGAAAACGTATATAGCGACAAATAAGCCTAAAAATTGGCCAATTTCGAGGGGTGACTTTTCCTTATGAGGGCTGTTTTTCTCAACGGAATATCAAAACGTGCCCTAATGAGATAAGTTGAGTGAAAAAATTTTTTTCCTGTGTGCAAAAGGACACCCGCAATATCGTTTCAAAGTTTCAAAAAGGACTATTTTCAAGTGCATAAAAAGGATATAAGGGTTGCTTTCTTTTGCCTAAATTAAGCTGAATATTATAAACAAAATCATCATAAACCTTATTGCGATAAAATCAAAAGGATTTAATGGCTACATCCTTGGAAATTTAAAACGGGAAGATAAGGATGTGAAAACGTATATAGCGACAATTAAGCCAAAAAATTGGCCAATTTCGAGGGGTGACTTTTTCTTATGAGGGCTGTTTTTCTCAACGGAATATCAAAACGTGCCCTAATGAGATAAGTTGAGTGAAAAAAATTTTTTCCTGTGTGCAAAAGGACACCCGCAATATCGATTCAAAGTTTCAAAAAGGACTATTTTCAAGTGCATAAAAAGGATATAAGGGTTGCTTTCTTTTGCCAAAATTAAGCTGAATATTATAAACTAAATCATCATAAACCTTATTGCGATAAAATCATAAGGATTTAAAGGCTAGATCCTTGGAAATTTAAAACGGGAAGATAAGGATGTGAAAACGTATATAGCAACAATTAAGCCTAAAAATTGGCCAATTTCGAGGGGTGACTTTTCCTTATGAGGGCTGTTTTTCTCAACGGAATATCAAAACGTGCCCTAATGAGATAAGTTGAGTGAAAAAAATTTTTTCCTGTGTGCAAAAGGACACCCGCAATATCGTTTCAAAGATTCAAAAAGGACTATTTTCAAGTGCATAAAAAGGATATAAGGGTTGCTTTCTTTTGCCAAAATTAAGCTGAATATTATAGACTAAATCATCGTAAACCTTATTGCGAAAAAATCATAAGGATTTAAAGGCTAGATCCTTGGAAATTTAAAACGGGAAGATAAGGATGTGAAAACGCATACACCAACAATTAAGCCTAAAAATTGGTAAATTTCTAGGGGTGGCTTTTTCTTATGAGAGCTATTTTTCTCAACGGAATATCGAACAATACCCTAACGAGAGAAGTTAAGTGAAAAAAATTTTACCCTGTGTGCAAAAGGACACCCGCAATAACGTTTCAAAGTTTCAAAAAGGACTATTTTCAAGTGCATAAAAAGGATATTAGAAATGTTTTCTTTCGCCGAAATTGAGCTAAATATTATAGACTTAATCATTATTAACCGTATTGCGAAAAAATCAAAAGGATTTAATGGCTAGATCTTTGGAGATTTAAAACGGGAAGATAAGGATGTGAAAACGTATATAGCAACAATTAAGCCTAAAAATTGGCCAATTTCGAGGGGTGGCTTTTTCTTATGAGAGCTATTTTTCTCAACGGAATATCGAACAATACCCTAACAAGAGAAGTTAAGTGAAAAAAATTTTACCCTGTGTGCAAAAGGACACCCGCAATAACGTTTCAAAGTTTCAAAAAGGACTATTTTCAAGTGCATAAAAAGGATATAAAATTAAAAATTATTTTTATTTAGATATAGAAAAGATAATTATAAATTAATAACTTTCAAAAATTAGTTGTCAGATTGACTTGCATCATCACTCCATCTACGCCAGAACTTGTGAACTCTTGACAGGTATGTCAATTAAACAACCTTAAGTTTTTACCGCCACCTATGAGTCAGGGGTAAGTAGTCTTAGCTTCCAACGAAAATCGACCCGCATTTTAGCGTTGTTTAGGGCAATTTTCAAGTGCATAAAAAGGATATAAGGGAAGGTTTTTGTCCCCGAAATGGAGATGAATATTATAGACTAAATCATTATTAACTGTATTGCGTAAAAACCATAAGGTTTTAATCGCTAGATCCTTGGAAATTTAAAACGGGAAGATAAGGATGTGAAAACGCATACACCAATTAAGCCTTAAAATTGGCCTATTTCGAGGGTTGGCTTTTCTATATGAAGGCTGTTTTTCTCAACGGAATATCAAAGAATACCCTAACGGGAGAAATTGAGTGAAAAAATGTTTGTCCTGTGTGCAAAAGGACACCCGCAATATCGTTTCAAAGTTTCAAAAAGGACTATTTTCAAGTGCATAAAAAGGATATAAGGGATGTTTTTTTTCGCCCAAATGAAGCTGAATATTAGAGACTAAATCATCATTAACCGTAGTGCGAAAAATCCATAAGGATGTAATGGCTAGATCCTTGGAAATTTGAAACGGGAAGGTAAGGATGTGCAATGCATACACCAACGATTAAGCCTAAAAATTGGCCAATTTCGAGGGGTAGGTTTTCCTTATGAGAACTATTTTTCTCAACGGAATATCAAACAATGGCCTAACAAGAGAAGTTGAGTGAAAAAAATTTTGTCCTGTGTGCTAAAGGACACCCGCAATATCGTATCAAAGTTTCAAAAAGGACTATTTTCAAGTGCATAAAAAGGATATAAGGGAGGAATTCTTTCGCCGAAATTAAACTGAATATTATAGAATAAATCATCATTAACCGAATTGCGAAGAAATCATAAGGATTTAACGGCTAGATCCTGGGAAATTTAAAACGGGATGAAAAGGATGTGAAAACGCATACACCAACAATTAAGCCTAAAAATTGGCCAATTTCGAGGGGTGACTTTTCCTTATGAGGGCTGTTTTTCTCAACGGAATATCAAACAATGGCCTAATGAGATAAGTTAAGAGAAAAAAAAATTTTGTCCTGTGTGCTAAAGGACACCCGCAATTACGTTTCAAAGTTTCGAAAAGGACTATTTTCAAGTGCATAAGAAGGATATAAGGGATGTTTTTTTTCGCCGAAATGGAGCTGAATATTATAGACTAAATCATCATTAACCGTATTGCAAAAGAATCATAAGGATTTAATGGCTAAATCCTTGGAAAATTAATACGGGAATTTGAGCAGGTGGAAAAGTATGCATTAAATTAGCTCTAAAGGTGGACATGTTTGAGAGTTGAGATTTTCTTCTAAGGTTAATGTAACACAATTTTATAAAACAATGCTCTTACTTCTGGATTAATTCGAAATTTTTGTTGTCCTGTGTGCAAAAAGGCATCTGCATTATCATTACAACGGCTTATGGTCCTGCTTAGCCTGTGATGTCAAGACTTGTGGATGGAGTTATTCCTTTGATATTCACAATACTTATGCTGCACTCCCGATGGCTTCTCTGCATAATTCTTCTTGAATATGTATCATATTTGACTGACTTGAGTTCGAAATATGTAAGGAAAATATCTACAAAATTTGACAGAAGTTCATATAACCTTATTTTATCATTGCAACCTTTAGTATTACCTGTTTCATATTTATTTGGTTTGTTTCTGATTTTATGAAGTTTAAAACTGACACTGACCATCAATTCAAATAATCGTTACATTAAAAATTAAATTTATTTGGATAAGCGTAGTAAATTTAAAAGTGACATTTCTCGAAAACGAACTGTCAAACTTGTCAAACTAAGCCTACCATTGAAATTTAATAGACTGCTTATGGCCACTTTATAGGATAGGCAATTATTCATACATCAACGTTAAACAGAACATCTGATTGTATAAGTTAGGTTGAATTTTTTGGTTGTGGGTTCGCAAGTATTATGAGAGATGACGCTTTACTTTCTTCTTCAATTTAGAGATTTACAAATTTTTTATTTAACTTAGAAGTAGAAAAATCAACAAAACGATTAATCTACTCAATAAATATCAATAGATTTAATCTTTTCTATGGTGAAAAAATGTTTAAATCTTGCCGCAAAGTTATCATAGAATTTGAATCACGCATTTTTCAAGCTAAATTCAAATGAGTTGTACAACTCTTCAGTCGTTTATTGGTGAGAATAATATTATTCGAGAGCAATAACCTTAAACTACAGAATCCCCTTAAATCCACGAAAGACTGTGAACTTCTGATATTTTTTTAAAAAATTAACTTTTTTATTTTTAGAAGTTGCACTATAGACCAGGGTCGATAATTTTTGAGACCAAAAAAAATTATAGTAGGATAAAACCCATTGGAAAAGGTAGAGGATATAACAAAAATTAAAGAAAAAATAAATTACGGGCGTTCTGAGGTCGGGAAGGGGGTGAGTTTTTAAGGGTAACGGTTAATCTCGATTTCCGGTAAAACTGCAAGTCCTATGAAAAAAAGTCGAATAGCAAAGTTGTAGGTATTTAAAAGATCTACAACTTTTGTATCGACACTTTTTTCACATAACCTCAAAATTTATGTGAAAAATTCGGATAACCGAGTTTTTGGTGTTTTATTTTTATTTTTTGCAAAAAAAAATATTTTTTCACGAAATTTGGTGAAAACTTACCTTTGTATGTTTTAAACATACAGTAATTTTTTTGATTTAAAATATTCATTTTTTCACCTTATTTTGACTTAATATCAAAAAAGCACCCTAATTTTCAATCGAAAATTCTCACGTCAAAATATCTGCTTTTTTAAAAAAAGTTAGTGTGTTTTTTGCTTGTTGAAATCTCTACTTTCTGATGGTATGGAAAAAAATATACACTACTATGGTAAATGTTCTCAGAAAATGCAAATAATGATTGCACAAATGCACAAATTTATGCTCAAATTGTCATGGTTCTGAAACATGCTCCAATGTGGAAGAAAAAACCTATCATTATTTGCATTTTCTGAGAACATTTACCATAGTAGTGTATATTTTTTTTCATACCATCAGAAAGAAGAGATTTTAACAAACAAAAAACACACCAATTTTTTTAAAAAAGCAGATATTTTGACGTGAGAATTTTCGATTGGAAATTAGGGTGCTTTTTTGATATTAAGTCAAAATAAGGTGAAAAAATAAATATTTTAAATCAAAAAAAATACTGTATGTTTGAGACATACAAAGGAAAATTTTCACAAAATTTCGTGAAAAAATATTTTTTTTTGCAAAAAATAAAAATAAAAAACCAAAAACTCGGTTATCCGAATTTTTCACATAAATTTTGAGGTTATGTGAAAAAAGTGTCAATACAAAAGTTGTAGATCTTTTAATTACCTACAACTTTGCTATTTAACTTTTTTTCATAGGACGTGCAGTTTTACCAGAAATCGAGATTAACCATTTTTTACCCTTAAAAACTCACCCCCTCCCCCTTCCCGACCTCAGATCGCCCGTAATTTATTTTTTCTTTCATTTTTGTTATATTCTCTACCTTTTTCAATGGGTTTCATTCAACTATAATTTTTTTTCATTTTTCACCATTTTTGAACATTATCGACCCTGGTCTACTAGGTAAGTGTAAAAATGTACGATTGAAAAATACGCTGCAACGTACTGAAATGTTTAGTTTTATTGGGAGAATTAACTTTTAATTGTAATAATAAAGTTAAAGATGCACTTTTGGCGGCAATGATTTGTTGTTTAATGGATCATTTTATGCAACAGGGTTCTGTATAAATCTTTCTCCGTTTGCTAGGATAAAAGCAAATGTTGATCTTTTGAAGAAAAGTATCGAAAAAGATCCAGGAACGTGGACTTGGAGCAGAGTTAATCAATTTAACATCCGTAGAACTTCACTTTAACGGATTTTCATGGTTTAGATCTTTAGATCCTTACAATATTTAGTATTCCCATGGATCAAGCACCTTAGCGAAGATCAGAACCATTCTGACCCAAATCGCTATAATGCAGCAATTACTAATAATATTTTTATTAATTTTTATTTTATTGAATTTTTTTTACAAAATTTTAAGGTCAGTTTGTTCGGGATTGGTAACATATTTATACTTTTCCGAATTAAATAAATTAATCAATTCATTTTTGAAAATATTGTGTACTTTATCAATATCTGCTTTACTGGGATTAGGGATTTTTGGAACTTCAATTGGCTTTCCAACTAAAAAAAATATTTAAGCAGCTTTTAATATCAATGTTTCGAATATTTTAAGTCGAAAAAGTTTAAGATTTACCAACGGTAACGATGGTTGTTCGTTTTGGGACAAAGCAAAATAGGCCTCCTCGTAAAAAGATGAATCTAAAACGTGCAATTTTGATGAAAATTTGTTGCATTTTTTTCACGAATGCATTCGTTATTGCAATTTGTTCGAACGTGTCCGTTTCACCGAAACTGTAAACCGGAACTAGCGGAGCTCTGAAAATTTGCAGAGAATTTTTTAATAGAAATATTTGTCAGTTGCACTAAGGATGCAGGATGTAGGACTAAGGATGCAGTAACTAACCCATTTTGTAGTGCAAGTCTTATGAATCCTTTTCGATTGTTCAAAACTATGGTGTGTTTTCCGGGTTTGCTGTGAGGAATTTCCGATGCACCACCCACCTGTAAAACTGCAATTTGTCCTCCGTTTTGATGGCTTAACAGGTTGTTTAAACTTTTCTCCGAAGGAACTGCCATTCCTTTAAAAATAAATGAGAGATATTTTAAAAATTTTCAAATCCAAATTTGGAGTATGAATAAATTTAATTTACCTATTCGTAGGTACAGTTCTCGTTGGAAGGGAATGTAGAAAAAAAATGGTATTGTAAGAATGGTGGATGTCATTTCCGGAAAAATTTTCCTACAATTTCCACTGATGAAATTAACAAGAGTTCCTATTGGAATCACTCCATGAGGAAATTGACAAAATAAATAGTTTTTCTTTTGATCCAGCACACAATCATCAACCTTGACCAATCTTAGGGGAAAATATTTCTGTAAATAATGCCAGTACAGGGACAAAATATCACTGTTGAGTCTACAAAAGAAAAAAACATATTAACTGCATTTTAAAAGTGCATATTTTATAAGCATTTCATAAAAAAATGATCCATCTAGTGTTTGGATTTTTTTTCTTTGGTCATCTCAATTTTCGACGAGTTCGTCCCGACAATTAAGTAGATCATCCTCCACAGTACAAGTAAATAAAAATTCGAACACAAATAACTCAAAATCCCAGAGAAATATAAAAACCAGGAATATGATTTTCACAAACGAAATTAAGCTTACCTTCTACTATCCCCTTCCGCTGATTTTCGATCAATAATGATCCAAATCAAATACAAAATCATCAACCAACAATATTTGGTCGTCAAAATATAAATCGTCAATGGAATGATCAATATAAAGCTCAGATGCATCAAAATGAAGCTGGCCACAACAATCGTTTGAAGTTTTCGATCCAATGCAAATTTCATCGTGTGCAACAAACTAAAAATAACCAAACAAAACAATAGTTAAAAACAAAAATAACTATACAAATTTTGTAAATAATATATCTCTTAATAAATTACTGTACAAATTGAGAAATATTGAGGATCATGTTTTATTCCTTTTCGGTCAATTGCACAAGTCCAATGAAAATGAGCTGAGCGACTGATTTGCAAAATTGAATTACAATTTTCGTTCTTTTAAGCAGGGCAATCATTGCATTGCATTGGAAAAATGCAATAAAACAATTAATGTTTAATGATGCAATTAAAAGAAAATAAAAATTTATGATCAGATAATCAAGTATGTTATAAAATTCAATGTATACAAAAGCAATAAATCGATTTATTACTCAGGTAATATTGTCATTTGTATTACGTTTTTTTCTTCGTTTACTTTCTTATTATGCAAACTAGGGTCTTAGCAAACAACTAGGGTATTTTTTTTTCGAAAAATATATCAAGAATGTTATTCAGGATTCCATAAAACTTTTGGTGAAATTTTAAACCTTCAAAATTGATATTAAAAGGTTTGTCATCATAATTTTTGAACAATCACACTAAAATAACTAAAAATCAGATATTCTTAAAGAAAATTTAATGCTCTACAAAAAATTATCTTGTAGAATTTTTCGTTTGACCAACCGTTTCCTTAGAATCGAGCCTTGAACATTGACCTGTTTTTACGATAAAAAATTGTTTACTTTGGAAAATCATAAATAATAAACGAATTAATTTTTAGAGCAAAATTGTATATATTATTAAAGAAAATTAAATGATCTACAAAAAAGGTGTCTTTGAGTTTATTGATAAATTTACTGATTTCAAAGATATTCGAGATCAAAGTTGAAGTTAAAAAAAGAGTCCGGTTTGGAAGAACTTTGAGAAAAGTAAATTTATCAAAAAAATGCTAAAATACCTTTTTTGTAGGGCTTTTAATTTTTTGTAGGAATCTATAAAAATTTTGGTTTAAATATCAATTGATTTAATTGTGACGAAAATCTAAAGCCAAAAAATTAAGTCGTAAAAACAGATCAAGGTTTAAGGGTCGATCATAAAGAAACGGTTGGTCTGATAAAAAATATACTCTGGAACTCTTTTGTAGAGCAATTAATTTTCTTTAAGAATATATTTTTATTAGTTCCTTAATCGGGATGATTGTGACTAAATTCGCTTTGAATTAAAAGATCAAATTTCCAATGATTATCTCTTTAACTATAAAATTAAGTCCTCAAAATTTCACAAAAAAAAAATTTTTTTTGTCCTGAATAATAAACGAATTAATTTTTAGACTCAAATTGTATACATTATTCAAGGAAATTAAATGATCCACAAAAAAGATTTCTTAAAGTTTGTTGATAAATTTACTGTTTTCAAAGATATTCGAGATCAAAGTTGAAGTTAAAAAAGAGCCCGGTTTGAAGAACTTTGAGAAAAGAAAATTTATCAAAAATTGCTAAAATACCTTTTTTGTAGAGCTTTTAATTTTTTGTAGGAATCTATAAAAATTTTGATCTAAATATCAATTGATTTAATGGTTAAGAAAATCCAAAGTTTAAAAATCAAATCGTAAAAACCAATCAAGGTTTAAGGCTCGATCATAAAGAAACGGTTGGTCTGATAAAAATTTACAAGACAACTTTTTTGTAGAGCAAGTTATTTTCTTAAAGAACATACTTTTATTGGTACCTTAAACGTAATAAATGTTACTTAATTTGCTTAAGACTAAAAAATCAAAATTTACGATGATTATCCTCTTAATTTCAATATTAAGTCCTTAAAATTTCACAACAAAAAGTTTTTTCGTCCTGAATAATAAACAAATTAATTTTTAAACTCAAATTGTATACATTATTCAAGGAAATTGAATGATCTACAAAAAAGGTTTCTTAAAGTTTGTTGATAAATTTATTTTTTTCAAAGATATTCGAGGTCAAAGTTGAAGTTAAAAAAAGAGTCCGGTTTGAAGAGCTATGAGAAAAGTAAAATTTATCAAAAAATGCTTGAATACCTTTTTTGTAGAGCTTTTAATATTCTCGAAGAATGTATACAAATTTTTATTTAAATATCAATTAATTTAGAAGTTAAGGAAATCCATAGTCAAAAAATCAAGTCGTCAAAACAGATCAAGGTTTAAGACTCAATCATGAAGAAACGGTTGGTCTGATAACAAATTTACTCAAGAACTTTTTTGTAGAGCCATTAATTTTCTTTAAGAATATATTTTTATTAGTTCCTTAAACGTGATGATTATCACTAAATTCGCTTTGGACTAAAAAATCAAAATTTGCAATGATTATCCTCTTAATTTCAATATAAAGTCCTTAAAATTTCACAAAGAAAAATTTGTTTTTCGTCCTGATTAATATTAAGGGGATTATTGAGTAATGTCTATTTTGAATATTTTTTTTTAGTCCTTCAATGCCCATTTATCTGCTTATATGCATTTTTGAAGTTTTTCTAAAGACATTTTATAATTAAAGCAGCGTTTTCCAAACTGGAAGGCGGGCTTCTCTAAGAAGCCGTGCACCTGTCTAAAGAAAATCGCGAATATTAGCCAGGACTTATTATAATAATAATTAATATTTTAGTTCTGAAAATGTTTATGTTTGTAGTACTTGATAAAATGGAAGAAAGATTCTATATGATCAAATATTTTTAAGGGAGCCGTGATAAATAAAGTTTTGGAACCACTGGATTTGAGTGACTTGTAGCTCCATAAATAATTGGTATAACCAAAAATCAGTCAAAAATACAAATTCGGTTTTATATGGTCTTGTATTCCACAGGATAGCAATGCAAAGTTGTTACCAAAATCTAGTTCAATATTTATCCAAGTACATTAGATGTTTATTAGTGACAAATTTAAGTACAAATTTGATAATTTCTTCAACTGGCATTAACAAAAAGTTATAAAAAAAATAATCAACTAGAAATTAAGGAAGGAAATGGTATTTAATTCATACCAGATGTTAAATATTCCTGATCAATTTTGGTCGACCAACTAATTACTCAAAAAAGTCCAAGAACTGCCAACAAAGAAAGCTCTATACTGCATCAAGTAATGCAAGATTTCTCAGCAGAAGAAAAGCTCCAGAAAAAATTAATCATTTAAGAAAGGGGTGATATTGTCTTACTCTCCATAATCCTTCATAGACCAACATTTACTGAGTGGTAAAAAAATTCAATAAAAAATGTAATAAAATCTTGCTAATTTGGTATTAAAAATTTGATAATATTGAGGCTAAACTAGTAAATTTAGTGTATAATATTGCTTTTTGGTCTCCCTAATATTTCTGATATATCTCTAACAATACATTATGGAAATCATTCCTTGAATGTAAAGAAATTAAAAAATTTAGCCTAAATATTTATCAAGAGATATTTACTTCTAAAATATCCATTAGTGATTCAACAAAGGCTTATAACCCATTAACGTATTTAAAAATCCACCATTCCACTGATCTCCAATCGCATCGAAATGACCAACCAAACCGGATTGTTGGGGTAAATGTAACGAATGATAATTGGCTTCTACTAGATTAACTAAAAATGCATTTAATGATCTAAAAATTTCCATACCAATCAGAAACTTTATTACACATGGAAAATAATCCAAGCAATGATATTTCAATCATTGAATTCTTCATTAATTGACAAAAATCTTTTAACCCAATTAATTGGTATCTATGATACCAATGTGATACCATGATATCTTGTCTATGATATCTATAGTTTTAATGTCAAATAATTTTAGTCCCTCAGTATATAAATACGGTTTTTTCTCTTGAAAATGATCTACATAAGATCTACGATTGTTTGTCCTTGAATTGTTGTATTTCGTTGAAATAAAATCCAAAAATATTAAAAAAAAAATGATATGCATTAAAATAAGAACACCATTATATTCCGGAACGAACAAACGACAATAAATGTTTCAATGTTTTAAATTTATTTCGAATATAATTCATTGTGAAACTAATTGTTGTGAATAGATAACACCGCCTCCAATTTTCCACAGGTGGTTTAATATTCTATATTTAAGCGATGGAACATAATTTTGTGCATATTTTCAAGTCATTTACTTTATATTTTTGGCTTTTATATAAAAAATACAACTATTCAAGGACGGGAACAAACGTTAATCTTACCATAACAAACGATTATTTCGATATAAAATATGAATGCAAATATTGCATTAAATATGCATAATCAAAACCTATTTAGGATTGGAATTTGCGTTTATTTCCACAATATATTTATCTTAAAATTATATCATTCTTCTATACTTATGTACAGCACTAAACTTCTAAATCGCCAGACCTATTCTCCAGAAATTTTCTATGTATATTTGAATGGAATTCTGGATGGTTTTGATCCACAATTGGACCATATAGATAAAAAAGGTGAAAAGTTAAAAATGAACTTTCGACGACAACTTATATAATCACAGAGAATTTGAAATTTGGTCGAATTTTCGGAGATTCTTTCAGAAGTGCCGTTGATAAATGCATCAATTTCCCTTATTTCTTTTTATACAAAACTGCATTTAATTCGAAAAAAAAATCAACTATTTTTTTTTTAAAGTATATCGAAAATATTGTTTAAGGTGACAAAAGAAAAATCGGTAAGGTTTGAGCTCTTAATATTAATTTTAAGAGGTCTATCATCTGTAATTTCGATTTTTAATTTGTGATTTTATTTTTGTCTCAATGCTGTCAAACTATCAAGGTAAAAAAATTCATCGGCACATATATTTATAGAAAATTAAATTCCTTACAAAAAATGTTTCTTTGAAAATTTTTGCCAGACACGCCGTTTTCGAATATTCAAGCTTCAGACATTGATATAACTTTTAGATTTATCTTCTTTATTTTGGAATTTTTTAACAAACGAAAAAATAAAAATATAGAAATTAACAATATAGATTCTTGAAGAGAATTAAATGCTCTACAAAAAAGGCCTCGTACCATTTTTACATAAAAATACTTTTTCAAAAGTTATTCACTATTAAAGTTGAAGGAAAAATTAACTGATTGTTTTCTTCTATACCTTATTTATTTTTTAGTATACATACGTGTTTATAAATATTTTAAGTAATTTGCACCAGTCCAGCAATGGGTCGCTATATTATGATAGTTAGACTTAGCCAAAAAAATCGACAACTTTTTTTTTTTTGAAAAGTATATAAAAAATATTGTTAAAGGTGAGAAAAAAAAATATCGAGAAGGTTGGAGCTCTTAATATTAATATTAAGAAGTCTATCATCTTAAATTTCGATTTTTTATTTGTGCTTTGATTTTTGCGTCAATGCTGTCAAACTATCAAGGTAAAAAAAAATTATCTGCACATATATTTATAGGAAATTAAATTCCCTACAAAAAACGTTTCTTTGAAAATTTTTGCTAGACACGCCGTTTCCGAATAATCAAGCTTCAGACTTAAGATTTTTACATAAAATCACTTTTTCAAAATTTATTCACAATTAAAATTGAATAAAATATTAAATTATTGTTGCATAACTTTTGAAAAAGTGATTTTATGTAAAAACGTTAAGATACCTTTTTTGTAGAACATTAAATTCCCTTCAAGAATCTATATTGCTCATTTCTATATAATTTGTTGTTCGTTAGTTACAAAATTCCAAAATAAAGAAGATAAATCTAAAAATTATATCAATCAATTGGAATTTTGTAACTAACGCACAACAAAATATATAGAAATGAGCAATACAGATTCTTGAAGGGAATTTAATTTTCTACAAAAAAGGTATCTTAACGTTTTTACATAAAATCACTTTTTCAAAAGTTATGCAACAATAATTTAATATTTTATTCAATTTTAATTGTGAATAAATTTTGAAAAAGTGATTTTATGTAAAAATCTTAAGTCCTTTTATGTAGAGCTATAAAAAAAATTATCTGCATATATATTTATAGTAAAATTAAATTCCCTACAAAAAACTTTTCTTTGAAAATTTTTGCTAGACACGCCGTTTCCGAATAATCAAGCTTCAGCCATTGATATAATTTTTAGAATTATCTTCTTTATTTAGGAATTTTGTAACTAACGAACAACTAAATATAAAGAAATAAACAATATAGTTTCTTAAAGGAAATTTAATGTTCTACAAAAAAGGTCTCTTAACATTTTTACATAAAATCACTTTTTCAAAAGTTATTCACATTTAAAGTTGAAGGAAAAATAAAATTATTGTTTTTTCGTTGTTCAACCAATTATGAATGAATGATTTTATGTAAAAAATTAAGAAACCTTTTTTGTAGAACATTAAATTCTCTTTAAGAATTTATATCATTCATTTCTATATATTTTATTTGTTCGTTAGTTACAAAATTCCAAAATAAAGAAGATAAATCTAAAAATTATATATCAATGTCTGAAGCTTAATTAATCGGAAACGGCCTGTCTGGCAAAAATTTTCAAGGAAACATTTTTATAGGAAATTTAATTTTCTATAAATATATGTCCAAATGATTTTTTTTACTTTGATAGTTTGACAGCATGGACGCCAAAATGAAAGCACAAATAAAAAATCGAAATTAAAGATGTTAGACCTCTTAATATTAATATTATGGGCTCAAATCTTCTCGATATTTTTTTGTCACCTTGAACAATATTTTTGATATATTTTTCAAAAAAAAATAGTCGATTTTTTTAGCCCAGTCTAATCGACCTACTTATTCGTTTCTTGGTATGCTATATGACGTAATTATTCACGAATTAGTATTTTTAAAATCCATAATTTGATCTTGAAACGTTATTATTTATAGATACATTGATTAAGATTGTAGCAACATAAAAGATATAAATTTACGCTTGGAAATAGAATAGAATATGTAGAAAAGTATAGAAGTCAATGGTAAAAAATGTGCACCTTATACGTAGCATTTCGTAGCATGTCTAATCATCGGTCATATTAATATCTTTGGCCTTTTTTGCATCATGCACATGAAATTTATTTATCTATTGTTTATATTGATTTTAAGGCATTTAAAAACTTGTAAATTTTATTGTGTCTTTGTCTGTGTATTATCTACAGCATTGTGTCGTAATCTGTGGTCCGCGGACCCTTGGGGGTCCGCGTTTTTTGTTTTTTAATTTAATGATGGAATATTGTTCGAAAAAATATAATAATGTCCGAAAATTGAACCTTTTTTTCACTCAGGGGTCCTTGGCATTATGCTTGATTTCCTTGGGGGTCCGCGACTAGAAAATGTTAAAAACCGCTGATTTACAGTCATATTTTCCAGTGCATAATTCAAGGTTAGACTCAAGAGATATGAAGAGGTATTTTCGTATTGTTATACTTAAAAAAATCGTCAATTTTTCAAGGCATCACTACTTTTACATCTGCACTTTTCATGGTAGTCCCACGAAGTCTTTATTTTGATGATAATTTTGAGTGGATTTTTGGCTAAATTTAAACCAAAAAAAAATTTGGGATTTCTCCAATATAAGCATTTGATAATCCCATGGACATTCTACAGAAATTATCCCTAGTAAAATAAACGTAAGGATTTTTTTTTTGTTACCAAAAGAAAATTTAATCTCTAAGTTCATATGGGGAAACAAATTTTGAAAATTTTGATAAAAACTTTCGTTATGAAATCGAATACCAACATTATGAAATCTGTATTCGTTTCGCTTGATTATACCAACAAAATAATGAATTAATAAACGACATGAATGATTTATGATTTATGATTTTTCTGCCTCATTAAATCATGCCAAGAGCACAAGAATGAAAAGCAGGACTTCAACATTAATCAATCTTACGTTTTTTCAACAAATGTTCCACTTATTGGAAAATTAATTTGGAAAATTAACATCTTTTGCCTTAAATAATTCGAATTGGTTGCATAGAGAAAAAAAAATGTGCATTCTAGCTAGTAAATATGCTGATAAATGCAATTAAATATTACTATAGCAATGCATGGATTTGTTGTCTAGTACAACAAGAAAATCTTGTCATTTTGGCTTTTCAAACTGGGCAAAAAAGGCAATGACCTTTACAAATCCGCCGTGCACAAATGATATTTTAATGTGACAATATCATGAAATTAATATAGCCATCGCGAATAGGCTTTCCATCGATCGATTATTAAGTGATTTGACTTCAAAATTTTTTTTTCCAATTTAGAATAAAACCGGTGTGGTCAGTGTGGTTCGTGTGCAATTCGTACACTCTCGGTTTGTTTCTTTTTCTCGTGATTTATTCTCTTAATCTGTTGATGATTTGTATATAAATAGAATTAAATCCATGAGAAACTTTTAGTAGTTGTGATCCATACGACAGATTCTTCACGCCACAATGAAGGTAAGTGCTTTGGGTGGAATTTTTGCCATAGAGTTTCCTACAACTTTTGTTCGATTGCAGACATTGTGGATGCTTTTCTTGCTGGTATGCACCAGCAGTTGGGCCGACGATAAAGTATACGACGAAAAACAAGCGGAAATCTTCCTGCAGGAATGGGAAAATAAATTTCTCAATTACACCAATATTTTAAGCAACTATGAATGGGACTATGATTCGAATATCTCGGAAGAAAATCTGAAGAAGAAGGTGATGTATCTTTTGAATTTTTTATTCTTCTCGAAAATTAATTTAGACGAAAAGAAGTTCATAATATTTTTCAACAACTTCATAACTCCAATTCGAATTTTCAAATAAAAGTTTCAAAACATACATAATCAATTTTCCTGCACGTTTTGCTAATTTTTTCTCGGAAAACGTACGAAATTTGTATGGATAACTGAAGAATTTACAAAAATTTCAATTCATTTTTCCTCATTACTTGAAAAGTAGTTTTGAATTCTTTAAATGGTTTTGGCCGAAATCTTTTTCTTTCGTACATATTTTTAATCTCTTAACAATTCAAGATTAACCCAGGTAGTTGATAATTTTGGTCATTAATATTTTCTTTTCAATAGTGTGTACCCTATACTAAAAGAGATGATTTTTTTTCTTAATTACATCGAAAATATTGTTGGGAATGACAAAAAAAAATCCTGTGAAAGTTTAAGCTCTTAATATTAATATTAAGAGGTGCCACATCGAAAATTTCGATTTTCTATTTAAATAACATGGGAACAATATTCTCTTGCTCTTTGGAATTTTATAGCTCACGTTGGTGACAATATTTCGGAATAACCAAGATATATTCTTGTAGAAAATTAAACGATCTATAAAAAAGGTCTTGGACAAGTTTTTGATATATTTATTCCTTCAAAAGTTATTCGAGGTCAAAATTGAACTAAAGAGAAAATTTAAAACTTTTTCAATGTTTTGACGCAACCATCAATTTTATGAGAAAATATTATAAGACATTTTTTGAAGAGCACTTTTTTTCCTATAACTTATCTCTATAAAAGTTTTTGATATTTTTCACAGGTCCCTAAGTTATTTGCATTAAACTGAAAATTCCCTGAATTATTATATTTTTAATATAATTTTTTTTTTTTTATTTTAATTAAATAACTTAGGACTTGTGAAAAATATCAAAAACTTTTATAGAAATAAGTTATATGAAAAAAAGTGCTCTACAAAAATGTCCTATAAAATTTTCTCATAAAATTGATGCTTGGGTCAAAAAATTAAAAAAAACTTTCACAGGATTTTTTTTTATTCCCAACAATATTTTCGATATAATTACGAAAAAAAAATTCATATTTTTTTTGAATCAGGTAGTATACATAGATGATTCTTATAATCACAATTGGACCATATCTCACGACATAAATTGATCAGTTAGTTTATCAGTTTAGATCTACAAAAAAGGTCTTGGACAAGTTTTTGATATATTTATTCCTTCAAAAGTTATTCGAGGTCAAAATTGAACTAAAGAGAAAATTTAAAACTTTTTCAATGTTTTGACGCAACCATCAATTTTATGAGAAAATATTATAAGACATTTTTTGAAGAGCACTTTTTTTCCTATAACTTATCTCTATAAAAGTTTTTGATATTTTTCACAGGTCCCTAAGTTATTTGCATTAAACTGAAAATTCCCTGAATTATTATATTTTTAATATAATTTTTTTTTTTTTATTTTAATTAAATAACTTAGGACTTGTGAAAAATATCAAAAACTTTTATAGAAATAAGTTATATGAAAAAAAGTGCTCTACAAAAATGTCCTATAAAATTTTCTCATAAAATTGATGCTTGGGTCAAAAAATTAAAAAAAACTTTCACAGGATTTTTTTTTATTCCCAACAATATTTTCGATATAATTACGAAAAAAAAATTCATATTTTTTTTGAATCAGGTAGTATACATAGATGATTCTTATAATCACAATTGGACCATATCTCACGACATAAATTGATCAGTTAGTTTATCAGTTTAGATCTACAAAAAAGGTCTCTAACCAAGTTTTTGATATATTTATTCCTTCAAAAGTTATTCGAGGTCAAAATTGAACTAAAGAGAAAATTTAAAACTTTTTCAATGTTTTGACGCAACCATCAATTTTATGAGAAAATATTATAAGACATTTTTTGAAGAGCACTTTTTTTTTTTTTCTATAGCTTATTTTTATAAAAGTTTTTGATATTTTTTATAGGTTCTAAGTTATTTAATTAAAATAAAAAAAATAATTTTTATGTTAAAAATATAATAATTCAGGGAATTTTCAGTTTAATGCAAATAACTTAGGAAATATGAAAAACATCAAAAACTTTTATAAAGATAAGTCATAGAAAAAAAGTGCTCTACAAAAAATGTCCCGTTAAATTTTCTCATAAAATTGATGGTTGCGTCAAAACATTGAAAAAATATTAAAATTTCTCTGTAGTTCAACTTTGACTTCGAATAACTTTTGAAGGAATAAATATATCAAAAATTTGAAACAGACCTTTTTTGTAGATCATTAAATTTTCTACAAGAATATACCTTGGTCATTCCAAAATATTGTCACCAACGTGAGCTATAAAATTCCAAAGTGCAAGAGAATATTGTTCCCAAGTTATTTAAATGAAAAAAAATAAATCTTAATATTAATATTAAGAGCTTAAACTTTCACAGGATTTTTTTTGTCATTCCCAACAATATTTTCGATTTAATTAAGAAAAAAAAAATCATATTTTTTTTGAATCAGTCTAGTGTACACAATGGCAATCCTAATGAAAACTATTTTAGCCATAAAATACACAAAAATATCATCGAATTTTAATCACAATTTTTGCCTTTGTTCAAGCTTAATCTTCTAAGGATTCTTTTGAAAAAAATGATTTAAAATCCTTTTTAACGATCCTTTATCAAGCCTATATAATTTAGACAAAGAAGAAAGAGAAAAGATCTATTAAAATGGAATATTTCTATAGTTTTTCCTCGAATTGTTATATGAAAATTGTGAAGTGAATATTTCGATTTTTTTTTCTTTCTTTCTTCAATTTAAATTCTTACAGTGGCTCAATTGCAATATCAAGAATTTCCAATGATTGCAATATCAAATTTAGTATTAAATTCAATTGATATCAAGTCAAGTATATCGACAGTTTATTGGCACAATGTTGATGAAATTTCTTGAAATTAATATATTTAGTCATATGGGAGATGAGGAAGGGGACAAGGGGGGGTTATCTTTAGAAATTGATCCAGAGAATCGATAAATAAACAAGAAAAGAAAACTTGATCAAATTTATGCAGAGATTAAAATTGATCAAGGTCGCCAAATTCCTTAACCCGTTGCATTGCCAGCTTGCCATTTGCATATTCCCTATTAAGTTACCAATTCCTTTTGCAATTGCAGCTAGCCTTTAGTGGCGAATTTGCCAAAGTTATCAAATTATTTTGGGAGGAAATCAAGAAATTTCCATGGAAAACTTTCAAGAACGAAAATCTAAAACGCCAATTCAAACTCAAGTCCAACATCGGGTCTTCCGCATTAGATGCGGCCAAATATGAGGAGTTGGAGAAAATTCTTGCATCTATGGCCGAAACGTATGCCAAAGGGAAAATTTGCGATTTCAAGAATCGCAAAAAGTGTGATCTTTCCCTAGAACCAGGTAAATAACATCAATTTGTTATCCTGTTAAAAAGACGTTTTAAATTTAGTGATTTTTAAATGTCTTTAAATGTCTTTTTTAACAAGGAATTGATCTTTATTGATTGGTATTTTTTTTGGTATTAGAATTGACTCAAATATTGGCCAATTCGCGAGACGAAGCCGAATTGAAGCATGTTTGGGTGGAATGGCGAAAGGTAACCGGAAGAAAGGTCTACAACCAATACCCAAGATATGTATATCTTCAAAATGAAGCCGCCCGATTAAATGGTAAAGCCGCCCGATTATTGATTTTTTTCTCGTAAATTCACCGATGAAAATTGACGTAAATTCAGGGTTCGAGGATATGGCCGATTTGTGGAACAGTGATTTCGAAGATGAGCATATAATCGAGGAATTCGAACGTTTATGGCAGCAACTTCAACCGTTTTACCAACAAATTCACGCCTACGTTCGTCGCGAATTGCGCAAAAAATATGGCGAAAAAATTGTGTCCAAAACCGGTCCGATTCCGGCTCATCTGTTGGGTAATATGTGGGCCCAAAGCTGGGAGCAGATCAGCAAATTTACGTTGCCCTATCCAGAAGTGCCGTTTGTCGATGTGACGACCGAATTAATTCGACAGGTTGGTCTTTATTTTAGTAAAATTCTTAGATAAAACGAGGAGGTATAGATTAGGGTGATTTTTTTTTTGGACTTTTTTTGGTCCCATCGTGAAATTTTGTTGGAAATACCAAAAAAAAAATCCCTGAAAGTTTGAGCCCTTAATATTAATTTTAAGTCCTCGACAAAGACGTGTAAAGATTTCGCATTGAAAATACACGGAATCTCTGATTTTTTATTTTTAAATTTCTATATCTCAGCGGCATTTCATGGGATCACTTTTACCGAAGATGGTTTTTTCTCAAAATTAAACGCTCTACAAAAGTGCCCATTGCGACAAAGTCGTAACTCACACCGGTGAGGTAGTACGGGCCACTGAACCTGATTTTTCCATAAAATTCGCGTTTTTTTTTGCATTTATCTCGTAAATAACAAAAACTACGGAAAAATTATAAATAAAAAACTTGTAGAGAATTTGATTTCCTACAAAAAAGATCTTGTACATCAAATCACTAAGATCAATATTAAACGAGATATTAAGCCTTTAATTGATTTTTCTGTGAAATTTATGCCGATCATTGATTTAAACTTATAAATTGATATAAAAAAAATATATTGATATAAACTTAATATCTCGTTTAATATTGATCTTAGTGATTTGGTCTACAGGAACTTTTTTGTAGGAAATCAAATTCTCTACAAGTTTTTCAATTATAATTTTTCCGTAGCTCTTGTTATTTACGAGATAAATGCTAAAAAAAACGCGAATTTTATGGAAAAATCAGGTTCAGTGGCCCGTACTACCTCACCAGTGTGAATTACGACTTTGTCGCAATGGGCCACTTTTGTAGAGCGTTTAATTCTGATTAAAAACCATCTTCGGTAAAAGTGATCTCATAAAATGCCGCTGAGATATAGAAATTTAAAAATAAAAAATCAGAGTTTCCGTGTATTTTCAATGCGAAATCTTTACACGTCTTGGTCGAGGACTTAAAATTAATATTAAGGGCTCAAACTTTCAGGGATTTTTTTTTTTGGTATTTCCAACAAAATTTCACGATGGGACCAAAAAAATAATCACCCTAGTATAGATATACGAAATTCGAAAGGAATTATAAAAAAATGGTATAATTTTGAGGTCCCGTATTGATAAAACGCTTGTCATTTCAAGAAGTACTAGTTGAAACCATTTTACGGGAAGAATTGTAGTTATTTACTAATTTCAAGATGTGGCGCCGCCACAAGAGTGTTTACTATACTAAATTAGGTTTCCTTTGATTTGAAAAAAAAATTGTAGAGCTTTAAAAGCTTATCAAAGGATCAAAAGATAATTCTAATTTTTTGATAAAATCAAAATTTTTAACGTTTTGCTTCAATTTTCGAAAGCAGAAATATACCAAAATCTTTGAAAATATTTTATCTTCAAATTAAAAAAAGAATGATTCAATTTGGACTAGTAGTTTTGATTTTACATGAAGAGAAAGAAGAAGAAAAAATTAATTCATTTGTATATTTAATTTTCTTAAGAATTACACAGATTTGAAAATTTCTTTGTTTCGATTGATTTATCTCCAATGTTAGTTATTAACTAATTTCAAGATGTGGCGCCGCCACAAGAGTGTCTACTGTACTAAATTATGTTACCTTTGATTTGAAAAATTTTAATTTTAGAGCTTTAAAAGCTTATCAAACGTACAAGATTTAAATTTTAGAAGGATACTTCTAATTGTTTGATAAAATCAAAATTTTTAACGTTTTTCTTTAGTTTTCGAAAGCAGTAATATACCAAAATCTTTGGAAATATTTTATCTTCAAATTAAAAAAATAATGACTCAATTTTGATCAGTAGTTTTGATTTTACATGAAGAGAAAGAAGAAAAAAAAATTAATGCATTTGTATATTTTATTTTTTTTAGAATTACACAGCACTGAAAATTTTTAAGGAGGCTGAAAATTTCTTTGTTTCGCTTGATTTATCTCCAATGCCGGATTCCTTCTGGGAAAAATCAATTTTGGAAAAGCCCAAAGATGGCCGCGAACTCGTTTGTCATGCATCTGCATGGGATTTCTTTGATGGAAAAGATGTTCGGTATTGTCTTTTGAGTATTAATAATATAAATCATTACTAAGATTTTTTGGATCTTTGAACCTTCCGAAAAGTAATTTCTTGGTTTTGAGATTCAAACTAATTTTCTTTAGCAAAATTTTAATAATTAAATTCCTCATCAAATGACCAACATTCCAATCATGAGAATGGATTGAAATTTTGTGATTTCTCCAAAACTTTAATTTTTTTTTTTTTTGAAATCTTTATCAGTATTAAGCAATGCACTAAAATAAATGGCGACGATTTCTATACTGCACATCATGAAATGGGTCACGTTGAATACTTTCTCCAGTATAAGAATCAACCCAAAGTATTTCGCGAGGGAGCCAATTCAGGTAATGCACCACTGCAATTTTATCTGACCCCATGGTTTCTTGTATGCGTAGGATCAAACAATGCACGGAAACAACTGAAAAATTCTTTTATACGGCACACCACGAAATGGGTCACGTTCAATACTATCTTCAGTATAAAAATCAGCCAATAGTTTTTAGAGCCGGAGCTAATTCCGGTATATGACGTGATAAATTGCATTCTTCTGCCGGAAATTTTCCCTTAAAATGTTAAACATATATTTGTCGGGGTTTTAGGGTTTCACGAAGCGGTTGGTGATACAATTTCGTTGTCGGTTTCTACGGAGAAGCATTTGAAGAAAATTAAGCTCTTGCCGGAGAACAGCACTTCGTCGGAAAAAGCTCAAATGAATCACTTGTATGAAAAAGCGTTGGATAAAATCGTATTCTTGCCGTTTGCCTATTTGATGGATCTGTATCGGTGGAACATTTTCAAGGGTAAAATCAAGCCGGAAAATTACAACTCCGAATGGTGGAAATTGAGGCACAAGTATCAAGGAGTAGAACCACCGGTCGATCGAAATCCTAGGGATTTTGATGCCGGAGCTAAATATCATACAATAGGAAATGTTCCTTACATTCGGTATTTGTTTAAGAATTTTGCTATCTTAATAATTGCCATTATAATTGTGGATTTTCTTGCAGGTATTTTGTAAGTTTTGTGATACAATTCCAATTCCACAAGGCACTGTGCATTAAAGCTGATCAGTATGAGCCAAACAATCCCAAAAAGCCACTACATGATTGTGATATTTATAATAGTAAAGAAGCAGGAGCGGTTTTCAAGTAAGTCTTATTTTTTCTGGATTTTCTATATCGTATGGTGTAGGTTTTTAACAATATTTTAGTGCACCAATTATAGACTTAAATTATAGTTCATTTTTTTGTCACTAGCAGCGCAAATGTTCAGGAAGTATGTAAGCTATTAAGAAGCAAAGAATAGATTTTTATAGAAGTTTAATTTTGGGTTAAAAATGGAAAGTTTGGGCTTACATGTGGGAAAATATCAAAACTTATGTTAGCCAACCTTTAGTTGTTGTTGTACAAAGTTAGGTTTGACCAGCGACAACTAGCGGTCGACAACAGAAGCTCTGGGCAAGCATGAACTTCGTCCATATTTTAATCACAGAATTGAACTTTTATGTCTATTTCTTTTTTCTATTAAGAAGGTATTCCAATTCACGGGATGTTAACTCTCTAAGATGCGACAAAGATAGCCAATTTTGTCCTTAGTTTGACTATCCTTGTCTCGTCTTAGAGAGTTAACACCAAGGTTTGTAAATTACACAGGTTGTTCCATTAGCAAAAAAAAAAATGACGTCATACGAACAATTTTGAAATTGATCAGTCTGAAGATATGTACGAATTTCTTCTGGATACGTCACGTATCCATCACGTAGCCACCATGAGGCCACCTGCGTATTGTATAAACCTTAAGTTAACACCACGTGTTCCAATCTTCCATTGCATGATAGTAAATATGTGCAGATGTGGCGCCGCCACTAGTGTATCAGAAATACTAATTCTTATACTTTTGAAAGTTGAGATATTCCCTAAGATTGTATATAAGAAGGTATGAAGAAAAATATGTCAAGATGTGGCTCCGCCACGAGAGTGGTTAGTGAACTAACTTCAATCTTTAGCATAAAACCAAATAGTTTTGCTTAGTTACAAATACGTTTATTCTAAAATATAAAAGACTGGGCCAAAAAATTTGATTTTTTTTTTTTAAAAGTATATCGAAATTATTGGTCAAGGTGACAAAAAAAAATTATCTGGAAGGTTTGAGTCCTTAATATTAATATTAAGAGGTCAATCATCTTTAATTTTGATTTTTTATTTGTGCTTTCACTTTTGCGTCAATGCTGTCAAATTCTCAAGGTAAAAAAAATCATTTGGACATATTTTTATAGAAAATTAAATTCCCTACAAAAAAGGGATTTTTAAAAGTTTTTGCCAGACACGCCGTTTTTGAATAATCAAGCTTCAGACATTGATATAATTTTTAGATTTATCTTCTTTATTTTGGGATTTTGTAACTAATGAACAAATACAATATATAGAAATGAATGATATAGATTCTTGAAGGGAATTTAATGTTCTGCAAAAAAGGTCTCTTAACGTTTTTACATAAAATTACTTTTTCAAAATTGGTTCAACAACGAAAAAAACAATAATTTAATTTTTTCTTCAACTTTAATTGTGAATAACTTTTGTAAAAGTGATTTTATGTAAAAACTTTAAGAGACTTTTTTGTAGAGCATTAAATTTTCTTCAAGAATCTATATTGTTCATTTCTATATATTTATTTGTTCGTTAGTTACAAAATTCCAAATTAAAGAAGATAAATCTAAAAATTATATCAATGTCTGAAGCTTGATTATTCGGAATGTGGCGTATCTAACAAAAATTTTCAAAAAACGTTTTTTGAAAAGTATATCAAAAATATTGTTCAAGGTGACCAAAAAAAAAAATTATCGGGAAGGTTTTAGTCCTTAATATTAATATTAAGAGGTCTATCATCTTTAATTTCAATTTTTTATTTGTTCTTTTATTTTTGCGTCAATGCTGTCAAACTATCAAAGTAAAAAAATTCATTTGAACATATATTTACAGAAAATTAAATTCTCTACAAAAAAGGTATTTTTAAAAATTTTTGCCAGACACGCCATTTCCGAATAATGAAGCTTCAGACATTGATATAATTTTTAGATTTATCTTCTTTATTTTGGAATTTTGTAACTAATGAACAAACACAATATATAGAAATGAACAATATAGATTCTTGAAGAAAATTTAATGTTCTACAAAAAAGATTTCTTAACGTTTTAACATAAAATCACTTTTTCAAAAGCTATGCAACAATAATTGAATATTTCATTCAATTTTATTTGTGAATAACTTTTGAAAAAAAGATTTATGTAAAAACGTTGTCACCTTTTTTTGTAGAGCATTTAATTTTCTTTAAGAATCTATATTGTTCATTTCTATATATTTTTTTTTTCGTTAGTTACAAAAATCCAAAATAAATAAGATAAACCTAAAAATTATATCAATGTCTGAAGCTTGATTATTCGGAATGGGGCGTGTCTGGCAAAAATTTTTAAAGAAACTTTTTTTGTAGGGAATTTAATTTTCTATAAATATCTGTGCAGATAAATTTTTTTACCTTGATAGTTTGACAGTATTGACGCAAAAATCAAAGCACAAATAAAAAATCGAAATTAAAGATGATAGACCTTTTAATATTAATTCCAAAATATAGATGATAAATCTAAAATTTTTATCAATGTCTGAAGCTTGATTATTCCAAAACGGTGGGTCTGGCTAAAATTTTTAAAGAGATCTTTTTTGTAGGGAAGTTAATTTTCTAAAAATACGTGAGCAGATGATTTTTTTTACTTTGATAGTTTGACAGCATTGACGCAAAAATGAAAGCACAAACTAAAAGTCGAAATTAAAGGTGATAAACCTCTTAATATTAATATTAAGGGCTCAAACCTTCTCGATATCTTTCTTTTGTCACTTTAATCAATATTTTCGATATACTTTCCAAAAAAAATAGTTGATTTTTTTGGTCCAGTCTTATATATTCCCCTAATATTTACCATCGTACAAGAGGTTGGATTTTTAATTTAAAATTAGCAACAATCCCCGCGAAATTATTAAATTAGTACAGTACTGGACCTCAAATTGAAGCCATTTTTTCATCATTACGTCCGGAATCTTTAAATCAATATTTTGTGCCAATAATTCAAAGTAAAATCCCAAATTATTTAGGTTTTTAAACTTTAGTTAGTCCATGACAGGATTGAGTATAATTTATAAGTGTATAATTAAGTAGGGTCCGACCGGAACTGGTTTTATCGGCCGAAACCGACGGACTGAAAGCAACTTACTTCCGAATCATCCACTACAAGCGCTGGCATCGTTTTATCTTCCATTGGTAGGCAAAATAAACCTATACAAAGTTTAAAGGTTTTAAAGGGAAAATCGCAATTTTTAAAAACACCTGTTGCTCCACTGTTGTAACGGTTGTTGTTATATTGCTCTCATTTTTAAACTTTGTATGCTCCATATCGGTTTCTTTCTTTTACAAATGGAAGATATATCGACAGCAGCGCTCGTAGTGAGAGGTCTAGTAGTAGAGGTTGATTTTGGCCGAAAATAAGTCTCATAATAAGCGATTGAAATATTGAAGGCGAAGGCCTTCAAGGAAGCAAATTGATATTTCTTGATAAAGTATAATAAAGACAACATATACGTCTATCTCACGATTTTTAAGCCTTTAATATTTTGAAGTGGTAGGGGAAGGATATTTCAGCGTGGAAAAAACCCCATAAGAAGTCGTTAAAATTTAAAAATGGATTTTTTTCGTAATGCGATTGCCTAATAATACTTGCCTATAATACCCTAACATAAAATTAACCATTTTTTTTTCTTTTTCAGGAAAATGTTGGAAATGGGTTCTTCAAGACCATGGCCTGAAGCCATGAAAGTGATCACTGGTGATACCAAAATGGACGCTGGTCCGTTATTGGAATATTTCAAGCCAATTATTGAATTCATTGAAAAGGCAAATAAGGATGCTGGGGAGTATATTGGATGGCAATCTAGCAAACGAGTTATCGGTAGGAATCGTAAGAATTCAGTAGGACAATTGAGCTTTGACATGTTTTTATCAATTCACTGTATATGTTTTGTTGTTTTTATTACTAAAATTGTTTCATAATTTATCAATTTTTAAGGTAAATTAATTTTTTTTGGGATTAATTTTTCGACGTTTTTTTTTCCAGGATAGCTGATATGAAACTTTTGGCGTGATTCATCTGATTTCGTGATTGTTTTTTAGAGGATATCGGATTCGTCCTGCAAAAAGAGAAGTTTAAAATAAAAATTAAAATTTTTAAATTATTTTTTTTTTGTTACCCCTATTGTTCTTGGTTCTTTCTTTCCTTTTCCTTTCCCTTTTCCTTTTCCTTTGTCGGAATGTTTCGATTTTTTGTTTTCAGTGCTGGATTCTCGACTTGAGTCCTTATAGTGTTCATGGGAACCACTACCGATTTCTTTGCTGTTTTTCTCGCCCGAATTTCGACTATCGTTCCAATCTAAATTGTTTTTTTTGTGGTTGCAAGGTTTGTTTTGTTGAGTGGCGACGTATTCCCGTAAAAGTTGAATTAAAATCAAGGGAACTTGGTCTTTGGGGAAGGGATTTGGGAAAGGCATTGGTTGTTGATTGCATTTGCAAGGTGGTGCGAAAAATTGGCCAGCCATTGGGTTGAAGGCATTCCAATTGTTGAAAGGATTGTGGGGCATAAATGGATTGGGGGGAACAAATGGATTTTGGAGAGCCATAGGATTGAGGAATCCTAATGGATTTTGGGGAATGAATGGATTGTGGGGAACAAATGGATTGGGGTTGTTAAATTGAGGTATTTGGTTTTGGTTGAATAATTGCGAGAGGCACCAGCATAATTGCATGGCTTTTTGGAGGTACAGGGATGGGGCTACAATATCGCGGTCTGACCGAATTGCACCGAAATTTTGGAGCTGATTTGCCAGGAAATCATTGTGGGGCAATGATTTGGGATATCCTTTTAGTAGATCAGCGAAATTGGAACTTGGTGCAATTCGATTCAAAAGTGGTTGCAGAGAGTCTAAACGTTGTCGTAACAATTTCATCCGATAAAATGCACTATTGCAATCGGTTAATTGTTCTTCGAAATAATTGCGATTACAAAAAGTCTCAACATATTTCGATAATGGAACCATAAATTTACCAATTTTGTAAATTTCTTCCCCGAAATAATCAATGTTATGAACAGTTCGATGGCGAGCATTGTTTTGGGTATTTGCTGTAAACAATGGACCGAAAGTAAATTGGGGAACCTGCCCCCATGGTTTGTACATCTTGCCAAAATTATTTTGTGTAGTCATCTGACGTAAAAATTCATTGATTTCGGAGGCTAAATGTGCAACAAAGTTATTGTTTTCAGCCAAAACTGCTTGATACATTCCCGAAATACGACCGAGGTCATTTTTGGAATTATTCGACTTGCATGTTTTTAAAATATCAGCCAAATCGTTGACCACATTTTTTATGGAATGACTCGATACCACGGCTTGTTCTTTACGTTCAGTGCATCGGGATTTCAAGAGTCTAGCCAAAGAAATATATCTTTTCAACTTGGAAATTTCCTCCAACATTTCATCGTTATTGATTTGGACACGTTTTGGACCGAATTCCAGGGATGATACCGGTTTGGATAATTTGCAGGCTTTGACAATATCCGTGGAAAGTAAATCGTTTAGTTGGGCTCGAAGATTGGCCAGTTCTGCTTTGACAACGTTAGGGATTGTATGATTGGAAGATCGGACACAATTGATTATGGTTTTGATGATTGGTTGAAGATTTTTGAAGATGTCGAAAACGCGGAAGACCAAATAATCGGTGGCTCGGCTATCCTGAACGGAGCACAAGTTTTGGCCGACCGGGAAGTACGGTTTGATTTCGTGGCAAGTTTTATTGCAAGGTGGTGCAGGAATTGGGTCTCTGGGTCGTGGAGGATCCACTTGTGGAGGTGGAGGACGTGGTGGCTCGACGTGAGGTGGTGGTTGCGGTGCTGGAGGATCGGGTCGTGGGGGATCAACATGATGTGGAGGTTGTGGCCGCGGTGGAGGAATATCAATTTCCTCTTTGGAATTGTGTTTTTTCTTTTTTGGACCTTTAGGTCCTTTGGCACCTTTGGGACCTTTACGAGCCATATCATTGTCCGTTTTGTCTTCGCCCATTTCTGTGCCGAATGTTATGCTTTCGCCAGCACTTGCGCTATGCAACTGAGAAAAAATTTCAAATTTATATTTTTTTTTTTTTTTTAATGGTAATTACTTACGAAGCCTACGAAGCACACGGCAACAAATAAGAGAAGTGTTAACTTGTGCATTGTCCTGGTGAATTTTTATGATGAAAAAAAATTGGCTCTTTTATATGAAAATTATAAGGGCTAATAAAGTTTATCAAATGTTTTAAAAAATTTAATTTTGAAAATCCCTATTGTTAAAAGTAGTTGTAAATATTGCTTAGTGATATGAAAGAAAAGTCATACAATTTTATGAACTGATAAATTTTGGTGTTGATAAAGAAAAAAAAATTGTTACATAATGCAATGAATTGTAAAGAAATAAAAATACTTTAGTTACTAAGGGATTTTTTTGGTAAATAAAATTTAAGGATTTTTACCAAACTTTTATATTAAGTTCCAAATTAATTACTTCCGCGATTTGTCTCATATTTCTTCCCCTTTTTACAAGGGTAACTGATAAATTAATATCGTGAGATATGGTCCAAATTTGATGATAAAAAACATCTATGTATACTACCTGATTCAAAAAAAAAAATATGATTTTTTTTTTTTTAATTATATCGAAAATATTGTTGGGAATGACAAAGAAAAATTCCTGTGAAAGTTTTAGCTCTTAATATTAAGAGGTGCCGCATCGCAATTTTAGATTTTCCATTTAAATAACATGGGAACAATATTCTCTTGCACTTTGTAATTTTATAGCTGACGTTGGTGACAATATTTCGGAATAACCAAGATATATTCTTGTAGAAAACTGAACGATCTACAAAAAAGGTCTTGTACAAGTTTTTGATATATTTATTCCTTCAAAAGTTATTCAAGGTCAAAGTTGAACTAAAGAGAAATTTTTTCAATTTTTTGACGCAACCATCTATTTTATGAGAAAATTTTATAGGACATTTTTTGTAGAGCACTTTTTTTTTCTATAACTTATCTTTATAGAAGTTTTTGTTATTTTTCACATGTCCTAAGTTATTTAATTAAAATAAAAAATATAATTTTTATGTTAAAATATAATAATTCAGGGAATTTTCAGTTTAATGCAAATAACTTAGGACCTGTGAAAAATATCAAAAACTTTTAAAAAGATAAGGTTTAGAAAAACAAGTGCTCTACAAAAAATGTCCTGTAAAATTTTCTCATAAAATTGTTACGTCAAAAAATTGAAAAAATATTAAAATTTCTCTTTATATATATTATATCGAAAATATTGTTGGGAATGACAAAAAAAATCCTGTGAAAGATTAAGCTCTTAATATTAATATTAAGAGGTGCCGCATCGCAAATTTCGATTGTCCATTTAAATAACATGGGAACAATATTCTCTTGCACTTTGGGATTTTATAGCTCACGTTGGTGACAATGTTTCGGAATGTCCAAGGTATATTCTTGTAGAAAATTGAAAGATCTACATAAAAGGTCTCTAACCAAGTTTTTGATATATTTATTCCTTCTAAAGTTATTAGAGGTCAAAGTTGAACTAAAGAGAAATTTTAATATTTTTTCAATTTTTTGACGCAACCATCAATTTTATGAGAAAATTTTATAGAACATTTTTTGTAGAGCATTTTTTTTCTATTCTAAAACTTATCACCATAAAAGTTTTTGATATTTTTCACAGGCCTTTAGTTATTTAATTAAACTAAAAAAAATAATGTTTATGTTAAAAATATAATAATTCAGGGAATTTTCAGTTTAATGCAAATAACTTAGGACCTATGAAAAATATCAAACCTTTTATAGCGATAAGTTATAGAAAAAAAAGTACTCTACAAAAAATGTCTTATAAAATTTTCTCATAAAATTGATGGTTGCGTCAAAAAATTGAAGAAATATTAAAATTTCTCTTTAGTTCAACTTTGATCTCGAATAACTTTTGAAGGAATAAATATATCAAAAACTGGTTAAAGACCTTTTTCGACAATATTTCAATCGAAATCAAGTTCAAATCAAATCAAAATATCAGACAATATTTCGGAATGACCAAGTTATATTCTTGTAGAAAATTGAAAGATCTACATAAAAGGTCTCTAACCAAGTTTTTGATATATTTATTCCTTCAAAAGTTATTCGAGGTCAAAGTTGAACTAAAGAGAAATTTTAATATTTTTCAATTTATTGACGCAACCATCAATTTTATGAGAAAATTTTAAAGGACATTTTTTGTAGAGCACTTTTTTTTTTATATAACTTATCTCTGTAAAAGTTTTTGATATTTTTCACGGGTCCTAAGTTATTTGCATTAAACTGAAAATTCCCTGAAATATTATATTTATAACATAATTTGTTTTTATTTTAACTAAATAACTATGGACCTGTGAAAAATATCAAAAACTTTTATGGAGATAAGTTATAGGGAAAAAAGTGCTCTACAAAAAATGTTCTATAAAATTTTCACATAAAATTGATGGTTGCGTCAAAAAATTGAATAAGTATTAAAATTTCTCTTTAGTTCAACTTTCACTTCGAATAATTTTTGAAGGAATAAATACATCAAAAACTTGTATGAGACCTTTTTTGTAGATCGTTTAATTATCTACAAGAATATACCTTGGTTATTCCGAAATTTTGCCACCAACGTGACCTGTAAAATTCCAAAGTGCAAGAGAATATTGTTCCCATGTTATTTAAATGGAAAATCGAAATTTGCGATGCGGCACCTCTTAATATTAATATTAAGAGCTTAAACTTTCACAGGATTTTTTTTTATCATTCCCAACAATATTTTCGATATAATTAAGAAAAAAAAATCATCTTTTTTTTTGAATCAGTCTAATGTATACCTCATTCATTGAATTTAGTTAAAGGGATAGAAAAATTATAAAATTTTCCTGACGTATACAAAATGAATCATTTTTAAACTTTTGAATCGATTTTGTGATTAATTTCGGGATAAACGGGAAATTCTACGATTATATGAAGAAAAATTCATCGGGAATCGAACCACTAAGACCAGGAGTTCCACAGGATAGCATCTTGGGACCGATTTAGTACTTAATATTCACATTAGAGAAGCCACTTGTTTTAAATGGAAAATCTCATTTAAAGATGAAAAATTTATTCACTTGATTTCTACTATCAGAAGAAGGCTGTTCTCCCCCTCCCCCCGTATTAATAAATAACCAAAAAGTTTCCAGAACAAGGTGGTCAGTGTCCTCAGGGTTAGATAAATAATTTTGATATACATTAGGATTTAAAAATGGCCACGGTCAAGGAGGACATTACCAAGGTCAAGTAAATATATTGGGACAGTAGATAGTAGATAGATTGGGATATATCAGTTGATGCATCCTGTTGATTTGCTTATTATCCTGGAACATATTGCCAGTTAAAAATATAATATATTCTTATGAGGAAACCCAAAAAAATTTCAACAAATTTTTTTGAGTATTTGTGAAGACACATACTTTAAAACGTGTTTTTATTTTACGAAAAAAAAAATTGTTATAGATAAAAATGTTTAAATATAAATTCTCAACGGAAAAAAACAATTATGTTTCCACGAATCTACTTTTATTAAAGTTATGAACCTAATAAAGTGTAATTTTAGAACAACAAAAACATATTTGCGGTATCAAGTCCAAGCCAGAACAAACGGTTGGAGGCGTTAATGTTTCTAAAAATTTAATTATGAAATTCTCCAAATAATTTGATAATTTTAATACATTGCCATAGCGTCTTCCGTTTGTGGCAAAAACGGGCACACCAGTTATAAATGATTGGCGATAATTAAAATATGATACAATTATTAAAACAATTTGCTTTTACTATCAATAAAGATAATAAGCAAACGTTTAAATTGCGGCAAATTTAAAAGACACGAACAAAGAATATAAAGTTGTGAAATATGAATGAATTACAAATATAATAGTTATGTTTTAAATTCGTCCTAATTTCGATTTCATTCAATTGCACATTTTAGAGCTTTTTGTCAGTTGCGTTAGTTTTTGGATGGGGAATATTTCACGGAAAGTTACTAGTTTTTAAAGAAGAGATTAAATTGGCTATTTGTAATAGATACTGTATATATTCACAGTTTGTACATTCTGTGTTATATTCATGTACACATTTGGCTAGTTATACAAAATATATTTATTACATATTATATGAATTAACTGTTTATTAATACAGCATGGGTCCTATGTTCGAAAAATACTTATCGAAAACATTTACCGTTTAGAAGTAGAAGAATTTATAAACAATTTTAAATAGCAACGTCCTAAAATTTATATTAGTTCAATTGAAATATGACCAGTGGGTTGAGTTTGAAAAAAAATGGCTACGTATTGTGTGCAACTAAAGAATTGCTCATTAGTTAACATTGATTTTGTGTAATTTTTTCAATTCATTGTTATTTCCTTGGAAAAAATCTTTAGACTGGATTGAATCAAATCTAGCTCCAAAAAAATATATAATTAGCGCTGAAAAAGTTTTTAAAGCTTGAATGTTCTCATATAAAAGATCCTCAGGAAATTCAAAGATCAATTTTGAGAGAAGGGAAAAAATTTTTGCTCTCTTTCTGAACAAACTTTTGGCGTAAATAAAATCACTATCAAACTTGGATAAAGCAAAAAAACTTATTACCAACTTAAAACTTTCTTATGTGAATTACTATCATCCCCATAGTAAACTAAATTTTTTAACAATTATAAAATTTGTATTTTATTTTTAATTTGAATTTAATTAACTACCTTCTTGAATTTTGATATTAATGTATAATAAAGTGCATATAAAAAAAGGGTTCTTTTGACCATATCTTAGACATTTATATCAATGAAATGAAACTAATTTTTAATTCAAATATTGAAAATTAATGTCCTGTATGCAATAACTAAAATGCAATAATGTATTATAGTGTATCAATCGATTTTCCTTGCATTATTTTAAATAATGCAGTGAATTGAATTTCCAAAAAAAATATTGTTTTAAATGATTTATAATTGTTATAATAATATTAGGCAAACGTATGTAATATATATGCATTTATGTTGGGAAAGGCTGGTTTTTTGGTTGACATGTTCCCCATTAATTAATTATAAAGGACATCAAATGGTTTCTTTGTAAAAGTTTTAATATTTTTTTTCTTCTCCTAGTGGTCATCATTAGGCAAAGTCTTTGTACTGGAAAATTAATAGGAAAAAAAATATTTGATATTTTTTTTTATGTAAAATTATAGTTAGACTTATAAAGCCCATAAGATAGACCATAACAAATCTGAACAGCGGTAATTGTTGCATTTTTTACAAGTAACAAAAAAATATAACAATATCATTTTAATTTTTTGTTATCCCTTGAAAATTGCCCTTTTTTTAAACTTTGAACTTGAATTTTTTTTTAATTTTTTCGTGGAAATAATTTGCCCTTATTGGGAAAACTTACCCCTTTTAAAACGAACAATTTTGGATGAAAATTTTTGCATGTATTTTGACCTTAGTTTCAGTTTTATTTTCCCATAGATTTATCCGCTAAATGCAATTTCTTTACTGCAGTTTTGCTTTGGATGATTTTGACAAAAATATTTTGAATATTTTCAGGAAAAACTCCATCCCTTATATTTCTAATTTTTCCAGTGAAAAGTGCCTTTTTTTTGATACTTTTGAATGAAATTGTGGCTATCTTTTTACGCAAAGGAATAAAAAAAATTTCCACTACTACCCCAAAAAGGCATTGTTTTATATTCCATTTAAAAATCAAGTCTTTAATATTTAGAAATCTCACCCCTTGAAAACTACCACTTTTGAGGGTTTATTTTCTGTATTTATACCTTTATAACTATTGGTTTTATTTTCACAAGGATTTATCCACTAAATGCAACAAATTTTTAAAATTTTCTGGTCATTTTAAGGGAACAATGATTCAATGAATCCTTTTTTAAGCAATAGAAATCACCTTAGTTTCCATTTTAATTTCCCACTGATATATTAGCCAAATGCAATATCCTTACTGCAGTTTTGTTTTGGATGATTTAGGCAAAAATATTCTGAATATTTTCAGGGAAAACTCCATCCCTTATATCCCTTATTTTGACAGAGAAAAAAGCATTTTTTTGAATTCTTAAAATGAAATTGTGGCTATCTTTTTACACAATATAATATTATCATTTTAATTTTTTGTTATCCCTTGATAATTGCCCTTTTTTTAACCTTTGACCTTGAAACTTTTTTAATTTTTTTCGTGGAAAAAATTTGCCCTTATTGGGAAAACTTACCCCTTTTAAAACGAACAATTTTGGACGAAAATTTTTGCATGTATTTTGACCTTAGTTTCAGTTTTATTTTCCCATAGATTTATCCGCTAAATGCAATTTCTTTACTGCAGTTTGTTTTGGATGATTTTGACAAAAATATTCTGAGTATTTTCAGGAAAAACTCCATCTCTTGTATCCCTAATTTTGCCAGTGAAAAGTGCCTTTTTTTTGATACTTTTGAATGAAATTGTGCCTATCTTTTTACGCAAAGGAATAAAAAAAATTTCCACTACTACCCCAAAAAGGCATTGTTTTATATTCTATTTAAAAATCAAGTCTTTAATATTTAGAAATCTCACCCCTTCAAAACTATCCCTTTTAAGGGTTTATTTTCTGTACCTATACCTTTACAACTTTCGGTTTTATTTTCACAAGGATTTATCCACTAAATGCAACAAATTATTAAAATTTTCTGTTCATTTTAAGGGAATAATGATTCAATGAATTTTTTTTTAAGCAATTGAAATTACTTACCTTAGTTTCCATCTTATTTTCCCACTGATATATTCGCTAAATGCATAATTTTTAGTGTAGTTTTGTTATGAATGATTTAGACAAAAATATTCTGAATATTTTTCGGTAAAAGTTCATCCCTTATATTCTAAATTTTGCCAGAGAAAAGTGCCTTTTTATGAACTTTTAAAATGAAATTGTGGCTATCTTTTTACACAAAGGAATAAAAAATTTTCACACTACTACCCACAAAAAAGTATTATGTTATATTCCATTTAAAAACCAAGTCATATTTAGAAATCCCACCCCTTGAAAACTACCAATTTTAGGGTTTATTTTCAGTGCTTTTTTCCTTATAACTTTCGATTTTACTTTCTCAAGGATTTATCCACTAAATGCAACAAATTTTTAAAATTTTCTGTTCATTTTAAGGGAACAATGATTCAATGAATCTTTTTTTTACAACTGAAAATTTTTTCAAACATTGTCACTATAAAATATCCTTAAAATGAAAAATCAACTTCATAGAATTTTCCATCGAATGTTTACGGTTATGCAACCAGTAGTACCAAAAGTATTGTAGATGTGATCCAAGTAAAATGTCTTTAAACCATATCAGTATTATTATGACATTGCGGAATTGTAAAATCATTCAAGTAGTATAATTTTGACGATCCTTTCACTGTAAAATATTCTTAAAAAGAAAAAAGGAACTTCATGGAATTTTTCATGGAATTTTCTTTGAATGTTTGCGGATATGCAACCAAATGTCCTACAAGTATGATTGTTGTATAAAGTTTTCAAATGATATCAGAGTATTGTTATCTGATTGTTGAGTTGTAAATTTCATTAGAGTTAACCCCTTATAATTCCACTTCCATTTTATTAAATATATGAAGAAAATCTATGATTTTTATGCAACGAAGAAGAGTAGTAACATATTTACTTTATTATCGGAAAAAATGGAAAAGTATATTGAAAAATTTATCATATTTATTGACCGACATCTTTTTCGTATGTATTCCGGAAAATTTATGATTCAAATAATTTTTTAAAAACTCAAATTATTTCGGTCGGTAAATTTCCCAATTTTGGAAGTCTCAATCTAATTCTTTAAAAATATTTTTTTACAATGTACAGTGTAAGTTTTAAGGTTCATTTTTAAAGTTTCCAAATTTAATGGAAATTTTTTGGTGTAGTTTACTTTGTCTCGTTTTTCTTTAAATGATAAGGAGGGACTGCAAAAGAAAAAAAAAAGATTAAATAAGATAGAAGAAAGTTTTGTTTAGCTGATTTTCTTATAATTACCCATTTTGTACGTTTTTTCACTCCATTTCTTTTTATTTGATGTTTTTCATCCCCAGAGTTTGGAGAATGCATTTTTTTTGGATCTTCAGGACTTTTACTTGCATTATCATTCTCTATATTTCGTTGCACATTGCCTGTTTTTCCGATTCCTGTTGCATCGCTAGGCAAAGCCTTTACACTATGCAACTAAATGCAAAAAATAAAACTATGTAATTTTCTTATTCTTTTTTGCAACATAAAAGTAGATACTTACGAATTCTATGAAGCAAATTGCAACAAATAAGAATAGTACCAATTTTTGCATTTTATTTCCACAAAAATTTTTTAAACTTTAATAAACATAAGCTATTAGGTAAGTAAACCTTTATCGATGGTCTTAAAAAATTTAATGAATAAAAACCGTTTTGTCTATAGTAATTTTAACAATTGTTGGGTGATATTAAAATGACCGAAATTTGTTAAGCTCATTAATTTTGGTGTTGATAAAAAAATTGCTATAAAATTTAGTGGATTATATTGGCGATAAAAAACCGCAAGAACGTAGGATATAAGTTTAAAATACATTCATTGAAAACCATAAAGTTTACGAAAAAGACACGAAAATTTAAAAAGTTTATAAGTTTTATCATATGAACAAAAAAAATTAAAAAAAAGTATTTTGAATTATACTTGTTAATTCATAACCATTTTCAAAATACTTTCCCTTTAGCATAGAAAGTTTTCCCAGGAAAAAAATAGCCAGATGTGGCTGATTAGTTGGTGTTTTTTTGGCATAAGACATTCAACCCCTTTTCTGGCTTATTACGGTAATAATTTAAATAGCAAAATCGAGGGGGGGGAACTTTTTTTATGCTTTTTTTTGTCCCAAAAAAGTTTATGGTTTTTCATCGATAGTTCAAGACTTTTCTCGTTAAAATCTATCATTCTACGTTTATTATAAAAACCAAATATATATCTTCATCAATTAAAATAATTTATTTACCTACTAAAAATTTTTCTTTAAAAATTTATTTATAAAAATAAGGTACCAAAATATAATTCGAAATATGTAAAAGTTAGTTCGGCTCAAAAAAATTTACAACTTATTAATTTTTTAAAGGTATATCAAAAAAAAATTATTAAAGATGACCACAAAAAAAAAACAATTTGTGCAAATTTTAGGATTTGATATTAATTATTGAATAATTTTTTAATGCTTTTCCAATGAGAAATTCTAAGCAATTGGCTGGTAAAATAAAAAAGAGCCTTTTTTACGAAACCTGTAAAGCACACCGCAATTATGCCCTTTAAAATTAGCCTTTTTTATACATTTTTTTGAAGTATATGGTCAATAAAATTTAATTCCATCATTTCCTCGGTCAAATTAGCGCCCAATTTAACAATATTTAAATTTAAAATATTCTTTTAAATTGACTTTTTTTGTACTAAATTCAAACGAAAAAAAATCAATTAAAACCTCAACTGAAAAAGAGTTGTACATTTTTTTTTAAATCGATAACCTCCCCCCATTGTAGAGATTTTTTTAAGAATTCAAACGTATATATAAGAGCATTGGTTTGTAAAAGATTTTACTGAAAACTTTTCATTTTATTTTTAACCAAAAATAAGATATGTGAATTTTTGTAAAATGGACTTATTCCATTGTTGAATTTTATAACGCTTGTATGTGTCTTTCAACTGATGAACAGAGAAAATTTTTTACTATGCAGTTTGGGTGTTGATTCATAGAGGAAAGTACCGAAAAAAAAATCGTCTAAACTTAATTTCAATAATAGTTATGTCGGTTTTTATTGGTATAACTTCACATCAGGTACTTCATTGTTGAAATTATAAAAATGGCTGTAATTTTTGTTGTATTGAGGCCCAAAAAAAAATTTTTTTCGGATTCTTCCGAATACTGCTCCTAAGATAATTGTATTGATTGTGTATACAATACATAGGATATATTGCGATCCAATTTATGTAGTATAATCTGATATAATAATATATAAAAATCATACCATAAACATAAATTTGAACACAAGTTCAAACAAAAATATTCGTGACGTATTTGCCCAGATACGTATTTCGATTGTCAAGCGATCTTCTTCAGTGGTCATCAAGTAGTTTGTGAATCATCACAAAGTAGTTACGGAGTGATCCAAACTACTTGATGACCATTAAGGAAGCTTGCTTGGCAATCGAAATACGTATCTGGACAATACGTCACGAATATTTTTGTTTGAACTTCTGTTCAAATTTATGTTTATGGTATGCTTTTTATATATTATTATTAGGGTGATTTTTTTTTTTTACTTTTTTTGATTTTTTTTGGTCCCATCGTGAAATTTTTTTGGAAATACCAAAAAAAAAATTCTCTGAAAGTTTGAGTCCTTAATATTAATTTTAAGTCCTTGACCAAGACGTGTAAAGATTTCCCATTGAAAATACACGGAAACTTTGAGTTTTATTTTTAAATTTCTATATCTCAGCGGCATTTCATGGGATCGCTTTTACCGAAGATGGTTTTTTCTCAGAATTTAACGCTCTACAAAAGTGCCCAGCGACAAAGTCGTAACTCACATCGGTGAGGTAGTACGGGCCATTGAACCTGATTTTTCCATAAAATTCGCGTTTTTTTTGCATTTATCACGTAAATAACAAGAGCTTCGGAAATATTATAAATAAAAAACTTGTAGAAAATTTGATTTCCTACAAAAAAGTTCCTGAAACCAAATCGTTTTTCACCACTTTCTGGAATCTATCATATTTGAAATTGAAAGATTTTATACCTAAAAATAACATAATAGGCCACAGTTAATACTGAAATAATTAATGCTTTTCTTATAACTGCTAATAACTATATCATTTTTCAAGAAATTTCCAAAGTAATTCTCTTTAGAAGGAACATATTTCCCGACAAATATGTACAAAGTAATATATTTACCTGAAGAATTATCCCAAAGATTTGGTTATAGAGATGGACCAGCGAATAAAAAATCCCTTATAATTTGAAACGGTCATAAAATCGGACTATAGGACCTAGATCCTGATGGCCGATTTATATATAAAAAAAATCGTTATTTTAGAATATTTCGGGAAAATACAATACAAGAAAGAAATTATATCATAAATGCCTTTTTTTCTCCAATTTTTTTTTTTTGGTTGAGAAGAGGAGGTTCTGTTAAATTTTCATAAATTTTTTTTTTTGTTGTATTGTCATATAACATTTGTTATAATATTGAATAAAAATCGAATAATAAATAAGACGTTGAGTTAGTGGTATGTACAAAAACTACTTGTACCCATGCTTTTATAAAATATTGGCTTATTTCTTCCCAATTTTGCATTACATATTTAGACTTTGTAATTTGGTCAATATTTAATTCACTAAGATGTGAACTTTTTGAACTCATTTTGAGTAATTTTTTAAAAAAAAAATCTGATATACTTTCTTTTACCCTCGTAAATCTACGCACAATCTTTTTAATAATCATACTAAGATTTAAGGAACTTTATAATATGGTACATCAACTATAACTTAAAATATTTATAAATACGTTTGTATCCTTAAAAATAATTATGGTATCGAATAGTTTAGAAATAAGACAATAACTTTTTGATTTTAGTTGTCGACTTAAGAAAATTGAAGTTTAAAGGCTTTTGGCTATTTTTTGAAAAGCTCTAGAAAAAAGAGAAGTGTTTTATTATGACTGAATCTTATTCTGTAGATTGTTATCCAAGTATTCAATAAGTGGATTTTTATTCTTTCATAAAATTTATGGTCTTCAAAAGTAACAATTTTAAGATTATATATTTATTATTGATTCGGATCTTGTAAATTATCGTCAATTTGTTGTAGCTCTGAGGATTTGTGGATCTTATTTTATATTTTAATAATTTGTATCGCAGTTCATGTCGAATTTGGCTTTTGGACCAACCTATTCATCAATATTCTAGGTTGTTTTCCTTGATTTTTTTCGTCGGCCAAGTATTGAGCATATGATATCTTTGACACCCAGGGAGCATTATTAACATTTGCATTCCCATTGTGCCAGTTCACATCGACTATGTCGTCGCTAGGCATGGCCTTTACATTTTGCAACTAAGTGGAAAAAAATTTAATGTTATAATTTATTTTTTTCGGAAAGAAATTATGATAAATACTCACAAAGTCTACGAAGCACACCGCAACAAACAAGAAAAGGGTTAACTTTATCATTTTCGGTTGAATTTGGTATCCACAATTATTTTCAGTCGTTTATATATGTGAAGTGTGGAAACTATAAAATATAATCATAATACTTTATAATTTTAAATTTGGATTTGAAAATCCATATCGTCTCAATCATATACTTCATAAACATGTAAATATATTTTTCAAGAAATTATTGTATAATAAAAGGAATATGTGTTATGTAGATAAAAAACAAAGTTGAAATTTCATTGCCGAAAAATATTTGTCTTATCTTATCTATCGATATTAATTCTAGAAGGTGATTATGAATAAAATTAAAAATCGCTTATATAAGCTATGGTAACAACTCTTAAAAATTTGTCTAGATACAACTTGAAACTTCAAATGCACTCCTCAAATTGTCTTTTTTTAATTTAAGAGAAACATATTTTACAATTTAAAAAATTTAAAAAAAAAAATACAAGAAAAAAACTCTCCTAAATTGAAAATTCTTAATTGACAAAAATGTCGATTTTGGGCCCTTTGCAGGGCCGTAACTTTAAAAGCACTTTGTATAGAAAGTCGAGCCTCTTAAAATTATTGATCCAAACAATAACAATCAACCGAATCCTAAGTCTTAGGGCAATGTTAACTACAATCACTGTAGTGCGTGTGTGGTCTATGTAATAATTTTGAAAAATTGAAAATATTTTTTTTTCTTTTGACTGGAATTTTCCGAATTAAAAATTGTATTGTAGAAGAAAAGGTTTTCTTTATTTGAATTTTATTTCAGAATTTTTCCATGCAAAAATTTACTGGGACCAAAATTGATTTTCACAAACGATGAAAACATTTGGGTTAAAGTTTATGTCTCAATTTTCGTAAACTATTCAGATCGTATCTTCAGGATCGATTCTTTAATACAAGAGTACCATTGGCCATGAGTGCTTTGACTCCTTTCCGATTAAAACGGGAGTACCTCAAGGTAGTGTTTTAGGGATGGTCATTTTATATATAAAATATAAAAAAAAAATCTTAGAATATTTCGGGAAAATACAATACAAGAAAGAAATTATATCATAAATGCCTTTTTTTCTCCATTTTTTTTTTTGGTCGAGAGGGGGAGGTTCTGTTATATTTTCATAAATTTTTCTTTTCGTTGTATTGTCATATAACAGTTTTCAAATTTTTTCTGCATTTTTGTTATAGTATTGAATAAAAATCGAACAATAAATAAGACATTGAGTTAGTGGTTAGTACAAAAACTACTTGTACCCATGCTTTTATAAAATATTGGCTTATTTTTTATTTTTTTAGAATATTTCGGAAAAATACAATCCAAGAAAGAAATTATATCATAAATGCCTTTTTTTCTCCATTTTTTTTTTTTTGGTTCAGAGGAGGAGGTTATGTTAAATTTTCATAAATTTTTCTTTTCGTTGTATTGTCAAATAATAGTTTTCTATTTTTTTCTGCATTTTTGTTATAATATGTCGCTAAAAATTCTATTCTCTTAAAATTTTACATATATCAATGACTAAATAAATAATTTTCGTAATTAATTATTTACTACTACTTACCTACTACGAACGATTTTCTATCGACTGGCCAAAAAAAATTTTTGGAAAATTCATACTTAAAACTTTCGTTTGCTAATCAGTATAGGGAAAAAAAGTTGCTTAAAAAATATTTTTATTGTTACGTTATTGACAAAAATAAAAAAAAAAAACGGAAGGATAAAAATATTTAAAAAAATTTTTTTTATGAAAAAAAAAATATATTTTTTCATGAAATTATAAAATTTCAATGCCAAATAGTAATTCGTTATCTTATCAAACGGTTTTAATTTTAGTAGCTGAATTTGAATAGAACTGAATCAGATAAATAATTTGACTCGTTTATTTTGAAAGTGGCGTAAGCCCATTTCAAGGACGGGGTCTATTTGGTGATTCTTCTTCTTGTAACTAGAACTAATTATGTTAATTATTTAACTGCTAAGTTTTCAGAAATTACATTGTTAACAAAAACGCCAATTATTCCCACCTTAGTATCTTATGTTCCTATAGCTAAAAATGATAACACTATGGGGATTGTTTTTGAAATGGACCTAACTCACATTCAAAATAAACGGTTCATTTATTGAAAACTACCCAAATTAAATGTTTTTTTTTCTTCTTTAAATAACGTTCAGTACTTTTTAATAGTTGCTTTTAGGCAAACTTGTTGATTTATCAAAAAATTCATCAAAACAAAATTTATGTTGAAAAATTTTAATATAGCTCAGATTTTAACGTTCAATTGACACCAACTTCAAAAATTTGCTCGATTACAATTATTTTTTCAAGGATTTCAAAATTATTTTCTCTTTTTGTTAAACATTGATAAATATTTTATTTATTTCCGAGTCACAATTATAAATTAATGAATTATCTGGGAATAAATCTGTCATGAATATATAAATATCTTGTGGATTTTTTTGTTCAAATTTCAACATTTTTCTTTCTATTTTGGGCCATATTAACTTGTTGATTTCATTAATAATAGGCTCAACTGTACATGGAGGAAGAAATGTCTCCGTTGAAAAAACAATCAAAATAGTGAAAAATAATCTAATGACATCAAAAATATATCATTATATGGTAATCAAGGACATAATAAAATTGTTAACCACCATCATATAACAAAACTATTTCATTTTCAATCAAGAATTTTAACCTTGGAAAAAGCTTTCACCCCTCATGATTTTTTCAAGATCAATATTAAGCGAGATATTAAGTTTATATCAATATATTTTTTTTATATCAATTTATAAGTTTAAATCAATGATCGGCAAAAATTTCACAGAAAAATCAATGCAAGCCTTAATATCTCGTTTAATATTGATCTTAGCGATTTGGTCTACAAGACCTTTTTTGTAGGAAATTAAATTCTCTACAAGTTTTTTATTTATAATTTTTCCGTAGCTCTTGTTATTTACGAGATAAATGCAAAAAAACGCGAATTTTATGGAAAAATCAGGTTCAGTGGCCCGTACTACCTCACCGGTGTGAGTTACGACTTTATCGCAATGGGCACTTTTGTAGAGCGTTTAATTCTGAGAAAAAACCATCATCAGTAAAAGCGATCCCATGAAATGCCGCTGAGATATAGAAATTTAAAAATAAAAATTAAAGTTTCTATTTATTTTCAATGGGAAATCTTTACACGTCTTGGTCGAGGACTTAAAATTAATATTAAGGGCTCAAACTTTCAGGGAATTTTTGTTTTGGTATTTCCAACAAAATTTCACGATGGGACCAAAAAAAGTAAAAAAAAAATCACCCTAATATATATAAATAGATTTATTTTTTTGATTCATAAATTGGTGAAATTATTTTAATTTTTAACCTTTGAAAGACAACGACAACAATAAAACCAAGATTGGATAAGATGTTGGTATTGTTTTTTTTTGCTTCTGGTGATTTCAATGCAGAACTTGAATGCAATATTTAAATATTCCATCGAAAAGGTAAATAAAGATGGAAGAAAATATATGGAAAAAGAAACCAACGAAATAAAGAATCAATAGGAATTCAATAGTAAAATAAGACTGTTGCCAATTGCTAACGGTTTTGTTTTTATCAGAAATTTTGTGGATTCAAATTAATTAAAATCCTTAACCATATATTAAACTGTTTCGTAGTTAATGGTCTACTAAATTAGTTAGATTGATAATTTTTTTTTTTGAATTCTATCCTGATCTCTCATTTCTTTAAAACATAATACAAATGAAAAAAAATTTAAAAATAAAAATAGAGATGTAACTGCTATTTGTCTTATAGTATTATTCCTTAATACATAAACCGTAAGGGCAATAAAATTGCATTCATTCTTTTAAACATTTAATTTTAATTTTTTATTGTTAACGGTAATTTAAGATATGGTTTTGAGGACATTAAAATGACTAAAAGACTTTATGGGCATATAATTTTTGAAGTTGATAAAAAGTACTTAATAATTCAGTAGAGTGGAAATAACGTGGGATATTAGTTAATATAAAATAAGTGCAACCATAAAATTTATATGAAATGACTCAAAAAAATGTAAGGTAAAACTTTGTCACAGAAAAAATAAACCATTGGAGGCTTTAAAGCCGAAGAAAAAGGAAATACTTAAAGTTAAAATCATCAAATAATCCAGAACAAAAAAAAAGAGTAGTATTGCTGCAATAATTATTGGTAAATTTTGCAAAAATTTGTTAATTATTTAGTGAAATGTTGATATAAATTTTAAGCCCATTGTCTGGATACTAATGGCCAAAAGTTATGTGCATAAAAATTTAGGTATTGTCTCCTGAGGAGTATTAATAATTTAAATCATAACTAAGACTTTTAGTTTTATCTTCCAATAGGTAATTTCTTAGAGACTAGATTGAAAATTTCAATTTCCTTTACTAAAATATCAGCATTAAATCCTCCATCAATTGCCCCAATAGCTAATCAATTTGAGACTCAAGTATCAAGGATTAAAACCACCAGTTGATCGAAATCCTGATGATTTTGAAAATCGTAAACTTAGTAAAATCACCAAATTTAAATCTCCGAAAACTTTGGATTTGGTTAATATGCATTGCCCTCAATAAAAGTTTTAAGTAGCTCTACTCTATGCAATAAGTGCTTGTGAAATTAAGGCCCTGTAAAATTTTCACCTAAAATATTCATTTTACTAAAAAAAAATTCATGGAAAATATTTTTCCCAGTTAAAAACATATTTTAAAAAACTTAAATTTGAAGTTTGAAGTTGCTTTTAGGCAGTTTTACAAGAGTTAGATTAATTTAGTTTAAACATTGAAATTTTCAAGGAAAAATATGAATTCTTTTGAAAAGTATTTTTATTGCAATATTTGCTGTTGCATTTGCAATTGTAAGTACTTATTTTTTGATAGTTTCCAGAAAAATTTATTAGCTTCACGTTTTTTTCGGTTTGCTGCCTTATGGCAGCATTGGTTATCGACAAAATTGATTTTTTTTCTTCATCGTCGTTTATTTATTCTTCTTTTTAACTAATTTTAATCCATTTTAAGTCTTTTCTTCACTTAGTTCTTCGTAATTATGTTCCGAAATTAAGAGCCAAGAAAATATCCTTCAACTCTTGAAAATTGTCATGTTTTGTTGATAAATAAGAACAAATATTTATAGTTTTTTTAAACTAGGATTTGAAGGATCCATCAGGACAAAAACACAAAGGAAACTAAAGCAGAAAAAAAATGATCTATGGGTAGAAATCACAAACTTTAAACTGAGCCAACGAAATTTTGAAGTTTGAATTTTCCATTTTTTTTTTTCCAATCGATGGAAAATCGTTCGCAAAAGCTTATCAAACAAATCTTTTCGTTTTTGATAATTTATTTTACAAACTTCTAGGAAAGATTTCCCATCCATTGGCAAAAGAAAAGTTTTACAAATTTCAGACTTTAAAATTTTATTGGCTAATCGGTACAGGATAAATCACGAGCCTGGTCAATGTTTTTGGCAAATTTCTTTGGAATAAAAGTAAAAAAATCCACCAATTATAATGCGAAAATTTTGTAAAGATCTTCTTGGTAAACATCATTAAAGATTATGGCAGAAATCATACCTCAAAATTACCTTGAATGTGAAAGAAATTCCATTGTGCCAATAAAATTTTAAAATGTGCATTTTCCAAACATTTTCTTTGGCCAATCGAAGGAAAATCGTTCGTAAAGATTTTCAATCAAATCTTTTTGATTTTGACAATTTCTTTTACAAACTTCTACGAAAGATTTCCCATCGATTGGCAAAAGAAAAATTTTGGAAAATTCACACTTTATAGTTTTATTGACTTATCAATATAGGATAAATCTCAAGCCTGGTCAATGTTTTCAGCAAATTTCTTTGGAATAAAATTAGAAAAATCCACCAATTATAAAGCGAAATTTTTTTATAGATCTTCTTGGTAAACTTCACTAAAGATTGTGGCACAAACTATAGCCCAAAATTACCTTGATTGTGAAAAAAATTCCCATCGTGCCAATAAAATTTCAAAGTGTGAATTTTCCAAAAAATTTTTTCGTCAATCTCGATGGAAAATCATTTGTATAGGTTATCAAACAAACCTTTTCGTTTATGACAATTTCTTTTACAAACTTCTACGAAAGATTTGCCATCGATTGGCAAAAGAAAAGTTTTTGAAAATTTACACTTTAAAATTTTATTGGCTAATCAGTAAAGGATAAATCTCAAGCCTGGTTAATGTTTTTGGCAAATTTCTTTGGAATAAAAATAGAAAAATCCACCAATTATAAAGCGGAAAATTTGTATAGATCTTTTTGGTAAACATCATTAAAGATTATGGCAGAAATTATTGCCCAAAAATATCTTGATTGTGAAAAAAATTCCCATCGTGTCAATAATATTTTCAAGTGTTAATTTTCCAAACATTTTCTTTGGTCAATCGATAGAAAATCGTTCGTAAAGGTATTCAAACAAACCGTTTCACTTTTTGAAAATTTCTTGAACAAACCATTACGAAAGATTTGCCATCGACTGGTAAAAGAAAAATTTCGGAAAATTCAGACTTTAAAATTTTATTTGCTAATCGGTATAGGATAAATCTCAAGCCTGGTCAATGTTTTTGGCAAATTTCTTTGGAATAAAAGTAGAAAAATCCACCAATTATAAAAAGAAACATTTCTATAGATCTTCTTGGTGAACATCATTAAAGATTATGGAAAATTCTGACTTTAAAATTTTATTGGCTACTCGGTATAGAGTAAATCACTAGCCTGGTCAATGTTTTTGGTAAATTTCTTTGGAATAGAATTAGAAAAATCCACCAATTATAATGCGAAAATTTTGTATAGATGTTCTTGGTAAACATCATTAACTATCACAAAGCAGTTACGGAGTGATCCAAACTACATGATGACCACTGAAGAAGATTGCTTGGCAATCGAAATACGTATCTGGGCAATACGACACAAATATTTTGTTTGAACTTCTGTTCAAATTTATTATTATTATTATATTAAATTATACTACATAAATTGGACCGCAATATATTCTATATATTGTATACACATCATTAAAGATTATGGCAGAAATTATAGCCCAAAATTACTTTGAATGTGAAAAAAATTTCCATCGTGCCAATCAAATTTTAAAGTGTGAATTTTCCAAACATTTTCTTTGGCCAATCGAAGGAAAATCGTTCGCAAAAGATTATCAAACAAACCGTTACTTTTGTGACAATTTCTTTTACAAACTTCTACGAAAGATTTTCCATCAATTAGCATAAGAAAAGAAAAGTTTAAAATTTTATCGGCTTATCAGTATAGGATAAATCTCAAGCCTGGTTAATGTTTTCAGCAAATTTCTTTGGAATAAAAGTATAAAAATTCACCAATTATAAAGCGAAAATTTTGTATAGATCTTCTTGGTAAACAACATTGAAGATTATAGCAAAAATTATAGCCCGTAATTACCTTGATTGTGAAAAAAATTCCCATCATTTCACTATACCATTTATTTAAAACCCTCAAATCTTCCCCGATGTGGTTCGATTGAAGGTTGAACGTTCAAAAAGCCTTCCAACTTCTTCTCCCAAACAATACACCAAGCCAATAATGCAAAGTCCACCTCTGAATAATCAACTTCCCAACAAATACATGCAGTTGCTGATCGTTTTGTTCACACGCATTCGTTAACTCGCCCATTACCGTTTTACCATTTTCTTACCATTGTCTTCCGATAGTAAGTTTATCGCGCTATATTCCTCTATCTCCCCTTTTTCGCTCAACAATTATCGTATTGCAACGCACTTGTCATTCAGTCGCACATTCAGTCCTCGGAAGGAAATATGTTTTGTGTTGTGGTTCTAGTGATTCTTTGTGAATTTGTGTCAGAAATTTGCAGTGATCCTCAATTGGATTTACCTCAATATTCCACGCCGAATCCCTATGGATATGGAACGCCGCGATATGGCCAAACTCCGGAATATACGCCCGATTTAGCCAAATATGGTTCGTTTAATCAATTCCCGGAAAGATATGGTCCTGATCTTCGTGATCCAAGAAAATATGGACCGGGCGTGCCAAGTGGGGTGGATCAATACGACAAATATAAATCACCCGATCCGGGACGATTTTCTGGTCAGGATTTTGGGCGATATGGAACGTTGCAGCAGCAAAATTTTGGACCGGGATATCAAGAAGGATATGGCAACGGGGGGGACTATCAAGCGGGTTTTAATCAAGGTGGTTGGGGGGTGAATGGACCACGACAACCCCCGCCAGGATATGGCTATCGTGAGTTGTTGCAATTGTTGCAAAAAATGGATATTGAAGGGTCGAAACAGTGCACCAACAATGTGGCGGCTCAATGGAATTTCGAGACCAATGTTAATGAGTTCACCCAAATTGCAGCGGTAAGTTGAGGGTGGTTTTTTTTTTTTTCTTGCCAGGTGTTTATTGGCAATGACATATTTTTTTTGCTGTTTGTTGGAAATTTTATGGTAAAGGTAATAAAATATCACACGATATCCATTGAATCTATTGTCCGGGAAAATGTATACGACATTTGGTGTTATGCAAGACCGCACTAAGTGCATGATAATTTTTTTTTTTAATAAATATAAATAATATGTACAATGTCTTCTATTGGAAACAATGCTGTGAAATTGCATAAACCGGTGTGTATAAAATTTTTTTTTCTTGGTCTGTCAAGGATATAGCGGTATTTTTTTTCTCGAAAATACCAATGGAAAATTTGAAGTTGAATCATGGATAATCGTTTTTTTTTTCGCTTGAGATGATTTTCCAACCATACTACTTTTTTTATTGAATACATTTTCCTATAAGACACCAGAAAATATTATTTTTTTTGTAAAATTTCCGAAAGATTTACGATCAAAAATTTTTAATTCATGAAAGTATACAATGGTGAGTTTTGATTGTGTGGTTCCCAAAGGGGTTGCAACACAATCGTGTAAAGCAAATTTGAATGAAATGATAAGGTCGAAGATGATTCAAGGTTGATCTTTCCAAGTATTATGCAATTAAAGTTTTAATTCTGAGGAACTGCGGCAAAAATTTATGCCAATTGAAAAAAAAGGATTTTCATATCAATATTTAACGAAATAATTACAAGTATTCTACATAATTACAATTGAAAATGAGCCCCAAAAAGATTTCCAAAATAGGTATAATTTAAATTTTAAGTATAAGGAAAGATTTTCCATTCAAATTTTGGTCATTTAAAAAAATTATCATTTTTCTTGACAACCATTAAAGTCTCTCCAAAAATATGAACAAACAAATAATTTGATATTTAGTGAATCGAGTTTTTGATGTCCAATTAAAAATGTCAACTAAAGAAAAATAATTTGAGTTTTTCCGAGAAATAATGAAAGAATATTTATGATAATACAACAATTAAATATGAGTACATGGATTTGTAATTATAGAAAATTACAGATAATTAATTTTTCCCTTATGAATGAATCAAAATTTGGATTGAAAAGGCCACAAATCCGGAAACTTAAAACTTTTCTGTTCAAAAAAAAAAAAAATAAACTAGGTCAAAACTACTTGTAATTTTGGTCAAATTAATCATTTCTTTTCTTCGTGTTAAACATTTAAAGTAGCGAAATCATAAGATAAGAAAGTTAAGGAGACAAATTTCAAAATTCTATTGTTGCAATTCAATTAACCGATGATAAAAGAAAATTACAAAATGCATGTTAATTTCTCGCTTATCAATTAATTGAGCTAAATGGTTACTTATACCAAGTTTACGCAATTAATTTTCTTTCGTATGTTAGATGGTTTGTTGGGAGATTAATGAAAATTTTCCCAAGAATTTAATGATCTTTTTAAATGACAGGATGTACAATGTCGTGGCTTTATTTCTATGCAAATTTAATCAAAAATGAAAGGAATAGTGAAACGTTAAAAGAAAGTAAATTCCATGAATCTTAGATTACTTCAAAAACCATATAGTCCACCAAAAAAAAAAAAAAGTTATAATATTTCTTCTCCAATCCAGAATTTTGTGGTTATTTTGAATGAATACAAGATTAGGACTAAATTTTCAAGAGATTTTTCTCTCTCTCTCTCTTTTAAAATGACCATCAAGATACGTATTTTGATTGCCAAGCAATCTTCTCCAATGGTCATCTAGTAGTGATGATTCATCACATAGCAATTGTAAAGTGATCTAATACTACTTGATAACCAGTGAGGAAGATTGCTTGGCAACCAAAATACGTATCAGAGCAATACGTCACTAAAATATTTATTTTAACAAGTGTTCAAACTAAAATTTATGTTTTATTACATAAATAGGATTACAAAGCGTTTAACTGATCTATTTTTACGTTATTTTTGGTCACTGGTACAAAAATTATGACTTTTCAAAGCCAGAACCAGAAAAACCAAGTTTTTAACTAACGGAGGATATTTTCTATATGGTTCGTACAGCAATCAAAGTATATCGCCAGCATTTTTCTTTGAATTGAAACCAGAAGTTGAATAAATGTTGGCATAAACTTTCTAATACTGCTTGATAATCAGTGAGAAAGATTGCTTGGCAATCAAAATACGTATCTGAGCAATACGTCACTAATATATTTATTTGAACTATTGTTGAAGTTAAAATTTATACTTTATTACATAAATAGGATTACAAAGAGTTTGACTCATCTATCTTTACGTTGTTTTCGGTCACTGGTACTGAAATTGCGACTTTTCAAAGCCAGAACCATAAAAACAAGTTTTTGACTAATGGAAGATATTTTCCATATGCTTCCCACAAGAATCGATGTTCATCGTCAGCACTTTTCTTTGAATCAAAACCGAAAATTTAAGCAAATTTTAACATAAAAATGAATATTATTGGAACCCAAATAAAGTATGTAGTTAATAGGGCAGACAAGTGACAAGAAGGTGTTTCATATGGGGAAGGATATTGTTTTGGGCTGAATATTGCGTAACGATTTATTCCAAATATCGTGTTTTTTTTCTGTTCCCTCCAAAGTTGGTACTTCTTATAAATTTTTAAAAGTCGTTCCATGAAAATTATTCACTATTATTAGGAAAACGAAAAAAACATTTAACCCTTTGCTATCCCAATTATACGTTATTGTATCAGCCTTTTGTAAAGATATTTCTTTACATTTATCTGAAAAAATTTTTCCTTATTGATACGGTTTCTTTTTGGGATCTAAGAAAATCTATATAATATATATAACTATTTATATTCGCTTAAGAAAGCTGTAATAATCTGCGAAACGTTGCACAATTATAAAAAACAAAGTGTAAATTATTTAAAAATTAAAAAAGATCCTCAAATTCTAGAAGTACAACAAAATGAAGATAAAATATAGGATTGAAATCAATAGGAAATATATACGAATATAATTACTTATTGAAAAAGTTTATTCAACAATTAAATGATCTATCGATACAATAGGATAGTTTATAAGAAGTTAGATATTTTCCTGATTAACTGAAGAAAATTTAGAAAAAAAAATAGATTTTTTTTAGCTCAAGAAACTTAATTGTTTTACCAAATTTATAAGTTTCTTAGATTTACAAAAAGCATTTAAAGTTCTTAGACTATTGTTGAATTTTATTGTTGAAACTCTATGTTCTAATTGGGATTTTAGTCTTCAAAATCGAATTGTTCAAGTACTGATTTATTCGACCCTATTTTTTTTCCATTCTTTGAAAAGAAAATTTGTTTAACCAAAGAAATTAATGTATAAAAATTAATTACATTTTAATGAATACCAAAAGCCTATAAAAGAGCTTTAGGTGGGATTTTTTTTTGACTTTTCTAGTCCTAATAAAGCCTTGATGATTTACTTTGAAAGTCTGGAAAAATAATTTTCTTTTATAGAGATGAATACCTTGTATTTCCGAAGCCTACAAACCAAAATCCATTGTTGTATATTCCAAACGAAAAAAAATATCTTTTAATTGACTTTTCTTTACATTACAGACCTCAAATGTTGCAATTTTTAGTTCCAAAACTTTTTAGTTCCTTATCAATTGCATTATGTAAAATACTAACGATTAAAGGTTGAAGAATTTTTTATTTATATATATTAGAGTGTTTTTTTTTTTGCTCCCATGCCGAAATTTTGTTGGAAATACTTTAGAAAAAAATGAATATTTTCCATTTAAAATACACGTAAACTTTGATTTTTTTTTTAAATTTTTATAGCTTAGCGGCTTTAATGGTATCGCCTCGCTCAAAGTTGGGATTTTTTTACAATTGTATGCTCTACAAAAGTGCCTATTGCGGCAAAATCGAAATTTACACGGGCGAGGTAGAACGGATCACTAAACCTAGATTTTTCATAGATTTCTCGTTTTTCTCTTAGTAACTCATGAATTACAAGACCTAAAGGAAAAATATAAATGTCAAATTTATAGAAAATTTAATTTTCTACAAAAAAGTTCTAGAAAACCAAATTGCTAAGATCGATATTTTTCGAGATATTGAGCCTTGAATTTCTCTTACAATAAAATTTTTACTTAAATTTTACTCAATAATCCGTAAAAATTTTATAGTAAGAGAAATTCAAGGCTAAATATCTCGAGAAATATCGATCTTAGCAATTTGGTTTTCCGGAACTTTTTTGTAGAAAATTAACTTGGAAAAAAAATAAAACCGAGGTATATTAGTAGGCGTAAATTACATTTTATTTTTTTTCAAAGTGTTGCACCAACTATTTTTTATCGTAATTTTTATGAGTTACACTGCTCATGTAGAAGCATAAAATATATTTTTTTCGTGATTATCATTTTCAGAGAACACATAAAAAAAATTTTTTTTCATTTGTTTTTTGGATCTTTTTTTGAATATTTTTTTTTTCTAAAAATTTCAAAAAAATATACGATATACTCTGTAAAATCATCTAATGTCTCGCGTTGGTTTCACTTTTCTAGCTAAATTAGTTTTTGAGATATATAACTTTGAAAAATAGCCATGCGGGGGCGACATTTTTGCCCATATCTCCAGGCCAAAGAGGATTTTGGTCGCGAAAAGGGTATAAAATGTGTTTCTATATCAAGCCGATATTTTAAAATAAGTTTTGATATTGGTTCCTATTTGGGGGCCAACTCGCCATGAGGATCCTGCTAGAACTTTTTATCGAGTATTTGAAATTCAGGGGAAAAAAACTCCTTATTGCTGGAAGTAAAAATGTAAATTTTTTAATTGTTGCAAGATATTCATGAAAAACCACCTGTTTTTCTATTGTTAATCCACTTTCTCTAAAACCACATGAAAAAAAAAATACAACAGTGATTTCATTACAAAATTTGGGACTTCTTATTTCTTTTTTATTTTTGACATGACAAATTTCATCAAATTAACGAAGAAGAGTAAATGCATTTTTCAGAATAAAATGCACTATTTACATTTATTTTGGCCATTTTTTTTTTGTGACAAAATTAAGTTCTAATTGCATAAAATATTGACAAAAATAATTTGTTAATTTAAATGGTTATTTTTTTAGCTGGAAGCCCAACAAGACTACACCGATTTTCAGCGTCACGTTTGGGAAAAAGTCAGCAAAATAAATCCCGAATTCATCACCGATCCAAAAATTTATCGTCAACTTCGTCTTCTGAGCGTTATCGGTCCGGCTGCTCTTCCTCCCGACCAAATTGATCGAGTAATTAGAAAAATTCATTCATAAATTGCTGTAATATCGACTTGAAATCTTCGTCTTTTTGTAGTACAATCGACTGATTAACGACATGTTGTCGATTTACAACAGTGCATCGGTTTGCGAGTTCAATTCACCATTTCATTGTGGACTACGTTTACAACCGGATTTGTCGTTGATAATGGGCCGAAGCCGCGATTGGGATGAACTGGCGTACTATTGGAGTGAATGGCGACGATTGACCGGATCGCAAATGAGAGATTTATATCAACAATTGATCGATTTGAGCAATAAGGCAGCAAAACTTAACAGTAAGTTGGGGAAAAGTAAAAGAATTTTCTACTTATTTATAGCTGAGATTTTGAAAACCTCTGGTTTTCTAGAAAGTCTTTGATTTCACAAATCATTGTTATACTAAGCGTAGATGACCCAACTTGCACCACCATAAATGTGATAATCTATGCTTCATTTTTCGAATCAAATTGCTCGTTTTAAGCCCAATAATATTTAGCAATTTTAATTGATAAAAAATTATCTTTTTTAGATTTTACTGATACAGCCGACTATTGGATGTTCCCGTTTGAGTCGGCCTCGTTTAAATTCGACATCGAAGACGTATGGTCGGAAATAAAGCCCGTGTACGAGCTTTTGCACGCCTACGTTCGACGAAAGCTGCGCGATTTCTACGGCCCGGAACGAATCAATCCGCAGGCGCCGTTACCGGCGCATATTATGGGCAACATGTGGGCCCAGTCGTGGAGCAACATTTTGGACATCACCGTGCCATATCCGGGCAAGAATTTCCTCGACGTCACCGGCGACATGGTGCAACAGGGTTACACACCGGTGGAAATGTTCCACTTGGCCGAAGAGTTCTTCGTATCGCTGAATATGACGCCAATGCCGCCGGATTTTTGGCAAACGTCCATTCTGGAACAGCCGCCCACTTTGGCCGTGTTGTGTCAGCCGTCCGCTTGGGACTTTTGTAACAGTGTCGATTTTAGGTGGGTCGTTATTTTGACGAATTGGAATTGAAAATATAATAAGTTTTGGGGTATTTTTTTAGGATAAAAATGTGCACAAAAGTTACAATGAAAGATTTGGTGACGGCTCATCATGAGATGGCTCATATTCAGTACTTTTTGCACTATCGAAATCTTCCGAAAGTGTTTCGAGATGGAGCCAATCCAGGTTTGTAGGATTCACAAAATATATACCTAAAATCATAAAAAGAAAAAAATCATAAATCCCTTATCTGAATTTCAAGATTCTCTGCCCAATTTATAACATCTAATCAAAATATTGATCTATATACAAGAAAAAATTATAGTTTCATGGATAAAACTTTTTTTTCTTAAAAAAATATATCATAAACCATCCTTTTTCTACTTTAAATATACCAACTAAAAAGCTCTACTACTTTATATCTGCACTGGTAGATTTAAATATCATTGCTTGGAAAAGTCGCTAATTGTCTAAAATGTGATGGCAAGATGGGAACAATATGAGGAAGGATCCCTTACAATCATATCTTATATGTAATAGTTGGGATTAACTTAAAAATATACATTTTCGATGAAAATATGAAAAAATAATTTTGGCTTCTTAAATTTTTAAAATATTGAACAAAAAAAATTAAATATCAGCCAATTTTTTTTACTATTGATCGTTTTTTAAAACGAAGTTGTTTTGAGAAATTTTCCCAAAACAACTTTTCCGTAGTGATGAAAAAATCCAATTTTTATGATAATATTTCTTAAGAGCAGTTTTTCACGATCAAGAATGTTAGTTTTGGGAAAAACAAATGACAATCGTTTGGTGCCATGTTCAAACTATAAGTTTAAGGGATTAGAACCATTTAGCCAAAGTTCTGGAACTTCTTCCGGGACATCAAAGTCATGGTAAATTTTTGGGTTACAAAAGTTCTAAATTTATTTTTTGACTATTGAAAAATTCATGGAGTATATTTCCTCTCCAGTCCTTTAATTTTCAAAAAAAAAATTTCCAGGCCTTTTATCTAATACTGGATTGAAGGACTCAAATCCTAATGATCTAGAACAAAAAAAATCGGGAACCAAAAGAATTTTTTTGTTGTTATGAAATTAAGTAGAAATTAACAACAAATTTTGGACCAATTACCAAAAACTTTTTTTTTAAATTATTGTCCTCTAGATTAATATACCAACTTAAAAGCTCTTCTACTTTATATCTGCTCTGGTAGATTTAAATTTCATTGCTTGGAAAAGTCGCTAATTGTCTAAAATGTGATGGCAAGATGGGAACAATATGGGGAAGGATCTCTTACAATCATATCTTATATGTAATAGTTGGGATTGACTTAAAAAGATACACTTTCGATAAAAATATGAAAAAAAAATTTTGTCTTATTAAATTTTTAAAATATTGAACAAAAAAAATTAATTATAAGCCAATTTTTTTTACTATTGATCGTTTTCTAAACCGAAGTTGTTTTGAGAAAATTTCTCAAAACAACTTTTCCGTTTTGATGTAAAAATCCAATTTTTATGATAACATTTCTTAAGAGCATTTTTTCACGATCAAGAATGTTAGTTTTGGGAAAAACAAATGACAATCGTTTGGTACCATGTTCAAACTATAAGTTTAAGGGATTAGAACCATTTGGCCAAAGTTCTGGAACTTCTTCCGGGACATCAAAGTCATGGTAAATTTTTGGGTTACAAAAGTTCTAAATTTATTTTTTGACTATTGAAAAATTCATGGAGTATATTTCCTCTCCAGTCCTTTAATTTTCAAAAAAAAAATTTCCAGGCCTTTTATCTAATACTGGATTGAAGGACTCAAATCCTAATGATCTAAAACAAAAAAAATCGGGAACCAAAAGAATTTTTTTGTTGTTATGAAATTAAGTAGAAATTAACAACAAATTTTGGACCAATTACCAAAAACTTTTTTTTTAAATTATTGTCCTCTAGATTGTCATCAAACTCTACTAATAATGATTCAGTGGCATGAAATCCTTTTGGAACTATTACATGTGAAAGTTTACTTTAATAGAATTCGAGAAATAATCAAAAATTCATTCGATTCTTTTGGTAAATCATTAGGGAGATAAGTGCAATTTTTTTGACCAAAAACTTTAACTTTATTGAATAAGTAATATCTTCGTGGGTTTATATTTGAAATTGGATATTTTAGCGTTTATTTAACGCCTTAATTTGGCATATTAAAAGTTATTTCCTTAAACTTTATAATAACTTTTTTTTGAGTACTTATTGTAACTCAAAAGGTAATTTTTTGGTGTCTTTTTCTCAAAACAAATTGTCTTATTAATGAAAATTGAAATACTAATTTTTCTTGGATGTATCTTCGTTACATATACGTAAGGTCTATAAATTTGGGTCCCCAATATGATGAATCAAGTATTTTGAATACAAATCAATTGATTTCCAAGTAATTTACGTTAGTTTTCTGGAGATTTCAATGCTTGTAATTATGACAAACCCAAAGAAACATGGAAGCTTTAATGTCAAGAAGTATAAGAAAAACTGTGGATATTAGAGTTAAAATATTGACAATTTTTATGCCCAATATTGTAAAATTACAAAAGCAACAATTAACATTAATATTTTAGTATTATTTATCCAGAATTTAACAAAAAATCCAATGAAATTTACATAAATTTTCAGTTATAAAATTTCTAAAACTGAATATATATTTTTGTATAAAATACATAAGATTCCTAAGATTTGAGTCCCCAATGAAATGATTAAAGTATTGTCGATTACTTTAAAATTAATTTTTAAACAATTCTCATAAACTTAATGGTGATTTCAATGCGTGTAGCAAATGCAAACCCGAATCAATACTTATTCTTTGATTTGAACCAATTGCAAGTAAAAACTTCAAAAAAATGGTGTTGTCATCACCGAAAATCAATTGCAATTTAAGAATTTAAATTATAAAATTTCAAAAAATTTATAAACCTTAATTTAATTATAGCTAGAACTAAATTTTTCATTGAAAATACTTAAATTTGAGGAGAATTAAGTCCTCGTTTTGATGAGTCAAGTATTTTGATTATAAATCAAAGAATTTCGGAATAATTTATGTAAAATTCAAGGAGATTTCAATGCATATAACCATCGGAAACCCGCATATACATTTGCTATTTGATGTGAAGAAATTGCGTTTAAAAATTGATACTAAAGCCGTAAGTATTGTTAATAATTATAATTTAAATCAAATAATTAAGATTAAAAATTAACAATTAAATTTGATACATTTTTCTATAAAATAAATAAAGATGCAACCTCTTTAAAGAAAAGCAAAACCAAGTAATGCCTCATAAAAAGCATTTTTTTTTTGACTTAATTCGAAAAAAATATTTATAATTTAACTCCAATATCCGTTGTTTTACTTATAGATTTTAACATTTAATAATTCATGTTTCTTCGGGTTTGCCGTAATTCCATGCATTGAAATCTCCAGAAGATTTACGTTAATTCCTCGGAAATCAATCGATTTATAAACCAAAATACTTGATTCATCAGATTGGAGACCCAAATTAATAGATAGATCCTTGAAAATTTTATATCTTAAACGTAAGTTTTCTGGAGATTTCAATGCACATAATTACAGCAAATCCAAAAAAACATGTTTTTTTTCAATGTTAGAAAACTACAAGTAAAGCTGCGGATATTTGAGTTATATTGTTGATAATTTTTATACACAATATCAGGAAATCACAAAGCTGACAACTATCATAAATATTTATAAAATATTTATTCAGAATTTAACGTATAAATATAGCTTTTTAGAAGCGATTAGAACTTAAAAAAAAATATAAGTTAAAATTTAGGGAAATTATTTTCAATGTGTGCAATAAAGTCGTTAAATTGACGCTAAAGTAAGGAATTTTTGTTTCTTCAATCAAATATAAAAATAGTATTTTTTCTCTGAAGAAATTGAAATTAATGGCAATCCCTTTTCTTCCTCCCGAATAGTTAACGTTTTCCATAGAGTTTAAGTTTCTCCCCAAAAAATGGCACCAATTTTTATTAGTTTTCGTTGTTGAGTTAATGAAATGGCCATCAAAAGATCAATCATAATTTTGATTTTATCTAATTAATGAATTACTATTAATTCGGGTTTGCATTTGTAACGTGCGTTGAAATCATCATAAAATATAAAAGAACTGTTGGAAGGCCAATCAAAAAGAAATCAGAAATATAGTAATCATTATTTTACAAAAATATAAGTTTTAATTTTAGAAACTTCATGACTAAAAATATTGAAATATAAACTTAATTTCTATGGAATTTTTGTTAAATTTTGGATGTATATATACTAAAATATTTATATTTATTGTTGGTTTTGTGATTTAACGTTATTGTGTATAAAAATTTTCAAAAATGCAACTCCAATATCCGTAGTTCAACTTTTAGTTTTTTTCAAATTAAAGCACTGTGTGTGTCGTCGGGTTTGCCGTAATTACATGCATTGAAATCTCCAGAAGATTTACGTTAATTCCTCGGAAATCAATCGATTTATAACCAAAATTCTTCATTCATCATATTGGAGATTTAAATTAAGAGATCTTAGTTATATATGGAACGAAAATACATCCATGAAAATTTTAAATCTTATTTTTTTATCAAAAAGATACAATTGTTTGGGGAAAATGGCACCATAATATTGCTCTTTTGGTTGCAATGAGTACTTAAATAATTTTATAGATAAAAATTTTGGAAAATAACTTATAATTATGCCAAATAAAGTCGATAATAAAGTCTTACCAAAAAAAATCAATCAAAACTTTGATTTCCTCAAATGAAAGAATTAATATTGATTCGAGTTTGCATTTGCTACACGCATTGAAATCACCATTAAATTTAAGAGAATTGTTTAAAAATTAGACAAAAATAAAATGGAAAATACTTTAATCATTGATTGGGGACCTAAAACTAAGAAAGCTTTTGTATTTTATACAAAACTTTGTATTAAATTTTATAACTAAAAATAATGAAATTTCAACTTAATTTCTTTGGAATTTTTGATAAATTCTGGATAAATAATTGGTTAATTTTTATTTTAATTCTCGGTTTTGTAATTTTACAATAATAATAATGGTATTGTGTATAAAAATTTTCAATAATATCCTCCAAAATTCGCAGTTTTACTTGTAGATTAATTACATTAAAAAATTTATATTTTTTCGGGTTGGCCGTTGTTATATGCATTGAAATCTTTTTAAAATTTAAGTAAAATTTCCGGAAATCAAATACTTAACAATCGAAATACTAAATTCATTGAAGTAGAAACACAAATATTGTGGTACTTCAATATATTCAACGAAGAACTGTAAAATCTTCACTTATTCTAAGTTTGGAAATTTTTAAACTTACAAACTTGAATTTTAAACAAAATTTTTGGTCAAAATATCAATGTTTGTTTGAATTTTATTTGAGAAACTTGCAATATTTGTTAATAATCATTTTAATAAGTTTATGTCAAATTTTTTAATTTTTAGTTACCTGCATTGAAATCTCCATGAAATTTAGATACATAAGTCGGAAATCCATTGACTTAAATTTCAAATATTTGAATCACCAAAACGGGGACTTAAATCATCCCACGTTTACGGATTTGCAACGAAAAATTTAAATCTAGCCACAGTTAATTTAAAAGTTTAAATTTTCAAAATTAAAACAAAATTTAAAGCTCAGCTTTGATAAGTATTTTCTAGAGGTGATTACAAACAAAGTTTTCTTGGTAACTAATAAAAAATGTCGATTTTTTGTTTACTTTAATAAATGCAATGATATTAAATTTGGCCGGAAATTCAGCAATTTTCTATGCCCTTTCTTAAGGGGATGGTTTCTCTTTAAAACAGAAAGTGTTAAATAGTAACTTATGCTTAATGATTTTAATGTTATCATAAATTTCAATTAGATACCAAGAAATTTCCAATTCCATTTATTTAAATGAATCAATTACCTCCAAACATTACAATAATAATCCAATTAAATCACCTGAAACCTTTTACTTTATCCGAAGAAATAAAACACACGGAAACCATCCACGTAAAGCCGATTAGTTCAAAAAAATATTTCCACTTACGACCCAAGTAAATTTCTTCAATTCATAGAGAGAAAGTTTGATAAAAATTTTATTTTATAGTATTTATAATTTTTTTTTTAAATAAATGCTACTTGCACCTCAATCTCGCTAAATTGCATAATTTTAACACAAATGCATTAATTACTTTTAACTTGGCTTTAATTCCGATGAAGTAACAAACGATTTTCAATGGAAAATTGTCTGTGGAAATTTTTTTGGGAGATTTATTCGGTAGAAAGTCGCGATTTTCTTTTGATTGATTGGTGTTTTTTTCCGTCAATTAATTGCCGAAGAATTGAGGAAAATTTTTTACAACATGTGTGTATAATAATGTGATGTTAACGGCCTTTACGGTAACAGATAGAGAAAGTCTAATTAGTCAATGAATTCAAGCTTGCATAATTTTCTCTTTTATTAAACATGTGTTTAATGTCGGTAATAATGCGTTTTATTTAAAAAAAAAAATGATTATGTAATCGTGGAAATTTCCAGGATTTCATGAGGCCATTGGTGAGGCGATTGCTCTATCGGTGGCCACTCCAGGACACTTGCAAACATTGGGGTTGGTTTCTAAATCGGTGGACGATTTGGCCCATGATACCAACTTTTTGTATGCAATGGCTTTGGAAAAATTGGCCTTTTTGCCGTTTGCTTTGGCCATGGATAAGTGGCGATGGGATATTTTCCAGGGAACCGTTTCGTTGGATGATGGGAATTGTCATTGGTGGAGATTAAGGTACCAAATCATCCAGGAATTCCCTAAATTTCACTTATTTTTTTAAAAATATTTTAGAGAAGAACTTTCGGGAATCAAACCACCATATCTGCGATCCGAAAGTGATTTTGATCCAGGATGCAAGTATCACGTCCCAGCAAATATCCCATACATTCGGTGAGTGGAAAAAAAAATTTTTATTCTATAGTTTAAAATTTTTTTATTCTTATCAAAATAACACAGAACATAATTACAAGAGTATAAAAATAATAGATAATACTGAGGAAAAAATAGCACAGCAAATTTTTCTAAGATCATTCAGGTTTAGTAGTGAGATTGTGATTGGTGACTATATGAGGAAATGTCCTCGTGCCCTCCGTAGCCTCCATCTTCCACCCCATCGAATCCCGAACTGGAATGTTCCGAGTATTCGGAGTGTTCTTCGTGCACGGGCACGTGCACTGGCACTTTAACGGGATAGGGAACTTTTTTCTCGACCACGACCGGTACGTGTTTCACGACTTCATAGGGTACGGGTTTTTCGACTGGGACTTTAACCGGATAGGGCACTGGTTTTTCGATGGGGACTGGGATTTTTTTCTCGACTGGATACGGATGAGGAACATGAATTTTAACTGGGTAGGGAACCGGTTTTTCTACTGGGTAGGGAACTGGGCGATCTACTGGGACTTTTACTGGGTATGGAATGTGTTTTTCGACTGGGACTGGAACTTTCTTTTCGATGTGAACTGGATATGGTTTTGGGACGGGGTACGGAACTGGACGATCGACTGGGACTTTGACTGGATAGGGGACTAGTTTTTCGACTGGGTATGGTTTTGGTACGGGAACTTTTACTTCAACGGGATATGGTATGTGTTTTTCAACTGGGTAGGGAGCCGGTACGGGGACTTTGACTGGGACGGGAATTTTTTTCTCGACTGGATAGGGAGCGGGTACGTAGACTTTTACAGGAACTGGTCGGTCGACCGGAACTTTTACTGGGTAGGGAATGTGTTTTTCGACTGGATAGGGTTTCGGGACTGCTACGGGCACTTTCACTAAGACTTTAACGGGGTACGGTACTTTCTTTTCGACGGGATACGGTTGTGGTACATGCACTTTAACCGGAACGGGCACGTGTTTTGTTACCGGATATGGGATGTGTTTCTCGACCGGATATGGAACTGGAACTTTTTTCACGATTGTGATCGTTTTTTCGTGGTGCTCGTCGAAACTGGGTTCGAATCCATGGCTATCGTGGCCAAAACTTCCATATCCAAAACTGCTGTATAGTCCACGTTTGTCCTGTTTTTTTTCGTCGAGATTACTCTCCTCGGTTTTGGTGTCCGTTTCGACTTTGGTCTGGGTCTTGTCCTCCTCTGCTTTCTTCTCCTCGGCCGAGGCAAGAATTAGCAGACTGGCCACAAGTAGTGCGTACCCCTAAGAGGAATTTTCGATTAGAAAAAAAAATTTTTTTTCTTCGGAAATATGAAAAACTTACCAACAGTTTCATTGCGAGTTTGCTACGATACTGCAATCTAAACTGATTGAATTTGTCGAAGATGTTTTGGCTTTTATAGAAACCAGAAAACGTCAAACGTATGTTTATCCACTTTCGCTGTTGAGCCCCCCTCATGATGCACATTGGCCACGCCACGCTGCCTCCAACTCCCTATTCACTGAGCACACCATTGTAAATAGGTGAATAAAATAAAATAGGAATTAATCCAACCGACAAAGAAGTAAACGAAAACACAGCAAAATCCATATGACCATCACTCGCGCCATCTCGCTTCCACATCAAACAATGGAAATTAGAGAAAATTTCTTACACAATTTTAATATAATTACTGATACGATTAAATAAAACGCCAGGTCTGATATTATTAACCGAAGACGATACATAAATTAATTAATTATTTCACATTTTTTTGCAATAAATTTCGAAAAAACGGCGTATTGCATATTTTTTTTTTTTGGTTTGGGATCCCGCAATCGTCTCACTTCCTGTTGTCGCACAATTAATGGATATTAAGAGGAAAAAAAAAATTGGTAATTTTTCCCAAGAAAATCGTACGAAACGTCGAAAGAAAGTTGTCGTTTTAAAAAGAGAAGTAAAAAAAATCGTAAATAACATATGGCTAATGGGCGACTTGTTCATAATAAAATTTATTGAAATCGATTGCATAAGATTTTTGATATTTGTTCAAATGCAACAAGGGGCATATGATAGATTAGACACCAAGACAATGAAGTGCAACTCGTACCAAAGAAAATGATTTTCCATTATTTTTTTTTGTTTGAATGAAATGGTTTTTTGTTGCATAATTATAATGGATGAGTTTCCGAAAATTATACGGAAATTTTTTTTTTTGTGCCTATCTCTGCCAGTTTGGACGACAAAATTGCCAGTAATGATGGCGAGAACATTTTTGTTTTTTCGTTGAGGAAATAAATTTGGCGAAAATGGTATATCATTTGGAGTAATGATCAATTTTGTTATGGACAAGAAAAAAAATACGATTTTCTTATAAAGATTTTTTAACTACAATAAAGGTATATTAAAATTCGTTCCCCCAAGATTTGAGTTGCTAAAATTAATTGATATCGATAGTATTGCCTATTTTTTATTTTTAATGTGGATATAGTTAATTATACATACTATTGCTTGATTAAAACTAATTTACTGCATTTTTTAAAGATAAATTTTCTTTTGGAATCATTCCTATTAGATCATTGAACATATTAAACCAAAATGCATAAGGAAATGCATAAAACCTCTCTTATTCATGAGTTTTTTTTTGACAAATTTAGATATTTTTAGCCATTTTTTATTTTTGAACTTCTATCCCTCAAAAGTGAATATAATTCTTATACCCATTTTGATTCTAAAAACTTCTTCAGTACTTTTTCAAACTGAATATTTCTTTATTTTTTTTTATAATTAACCATTTCAGCACCTGGTTAAGGTGGTTCACCTTTCTGCATTCCATACAATGTACTAATGCTTGATTGTAGAACAATTACGCCCTTATCTTATTTTGGTAATTATTTTTATCCTTTCTATGCTTATAGTATGGAATAGGGTGCATCAAAAAAATCGATTATTTTTTTTTTTTACAAGTGACACGGAAAAATGGGTTGCTAGACACCGTAAAAAAATTCTCACCAAGTATGAGCTGTTAATTTTAATAGGAAGATCATCCGCATCGCAGTTTTGTATTTTTTTCTCAGTCCAATAGAAAAAAATTCATAACTCATCATTTATCGATTGTACAGGAAAATGTTCTGAAGGAATTTTTTAAAAAATTTAATGCTCTACAAAAAAGGTAGTCTATATTTTTTTCGTAAGCTTCACCATTTGAAAGATATTAAGGATTTAATTTTGATTATTTTAAGACAAATTTCATTTTTGTTTATGAATTTTATAACTCGACAATAAATGACTCTTATACAATGCGCAATACAAATTTTTGTTGAAATTAATTGTTCTATAAAAATGGTTTCCTATGTTTTGGTGATTAAATTAACCGTTCAAAAGATATTCATCATCAAACTTTCAGGTATACGGGTTTTAAAAATTTTTGATGAGATATTCGAAAAATTTCAATTTAATTTATAATTTTTCATATATATATATATATATATATATATATATATATATATGTATATATATATTGGTTATAAATCGATTGATTCCCGAGTAATTTACGTACATTTCCTGGAGATTTCAATGCATGTAACAACGGCAAACCCGAAAAAAACATGATTTTTTTAATGTAATAAATCAACAACAAAAACTGCAGACATTGGAGTGATATTATTGAATTTTTTTTTACATAATATCATAAAATCACAAAATTAAAATCACAAGAATTAAAATAAATATTTAAAATTTATTTATTCATAAATAAACCAAAATTCCAAAGTAATTTAGTTGAAATTTCAATCAATATAGTTATGAAATTTCCAAAAGTGACTACATATTTTTGTATAAAATACATAAGCTTTCTAAGATTTAGGTCTCCTAATAAATGATTAACGTATTTTCAATTTCTTTTGGTTAAATTTTTAAACAATTTCCTTAAATTTTATAGATTTCAATGCGCGAAGACAATGCAAATCTGAATAAACATTATTTTTTTAAGTTAAAGAAATCAAAGTTTTGGTTGATTTTTTGGTAAGCCGTATCATATTCCTAACAATGGAAATTATAGAAATTGGGTGCTACTTTTTGGAGAAAGACTTGAACTCTATGGAATAAGTAAAATATGCAGGAGGAAGAAAAAGGGAATTATCAATAATTTCAATTTCTTAAAAGATAAATTTCAAATTTTTTCATATTTATTTGGAGAAACAAAAATTCAGTATTTTGGCCCCCATTTAACGAGTTTATTTGGCATATTGAAAGTCAGTTTTCTTAAAATTACAATATTTAGTTTGTTTAATACTCATTGCTGTTTAACCAACTAAATTTTTGTGCCATTTTCTCTAAACAATTATGCTTTATTGATGAAAAACTAAGATTCCAAATTTTCATGGAAGTATCTTTGTTATATATATGTATAAGATCTATTAATTTGGGTCTTCAATCTAATGAACCAAGTATTTCGGTTATAAATCGATTGATTTCCTAAGAAATAATGTAAATTTTCTGGAAATTTCAATGCATGTAACTGATGCAAACCCGAATCAATATTTATTCTTTGATTTGAACAAATTTCAAGTTAAAAACTTCAACAAAAGGTATTGGTATCACCAAAACCCAATTGCAATTTAAGAATTTCAATTTTAAAATTTCAAAAATTTTACAAACCTTAAATTAATTGTAGCTAAAATAAAATTTTCATTGCAAATACAACATAAACTTGGGAAGATTTAAGTCCCCGTTTTGATAAGTCAACTATTTTGATTAAAAATCAAAGGATTTCGGAATTATCTATTTAGATTGCATGGAGATTTCAATGCGTGCAACCATTGCAAACCCGCATACACATTAGCTATTTGATGTGAAAAAATTGCGTTTTATAATTGATACAAAAATCGAAAATATTCTTAGTATTTAAAATATTGTATTAAATTACTTTTAGAAGAAATATGGCAAGTTTTTCACAAAAATTTTTATTTTTATAGATATCATAGATTAAATATCATAGATATTTTGACCAAGATTCTGTTGAAAGGTCAAGGTTTTTAGTATCAAAATTTACAAACTAAAAATAAATTAAGTTTTTTTAAAATTATTCATTGAATTTATAAAAATACCACAGTAGTTGTATTTAAAATTTGATAAATGAAGTATTTCGATTATAAATCCAATGATTTTTGAAGAGTTTGCTGAAGTTTTACGGAGATATCAATGCATGCAACAACTGAAAACCCGAATAAGCATTATTTTCTTTATGTAAAGATATTGTAAGAAAAAACTGATTTTTTTTTGGAATTAAATTTTTCTTAATTTTTATAACCAAAACATTTAAATTTGCGATTGATTTTCTGAAAATTCTACTGTGATTTCAATGCGTGTTTTTATGGCAAATCCGAATATACATTTATTCTTGATTATAATAATTTACTACTAAAAATTGAAAATTAAATGAGGGTTGTTTTTTAATTTTTACTTGTATAAACATAAGATTTGCAATATTTGGGTTTTTATTTTGATAGGTAAAGTATTTTTACTGTGATTTGATTTATTTTTCGAATAGTAAATCTAAATTTAATGGTGATTTCAATGCCTGTAACTTCTGTAACCCATATAACTTTAAGTTTTTGAATTCTATAATTTTCAAGTAAAACTACAATAAATGACCTGGTTATTCTTTTACAAAGTGAGTAATGATTTCTGAGGCTAAAACGATCAATGATCTATCGATGATAACTATGAAAAAAATTCAGAAAAAAACGACCTAAATTTCATTCAGGCAATTACTATAGAAATAATTGAGAACCTCTTCAGATTAAAATCCCAATCTAGAACAAAAAATCATGATTCAAAGCAAACATAAACACAAGTGCTATTAGCAATGGTTTCACTTTTTATGATTTTTTCAGTTATATAATATCAAGAAGAAGAAGAAGAAGAAAAATTTTTTAATTGTTTCGCATAAGAGGTTTGTTTTTTCTTCTTCTTCTTCAACAATTTCTCATACACCATTTCGAAAGACAAAACTGATTAAATTTCGATTAATCGACTCAAAATTTCTACATAAATATTACATTGCACATTTGAATAAAATGCATAAAGATAATTACCCGAAAAAAAAAGTAATTAATTGTTTCTTATAAACGACATAGATTATTTAAAAATTGTGCAACAATTAAACTTGTTTTTTCTTTCATTTCCCATCATTTCCTTAATGGTTCAACAATGTTTGCATTTGTTAAATGAAATTGTATGTAAACGCAGAAGAATTGAGATGAGACTACAAGAAGAAAACAAATAAATAATATTCTCAATTGTGGGTCCAAACTTCCGAGTCGGAATTCTTCAACAGAGATTAGTGGAATCTTTTGTTCTTTACTTAATATGTTCTTATATTTCTTTCATTGCAAATTTGTGGTGAGTAAGGCAGTGAGTAGTTGTGCGGCGTTTCTTCTGGTTTAACAACAACAAATATATCTAAAACACTTCCCACTTTCTAGTCAAAGAAGTTCAATACAACATTGAAGTCCATATACGTGAAGACAACGATAACTTCACTCCAATTTACTCATTATTATATATATATATATATATATATATATATGTACACAAATGATGTTGATGGCTGCTGGCTAGCTGACCACTGCTCGAAGTGTTTTCATTACAATTTTTCCTTTCTATAATTTATTTGGTACACTACTCATCATGAGTTACAAGTTGTCTTCTAATCTCAAGATATTCCCAGTGTTTTTATTTGATAATTCAATGATCTATCTTTCAATTAAAAGCTTATTGTTTGTATGATTTATCCAAACTTTTGATTCACTTCAAATGTTAATGATTTAAATCATTTACAATAATTGAAATTTATTGCGGAATTGGGATTTGTTATTATCTTTAAAATTATGTTAATTTAGGCTTTAGAAATCATTTTAAAAATTGATACATCAAATAATTTTAATGAGTATTAGAGAATGTTATTTTTTTAGAGTATACCCTTTATATAGTTTCAAAATCTGTCCAAATTTCGGTCCAATTGGTTCTTTTATTGTTGAGGAAAAAAATATTTCCTGATTTATGATTTGCTTCGATTTATTCGCCAATAAATTTGACATAGAAGGCTAAGACTTGGAATATAAAAATTAGGGTGGGTCAAAAAAATCGATTATTTTTTTTACAAGTGACCCGGAAAAATGGGTTGCTAGACACCTTAAAAAAATTCTCACCAAGTATGAGCTCTTAATTTTAATAGGAAGATCCTCCGCATCGCAGTTTTGTATTATTTTCTCAGTCCAAAAGAAAAAAATTCATACCTCATCATGTTCGGAAAGAATTTTTAAGAAAATTTCATGCTCTACAAATAGGTATTCTATATTTTTCCGTAAGCCTTACCATTTGAAAGATATTAAGGATTTAATTTTGATTGTTTTAAGACTAATTTCATTTTGGTTTATGAATTTTATAACTCGACAATAAATGACTCTTATACAATGCGCAATACAAATTTTTGTTAAAAATTATTTGCTCTATAAAAATGATTTCTTATGGTTTGGCGATTAAATTAACCGTTCAAAAGATATTCATCATCAAACTTTCATGTGTACGGGTTTTAAAAGTTTTTGATGAAATATTCGAAAATTTCAATTTAATTAATAATTTTTACGGTGTCTAGCAACCCATTTTTCCGTGTCACTTATAAAAAAAAAATAATCGATTTTTTTGACCCACTCTAATAAATATTGTAAAGCTTTTGGAAAATTATTTGCTATACTTTTCTCCAAATTTAAGTTATAATTTGATTGATTTTGAAATTAAAGTTTTCCATTAAAATTTATTATTATTCCATATACAATGAATATAATAAAGATAATTTTTCTCATTTTCCAAAATAGCCAATATTTTTACAGTCCTTGGAAAATTATTCACTGGATATTGCTTCAAACCGCAATTATAAGTTAATCATTAGGAAAAACAAGTTTTTTTCTTTTTTTAAAAGCCTCAGTATTGAAATGATCAATGGAAAGTCTAATTTTAAAATACACTAAACGCAATATTCCCATAATCGGTAAAAAAAAATTTTTTAGAATTTTTTTTAAGGCTTGTTATGGTTTCCATGGCGGAAATTATAAAAAATTGTTTTAATTATTTTTATTTATACAGAATATCGAAGACCTATAAATGTATCCATCGTTTTCAAACTCTCTTATGCTCAAATATATAAAAACTTTTTTTTTGCCTAAATATTAATATTTCTGAACAAAAAATTGGGGTTTTCCTCTCTATAATAATGACGTATATCAGCTTAAAAAATTTAAAATATTTTCATCAAAATATACTCTATTGAGTTTTTAGGGGGATCTATCGATCAAGTTTGGCAACCGATCAAGATTTTACGATCTATATAAGAGTTGTAATGGTTTTTACACGGTATTGGAAAGAAAAATCTTTTACCTGAGGAGAATAAGGATTTTTTTTGGCTCTTTATGACAATATAGTTCATATTTATCTCATTTTTCTGACTAAACCAGAAAATTATTCTTTTTACTGCTAAAAGCTGCTATTATCTATCCATACAATAAATTTTTAAAGTCTAGAAACTGGGAAAATACGTAGCATAAAAAATAATTGGAAGTTTTATATCATAAGTTTTCATGGATAATTATTTCAAACACTTACAATACTTTAATATAGATTTTGAGGAATAACAGCTAAAAGCTGTTAAAAGCTTTAATGGTCAATATAAATCATTTAATTACTCAAAAAAAGAGTCAGAATCACTATTATTTTATATAGTATTACTACAATAAAATAAAATTGGTTTAGAAGTGACTTATAAATCTTTATACCGCAATGGTTAATGATTAGAAAGCTCAAAAAATGGATTTTAAAACTAAAAGCTTTTAATAATTTTGACCAACAATTTCGTTAAAAAAAGCTAGTTGAAAATTAAATCGAAATTTTAGTTTCTTTAGTAAAATCTTAATTTTTTAATTACCATCTAAAGAATTTGTCTTATTTGATGTATACTACGTGTAAGGGATGCATGGGGAAGGAAATTACTCAAAATTATTCTCAAATGCATTATAATTTTGTACAGGATATCAACAGGAGAATGGAATTGGTTTAGAAGAAAAATTGTTAGGAAAAGACTGTTTAATCTTTATACTGCCAGAGCTAATGCTTTGAAAGCTCAAAAAAATCCTCTCCGTATTAAGAGCTTTCAAAAACTTTTGCCAACAATTTCGTAAACAATGCAGGTTGAAAATAATTACGAAATTTCATATTCCTTAGCAAAATTTTATTTTCTACATCCCATCTAAAGTCTTCGTCTTATTTGGTGTATAGGGATTACGTAAGGGATGCATGGGGAAGGAAATTACTTAAAATTTGAGTCAAAAGCATTACACTTTTGTACAGGATAACCAGGATAACAGGATATCTATAGGAGAATAAAATTGGTTCAATAATTTTGGCCAAGAATTTCGTAATAATGCAAGTTAAAAATTTTGACGAAATTTCACTTTCAATAGAAAAATTTTAATCCAGCTATTCCCATGTAAAGTTTTCGTCTCATATGATGATTACTACGTGTAAGGGATGCATGGAGAAGGAAATTGCTCAAAATTTTAGTCAATACCATTATAATTTTGTACAGGATTCTATATAACTAAAGGGGTTAAGAAAAAGGAAAGTTTTGAAAAGATTGTTTAATTTTTATACTACAAAGGCTAATGCTTAGAAAGCTCAAAAAATGCATCTCGGAATTGAAAGCTTTCAAAAACTTTTGCTTAAAATTTTGTAAACAATGCAAATTGAAAATTACGGCGAAATTTCTTGATATATCAAATTTTCTTTGGTAAAAACTTAATCCTTTAATTCCCATCTTCCCCCCCCGTCTTCGTCTTAAATGATCTATTTTACGTGTAAAGGGGGCGAGAGAAGGAAATTACTGTAATTAATTTTGTACAGGATAGCTACAGGACAAAAAAGTTTTTGACCCAATTCAATAACTTTGACCAACAATTTCGTAATAATGAAAGTTGAAAATTATGACGAAATTTCACTATCTATAGCAAAATTTTAATCCAATTATTGCCACTGAAAATATTCGTCTTATATGATGAAAATTGCGTTTAGAGAAGGGTAGAAAGAATGTTTTTTCTTGAAATAATTAATTTATATTTTTTTCAAATAAATTTTCAAGAAAAACCTTCATTGCTAAGCAAAAATAATTAAGATTTTTACTCGTTAGCCATTCCTTTATTTACTTGATAAATTTTCTGGTTTTTCTTTACTCCCCTTCCTCCCCGTTACTCGAAAAATATGAGAAAATCTATCATCGAAAATTTTAACTTTCAAGTTGCATTAACGGTTTTTAATTCGGGAGCCATTTGAAAAATGCCAAAAAAATGTTTTACAGGAAAAAACAATTTATATCGACTGAGCTTTTGGTTGCATAATTATGCACAATTATTGATAATAATTTTTATATTGAGCTTTGAAAGCTCATAAAATGAATCTTTAAACTAGGAGCTTTCAAAAGCTTTTGCTTACAATTTCGTTAACCAATGCAAGTCGAAAATTATGACGAAACTTCCCTTTCTTTAGTATAATCTAAATCCAGTGCTTTCTATATCTAAAATATTCGTGTTTTACGAAGGAAACTTCATATAAAGAGGGGAGGATAGTTTATTATAGAAATAATTAAATTTAGAATTAATTTTTAAATAAATTTTCCAAAAAAAGAAATACAAAATTAAGCCAAGACAATTTAGAAGTTTATTGGCTAACGATTTTCTTTTTATATACTTAATAAATTAGTTGTACTTCTTTGCTTATCCTCCTCCCCTCGACCAGGAAAAATATGGAAAAATCTATGAATGAAAGTCTAAACTACAAAGTTACCTCAACGGTTTTTAATTCAGGAGCCACATCTACGTGAAAAGAATATTTTATAGGAACAAATATTTTTTTTCGACCGAATTTTTGGGTGTATAAAGAAGATGCATTTTCTCTAAGGATCAAGGAATAAAATTGCATTTTTTTTGATCTAGGATAATTTTATATGATCCAATTATTTAAGCCAAAAATTTAAGTTAAATTTATCCCAATAAAAGTTGCAAACTTTTTGTAAGAAACTGAAGTCTTTTAGTGGTCCTAGGAAAATTAAAACCCATTAGTGTTGAAATTGATTTTTTGATCATGCAGCATCATCAATAAGGATCAAAGAGGATATCTCAAAAAGTATCGTCCCCTTTTGGATATTGGATAATCCAAGTCTAATACAAACATCCCAAACCTCAAAACACTGACGTAAAAGTGGGCTCCAAAACGATGCCCACAACCGTACACCAATTGAACATAAAATATCCCATGTCCATCTGTCTAGTGTCTGTATGTCGGACATTGAACCAGATGTGAGTGAGACGAAAGATCGGTTCATTTTTCGAGCAGCCACGTTTTCTAATACCGAATAATTGAATGGAAACAGTCGAGGAATATTCATAATGAAAATGCGTTTACAGTGCAACAGACAAAGACGGAACGACCATTACGTAATTACATAAGAAAGAGACCGTTTTCCGGTTGTTGTTTGACACACTTCTTCGAGAGAACAGATGACGACAATCGTCACGAATATGTTGCCTCGATCCATTTGACCGGAACGCCAAACGAAAAGTGCTCTAATGAAGTAATTATTAATGGCTAGAAGTAATTAAATGGATCGAGTGTGTGTGGGAAGAAGGGGTGCGGGGAAAGGGGGGAAAATGGCCACGAGACGGGGGACCAATTGTCACTGTACCAACAAATGCAGGAACAATAATTAATCGATTCGAAATAGACTGTTTTTTTTTTCTCAATAATATTCAAATTCCATTGAAAGATCCAAACGAAACTTTCTTCTCTATGTAAATTTTGCAATCATTCAATGATTTCCATATCAATTGATCCATAAATGGTGAATTATTTACCTAAGAGGACAAAAAAAATTGGTGTGGAATAATAGTCCTCGATTGGTACAACAAAGTTTCTTTGTTTATTTTTTTCTTGGTTTAGTCTATAAAAATATATAAAACTTAATAATACATTAACGAGTAATTGTTGCACGTTATGATCGTAACAATTGAGCTAGAAAATCACACCATTCGCTTGTCTCTATAGTGATAAATTTGATTCCTTGGATTTTGATTAATATCCGCCCGAGCTCTGTCCATATCCGGTACTGCCGCTGTTTCCACCATAACTGCCACCATGTCCTCCACTGATCTCAACACTTGATCCATATCCTCCACTGCTACCACCATCACTTCCATATCCGCTACTGCCGTGACTTCCGCCATATCCTCCACTTACTTGAAAGCTTGATTCGTAACCACCCGCATTGCCTCCATATCCACTAGCACTTCCGCCATATCCTCCGGAACTTCCACCAAATCCTCCACTGATTCCTGAATGGCCATATCCTCCGGAAGCACTTCCACCATATCCTCCAGAACTACCACCGAATCCTCCACTGACTCCTGACTGGCCATATCCACCGGAAGCACTACCTCCATATCCTCCACTGATTCCTGAATGGCCATATCCACCGGAAGCACTACCTCCATATCCTCCGGAACTACCACCATATCCTGAGCCACCATATCCTCCATACGATGATTCTTGGTGGACTGGTACATGAATTGGTACTTTTACTGGATATGGTACTCGTTTTTCCACGGTATATGGAACTTTTTTAATGACTTCAATTGGAACTGGTCGTTCTACTGGTTGTTTGACTTCATAAGGAATTTCTCGTATGATTGGTACAAGTACTGCTTTTTCTACGGGGTATGGATGTGGTACTGGAACTTTTACTGGGTATGGAACTGGTTTTTCTACGGGATACGGTACTGGATTGTCAACTGGTACTTTGACTGGATATGGTACGGCTTTTTCTACTGGTACTGGGATTTTCTTTTCGATGTGAACTGGATAAGGTCTGGGCACTGGAACGGGAACTGGTCGTTCTACTGGAACTTGGACTGGAACATGTACAAGTTTTTCGACGGGGTATGGTTTTGGTACGTGAACTTTAACTTCGACTGGATAGGGAATTCGTTTTTCGACTGGATAAGGATGTGGTACGGGAACTTTGACGGGTACGGGGATTTTCTTTTCTACGGGATACGGTTGGGGTACGTAAACTTTGACGGGAACGGGTCGGTCGACTTTAACGTGTACGGGATAGGGGACTTTCTTTTCTACGGGGTACGGCTGAGGGACAGGGACACGTACTTTGACTGGTACTTGAACGGGATATGGAACTTCTTTTTCGACTGGATACGGCTGCGGAACGGGTACTTTAACTGGAACACGAACCGTTTTTGTAACAGGGACATGAACATGCTTTTCTACCGGAACGGGAACTGGAATTTTCTTTACAATTGTCACGGTTTTTTCTGTGTGATGACCGTAGTGGTTTCCGCCGTAGTTTGATCCGAAATTGAGACCTCCAGAAGATCCTCCATATGATCCACCATGACCACCAAAACCACCCGATGAGCCACCACCGTATCCTCCAAAACTATGACCAGACGAACCACCATAACCACCGGATGAACCACCGCTGTATCCTCCTAGACTAAGACCAGAAGAACCACCGAAACTGTGTCCATTAGATGATCCACCGTATGATCCTCCATAACCACCAGATGATCCTCCATAACCACCGGATGATCCACCGCTGTATCCACCATGACCAAGACCTGAAGAACCACCAAAACTGTATCCATTAGATGATCCACCATGGCCGTATGATCCTCCATAGCCACCGGATGATCCACCGCCGTATCCTCCAATACTTAGGCCAGAAGAGCCACCAAAACTGTGACCACCATATCCGCCACCAATGCCTGATCCATGACCAAGACTAATCGATGCACTGCTGCCATAACCACCACCAAAACTCAATCCTGCGGATCCTCCGCCATAGCCTATGCTTCTCTTTTCCGTGGGCTTATCCTCGGATTTTTTTTCCTCGGCCGCCAAGGCCACCGTCAAACAAATCACAGCAACTACCTATTGATTAAAATTAATATTAGAAAGAAATTATTGATATTTTTTCGTGGATAATTGGCTCACCAAAGACTTCATCGCTATTCACAAAAAACCGAATTTTGTGAAGTCCAGGTAAATACTGGATAGTTTCGAATGGGTGTTGTTGGTTTATATAGTGGACGACTTTCGAAATAAAATAAAATTGTTAATGTTTCGCTGACGTCTTTTTCTCCCATCTTAAATTGATTCATATTTTTTGCCTTTTTCTTGTCCGCCCGCCACCCTCCGCCGGGTGATGTGGTAGGTTACGGAACGTTTTAATTATACGCCAAATTCCATATATGCGCATCGCCAGACCACTCCACGTGTAAATCTGACGTTCCCCTCGTGGAAAAAATTTGTGAACGGCGAATATTTGAATGGTTATTATGTCTCAATTTTTATGTAATTGGATTTATCTTGTAATTGGTGAATGATATTAGGACCCACTGGATATATTTTTACTCTTATACGTGCCCAACGAAAAATTTAGCATTTCAGCTTTGGTAAATCCGTTCTCTTTCAATTGCATTTCGTTTATTTATTTACCTTTTTTTATTTTATACCGAATGTTTCGTTATTTTTTTACGAGATTTTAATTGGTTTCTGCTACGATAAATGAAAGGAAGAAAGTGTTGTCCAAGCAAATGATAACAAAAAAAAATTGAAATTTTTATGAGAGAAATTATTATTTTTCTTGCATTTTTAATAATTGCACCCTGGTGAATCATTTCATAGAATTGGTTGGCAATGAAATGAATTGAAGAGTAAAAGTTCTTCGGGGAATGAAAAAAATTCTTGAAAAACTTGAAATTTTGCCTACAAAATAATCAAAACATACGAAAATTTATGGACATCATCTATTTTCAAAAAAAAAAAAACAATTGACCTTAAGCATATTAGCAAAATTTCAATCTTTTCCAGTTTCAAATGGAAGCAAAACGGGCAGCAACAATGCAAATTAGGATTGACCTTTTAACAAAAATATTTAATCATTAGACCAAGTAAATATTTTTAAAACTTGAATGTAAAATTAAAAAACAAAAATTTTCTTGATAAATATTAGGGGAAATTATAATCATTTCTGGCGTTTAAATACAACAAAATTTTACAGATCAGCTAAAAAAAATTGATACACTTATTGACAGATCTTTCAGAACAAAATTTGTAAGAAAGATTTGGGAAATTTCAATTTTTAAATCGTCGAAAAATTAATTTTTCCACCCTATATTAAGAGTGTCATTTTCATGAAAGTTCTAGAAAATATTTTTTTCTTTCCATACTTAAAAAATAGCACATTTACCCTAATGAAAAATTGTTTTTTTAGAGGTTTTTACGTGGTAATTAATTACTTATTTAGCCATTTATTAAACTGGGCCCAAAAAATTCGACTATTTTTTTTTTTGAAAAGTATATCGAAAATATTGTTCAAGGTGACCAAAAAAATAATATCGGAAAAGTTTGAGTCCACAAAATATTTAATCATTAGACCAAGTAAATATTTTTAAAATTTGAATGTTAATTTAAGAAAAAAAATATTTCTTTTGTTAAATATTAGGGGAAATTATAAACACTTCTGGTGCTTAAATCCATCACAATTTCACAGCCCTGCTAAAAAAATTTAATGCATTTTATATTGACAGATCCTTCAGTACAAAATTTGTAATAAAGATTTGGGAAATTTCAATTTTTAAATCGTCGAAAAATCATAGTGAGAAATTAATTTTTTCACCCTATGTTAAGAGTAACATTTTCACGAAAGCTCTAGAAAATAATTTTTCCTTTCCATACATAAAAAATAGCACATTTACACTAATGAAAAATTGTTTTTAGAGATTTTAACGTGGTAATTAGTTAACTATTGAACCATTTATATTAGACTGGACCAAAAAAATTGACTATTTGTTTTTTGAAAAGTATATCAAAAATATTGTACAATTTGACAAAAAAAATATCGGGAAAGTTTGAGCCCTTAATTTTAATATTAAGAGATCCATCATCTTTAATTTCGATTTTTTATTTGTGCTTTCATTTTTGCGTCAATGCTGTCAAATTATCAAGGTAAAAAAATCATCGGCACATATATTTATAGAAAATTAAATTCCCTACAAAAAAAGTTGCTTTGAAAATTTTTGCCAGACACGCCGTTTCCGAATAATCAAGCTTCTCATATTGATATAATTTTTAGATTTATCATCTTTGTTTTGAAATTTTGTAACTAACGAACAAATAAATATATAGAAATGAAATATTTAGAGACCTGAAGGGAATTTAATGCTCTACAAAAAAGATCTCTTGACGTTTTTACATAAAATCACTTTTTCCAAAGTTAATGCAACAATAGTTTAATATTTTATTCAATTTTAATTGTGAATAACTTTGGAAAAAGTGATTTTATGTAAAAACGTTAATCGACCTTTTTTGTAGAACATTAAATTCCCTTTAAGAATCTATATTGTTTATTTCTATATATTTATTTGTTCAATAGTTACAAAATTTCAAAATCAAGAAGATAAATCTAAAAATTGTATCAATATTTAAAGCTTGATTATTCGAAAACGACGTGTCTGACAAAAAAATTCAAAGAAACTTTTTTTGTAGGGAATTAATGTTCTATAAATTTCATTATTTTACTATAATGCATTTTAAATTCCCTACAAAAAATTTTTTTTTAAATATTTTCGCCAGACACGCCGTTTCCGAATAATCGCTTTAAACATTGATATAATTTTTAGATTTATCTTCTTTATTTTGAAATTTCGTAACTAACGAACAAATAAATATAAAGAAATATATTATATAGATTCTTAAAGAGAATTTAATGCTCTACAAAAAAGGTCAGTTGACATTAAATCACTCTTTCAAAATTGATTCAACAACGAAAAAAACAATAATTTAATTTTTCCTTCAACTTTAAATGTGAATAACTTTTGAAAAAGTGATTTTATGTAAAAATGTCAAGAAACCTGTTTTGTAGAACATTAAATTCTTTTCAAGAATCTTAATTGTTCGTTAGTTGCAAAATTCTAAAATAAAGAAGATCAATCTAAAAATTATATCAATGTCTGAAACTTGATTATTCGGAAACGGCGTATCTGGCAAAAATTTTCAAAGAAACGGTTTTTGTAGAGAATTTAATTTTCTATAAATATATGGGCATAAAAAAATTTTTATTTTGATAGTTTGACAGCATTGACGCAAAAATGAAAACACAAATAAAAAATCAAAATTAATGATGATAGAACTCTTAATATTAATTTTAAGGACTAAAACCTTCCCGATATTTTTTTTGTTCCTGAAATTTATTAAATTTTAAATATTTTTTTCCAATATTTTAACTAAGGGAATACAAATTTATAAATCAAAAGTTGTTATAATTTCATCTTCTTTTTCTACGTTAAAATTTATTGAGTATAATTTGATTTGAATTACAAACATCACAAACATGTATATTTTGCTTGTTGTTAACTTCTATCGAATATTTTTCTTCATTTTTTACGATCTCTAACAATAACTGCAACTATTACTTATTTTATTTACACAATAGTGCATCAGAATGCAACAATTAAGGCCTCAAAGATTAGTATGAGTATGGTTTGGTGTTTTAACAGTTTAATTCAAATAAAAATGATAACATTTGGAGTTAAAAGGATGCAAGTGCAACAATTATAAACCTACAGAAATCAGATTACAGAAATCACCAAGTACAAAAACCACACACGAGCCGGGTAAATTGTTTGAAAAATAAGTAATGATTTTTTTCTTATTTTGCTGAGAAGATTCCAGAATCTTTCATTAAGTACTTTCTCTCCTTATAGTCAAATTAGATTCGGTGTACAGAAGATATCGGAGATTTAGCGAATGCTTTTTCTACTTTAAGTTCCTATACTTGAAATTTGTTATTTTCAATGTTTAATGGAAAGTTTCAAGTACACAAGATTAATTTGATTTAACGATTGATTATTTATATCGAGCCAGCATCAATTTAACGTTAAATCATGTGTGAAACGTACACTATCGATTTTGATTTCTTATCAAAAAAAATTCCTCTTAAATCTCACTTTCCTTTATTCATAAATTTTTCATCAATTATTGCTGATAATTTAGTTGGAAATCAATACATTGGTTTTCCAGTAAATTGAAAGAAAAAGTTACATTAGAAATTTGTTCCAATTTGGTTCTATAAGTTGGATAAATTCCACTTGTGAATTGTTTCCGTTGTTCACTGCATAGATTCAGATTAACTTAATAATTTTCTTAAAAATCAGATCAATTCACCATTAAAATCATCGCCAATTTCTGATCAAATTTAAAGAAATTATTAGCTTGATTGATAAGCCAATTGTTGCACCGATATTTACTGTTGCCATCCTTTTATCGATTGAAAATTTTTCGATTTTTTTTCTCGAGCATTCGGTATAAAATTGATTGGGACCAAAAACATTAAGTATTACATAAAAACAAAGAGTTTAATAAATAAATTTATATCCAACAAATTACTACCGTAATCTTTTTGCCTTTCTTCTATCAACCGATTCAATCACTCATATATTATGGATAACATGTGAATAATATTATTATCTTGAACGGTAACGGCCCTCCGGAAATGATATGAAGAAATGTCACTTCCACTTCCCAATAACCAAAGCATAGATCAGTTGGATTAAATCACCGTTGTGGTCAAATCAAAGAAATTCAATTTGTCTTAATAAAATAAAATAAAATATCGGTGAGAAGATTTGCTTTTTTTGGAGTTCTTTTATCTTTGCCTATAATTGAAGTTTGTTTATGTGTATTTTTTTCCATGATTGGTTGATGCAAAACTTAATTAAATCTCGAAATATTTAACGCAACGTGGATAATTGAAAATATCTAATGAAAGTAGTCAATGAGTGGATTTGGATTTGGTATATAGTTATATTGGGAATGTGAGTTAATTTTTCTAATAAATAGCTGTCAGACGTAATCGATTTTCGGTCGAAACCAATCATCACTTTTGACATTTACGAAGAGTTTTGGTAATGCTAGTGAACCGATTTTTCAATGATTCAGATTCCGGCCCTAAAGCATAAATTATTTGTAACAGCGGAAAATACGTTCAACTTATAACGTAACATACGATTAAAATTTCTTTTTTATTATTTTGACGAAAAAAAAATGATTCAAGTAAAAGGCATTAATGAGACGAGCCCACCACCTGAAGACGCAATATTTGTCTGGTGTCTATAAATAAAAAAAGCCTTTCAATTTAAAGTATCAAAGGTGATGCAAATCTGGGCAATAAAATTAAGTTCAGTGGAGGATTTCAGGGGTTATTAATAAGTAGATAGATGATAAAACTCAGATCTCAGCTTTTATTAAATAAGAAGACAATTCAGGTTACTTAAGATCGGTTTTTTTATTTAATATTTTTTAATATTCAAATTAGCTACGTTTCGTTACGTATTGTAACTTCCTTAGGCTTCTTGAATCACAAAAAATATAATATTTTCAATTTAAATTCAATAAATTACAAGTTATTATGAACCGAAATTAATAAGCCAAAGTAGTAGTAAATTTCGAGAAATTTCGTCAAAAAATTTGGCATTTTTAGATGTGCAATATATTAATTGAATTCTTATTATAGTTTTTTCCATGAAAATAATATTAAAAATATTTAATTTTAGAGATTTTCATTGATTATCTACCTAAATAATGAAAGATTAATGATACTCTCCTGTTAAAAAGTTTATTTTTTAAGCATTTTCTGGATTTTTTTTTGAGGATCAATAAAAAAGATAAAACTTAGAATTTTTCAGGATCTATTTATATTTATTTGAGGCAGATATTTATAATTTTTTTGGCCAAAAATTGCCAGTATAACATCAATTATAGCGCTCCAAAGACCCCCGTTTCGTATAAAATGAGCACTTATAGTCTCCACGATTTCTACTGATCGATTTATCAGAAGTACAAAAAAAATATTCAAATTAGCTACGTTTCGTTATGTATCGTAACTTGTTCAGGCTTCTTGAACCGCAAAAAAAAATATTTTCAATATAAATTCAATAAATTAGAAATTATTAAAAAAGATATTATTGACCGAAATTAATTAGCAAAAAGAGTGATAATTTTGAGAAATTTCGTCAAAAAAATTGGCATTTTTAGATGTGCAATATATTAATTGAATTCTTGTTGTAGTTTTTTCCATGAAAATAATATTAAAAATATTAAATTTTAGAGATTTTCATTGATTATGTACCTAAATAATGAAAGATTATAGATACTCTTCCGTTAGAAAGTTTATTTTTTAAGCATTTTCTGGATTTTTTTTTCGAGGATCAATAAAAAAGATAGAACTTAGAATTTTTCAGAATTTATTTATATATATTTAGGGCTTATATTTAAATCGGACTAGGAAATATCTGGTCAGTATAACAAGGGAGGTAAAACATTCCATTGAAATATCTCCATAACTTTTTTTTAAAAATTTTTGCAACATTTGGCTAATATTTGTGTTAAAAGATGTTCTTGCCATAAAATAAGTGTATTGGGGAAGATTGGGATTCAATTCTTGATTCAATTGCATTAATTATTAATGGGTAAAGTTCTTCAGTAATAATTTCATTTGGTTGGAATAACCAAATGCAAAGCACTTACTTCTTGCCATAAATCTTCAATTTGGTCATTGAAGTTGATCTATTACGGGGCTTTTTCTTCAATTTTCTCCTCTTTGGATAGTTTTAGGAGGTTTTACTTTATAGACATCATAAGGAGGATCAAAAGACTCCATGTCTTCATATTTTGATTGTTATAAGTATTAATCGGACGAGGAAATATCCGGTCAATATAACAAGGGAGGTAAAACATTCCATTGAAATATATTTATAGTTTTCTTAAAAATTTTGCAACATTTGGCTAATATTTATGCTAAAAAATGATCTTACCATATTTCTTGGTATTTGACCTACATCAGGCTATTAAGAAGCCTGATGAAGGTCAAATAAAAGGTTAAATATGGATGGATTTACAATGGATTTACATCCTCTAAGTCCACTTTCCTGCTAAAAAATAAATAATATTATGTAAAGTATGGACAAAACAAATTTATCGATTATAAGAAGGATTGAAAGATTCCATGTCTTCATATTTTGATATTTTTATTATAATAAATTTTCCCTTTTAAATTCAATCATTCCTAGTTGAAGATTTTAGCTAGAGGCCTTAATTAGCCAAGTGGACAACAATCCCTACAAAATGGGCAATGGCATTTGGAAAAAAATCAAAGACATAATTAAGTACGAACGCCTTTTACGAACAATTCGAAAGATGCGAAAGTTTTTACTTTTTTTCTTTATAAATCTCATTTCCTAGTTGCAACATTCGTTCATCAATAATAACAATGATTAGTGCTGTTTAAAGACCCACAAAACGATCCACATACGCCTATGACAATAATTACAACAATGACGGGGCTCGTTTTTTGGATTGGAACCGAATATAATAAATATATATAATAATTAGTCGGAATTTTTCATAACAAAATCTCGACTTCTTTAAAACATCATGCCAAAGAAAGAGAAAGACGGAGAGGGAAAAAGAAAGTGGAATACTGAAAAAAAATCTTGCAAGTAAAAAAAAAAATGATTTTTTTTTAGAACACAAATTTATTGATGCGTAACAGAGTAAAAAAAAGAGTACTTTTTCTTAACGTTTTTTTTTTGCTGTTCTTTGATTTGGATTTAATGCGTAATTTACATAGGAATCTCATTAGGTTTTGGATCAATTTTACTTATATAATACGAAACTTTCGTTTATTTGTTGTTAGAATATTTTAGAGACGTAAATCAAGGTCATTGTTATTAAGTAACGCATCTTAATGGCTCATTAAAAATGATCGAGTTAATGAAATTTGTCACTGAGTCGAAACTTTTCGATCTAACCACAATTGATTTATTTTCTCAAAGGTTTTTTGGACTTGATTGAATTTCCCATGCATTGAAATCTCTTTGATATGATTTGATCAATTATTTGTTGGGACACATCTATTTAAATATGCATTTTTTATGCAATTAAAACGACTCCAGAGTGGATAATTCGTCTTAGATAAAATCTTTCATTTTTTGCAAAAAAAGTTTTCACCTTTTGTTTCTATGGTATAAAACATCTTAATTCCTAATTTATCAAAAAATGCTTTCCAAATTGATTTCACAGGAATATAAACATTTTTTTTTGGTATAGGGGAAAGACATACAGGAAAACAATTACTTAAATCCAATGTATACAATATATAGATAATATGGTGGTCCAATTTATGTAGTATAATTTAATGAATTAAATTGTACTACATAAATTGGACCGCAATATATTCTATATATTGTATACACAGTATAACTATTCAAAGTCAACGAAAAAAATTTAATTTAAATTATCAAATTATACTACATAAATTGGACCGCAATATATTCTATATATTGTACACACAGTTTTACTATATATAACAGTATAACAAAAAATATTTTATATATTGTATACTCAGTATAACTAAATATAACAGTAAATATTCTCTATATTGTATACACAGTAACATTGTTTAAAGTCAACGAAAAAATCTTAATTTAATTCATTAATTTTTTCCACAGAAATTGAACCGCAATATATTCTGTATATTGTATGCACAGTATAACTATATACATATATATATATATATATATATATATATATATATATATATCAGTATAACAGTATATATTCTATAAATTGTATACACAGTATAACTGTTTAAGTCATAGAAAAAATATTAATTTAATTCATTAAATTTTACCACATAAATTGCATAAATTGTCGCATAAATTGAGCCGCAATATATTCTATATATTGTACACCCAATGTAACTATATATAACAGTATAACAATATATATTATATATATTGTATACACAGTATAACTATATATAACAAAATAACAGTATATATTATATATATTATATACACAGTATAACTGTTCAAAGTCAACGAAAAAATCTTAATTTCATAAATTAAATGATACTACATTAATTGAACTGCATTATTCTATATATATAGTATACACTGGATTTAAGTAATTTTTTTCCTTTGTCTTTCTTCGATACCAAAAAAAAAAAGTTTATAATCTAATGAAATCAATTTGGAATGCATTTTGTGATAAATTAGGATTAAAGATGTTTTAAACCATAGAAACAAAAGTTGATTTTTTTTTTGCAAAAAATGAAAGATATATATAATATATTGCGGTCCAATTTATGTAGTATAATTTAATTCATTAAATTATACTACATAAATTGGACCGCAATATATTCTATATATTGTATACACAGTATAACTGCTCAAAGTCAACGAAAAAAACTTAATTTAATTCATTAAATTTTACCACATAAATTGGACCGCATAATATTTTATACATTGTATATACTGTATTTAAGTAATTTTTTACCATTATGTCTTTCTCCTATACCAAAAAAAAAAGTTTATAATCTTATGAAATCAATTTGGAATGCATTTTGTGATAAATTAGGATTTAAGATGTTTTATACCAGAGAAACAAAAGTTGAAAATTTTTTTTGCAAAAAATGAAAGATATATAGAATATCTTGCGGTCCAATTTATGTAGTGTAATTTAATGAATTAAATTATACTACAAAAATTGGACCATAATATTTTCTATATATTGTATACACAGTATAACTATATATAACAATATAACAATATATATTCTATATATTGTATACACAGTAGGGTGGGTCAAAAAAATTGATTATTTTTTTTTACAAGTGACGCAGAAAAATTGGTTGCTAGACACCTTAACAAAATTCTCACCAAGTATGAGCTCTTAATTTTAATAGGAAGATCCTCCGCATCGCAGTTTTGTATTTTTTCCTCAGACCAATAAAAAAAAATTCATACCTCATCATTTATCGATTGTACAGAAAAATGTTCTGTAAGATTTTTTTAGGAAATTTCATGTTCTACAAAAAAGGTATTCAATATTTTTTCCTTAAGCCTCACCATTTGAAAGATATTAAGGTTTTAATTTTGATTATTTTAAGACAAATTTCATTTTTGTTTATGAATTTTATAACTCGACAGTAAATGACTCTTATACAATGCGCAATACAAATTTTTGTTGGAAATTAATTGTTCTATAAAAATGGTTTCTTATGTTTTGGCGATTAAATTAACCGTTCAAAAGATATTCATCATCAAACTTTCATGTGCACGGGTTTTAAAAGTTTTTGATGAGATATTCGAATAATTTCAATTTAATTTATAATTTTTGAGAAAATTTACACGAATTTTAGTTTTTATCAACTGAGAAACTTCAAAATATTTTTCAAGTTTTTTTTTATGCTTAAATATATTTGTCTCCATTTAAAAAAAATATATTGTGCATTATTTATCGCTTAGTTAAATATTTATTAATAAAGAAAGTAAAGTTTTCATTATACATATGTTATAATATATTTCAGTATTAGAGAAAAACAATGTCCAATTAGTTATACAAAAGTTTTTTATTTCAATTTTCAAACAAGTTTTTGTTGCAAGTTGGGTATTTTTTTTTTATTAATTCGAAATTATCGAATATCTCATCAAAAACTTTTAAAATCCGTACACATGAAGTTTGATGATGGATATCTTTTGAACGGTTAATTTAATCGCCAAAACATAAGACACCATTTTTATAGAACAATTAATTTCCAACAAAAATTTGTATTGCACATTGTATAAGAGTCATTTATTGTCGAGTTATAAAATTCATAAACCAAAATGAAATTTGTCTTAAAATAATCAAAATTAAATCCTTAATATCTTTCAAATGGTGAGGCTTACGGAAAAAATATCAGATACCTTTTTTGTAGAGCATTAAATTTCCTCAAAAATTCTTTCAAAACATTTTTCTGTACAATTGATAAACGATGAGGTATGAATTTTTTTCTATTGGACTGAGAAAAAAATACAAAACTGTGATGCGGAGGATCTTCCTATTAAAATTAAAAGCTCATACTTGGTGAGAATTTTTTTAAGGTGTCTAGCAACCCATTTTTCCGAGTCACTTGTAAAAAAAAATAATCTTTTTTTTTGACCCACCCTAATACACAGTATTACTATATATAACAGTATAACAGTTTATATTCTATATATTTTATACACAGTTTTCAAAGTCAACTAAAAATCTTAATTTAATTCATTAAATTATACTCTATAAATTGGACCGCAATATATTCTATATATTGTACACACAATATAACTATATATAACAGTATAACAGTATATATTCTGTACATTGTATACACAGTATAACTGTTCAAAGTCAGCGAAAAAATCGTATTTTGATTACTTAAATCCAATTTCAAAGATCTTTTCTTTTAAGCAAAAATCTTTTGAAATTATTAATGTCAATATTTCATCTCACTTGTAAGCAACAATTGCTTCGTTTTCCTTTTCAAATGAAATTCTCAACGAAAATAAGGAGGTCACACCAATGCTCAAACATCGATTATCCATCTATATTGGCACTTTTGGTGGTAACCGATTGCCAAAAATCGAGAACATCCAATTATGCAACAATGTTCCACTTATATTTGAATCAAATTCAATTTACCTAACGAACCATAACGACGACGGTTCGGTTTTTTTTCCCCTTCAATCAAATTCACTTTTCAATTAAAAACTTTGATGAAATCAAAACCAATTTCTATTTTTATTTTTTCCCTTTCGATAATTTTCTAATATCAATCGATTGTTGCAACAAAACGATGGATCTTCTAATTAAATGCACCGTTTTCTATTTCTTGAGAAAATTAATTAAGTCGCTGGTGTATAAATCGGTGGTGATTAACATTTATGAATGTTTGGTGATATCGATGCGTGATAAGGACACATAAACGTAATAATTGGCTCATTTTTTCTCAAGTTTCAATTAATTTATTAATACACAGGTATCATACAATATATTTATTTTTTTTTATAAATATTTAACGTGAAATTAGCACAGCCTAACGATTATTAACAATGAAACAACAACAATTGCAACAATAGCGCATATATCAACAACATTTCTCTGATTTGCGGTCCTCAATTTCGATTTCTTCTTTATCGACATGAACTGGAATAGGAACTTTGACCGGAATTGGTACGGGTTTTTCGACGGGAAGAGGCACCGGCTTAATAACCGTCACCGGAACGGGACGATCATAGGGAATTTTAATGGGATACGGAACTAATTTTTCGATGGGGACATAAATTTTCTTGAAAATTGGATAGGGATCGGGTACGGGAATTTTTACCGGAACGGGAACATTAGATTCGACGGGAACCGGAATGGGACGATCCACCTCAACTTTTACCGGATATGGAATGTATTTGTTGATGGGGACCCCAACTTTCTTTTCGACAGTTACAGGGATTAGTTTGAATATATATTTGGGAACGGGACGATCGTAGTACACTCGAATTGCATAGGGAACCAGTTTTGTTACGGGATATGGTTTGGGAACTGGTACGGCCACTTTTACGGGAACGGGAACTTCTTTTTCGACGGGAACTGGATGGGGAACGGCAACTTTGACGGGAACGGGAATTTTCTTTTCCACCGGCACAGAATGGGGAACAAAAACTTTTACAGGAATAAACCTTTCATAGGGAACGTGCACCGGATAGGGGACTTCTTTTTCGACGGGATATGGCTGCGGAACGGGAACCGGGACTCGAATATAAACTCGTACCGGATAGGGAACTTCTTTTTCGACTGGATACGGTTGTGGAACGTAAACTTTAACCGGATATGGAACGTGTTTTTCGATCGGAACCGGCACGTGTTTTTCGACGGGATAGGGAACCGGAATTTTTTTTATCACCGTAAGCGTTGATGGTTCGCTGAGCGAAGACAATTGAGATTCTTCCATTTGGGAATCGGCTATGCCTTCCGACGAATTAATGAAGTTTAGACTATCAATTCTTGGTTCTAGTTTCGCATTGGTTCCGTTGGTGGTTCCGTTATGATTTTCCGGTGGTTTTTCTTCGATTGGTTCCATTGTTGTGGGTTCTGGCGTGGTTGTTGCAAACGTTGATGATAGAATTGCTGTTAGTAAAATTAGGATGCCCTAAAATCAAAATCGTTAAAAATCCGTTAGAAAAACGTTAAAGTATCTGGGTTTTTGGGCTTACAAGTTTCGAATACATTGTCGATAAGCGTTAGTGATCGATAGTGAAGACAGATTGGGACTGCTTGGTTTCGATTTCAATGTCTTTGCTTTATATATTCGAGGGCAAAAATGAAATTTTCGCTAGGAGAAGTGTTCAGTCGTTTAAATCGTTAAGCAGATGAAAAACAATAATTAGAATTGGAGTTGCACGCACCGATAAAATTACGGCTCTAATGTTTCACAGAAGAAATGCAAAAATGCAACGATTCGGTTACATGCAATTCGTTTAATTGGTAACAAGTGCATCGATGCAATTGGCTTTCGTTTTCTATATGACGATGATTACTGCATGGTGCATCTCATGTGAGTGTGTGATTTTTTCACGGACAAAACGGTGAGATTGGTAATAAAAGAAGTAATTATATAAAAAAGAAAAACATCTAACGAAAAAGTGCAATATTGTTAAATGCACTCTCTTAAAGAAATGGAAATCGTAGGAAATGCTTTCAATTTTGTTACATGCAAGGAAAGGAATGAAATTAATAAGAAAAATAGAAGTGATTTGTTTACTTTATTGATGCAATGTCAAAAAGTGTCTCATACCTGTAAATTCATTCGCGTGGAACACTAAATTGACATATTGTTTGGCTTTACAAAAAAGAAAAACCAAAGCAAAAGTTTTACCGCAAAATTTCTTTCGATAAATCATTGCTGTGTCATATATCAGCAAGTTATTACCCTAAGAAAGGCAAATACCTGTAACTTCGTTCGTTTGGATCATAAGAATTAGTTGTAGGTCAAATTTTTTCCCACAAAAATATTTAAGAGTTTATAGTGACATTTTTGTAGGTTTTGATTGGCAAAAATGTCGAAAACTTTTTTTTTTTTGAATCCTAGTATAACAAAGTGTCCCATACCTGTAAATTCATTCACGTGGCACACGAAATTGACAAATGGTTTGGCCTAAACAGAAAGGTAAACCATAGCAAAAGTTTTTGATCAAAATTTTTGTGGAAAAATCTTTGCTATGATTTATATCGGCGACTTATTACATTAAAAATGATAAATACCTGTAACTTCATTTGTTTGGATCATAAGGATTTGTTTTGGGTCAAAATTTTTCCCAGAAAAATGGTTAAAAGTTTAGAGTGAAATATTTAATGGTTTTAATTGGCAAAAGTTTCACAAATTTTATTTTTTTGAATGCAAGTATTAAAAAAGTGTCCCATACCTGCAAATTCATTCACGTGGCACATGAAATTGACATATGGTTTGGCTTAAAAAAAAGGAAAATCATAGCAAAAGTTTTTGATCAAAATTTCTGTGTAAAAATCCTTGCTATGATTTATATTAGCGACTTATTACCCTAAAAATGATAAATACCTGAAACTTCATTCGTTTGGATCATAAAGATTAAGTGACGTATAAAAAAATGCTTACGAAAAATCGTTAAGGGTTAAGGGTGAAATTCTATTCATTTAATTGGGCAAAAGTCTCCCAAACTCTGTAATTTCATCCCATAATTTTGCTTTGTTGGAATTAAGGAAAACATTTTTTGATCTTCTTCAACCCTTTTACACAGATTAAACAATTTAATGATCAAATTTTTTTTTTTTGAAGTTACTTTATTTTATTATTTGCAATAATTCGGGACAATTTTTTTACGCAAAGCTATGTAAATTGTATGAATTTAATATTGAAGATAAAAAAAAATAATCCAGAGATTTCAATGCAAGAGCTTTAAGCCATAAATTTTGCTATTATAATGACCGAAACTGGTTCAAATCATTCCTTAAATTTTGGAAATGCAATTAAAATATCGATTTTCCAATCCACTTATAAGCTCTAATTTTTGTAGATTTTTCCAGAGTATATCTTTGTAAAAGTTTTTCCATTTTTTTTAAAAAACAATTATTAATCAATAAACATAATTAATAAATAATTAATTCCTGTAACTTCATTCGTTTGGACCATTAGAGTTTAGTAATAAATCAAAATTTCTACAAGAAATTTTATTTATTTTAAGTTTTATCTGGCAAAAATCTTATTAATTTTATAATTTCATCCCCCAATTTTTCTGCGTATGTATTAAGAAAAAAAATTTTAATCCCCTCTCAACCTCTTACAAATTTTAAACAATCTACTTATCAGAATTTTAAATGTTAAAAGAATTCTTTCATTTTAGGATTTGGATAAATCAGGGACAATTTTTTACACAATTCTATGTAAATTTTATTAATTTGATAATGAAGATACGAAAATTTAATCCAGAGATTTCAATACACGAATTTTTCACCATAAATATTGCAAATTAAATTAAGGAAATGATCCAAACCATTCCCTAAACTTTGAAGAAACGATTAAGGCATTGATTTTCCAATTTACAGTTAAGCTCTAACTTTTATAGAATTATTCTGAATAAACCTTTGAATTTTCATTTTTTTTAAATGCTTATAATGACAAATGCCTGTAACTTCGTTCGTTTGAACCCCATTAAGGTTAAAGGTGAATCAAAATATGTACAATGAATTGTTAAGAATTGAGGGTGAAATTTTATGTCTTTTCTTTAACAAAAGTCAGACAAATTTTACCATTTCATCCCCTAAGTTTTCTTTGTAAGAATTAAAGAAAACATTTGCGATTCCTTTTTAACCCTTTCATAAAGTTTAGACCATCTTCATAACAAATTCTTAAACGTTAAGGGTATTTTTTTATTTTATGATTATGAATAAGTTGGTGATTTTTTAATACAAAAATGTATGTTAATTCTAAGAATGTAATATTGAAGTTATAAAATCTTAATCCAGAGATTTCAACGCACGATTTTTATACCGTTAATATTGCAAATTTAAAGAAAAAAAATATATTCAAACTATTCATTATAGAGATACTATTCAGGCATCGATTTTCCAATCCACAGTTAAGCTCTAATTTAAGCTCTAATTTTTATAGAATTATGCAGAATAAACCTTTAAATTTCCATTTTTTTAAATTACCAATATTGACCAATACCTGTAACTTCGTTCGTTTGAACCATTATGATTAAAAGGGGTGAATCAAAACTAAGTAAATTTCATTTTTTTAATATTAAAGTTATAAACATTTAATCCAGAGATTTAAACGCACGAATATTAAACCGTAAATATTGTTAATTTAATGAAGAAAATGATTCAAATCATTCCTTAAACTTCGAAGTATCGAAGTATCGATCGAAGTATTCGAAGTATCGAATTTCCAATCCACAGTTAATCTTAATTTTTTTTAAACTTTTCCTGGATAAACTGCATAAAAATTAATCAAAATCTAAATTTGTTATGAAAATAGTTTCATTTTTTAATAGTTGGAAAAGTTTTTGAATGGTTATATAACTTAAATTTTTGGACAAATTAGGGTTATCTCCAAATTGTTTTGAATACATTGAATTTCACAAAGAATTTTTTTTTAAAAATTTATATTTTATTTCCCTTTAAATATCCCTAAATTTGTTTATGTATAACTATAAAATTTTTGCTTAGAAACCATTAAATTCTTTTTTACAATTACATGAAATTTAAGCAACAAAAAGTTGTCAAATTCAACCCTTCATTAAACCCTCTTTGAGGGCATAAATTTTAATATTACAAAATAAGAACTCTTTTACATCTTTCATAGACATTTCATCTTAATTTATAGTTTTCATACTTTTGAGCATCGAATATATTAAGTAGAAACTTTGGTGATAAATTTTTTGCAATCTTTCGATCTTCTTAAACTTTAAAGTTTTTAACTGACAAACTTTACGGTGATTTCTTCAACTTCAAAAGTGCTGAACATTTCCTAACAATAGCCAGCATTTGCTTGGCCAATCCATAGACCAATGGTTATATTCTCTGAAAAATTAATTGGTCTAAACTTCAATTTAATGCCGAAGAAATCCTTATCTTTCCAATTCATTTCCTCGACTTATTGGACCATAGTTCTGCAGTACTGAAATTATTATCTTCATAATGTATATACACTATATAGGATATATTGCGGTCCAATTTATGTAGTATAATTTAATATAAATAATATATAAAAATCATTCCATAAACATAAATGTGAACAGAAGTTCAAACAAAAATATTCGTGACTTATTGCCCAGATACGTATTTCGATTGCCAAGCAATCTTCCTCAGTGGTCATCAAGTAGTTGGAATTACTCCGTAACTGCTTTGTGATGATTCACTGGGGCCACTCATTGATGATCACTGAGGAAGATTGCTTGGCAATCGAAATACGTATCTGGGGAGTACGTCACGAATATTTTTGTTGAACTTCTGTCCAAATTTATGTTTATTGTATGATTTTTATATATTATTATATCAGGTTATACTACATAAATTGGACCGCAATATATCCTATATATTGTATACACAGTATAATTGTTCTAAGACAGCGAAAAAATCTTATTTTGATTATCTTCATAAGTTTTCCTCGTAAATCAAAAAATTTCTTTCATTTATAGACATCTTTCAGAAAAACTATGAATTATTTTTTCCCATCATGTTCAACCCCCCATCAAACCCTTTTTGAAGGTATAAATTTTTATATTATATAAATAAGAGTCTTCAATATTTTTCATAGATATTTCAACTAAATTTATACTCTAAATTCTTTTGGGAATTGAATATATTAATTAAAACCTTTGATGATAAACTTTTTGGAACCTTTCAATTTTTTTGGAACGTTTCCCTATTAAATAAAGCTTCCCAAACTTTAACGTTTTTAACTGGAAAACTTTACGATGACTTCTCTAATTTCAAAAGCTCTGAGCTTTTACTAACAATAGCCAGCATTTGCTTGGCCATTCCAAAACCCAATGATTACATTCCCTGAAAAATAAGCTGGTCAAAACTTAAAATTTATCACTAAAACTTTTGATAATAAACTTTTTGGAACCTTTCGAAATTTTTATACGTTTCCCTATTAAATAAAGCTTCCCAAACTTTAACGTTTTAAACACAGGAAAACTTTGCAATAACTTCCCTAACTTCAAAAGCTGAGCTTTTATTTACAAAAGCCAACATTTGCTTGGCAATTCCAAAACCCAATGATTACATTCCCTGAAAAATAAGCCGATCAAATCTTAAATATATTGCCGAAGAAATCTTTATCCTTTATTGAATCATAGTTTTTCCAGACATTTATCAGGGAAACTATTGGAACAGAACTTCTGCAGTACCAAAATTGTTATTTTAATGAACTTTCCTTGCAAATCAATAAATTGATTATCAAATGTAAATAACTTAGTAAAACTATGATTAATTTTTTTTCCAATCAAACTGTGACAATAATAAAACACTAGAGACATCTATCGTCAATTTTAAATAGTTTTTTTACAGAATAATAATTTTTATTTCCATCTCTTTGTCGCCACATATCAACTTACTTTCACTTTCCACACGAAAGACGTCCAACAATAAAATACTCCAACCATCAAACTATTTTGCATTCTTTACTTGAATTTTTCCACCTCAAATAGCTAGATGGAGTTACCAAAGCCTCCATAAACCGTTGGTTACTTAATTTTAATTAAATATTTTCCCCCTAAGAAATTAACGGTGTTTTTTTTTTTTGACGATTTTATGCAAACAATGGTTAGTGTTGCAACACTTGAGTGATTTTCTTTTTTGAGATTAATTTTTTTCTGTTGCCGGATTAAAAAAACAAACAAAAAAAAATGACCCTGATTTAAGATTTAGTATGTAATGGTGGCTTAGGTACCCCTGAAACCCAGAAAAATCTCAAGGACTTGAACTTTCCTTTACTACTTGCATTCGTTCAGAGGAAATGGGGAAATTAATTCCATTGCCCCAGCCACGGAAATGGTAATAAATTATGCAAGAACACATAAATAATAATAAACAAAAAAAAATTATAATTAACAGAAATTTATAAGAACGTTTCGTTTCCATACACTGTGCGATAAAAGTATCTATTGTGACAATAAGAAAGTATTGTTCTCGCATATTTTGCAATGTGAAAAAAAAATTATTATAGTAAAATACACAATATGCCTATTTATTTGTCTTTTTCCCTCATCCACACAAGTCTATTCTTTCGACAGGGAAAATATTAGCAATGGAAAATCGAAAGTTTGCCAGAATTTACAAGACGAATAGATTGAGATATCATTTGGAGGTCAATTTATTTTGAGAATTTCAAAGTTTGTATTGTTAGCGTTTTTTTTAATAGATAACATTTCAAATTTGAATTTAGGACAAAGTAGAGTTGATTTAACCTTTTTCAATCGCTATAAATGCATTTTGTATTATGTATTGTAAGGCATGCGAGATGGACAAGTTATTGATGATTGCGTGTGAAATATTCGATATGATAGACCACGTTTTTTGTTCGTCCAAGTCTTGCGGTTTTGAGGTGAATAATCCAATCGAACTTTGGTGAAAAAATCAAAGAAAAATTAGCCACAATTTCTTTGATGTTTTGATCGAAAAAAAAATTGATACAAAAAGTTTATATCTACGGTTGAGGAAAATTAAATTACGAAAGACATGTACGCTTGTTTTTCACCAACAATTAAAGCATAATACACTAAAGGAGTAAGAGATTGATGCCAAAAATATTGAAACTATAAAAAGTTATAAGAAATTATAAATTTAAAGCTAGAGGATATAGAAATAAAAAGAAAAGTTTGTCAAAGATATATCCTTTTTTTCCTGTGGTTTCCGGAAATACTAATGAAAATAAAGCTTGAAAATAAAGCAGCAAGAGTTGTTATTGAAGAAATTCCATTTAGACCAGGATCGATAATTTTTGAGACCAAAAAAAATTATAGTAGGATGAAACCCATTGGAAAAGGTAGAGAATATAACAAAAATGAAAGAAAAAATAAATTACGGGCGATCTAAGGTCGGAAAGGGGGGGGGGGAGTTTTTAAGGGTAAAAAACGGTTAATCTCGATTTTCGGTAAAACTGCAAGTCCTATGAAAAAAAGTCAAACAGCAAAGTTGTAGGTAATTAAAAGATCTACAACTTTTGTATCGACACTTTTTTCACATAACCTCAAAATTTATGTGAAAAATTCGGATAACCGAGTTTTTGGTTTTTTATTTTTATTTTTTGCAAAAAAAATAATTTTTTCACGAAATTTTGTGAAAACTTACCTTTGTATGTCACAAACATACAGTAATTTTTTTGATTTAAAATATTCATTTTTTCACCTTATTTTGACTTAATATCCAAAAAGCACCCTAATTTTCAACTGAAAATTCTCACGTCAAAATATCTGCTTTTTTAAAAAAAGTTGGTGTGTTTTTTGATTGTTGAAATCTCTTCTTTCTGATGGTATAAAAAAATAGACACTACTATGGTAAATGTTCTCAGAAAATGCAAAAAAAAAACATATCGGGAAGGTTCGAGCCTTTAATATTAATATTAAGAGGTCTATCATCTTTAATTTCGATTTTTTATTTGTGCTTTCATTTTGGAGTCAATGTTGTGTAACTATCAAGGTAAAAAAAATCATCGGCACATATATTTATAGAAAATAAAATTCCCTACAAAAAAGGTCATTTTGAAAAGTTTTGTCAGACACGCCGTTTCCGAATAATCAAGCTTCAGACATTGATATAATTTTTAGATTTATCTTCTTTATTTTGATATTTTAAAACTAAAAAACAAATAAATATATATAAATAAATAATATAGATTTTTGAAAGAAATTTAATGTTCTACAAAAAAGGCCTCTTTATATTTTCACATAAAATGACTTTTTCAAAAGTTATGCCACAATAACTTAATATTTTATTCAATTTTAATTGTGAATAAATTTTGAAAAAGTGATTTTATGTAAAAAGGTTAAAACTTTTTTTGTAAAGCAATAAAAAAAAATTCATCTGCATATATATTTATAGTAAAATTAAATTCCCTACAAAATACTTCTGAGTGAAAATTTTTGCCAGATACGCCGTTTCCGAATAATAAAGCTGTAAACATTGATATAATTTCTTAATATCTCTTCTTTATTTTGAAATTTTGTAACTAACGAACAAATACATTGATAGAAATATACAAAATAGATTCTTGAAGGAATTTTAATTTTCTACAAAAAAGGTTTCTTAACGTTTTTATATAAAATCACTTTTTCAAAAGTTATTAACAACTAAAGTTGAAGAAAAAATTAAATTATAGTTTTTTTTCGATGTTGAACCAATTTTGGAACAGTGATTTTATGTAAAAATGTTAAGAGACTTTTTTTGTAGAGCATTAAATTCCCTTCAAGGTTCTATATTCATTTCTATATATTTATTTGTTCGTTAGTTACAAAATTCCAAAATCAAGAAGATAAATCTAAAAATTATATCAATGTCTGAAGCTTGACTATTCGGAAACGGTGTACCAAGCAAAAATTTTTAAAGAAACCTTTTTTGTAGGGAATATAATTTTTTAAAAATATAAATGCAGATAAATTTTTTTACCTGGATAGTTTCGACAGCATTGACGCAAAAACCAAAGCACAAATAAAAAAATCGAAATTAAAGATGATAGACCTCTTGATATTAATATTAAGGACTCAAACCTCCCCGAAATTTTTTTTTAGTCACCTTGAACAATATTTTTGATATACTTTTCCAAAAAAAAAAAATTAGTCGATTGAGAAAGAAACCTTTGGGTGGAATTTAGAACAACAAATAGGAATTCTTTATTGGAGGATTTTCAATAAGCTTTAGAAGCTTTCACGTCAACGAACTACGTAAAATTTTGTATGATTCAATTGCATTTTTTTTAGAAGCTCCCTATTAGCAAAATATTACAAACATTGCACTTTCTAATAACATCATTAGTCTCATTAAGTACCCACTTGTTATTAATATGGCAAACCAACCATAACGACCCATAAGCAACAGAGAATTATTATACAAATGTTATGTGCAACAATGAAAAAGAAAAAAACACCCATACTCGTATAAGCCCTTGACAGAAACACATAATCTCTTTATTGAATCATAAAAGTATATAGGTAATATGTGTTTTTTTTTTCTACTATTCCACTCTAATTTTCCCAGAGTTCCAACTGCAGAGAAAAAATGCATGAAATATATTGATATATTATAAACGTGATTGAAAACACGTAACGAATTTTCTCACATTTGTCGACAATTTTTCCTGTAAATTTCAATTTACTTTCACTAGATCGTTGGGAATCCTTTGCCAGTCCTGACCCAAGTGCAATTCAACAAGCATAACTGTTGATTTTTTTTTTCATGGAAGGAAATGATATGAAATGTTTGTATGATTATTGTAATACGCTCTACGTCTTGTGTTGTAACCAAAGTGGGTCAACAACGATCAATTGCATCACTGGCCACAACATATGATCTTTTTCTTTGCTCTTTACTTCTTCATTTCCATTTCGTTTCCATTCCAATTATATAAAATAAATATATCTGTAACTTTGTAAATCATTTTCCAGCGATTATCTCCCGCGATTTGGAAACGGTCCTCAAGGCAAAATGAAACTCGGGTTTTTTTTTTTTCTTAGAAAAATAGTTTTTTTCTTTTTTTATTTATAAGAAAAAAAAAGGAAAACTTGTCTAAGTTATAAATATACATACAACACAAGTTTCGTTTGGAAAATATTACATAAATATACATTTGATAAAATTAAAAAAAAAAAAATAGGTCAGAAAATGTACTACTAACACTAGAGAGCGAAATAAGAGTTAAGGGTTGGGGGTTGAGGGTTTAGTGGTAGCCGTGACCGTCGTAGGATGTGATGTAGTCGTCGTGGTGGTCGTGGTGATGATGGTCGTGGTGGTAGACGACTGGAACTTTAACTGGTACTGGTACTGGCTTTTCGACTGGATAGGCAACATGTTTGATTACGGGGTAAGGTTGGGGAACGGCAACTTTAACGGGGTAAGGTACAGGTTTTTCGACTGGGTATGGAACTGGTCGATCAACTGGAACTTTTACGGGATATGGGACTGGTTTTTCGACTGGGTATGGGACTTGTTTTTCTACATGGACTGGGTAAGGTTGGGGAACATGAACGGGGTAAGGGCGGTCTACGGGAACTTTAACGGGGTATGGAACGTGTTTAACAACGGGGTACGGTTGTGGTACTGGTACTTTAACTTCGACTGGATATGGTACTCGTTTTTCAACGGGGTACGGTTGTGGAACAGCAACTTTGACTGGATATGGAACATGTTTTTCTACTGGGTACGGTTGTGGTACCAAAACTTTAACGGGATATGGACGATCTACTGGTACTTTAACGGGATATGGTACGTGTTTTACTACTGGATACGGTTGTGGTACGGGAACATGTTCTTTGACTAAAACTTTCACGGGATATGGTACGTGTTTTTCGACGGGGTACGGTTGTGGTACTGGTACTTTAACTGGATATGGTACGTGTTTTTCAACGGGAACAGCCACTGTTTTGGTGACGGGATATGGCACGGGGACTCCCTTTACCAAAGTGATGGTTTTAGTGACATCAGCCCCTAAAATTTTTCCATAAGCCAATCCGTAGCCGTCCAATCCTGAACCGGAAAATCCTGAACCGGAAAATCCAGAACTGTATCCATTGTATCCACCATATCCACCACTGTATCCTCCAAAGTTGCCATGTCCGGCGTGGCTCGACAAAAGAAGACCATGTCCTCCTCCATTTCCATGTCCAAATCCATGTCCATGAAGTCCTTCTCCGACTAAATATCCATTGTCAAAATCACCCCCATATCCGTATCCCAATCCTAGCAATCCCCGTTTCTTTTGTGCTTTTTCGTCGGACGGTGCAACTGATTCTTCTTTAACTTCTTTCTTTTCGGCCTCGGCCGACACTAACGCAACCGCGAGGACCACGACTGAAACGCAAACCTAGAACAAATCGAAAAAAAAAAATAGAAAATTTACAAATTTCACTCAAAAAATTTCACTATGGACACTTGAAAAACACTGGACACTTGAGTAAATATAACACGAGATCACGTCTTAAGTATAGCAAGAAATGTTAAAAAATTTAGTGGAACTAACCAAAGCCTTCATTTTTTGCGGGCGTGGATGAAGGAGCTGATTCCAGAAAGTGAACTGGATGATGATTTGAGTGATTCTTGGGTCTTATATAGTTTGAGGCTTTGATAACTTTCGCTAATGCCGCGCAATCTTTGGGGCTTCCTCCACCTAGTCGAGGGCATCCAAGTTTCCCACCTCCCTCTCCCTCTGGTTGAATAATATATCTTGGCTCATATACCACTTCCAAAACTTTGCATCTTTTACCATTATTTTATGTATTTATTTACAAAACAACAACAAGTTGGGTTGAAATGCGAGCATTTCAATGACTTTCCATTAACATTTCAATGTAAAAATCGACCGAATTTGTCGGAAAATTGTGTTGAGTTATCCGGGAACATAGTGGCCGAATGTTTTTGTGGGAAATTCAGTGAGGAAATTGTCGAAAAAATACTTTAGTTTTTTTTTTCGAAAATGGCAAAAACGACACGGAAATTTGGCTACTTGGCAATTTTTTTAAACAATAACTCATTTTTTGACAATTTTATTTCCACTTACAAGATGACGTCGTTAACCATGATCTTTGAATTGATTACGAAAATCGATCCTCTCCAAAATTGATTAAAAATTATAATTTCTAAATCGTTTCATAAATTTCCAAAAAAAATCGTTTCTCAAAACTCAAAATTAATAAAAACGATGCATCTTGACAAAATTTACGTTCAACGAAAAAAATTCTTGGTCTTTTCCTATTTCAACCCTTAAGTTTTGAAACTCAACTTCGTATTTTAGCAAATTTATTTTTAGTGATATAAAAAACAAGTTTTTTTCTTTCAAATTTTGATAAAATAGTTTGTGCAAAATTAGCATACTCGTAAAGATTAACTAAATTGCAAATCAAACTTCTTGGCTCCTCAATTCTTCGGTGATTTTATTAGTGTGATTTCATCCAAATCTCGTCAGCAATGGGCCAACATTAGTTTTGATCAATCGGCAAAAATTTTGCCTCAAAAGTTGCTTTTCGTAAATAAAGATTTGGAGTTTTATTTGGGCCATAAAACAAAAATTTACGGTTTTTTTTCCTCAAAATAATGACCTCATTAGAAAAATTAAATCTTTCCCTTTATAAACTACCACAATTGGCTCTTTATTTACCCTATTCAATCAATGGAAACATCGATTTTATGTTTCAAGGGGTCAACATAAGATAATATATGAAAATATCCAATTTTGTATTGCATTATGGGAAATTTACGAAGATGTGGCGCCGCCAAAAGTGTGTTTAAAGTATTAACTTTGATAAAAGTACAAAGTTTTGATTAGTTAGAATTTTAGACACATTTTTGGTGGCACCATATCTTGATGCACTGCATGATTGAAATTTCTTCTTTTATAGAAATTTATGTCAATTTTTAATAGTTTTTCTCAAAAACTAGTCCAAAAAGATCAAATTGCAGCTTTTTGGTCAATTTACTTTTACTTTTAACGACAATGGAATGTTTTATTGGTTTTGAGGCAAGTTGCACTGTCCTATTGAAACCAAATGTCGTTGAAGTTATCCTCTTCAATGTTTGGAAACAAGATTTGCTAAGAATTGCACTGGTCGTTGACATAAACAGTGACTTTTTAATTATTTTCAAATAAAAATTATCTAAAATGCATTCGTCTTAAAAACGGAGGTGCATCTGCTTTTCAACTGTTGAGGAACTTATGATTTTTTCGATCCCCTAAGATGACAATTTAGTATCATTTCATTTCCTCCAAAATATAAATCTTCCATAAATTTTTCAGTAAAAAAAATGATCTTCACAAAAAAAAAAATTTCAGCCGGTTTACTGAAACAAAAATGCATCGGATGGTCTTGAAAGATTTTAGTTCATGGACCAATTAATTTTCCTAGGCCATCATACGGAAGTTTTTATACAGAATTTTTCTCAGAGAATCACAAGAAGAGCTTTATTTTTGATCTAATCAACCAGTTGATATTGACAGATGTTCCTGCACTTTTTGTGCAACAGGTATTATATTTTCAGGTAATGCAAACCGAATGAAAGCAAAAATTGGTGGTTAATCCATTAACAAAATTGCTTAACAAGTTACAACCTCTTTTTATTGGCCAAATTTTTCCCAGTTTCGGTAGAAGATTTTTTCCACTTTGGAACCATGGAATAATTTTTCTGTAAAAAAATTATCTTCATGGAAAAGATCTTCAGCTGATTTACCGAAACAAAAACGCATCGGATGGTCTCGTGATGTTTTAATTCATCAACTACTTGATATTTGTAAGCTTTTATGCGGAAGTTTTTATGCAGAATTTTCCTCAAATAATCGCAATAAGAGCTTTATTTTTGATCTAATCAACAAGTTGATATTGACGGATGTTTCTACACTTTTTGTGCAACAATCCCAACATTTTCGGGCATGCAAATGGGATGAAAGTAAAAACGAATAGTTCATTTCATTAACAAAAATACTTTACAAGTTGCAACCCCTTTTTATTGGCCAAATTTTTCACAGTTTGAGTAGAAAATGCACCACTTTGGAACTAAACTTTTCAATATTTGCCAATTTCGTAAATGTCAAATATTTTAATTACATTTTTGTTATATCACAAACGTCTGTACACTAATCGAACTCCAAATAACAGGTGGTTCAAATTCGCAGCAAATTAATGGTTCATTCTACATCTAAAAGAAAAAAGAATGTTTTTTTTTAAACTTTGAAATTTAAACCATATTTCCTGATTTATTCATACAACAATTACAAACATCACACCCATTGTATTAAGTTCAAAACGAAAGTATTTGAACAGAAGCACAATTCTTACAAACATCACAACTTTTCAATGACAATTTCTAAAACATCTCATAAATTTTTAAACTGTCCTAAAAGCAGACAAAAAACCTGATGCACTTTTGGATGATTTACATTGCATTGAAAGTTTTGTATCCAAAGTTTAATTCTGCAAAACTAAACATTCAAAGAAATGTATTTTGAGAAGAGTTTAAAACAAGTTGGTTTTTTCAAAAATAGAATACGAGACAAATATAATTTCCTTTTCTTTTTTTTTTTGGAAAAAATTTGCATACTTGTAATGTATAAACAAAATTAGAATTTAAACTTCTTTATTAATCACTTTTTGGTGAAATATATCAATTTCTTGTCATTAAAAATTTGGTCGAAAATTTTTTTGATGGTCAAAAATACCAATTACAAACATCACAACTATTGTATTAATTCTATTTCAACCCTTTTGTAGAGGTACTTTTACAAACGTAAATGAACAAAACTTAATAGAACAAAAAGTTTTTAGTTCAGAAAATATATTTCATTAAATTAATATTACGAAGTTGCACATCACATTTGAATATTTTTTGCGACATTGACAAAGAAAAATTTTATTTTTTTTCCTTTAAATCATTGTTTCCTAACCTGTGGTCCGCGGACCCCTGGGGGTCCGTGAGCCTATGTTTGTGGGTTCGCGGTCCCATTTGAAAAAGTTTGTGTTTTCTCGGGAAAAAATTTTTTTATACAATTGTATGAACCTTCATAAAATTCCATCAATACAATTTTATACATTTTCATACCTTAAATGGCCTCCTACAATTGCATTAAATATTGTAAAATTGTATAAAGTTTCATAAATTTTATATTTTTTTAGAAAATTTTGTGCTGAAAATGGCCTCCTGAAATTGCAGAAATATAATAAAATTGTATAAAAATTCATAAATTTCATAAATTGTTATGAAATTTAGTTAGTTTTTATAAAATTTAGTACCGAAAATGGCCTCCTAAAAAATCATAAAGTTTTTTGAAGCATTATCACATTTTGTAAAATTGTATAAAATTTCATCTAGTCATTTTCGGCATAAAAACTCATGCAATTTTATAAAATTTCATAAATTTCAATAAAATTTTAGAAAATTAAAATGATTCGATCTTGACTAGTGATTACAATTTTATAAATCTTTCTAAAATTTTACATAAAACTATAAAATATCATAGAATTTTACAAAATTTTGAAAACAATTTTGTTGGAAGGTGACAAGAATGTTGTAAAATTCTACGAATTTTGATAAAATTTTATAAAATTTGATGAAAATAAGTATATACAAATTTACAGAATAAGAGCTTGGATATGTTGATACGATTTTATAAAATTTGATACAATTTTATGAAATTTGAAAAACTCTTATAAAATTTTATAAAATGTAATAATTTTTTTTTAAATATCATACAACTTCAAACCTAAATTTTATAAAATTCTTTAAAATATCATAAAACTTTATAACAAATTTTATAAAATGATTAGTTGATCTTTGTGAATGTCTACAATTTTATTACTTTTTATAAAAATTCATAAATTTTTATCTAAATTCACAAAATATTACAATGGAATTTCACAAAATTTCCATATGAAATTTTATATGAATTTATGAAATATTATAAAATTCCATCGTTTTTCATAAAATTGTATAAAAAAAAATTTTCCCAGGTTGTTTTTTAATTTAATGAAGGAATACTAAAAAATAATATTGTCCGAAAATTGTATCTTTTTTTCACTCCTTGGCATTATGCTTGATTTCTTTGGGGGTTCGCGGCTGAAAAAGGTTAGGAACCGCTGCTTTAAACATTCAATTATGTCAATCAAACATTAAATTTTTGGAGATTTTTTGAGTCTTCATTTAAATTTTTTTTTCATTCTAAACATTAATCAATCAATCTTAAATTCTTCGACCAGAAAAAAACATCAAAATTCCACTTTTATGGTCCAAAAAAAAATTTAAAAATTAACTAAAATCAAAGCGTCGAAACCACTTAAAATTAGGCAATAAAATTTGACGTGAATTAGCCAGAACTATCTCAAACTATTCGTGCATCTATTCCACTAACTTCCAAATTGAAACATCTAAATATTCCACAACGATTTAATGAAACCGAAAACAAATTGTCGACGGAGAATATGAAAATCGTTTGAATATATCAGTGGCGACCTTTACGAAAAGAAAGAAAGACAAAAAAAAGAAAAAAACGGACGTGAAATACCAGAATGAAATTTATTACAATCTCATTCGGAGATTTCAATGCAAGATTATACATTGTAAAACTTTATTATTCAACGTTTGAAATAATTCGGTTGGCGTAAATGTGGTCTAGAACCGAAATGCATATGAGCATAATACATATGATGCAACCACCCTGTTTAATTGGGCAAGTGTGTAAAAATATATCAAATCGACATTCATTAACGTCGAAACGATAAGGTAACGATGCGGAGAAAACTCCAATTAGTCGAACGTTATGTAATTGAGGAAAAAAAAAATTGTCTTTTCTTTGGATATTTGTTGTTATTGGACTTAGGTCAACAACAAGTTGAAGGGCACTTTCTCAAAAGTTCGATTCGATTGATTTTGAAGTGCAATGGACGAGGAAGATTCGGACACATTACGGGACAAAACGCATCATTGCATTCTTATGCAATCGATGTGGCAACAATTTGTTGTTGTTGTGGTTTTTTCTTTTTATAGAAATTTAATTATGCTCGTTATATCAATTATAGCTTGATAATGGTGTGACATCATTTAATTGACGATTGACCAAGACTGGTTTTGATTGTCGAGGAAGTGCACGAGATGCAGTTGGTGCATACAAGTTGCATCTTACTCTCGCTTTTTATACAAATGAAACCGAAAGTTTCTGCTTCTCTTGTGTATTACCTACACTTTAGATGCCACAAAGAATAATCATTTTTTTAACCTTTACGGATTTTTTTTTGGGACCAATTTTGAAACGCTTTGCCACGCGATTTTTGTCATTTTTTTTTTGGTTATTATAGTTTATGCAACAATTACGTTTGAAAATTACGGTGAAAATTTTAACGTTAATTTGGACAAAATAAAGGTCGCACGCAATATTGTCGAAAGAGACTAGTCGAGTTTCGCAAGGAAATTGCATTGACAAAATGTGGGCCAAATTTGGATTGCTATGGAATTTTAGGATCTTTAGCCTTTTCTTTAATGAATCTATCCTGAATCCTTGGTAAAATATTTTATTTAATAATGCTGGAGAACATTCACATATAGTATGATAGACTTGAAAGTTTGTGATGTTTGTATTAAGCAATTAATAGACCAAAGGCATGTAGCCTTTAGTTTCACTTTACTTGATTAAATCTAAGAAAACTTCGTTTAAAAAACCAAAAAATTTAGAAAAATATTTTTAATCCACATGGCACATCAGTTATTAGAAGTTTGGGATATCTAAAATATGATATAATTATTTGCACAAATTTTGCTTTTAATATCAATATGATAGGCAAATGTATGTATGGCAGCAAAAATAGAGAACAAAGATTGTAAATGCCTGCAATTGTCATTGGTTTCAATTGTCATTTCGTTTGATTCAATTACCAATTTTTTCCATTTATCAGTTTTGCCAGTGCTGGGCTAAGAATATTGCCCAGAAAGTTGCTAATTTTCAAAAAATGACTTAAATTAATGGTTCAGGTCCCTTTTAGCGCTATCCAAATCTGGCAATATTATTTTTTCTACGTTTTTTTTTTATTGAGTTAACGATTTTTTTGTTTAATTCACTTCTAATATCGTATAACTAGCTCATTTGTTGATATATTTACATTGTGGATTGATTTACTGGCGAATTAAATTAAAAGCACAGTAATGCGTCAATGCTGTCAAACTATCAAGATAAAAAAGTTTATCTGCACATGTATTTATAGAAAATTAAATTCCCTACAAAAAAGGCCTCTTTAAAAATTTTTGTCAGACACGCCGTTTCCGAATAATCAAGCTTCTTTTTTTTTCTCAGAAACAAATGGATGAAAAGTTTTAAGGTCAAATTATTCTGACGTAAAATTTAACGCTCTACAAAAAAGGTCTCTTATGAATTTTCGATTAAATCATTCCATTAAAAGTTATTCAATATTTGTCAAAATGAGTCTTTTGTCAAAATATTTTCAGATAAAAAAATTTAAAAAAAAAAATGTGTATATGGTGTATTATATAAGTAGATAATTCATAAAAAAACTATCGCAATTTTTTTCGCCACAAATAATTTTATACGCCAACGTCGGTCTGATAGTTTTAGATGAAAATTTGGCAATTGTTGCGAATTAAAATCGATGCAACAATGTTCGCAAATTATAGAGTAGCAAGACGATTTTTATGGTGGTGGCTGGTAATTGTTGAGAAGATCTCGCGGATATTTCGTTACGTCTCGTTACAAACCGTTAAATCGCTCTTTGCATCAACAATTACAAAGAAAGAAAAAAAAATTACACATTCTGTTCAGTCTGCCCTGTTATTATCATTGTAATAGTCTATAAAATTATAACGTTTTACAAGTTAATTAAAACGAAAAATCTTCACTTCAATATTGGAATTAGCGCTGGTGGATGATGTTTGTACCATATAGCGATAACAGTTCGTGTAGGTAACCGATTTCTCACCGAATCTCTCCGTTTATTTAATTAATTATTGACAAACATTGAATAAAAACATAATTACTATATTATAAACTCAACTCTTTATAATTCTATTATTATTTTTTTTCCTATTTAAACGCGTTTTCGGCTCGAATTTCATCATTTTTTTTTCTTCGTTTTAGAAACATATTTTTTTAATGTCCTTTGTTGCACAATTTTCGGTCGAGTCTCGTTTCATTTCATTCTTTTTCGTCAGACAATTATTTGGTAAATTTTTCTTTATTATTATTAACGACTTAAATGTGCATGGCTTATGAAGAAATTGTTTTCTCATAAGAAAATATTTTTTTCGGTGGAACAAATTTTTGTTGGCTGGTTGCCTTTAATCGTTTAGAAATCATTGCGATTCTTCGTCTGAGAGTCGGATTTGTTTCAATGGATCGTTGATGAAGCGTTTAGGGGAAAACAAACATATCATTTAAATAACTTAGAAGAAAAAGTGTTAAGTATCTTCTTTGGGTAGCAATTATATCAAGATTTTCTCTAGAAATTAAAAAAAAATCAGAGAAATTGTTACATCAACAACAGATAACATAAAAGACCTGCAAAACGTGGAACAAGAATTGACGGTTGGCAATAAATACCCAAAAATCAACAATGGTAAATTCAGCTACCACAATCGATCGATAATATCCCAATCCACATGAAATTTAGAACCATATTCTTCTAATTAGTACTTCAAATCCAGAAGGTACTAAAACTCTATGGACCATTCCTATATCGTGAAAAATTATGATAGTTTTGCAAGTGCGCATGATCAACCTAATAAAAAGCTATGAAAATCAAGTTTGAGCTTTTCCAAAAATCCACGAACTAATTGGAAGTGAAAGAATTTCAAGAGGCTTTTTTGGAAAAGTCTTAAGGGTGGATCACCGTCAGAAAAAAAAATTTCGATTTTTTTTTCAAGTTTTCTTATAACATTCAAGAATAACGTCTTAAAAGGATTGGAATAGCTGACTAATGTATTTTCACTGAGAAAAATTGAATAAATTGATGGAAACAAAAAAATATCTTAAAAAAACTTTAAATGCGTTTTTCTCGAAATTTCGAAACTTTTTAAAACTGGGAGACAAGATTTCTCAGAAACTATCCGACGGATTGACTTGAAACTGGAGAGTGTTATATTTCAACTTGTCTTCTTGGTACTGATCCTCTGAAATTGGCCAAACCTCACCCTCCCTCCAAGTGGGAGAGGGGGAAAGATCCAAAAAAAAGTCGTTTTTTCACCTTTTTTTTTTCAAAGTCGCGCCATTTTGTGAATTTTCAACTTTTTTCGGATTTTCGAGGTTTAGTACCAAGAAGACGCATTACCAAAACCTACATTCTTTGGAAAATCATGATCCAACTTCCGGTTTCCGAGAAAACTTGTCTCCCGTTTGCCTCCTCATTTTTTGTGGACGCTTTTTCAAAGCGCTGTAAAAGGGGGAGGGGGGACATATCGGGCTAAATAAATAAAAAATAGTTCAAAACTTCAACTTTTACATGCCGAAGACTGTTTTTTAATATCTCTAAACAAAAAAAAATGGCAGCAGTTTTAAAAAATTCATTTTTTTTAACGTTCTGACGGTGATCCAACCTTAAAAAAAAAACTATCATATTAAAAGAGAAATTTATGAAAATTAAAACTTTGGAACTACTAGAGCAGTGGTTCCTAACCTTTTTCAGCCGCGGACCTCCAAGGAAATCAAGCATAATGCCTAGGACCCCTGAGTGAAAAAACGGTGCAATTTTCGGACAATATAAATGGGACCGCGGACCCTCAAAATATAGACTCGCGGACCCTCAGGGGTTCGCGGACCACAGGTTAGGAAACAATGTTCTCGAGGAATAAAACCGTGGAAAAAGACTAAAACTTTAACTATTTACCTGCAAATTTAATAATTATATAATTATTCTGGCCAATATTCTTCTGTTGGTCTTTTGTACGCTGTAGTTGGAAAAGTCTTAAGGGAAACTACAAATTTCCACGATTTCCAGAGGATTAAATAGTTTGAAGTTTAATCGATTGATTAGCAAATTTTGTGCTCAGATTATTGGGTAATTCTTAAATCTTTTTCTTTTGGCTTTTTAAGTGCTTTACTTGGAGGAAAAGTTTTGATATAAACTACCAAATTTGAAAAGTTACTAAAAAATTTTAAAATTTTCGAATTCCAAAGGATTAAGGGTCGATATTTTCATATTTAGACAATGGTATTTGTCTTCAAGATAAATTTTTATTCAGAGGATAGAAAAAATATGCGTACTTTTACATAAGAATAGATTATATGTCCAACATAAATGTATACAATTTATCAGGATACTAAAAGATATGGATATCCTTATCTTAAGGATATAATCTATCAATCTATGAGTGAAAATACCGGTCCTAAAAAGACTAAAGTCTTAACTATTAGTTAACAAATTTTGTGCATTTTGCTCAAAGCTTAATTATTTGGACAAATCGCCTTTTTCAAGCCTTTTTATCATTAAAAATTGGTGATCATCATAGAAATCATTATTTTCATACCAAAATCACTTGGAAGATTCACACTTGGAAATGCAGTGGTTTTTCATTGGTTTTTGGAATCTTTAATCCTTGGTTCTCATTGGTGCATTTTTCCACTTTTGGAGCTTCATTATATCAAAATTTTCTCAACAAATTAAAAAACTTTTAATAGACAAGAAGAAAAGAAGACCCAGAAAAGTAATTAAAGACTAAAAAAGTTAAAAAAAGCGAAAAGAAATCTAATTTCAGAGGGAAACACCTTTAGATGATACATTTGGAAAACTCTTAGAGAAAACTACCAAATTTAAAGCTCTAATTTAGCCAATTTTGTGCTTTGATTATTTTACATTCCTGCAATCTAAATTATCCAAGTTTATCTTCTTTTGGTCTATTCAACGTTGAAAATTGGTCATCATCAAGAAAATCCTTTTTATTTTACCAAAAAGACTCGGAGGAACCTTAAATCCAGTTTTTTTTGGTTGTCCCCTGCATTCTTATACCGTTGATTCTTATTGGTGCATTCCTCCACTTTTGAAACCAATTTTTCAACCCCAAAACCAGAAAATGTCCTGGCTAAGGTACTAGTTGTTGAAGTGATTACTCATCTTGGCTTACATTTGATCCATGGGGGGCAATATCGCCCCCCTATGATTTCTATAGCTTTTTGAAGATAAGAATTAATTATACAGATGGATAAAGATAACTTTTCAACGTTGAAAATTGGTCATCATTAAGAAAATCCTTATTTTTTTTCCAAAAAGACCAGGAGGAGCCTTAAATTAGTTGACTTCGGGTGCCTCCGGCATTCCTATACCGTTGATTCTTATTGGTGAATTCCTCCACTTTCGAAACCAATTTCTCAATCCCAAAACCAAAAAATGTCCTGATTATGGTTCTAGTCGTTGAAGTGATTGCTTATCTTGGCGTATATTTGGTCAAAAGGGGGCGATATCGCCCCCCCCTATGATTTCTATAGCTTTTTAAAGATAAGAATTAACTATACAGGCAAATAAGGATAAGTTGAAAATTGTCATTCCTTCCTTTTTGGAAAAATGGCTTAATGAGCTTATATGAAAAAGAAAGGTTCTAAAAAATTTTTTGTGTGAAAATTGGGACTTAAAAAGTTTTAGAATCTTGGGCTTAGAAGGATAAACTAAAACAAGAATCAATAAAAATTGAGATTTGTGTTTTGATGGTTCTTTTCCATAAATTTTTTAAATTATTTTTAAACAACACGTTTTATCGGTTTTCCGACTTCTTCAGGTATTGATATGTGGAGTACCTGAAGAAGTCGGTAAGCCGATGAAACATGTGCAAATCATAAAAATAAATACTTAAGAATAAAAATAAAAAAATGAAACACAAGTCAACCATTACTTAACAACAAATTATTTTTTATTAATATTGGTAAATGATGCAATTGTTGCAATTTTTCAAACGGAAATTTGCTTTAGGATTTATTGACATTCGACTATTAATCAATTGCCTAATGATTCATTTCTTGAGAAATTTTGGCAAAGTTTCCTTTGAGAAATCGAATTTTTCTGTAATTTTTTTGAATTTTAAAAATATGTTATTGCTTAAATGTTTAAACTGATAAATTTTATAAAAAACATTTCCTTTGAATTTTGAGTTAAAGAGCAAAAAATTATTCAATCAATTGATTTTCAAATTATAGATTTTGGACTCTTTTTTTAAATCCTATTTGACCTAAGTGCCCTTGGCACTTAGTACAATTTCAAGTGCAACAATCAACCGTTTTAATCAATCATTTTTCGAATAAGTTGGTTTTTAATTGCAACAATTGAATTTATTCAAATTATCCAAAGAAAAAAAAATTTTCCCAATGTAATTTTACTTCAAAAGTTAAAGCAATGCAAACACTTGTGAAAAAAATGGTCAAACAAAAATTTCTCCATGAGTCCACTTAAGAAAATGTGTCATCAAAAAAGAAAATTTTTGAACAATTGGTTGTGTAAAATTTTCATCATCAAATTTAATTTGTAAACCTAAAACATTCCAATTTCAATTAAAATAATTCTCCATTTAATGGTACTTTTAATTATCATTATTATTTGTTCATTATTATAATAATTAAGCAGCAAATGCATTTATAACAATCGCATTTTTCTCTCTGTAAACGAATAGAAAAGACAATTAAACACCATTGCCGGTTATAATGCAACAAGGAAATTTTGTGCAATTTTTTTTCAATTGCAAGTTGGGGAACGGAAAGTAGGGGTCCCACTTGGAATGAGAAGGGACCGTAATCTATTAATTTCATTTTACAACTAATACGTCACATTTATTATAGGACATTACTCATTTTTTATTCACTACTTACATAAATTTCATGACTCTTACATACTATTACAACAATATGAAATTGATGCGGATGGCGGGAGGGGGACAAACGGGTGGTAAAGAATGCGATTGCATTTCAACAAAACTGAAGGTTTTCGTAAACAAAAACCAACAAACTGCATAATTATACCAGAGACCGACAATTTTACAGATCCTGATTGCTTAATTTAGATCACATTTTTTTTTTTTCATTTGAAATGCTCATTATTATTATTTTTTCTTTTCGTTCGATTCATTCAAGGAAATTATAGTAATTTTATGTGTCTTTCTATTCTAAATGGGTCGAATCGAAAATGAAATTTCTTTTCATCAATTCCGGGTCTTGGAAATTGATACTATGACCAAAAATGTCTTTGTTGACTTTATTGTAATATTCAATCGTATTTTCCTCGTATATTGACGGGGAAATTGCCCAATATTTTTCTTTCGTTTTATTCAATAATTATCTGTTTACAAATATTGAAGATGAGTGGTTTTTATTTTTCATTTAGAAAGGTTTTTTTTTTTTTGGAGAGGAAAATTGTCTTTAACCCAAAAAAAAATCGTTCATTTCAATTGCATAAATTGCACTAGAGTTATGTAATTGGAAAATTCGATCACCTACTCCGAAAATTCATCAACATTCTTGGTCCTAGAACAAAATAAGTACGATTGATTTTTGTATTTTAAGTCCTTATAATCTTAAAACTTGCAATAATCTTCTTCATTGACAAATTTTCTTGTTTTCTTTATGGTTCTTAGGACCTTTTCTGAAAGCTTCCCTGGGCAGCATCTTAAGAAGACAAGCTTTGTTTCTAGTTTCAATTGATACGGTTTGTTTCTGTGATAAATCTCAGCCAATCGGATCTGTGAATGTAATTTCCAGTTCATGTCCAAATGGGGCAAGAGTAAAACAGTATGGGGAAGGAAATTTCCTCACCCATGCATCATTTGCATGGATTTAGCTTAGTATTTTATTCCTTTAGTTTGGAGATGCTTTTATAAATGTAGTGTACTATTAAAAGAGCATCCAGCATTCTAAATATCTTCAGAGTTACGCAATTGAAATTCGATCACTAACTCCGGAAATTCTTCAACATTCTTGGTCCTAGAAAAAATTAGTACGATTGATTTTTGTACTTTAAGTCCTTATGGTCTTTAAACTTGCCATAATCTTCTTGATTGAAAAATTTTCTTGTTTTATTTTTTTTTCGTTATGGTTCTTGGGACCTTTTCTTAGAGCTCTCCTGGGCAGTATCTTAAAAAGACAAGCTTTGTTTCTACTTTCAATTGATATGGTTTATTTCTGAGATAAATCTCAGCCAATTTGATCTTTGAGTGTTATTCCCAGCTCATGTCCAAATGGGGCAAGAGTATAACAGTATGAAGAAGGAAATTTCCTCTCCCATGCATCTTTTGCATGGACTTAGCTCAGTATTTATTTCTTTAGTTTGGAGATTCATTTTTAAATTTGGTGTACTGGTAAAAGAGCTACCAACATTATGAATTCCTTTTTTCCTTGGTTTAGAAGTATTATCCTATGTTCTTTTAAAGATTTCTTCATCATAACCTTTGAAAATTTGTCTTCTAAGTAGTAATTCCAGGATTTAATTTGCTCATTTCCGAAATCTATTTAATTATTCGATTTAAAGTTGTGCACTTCGGTACTCTTATAGCCGGTGTAAAAGAGTGTCCATAATTAACCTGATAAGCCGTTTTAAGAAACATGTAACCAAATAAAGATTCCTTTTCTGATTATTGTTGGTTGTATCCAATGACACAACTAACCCGCAAGTATTGCACATATGGCATACTAATTATTACTAATAGATAGAAGGTGGAAAAAAATATATACAGAAAAGTTTTCCTTTAGGTACATGACGATGGTGTAGATCTATGTTTAAAATACTGTGGTTATTTATAGTTTTTTTGGAATTTTCTCCCCATATTTTTGATCCATCAGTTAAACATAATATATCTTTGAAATGTGTAATATATATTCTTTGACTTATTATAATCGGAAAAAAACATTTCAACACTAATTTTGGTCTCCATGTAGTCTTTTATCTTCCAGAAGTTTGAATGATCGGCGTGCCTCAAGTTTGGTTTCATAGATCCCCAGCGATTGTGGATTTAGATCTCTTATGATCCCTTTTTTGCCACCCTTTTAGCAAAGATTAGGGAGAGAGGGGGGACAAAATTTCATTATGGCTTCCCGACACACAAGCCTTAATTGATCGTTTGTGATGTTTGTAATGAAATCTAATAACTTATAGTGGAAAGCTTTAAGTAAAACTTGCGGATTTTGAGTTTGATGAAATCAATTAAAAAAAAAAAACAATTATAAAATATGAATCACTAGGGGCTTGATGAGTCAGTCTCGCGGGTTTGGCAGGTTTTTAATGGTTTTGTTTTATTCATTGTTTGCCCTTATGTATTTAATAAATAAATCCCTAAGCTTTAAGGATGTTATGGAGGTATGTCAAAATACTACCAGACAACTAAAAGTTTAGTAGATTAACTTTTAATTTACTACTAAAGCACCTGTGAAAATTTTAAAACGATTAACTAAGTCGTTAAAAATTTATTACAATTTGAAAATACTTTAATTTTACATGTAATCTTACGGAGATTCGGTTACTAAATAGACTAATTATATTTTATTTTGCGGAAAATGTTACTAGTAACTTGTAGCTTATAACTTCAAAGTATGTAGCTTAAACTTTAGAAAACTAATTTTAAATAAATTTATTTGAATTCCCTATACGGTTTATAAGAAACAAATTAAAGAGACCTAAAATATGGTTTCTACTTGATACATTAATAAATGTATAAGAAAATGCGGAAATACTATCGTCAGCTGAGACGTACCATATTGAATATAGTACAAGTTGTGTTAGTACATTTGGTTAGATAAAAATCAAATGCATAGTATATCTTTTTCTCTCTCATTTGTACACACTGTAAGACAGAAAAGGATGAAATAAATCAAATAATTTATTCTCTAAATGGTGAGCATGCTACGCATGCGCATTTTCATCGTATGAGAGAGACATACTAAAACTTTCAAAGCTGCCAACCTATAAATTCAACAGCATATTCAAATTTTCATTATTTTATATAGTGTTGAATTATTAATTTAATTTTAATTTTTTAGATATAATTGCCTTAAAAACATGCTAATTTAATATTTAATTTATGATTTAATCATATTAAAAAAATACTTCTTTCATAATCTTAGTAAATCAATAATATTATGATTTGTTTAGTTGAAATCAAAGCATATTTATTCCCAAAAGTTAGTAAAAAATTGTCTATTTCTCTTAACTTAATTTTTTTCTTAACAATTTTTATGTTCTTTTGACTCCGATTGTTCCTCCATAACATCCTTAAACTTGAAAAAACCATATTTATTTTTTCTTCAAATTATTAGGATTTACTGAATGCCCTTATGTAACTGTTGAGGGTTAGTACCTCCAAAAAGGTTAAGAACCACTGCTGTACACAATTTCTCCATTTTTTTTTCTAAATCATATTTTTCCTTCGGAAAAATACTCAAATTTATTTTCATTTCAAAACAATTTCTTCCATTTGTTTCTGTTAATTAAATTACCCAATGGAATTAACGTGGAAATTGCCAAGTTACACGCACATTAGTCAATTGAAGAAAAGAAAAAAAGCAAACCTAAATATTTTCTTTAGTTGAATGAAACCATTTTATGTGTGTAACTTGTGTAAAATGACGTAACAATTAACATGCTGTATCATCGCCGTTTGTAGTTCATTCAAAAATTTAATTAAGAACAACACTGTGACCACCATGCTGTGTCAATTGTGTACAACTCCCATTTAAATGTTCCCATTGTTTTTATTCGGCGAAAAATGATTTAATTATGGTCCTCTTACATTATACAGTGCCTATAGAGTTGCCTATCTCATAGGAAAATATGGGGAAACATGGTGATTATCTTGAATATATTGTTGGGGATTTCGATACGGTTTTTTTTGGGCAACAAGAGAATTCAATTCGAGTAAATTGTGTTAATTAGGCTTTGAAGTGAATAATATTTCTTTTGGTTAATTGTAAAAGAAAATTTCATTACTCGAAATTATTAACATAATCTTTGGTGAAGGTATAATATTATTTTTGTGGTAATCTCATCAATCACATGGCGCGGCTTCTGTTGAAAGAAAAATGCGTAATATTACGAAGTCCATACGGTTATGTCCCATTTGGAAAATCAAAATTCAAAGGAACGTCAAGAAATTGTGTTGGGTAAGATGAAAAGTTAAAATTTATTAATTTATTCATAATTTGATTTGAATTTAGATTGTAAAAGATAAATAGATAAATGATGTAGACTGTAGAGGATCTAGAAATTAGATGATAATTTCAATAAATGTAAATTTCACTAATTACTTGCTCAATTTTATTCAAAAATTGACAGAATTCATTTAGTTCAAGTATCAACACCGATATATGATTAACTTGGAATTACATGAACAATATTTTTGATATACTTTTCAAAAAAAAAATATACGAAATTTGTTTACTTTTGACAAAATAATCATGACCTGATGACAGCCGAAAACCAACTTAATTTAAATACTTACAGTTTCAAAGGATTTCTTAACCTTTTTATTGAAAATTAAGAAAACATTTTCGCAAATAAATTGGAAGAATTCTTTTCAAATTGGTTGGAAAAGTTGTCCGAAAATCAATTCTTCGTAACACCATACGTTTATGGCTTTCCCATATAAATCCACAACAAAAATAATGCTTGAATCCCTTTTTTTCATGGAAATTTTGCCATAAAATTTATTTCAAGCAAAAAATTAAATTATCTTTGTTCAATTACTAAAATTTTTATGCGGAACCATAAGAAATATCAATGGAAACATAAACTGGGCCATTTGTGATGTTTGTAATGAATATGAGATATCTCATTAATAAAGTGATTTCTGATAAGAATTCAGACGAAAAAAATTAGTTGAAGCTCTTAGATTTGGGTTTTAATCATTGCTGTGTGATATTTTTCAGTGGTCAGGGAAATCTAAATAGAAAGGAAAATTGACTGAGAACCAATAAAGCATGTAAACAACATTTTGCTCTAACTTGACTATATTTTCCGTTTAATTGATCAAATATGATTTTTTTTTACTATAATCAAAGTCAGGGAAAAAATAAATTTCTACCTGGAAAGTCAGGGAATTTGTGTTGGAGTGGTCAGGGAAATCTAAATAGAAAGGAAAGTAGATTGAGAACCAATAAAGCATGTAAACAACATTTTGCTCTAAGTTGACTATAATTTTCATTTAATTGATCAAATATGATTTTTTTTTATAATCAAAGTCAGGAAAAAAAATAAATTTCTACCTGGAAAGTCAGGGAATTTGTGTTGGATACAAAATCTTTGAAGTTTATAGATTTTCTTGATTTTTTTTTTATGAAAAAACCTTAATCTATTCTAGCTCCAAAAAAAATTGCATAACTTGCACCTCGATTTTCCTTCAATTTCCAAACGGTTACATAAATAATTTTGAACGAATTTCGTGAGAAATTGATTTATATTCGCCTGATTCGATTATTAGTGATTTCCGTTTTTGGATTTTTATTGGAACTGTGTTATTAATTTTATTTATACTAATATATATTTAGACTTTGTGTGTGTGTGTGTATTTTTTCGAGAGTGAAACTAGGCCAATCGGGCCCTCGTCACTTGTGTTTGTGGATCATATGTTGATTGAGAAGGCCTTGTTGCTGGTATAGCGCAAGAATGCCGGAAACTGTTCAATCCTAATTCATTATTAGGAAATTTAATAATTACCACCGTTCGGTGCATTCGGCGTCATAAATAATGCACTCCTAGATAATCATTTTTTCGACAGCGACTAAATATTTAAGTCTATTTTGATGTCGAAAAAGGGAAATTTTCTTGGGGGTATTCGAAAAAATGATTTATTTGTAATTAATTTAAATTTTTACAAAGATTATAGGCTCATTAAAAGAAAATTTGGTGAAAAGTTTCAGAATTTCAACGAATTTTGACTTTCAGTAGCTTAAATTACCATCGAGGTTATTATTCTCGTTTCAGTGCCACCCAGCGAATATTATAATAATTTTTTTTTTTACTCTGCTAGAATTTTAAGGATTCTTAACAAATCTTAGGTTTCTTTGATTCGAATAGCTATTAGGAACAAAGGAGATAAAATCGCCGATTTGAATTTTGTTAATACCCGGATATGATCTCTATTTCCATAACAACCAATAATTTTCTGAGATAATAACAGAAAAAAAATGATATAATAGGAAGAAAAATCTCTATCTAATCTCCCATCATTCATGCATACAAATAAACAATGAATTATTGAATAAGACAAACGGTTAAGTAATATTGGAAATATAAATTTGAAAATCGAACAATGCACATAACATGTTGTGCATCCTATCCGGGGACGTGACGGCGATCTAAGATAGCTGCGACTATTTCCACCCACAACAACAATGCTCCCCTTGCCTCCAACAATGAGAGCGAAAGAGTGAAAGCAAAAGTGGCCTACAAACGACTAATGAGAGTAAGAGAGTCGATTGTTGTACATTAATGCAGCTTTGTCCATTTGTTTTATTATTATTACTATTATTGACGCCATAAACGGAATGCACAATTTATTGACTCATTCCCGTTATAAATGCATTCGATTTATCGCATATCATTGCTAACCAAATGCACTCTACCTCTATCCATTTCACTTGCCAATCTTTTAATGCAAAACATACAAAAAATGCATTCATTTGCTGATCGTAACGTCAAGATTGTGTTTATGTGCAATTTATTGCACTTGTGCAAACATTTAGAGTAGGAATCGATGGGGGGAGTAGGGGAGCAGGGGACAGGGGAATAATAATATACGATTTCCTTGTGACCATTAGAAATAGTTAGCGAATTTATTCGAAATTAATTAAATCTTTTGTTTTGATCAGGAAATGAATATAATTATGTTTGTTATGAAACTGTAACAGATGGTTGAAAACCTGTTGAGTTCCGTTGATAAATAATTTCTTAATTTTACTCTCATACGCTCTAGTTTTGTGAGACGTGTTTTGAAATTAAGTGTCAAGCATTGTTGCATTGGTCAATGTAACCAAAAGTAGACCAAATGCATTTTTAAAATGATTGAAAATCTCAATTTATACACTTAAAAATGCAGAAAAATCATTGAATTTAAAGTACCTAAATCGAGGTTTTATTAGTTCGACATTACAGTGACGTCACAGTACAGTAACTTCAAAATTACAAGGACGTTTTCTTACGACAAATGCATTTAAATACTAATAATAAGATTTAAATCGTTCAAACTGAAGGTTAATAGTTGAAACTAGTAACAATATAATTTATTTTTTTTGAAAAGTATATCATAAATATTGTTTTTAAGGTGTCAAAAAAAAAAATTATTGGGCAGGTTAGAGCCCTTAATATTAATATTAAGAGGTCTATCATCTTTAATTTCGATTTTTTATTTATGCTTTCATTTTTACGTAAATTCTGTCGAACTATCAAAGTAAAAAAATTTATCTGCACAAATATTTATAGAAAATTAAATTTCCTACAAAAAAGGTCTCTTTAAAAATTTTTGCTAGGCACACCGTTTCCGAATAATCAAGCTTCAGACATTGATATAATTTTAGATTTACCTTCTGTATTTTGGAATTTTGTAACTAACGAACAAATAAATATAAAGAACAGAACAATATAGATTCTTAAAGGAAATTTAATGCTCTACAAAGAAGGTCATTTAACGTTTTTACATAAAATCACTTTTTCAAAAGTTATTCACATTTAAAGTTGAAGGAAAAATTAAATTATTGTTTTTTTCGTTGTTGAACCAATTTAACAAGAGTGATTTTATGTAAAAACGTTAAGAGACCTTTTGTGTAGAACATTAAATTTACTTCACGAATCTATATTGTTCGTTTCTATATATTTATTTATTATATATTTATATATTTATTTAAAATAAAGAAGAAAAATCAAAAAAATATATCAATATTTAAAGCTTGGTTATTCAAAAACGGCGTGTCTGGCAAAAATTTTTAAGGAGAAGATTTTTGTAGAGAATTTAGTTTTTTAGAAAAATAAATTTCTTACAAAAAAGATCTTTGGAAAATTTTTGTCAGACACGTCGATTCCAAATAATCAAGCTTCAGTCATTGATATCATTTTTTGATTTATCTTCTTTATTTTCGAATTTTGTAACTAACGAACAAATGAATATATAGAAATGATCAATATAGATTCTTAAAGTTAATTTAATTCTCTACAAAAAAGGTCTCTTAATATTTTTATACAAAACCACTTTTTCAAAATTGGTTCAACAACGAAGAAAACAATAATTTAATTTTTCCTTCAACTGTAATTGTGAATAACTTTTGAAAAAGTGATTTTATGTAAAAATGTTAATAGGTCTTTTTTGTAGAACATTTAATTTCCTTTAAGAATCTACACTGATTATTTTTATATAACTATTTGTTCGTTTATTACAAAATTCCAAAATAAAAAAAATAAATCTAAAAATTATATCAATGTCTGAAGCTTGAGTATTTGGAAACGGCGTGTTTGGCAAAAATTTGTAGCGAGACATTTTTTGTAGGGAATTTAATTTTCTATAAAGATAAGTACTGATAAATTTTGTTACCTCGATAGTATTGACAGGATTGACGCAAAAATCAAAGCACAAATAAAAAATCGAAATTAAAGTCCTTTTAATATTAATATTAAGGGCTCAAACCTACTCAATATTTTTTTGGTCACCTTAAACAATATATTCGATATACTTTTCAAAAAAAAAAAAATAGTCGATTTTTTTGGCCCAGTCTTATAAGTTTGCTAATTTACCCTTAAGACATCACTTTACAGTTAGTTATCTGACTAAAGAAGTTGAAAAATTTGCTTCGAATAGTTATAATGAAGAATAAGGGCTGTTATTTTTTTTTTGAGTATAGCCTTTAAATACTTTGATTCTATGTCCAAATTTTTTTCTCATTGGTTGACTTATTGTTGAGGAAAAAAATTATTTTCTGATCCATGATTTTTTACGATTTATTCCCAAATAAAAAGACTTAGAAAGTTGAAACTTGGAGGGAAAATGTATCATTTTAAGACCAATATGTTCTTCAAAAAGTCGACCTTTTTGAGATCGATTTTTCATTGTTTTCGTCCTATGGCTTTTTCTATACTTTTTGCATAAGTCAATTTTTAAATTCCAGAAAAAATATTCCCTACATTTCCCTCCAAATTTCAAATATAAGTCGATAGATGGCGAAAATAAAGTTTTCCTTGAAAACTTATTATTATTCTTATTATTTTTCAATGAAAAAATAAATAATTTTCCTCATTTGCTCATCCTCAAAATTAAAACTGTTTTTTCTGGAAAAATTTCAATTTTTCAGCACTGAAAATTGAATTTTTCCTCCCTATTTATGGCCAATTTTCATTTAAGAATTGATCTTTGAGAATTGCATGCATTTTAGTGTTGAGTGACCATTTCTAAAGCCAAATTGGTAATCTGGGAGGATTTTTTTGTCTTGTATTATTGGGTGTTTTAAGAAGTAATTTTTCATATACTTTGCTTATGATTGGAAGCATACTTATTGGTCGGTATGAACCAACTTCTTGGGGAGGTTTTCCAGGTTTCAGGATCATAATAATCAACGCTATCTTCCATTGTCCTAAATCGAAAATTTAAATGGTAAATTGATCGAAACGGTGTTCTAGCCAGGGGGATTACAAATTTCTTAAATCGGGTCTTTGTCGGCGGCCATTGGCCGATATCATTTATTATTCTTAATAAAAAAAATGGCATCAAATAAACATAATCCAAAAGCAAAACTAAAGTTTTTCATTTAATAATGCTTTGTAGTTCTACTCAAAAAGTCCAAAGCACTTTATACTTCAAATTTTTCTTGCAACAATGCTTAAAAGTATTCATTAAAATTTTTCAACTTAAATTCATAAAACAAACTTCCATTTAGCCTTGATTTTTATCAATTTCTCTTTTTTTTTGTATTTTCGAAAAATTTGTTACTAAAAATATCGATGCTTATTTACTGCTCAGTTGGAAATGTGTTATGTTTGATTCCGAAATTTGGTAACTGTAAATGATTGAAAGTTGCTATGAAAATCAAATTTATAATCGAAAAATTTAAAAAAATATAATAAATATTAAATTCAAGGTCTTACCAAGCAATTTTTCGGTGATTTCTTCCTCAAATTCACGATCTATGAAAATTGGATTAATAATTGTAATTTATTAGACCTCTCATTTGAAAGTCTAATTTGATTTCAGTTTGGCGAAAAAAAAAATCATTCGAAAACTAATGACCTTAAGAAATTTTTGCAGACGCTTATATGTATGACAAAATTTGAACGTAAAAATTTGGTCGTGTTATTTTCAACGGTGGTGTATTAGATCGATCGACTTTGCTTGTTTGTTTTTTCGAGTGATTTGTTGAAAAAAAGTTAATTTTATTTCACCTTGATTTCTTCTTGAATTTATTAATTTGTCAATTAAATATTTTTTTTTAAAAAAAAATTCCTTTCCCTTTCATTTGGCCCGTGAGGAACTTTACAGTGTATTGACAGGGCCGTGAAACCTCCAAGAGGGGCCAAAGTTGAAGGACATTTAAACAAAGTTTTCATGCAACTTATGACCTCATGGCAAATTAAGCGATTGAAAACAATTTTTAGTGGGTTATTGCCAAAAAAAAATTAAATTTGCATATATGAATATCCGAAAAAAAAAAAAACGTTAGCCTTGCGACTCGTCGTTGACTTGGCAAGAATTTCGGTAATTTGGCGTTTTTTTTTTTTTGCAGCGGAGTGGAACGGAAAACGAGAAAAAAAAATTATTCAAGTTTCGAAGCAATAAATTTTTTGTGGCCTATCACGATTGTTCGTTTTTCTGTTGCAGATATTTCGTCGGAACAATTCTACAATTCCAAATCCATCGAGCGCTATGTCGTGCAGCTAATCAGTTTGACCCAAACGACCCCGACAAGCCGTTACATAAGTGCGACATATATCGCAGCAAAGAAGCCGGAAGAGTTTTAAGGTAAATTTTCTTATCTATTTTTTTCGATTTTATGAACCACGAATTGCTAATCTTTTCTACATTTATTGCAAATCAATTATTGGTTCTCGAATTAAATTTCACGCCATCGATTTTTGTTATCTTCAACTTGGAAATTCTTCAGTAGGACTGGTGAAATTCTCATCTTTTCCAAAGTAAATAACTACTAGAGAATAAAACATTCCAAAGGCGATTTTTTGGGCTTAAATCGTTCCCCAAAATCCAAAATTTTCATTGGTTTTTAATTGCATTTTATAGACCCAAACTTCAAAACTTTCAATTCTTGCATCATCATCATCAAGTCTGTGTTTTCATTCCTTCGGAAAAAAAACGCGCCATAAAAATGTCTCCAAGATCCATAATTTACACATTTAACACGAATTTTTGAGAGGCACATTTTAATTAGAATAAATTTTACTGCTCATAAAATAACCACTGTTTTTTTTGGATGCTAAAGTGGCGCCCAAAAAAACAGATTGATTCATTTCCAAACAAAAAAAAAAAAAGGTTTGTGTTTATGTAAACGCGTAAAAAGTTATACGAACATAAAAATGTTTGGATTCACTGGCATAATATTATCCAGAAATGCCCAAAATGGCCAATCAGTTATTAGTAGCTATCAGTTATTGGTTATTGTCTCTATTTTGAACTAACTGTTTGTTGTCATTGGTTTCAATTGTCATTTTATTTGATTCAATTGCCAATTTTTACCATTTATCAGTTTTGCCAGTGTTGGGCTGCAAATATTGCCCAGAAATTTACTAATTTTCAAAAAATTGCGTAAATATCTGGAAATACCATTTTTCTCTACTTTTGTTTCATTAAGTTAACGATTTTTTTGTCTAATTCACTTCTAATATCGTTTAATTTACTCTTCTGTTGGTAAATTTTTATTGTGGTTTGATTTACTGGCGAATTAAATTAAAAACACAGTAGAAAGTGCAACGTTGGCAAATATTGGTATCGCTAAAAGAGATATAAGCCAAATTGGCTACTTATCCAAATTGTTTGTTAACACAATTGACTATTCATACTGTTTAGTATTTCACTATATTATACACAATTGACTACTAATACAAAATGTTTATCTCACATAGGTATACGAATTAACTATTTATCAAGACAGTATGGGTCATTTGTTCGAAAAATAGTTATTTAAAATATTTACAAAATAGAAAAGGAATATATTCATAAGCTATCATGTAAATATATGGCTAAATAATTATTGCTTATACATACTATTTGTCTAAATGGTCAAATGTGCATACAAAATACACTGGGCCAAAAAAAACGACAATTTTTTTTTTAAAGAAGATCGAAAATATTGTTCAAGGTGACAAAAAAAATATCGGGAGGGTGTGAGTCCTTAATATTAATATTAAGAGGTCTATCATATTTAATTTCGATTTTTTATTTGTACTTTGGTTTTTGCGTCAATTCTGTCAAACTATCGAAGTAAAAAAAAATTATTTGGACATATTTTTATAGGAAATTAAATTCTCTACAAAAAAGGTTTCTTTAAAAAATTTTGCCAGACAAGCCGTTTCCGAATAATCAAGCTTCAGACATTGATATAATTTTTAGATTTATCTTCTTTATTTTGAAATTTTGAAACTAACGAACTAAAAATTATATAAAAATAAACAGTATAGATTCTTGAAGGAAATTATATGCTCTACAAAAAAGGTTTCTTAACGTTTTTACATAAAATCACTTTTTCAAAAGTAATTCACAATTAAAGATGAAGGAAAAATATTTTTTTTTTCGTTGTTGAACCAATTTGGAAAGAGTGATTTTATGTAAAAATGTTAAAAGACTTTTTTTGTAGACCATTAAATTCCCTTCAAGAATCTATATTGTTTATTTCTATATACATATTTGTTTGTTAGTTACAAAATTCCAAAATAAAGAAGATAAATCTAAAAATTATATCAATGTCTGAAGTTTGATTATTCGGAAACGGCGTGTCTGACAAAAAATTTCAATTACACCTTTTTTGTAGGGTATTTAATTTTCTATAAATATTAGATGAACCGGAAAATAATGTAATTTTTATACCAATTCAATTGCCATTTATCCAGCTTATAGGTAATTTCAAAGTGATACTAAAGACATTTAATGATTAGAGTAGTTAATCAACTTAGTAAAAATTACAAAAAAAAATTTATTCCATTATATAAATTAAAATGGTAAAACCCAAACCCGAAAAAATATAAATTTGGTATTATATGCCCATCGAGTTGACAGGATAGCAACGCAAAGTTGTTGCTATAACCTTTTTAAATGTTCACTAAATGCATTGGAAGTTCATTAATGCCAAATGATTTTTTTTAAGTTTCTTTTCAATTATTTTAATTTCTCCAACAGTACCAACGAAGTATAACCAAAAAATTTCACCAATAAAAATTTAAGGAGGGAAATCATGCCAAATGTATGCCAGAAAGTTGAAAAATTATCAAGTAATCTTAATCAATCTTAATCGATCGACCAAATATCTAAAAGTGTCCAAAAACTTAACAGATAAAATTCCATGCTGCACAATGGTTAATGCAAGACTTTTCTGCAAAAGAAAAGCCCTGGAAAACTTTCAGTAATACAGGGAGAGGTGATATTGCCGTATCCACTATAATTGTCCAAAGTTAATTCATCGGATTTCTTTTTATTTCAATTGTTGCCACATTTAGTAATTGGTTAAAAAAATGAAAGCTTAAGATATGACAAAAATGTTTATTTTTTATATTTTTCTTGCCAATCATATGACATTAAAAATTTGTACTTTAGATGCCAAAACATTGATACTATTGAGGCTGGTTATATCATTAATTTAAAATCAATAGTTTTTGGAAATGAAACATGTTTCACAAATTTTTCTTTTAAGTAAATTTTAAAGGGATTATTCAATCGTAAGACTAAGAGAAAACAACTTTTTCCGCAATCCAATGTTTTCGCTTCGGAAATTAGTTGACGTAATCGTAATCTCCGACGACCAACTCGATTGATAATGAGATTACAGTGATTCAATGTCAAGATCAAGATTATTACAAAATGTCGACGAAGAAAGGCCAAGAAAGTACCTACCTGAGCAATTTGCAATTATCTTCGTCCGTCCGAAATTGAGAATTATTATAAATCAGCGGGCGGTCTGCAAATTATTGCATCAAGTTAATGAAACGAAACGACTGCGAAGTCGTTTTGTGAAGTCGTTATGTTTTCGGATTGCTCCGATGAAAACAAAAAGTAAAAGTATCCAAAAAATTTTGCAATTTTGACATTTTCTTTTCCTCAGTATTTACTGAGTACCTACAGCGAAATAATTTGTACAGTTCCAGTTGAAAAATTCGCTTTGGAAATGAAATTTGTCGAAATTTTTCATTCTAATTTTTGCAATTGTCGTTTATGATGTTAACCGTAACGTCTTCTGCGTGAAGAAGACGTGATATCTTATGAAATTTTCGTTTTTTGGGACTACTGATAGTCGGTCAAATTTAATTGGATCGACCGATTTATAGTTTCCGGAAAATAAAAGTTTTGTTACACAAATGAAATTTAAATATGTACCACAGTACATGGAAATAATAGCTCATAATAACATTTGTTATTCAATCGATTTCTCGAATGTGTGTAGGGTTTTCCACGTTCACTTCGCCGCCACCATTTGTTGATCACTGGCACGTGAAATCTGCACACCAAAGTCAGCTCTTTTCCTGGTTGCTGGCCTTACTTAATGGCCCAAGTTTACCCAGAGCATTCAAATCAATTTTTCCATTAGACTAAACATGTAAATATATATTGTGTTATATAAGCCACTCCACATACCCAACCAACGATCATTTTCATCCCTTGATTTTTCATTTATGGAAAATTGGAAAGGCGTTTTCGCCTTTAGAGGTCACCACAATCAAATGGTCTTATGTAAATGAATTACAAAAATGTACATTTATCAAAGAAAACACAACGACTTAGTCATAATTCCTTTCACTCTTATTTATTTACTTATTTTTTTTTTGTTGGTGCTCTTAAATAATTCCAATCTCTTTGGATTCGTAAATTTGCGCCCGAAGATCGCGGTAAATGCAATAACGGATGCTGTGCGAATGAAGGGCAACACAAAAGACATATTTGGCCGTTGATTGAGCAACAATATATCCGCCCGTGAAGGTTATTTAGCAAGCCAAAGAAATGGCAATTGGTTGCGGGTTTTTTTTTCGACAAATTTTTGGAATTCAATCATTGCTATTTTTCTCTATTCTTTCAGATCTAAATCGATGTATAATGTGAAGTATATAGCAGGATATGGTGGACCAAATAAAACACTGCTAATTTGTTTGGTCTACCATATCCTAATATATCCTTTACATTGTTATTTTTGACTGATTTTTTGAAGTTATACTACTTTATCGACGTTAAAAAAAACATAATAAGAGGGAAAGTTTTAAAAAAATTATGCTTTAATGCTACAGTATGAAGTTGTTTAGCGAAAAACTTCAAGTGGGTCAAATTTGGTTGATTTTAGGGAGCAATTTGGTAGTTCTTAAAAAAGCTAGACAAGTCGACCATAAATGTTTCACGAAATTATTTCAAAACAGCGTTATTTTCTAATGTACTAGTCAAAATAAGATTTTTTCGCTAACTTTGAACAGTTATACTATATATACAATATATAGAATATATTGCGGTCCAATTTATGAAGTATAATTTAATATTATAATAATGTAAAAAAATCATACCATAAACATAAATTTGAACAGAATTGATGATCACTGAGGAAGATTGCTTGGCAATCGAAATACGTATCTGGGCAATACGTCACAAATATTTTTGTTTGAACTTCTGTTCAAATTTATTATTATTATTATATGAAATTATACTGCATAAATTGGACTGCAATATATTCTATATATTGTATACACACTAATGTACTAACTTTCATTTTTAGCTACCTAAATGTACTAACATAACTTGTAATATATACAAGACAGTACGTCTCAACTGACGACAGTGTTATCGCACTTTCTTATACACTTAAGTAAAAATCACATATTTGGTATAATTTTTCTTTGTTTCTTATAAACTATATAGTGAATTCTAATAAACTTATACAAAATTAGTTTCCTAAAGTTTAAACTAAATATTATGAAAGTTTGAAAGTCTGCTTGATTTCCGAATCTTCATAAAATTACATCTAAAATAATAGTATTTTGAAATTGCAATATCTTTTAAATAACTTTGTGAATTGCTTTAAAATTTTCACAAAAATTTGATCATTAAATAGAAAATATTTTCCGAAATTTTTAACTGTCTAGTAGCATTTTAACATACCTCAACTTCTTAAAGCATTGACATTCTTTGTCGTAGTCTATACGTTAAATCTTGGATAATAAACGCAGAATATTGCACATCTTTTAATTGGTACACAAAAAAAAATATTTTCGGAAACAAGGAACTGAATAAACAAAGATAAAATTCCCGAGATACATAGTTAGTTATCCAAAGGATCGAAAGGAATATGGATGGCAAAAAAGAACAATAGGCAAATCTCTTTTTAAATTCATAGGCAAATATGTAAATAGCAGAAATGATGAGAGCCGTACAGGATATAAAAAAGCATGGTGAGGGATTGTACCATGAATAAGTTACGATAAGTTATAAGCTTGTGATTGGAAAAAAAGGAAGATAATCGAATAAAATTGTGGAAATTTATCTTTAGATAGTAATAAAATAAAAAATCTACTATCAGCTGGAGAAATAAAGATGAACCCCTTAAAAAATCGGTAAATTTTCAATATTTCCCACTTATAAAATATTTTTCAACCCTACAGTTGCTAATGATTTTATAAGCAAAATAATAACCAATATACCTTAAATTGACCTTTCCAATATAATGTTTACCAATTTTTTCTGTTTAATATAATAAGGGGCCATTCATTTACTTTCGATGGGTTTTTGATGACTTTTGACCCTTCATCTCCACCTCCACACAGCGTGTGTGATGTTTGTAATTCCTGAATATCATTTGGTTTCTACTAAATAAATATAATTTGGTAACTTTTGACTTTTCCCACCCTATCCCCTAAAAGGGGTAACTCCCCTCCCCGGCTCTTTTTTACATAAGATTCCTAACATCTTAACTTTTCAAAATTCTGTATTTTTCTTACGTTTTTACGGTTGTTTATGTTAACGGGTTCGTAAGGATTTGAAATTAAAATTGATCCGTGAATTTTGGGCCAAATGTAATAAAATCCAAGTTTTTCTACAAAAAAAAAAAAAATAAAAAATGGATCTCAGTGAAAAATATCAACTGAAAATTTTAACAAATGGATGCTGTTAAAGTGGGCCAAATGGTGCCTCCGAACTGAGATAAACGATCTACAAAATTTCATTATTTGTACTTTGTTTACAATAAAAACTCTATAGTCCTACAGTCAAAAGACATCTTTTGAACCACCAATTGAGCCAATCGTTCAAAACAATTGATCAGCAGGAGCCAAAATTGATCGATAGATCAACAGATGAGATGCTGCGCTCCCTCATTATAACAATTTCGAGCTTTACATGCCTTTTATTGCCCGGCAGAAGTTGTAGGAGTAATTTTGCAAAAAAAAAAAATCCCTCTTTACTTATAGTTAAGACATGAACCAATCGATTGTCATTTGTTTTGCCCATGGCCAACACTCTTGATCTGGTTTAAAAGCTTATTTTAAGGAATCTTCTTGAAAATTGGTTCTTTTACCAATGAGGAAAAGTTGTTTTACTTTTTAAAAAGCAATGGCTTGTCGAAAAAAAATGTATACATACATATATATGAATTATTTATTCTGTTTAAACTTAATATTAGCCAAAATAAAAAATTCAAAGCAATTTATTAGGTCTTGAGATTAACAATGTTTAAATTCTTGCAACAATGCCTTTCTCATGATTATGCAATCCATTGGCCTATGGAACCTCTAATTAAAACAATAAACAAATAAATTCATAGTTAATGAGTAAATTTTCAAATAAAAAAAAAATCTAACATGTACAATGGAGCGCGCGCGATTTGAAATCTATACAATAATGATGGTCACGATTGCAATATTTATGATATGTTTTGTCGTTCAACTGGTAAACCTAAACGATCGTATCGATTGATCTATAGATCAATGGTTGAAAAAAATCAATATGGATCACACCACACTGTAAGATTGTGCAAGTGATTCCAAACAATTGGTCCCGACCACTTTGTTGAAAAATTTGATTAATGATTTTACGATCGAAAACGCGACGACACTTGCGTGGCGATCGATTTTCGAGACTGAAATTCTTTCATAATTTTTCTCTTTTACTTCTTTAATTCATTTGAAGTAGGTAAGTTTGTTATAGTTTGTGTTAAACTAGATCACGGTAATTTTGTTGCACGAATTGGAATGTTTGCATTGCCTTTAATGGATTAGAGACCTAAGTGAAGACTGTTGAGAAAAATCTGTTACACAGCCTCCGTGGTGCTGCTTTTGTAACACATTTTCGATGCATACATAAATAATAATGGAGCGTCACAAAGAATGGCCGGGTGGGGAAGGACAGAAGGTTCTTGTTTAATTGATTTACAATTTGCACTATAAAATAATTATCGCAAAAGTGACATGGAAAAGATATTCTCAAAAAAATTGAAAGGAAAATCGATTGCTACCGTTGGAGTATGGGAAATTATAAATAAACATTAACCTTGACCAAATGTTTGCAAAATAAATTCACTGAGAAAACCATTTGTTGCGTTGAATTGGTCTCGAAGAAAAAAAAATCCTTAAGTTTTAAAAATTATATGTTTTTATTAAATCGTTTGTCCTGATTGACTTATGAATCAATGAACAGCCTTAACTGCTGGTTGCTAAGTCGTGAAATTTGTAAAACATATCCCCTATATGATGTTGAGGCTCTATACGAAGGAATTTTTGAGAAAAATTAATAATTGATGCAGAAAATTAATAATTGTTTAATGAGGGTAATTTCAGATGGCAATTCTAACCAAATCGTGTTACTATAACTGTAAAAAGAATAACCGAGTAAAAAATGATGCAGGGAAAGAAGAAACAATGAATGATAAACTTTTAATAGCTCAAAAAATGAGCTGGAAAAAAATTTTGGCCGAAAAAAATAAGGTTTACAAAAAAACATTATTACACCCCTGTTTTACGGTGAAAACCCTTGAAAAAATTCATAAACATAGCCCATACTAGTGGAAGAAGTTATTAATTTTTTCATAATTTTTTAATCGTTAATAAAGTCAAAAAAAAATTAGAGATGCAGAAAAACACCATTAGTGAAAGTGGTTGATTAAAGCTAAATGCTTTGGGGCCCAAGTGGCCCAAAATCAAGAGAAATGGACTCAAATGGATGAAAACTTTATCCAGGAATAGCAGAAGAATATTTATCTTATTTTTTTTAGAATAATAAAGAACTAAATGTTTCAAAATTTGCTTAAAATTTTGGCTAAGAAACTAGAATATTTTAGTGAGAACACAATAGTTGCATTTGTATGCAAGTGCTGCTGAATAAACATTAATACTTGTTTAATGAGGGTATTTCCAGTTAGTGATCTTAGCCAAATAGTATTTTAATCGGAAAAACAACAACAGAGTTAAAATTGATACAAGGAAAGAAAGTATTGTGAAAAATGAGCTCTAGAAAACTTAAAAATTGACCTGGCAAAAAAATTTTCGCCGAAAAAATAAGGTTATTACACCTCTGTTTTATGGTGAAAATCTATGAAAAAAATCATGAAGATAGTCCATATTAGTAAGTAAGGCTGTAATTTTTTTCATAATTTTTTGATCGTTAATAAAATCAAAAAAAAAATTGAATAACAGAAAATCACCATTACTGAAAGTGGTTGATTAAAGATCAAAGATTTGGGGCCCAAGTGGCCCAAAATCAAGAGAATTGGACTCAAATGGATGAAAACTTTTTTCAGAAATAGTAGAAGAATACTTGTCTTAAATTTTTGTGGACTTATTAAGAACCAAATGATAAAAAATTTGCTAAAAATTATGGCCAAAAAATTCGTAAATTTATTTTTTTGCGAAAAAACATAAAGTTGCATTTGTATGCAAGTGCTGCTGAATAATTGATCGAGAAAATCCCACTTGTTGATTTTGTCAATAAATTTCCCTTTTTATTTTCGTGTTAAACATTGTCATTATACAGTCTTATGCATAATATTTAATGACATATATGACGATATATGCGCCGGCCTTTCGGTTCTGAAAATAATTAATACGTGCACTCCTGATTGGATCTAATTAGAAATGAATTTCGTTCCGATCCGTTGATTGTCTACGCGTCTACGAAACGTCTTTCGTAACACAAACCTACGTAAGTCCCATTATAATATATCTTTCTTTCACTACTAACAACAATCCATCGAAAAATGCACAATATTTCCTTGCGTCTTTTTCCAATTGGTGCACTTTGTGGAAAAAAGACATAACGAGCAAAAGAGTGCAACGTGCATACGAAAGAATGACAAAAAAGAAGAGAACGAAAAACATTTTTCTCACATTTGCCTCGAATGTTACATAAACCGTAGTATGGTAAGTGCATCGAATGCATGTGTGCACCAAAGTAGAAAATATATGTGTAAATTGGATTGTTATTTGTATTTCAATGGAAAAGATGAAAAGTTGGGTGGAATTTTTCGCCGAGTTTATCGATAATTCCTTTCGTTTTTGCGATACCTTTTACCACAATCGATTTGTGCAGAGAACTGTCAATATTGGCCACGATTTTCTTCGTGTAGATTATTGATTTTATCAAAAAAATGTTTAACAATTATTAAGACTAAAAAAAAGATTTAAATATGTATATAATTTTTCTGTAGTAAACTTAATGATTTATTTTGTCGATAATGCCATTAAAAGTTACGTCTTACGCAAATAATCTTTAGTGTAAATCGATCACTTGTTACTCCCAATTTGGAAACTGGTATTTCAGTGTTAATAATAATTGATATGAGTAATTATTGCACAGTTGTCATTAGCCTTCAGATTTAATATAATTAATGAGTTAAGAAAATGTTTACATCAGAAATTCTGGTTTAAGTTTAGAAAATAAATCATTTAGTAAAAGATCTCTGATATTCCTTCGAAAAAAATATACCAAAAATATTTTTTTTTATACATTTTTCTAAGCCTATAAAGTTTTGCATCCCCAAAATGTGCATATCTCTTCGATACTTAAATCAGGTAAAATCTATCCCACAAAACATCAAAAAATTATTTTCTTCTGTGAAAATATTTTTACCATTTGAATGCTAAGATCATATTAATTTTTTTATACATTTAACTGTTATTTATAATCGCACGAAAAAGCCATAATAAAATACAAAACGTTGGACAAACACAAGAGTAAATTATTTGCAAATAAAATAAGATCCTCAAGTCTCTTAAACTACATCAAATTGAAGATAAACTGCAGAATCAAAATCAATACTAAAATCAAAACAACAGGTTGTTGTTTTACTAACAGGTTGTTGCATGTATGCCAACCCAAAATTGTATTTATTGTCATTATATGTTGAAAAGGAATCATTTTTTTACGAATTTTAGGTATACGAAGTTCCTTGATGGTCCTGGAAGTTCAACAACCTCAACATCTAAAAAAATTATTTAAATATTTTCTTTGAATTGTTTTCTAGAGATTTTTAGCAATTCTGATTATAAAATTCTTCGAAAAAGCAGTAATAAATTTCAGAAAATTGATTTGGCAGAAAAATGAAGAAAAATAATTTCAGGAGATGAAATCTACGTCTATTCCTACTAAGTAAACCTCAAATTTATAATCAGCGATCCCAAAAACTTTTGCATCAATAATTTGAACTCATTTCGATCAAAATTCAGGAGATTACCTGCAGGAGATGAACTTTCTGGACCATCAAGTAAATCGAGGCAGCTAATATTTGTGATCAGTGATCCCAAAAATCTTCAGTAATAAAATTTGATATAATTTATGTCTTTTTCGCAAAAAATAATAATTCTACTTGCCATTTGAAAGTTATACATCCAACAAATGAATTTGGGGACGCACAATTGCAACAATTGGTTTAAATTGAAAATAGAAAATGAAAATATTTTTATTTAAAATTTTTGGCGAAAGTATCAAAGTTTTAGAGGCATCTGAATTGGATTTCGTCTTTAAACACTGGGTGATTTCATCGAACTATTCTAACTATTCTAAGACCAGAATAGTAATAAGTATTAACCAAATAGAATAGTAATAACCAGAATAAGTTCCGAATTTCATGGCGAAAGTTTCAAGGTCCTAGAAGCATGGAGAAAAATTTTAAGAAATAATTTCTGGATTGGACTTGTTCTATAAATATTGCCGGTCCAAGATGTATAAATTACACAGGTTGCCTCATGAAAAAAAAAATGACGTCATACGAAGAATTTTGAAATTTTGATCAGTCTGAAGATATGTACGAACTTCTTCTGGATACGTAACGTAGTACATGAGGCCACCTGTGTATTTTTTATAAACCTTGGTTTCCATCGAGGTTTCTAAAACCAGAATAGTTCGAAATTCTTTAGAATAAGTCCCGAATTCAAGGTCCTAGAAGCAGGGAGAAAAATTTTAACAAATTATTTCTGGATTGGACTTTGTCTATACATATTGCCGGTGTTTTCATCGACGTTTCTCAAACCGGAATAGTTCGGAATTCTTTTGAATAAGTCCAAAATTTCTTCGTTATTTTTTCCTCTAAATTTTTAGCATTTTAAAAGATAAAAACTTTAATCCAAATTTGTTTTTATTGTTGCAGTAAATTGATGAGTGCTGGCTCTAGTCGATCCTGGTCGGAAATACTTTTCGACGCCACTGGCGAATCGCGTCTGGACGGCACAGCCGTCCGCGACTATTTCCGCCCGCTGGAAGAATGGCTTCGCAGTGAAAATCTTCGCACCCAAGACTTCGTCGGCTGGATCTACGACGGTGATTATTGCAAACAAAGTCTGGAAACGGCCAATCTGCAAGTGTACGGTGGTTTCTACAACAATGCACCCGGCCAACAATACTCTGGCGTCCTGTTGACAACACTTGCCGTCATTTTGGTCGTGTTTTATGATAATTTGTTGTAAATGGAAAAATTCCAAAAAAGATAAACTTTTATTTATGCGTGTTAAATTAGTGTTAAGTGTTCAGATTATATTGGATTAATTTGTTAATTAAATTGGTTCCAAAATAATTACCGTTTAGCAATCTTAAGACCTTGCACTTTACGATTTTCTGTTACTAAATTTTCTTTTTAATCTTCCCTTCGAATTCTTGAGAAAATTAATTTAATTTCTATGGAATTTTCTCTCGTTAATGTATAATGGAAAAATTAATTACAATTATAAGAGAAATGTGAAAATCATTTAGACAAAACTGAATCATTTAATATATTTGATGTTAGTTTTAATTAATTTCAATTATTTTGTAATCGTTTGAAATAATTTTTTTTAAAATATCGATCGAGTTTTGGGAAACCTTCATTTTTCTTCTATCGAAGGCTTTTTGGCCCAAAGTGGGTTAGTCTACGATTAATTAATTAATTTATAACTTTAATTATCGTCTTAAGAGATGATTTCCAAATATTTTTTCAATCAAAAACTGCCCATAAATAACTCAAAATTTATTTGAAAATTATTTCAAAAAAAAAAAAAAGAATTTAAATTTGACCTAAAAAATATCGAAAAACTTACTGCAACAATTGATAATTATTCGTTTGACTTTTACGTGAAAATTGACTCGGTTTTAGCCGAGAAATCTTTCGGTTGCATGTGGCGTTCAAAACGCACCATCCTAATTGCCATCGTAATCGGTGCAACAATCGAGATAATAATGATGATGGATAAATTGGGTGGAAATATTTGCCATTTTTTGCACAGCCACTAATTGCACTTTGGCTTGGGTGTGGTTGTCGTTTTTCAAATAATAAAACATTAAAATGTGCAACAATATTAAAATATGAAAAACGATTTTTTTATAAATCGGAAAATTTTCCATTCCGCGTTTAAAACGCGGCGTCACGAAACCGCCTCCGGATATATATATATATATATATATTCAAATCGTGAACAATAGTTTGGCCTATTACGTTTATATTCAACGCAAAAAAAAAATTTGGTATGAATAAATATTGGCAAAAGTATAAATTTGCACGATCGCCAATCGTTGCCACGGCAACAATCTAGTAATTGTTGCCCAAACTACATATACATATTCTCAAATCTGACACCAATCGATCAAATTAATTTTTTTATGGGTCGAATAGGTCTCATTAAGCCCAATTTTCGAAATATTTTTTTTTCTCTCCTAACAATTCGGCATTGAGTGAAAAAAAAAAAAATTAAGAAATATAAATCACACACAACCACCTGTTAATTTCGATCGTTTTTTTTTTCTCTCAATCAATTGATCACGTCTCCAATTTGTGAACAATCGAAGCAATAGAGAATAAATCTTTTTTTTTCTTTTTCAATCGTACAGGTTGCGTAAACTATCGAAGGTTACGATGGATACGAAAAATGGATTAATGAAAGCAAAAAAAAAAAAGTGAAAATCGGTTGGTGAGTCGAAAATAAGTTTGTTAAAAATGCATTAATTAAAATCGCATATAAAATGCATTTAAAACATATTATACCAATGTAAGTAATCGATGACTGAAATCGAACATTAGTGTGCAACTAATTGGGAAATTAAGTGACAGTTGCATTAAGTAACGATTTACATTTGTTTAATGAATTGCACATGCATTAAAGTTCAAAAAAGTTCTGAACATTTTTCTACTCGATTTTTTGGTAATACAATCGATTTAATCGATATTTATTACATTGAACTTCGTATTTGTAAGGAATTTTTTTTTTCGATAATATCCCAATTTTATATAAATCATCTCCAAAGTATTCAACAGGTTTATTATATTAATTGTAATTAATATGTATTATATATATTAATTCCCAAGTTGAGATTTTTAGACTTTCAGGTACTTTTAGATAAAGGATCTAAAAATCATTGTTGGGGGTTTATATAATTTTTAAATTGAGATTTATGGACTTCTAGGTACTTTTAGAATCCAAAGAGACTCTAAATTCATTGTTGAGAATTTCTATAATTTCCAAATTGAAATTTCTGAACTTCCTACTATTTCTAGAAACTTGGATCTTAAATCTTAAATTCATTGCTGAGGATTTCTTTAATTCTCAAGTTGAGATTTTCTAAACTTTTAGGTACTTTTAGAAACCCAAAGATTCTTAAATTGATTGTTGAGAATTCGATAAATTTCAAGTTGATAAATCCTGAACTTTCAGGTGCTCTAAGAAACCTAAGAAATCTTAAATTCATTGTTGCAATTTTTTTTAATTTTAAAGTTGAGATTTCTTACAAAGACTTAAGAGACTTTAAATTAATAATTGATGATTTCTATAATTTCCAAGTTGAAATTTCTGAACTTACTAGTACTTCTAGAAACTTAAGAAATGTTAAATTCATTGTTTAGGATTTCTTTAGTTCTCAAGTAGAGATTTCTAAACTTTTAGGTATTTTTTGAAACCTTTGATTGTTAAATTCATTGTTGGGGATTTCTATAAATTTCAAGTTGAGATTTCTGGACTTTCAGGTATTGATAGAAACTTTAAGAATCATCAATTTGCTATCAAGGGTTTTTATAATTCCAAAGTTAATAGTTCTGAGCATTAGGTACTCAGAACCCTAAGGAATTTTAAATTCATTGTTGCAATTTTCTATAATTTTAAAGTTGAGATTTCTGGATTTTCAGGTAATTATAAAAACTTAGGAGGTTTTAAATTAATAATTGATGATTTCTATAATTTCCAAGTTAAAATTTCTGAACTTCTTAGTCCTTCTAGAAACTTAGGTTATTTTAAATTCATTGTTGCGGATTTCTATAATTTTCAAGTTGAGATTTCTAAGCTTTTAGGTACTTTTTGGAACCTTAAGATTGTTAAATTCACTGCTGAAGAATTCTTTAATTTTTACGTTGAGATTTCTGGACTTTCAGGTACTGATAGACACTTCATGAATCATAAATTGGTAACCAAGGGTTTTGAAATTCCCAAATAAATATTTCTGAACTTTAGGTACTCAGAAAACTAAGGAATCTTAAATTCATTGTTGCAATTTTTTTTAATTTTAAAATTGAGATTTCTGGATTTTCAGGTAATTAAAAAGACTTTAAATTAATAATTGATGATTTCTATGATTTTCAAATTGAAATTTCTGAACTTCGTAGTACTTCTAGAACTTAAGATATCTTAAATTCATTGTTGAGAATTTCTATAATTTTCAAGTTGAGATTTCTAAACTTTTAGATACTTTTAGAAACCTTAAGATTGTTAAATTCATTGTTGGGGATTTTTATAAATTTCAAGTTGAGATTTCTGGACTTTCCGGTACTTCTAGAAACTTTATGAATCATAAATTGGTAACCAAGGATTTTTTTAATTCTCAAGTTAATATTTCTGAACTTTTAGGCACTCTAGGATGCTTTAAGGAATTTTAAATTCATTGTTGCAATTTTCTATAATTTTTTAAGTTGAGATTCCTTGACTTCCAAGTGTTTTAAAAGCTTAAGGGAATATAAATTTATTGTTGAGGGTTTCTATGACTTCCAAGTTGAAATCTTTGTCCCTTCTGGAGCATCTCAAATCTGAAAAGATCTTAAATTTGAAGTTAAGGATTTCTATAATTACAAAATTGAAATTTCTGGACTTCTCAAAACTTTTAGAACATAAATCACCTTTCTAGACCTTTATTTCCCCAACTTTTAATCGCAAACTAATGTAAAAGACATGAATAAAGCAAAAATAGGAAGTGTTAAATTTGATTTTTCAAATTAAATATAATTGTTATACTATATTAGCTATAATAATTGATCTATTGGTTACTCAAGTCTAAATTTTTTGGGGAGAAAAACCTTGGATCTTTTTTTTCTGATTTACTGGGCCGTAGTAAGAAAAAGTTTTAGAAGCCCTGTTTTTACCAACTGAAAGTAAAGGAATTTCTAAAAAATTAATAACATAAAAATTTTTGGCGGAAAACTCGAAATTTTCTTATGTCACCAAATGAAAATCCTCATGAAATTTCTGGTGAATCAGATGGTGGATGATTCTCTTAATCCACCATTTCCAATACAAAATATTATAATCAAAATAAGACTTTTTCGCTGCCTTTGAACAGTTATACTGTGTATACAATATATAGGATATATTTCGGTCCAATTTATGTAGTATAATTTAATATATAAAAATCATACCATAAACATAAATTTGAAAATAATTTAAAAAAAAATATTCGTGACGTATTGCCCAGATACGTATTTCGATTGCCAAGCAATCTTCCTCAGGGATGACGACTACTACTTGATGACCACTGAGCAAGATTGCTTGGCAATCGAAATACGTATCTGGGCAATACGTCACGAATATTATTGTTTGAATTTCTGTTCAAATTTATGTTTGTGGTATGGTTTTTTTATATATTATTATATTAAATTAAACTACATAAATTGGACCGCAATATATCCTATATCTTGTATACACAACAAAATATTATATTTTTCATGATTCGAAATGCCACACGAAAATATATGAACTCTAAATTACGAAGAAAAGATTTGATCAATCTCCGCTGTATTGGAGAAGAAATGGAGATCAAAATTAAGTAAGCCCTACGTACGTAACACCAAGCACTCCAATTAATTACATGAACACTGATTTTGGTGATTAGAAAACTAAGAGATATTTGAAAAATAAATTACATAAAATTTGGTCGATTTTCGTCGTTGATTCTCTAATTAATCAGATCAAAGATTTCCGGTTCTGATCTATGAAGAAAAAATGTTTTTTTTTTTTTTTTTTTTTTGGGCGTAACAGGTGCGTGTATTGGTTGCAATGGAATGGATTACATAAATCTTTGACTTATATAACAGATATAGTAATGTCGGAGATTTAAACGAAGGGGTTCCAGATGCGTTTCAAGATTACCATTTGACTCAATTGCCTCGAATCACTTTTTAATGTATTTAATATATAGTGAGGTTGATATTTTAATGGGGAGCACCTTACGTACACCCCCTCCTCGTCTGTGTGTTAATAAATTTAAATTTTTTTCACACACGTTTGATCACTAATAATCTAGATCATTCGTACAATCGTTTAAATTCAATCGACTTAAACTCGGGGGACGACCGCACCAAATGCCAGAATGCAATTGAAGGACATTTTTCCGGCCCAAGGAGACGAGGACAATTAATTTTTTTTTTCATAAATCAAACCGAAATTCAATCAATCGCCCACCGGTTGCATCATCGCATATAATACCGGAACTCGGTTTCCGTTTCATTTTTTTTTTTTATCGAAAAGAAGGCTGACGTTGTGATGTTTGTAGTTGGTACTTTTGCCCGGTGGTTTTTAAGATGTTATGTGGCGTTATATAACCGCGGAGAGTAACATATTTTTGATGTACACTGGAAATGGAATGATAATGGGAGTAATTAATTTGGCTTTTCGTATTTGTGGATTTAATAATATTATTATGTAAAGATATAGTAATAAAAATGTGAAAACGAACGAACCAACAACATGTGTTTGATATTTTAAATGATATAAATATTACAAAGTAAATAATAATACAACGAAAACGAAAAGAAATTTGTTTGCTGGGTCGGATTTTATATACCCAAACAAACGTCCGCTTTCCAACTGGCATTTTTCTGGCGTGAAAGTCCCAAAAACCGTGATTTTTTTTCCATGTATTTTGCAATGTGATAACACATTGCCAATGTGTGGAATTTCATTGAATATTAAGGGGTCGTCCCGAATATTATACGTTCAATATTTTAAAAATCTTAAATCTTACATTTAAAGTAGAAAATAAACACATTTCCACGATTTTCTAATCGATTAATCCCATTCAACAGTCAAAGGATGGAAAAAAATTTTTTTTGAGTTTTAATTTTTTTTTCTTCGTAAATACTACCTCAAAAAATTTGAGAAAATTCATAGAAATAAAAATTAGTATGAACTTTAACTGTGATTTTTTTCAAGGACATTGATTGGAGTACAGGGGTGTAACATAACTTTTTAGAGAAAAAAAATCAACTTTTAAGTCTAAAGTTCATCATAGTTTCTCATCAAATTTTTTAACTATTTTTTGATTTTTTTACAGCCGTAATTGTATCATTTAGTTGAAATTACTTTTCTGGATCCTAAAACTGCCATTTTTTGGCAAAAACAACAAATTATTTGTGTCGTACACTCTCTAAACGAGGGATGGCGAAATTTTTCGAGGCGTGGGTCAAATTTTCTTCATATTTTCTTTTTCTGGCGTGAAAGTCCCAAAAACCGTGATTTTTTTTCCATGTATTTTGCAATATGATAACACATTGCCAATGTGTGGGATTTCATTGAATATTAAGGGGTCGTCCCGAATACTATACGTTCAATATTTTAAAAATCTTAAATTTATAGTAGAAAATAAACTCAACTCCACGATTTTCTAATCGATTAATCCCATTCAACAGTCAAAGGATGGAAAAAAATTTTTTTTAAGTTTTAATTTTTTTTTCATCGTAAATACTACCTCAAAAAATTTGAGAAAATTCATAGAAATAAAAATTAGTATGAACTTTAACTGTGATTTTTTTCAAGGACATTGATTGGAGTACAGGGGTGTAACATAACTTTTTAGAGAAAAAAAATCAACTTTTAAGTCTAAAGTTCATCATAGTTTCTCATCAAATTTTTTAACTATTTTTTGATTTTTTTACAGCCGTAATTGTATCATTTAGTTGAAATTACTTTTCTGGACCCCAAAACTGTCATTTTTTATCAAAAACAAGAAATTTTTTTTTCGTACACCCTCGAAACAAGCAATAGCGAAGTTTTTCGAGGCGTGGGTCAAATTTTCTCCATATTGTCTTTTAGTGCCAGCCTATGAGTCACTAATTTATACTATACAGTTCATTTTTGTTATCTTAAATCTTAAATTTATCTTTAAGTTACAGTAGAAAATCATCTCCACGATTTTCTAATCGATTAATCCCATTCAACAGTCAAGAGATGAAAAAAAAAAGGAATTTTTTGAGTTTAAATTTTTTTTCGTCGTAAATATTATCTCAAAAAATCTGAAAAAATTCATGGATATAAAAATCAGTATGGACTTTAATTTTGATTTTTTTCAAGGACATTGATTTGAGTACAGGGGTGTAACACAACTTTTTGGTGCAAAAAAAATCCTTTTTTTAGCCTTAATCTTTGAATCAATTTAAAGTTTAGAATCTTTGATTTTTTTTTCATTCTTTTTATCAATGGTACTTTTAAAATATCAAAAATTTAATTTTTCTACTTTTGAATTTTTTTTTTAACCCTGCTGGAATCATTTTGCTTTAATTACCTTCCTGGACCTAAAAACCACCATTTTTCTCCAAATGTAAGGAATTATTCAATTGTCCTACCTCTAGACCAGGGATGGTCAAACTTTTGAAGTCGTGGGTCATATTTTATTTTAGTACTAGCCTATGGGTCACTAATGTACAAGGTACTCATTAATATGTCTCACCAGGTGAAACAAAGAGAGGACGATATAAGGGCTATGGAAGTCTTGGATTCCTTATATAAAATAATGAGTCGAGAAAAAGAGAAAAGATAAATAAATATTACGATTTTTCAATCGATTACTTCCCCCTCACCCCACTAGATTCTTATGGTTCTCATTGGTCATCCAATTATGAAATTAATATCATTGCATAAGGGTTGATTAACTCGCAAAAATATTTTTTTTTTTGATATTTCAACTGAATTTAAAAGAAAAACAAACAGCAAAAAAAAAGTTATTTTGTCCCTGGAAAACTAAAAGGGTTGTTAATCGACTGGAAGATCAAAAATATTTTTTTTTTTGATCCCCAAATTTTCATTAATAAGGGAATGAAATTTGAGGTTCAAAAAATTTCATTCTTTTTACACAAGAAGATTCATTTAAAATTTTCATCCCTGCACAAATGTATCATTTAAAGGGTGGAAAGGAGGGCAAGTAGAACAATTTTTTTCGGTCCAAAAGAGAAATTCTACGTGAAATTAAAATAATTTTAACCAATCATAATTTTTTTTATTTACCCCAAAATGTTCATTAATTAATGACGAAACAAAGAATATTTGAGGTCAATTATATTCCATTCCTTTAACACGAAGATTCTTTTGCAATTTTCTACCCTTGCGCATGTATATCATCCAAAGAGAGTCCAGGAGGCCAAAGAAAAAATTTATTTCTTTTTGGTTTGGAGGCCAGAAAAATTGGAGTTATTTTCGATCCCCGAATTATCAACTAATGTTTAAAAAACAAAAATTTGAGATTAAAAATTTTTCACCCTTATTACTCAGAAAATGCCTTAAAAAATTTGCCACCCCTACACATACGTATTGTCTTAAAAATAGGTAAGAAAAACAGTGATTAAAAAAAGGGATTTTCCGTTAAATGAAAGTAATTTTGGCCAATTACTGTAAAATTAAAACCAACTACTTTTTTTACTTCTTCTGGAAGGCTAGAGAGGCTTATAGATCATTAGTATCTTATGATTAATCATTAGTTTTCCCACTAATTATTTAAATTGAAAAAAACAAGCAATACTTTGTACTATTTCATCTCTTTTACACACGAACATCGCTGGCAAAGTTGCCCACTTTTGTACAAATAAATCATCTATTTTCTTCTTCTTCTTTTGGAGCCGAAAAGATTGATCCAAATATATTTTTCATGGATCCAAAAACATCAGCTTAATCTAAGAAAAAATAATATTTGAGATCACTAACCGTGAATCTATTTTACTCAAGAAGATCGTTTACAAAGTTGCCACTTCTCTAAAAATGTATCATTTATCTTCTTCTTCTTCTTTTAGCACCGGAAAAATTTATTCAAATATGATTTTCTTGGATTCACGGATTCAAAAAATCATCAGTGACATATTTCAATCAACTTTCGTCTACCTGCCTTTTTTTTCCTGCACCTTTTTGATAGACAAGCTTGTCATATCCGAAAATATCGATTCAAATATGATTTTTATGGATCTAAAGTCTAAAAAAGTTTAATGTGAAAAAAAAACAATATTTGAGACCTCAAACAATTAATCCATTTTACACAGGAAAACCGTTTACAAAGTTGTCACTTTTGTAAAAATTAATCATGTATCTTCTTCTTCTTCTTTTGGCACCGAAAAAATTGATTTAAATATGATTTTCATGGATTCATGGATCCAAAAAATCATCAGTGACATATTTCAATCAACTTTCTTATATTTCAATCTACTTGCCTTTTTTTCCTGCACCTTTTTGATAGACAAGCTTGTCATATCAAATTTTCAATTGCCACTTGAAATAATGAATTTTTAGGATCCTCTTCCTCTTTTTTGGGCCTCCTTCATCGTTGAATTATTGTTTAATACAGCGACGCGGAAAAGTCCTTTTTAAGAGTCCTCTCCTTCTTTCCAAAGTTCTTTTTCTTTCAATCAAATCCTCAATGATGGACTGGAGTCCTTGATATTTGTTGTTTTGCATAACCTGGCCAAAGTATAGTAGATATCTCTTTTTCTTAAATATTATAAGAATTCTTGTGGTTTTAAGTTTCGTTAGTAATCCTCCATTTCGCACGTGATCTTTCATGATCTTCATATGACTAAAAGCTGATGGATGATCTACACTGTGTAAAGAAACATCTTTAAATTTTTCACCAAAATTCTATGTAAAAATCGTTGATTAATACCCAATTACGTGGAATATCGTCTGGTCCATTCTTCGGGAGTTCTTTGCAACATCTTCAGCCACAATTGCGATATTTTCTGTAGTACAACTACTCCAGGGTCATCCAAATTTGACTGTATATTTTGTCGTCCCATACTCTTCTAGATGAGCCACTAAACGCCGTAATTTTTAACCAATTACGTGGAACATCGTTTGGTCCATTCTTTGGGAGTTCTTTGCGACATCTTCAACCACAATTGCGATATTTTCTGCAATACAACTACTCCAGGGTCTTCCAGACCTTACTGCATCTTTTGTCGTCCCATATTCTTCCAGATGAGCCGGTAAACTTTGTAATTTTTAGCCAATTGGAGTTGGACCATTTGAAAATCTTCGTTAAAATATACGCTTTTCCAACACCATCGACGAATTATGTATTATACGAAAAATTGAAGCAGAAGAGTAAAGATTTATGTCGTATTGACTTGAATTTTTTTTAAATTTACTTCAGAAATTTTGAAGAAAAATCAATATTTACTACCACTTGAAAAAATGAATACATCTTTCGATAGGATGAAGACTTTAAGACCAGCTAATATTCAAAATATTTTTGAAAATATTTGTGGCAAAAAAAAGGAAAAAATCTTCCTTTTAATTTTTGGAATTCTGGAGAGGGATAGTGGACCGAAAAATCGTTGATATTTATTCTCAAACAATCAAAATTAGGATCCATAAAAACTCATTATTTCAAGTGGCAATTGAAAATTTGATATGACAAGCTTGTCTATCAGAAAGGTGCAGGAAAAGAAGGCAAGTAGATTGAAATATGAGAAAGTTGATTGAAATATGTCACTGATGATTTTTTGGATCCGTGAATCCATGAAAATCATATTTAAATCAATTTTTTCGGTGCCAAAAGAAGTAGAAGAAGATAAATGATTAATTAATACAAGGAAAAATATTTGCGAACGATAATCGTTTCACAATACTTATGCAAATATTATTAGTCTTATGAAACCATTCCCCATTATACATGTAACTGTAATTAATTTAACACCCAAAAATGTCTCATATTTTGTTTTAAATGTAAATCTTTTGGGATTTTTACTCGTAAGTCGCGACAATGAAAAACTCGAATTTCAAAAGTTTTTTGTGGATTTTTTGCAAAGTTTCACAACAAAGCCAAAACCGTGACACTTGTTGATTGGTGCGGAGGCTGCCACAAGACACAAGGGACAATTGAACTATTATCTTATCATTTGATTAAATCAAAGAAAAAAAAAATCGTTGCTAGGATCACTAGCCTCAATTATAAACACTCTTGACAACAATCGAGGAGTCTCATTTCAGCTTGTTAAGAGAAAGAAAAACTTTGGCCGCCCCTCATCACATCATCCATTACTAAGCCGACCAATTGACCACATCAGACCAATTGATACCTACATTCTTCAGTGGAAGAATTTCAATGGAAAACTTATAAATTTGGACCAAAAAAAAACATCCAATGAGTTATATAATTCGTTTTTAAATGACCAACATTTGGATTATTAATTTAAATGTCGGAGTTATGAGAGGCGGGGGAGGTGGAGGGAATATTGAGCGAAAAAACAGATGTGGAAAAAAAAAACAGAAAATTTCCATATGTTTAACGATCCTGTTACGTCACACAAACAGTTGAATGTTTCCATCACAAAAACTGGCAGTGCATTGTTGCACACATTTTTTCCGAATAAATAGACGCAATTGCTGGTGATGGGATTTTTTTTTTTTGATAAGACTTGATTTACTTGACAAGTTTTATCTCCTCTTCAAACTCAATTGTAATATCCGGCACGGCTTTATTGAGCGAAATTATTTAACTATTTATCATATTATATTTGATGACTGGAAACTTATTTCTTCGACAAATTCTCTGATATTTTGCTGTGTACCATAAAGTTTCTTAAAAATGTTTAGTTAAACATTAGTCTAGCGTAGTGGGAGATAAATTTAATCGTTTAACCAGAAATTTATTCCAATAATTGCCTGTCAACTACCATTAAATATTCTTACATCAAAAAAAAGTTTTTCTGACAAGTTTTTAGACCTAAAACATGCCTCTAAAATGAACGATAGCACTTCAAATTTTAATAGTTATTAGAAAAAAGACTAACAAAAATGTAAAAAAATGCAAAATTTTAATTTTTTAGGGATCGAAATATTTTTTTTCGTAAATTTTCCAAGTTGCAATACAAATAACTTATCAACAAGTTTTGGTATTGCCTCTTCGCAAGGTTTATAAATTACACAGGTTGCCCCATTAGAAAAAAAAAATATGACGTCATACGAAGAATTTTGAAATTTGAATCAGTCTGAAGATATGTACGAATTTCTTCTGGATACGTCACGTAGTCCGCATGAGGCCACCTGTGTATTTTATAAACCTTGACCTCTTCGTAGTTCGCAAAAAATTTATATAAAAAAAAAATATATATTGTTCATCTTCTTCAATAAATTTACCATCCATTTCATTTAAGTGATTAAACTTTACTCCTTTTTTCCAATTCCTTAAAAAAAACAATTTTTCTAATAACAATTTTTCCTAATTGACCATAAACTAATATCCCTCATTGGCCCATTATCTTTTGAAATCAATTTTACACGATCAAAAGGACTTGGTAAAGGCAAAACAAGTGACAATCGTTTAGTTTAAAGTCCCAAACTATAGGTTAACTGGATTAAAACTTTTCATTTAAGTTCTTCTTTTTTTATGAAGGTATGAACTTCATATGAAGCTCTAGTACGAAGTTTTGAATTCTTTAATCAATTTTTGTAGGCAAATTTTGGTCCAAAACTGGTCAGAAATAATTTTTTGGCTACTGTACTGCAATAAATGGTGTATATGATATGCTTCCACTTCAATCAAAGCTTTGATGAAATTTTCTGGGACCAAAGTCCTTAAATTTTCCCATTGAACCCTAAATTTTCCTTTTAATTATTTTTACACGATCAAGAGTGCTTGTCGAAGGCAAAACAAGTGACAATCGTTTAGTTACAAGTCCGAAACTATAGGTAGAGTGGATTAAAACTTGTCAATGAATCTCCTTGAACTTCTATTGATAAGGATATGAACTTCATTTAAAGTTCTAGTATAAAATTTTGACTTCTTTAATCAATTTATGTCAACAAATTTTGGTCCAAAAGAGGTCATAAAAATAAATTTTTGGCTATTGTACTGTAATAAATGATATATATGATATGCTTCTACTTCAATCAAACATGAGATGACATTTTCTGGGACTTATATCCCTTAATAAACCTTTTTAACTCTTTAAATCCATTTTATACGATCAAGAGTGCTTGACAAAGGCAAAACAAATGACAATCACTTAGGACCAAATCCTAAACTATTAGATGGGTGAATTAAAACTTTAAAATCAAGTTCTTAGAACTTCTATGAGGGCATAAACTTCATATAAAGTTCTAATACGAAATTTTGAATTCTTTAATTAATTTTTTGTTAAAAAATGGTTTAATTTTGGTCCAAAAGAGGTCAGAAAATAGTTTTTGGCTACTGTACAGCAATTTTTGGTATATGATTTGCTTCCAATTCAATCATACAAATGATAAACTCTTCTGGAACGTTTATCCTTGTTTGGCTATTTGTTTGGCCACTTTATCAGTCTTAAATCGTTAGGTTTTCGATTGATATTTTTCTTTAGAATGTACTGATTGTTGATTATTACTATTTTTCCAAGAAAAACTTTGAATTTTTTTAATCTCACCAAAAATTTGTATACTTAATTTATTCCAAGATTGCATCAATATACGCGATTTTCGGCCTTGACACTGAATTTCTCAAAGAAAATAGAAGAGACAAAAGATTGCTTTCCAACAAGGTTAATACAAAAAAGGATGAAGACATAAATATGACCGGTGATCAGGCATGCTACGAAATGCTACAAATGAATTATTATTTTTAATTTCGCTAAAACACCAGCAATACATCTTTACAAAAGCTATTTGCAAATAATATCGTAATTAAGATTCCATTAACTTCAAAAAAACCGCTAAGAATTTAAAATTTGTTCTAATAATTTTTTAAGATTGAAAAATAGATCTCATGAGAATTCCAATATATAGTTCAATTTAACACGATCAAGAGTGCTTACCAAAGGCAAAACAAATGACAATCGTTTGGTTCCAAATCCCAAACAAATAATTGGCAAGGAGTAATACTTTTCAATGAAGCTTCTAGAACTTCCATGAGGATATTAACGTCTTATGAAGTTCTAGTCCAAAATTTGCAACTCTTTGATCAATTTTTTGTTAATAAATGGTCTAAATTTGGTCCAAAAGAGGTCATTTTTGTAGTCAGTGATAAAGGCCTTTCCTTTACTTCAAATAACTTCGATTAGCTTAAAATTTAAATTATTAAAAAAATATTTTCACGTCAAAGAATTTTCAATATGTAAAATGCAAGCTTTTTGAATTTAAATTTTGCCGCCATTAATGACCATACCCAGCTCCATCTTCAAAGAAAGAAAATTGACAAACCCTGATAGAGTAAAACAAAGACATCACATATCTCTATCTCACGATTTCTTAGCGTTTAATCAATATTACGGTTGCATTTTCGCCATTTAGAAGTGGTATAAACAAATAAATTGCTTAAATATTGCAGACTATACAATTTTTAGTTGTCCAAACAATAAATCATAAGCAGATATGCTTTGGAGGCCGAAATTTTCGGCCAAATCGCAACAAATTGGAATTGAAAACACTGAAGTCTTTTATCTTTGAAATTCACCGAAAATTTTGAGCACCTTTTAAATATTTCCCACAAAATTTTTAAGTATTTTTTCCGCTTAAATAAATCCCAATTTTTGTACCCAATTGTTTGGAAATACAACCGAATGAATGAGGGGTACGGGAGGCAAAAATTTATCACGTTTTTTTAGCGATAATAATTATTTTTAAAAAATTTAACATAAATTTTCATGATCTATGACTGATAAAGTTCCGAAAGGCGACGAAACGTTGAACAAAAATCAAATACAAATCCCAAGAAAAACCCTATGGAAATAACTAAATTGAGCGAAAAATTTTGGAAATTTCTTTAGTCTAAAAAGAGCTTTGTTTTTTAACTTTTGTTTCAAAAGAATTAGCGATTAAAAAAACGAGGGGGAGGGGAGAAAATAGATCATAATTTTCATGAAGAATTTCCTTGATTATTCATGGAATTCATTGACAAAAAGAGCTTTTGAAGGACTTGTTTTGACTCTAAAATATCGAAGGTCTTACAATTTTTAGTCATCCCAACAATAAATCCGGAGGCCGAAATTTTCGGCCAAATTGTAACGAATTGGAAGTGAAAACACTGAAGTCTTTTTTCTTTGAAATCCACCGAAAATTTTGAGCAATTTTTACATATTTCCCACAAAATTTTGAAGTATTTTCTCCGCTTAAATAAACCCCAATTTTTCTACCCAATAGTTTGAAAATAAAATCGAATTTTAAGCGATGATAATTATTTTTAAAAATTTTAACAAAAACTTTAATGATCTATGACTGATAAAGTTCCGAAAGACGACGAAACGTTGAACAAAAATCAAATACAAGTCCCAAGAAAAACCTTAGGGAAATAACTAAATTTAGCAAAAATTTTGAAAATTTCTTTAGTCGAAAAAGAGCTTTTTTTTTAACTTTTGTTTCAAAAGAATTAGCGATTAAAAAAACCAGGGGGAGGGGAGAAAATAGATCATAGTTTTCACGAAGAATTTCCTTGTTTATTCACGGAATTCATTGAATTAAATTTTTATACAATAGTAAGTCTTTTGCTGGTAAAATTCAAAGAAATATTGGACGATATAACATCGATAAAACTCTGTGAATTATCAAGCAAATATTTTTATTAAACAGAAATTGTTGTAATTTTTTTTAATGGCTTTATATTGTCTAAACATTTTCACTGGCCGGTCTTCCTGGAACCGATCTAATAAATTCATACGGAGTGATTCATGAATGATCGTCGTAACGTGCGAGTGTGAATAAAGCGCGAGTCATTTAAAGGTCATTAAAATAAACATAATAATAATAATATTAATGTAATTGGTAGTTGAGTTCAATTCTAATCCCAAGCCCTTAATCACACATAATTCGGGCACAAAATGTGACCAGAGCAACATCGTCTCTTCTCCATTTATAACGCATGATTTCTTTTCAACCATTTGTATGTGTATTACGATTTTTACCCAACGACGAATGTGGATTTGTGACGAAAATGTGGATTTGGGATTTGTAACAATGGATCACGAGAATTAACGTTGGATCATTGAACTTTTTGGGGTTTGAAGTTGGTGTGAAGATGTGGAAGTGTGTGATAAATACATTTTTCTTGGGATTTTCTTTTTGTGTTCTTGTGATTCCGGAAACTTTTGGATTAACCGGAGACAATGTTTGCGAAGAAACTGAACAGTAAGTGCTGTACCAATTGATTTCTATCGAATTTCATAACAAATCTCTTGTGATATAAGTGATATAATATATTTTCTTTTATTAACCAAAAAAAAAAAAAACAACCAATGCGTTTTATTTTCCCAAGAAAGTTGTTTGCAAGATCATCTGTCATCCATCCATCCATCGCTTGAATCCAGTCTGGACCACTTTTTCTTCCGGTGCACAACAAAACATATGATTTTGAAATTGATATCCGGTTGTGATTATGATTGTGGATCTTTGTCCTTTCTAACACGCATTTTCACTTAAGCGGAAGTGATTTTTCTATACAGAGGGATCATTTTTTAAAAGATTTCGCGCGAAAAAATTGGATCACAACTCAACATCCGCTTTCCCCGGGGTGTCCACTGATATTTCCGTAATGTGAGATTTATAGTTAATAGGAAAATCAGTGGGCATTACGTCCAAGTAATTGGAGACATTTTTTGTTATTCACAAATGATTTATTTAGAAATTTATAAAGCTGTTAAAAAAAAATATGGCAAATATTCAAGGAAATATTTTCACAAAATTTCCACGTTTTTGCATTCCAAACTTGCCTTATCTATTAATGATTATTTCATAAATTAGTTGGTCAAAAACTTCTTGAAGAATTTCATTTCCTTTGGAAACTACCCTTGAAATTAAAATCATTTTTCAAAAGTCCAATTGCAACACTAACGTCAATAAATTAAATTAAATTTACTTGATAATATTCTAATTTTTTACGACCATTGTATAACTTTCTTCTGGCATCATAAATAGTTTAAATAAAGCCTTAAAAGAATCGAAAGTTCAACAAAACCATTTACCACATCTAAATCGATTATATAATCGGCCAATTTTTTTAATTATTCACCAAAAATTTAACAATAATCGACCAGTAAACTTAAATTATAGATAACACACTAAAAGTTCAATTTAAAATTTTGACAACTTTCTTTCACCAATTTACATAAGACCTTTCGATAGATCAATTGCATAATTATTTCTCTGAAATTTAAGATGAACATTAATTTTTCTTTCAGTTTTATCATAACCGTGCAGAAAGTGCACAAAAAACCGGTGCAGATTCGCGAGTACAAATGGTGCATGCAAATTCCGCCACGGTGCGAAGAAACGAGGACAATTTTCAAAGACGAATTCCGAATTGAGGTAAGCGGGAAAAATCTTTGACATTCGATTGCTGAAAAAAGAAAAGAAAAAAATGAAAAAATGATCAAATTACACGTCGTGTTATGTAATCGGATCAATTGATCCATTGACACAATTCGTCACTTAATTAAATATCAAATTTTTGTACCGAAAGTCGGAAGACGACGATGGTTTGCAGAGTTGCTCGACTTTTCGAAGGTGATCATCGCGTGTGAAAGTGGTTCGGAATGATTGATGGATCAATTTGGTGAATTTTAAGTCGCGAAATTATTCGGCCAGAATGACTTTTGAACTTTCCATATTGGAGGAATTGCAATTTGGTGGCTAAAAATAAACCCAAAAAATCATGGTGAAGTCAATTACGTTGAGATATGTATTCGTAAATCTCTCTGATAACATCAAAATTGCGTAATTCTAAATCTTGATCAATTGAAATGGAACTTGATATGCATAAATTAAATCTCTAAAATCATCAAGCGATGATTTTAAATAATTTTTTTGGTCACTTTTACGGCGAAAGTTTTCTGGAAAAACTTTAGTCCATAATCAGTGCAACCCAGAAGAAAATTGGAAACTTTTTTTCGAAGTTCCAGATGAATTTTTCCTAATGTAAAAGTTTATAAACATTTGATTACTGCTATGGATTTTGGATTAGAAACCAAAGTATTAAATGGTAATGCTCTTGTAATCCGAATGGATTACATCTTAAGATTCGAATTTTCATCCTTTTTAAATATCCATTGAAACCATTTGATAAATTCAACATTCTGATAAATAAATCTTTTGTGTATTGCAAGAACCCAACTGAATTTTCAACACTTTTCATTCCAGCTTACATTCTGAAACCACAAACAAAATATTAAACATTTTGATGAATAACAATTTGACAAAGATTTGGGAGATAATAAGAATTTAGTTGATAATCTTATCACTCGAAATTTAATGGTAAATTACAATTGAAGTAAAACGTGATTACATTTTTCAAGTGGCAAACTCTACGTCAATAAAACATGAAAAGTTTCAACAAATTTATCATATATTTTTGTTAAAACTTCCGCAGTTCTTCCACAAAATATTCACTTCAATTCTAAACATTCCAATTTTGTAAATTTAAACACCAATTTATTAAAAACTATATCTAAAATAAACATCTAGCATGGAAATCATTTAGCAAACATGGTCTTGATTAGTTCCACCGCTTTTAAAAACTGGAATATTTAATGGGAAGGTCAAATTTCAAGTGATAAATTTGATAAAAAAACAAATCGGAATTAATATCAATAACGCCGAAATTAATTTCATAGTTCTTCTGGACGATATTTTACCATGAAAAAATTTGGAAAAAAAACGGTTTTTTCTTGGTTTTTTTCGGCCCTTATGGCTTCATTGTACTGTGCAGGTCACGTTCCAACCATTTCCGGATAAGGAAAGATGATGAAAACAAACGTAATATGTGTCTCGAATGAATTTGATGCGTCCACTCTCACTGCATTCATTTCCATAAATTATTCATTTGGAAAGAGAAAAAAAAAGTAAATACAAATAGGTACTTTTCCTCATAAAATTTCCAAGTTAATAACTCAATTAATGCGTTATCGCCTCCGACGACTAGTTCACTGTCAAGGTTGCTCACCGCAATTGACTAAAAATACTCAAAAATTACCAATTCAATCGATTAGAAAAAATCCATTTTTGTAACTTTCTTTTACAAAAGTTTTTCTCGACTTGGATCGGTGACGCCGTTATTCTTGGGCTTGGACATTTTACGACTGAAATAAGGAAGAAATTAAAACATTTTCTTATTAAATCGTTTCAATCTTATTGTACTTATTATGTAGCACACTATCGGACGCTTTTCACTCGTGGAATTCATTTTGAATTCTCCGGGCATGTGAAATGATTTTAACGTGGACATGTCACTCATTTATCGCACCCATTGATTTATCATCAAGATACAAAACGGATGCGCTAACATTTCCTTTTACAGCCAATAATTGCATAATAATTGCACACGTGTTATCTTCACATCATCAACCGATCAACCGGTGGTGGCGGTTTATTGGAGAAGAAAAAACACTTCGATCAATAAGAAAACAATGATTTTCACTTTCTTGGAATCAACTACGGAAAACTTATGGCTTTTAATCGCATAAAAGTGACTTGTTTTTAACTGGAAAGATTTTTAAGAAGTCGGACATAAAGTTGGTGATTTCACCAGAAGAAATTCATAATTGCTGACCAAATTATCATAGAAATTAATATTTAGCATATCAATTCGTACGGGTATGAGTTCTAATCAAATTTAAGTATTAAAACATGTGGATTAAATCAAAAATTCAAAATAAAATCAGTTTTTTATATGATTTTTTTGGTGTGCCATCTATATAATTTTAAATGAAGCTTCTTATATCTATGCCTTTTTGAATTCAGGATTAAAATTTCTTGAATTATAATTAAAAAATAATATCGATATAATCATTTCTTCAAAATAGTTGTTATATTTAACATAATAATTGGCTTAAAATTAAGTAAATCCAAATAAATATTTCAATCTGACATTTATCAAATCTCCAAACCATGTATTTTAGACGTGTATGAATTAACCATATTTTATAATGCGTAGAATTTAGTCCGATATTGTACAAAAAATTCTATATTTCAATTCTGGTGCAAAAATTATGCTGTTTGGCAAGTGCGCATGCTCAATCAGTTCGAAACCGACCAGAATTAACTCCGAACTTCTGTACAAACGAACCTAACAATGATATTCAAATTTCCAACAATTAGTTTCAACCGTTGATCATCTCGGTCGTTTATAATTGATTTAAATCTGATTATAGTTTTTATTTGGCTTAGTTTATAAATAAATCAAAGAATTTTATATTTTGTTACTAAGTTTTCGTTCAAATTTTACTTAAAGGATTTCTTTTTTAAGTAACAAAGTTTATGGTTTTCTAGGAACAACCACATACTCGGATAGTTAAAAAATGTTGCGAAGGATTTCGGGAAGATATTAAAACTGATACTTGCACTCTTTCGGAATGTCAATTATGCAAGCATGCAAGTTGTTCCAATGAAGGACAATGCATTTGTTATGCCGGGTACAAAGGAAAATATTGTGATTCAGGTAGGAATATGATTTTTTCCTCATTTAAAGCCAAAAGATATGATACATAAAAAATTATACGATGGATTATCTAATAGATCTAATAATCTAAATGAAGAGATATCGATCAATTTGATAAAAAATCGCACTGTTTCTCCTACATCTAATTATAGCAGTCTAATTATAGAACGTTATTTCCTCGAAATTTCCTATTTTGTAGAAAAGAAAGAAAATTTTCCTTCTTTCTACGATAATCCTTTAAATTTTACAAGTTTCAACCAAAAATTGCACATTGGCAACTTACGATTTAATGAAATAATTGATCATTCCTCTATTCTAGAGGAATGATTAAATTACTACAAAATAGAAGTCCGAAGAAATAACTTCAATATATTGGATTATCTCTTAATTTGGTTTTTTTTCAAAATCAACTTTTGGATCTTCTTCTAGTGTGCCCAAAGGGCACCTGGGGATTCCAATGTTCCTTTGCTTGCGAATGTGAAAACAACGCCACGTGCAGTCCAGCAGATGGTCGATGCATTTGTACCACAGGATGGATCGGATTAAAGTAAATCATAACTATAAAAATTTTCAAAATTCAATCTAATTTTTTACACTTTTTCTAGATGCAACATTCCATGTCCGTACGGCTTTTACGGGGACAATTGCTCAAAGTTTTGCCAGTGCTTCCCGCGACTGACTTGCCATCCCCAAACCGGGGAATGTTTGAACCAAGAAGTTCCCGGAAAATACACAACAACACCATCAACAATCGTTACATCCAATCCCACCGAACCATCATTGGTTAAATTGAAAATCTTAAACGGTGATAAAGTTTCCGAGAAGAAGCAAAGTTTGGCGAATGAAATGGAAAAGAAGAAAATATATGTTTTAAAGGCGAAAGATAATGGAACTTTGAGTACAAGAAAAGAAGATAAAGCCTTATCTGGACAAGTGGAAGATAAGATAAAACTTACAACGGTATCTATGAGAGATGTACTCAAACCAATTCTTACGGAATCAATGACAACAACCGTTGCAATCCCTTCTTCGACTCAATCGACTTTCTCTTCACCAGAAAACTCGACCACAAGAATTTCAGAAACTTCTTCATCCACTCCATCAACCTTGCTGACCAGTTCTTCGGCGAAAACTTCAGTCTCCTCGTCCCCAAGTCCTACAACAGTTAACTTACAGATCTCAAAAGCATCGCCTTCGACCACCTCATTGTTTGATTCCACTGAAGCAATAGACTTCGACAACTTCTTCAATCCAACACACAATAAAAACGAAGAAGAAAAAGATGAAATTATTAATTTTTCGGGCGAAACTTTCGACGAACCAACCGTGGAACCCACCAATTTTTTGGTGGAAGAATCCTCAACAAAACGCTCGAATCTCATCGACTCCAACGATCTATCGCCGACAAATCTATCAAAAATTTTCAAGTTAAACGATCTGGTGCAGACTCGAGTGATCGATGAGGACGATGCCACCAAAGATCTAGAACAAAACAATGATTTGATCCATCGGGTACATCATTCAATTACTGAAAATCACCTCACCACACATCGTCCACACCAAGCCAAATTTCCTTTCATTGATCCAGGCGATAATGATGAAGAGATTGGGGATAATCAACGGGAACAGGACTTAGCATTGGTCCATGAAAATTATCATGGAATGATCATTGCCGTGTGTGGAGTTTCTCTTGGTGTGATTCTCGCCGTTATTTTGGCGGCATTAATTTTACATATTACGGACACAAAGCCGAGGAATAACATGTTTTTTGGGGCTCAAAAAAAGGAAATTGTACAGCCAAGGGTGCAATATTTGGCCACGAATAATTATCAAGAACAGGGTAGGTTTTTTTGGCATGGAAAATATTATATAATGATAGTGGAGTGTTGTTGGTTTATGTTAGAGTTGTAGCAATGGTTGACTATACGACTCCGTGGCGCAACGGTAGCGCGTCTGACTCCAGATCAGAAGGTTGCGTGTTCAAATCACGTCGGGGTCATTTATTTTTTTTTTTTTTTTTTAATTTTTCTTTTACATTTTTTCAGAAACTGTATCAGTATTAAATCCAATTTTCTCCTCAGAGCCTGAATCAAAGCTTAAAGCTTTCCATGATATTAATTCGGATAATAAAATCGATGATTTCATCACTGATTCTTTACGAGGTATTTATGCTAACATTATTTAAAGTTTTAATATTTTAATTATTATTTTTTTTTAATTTTAGTTGCATTTGATAACACCTACGATCATCCACGAACGATAAAACTGCAAACCAGCACGTTTAGTGCACCGATTTCATCATTTCCGGAAGTGGAGCCGTTTTATGATGAAATTCCCGGCTGGAATGAGCAGCAAATGCAAGCCAACGAGCTTAGATCTTTTGCATCGCACGAAAGCTCAGAAAGCTCTTACATCAACGCAAACACGTTGAGAAATTCGACCATCACCAGCGACACGGATATTACAAGACTATGAATCGAAAACTTTGTAAATAGCTTCTTTGAAAATTGTGAATATTTTTTTGTAATTATATTTTTATTATATAAATCCTAATAATCAGAGGACCTTGAATATTTTATTTTTTTCATATCAATTTGCCACTTGTTTCCTCCGTTGTCTGATTTATCTCGAGAAAACATTCAGTTTTGGTATTTCCGCAGCGAATTTCACACTCGAAAGTTGCACTTGTGATAAAGATGTTTAAACAATTAACTTTTATTTTTGCAATTGCAAATTTTGCTCAAATTGCATTTACCAATGAAGTGGTTGAATTGGATTTTGGATTTGAACAAGAAACGGAGCCTCTAACTCATGAACAAGAAATTTGCCACATTGAAGTTCCGTAAGTTTATTTTTTCCCCTAAAATTTGTATTTTTATATAATTTTATACATTTCAGAACTTCTGATCTAACACACGACCCAAATCATGAAAGTAATGGGGTAAGTTTCTATTATATACTTAAAATATTTGGTGATCCAAAACTTTAAAGAATTAATTCTCACCAGTCACTGATTTTAATCTTTAATGGTTTTTTTGGTCAAACTAAGTTCAATTCGTTGAAACTCGGCCTCTTTTTTTATACCTAAGATAATTTTAAACCAAATAATAGTTGGTAGGCAAAAAAGGCAATAACGTAGATCTATTCCCCAAATAATAGACAGTAAAAGTTTGTGGAAAAATTCAAATTTATTATTTTCTTTAGACCAAACCAGGATTCAGTAAAATCCAAATATGCTGCAAAGGATACAAACGCCATCCGCACGTCTTCCTCAAATGCATTCCCGTGTGCACAAATCCTTGCATCAACGCCAACTGTACCGCTCCCAATGTATGCACGTGCCTCAAAAACCACGTGCTCGACCGCGCCCATAATTGCGTCCCCAAATGTCCAATTTCCTGCCTAAACGGCATTTGTAATCCCGAAAACACGTGTCAATGCCTCAAAGGCTACGCACCCGATCCCATACGTCCTTATTGCGTCCCAATTTGTTCCAACGGATGCACCAACGGCAACTGCACCGCACCAAACGTGTGCCACTGCAACGAGGGATTTGTCTTCGACAAATCCGCAGGCCAATGCATCCCTAGTTGTCCTGGCGGATGTGGTCCCGGAGGATATTGCGCCAAAACAAACAAATGCGAGTGCCAAGAAGGATTTGTGCCGCTCAACGGAAAATGCGAGCCAATGTGTCCGGAAGGATGTGAAAATGGGATTTGTTCGGCTCCGAATGTTTGCTACTGCAAAAAAGGCTACGCCACTGATCCAGTTTCGAAGAAATGTCGACCACAATGCCGGGATGCTTGCCTAAACGGAGTTTGCATCGCTCCTGACACGTGTTCGTGCAATTCTGGATATGTCCAGGATAAAAAAGTTGCACACAAGTGTGTCCCGTTTTGTTCCCATGGATGCTACAATGGAATTTGTACAGCGCCTGACTTTTGCCTGTGCAATCAAGGATATATCAAGGATAAAAGTATGAAAGATGGGAACTATTGTATAAGTCGTACACGTCGAGCAATTCTTCGGGATTTAATCCCCAAACAAATGCTATAAAAATAATGATTTACTGCTTGTTTTGTAAGTCAAAACCTACATTTTAAGAAATAGTGTTGTATTCTTATTATAATTTCAGTATTTTACCACTTTTTGGGTAATTTAATAAAGAGAACTATTGAAAACTATGAAAACCATATTTTTTTTTAAGTTTCCGTAAATTAGTTTTGTTGGCATATTATTGAAAATCTGGACATCTTATGTATAAATCAAATATGTTTATAAATTCCAACGAAAAATAAGTACAATATTTTCACTGTACAAGCTTTAATTGCTTGATTTTCTCGGTTTTTCTCAAATTCAATTTCGTTTAATAGGCTGCAATCAGCGATGCAGATGTGGCGCCATCTCTCAGAGACTTACTGAACTTTTAGCAAAAAAACCTACCAAAGTGATGAGTTGCCTAAAATAAACTATTTTTGATTGAATTACTATTAAAAAAATATAATTAAAATTGTTTTTCTTTAAAAAAATTAGTGCTACAATAAATTTTTTTAAATTAAATAAAAAACGAGAATTCAAATGACTTGAAAGCTTATTTTTAATCGATTTTTCCGTAACAATACTAAACCCAGAGGTTTTGAGACCAATTTTCACATTATCGATACTCCAAATGAAAAGTTTCACATAAAATATAATTCATGATTTTAAGCAAGTAAATTTAAATTTAATTTTCCGCAATTTATGTCCAATATAATATATTATAGAGAATCGAGAAATTAGATCACCAATTTCTACTAAATGAAGCATAAAGTTAGAATTGTGGAGCTTATTTAAAATTTAAATGGACCAAAAGCTGCATAATTACTTGCCTCATTTTCATGTTTATAAAGTGCAACTTTATGTTTACCTCTATATAGTTTTCCTTGCTCCAGAATTAGCGTAGAAAAATTCTACTGACTACATCAAACTTTTATCGCTCTTTATTTATACAATTTTCTTTCGCTTCATATGTTAAATAACTTAAATAATTCATTGAGCAATAAAAATTGATACAAAGTTTTCATAGTTGTATAATACCAAGAGAAATTTATATTTTTTAAAGTTTTTCTCCGGAAAATAAACATTACTTTCAATAGTTAATAAAGAATTTTTTTATGCAAAATTTCAACAATTATTTATAAAAAAACTATAGGAGACCAAACGAAAAAAATATTGGACCTTAAGGGACCTAACGAAGACCTAACGATTAAGATCATTACCAGTTTGCAAATCCTTGGATGGGGTGCTAACTTTGCATTGATATTCAGGAGTTCCAATTTTAAACCTGTGCTATTTTTTCTCTATTTTTGAAGTTTTTACAACCGTAATTGTATCATTTAGTTGAAATTACTTTCTTGGACCCCAAAACTGCCGTTTTTTTGGCAAAAACAAGGATTTATTTTTTCGTACACCCTCGAAACGAGGGATGGCAAAGTTTTTCGAGGCGTGGGTCCAATTTTCTTCATATTATCTTCTAGTGCTAGCCTATGGGTCACTAATGTATACTATACATTTAATGTTTGTTATCTTAAATCTTAAATTTATCTTTAAGTTACAGTAGAAAATCATCTCTACGATTTTCTCATCGATTAATCCCATTCAACATTCCAGGGATGAAAAAAAGGGATTTTTTTGAGTTTAAATTTTTTTTCGTCGTAAATATTACCCCAAAAAATCTGAAAAAAATCATGGATATAAAACTCCGTATAGACTTTAACTGTAGTTTTTTTCAAGGACATTGATTAGAGTACAAGGGTGTAAAACAACTTTTTGGTGCAAAAAAAGTCAACTTATAACTCGAATTTTTAAATCAACTTGGTAAAGTTTAATATCATTGATTTTTTTCATTTTTTTCATTTGTGTTCATTAAAAATTTAATTTTTCTTCTTTTTAAATTTTTTTTTAACCCTAATTGCATCATTTGGCTTTAATTACCTTCCTGGACTTCAAAACTACAATTTTTCACTAAAATCTAGAAATGATTTCTTTGTTCTTCCTCTAGATCAGGAATTGTCAAACTTTTTTAGTCGTGGTTCATATTATCTTTTAGTACCAGCTCTCGGGTCCCTAATGTGCAAGGTACTCATTAATATGTCTCACCAGGTGAAATAAAGAGGGGACGATACAAGTGCTATGGAAGTCTTGGATTCCTTACATAAAATAATGAGTCGAGAAAAAGAGAAAAGATAAATAAATGTCACGGTTTTTCAATCGATTACCTCCCCCTTACTCTACTAGATTCTTATGGGTCTCATTGGTCATCCAATTATGAAATTAACATCTTTGCATAAGGGTTGATTGACTTGGAAAATTATTGGTTTTTTCTTTAAGTATTTCACCTTAATTTAAACGAAAAAAAAAATTTTGTCCCTGAAAAACTAAAAGGGTTGTTAATCGACTGGAAGATCAAATCAAATTTTTTTTTGATCCCCAAATATTCATTAATAAGGGACGAAATTCGAGGTCCATAATATTTAATTCTTTTAACACAAGAAAATTTGTTTAAAATTATCATCCCTACACAAATGTATCATTTAAAGGGTGGAAAGTATGGCAAGGAGAACAATTGTTTTTTGACCAAAAAAGAGAGTCCACGAGAAATTAAGATAATTTTAACCAATCGTAAATATTTAATTTCTTTTCCAGTTCGCAAATCCTTGGATGCGGTGCTAACTTTGCATTGGTCTCCTTGAATCTCTTTTGGGACCAAAAAGAAGTAATTGTTCTCCTGTCCGTCTTTCCACCCTTTCGATGATACATTTGTGTAGGGATGAAAATTTTAAACGAATCTTCTTGTGTCAAAAGAATGAAATATTATGGACCTCAAATTTCATCCCTTATAAGACAACACATTAGCTCATAATTTGCATTAACTGATTGCTAATTTTAAAAAAAGAAAATTAATTGGAAAGATATTTGAAACTTTTCCTACACAAAACAATAATAGTTTCATTTTCAACGTACGAAATTGTGCTTTGGGGCTTTTCCAACCACCAAAAGTTAAAAATACTTTGACAAATTACTCCATCATCCAAATCCATTGATGGCATCAGCTCTGGAGTCTTAAACTACAAGATAATTAAAAAGGAAAAATTTCATGTGACTTAGCAAATGCTTAATAAATTATTCAAAAAGAATATTATTTTCCAAGAAGATTTCTACGATCAAATTGGATAAAAGGATCTCGACCCTGATGGTCAATATATGTAAAAAAAATCCGATTAAAAAACATTAAATTTATGTAAAAAAAAATAAAATAATTCTCAAGGGAAATTTCAACGAAAAAACCTTTATGTCTTCATGATTGTTTTTCTTTATTGCGTTGAAATTCGAATCAATTACTCCATTAATAATCATTAAGGACGATTAAAGACTTGACAACGTAAATTCGTAATTTATTACTTGAATCCCATTACAATTATGTAGGTATTGATGTTTTTTTGAGCAATTTTTTTTTCCTATTGCAGCAAAATATTCATCCACTTTCTCTGATCTTACAAAGAAAATTTGACACAAATAAAAAATTCTTATTATCATCAAAGTTTCTTTTGTGTTTCGCCCGTATGAAGAAAAAATGCAGGGGAAGAAGACAAAGAAAGTGGGCAATTGCATACAAATATAATCTTTACCACCAATGAGACACCGAAATTTGTTCCTTTGAACTTTTTCCTTTCAGATGAGAAAAAAATGAATCATTTCTTCCACCACTTGCGACTCCAATTGAATTTCATTGTCTTCTCATATAAATGATAAATGTTAAAATCATTAACACAATGCAATTGGTTTCTGTATGGAATGCATAAATGAACTTGAGCACACCAAAGTAAACACATTATTATCAAAACCGTATCTATCGAACAATAATATTATTTTATCATTATACAAAAATGTTTTCCACACAAATTGCGTTATAATTAATAGTAATAAAATTTATGACTTTTTAATTTTACACGTTTTCTCCTGTGGGCCCAAATCAGTGCAAGTGGAATGGTATTATGGTAGTAAGTGCCGGTTTTGGTGCACATTGTAATTCATTAACAAGTTCGAAAGTAAAAGTGATAAAAGTGGTTTCTGGTTGTCGTTGTTGGTAAGTACTTTTAAATATAATTTTTCCAATGAAATGATAAACAGTGTTATCTATTTTCATAAATGGGAATTAATAATAAATCTTTTTATCTAAACGAAAACAAATCCGATAAAGTAAACACTTCTCCAACATATCAATGATTTGTGAAGAAAAATTCTTCAAGAATTGGCAGTGATATATTTGTTATAAATGAGGGAGGAGAGGTGATAATTGAAAGCCTCTCGACCTTGGTAAATTTTCTTTTCGGTCATTGTTTGCCAAAATAATAAATAAACTCTAATTTTAGCAGTTCATACCAATTTTTAAAGCAAATTTTTTTGGGTCTTCCCACAAAAAAATTTAAAAAGATTTATTATTCTCATTTTATTCTCATCAGTACAGATTAGCTGGGCGTTTGTAATGTTTGTAGTTCTTACAAAAAGTCAAAATTGTAGTATGAACTTTATTGACAAGATTAAGGCTATTTTTTTGTAAGATTTAAAGCCTCAAAGTGCTAATTTGAAAATTTGATCTAATTTTTATAAAATTCCTATTTTTTTTCTAAATGATTCCATTTATAAGCAAATAACAACGATGTTTTGTAGCTACTATAGGATTCCAAAATCAAAATCCAAAATTTTTTTTTTACAAGTGACACGAAAAAATCGGTTGCTAGACACCTGAAAAAAATTCTCATCAAGTATGAGCTCTTAATATTAAGTATTAAGAGGTGCCGCATCGCAAATTTCGATTTTCCATTTAAATAACATGGCAACAATATTCTCTTGCACTTGGGAATTTTATAGCTCACGTTGGTGACAATATTTCGAAATGACCAAGGTATATTCTTGTAGAAAATTGAATGATCTACAAAAAAGGTCTCGGACAAGTTTTTGATATATTTATTCCTTGAAAAGTTATTCGAGGTCAAAGTTGAACGTTTCAAAGTTTTCAATTTTTTGATGCAACCATCAATTTTATGAGAAAATTTTATAGAACATTTTTTGTAGAACACTTTTTTTCCTATAACTTATCTCTATAAAAGTTTTTGATATTTTTCACAGGTCCTAAGTTATTTAATTAAAATAAAAAATATGATTTTTATGTTAAAAATATAATAATTCAGGGAATTTTCAGTTTAATGCAAACAACTTAGGACCTGTGAAAAATATCAAAAACTTTTAAAGAGATAAGTTTTAGGAAAAAAAGTGCTCTACAAAAAATGTCTAATAAAATTTTCACATAAAATTGATGGTTGCGTCAAAAAATTGAAAAAATATTAAAACTTCTGTTTAGTTCAACTTTGACCTCGAATACCTTTTGAAAGAATAAATATATCAAAAACTTATCAGGGATTTTTTTTGTAGATCCTTTAACTTTCTACAAGAATATACCTTGGTTATTCCGAAATATTATCACCAACGTGAGCTATAAAATTCCAAAGTGCAAGAAAATATTGGTCTTAATCATGGGACCAATATTCTCTTGCACTTTGGAATTTTATAGCCCACGTTAGTAACAATATTTCGGAATGACCAAGGTATATTCTTGTAGAAAATTGAACGATCTACAAAAAAGGTCTTTGTACAAGTTTTTGATATATTTATTCCTTCAAAAGTTATTCGAGATCAAAGTTGAACTAAAGAGAAATTTTAATATTTTTTCAATTTTTTGACGCAACCATCAATTTTATGGGAAAATTTTATAGGACATTTTTTGTAGAGCACTTTTTTTCATATAACTTATCTGTATCAAAGTTTTTGATATTTTTCACAGGTTCTTAATTATTTAATTAAAAAAACATAATTTTTATGTTAAAAATATAATAATTCAGGGAATTTTCAGTTTGATGCAAATAACTTAGGACCTGTGACAAATATCGAAAACTTTTATAGAGATAAGTTATAGAAAAAAAGTGCTCTACAAAAAATTTCCTATAAAATTTTCTCAGAAAATTGATGGTTGCGTCAAAAAATTGAAAAAATATTAAAACTTCTCTTTAGTTCAACTTTGACCTCGAATAACTTTTGAAAGAATAAATATATCATAAACTTGTAAGAGACCTTTTTTGTTGATCGTTCAATTTTCTACAAGAATACATCTTGGTCATTCCCAAATATTATGAGGGGGTCAGAAAAAGCTTATTTTAGCGTGAAGTATTTTATGAACGACCCCACAGAAATAATAAATTTAAATTAAAATCCGTACACATGAAAGTTTAATGATGAATATCTTTTGAACGGTTAATTCAATCGCCAAAACATACGAAACCATTTTTATAGAGCAGTTAATTTCCAACAAAAATTTGTATTGCGCATTGTATAAGAGTCAATTATTGTCGAGTTATAAAATTCATAAACAAAAATGAAATTTGTCTTAAAATAATCAAAATTAAATCCTTAATATCTTTCAAATGGTGAGGCTTACGGAAAGAATATAAAATACCTTTTTTGTAGAGCATTAAATTTCCTAAAAAATTCTATTAAAACATTTTTCTGTACAATCGATAAATGATGAGGTATGAATTTTTTTCTATTGGACTGAGAAAAAAATACAAAACTGCGATGCGGAGGATCTTCCTATTAAAATTAAGAGCTCATACTTGGTGAGAATTTTTTTACGGTGTCTAGCAACCCATTTTTTCGTGTCACTTGTAAAAAAAAAATAATCGATTTTTTTTGGCCCACCCTAATGGGTATACCATGAAAATGTATATTCCTAATATTTGTTATTTAAAAAGTGATTTGCCAACGGTTTTCTCTTTTATCATTATTTCCTGGTTCCGCAAGATTTTAATTACAGATAGTGGCACTAAAAGTGCAATTTATATGTAAACTTTTTCAATCTCTATCTAATTTTTTACGTTATTCTATTATTAAAATCACCGAATAAAAAGTTAATAATCCTGCGAAAATTTTGGGTTTTAATCTATGAAGTTGGTTTTATAATGGTACTTACTGATGTCCAATGTGCAATTGCACATTTGTGCCAAGCTTTGACCTATTAATGCATATCTTGAGCACTGAAAAAATTGCACTTTTTAAATCATTAGATTGTAGTTTAAATTAGTCGAAGAAATTAAGGAAAAACTCTTGAAGTTTGGGATGACTTAACAAATTTTTTTTTTCTATATTTAGCTACGAAATTAATCTGGAATCCAGGTGTGTATTGTACTCGATACATACATAATAGCACTCCCCTTAACTACCTTGACATTTTTGTAAAGTAAAAGCATAATATTTTATTTTTAATTTTCCCAAAAACTATCTTTAGTAATAGTAAAATAAAAGCTCCTAAACAAACAATGAAAGTTCATACTCAAAATAAAATTCCCTTTTCATCTTATAGACGCCAAAAAATGCAAATTAATATATTCATTTTGCATTGGTCTTTTGCATATTCATTATTTGCAGCCTTAACATGTGCGAAATTTACATATTTTCGTGTAGAATTTTTCTGCAGGCAATGTGCTAAATTTATATATTATTGGCATAAAAAAATACATTGGTTTCGGATAAACAAAGTCCCACATAATTGCAACCGCATGTTAAATTTTCATTTGGTTTAAGTACATAAAAGTGAGTTGCACAATTTACGCACATAAGGTCATAAAATACGACATTGTTGAACGGTCCTTATACAACAATATATTGCCTACGGTTATTATCCATAAGAGGCTTATATTACATGCCTTAAATTGCAAAAGTAAAAATATTTTTCTTTATTCAAATATTCTTGGAAATTTTTCCCATTAATTTCCACCCTTAAGTTTTCCATCGTCTACGTACAGCTCAAGAAAATCATTGGTTACTATGTAGTTCTTAGAAATGGTAGAATGAAATATTTATATTCATATAAAATTTAAGTATTACAATAAGTTGAAGATAATGTTGAAAATGAGATTATTTTCAAGAGCCTTCATACGTACAAGATAAAACTTAAGTACAGGATTGAAAAGCTTTGTAAAAAAAAAAAAAAGATTTATCAAATACTTTGTTCTATGAGCCTTCAAGGTTCAATGATTATATATATACCAACTATTTTTGTTTCAAATATCAAAAAGAAATTATAAATATTATCTTCATGTTAATATAATTTTGTATTTCATATTTTAATGAAGAGGAAAAACTTTTTCCGAGCAAATATTCTATGAAAAGTTTACTACGAGTTCGATATTCATTTCCATTTCCTTCATTTTTTATGATTAATTTTTATTTTTTTAATTATTCCAACTTTTTCTATTAGTTTTATCAATCAACCAAAGTAAAAAGTTATAACATATCTCATATATATATTTTGAATTTTGCTCTATTAGTCTTGAATATCTAAAACTTTCATAATATATTATAAAATTTCCAATAACGGAAATGAAATATCATTTTGCATTTATAAAATATGACTTTGTTTTTACTGTATGACATTGTTAAATGATACTGATAGCTAATAAATTGTGAAAAACTAAGTTTATATTTAAAAAGTATTATCGTTGATTTAGGTAATCAATTTTGATGAATTCTTTTATATTAAACAGAAAAGATTTGATTATTTATCAAAAGTTATCAGTACTTCAAAAAAATTGATAAATAAATTTAAATTTAAACAATGTTTTAATGATTAGCAGTGTTATCTTGAAAGTTTTAATTTTCGGGATTAAGTTTTATCAGAATACAACGTTGGTAAAGTTATATCCTTTATCATCCTGATTTCATCCTAAAACAAAAATTTCGTTTAAAATCTTTTACGATCAATAAAAATGGATTGATTTAACAAATTTTGCTTCCTCCAGATAGGAAATCTTAAACCATATCCTTTAGTAGTCCAAATTCATAATTTGCCAATAGTCTTGCTACTTGAATGTATAGATTTCTTTCTCCCATTTTCTTGGAATTAAAATATTGAATTTCCAGTAGAATTTCAGGTTGGCTAAAAAGGAAAGAAAAATGAATTTAATTAGGTAGAATATTAAAACAAACGTTGATAGGGAGTTTACAATTTGCATACTTTATATTTTCCCGGAGTCCTAGCGAAGCAATATGTATGTATTAGTAAAAGCCATCAAAATGTTTTATGCAAAATATAAAAATACATCATTTTCTCATTAATTTTTGATGTTAAATCTTGTTGAAATTTTTGCACCAAAGTATAAAATACAGTTGGAAGTTATAACCATAAGAACATAGACTAAAAATTTTGTAGAGCGTTTAATTCTGAGAAAAAAACATCTTCGGTAAAAGCGATCCCATGAAATGCCGCTGAGATATAGAAATTTAAAAATAAAAAATCAGAGTTTCCGTGAATTTTCAATGGGAAATCTTTACACGTCTTAGTCTAGGACTTAAATCAATTTTATTAAGGCATTATTTTCTTGTTTTGATATCTGTCAAAGATTTGCCATTCACAAAAGTGTAAATTTTCCACGACTTAATCATTTTCAAATCGAAATTTGTTTCTAAAACTTTTGATTGATTTTCTATTATCATATTTAAACAAAAGCAGCTGCGGAATCGCATCGAATGCTTGTCAAAACTTTCCTTGAACATATTCTTAATAAATTTGGTGTTTTACGAAAGTTTTACGAAATTCAAAACGGCGATATCGACGTGGAGAACGAAGAATGTAGGAGACCATCGAAAAAGTATGATAACATCGAATTGTATAAGTTGATGGATGAAAATGGAAGTTAAACTCAGCATTAACTTATGATTTGAACCAAGTTTTAGCACAAAAATCGGTCCGAATATCAAAATAGGCAATACAAAGTGATTTTGCTGCATGGTAATTCCCCTGGCTACATAGAAAATCGAGTAAATTGATTGGGGCATCAGTTTGGAAATATTTTCGTATGCGGTTTACTCTTCAGACTAGGCTCCTTCATATTATTACTAATTTGCGTCGATAGATCACGTACTTGATGATTAATACTTCACATCTGACGAAGATCTACAAAAATGGCTTGATTAGGGTTTTTACTCAAAAGATTTATAATATTGTTGGTATGGTATCGACAAATTGTCAGAAAGATGGCAAAACTATGGTTAATAAAAGGAATTTCTTTGAATGAAATAATTATTTCCATGTAGTCCTACTTTTTCGGGAAAAAAGGTTTTATATTTTCACACCTTCTAATACTTAAGTATCTAATACTTAAGACTTTGAATCTTGGAATCGACTTTTAGGGAATTCCTGGTAGTAAATTTTCTTGGATTTAGAATTTTTCACTAAATATTTTATCAAGTATTGCGTAGTTATTATCTAAAAAATTGGACAAAAATTAAATTGTATAAAGTTAAGATTTAATATATAAATATTACCTGTTTTATATATTTCCAATCATAATTGTAACCATTGAGCCTCATTTTATTAAAATTGAAATTCAATACTTCTTTCCGCGAAATTTTTTTCCATTAAATTGATTTATTTTTTAATTAATTTTATTTAACCTATTATCTTCAAACATGACGTTTAAAAAACTAACCTAATTTTAAAATGAAGAAAGGGACAAATATCAGAGGAATATCCTCGAAAGCATTGGAATAATATCGAATAGTATCTAGGATTCAATGACAGGTGGTTTTTAAGTTGGTAGTAAATCTATTTTAATGGATTGAAAATTCTATGTTACGAACTAAAAATGATTTATAATAGATAAGATCGATTGATTTCGATATCGTTAGTGAAATTTTGAAAAGTAAGTTAATAATTTAGAGATAGTATAATTATTTTCTTTTATCTTTTAAGATGACTTTTTTTTGATTAAAATTGGGGTTGTTGGAGACAAGAAATTGGTTACTGTTATGGATGCTTTTTACGATAGTAAATGGATTTTTTATGAAATTTATGTCCTCTACTTGTACATCTGCTTTTCCGAGATCAATCCACAACCAAAATGCTGCATTTCCGGGTTTCCTTATTTCTCATTTTGGTAATTTGTACTAGCTGACCAGATTACCAAATTTAACACTTCTTTTGTAGAGTTTTTTGGAGTTACGAGTCTATTTTAACAAGCCGAAGACTTTTGAAGTCCTCAAAAAAATATATATACCAGGAATGTGAGAAGCTATTGCTGGAAATTCTGGCCAGAACAACGAAAAATGCTTAAAGTTGGGCCTCTATAGTCATCAATTTTGGACCACTTGGACTATATCTTTTTTCTATTTAATATAAAAAATTGGACATCAAAAAGTATTCCATTTAAAAAAAATACTTTCAAAGAAAATCAGAAGACAATTTTTGCGTTACTTTATAAAACAAAATGAAAAGAAACTTTATTTATTGGCTCCGAAAATAAAATACGAGGAATGTTTTTACCGAAAAGCTTTTTTTTTGGAATTAGTACACAAAAAAATTATCTTTGCCTATTGGTTTTCTATAATATTTACGCTGAAACAAAAATACTTTACCAGTATTTCATTTATTCCGCATATTTCGGGAAAAATAATTCGAATATTCTTTAGTGAATAATACGATTTGATCATTCCTTGATATTTTGACTACAGAGATAAAATTAGAGTTAAAAATTTCAATGTTCGTAGAATTTCAATTTAGAAACTCTAAGCATTGATTTCCATTAAATTTATATGTTTTAAGTGACCAAATAATTTCAATAAAAGCTTTTTCCGTTATCGGTTTCAACGTAAAATTTTCCATGAATGTTTTCTTTTTTGTGATATAAATAAAACAATTTTACCAAACTGTTGTTCTTTGTTATGGCTTTCATTATCGATTCAGAGAATTCGTTTAAATTTAGTCATAGAATTTCCCTCGTTTTTTTTCGATTAAATAATGTTAAATAAATTGTACAAGTTGTTGTTTTGGCTTGGAAATTGTATTATTTATTTGCCAAACAATTTAATGATTGGAAGTTTTAAATATCTAATTACCAACAAGTATGGTTTTATAATGTTTATCATTTCATAATAATACAATCACGTAATAGTTCAGTAAATAAAATGAGTGGTTTTGATAAGTTATTGATTTCAAATTAATCGCACCAATTAATGTTAAGTTAAAAAAATAAATAAAATGCTTATCATTTAATGAAAGTAGTTTAATTTTATTTTTCCATTTTATCATTGAGTTTAGTTGTTCGTAGTGGCTAACTTGGTAAGTTAAACTTTTGATATTTTTAAAACTTTTTTTTTCCATAAAAATCAAATTTATATGTCAAAATGAAATTTTTTCATCTAAATCTAAATTTTAAGTGAAATGTTTCAAGAAAAATATATAAAAATAAGTAAGCAAATATTTCTTATTAATTCAAAGCAGTTTAGTTTAATTATTTTTTTACTAAACCATTGAAAATATTTTAATTGACAACTTTCTACCATCAATTTTACTTTAATTAGTTTTTAAACTTGATAAAATTTCAATTTCTTGGTGAAATTATTGTTTTTTTTTTTTGCTTTATTTTAATCCCAAAAACATAAAATCATTAATTAGCAAATGTATTTTAATATTTTCATTGTATAAATATTTGTTTTTGATTTTTCGAAAACAATTCAATTGTAAACTGTTATCTGTCCTGTGTGTTGGAAAATTGAAAATTGGTCAAATCATTGAATGATTAAAAATTTCAAATGTAAAACCATCGAATCATAAATTAATTATTTGTTGTATTGATGAAGTGCATTTTCCAGTTGAAAGCTTTTAACAAACTAAAAGCTTTATTCTTCCTGAAAATTACATTGTCGATAGATTTGTTGCATCATAACTTTTACCAGGACTGCAACAAGTTTACTAAGGTTTACATTTTTGTTGCAATTTTACTTCTTTTTTCTTTTATTCTCCCGAAATGCAAATCTTAAAGGACCTAGGACTGGGGATCACGAAGATAATTTGATAATCAAGAGGGGGGAAGCTTAAAAACAAATTAGTAAATTTGTCCGAAACCAATAACTGATTAAACAGTCTTTCATGTATAATTTGTATTTGATTAATGATTTATATAAACAGTCGTTTTGATGGTTTCAAGATTTAAAAATTACTTAAAGTTAAGAATTTCGATTATAAATCGGGGGAGGGAGATTTCCCCTTTTGATCCTCTTGTACTACTTCCCCTTGTATCTCTTAACAACGCTGTACAGCAAAGGTTTACTATAATTTATGTAGTCCTAGTCCTAGGACCTTAAAGAAATAAAAGTTTGATTAAAGTGTAAACACAACAGAGGGAGAAAATATCACAATAAAGAGATCAAAATCTTCTTCGGTACCCAAATTACAATTAAAACGATCGAATCTTACCAAAAGAATACCAAACTGTTCTGTAAAATATAAAATACTCTTTAATCAATTGGCGATAGCCAAAAATGTAACCACTTGTTTGGGTACCAAGATTTTCTGGTACCAAAGATAACGACGAGGAAGATGGACTTGCAAAAGTAGGACCAATTATGCTTTTTATGGGTCCAGAATCGGTTTTGGTAAGCCATTGTACACAACATTAAATCGAATAGACATTGAACTCAAATTGAGCCAATCAAATTCTGGAATTACTACTCAGGAGGCAAGTTTTCAAAGGTCGTGAAAAAGAAATCTGTATTACCCCAGAATTATAGACTTCTAAGCCAAGCAATGGAGAATACAGGTAGCTCTATTATCAAATTTAATGGGAAAAAAACAGAGTTTATAATATGGTTGGTCCATCCGGACATAAGCTGGGAAGTCCATTAACTACTGAGATTTATCTGCGAAGCAAACTGGACCAATTGGAACTAGAAACAATGGTCCAAGTGCAAGGTGCAATGGTCTTTTTAAAATGCTTTTTCGTACTGCATTTTGAACAAGAAGCAGAAGTTAATTTCTTGAGAAAATGTCCTCAGTAATTCCAGCAGAAGTGTATGCAATCATCGTAAGTCTGCAGGCAGGCCCCGCTCTAGCAAATTTGCCGCCCTGGGCAAGATGAAAAAATGCCGCCTCTTCAGGGTTGCAAAAACACAGAGTTTTAATATCACAAAATTTTTAATTTTTTGGAAAAATATTTTTTTAACTAAAAACTATTTTTTTCACATTTTTGTTCATATTGTATATCAAATGTGACAAAATGCCGCCCCTGAAATTTTCCGCCCCGGGCGACCGCCCGGGTTGCCCACCCCTAAAGCGGGGGCTGTCTGCAGGAAAAAATGAAAAGATAATATCACAATAAATGCAACCGAATTTTCTGATCAATTGGAACTATTGTAGAAACAAAACAGGAATGCAATTAATGTTCTTTTAGGATGCAACTATTTCTACTAATAATTATTATTCCATAAGATAAATCGATTTAATTCCAAATTGATCGCAAAATTCAAATAATTCAAAATGCATTTAGTGATACGACAAAAACATCATTAAATCTCAGCTGTCAACGGGTAGGCAACCCGGCACACATATACTAATACGTCATTCGTTCGTATGAAAGCTCCCGGAAATGCAATCGTGCGCAAAGTACAAGTGCATACGTTAGAGTTTACGCATAATTTGTGCGACGCGCATAAAAAAGCTTTTTTTTAAGATATGAACGAAAGCTGAACATACCTTTATATGTCTGTTTCCCTCTAACACATACTCATTTGCGGATCCAAATTTTAAACTCCTCGTTTATTATCGAGTGAAATATGAGATGTCAAAATGTATACGTAAGACAAAGATACGGCACCGTTAAAAAGTTTCATTCATACATCCAAAACTAGTAGGCTTTGAATTTTTTTTCTCTGTCTTTTTGCATATTATGCCATCTAAGATTTAGACTATCTCTTTTCATATCACCCATTGAAGAAATTGGTTAAAGTTGACCAAATCTTTCGATCTACGTAAAGCTCGATTAATTGAAATCCACTGATGCGATTTTTGTCATTTTTTTTGGAGATTGTAGATAAATTATTTCTTTATAATATCCTGAAATTTCAGTTAAATTGGTTTACTCATTGTTGAGGAAAATAATATTTTTTGCCTTACTGTTTTTTTTTTTCGATTTATTCCCAAATTAAAAGTATTGATGGTCTATTGTGATAAGTGGCTATATGTAGTTGATTAATAAGTCTTTTCCTCCACTAAAACATTCAACATTTAAGCAGTCAACTACCAATCTTAGATGGAATTAATTAAATTAATTAATTAATTAAATCTTTTGATTTTTTTTTTGTAAAAATTTGCATTTTGATTATTTTTTATTTATTTATTTTTTATAATTTATTTGAATAGTGAATTTTTTTCAATCGCTTGCATATTGTGCCGTCTAAAATTTAGGCTATCTCTTTTCATATCACCCATTGAGGAAATTGGTTGAAGTTGATCAAATTTTTCGATCTACGTAAAGCTCGATTAATTGAAATCTACTGATGCGATTTTTGTATTTTTTTTTGTAGATTGTAGATAAAATATTTCTTTATAATATCCTGAAATTTCAGTTAAATTGGTTCACTCATTGTTGAGGAAAATAATATTTTTTGACTTACTGTTTTTTTTTTTCGATTTATTCACAAATTAGAAATATTGATGGTTTATTGTGATAAGTGGCTATATATAATTCTCCTCGACTAAAAGTATGATTCCATTTCCTTCTAGTACTTCAAAAATTTGCATTTTCTTTTAATTTTAATGTTTCATCTTGATATAACAATTTGTCTGAAATATAAAGTGAATATCATTTATAGTGTATGTAAAAGCTTATATTTCCTTTAAGATCAATTCATGTATGAATGATTAATTGTTGGATCTCCACTAGCGCACTATCAACAATATAAATGGGGCATTTATAAGCTGTTTGTTGTAATCCTTGATTGAACCAAATATGTCCTTACAGTTACTATGTCATATGATAAATTAACATCTGGAATTAATTACATATATTTCGCACATAACAAGCAGGACATTTATATCCTTCAAAACAAAGGACAAAGATTAATAATTCCAAACCCAAAAATTATCTATTTTTTTTATTTTTAAAGTATTTGGACTAATTTAAATTATTTTCCTATCATAATTATATTCGTTTCTCGTATTTATTTTCCGGAACAAAGTTGTTTTTCGATAAAATTTAAATTTGAATAAATTTAATGTTCTATAACTTGAGGAAACATGCGTAGGAGTGAAATTAGTATGAAAATTCGTTTGAAATTCGGTTGAAATACGTAAAAAATGTTTTGAAAATTTGATATTTTATTTTTTTCTAATATATGTTAAACTTTTTGCAAACACAATAAGCTAAATTGGATTTTTATAATACGATTGGGTAAGCATATGAAAGAAATATATGAGATTGAATTGTCAAATGTTGTGTTGTACTTATTACCGAAACTTTCGTACTGTGTGGAGCTTTCGTGAGCTTTTACCTGTCAGTTGTGTCTCAAAGGCATTTCGTAACAATCTTTAGTGATATTTGACGAAAGCAATTATATATAAACAAGTTAAAGTATTCTTGTCCTCTTCATTATGTTTTTCTATAAAAAATTTGCTGAAATTTAAATTTTTTTGGGACGAGAAAATCGATATACGTTCGCAGTGTATTGTTTTAACAAAAAAATTAAATCTCAATTCTCCAATTGTAAATCTCAATTATTTTTGATTAATTTTTCGATTATTTTTCTAATCCATAAGTCACAAAACTGGCTTAAACTTTAGTTTTTTACAAGGAAAAAGCTTATTAAATCGGTTTTTTAACATTTCTTTATTTGCCAGTTTATAAATTCAATTCTTTGGGAAAATTTAAATTTATATTTGGGAGATATCCCATGTCCAATAATATGAATACAAAAATTGTTTGCCAATAAAAGTCTTAAGTTTATTCAATTCTTTATTTTCCTTTTACTACTTCAGAAATTCCCATTTGTTATTTAAATCTTAGTTCTTGATTAATTTTGGCAAAAATTTCCGCAATAAATTGCGAAAAATGACAGGGGAATGATTTCATAGACTTCCAAAAAATCAATTCATTGTACTAGCTACCATGGCCAACTAAGGCTACTAAGGTATAATTTCAAGAATTTCAAATTTCGTGCTAGTAAAATGATAAATTAAATGGTTTGGAGATATGATAAACGTCAATTTTAAACTTATACTTGAATTTAATTAATTTAAAGCATGTTTAACTGTTGAATGGGAAAATTATTTCAAAAAGAAAGATTTAAAGAACGTTTTTTCAATAGAAATATTCAATTTTTTATATGATTAAGTTGACAATCGTACAAGTAATGATTCCAAGAAGATTTGGTTCTTTTCCTGGCAATCAAAGAACTCTTATTTAGATTTACTTAAAAAATTTTCATCTTACACCAATTTTCAATGATTCTTAATGAATTTTGCTTTATTTCAACCGTACTAAGTACTTTGTTTTAAGTAATGTAGATGGCATTCCCGTAAAAAGCTTTTGTCTTCAAATTATCATCTTTTAAATATTATATTTAATTTATTTTTTCAGATTTTCATTGTAAAAAAAAAGACTTTTCCACATCAAAATGAAATTATCAGTATTATTGGGATTAATCCTACTATTAATGGTGGGCCATATCAACGCCGAATACATGGTAGGACTTGGTCGGGCTGATATTACCGGTCCCATTGTTGAAGTTACATTTGTAAGTAAAAAAATTTATTAAATTAAGTTTTAAATTAAATTATTTCACAACGATATTGTTCAAATTGCTTTGATGTATATTTTAATTAGTTATATGAGCGAGATACTTAATCTCTTTGATTTTTAATTAAAGTTCAGTACTTTTACAAAATACTTTTAAATTTAAATGCTTAAATCCCTTTGAAATATTATAATTCAATTGAAAATAATGTTTTAAAGAGAATTGTATGAAATTAATTGTATCTTTATGAAAATATAATGCAAGATTATCAATTAATTGAACTTTGGTTTAAGAAATTGCTTTATTCTAGTTTAAAAGATAATCTAAAAATGGTACAAAATTAATACCAAAAGCTTATCTATACTTATATATAAAATTCTTACGTCTGGCTGTACATTTCGATTTTGAACCCAATTTTAGGGTAAATATTTGTTTCAAGAGGCCCTTATTCCAAATTTAACATTTTTAAAATTTTTGTCTGTCTCTGTGTTCCGATTTAACTAAAGAACGGAACAACCGAATTTAATGAAATTTGGTATTAAGATACAACACAGTTTCCCACAGACTATAGGTTACTTATCATTCCAAAAAAAAAATAAGGGAAGGTATTCCCTAGGGATGAAAACATAATTTCTTACACTAGACAGGTGAGTTATGTATCATTGGAAAGGTAATTTAAAGTTACAAAATAATCTGTAAAAATATTTTTATTTGAACTGATAAAAAGCACAGTAAGTTCAATTTAAATTTTAAAAAATTGTCTCCTTGAAATATAAACCTTTTTATATATAAAACACATAGTTGATGTTAATAGCGTAATGGTTTACGTATCTGACATTCTGATGCTCCTAATTATAAAGACGTGGGTTCGAATCTTACAGTAAACTCTTTTTTTAATTTTTTTTTTACAAAATTGTTGTAAATAGTCCCTTAAAGTTGCTCAATAAGGAAATATTAACGAAAATAAGCAATAGTAGTAGTAGTAGTAATAAAAATACTTTTATTACCATTTTATTTAATATCGATACTATTATGAAGTTATTACAGTTTTTTGAGATTAAGAATTATTATACTCTTTTCATTTTTAAATCATTAAACGACGGTAAAAGTAGAAAAATCGTAAGATTGACTTAAGCTTCAAATATGACCTTAAAAAACTCAGAAACCGTTGGAGTTAGCGAAAAATCATAAGAGACCTTTTTTGTAGAGCGTTAAATTTGCTATAAGAATTATTATTGGTCGACATGATCTTTTCATTATGTCATGATGAAAAAAATATTCAAAAAATCAGCAGAACTTTTCCCATGTTATTTCCATTTAAAACTTTGGCTGTCGGGGGGTCGGGTTAAAATTAAGATCTATAACTTGGCATGAATTTTTTTAATAGATTTAGAACCGATTTAGGACTATCGTGAAAAAAAAATCGGACAAACCCTAAATAAGGACCACCCTAATATATATATATATATATAGGAGGATTTTTTTTTTTTGACTTTTTTTGGTCCCCTCGTGAAATTTTGTTGGAAATACCAAAAAAAAAAAATCTCTGAAAGTTTGAGCCCTTAATATTAATTTTAAGTTCTCGACAAAGACGTGTAAAGATTTCCCATTGAAAATACACGGAAACTTTGATTTTTTATTTTTAAATTTCTATATCTCAGCGGCATTTCATGGGATCGCTTTTACCGAAGATGTCTTTTTCTCAGAATTAAACGCTCTACAAAAGTGCCCATTGCGACAAAGTCGTAACTCACACCGGTGAGGTAGTACGGGCCACTGAACCTGATTTTACCATAAAATTCAAGGCTTAATATCTCGTTTAATATAGATCTTCGCGATTTTACCTACAAGAACTTTTTTGTAGGAAATCCAATTCTCTACAAGTTTTTTATTTATAATTTTTCCATAGCTCTTGTTATTTACGAGATAAATGCAAAAAAACGCGAATTTTATGGAAAAATCAGGTTCAGTGGCCCGTACTACCTCACCGGTGTGAGTTACGACTTTGTCGCAATATGCACTTTTGTAGAGCGTTTAATTCTGAGCAAAAACCATCTTCGGTAAAAGCGATCCCATGAAATGCCGCTGAGATATAGAGATTTAAAAATAAAAAATCAGAGTTTCCGTGTATTGTCAATGGGAAATCTTTGCACGTCTTGGTCGAGGACTTAAAATTAATATTAAGGGCTCAAACTTTCAGGGAATTTTTTTTTTTTTTGGTATTTCCAGCAAAATTTCACGATGGGACCAAAAAAAGTTAAAAAAAATTACCCTAGTGGTTATACTTGATTATGAAGGAACTGGGTTTCGTGCATTTGAACAAATTGTAATTTCGCCGTAGTTTTGTACATTTCAGTAGTTTAAAAGTTGAGACAATGAAATGGGATTTTGACTAATATTCTTCATATCTAGGCGAGTGTTTTGATAACTTTTGACTGTTTTAAGTCATAATTATTACAGACTTTATTTAACTTGACGATATTTTTTATTTATGTATAGATACTGATTGATTTATAGATTATTTGGTTCACGATAGGTATACCTACCGTAGGTATACGCAATTGAACATACTTTTTTAGATATTTATAAATATTTTTTGAAAATTATTTGATCATTATATACAAATATTTTATTTTAAGTAACAGTTTATTAAATGTGTTTTTTTAAAGTTGACAAAATAGTGTTTTCAGGTATGATTATGTTTTTCGTAAAAGAAATAAGAAAAATAATAATTTTCATATTCCAAATTTAAAATGAAAATTTAATTTACACCTACGTTACGCAGACGAAGTCGCGGGGATCAGCTAGTTTTTCATAAAGCTTTGAATACAGTATTCCAACGATTTAACATTTACGGTATTACCGTGGATTAGAACCATTAAGGCCTTATTTATTCACGAGTTAAAGTTAAGGTAGTAGTCTGATAACTTATGCCTATTTTCAAGACTTCTTTGGAGGGTGGTTTTTATACGAAAATAAAAATGAATTATCTTGAATATTTACAGTGTTTTTATTTACATATTGAAAATATAAAAAAAAATATATTTGAAAAAATTTAATAGTTTATTACTATTATTATTGTCACTCGAAGTTGGAACCTCAAAAAAAAAATGCACGTGGGTGGCCCGGGTGATTTTGGCTCTTGATGTTATCTGAAATCAAATATTCTTGATTATTCTTAATCTATAGACATGTCATTCTGGTCGGAACTACTGAAGTTAAATTTCAAGGGTAAATAACAAAATGGCGGACTTTGAAAGAAAAAAAAGTTCTTTTATTTGAGCAAAGAAAGGGTTGTAAAATAAAAAGTTAGGGGTGAAAAAAATTCTCGTTAGTACCGACGAGAACTATAAGAGTATGAAACAGCCTGTTAAAATTTCAAAGCAATCGGTTCAGTAGAAAAAAAGTTAGGACCGCGTTTAAAGTTCAACAACAAATTTTCATAAGTAAACTTATGACTGGACTCCGAGGTGCTCTAGAAAACTCGTTATAACTCCCGAAATATTTCGAATTTCTGTCTGAAATTTTCACAGTATATTCTCAAGACATTGTACTTTCAAATTAAGTAAAAAAAAAATTTCGATTTTTTGAACCCAAGTTACCAGACTACTGCCTTAAATCAAAGTAGGAAATACAACATTACCTGATATTGATGATCCCAAAAGGTACCATTCTTTCGATGGAGATTACGCTTTTAAAGACAGAAATAATTTCTTTTGTGATCATTTAGCAGAAGATTTAGGGACCCATACAAAAGCATTGGAAAAAATAATTTACAATTTATTTTATTTTGTAGATATCCGAATTAAATATATACATAAAGGTTTATATTTCAAGGAGACAATTTTTTAAAATTTAAATAGAATTTACTGTGCTTTTTATCAGTTCAACTAAAACTATTTTTGCAGATTATTTTTTAACTATAAATTACCTTTTCAATGATATATAACTCACCTGTCTAGTGTAAAAATTTCTGTTTTCATCCCTAGGGAATACCTTCCCTTATTATTTTTTTGGAATGATAAGTAGCCTATAGTCTGTGGTCAATTGTGTTGTATCTTTATATCAAATTTGATTTAATTCGGTTGTTCCGTTCTTTAGTTAAATCGGGACACACAGACAGACAGACAGACAAAAATTTTAAAAATGTTAAATTCGGAAGAAGGTCCTCTTGAAACAAATATTTACCCGAAAATTGGGTTCAAAATCGAAATGTACAGACAGATGTAAGAAATTTTTAACACAGTATATTGTCAAGACATTGTACTTTCAAATTAAGCAAAAAAAAAATTTTCGATTATTTGAACCCAAGTTACCAGACTACTGCCTTAAATTAAAGTAGGAAATACAACATTATCTGATATTGATGATCCCAAAAGGGATCCCATTCTTTCGATGGGGATTAAGCTTTTAAAGACAGAAATAATTTCTTTTGTGATCATTTACCAGAGATTTAGGAACCCATACAACTGAAGTTTTTTTAATTTAAAAGTATTTTACTTACATTTAAAGTAAAAAAAAAGGATTAAAAAGCTTTCGAAAGTATAAAAGTGCTGGTATTTCTGGATTAAACATTTTAAAATTGCAAGGAAAAGCATAGAAAAAAATATTTTATAATTTACTTTTTTTTTTTTGTAGATGGGCTATGCTAAAATTGGACAAACTGGTCGAGGTTTACATTTGCGACAATTTGCCCGGACTTTTATTGTGCAAGACGGAGATGACCGCATTGCATTGGTGATTACCGATTCGTGTATGATGGGATATGAAGTTCGAAAGAAAGTCTGTAAAATTAATTCCATTTAAATGAAATATTTTCATATTATTTTTCTTTTAGGTCTTAGAAAATTTGAAAAATTCATACGGCGATTTGTACAATGAAAATAACTTTATAATTAGTGGAACACATACGCATTCAGCTCCGGCCGGGTTCCTTATGGATTTTATGTTTAACATCCCCAATTTAGGGTTTGTAAAACAAACTTTTGATGCCCTAGTTTCGGGAATTACTTTGGTAGGAATTTTGGAAGATTTTTTTTCGAGGGATTTTTATCTAATTTTTTGGGATTTTTTCCAGAGTGTAAATCGAGCGCATGATTCATTGCGAAAAGGACGAATTTATGTAACATCAGGGGAATTACAGAATGCTAATATTAACCGAAGTCCGGCGTCTTATTTGAATAATCCGGAAGCGGAACGTGCCAAGTAAATATTCTAGAACAATTCAGGAATTAATAATGAAAATTTTTATTCCAATATATCCCTGAATAATTATCCTTGAAATCCCTGAATCCCTGAAATAATTAGTTTAGATTCTTTAGTAAAAGATTTTTTTTTTTGGGCAGATATCAATATAATGTGGATAAGACAATGGTTCAGCTACGATTCGAGTCAGCAGATGCAGAAACCGATGGCCAACTTTTGGGGGCAGTGCATTGGTTTGCGGTGCATCCGACCAGCATGAATAACACAAATCGTCTGGTTTCTTCCGACAATGTAGGCTATGCATCCATTCTTCTGGAAACCCAGATGAACCAAGATTTACCCGGAAAGGTACAGAAATCCCCAAAAGATATTAAACCTCCAATAAAAATTATTCCAATCTTTCTAGGGAAGTTTTGTGGGGGCATTTGCGTCGACAAATTTAGGCGACGTGTCGCCGAATCTTAAGGGACCGCGATGCCTCAATTCGGGACTGCCGTGCGACATTTTGACCAGCACTTGTGCCGACAAGCGGGACAAATGTGCCAGTCCGGGACCGGGAAGGGATATCTTTGAAAGTACACAAATTATAGCGAGTAGAATTTTCAAAAAGGGATTGGTAAATTTTTGAGCGATTTTTTTATCATAATTTTATGAAAAAAAAATTTTTTTTATAGGAATTAATGAATAATACGGATGCACGAGAGGTAACCGGACCATTGCGATATGCACATCAATTTATCGATATGCCAAATGCAACTGCAATTTTTTACAATCAAACCAGCAATAAAAATGAAACCGTAAGTCTTAGAATCTCTTTAAGGGGGTATTCTAGTCTAGAGGCCCGAATTTCGAGCGTTTTTTAATAGCTTATAAAAAAGAAGCATTTGATATTTTTACGATCCATTTTTTTATCATTTGCTTAATTATATTTAAAGATTATTATAAAAAATTTCGTGGAGTTATGCATCCTAGAAGTAGAGGGAGGGAAAAAAAGGCCGTGTCCTGGTTGTCATGATTTCAACCTCTGTAGCCATCTCAAAAATAAAAGAAGGCTGAATTCTTAATCTGTATGAATGTATCTATCTTCCGAACTAGCGAATCCAAAAACAAAAATTGTTTTCCATAAAATGGCGGCTACTCAGAAACTAGGTCGATTTTTTCACTGATTTTTTGACTTTATCAATTTTTTTTTTAATATTAGGAATAAGAAATTTTTATTTTTTGCTAGTTCCAAAGATAAACAGATATTTAAGGAATATTCATGCCAAATTTCAAGTGAATCGGCTGATTAGAACTTGAGATATCTTGACAACCGTATCGAAACGCCACGTCACAAAAATGGCTATAACTACGAAAATAATTCGAATTTGAAAAAATCCTTTTTGGGAAACATTTTTGAATATCTAAACTATCGAATAATGAAAAAAAAATCGATTTTTTTCGAATTTCCAGACTAGAATACCTCTTTAATATTTAACGTTATTAATATTGAAAAATTTGTCCCAAAAAAATTTCTTATATATAAGAAAATTACTTTTTTTTTGGGTAATATATCTAATTAAATTAACAAAAGTTAACTATAGACATAAAATATTCAACAAAAATTCAAACAAATGTAATTGGGACGTATTTTGATTGCCAAGCAATCTTCCTTAGTGATCATTAAATATGATTGGAATGTTATGTGAAGAATCTTTAAATTTATGAGTGAAGGGTCCTAGGCAATGGAAGATTCCTTGGGAATCAAAATACGTCAAAAATAAATTTGTTTGAACTTTTGTTCTAATTTATGTGTATTTGGTTGTTTTTGGTAATTGATTTACATAAATTAGACCTCAAAATACTTTATATATATATAGAAGAATTCTTAAAATAGTTCAGGGATTCTCAAACAGTGGAAGGAGCAACAAAAAATCAGAGTAAATCTTTCAAAAGATATTTCCTTATCAAAAATTGGCATTTTGAATTTAGGACTTGCATCAAAATTTCAATGTTAAAAAAATTATCCAATAATTGCTCTGCCAAATATTAAGAGCTTTGAGGTAATTCCTCTGGTCGTACTAATAATCAATGAAAAAGCCAGGAATTCAATTTTTATGTGCCATTTGGCCAATTTAAACTGCAAAAATTTTAAAAACCAATGTTTTTGGTCATTGATCAACATAAATTAGACCTCAAAATACTTTATATATATATGGAGGCATTATTAAAGTAGTTCAGGGATTCTCAAACAGTGGAAGGTGCGACGAAAAATCGAAGGAAGGCTTTCAAATGATATTTCCTTAACGTATTTGAATTGCCAAGCAATCTTCTTTAGTGATAATTAAATAGTAGTGGAACGTTATGTGAAGAATCTTTAAATTTATGAGTCAAGAGTCCTATGCAATGGAAGATTCCTTGGGAATCAAAATACGTTCAAAGTACCTTTGCTTTAACTTTGGTTCTAATTTATGTTTATTTGATTGTTTTTGGTAATTGTATCACATAAATTAAGCCTCAACATACTTTATATGAAAAGAGGAATTATTAAAATAGTCCAGAGATTCTCAAACAGTGGTAGGATGCGACGAAAAATCGAAACTTTCAAATGCTATTTCTTGAAGTAATTCCCCTGGTCTTTCATAATAATCAAAGAAAAAGCCAGGGATTTAATTTTTATGTGCAATTTGGCTAATTTAAACTGAAAAAATTTAGAACACCTATTAATAATTTATTAAAATTTGAATTTTAATATTAAATTGTCGTTTTCAACCCTTAATATTTGGGTGAAATTAAAAAAATTAACATTTTTGGTTTTGAATCTTTATCCATTTAAAAGTTTTGAGTAATTCCCCTGGCTTGGTAATCTCATGTTAAAAACCAATGGTACAGTTGATATTATAATTGCTAAAGCTTGAAAGGGAAGAATTATAAAAATTTTGTTGATTCAAAATTATAAGTTTGCAAATTTTTGGGTTTTACATGGATAAAATATAGAGTACTAATGATAGTAATCAATTGGACCCTCATTATGATAAATTTGAAAAAAAAAATCCAAATTTGGTTTCTATGCAGAAAATGAGATAATTGTATTCTAACCAATAAAAAAAAATGAAGAGAAAGGAAAAAATCAAAGGTATCCAATCGTTAATACTGAAATATCTAAATCCGTGTGCAGTCTATGTAATTATCATAAAATTACAACAATTACTTATCTTTCTTATTTTTTTTTTAAAAAAAATCATTTCTGGAGATTATTAACTTTCGAAATTGGGTTCCCAATGATAAATTATAGTTCTCAATGCATAATATTTGGATAAAAATTTGACATTCACTTTTAACAATTTTACACAAGTGGAAAATATGGAAACATTTTTGAAAGATGAACATTGGAAAGCTCAACAACAGGTGGTTGTCAGGGTAGAAAATTCGAAGATGAACTTTAAACTGTAAGAAAAAACTACCCTTAAATGTAAGCTCCTTTACTATTCAAAGATAATTTACATAAGGAGGACAAAGATGGAATTTTCGTGAATTGAGAATCTGGGAATGTTTGTCGTTATCTTTTATTGAGTAAAAGAAAGATAGATTTCTCGATAACCAGTATTGAAATACGAGAGACGAAGATCAAACAAAAATTTAAGACTTAAATAAGGGGGTGGAAGAGTGTAAACTTACGTTATTGAACCATGAAATTCTTTTCAATTTATATTCTCATTAAATTCCGGTTTATTTTAAAATTTCCAAGAAATTTTCATAACATTTTCAAACTTCGTTATTTTAAATCCATAAACAATAATTTGATATTCGGTTTTCTGCATTTTTAATATAGCATGCGCTTGTTTTTTCATTCCCTTAAATTGGCCGAAGTTAATATAAAATAAAATTAAATTTTTGAGCTTAAAAAATAAGTTTTATTCAATGGAACAGTAAAACTTTTTGTTTGCTTTATTGGTAGAATGATATTAAAAAAAAAAAAAAAACTTTAGAAAATATAATAAAAAGTACAATAAAAAACTGCCAAGAAAAACCAAATTTATTGCTTGAAAAAAATTAAGAAAACATCAATTCCTGTTAATATCTAGAAAGAAAATTGTAATCTTATCTTCGTATAAAAAGACTGTTGGGAAAATAATTTCTGTGGTAATGTTATTGGAAAATTTATATATATGTTTTCCACCTACAACTTCTTCTAAAGCCCCACATTTTTGTTAAAAAATTTGATGGTTAATATTCAACAGATTGTTTGAAGAAAAATCAACTTTAATTATTTTATTAAAAATTTGACTTTTCAAAACAATATTTTACTATGGATCTTAAAGAAAATTATTCTGAAATTTCGTTCATATTTTTCGAGAAACCAGTAACGACTTAATAATGAATAAAGTTTATTAATTGATAAATAACTAGCTGATCACCGCGACTTCGTCTGCGTAATGTTGGTGTAGATTATATTTTCTTTTCAGATTTCACTCGGATTTTCAGATCAAACCAGACAAAAATCCCAGTAAAGTCTCCTGATACAGGCCTATTAGCCTCTTATCCACCATTTCCAAAACAATTAGAAAAGCTAATCCTATCTCTAGCACATGAAATATCCGAAAAAGTCCCTAGTCACCAATTTGGTTTTAGATGCCGGCATTCCACTATCCAACAATGCCACAGACTGGTCGAGCAAATAAATAGGGTCTGTGAATAAAAAAATACTGCCACTTAGTATTTATAGTATTTATACCTCTGGAAACTATTCATATCGTATCTTCAGGATCGATTCTTTAATACAAGATAGGGACTCCTTTCCGATTAAATCGGGAGTACCTCAAGGTAGTGTTTTAGTGCCCCTACTATACTTATTGTATACCTCGAATCTGCCTACCACAGATAACACCTTGACGGGGACATTTGCGGACGATACGGTGATTATGGCTACTCACGAGGACGCCGTAATTGCCTCTCAGTACCTCCAGCACCATTTAAACCTACTGGGGCACTTGGGCTGAAAAATGGAAAATCACTATCAATAAGTCCAAATCAGTCCAAGTGACTTTCACTCTCAGGAAAGAAACGGGCCCCCCGGTCAATCTGGACTCAACTGAGATCCCATCGTCCGACACCGTCAAATACCTTGGTGTTCATCTGGACAGGAGGCTGACCTGGAAATCTCACATCATCCAAAAACGAAAATACATCAACAAGAGGTTCAAACTGTTATACTGACTGTGTTGGGTAGGGGCTCTAAACTTCTCCTTGAGGATAAACTACTTATATACAAAGCAGTAATAGTGCCAATCTGGTCTGTGGGGCTCTGCCAGCAAGTGAAGTATTAAATTAATCGAGGTCATCCAATCAAAGATCCTGAAACAATTTGGCAGATGCTCCATGGTATGTCACAAATGAGACTCTCCGAAGAGACTTACACATCTCATCAGTCACCCACTCCATTACCGTACTCCAGTACCACCAATCATTTTGGAAAGTTGAGTCAACACTCAAATGCCCTGATTCCGCCACTATTGGAGCACTAAAATGAAAGACGGCTAAAAAAACAGTGCCTAGTGATCAAGTAGAGGCATAGGGAGATTCCTCCACTGGGAGTGGAGGATCTCCATCACGTCAGCTCCAGTCATCAAATCGGATTATAGGACCTAGATTCTGATGGCCGATTTATATATATATATATATATATATATATATATATAAAATATTTTTCGAGAAACCAATAATGACTAAATTAGGAAACGTTATTTGGATCTACTTTGTGGACTTTGTATATTTCATTTTCTTCCCGGGTGTTCATATGTGATCCTTTCTTGCAAATATGTAATGGCTTAAAATTTCTTTCCAAAGGGTCTAGCAGGATCCACATGGCGAGTTGGCCCCCAAATAGGAACCTATGTCGAAACTTATGTTAAAATATCGGCTTGATATACAACACACATTTTATATACTTTTCGCGACCAAATTCCTCTTTAACTTTGAGATATGGGCAAAAATGTCCCCCACCCCGCATGGCTATTTTTCAAAGTTATATATCTCAAAAACTAATTAAGCTAGAGAAGTGAAACCAACGCGAGGCTTTAGACTATTTTACAGAGTATATCATATATTTTTTTGAAAATTTTCGAAAAAAAATTATACAAAAAAATCCAAAAAACAAAAGAAATATTTTTTTTAATGTGTTCTCTGAAAATGATAATAACGAAAAAAATATACTTTATACTTCCACATGAGCGTTATAACTCATAAAAATTGCGTGAAAAATTAGTTGGTGCAACACCATGAAAAAGAATAAAATGTGATTTACGTCTAATAGTATACCTCGGTTTTATTTTTTTTCGACGTGTTTCACCAACTTTTTTTTCACAAAACTTCAATAAAAAATAGGCCACATATAGGAGTAAAACATATATTATTCTCATAATTGTAAGTCTAAGGAAACATAAAAAAAATATTATTATTTTTTGTTTTTCTATATTTACTCTTAAGATGATTACCTTCAAGATCAAAATAATTGATCCCAAAAGAAAAAAAAACAACTAATGTTGAATTTTTATTAAAATAAGAATAAAATAAAATATCGTCACTGCTATAATTTATTACAACTAGAGTATTATGAACCTAAATAATTTAGTTACTATCTCGTAGGACGCAGCATGCTGGATAATTATTGTTTATAAGAAAAATAACAAATAAAATCTGTTGCATGAGAACAATATTTGGAACAGTAAAGTTTCTATTGGAGAATCACAGGAATAACGGAAAATACTGTTGCAACATTTACCATTAGAAATATAATCATTGTATATATGACCGTCTTTGCTATTTATACATATGTCTTGGTTTTACTTCTAACCTAATGATATTAAGTGCTTATTTTACACATTGTTTTAAAATATTATTTGATAGTTCATTTATTCGCCCACTTTAGGAAGAACCTGTAAAAAATTTAGTATGAGCCACTGAATAATATCCTAAGCTAAACGAAGAAAACCAAGTAATTCAGATGCCGCCAATATGTACCCAGAATTAATTGGAGACGCATAGTATTCCAGTTGTAATAAATTATAGCAGAGACGATATTTTTTTAAACTCCTATTTAATAAAAATTGAACACTAGTTGTTTTTTTTTTCTTTTGGGATCAATTATTATGATCTTGAAAGAAATCATCTTAGAGTTATTGGACTTCACTCGAAGACTTCCAGTCGTAAGTCAAAAATTCGCTTTAAAAACAATAATCGCGATAATGATTAAAATTAGAATAAGAAAATAAGTTGCCAAAATATGAGAAGAAAATTTTTTTATGATTCTCAGTTTACGGATTTTTATTAAGACCGAAGGTCTTAATTGTGCGAAGAAAAATAACCCTTACAAAATCAACGATCTTTATCCTCAAAATTAAATTTTAAATTGAAAAATATTAATTCCGGATCATAATTAAGAGTTAAATAGAAAAATTATTTAAATAAAAATCATTTTCTTTGCGATAAATGAATTATAAATCGAAAGAAATACCGTTCCAAATGTTCTGTACTTAAATGTCACTTTAAACGAGAAATACTAAGCTTACTTTGTACAAGGCACTGTAGTTGCTTGAATGGCGCAGGACGCCTGGGCCAATCATAACGCACCGTACAAATCTCAGTCTTTAATTCGACCAATCAGTGAATTTGTTACTAAAACTTTATAGATTTTAACCAATGACATGATTCTTTGGTGTACGAATATGTTCCTTATATGTTATTTCGAGAGATCTACCAATTTGGCCAATGTATAATTGTTCACAGGACCCACATTTAATTTTTAATATTCCGGTTTTATTTTTCGTTGTAATTTGGTTGTTCTCCAACGGTTTAAGAACTTTCATCATGTTGTTATTTGTTGAAAATGCGATATTGAAGTTATTTTTCTTTGGGAAGTTGGCGATTGTAAAATTAAATATATTATAGAAGTTTGATTTTATATATTTTTTGGTTTTCTTTTGGTGGAGTTGGAAGAATGGATTTTTTAGTAGATTTCGATATTATTTTGCCTACGATTGAGCTGTTGTATCCGTTAGTAATGGCTATATGTTTAATTATCTTAATTTTTTCTTCACGAACTTTGGTTTTAAGAGGGAACTTAATTACTCTGTACAGTTGACTATTGTAAGCTGCCATTTTTTGGTTTCTTGGGTGAAATGATGTTTTATGGATTGTAATGTTCATTGTTGTTAGTTTTCTATATATATTGTCTGACAACTTTCCATTTTCATTGGTGATTGTTGTGTCTTAATAGTTGATTGTTCCTTTTAGTTCATGTTCTGAAGTGAACTTTATTTTCTGGTTAATTTTATTCAGATCCGATACCATATTGTCAATCTGTCGGGTAGTTCCATTAAATAATATAAATGTATCTTTCATAATAAATTATTTTATTTTTGTAGATATTGTTCATAATATATTTATTACCAAAGTGATTCATGTAAATGTCGACTAGTAGTCCTGATAAAGGGGAACCCATGGCCAAGCTTTCCTTTTGGTGATAAAATTCTTCATTGAAAGGAAATAGTTTTGTTATAATATAGTGGTTAATAAGTTCATTATGTCGTTGATTTCCAAATAATTATATATTTTTTATGTCCTTAAATTATATTCTTTTTAATTTTTATTTTAGATACTTTGATATATAATTTTTAAGCCAACAACCACCTGTTTTAGCGTTTTTTTGTCGGTATTCCACATAAAAATGGGTAATTTCAATCATTGATTATTGAATTTCTTAAAAAAATTTTTTTCGAAAACGTCTAACGAAATATCTAAAGTGAAAATTTGCAAACTTTAGATAAAAATATAATCTTTTTGTTGTATATGATACAATTGAAGTCAAAACAAATGGTGTAAGATTTGTTGCAACAACTGTTGAAACAGCCAGGGGAATTACTTAAATGCATTTATTATACTTTTTGAATGAAGCTACTTTTTAAACGATTATTTAATTCCTTAAATATAAGATTCTATGATTTACTGCTTTTAAGTCGACAACCACCTGTTTTAGCTTTTTTTCGGTATTCCACATAAAAATTAAACAATTATCGTCTTGATTTTGAATTTGATAAAAAAAAACCTTCGAAAACGTCTAACGAACTATCTAAAGTCAAAATTTGCAAACTTTAGATAAAAATACAATCTATTTGTTGTATATGATGCAATTGAAGTCAAAACAAATGGTATAAGATTTGTGGCAACCATTGTTGAAACAGCCCAGGGGAATTACTTTGATTGTCATGGACAGGAGAATTACTTAAAAGCATTTATTATACATTTTTGAAGGAACTATGTTCTAAACGATTGTTTAACTCTTCTCTTAAAGATTTAATTCTTTGATTTTGAATTTTTAAGTCGACAACCACCTGTTTTAGCGATTTTTTTCCGGCGTTCCACATAAAAATTGCTAATTTTCTCAAAAATTTTCTTCGAAAATGTCTAACGAAATATCTAAAGTCAAAATTTACAAACTTTTGATAAAAATACAATTCAATTGTCATATATGATGCAACAGAAGTTAAAACGAATGGTGTGAGTTTTGTTGGAACAATTGTTGAAATAGCCAGGGGAATTACTTATGCTGTCATCGACAGGGGAATTACTCAAAAGCATTTATTATACAATTTGAATGAAACTACTTTCTAAACGATTGTTGAGCTCTTCTCTTAAAGATTTTATTCTTTGATTTGTAATTTTTAAGTCGACAATCACCTGTTTTAACGATTTTTTTCCGGTATTCCACATAACAGTTACTAATTTTCTCAAAATTTTTTTTTCGAAAACGTCTAACGAAATATCTAAAGTCAAAATTCAAAATTTGCAAACTTTTGATAAAAATACAAAGTATTTGTCGTTTATGGTGCAATAGAAGTTAAAACAAATGGTGGGAGTTTTGTTGCAACAATTGTTGAAACAGCCCAGGGGAATTACATAGAAATGTTGATGACGTCACAATTTTTTTTTCCATCAAAAATTAATGAAACACCCATTTTTCAATTGATTTTTAATTTCTTAAGTACTCAAGTGAAGGAAATAAACAATGGTTTGCAGTCTTTGTAATTGTCATGGAAATTATTATAATACAATAAAAATTTAACAGTAACTTTTATTGCAATTAATTTTTTTTTGTATAATAAAGGTGCACGGATGTAGTCCGGCGATGGGATATAGTTTTATAGCCGGAACAACCGATGGACCCGGGCCATTATTCGAACAGGGACAAATTTCCCAAAGCCCGATTTGGAATATGGTGAGGGATATTATTGCACCACCCACTGCAGAGGATATAGCGTGCCATGCCCCAAAGCCGATATTCTTGTCAACAGGACGGGTATGCATAAAATTTGGGGTTTAAATTTTTTTTTAATTCACCAATTTTAGATGAATTATCCAACGCAATGGCAACCGCATATTTCTTCGGCCCACCTGGCAATGATTGGAGATTTTGGTCTAATTGCCGTTCCTGGTGAATTTACAACAATGTCGGGACGTCGAATGCGGGATCGAGTGTTAAATGCTTTGGTACAAAATGGAGCACCGGAACAAACACAAGTGGTTATTGTGGGACTTAGTAATGTTTACACTGATTATATAGCAACGCCTGAAGAATATCAAGTATGAAGATCGTGAGATTTTACGTTGAAAACAGTTGGTTTTAATGATCAATTTTAGATTCAGCGGTATGAGGGGGCATCCACCGTTTATGGACCGCATACGTTATCGATTTACTTGGACAAATTCGAAGATATAGCCGTTGCTTTGATGACCGGAGAAAAAGTGGCACCCGGTCCTACTCCACCGGATATTTCGGATCATACGTTATCGTTGGTGCCGCCCGTTATTCTCGATACACCCGGATGGAATAAAAAGTTTGGGGACTGTTTACAGCAACCGGTGACGGTTGCCTATCCCGGAGATATCGTAACCGCTCGTTTTGTAGGTATTGCAATAAATTTAATTTTTCCATACAATATTGATGAATACAATTTTTTCAAAGGTTTCCGGAAATCCACGAAATAATTTGTTGCACGAAAAAACGTTTTTGACGGTCGAGAAGAAGAGTTCGAATGGCACGTGGATTGTGGTGGCTAACGATGGCTGTTGGGAAACAAAGTAAAGAAAAGATTTATTATTTTTTTTTTTTGGGGAAAAAATGTTTTTAAATTTTAATGATTTGTCGTTTTGCGTTTAGATTGATATGGACCAAGAAGAATATTTTAATTGGAAAGAGTGAGATCACGGTACAGTGGTCGGTGGGACCTAATGTGGAAGAAGGAGACTACCGAATTCAACATTTCGGATACTATAAGCAAATACAAGGGAAAGTTTTACCCTACCAGGGTACAACAAACTCTTTCGTTGTTAAACATACAAAGTCGTATTTTTATTAAATAAAAAATGTTTTTAAATAACATGGTTTTCCTTTCTTTGCGTCAGCAAAACATAATTTTAATGTTTGTATTACAAAAATCTGAAAAAAATTTGCATTGTTGTAAAATTTTAACTTTCTTTGCCACTTACCACAGTTTAATTAAGCTTACTTTTGATTGGAAAAATTCAATGATTTTTTTTGAAATATTTAGAGGATATTAAGGGGTATTTCTGGTGAACATTTGAAAAAAATCCACCTTTGTTTAACATTTTTTTTTCTTACATTTAAATGTTTTAAAAAAAATTTCATTGTTGGAAAATATTAACTTTCTTTGCCACTTACCACAGTTTAATTAAGCTTACTTTTGATTCGAAGAATTCAATGAATTTTTTTGAAACATTTAGGGGGAATTTTGGAGGACATTAAAGGGTATTTCTGGTAAACATTTGAAAAAATTCCACCTTTGTTAAACATTTTTTTTTCTAACATTTTAATGATTTAAAAAAAAATCATTGTTGATAAATATTAACTTCCTTTTCAACTAGCCACGGTTTAATTAAGCTTACTTTTGATTGGAAGAATTAAATGAATTTATTTGATATATTAAGGAGACATTTCCCTCTTGTCAAACATTTTTTTTTCTTACAATTTAATTGTAATTTATTTAATATTCGGGGTTATTCATAAAACATGTTAGCTAGGGAAGAGGACAAAATATTGTTTCATAAAATGGCTGCAGAGGGAGAGAGGGATAAAACTAAATTTGACATACTATGAAGAGGAAAATCAAGGGGGTGAAAAGAAAACACAAGGTCCCAAATTGATCAAACAATTGTTTTTTATAATTTATCGAATGTCAATTGAGTATGTTTTAAAACTTGTGTTTACTCTTAATTCGGGGGGAGGGGGATGAAAAAAAATAGTGAAATATATCTTTCGGGACGTCATATTAATAGACAAGGTGGTATAAAAATGTCGCAAACGGGGAAGGAATCAAATTAGTGAAATGGCCACTGAACTACAAAAAAAAAATGATCGTCTCGTTTTTCTTGTTGATTCCCTCTCCCCCTGATTTTTAAAAATTTAAAAAAAAAAACTTGTTGATTTATTTTTTTTCTATCGATCTAATGATTACCGAGATAATTTGGAGGAATGTGTTAAAAAAATACAAACACCACAAACGTAGTAGTTGCTCAAATATATCTTTCGGGGCGTCATATTAATTGGCGAGGTGGCTTAAATATGACGTAGACGGGGAAGGAATCAATATAAATGAAACAATCGCTGGACTATAAAAAAAAAAGATTTCCTCGATTTACTTGTCGATTCCCCCCTCTCCCTGGTTTCCAAAAATTAAAAAAATATTCTTTTAATATCCTTTTCTTATTGATCTATAGATTAGCGAGACAAATTGGATTTTTTTTTACACTTACAAACATCACAAACGTCAAAAACGAAGTAGTTGCTCAATTAATTTCTATGAAAATAAATGGGTAAATTTCGAAGGATAATAAAGGATATTTATGGTTAACATTTGGAGAAATTCCACTTCTGTTAAGTATTTTTTTGTCCTTGCACTTAATGATTTTGTATTGAGGGCCCTTCATAAAACAATTTGACTGTGGAGGGAGGAGGGAATCATTTGTAAGAAATATCTGACGGGGGGGGGATATATATCATATTTATTGCCTTATTTTGACAGGCTACGAAAAATTGGGGGGATCCGGAGGGGTCTAATGAAAAGCGACAATCGAAATTCATCAAACAATTTTTATTATAATTTGCCGAAAGACGAATGATTATGTATTTAAATTTCAAAACTTGGTTCCAATTTTAATCGAGGAGGGAGAGGGGATGGAAAAATAGAAAAAAAAAATTTTTTGTAACGTCATATTCATAGACAAGGTGGCATAAGTTATGACGTATACGGTGAGGGAGTCAAAATAAGGGGAACACTAGCTTGACCATTAAAAAAAAAAAGATTCTCTTGATTGACCTGTTGATTCCCCCTCCACCTCCTTAATTTACAAAAATGGAAAAAAATCTATTTTTTTGCCTCTCCTAATAGTTACGTAGAAAATTCTGAAGAATTTTAAAAAAAAACACAAACATCACTAACGTAATAGTTGGTCAATGAATTTGTATGAAATATATTGGCATGTTTTGGAGGATGATAAACGAAAGTTTTGGATAGCATTTGCTTAACAATTTATTAATTTTTTCAGGGCCATCTATAAAACATATAGGCTGTAGAGGGGAAAGGGGATATTACGAAAGCATGGGTGATCAGAGAGGGGTCTAAGGAAACAAAACGTTTGCAGTTCATTAAACAATTTTTCTATAATTTTTCCAAAGTCGATAGAAAATATTTTTAAACATCGAAACTTATGTATACTTTTAATCAGGGGGCGAGGAGAGGAAGGAAATTTTTCTTTCGTTACGTTATATCAATAGACAAGGTGGCATAAAATACGGGGAAGGAATCAAATTACATAACAGAAACGATCGCTGGACTATGGAAAACAAATGATTTTCGCGATTTACATGTTAATTACCCCTCCCCCTGAATTTCAAAAAGGAAAACAAAAATCATTTTAATTTTTTCCTAATCCTAATAATTTGGAAACCAAGACAATTTGGAAGGATTTTAAAAAATTACAAACATCACAAACGTAGTACATAGTCGCTAATTGCTGATTCATACAAGTGAAATAATTCTTTCCATTTTTTTTTAAATTAAATTTGCAAATTTATTTGCCGAAGAATTCTCCCCAATCACCCCCTCCTCCCCCCCGGTCACCTTTCTGTCAAAGAATCTTAAGATTTCTTCATTAAAAGAAACAATTGATATAAAGAACAGTATGAACTTCCTTGGAAATTTTTTTCAAGGTTTATTTTTTATTTTTTATATTTTTTGTCCTTTAGTGCAGGGGTGTAATAATTTTTTTTCGTGAAAACAATCGATATCAACACTTTTTACTCTTTTGAGCTCAAAATCGTTCTTCTTTTCCCGGGTAAACAAAAATTATTTTCTTCGCCCTTATTGTGATCAAATTTTTCTCAGAAACTTTACAGACGTAAACTATATACAAATTAATTTTTGACGTTTTGTCCAGATACGTATTTCGATTGCCGAGTAATCAACCTCAATGGTCATCAAAAAGTATTGCATCACTTCGTAGTTGATATGTGGTAAGTGTTTGAAATGATACGTAATGACTTGTATACAATGAAAGATTGCTTAGCCATCCAAATACGTAGCAGGGCAATAAATTTTTGGCTCATAGTCCACTTCAATAACTGATATTCAATTTGGATTGCCTGGCAACCCAAATACGTATCAAGGCATTAAATTTTTGGCTCATAGTCCACTTCAATAATTAATATTCAATTATCAAAAAAATATAATTTCTTTGATACTTTAGATGATAAAAAAATGGTTTTGACTTACCGACTTACGTATATCGATATTCATCGAAGAGAGCTTTAATATCTCTTTACCTTTTAACGATACGAAACCCTGAAAATTAATCTTAGTTTTGGCGTTAAACTTTTAGATTACAAACTAGAAGTATAATTTATTGGATTCGATTTAGATCAGAGTAGAAAAATATTTGTTTAATCGTTTAGCAGTGCAGTTTTTTGCACGCAAAACTTGCATTAAGGGTAATGCAGTCATTATCGAGGATTCTTATCATCTTTCATAATAATAACATAATTTTAGTTAAACGTTAAATTGATACTCTCTTTAATTATTCGGGAAGGACAAAATAAATTGCTATGTAAAAATCAATAAAAAATTAACAATGATTTTTAAAAAGCTCATCATTGTTCTGGATGCAAGACGAAGAAATATCAGGAAATAAGAAATTTAAGAGACAATAATTTCCCGGTTTGTTGATTTATTGGATTCGTAGAAATTAGGGGGGCGGGGGGCAGAATAATTCGGTGGAAAAGGGGAATTGAATTAGTCCTGAATTAAACACGAGGGTGCGGCCTTAAATCTTCGAGTGTTTAAGCTTATTATTACGAGAAAATGGCCAACAATAAACGTAATTGAAATTGAGCCGTAAGGATTGTTGGCGCAGTGTTATGGGACAACAATGTGAAACTGATCTCCACTTAAAGCGGAATTGGTTTTTGTCACGCGGAAAAATAAAATCAGATAAACGGGAAAATTAAGAGTTTCGTATGTGCTGTGGATTACATAGCAAAGCTTTTGTATTAAGCCGAAAAAAAAAAAGATTTTCAGGAAAGCTTTTCTTTTTTTCAATTTATTGTCAATTTGATTCTCTAATTCCCCATAAAACTTTTCATTGAAAAATCAATTTATTTGAGATAAAAATTGTCAACTATTTGTTGGAAAGCTTTTGCTACATACAAAGACTGCACACCATATTTGTCCCTTTCGTAAAATTGCATCACTGAAAATCAATAATTGCAGACATTTACCACAAAATTAGGTAAAGGAATGGAAGCTTTGTTTACTTGGACAAAGCTTTTGAAAAAAGTTTTTGTTGATCAACTCTCGAAAGTAATTCCCCTGAATTTACGAAGGTCCTTTGAATAAAAGACCCAATTTTATCATTTTTGCTTTATAAGAAGTTACTTGGAAATATTTTTATATTTTCTTGATAAAACTTTGGAAAAGCTTTGTTGATAGCTCATTTTCCAAGAAAACGACGTTTAAAGAAAAAGCTCTATTAGAAGCATTTGTCGAATATTAAAATTTTTATATTGAGCTTTTTTTGAACGCTATTTTCTTGGAAAATATCCTATCAACAAAGCTTTTTTATCTGTCAATTCTTTTGAACCACAAAATCGTATCAATTATAAGCGTTAAAAAATCGAGGACTTAATAATCATAGTAAAGCTCAAAACGTCAATTAAGTATCATAAAAGCTTTTTCTGGAAAAAAATGCGAGAAATAATTTTCTATTTCAAATTTCCTGAGCCTCAAAAAAGTTATTTTTTACAAATTCCAAAAGTGATGGATTTACAAAATCCTATAGTTATTTGGTTTCCAAAAAAAATAATTATAGTTTAGTAACTATTGGCAAAACATTGATAATTACAAAGACTGCAAGCCTGCAGCTTTTTTTCCTTACTTGAGACTAACTACTAACTTAAGTGTCTCCAAAAAAAAAAATTTTTTAGACATTTTTGTTGATTCTATTTAAGTTTATGGTCACCGGCATTATATTTGAATGTAATTCCCCTGATTAATTCGGCAATTTCTACAAGCTCATTGACCATATGTTTTGACCTCTATTTTATCGATAAAACTATTGTTTTGTCATCTTAACTTAGTAAATTTTAATTTTATGGTCACCGACATTACATTAAAATGTAATTCCCCTGACAATTTCAGCAATTTCTTACAACAATTCAGCATATGTTTTGACCCCTATTTTGTCTACTAAAAATAATATTATTGCCTGTATTTTTATCTTAAATTTGCAAATTTAAATTACAGAAGTTGAATTAGGTGATTTCATAGAAAATAATTATGAAAATTCAAAATAAAAATGAGAAAATCAGTATTTACCGAATTTATAACTGAAATATTGAATTAAAAGCTAAAACAGGTGTTTGATGATTAATCAAAAAACAAAAGTATGGAGTTTAACAAACGAAACAAAAGAAGGTAAGTTTAAACAATCGTTTAGAAAGTGCCTACATTCAAAATGTATAATAAAAGCTTTTGCGTAATTCCCCTGTCGATGATATTCCTTCAATTGCTTAACGTTTTAGCCGCCATTTTGACGATTTAAAGTGTTTAAAATCAAACTTTTTATTTTTTAGAATTTTTAAATTAATTTTTTTACGTTAAAATATAATTTTTTGCATTTTATTGAAAAATAAATAAAAATATTAATTACCAATAATTAGGTCCCCAATTTGTTGGAAAATAGAATCAATATTAAAAATCACAGATAAAATTGTTCTATATGCCAAAATTTGAAAATATTTTTTTCAATTTAAACGTTGTTTCAATTGGTATAATGAGGAATTGATTACCATGTAATTCCCCTGTCCAGTTCAGCAATTTTTCTAATAAAACTAAACATATGTTTTATAAAAGCTATGCCATCTTTAAAAGCTAGGCAATGCCCAGCATATTCATCTGAAGTTTGCCAACTAAAATAACAGGTGTTTTTATAGAAAACTTTTGAGAATATTAAAAAAATTAATTATGAAATCTGATTTACCGAATTTATAACTTAAATATAGAAAAAAAAGCTAAAACAGGTGTTTGGTGATTATTCGAAAAACAAGATTGAAGAATTTAACAATTGAGACAAAAGAAGGTAAGCTTAAATTATCGTTTAGAAAGAACCTACATTCAAAAGGCATATTAAAAAATTTTTAGTAATTCCCCTGTCAATGATAATCCTTCAACTACTTAACATTTTAGTCGCCATTTTGGCGATTTGAAGTATTAAAAATCAATTTTTTTATATTTATGAACTTTTAAATTTAAATTTAGCGGTAAAGTATAAAATTTTGCTGTTTAATTGAAAACTATTTACCATAAAAATATTAATTATCGTTAATTAGATTTCTAAATTACCGGCATTATAAGATGACTATCAAAAATTAGTGATAAAATTCTTGTATATGCAAAAATCATACAAATTTTGAAGTATTTTTTAAGTTTAAACTTGGTTTCCATGTAATTCCCCTGTTCATTTATCTGATAAAAATTTCATTCAAGTAATTCCCTTGTCGATGATAATCATTCAATTTCTTAACATTTTAGTCGCCATTTTGGCAACTTGAAATATTAAATATCTAACTTATGATATTTATGAGCTTTTACATTTAAGTTTTAACGTAAAATTACATTATTTTGTTGTTTTATTTAAAAGTATTTAAAAATATTTTCTATCGTTAATTAGATCTCTAAATTACCGGCATTATAAGATAAATATCAAAACTTACCGAAAAAAATCTTTTTTATGCAATAATTATACAGATTTTAAAGTATTTTTTTAAGTTTAAACTTGGTTTCCATGTAATTCCACTGTTCATTTTTATCTGATAAAAATGTCATTTAAGTAATTCACCTGTCGATGATAATCATTTAATTGCTTAACATTTTAGTCGCCATTTTGGCGATTTGAAGTGTTTAAAATCTGACTTATAATATTTATAAGCTTTTAAATTTAATTCTTTACGTTAAAGTATAATATTTCGCTGTTTTATTAAAAACTATTTAAAAATTTTAATTATCGTTAATTAGAGCTCTAATTTACCAGCATTATACGATGAATACCGAAAATTGCTGATAAAATTCTTTTATATGCCGAAATTATACAGTTATTAAAGTATTTTTTTAAGTTCAAACTTGGTTTCCAGGTAGTTCCCCTGTTCATTTTTTATCTGATAAAAATTTCATTCGAGTAATTCCCCTGTCGATGATAATCATTCAATTTCTTAACATTTTAGTCACCATTTTGGCGATTTAAGGTATTAAAAATATAACATATAATATTTATTTACTTTTAAATATAAGTTTTAACGGTAAAGTATACAATATTGCTGTTTTACTGAAAACTATTTAAAAATATAAACTATCGTTAATTAGATCTCTAAATTACCGGCATTATAAGATGAATATCAAAACTTACTGATAAAATTCTTTTATATGCCAAAATTATACAAATCATAAAGTATTTTTTTAAGTTTAAACTTGGTTTCCATGTAATTCCCCTGTTCATTTTTTATCTGATAAAAATTTCATTCGTGTAATTCCCCTGTCGATGATAATCGTTCAATTGCTTAACATTTTAGTCGCCATTTTGGCAACTTGAAGTATTAAAAATCTAATATATGATATTTTTGTGCTTTTAAATTTAAGTTTTAACGTAAAAGTACATTATTTTGCTGTTTTATTGAAAACTATTTAAAAATATTAACTATCGTTAATTAGATCTCTAAATTACCGGCATTATAATATGAATACCAAAAATTACTGATAAAATTCTTATATATGCCAGAATTATACAGATTTGAGAGTATTTTTCTAAGTTTAAACTTGATTTCAATCAGTAATAAGGGCATGGTTACCATGTAATTCCCCTGCCCATTTTTTGTCTGATAAAACAATTCATTAAAAATTCTTTTAACGGTTTTATTTACTTCTCGCCTGTAAAAAAGGAAAACTCATGGTTTCAAGCTACTAAATTTTGACTTCTGGAGCTTAATTGTTAATTTTGTCACATATAAAGAAATTGATAAAAATATGGATTTCCTATTTGGCCATTTACTGATTGTGTATGGAAAAATCTTAAAAATATTAATTCTACATTGTACTGAGTTAAAAGGAAACTTTTGACTTTCAAATGAATAGAAAAGGGCTTAGTGATTTCGATTTGAATCATTTTATTTTAAATATTCACTAACATGTTTTTGTGTAATTCCCCTGTCGAGACTTATTCTATAGAAGGAAACATTTACGACATAATATTACCAACTTTGAGTATAAAACTTGAAAAATTAGACATTTTTTTTTACCTAAAATTTACTTTCGATGTCAAATCGTGGTTCTCAATGCTAATTTTTGGATTTAATTGAATAATTTCAACGTTTTTAGATTTCGTTCTCAATTTTAACAATTTTCAGAAGAAAAGCATTGAAAAGTTCAACAACAGGTGGTTGGCCGGGTAGAAAATTAGGGGATGAACTTTGACTTGTAAAATTGTAAAAGAACTACCCCGAAAACTTTTAAACTTGTTTAACTATTCACTGAAAATTTAAATAATGAGGAACAAAAGGAATTGTTTTGTTGTTCTCTTTTATTGAATAAAAAGGAAGTTAAATTTCTTGCTCACAGAAAACAAAAAGGCAAAACAGATCAAACAAAAGTTTGAGAGACTTTAATAAGGGGGTGGAAGACTGTAAGACTAACATCAATTGGAGCATGAAATTCTTTTGAATTTATTTCCTCATTAAATTCCGGGTTTTGTTTTAAATTTTCCGACGAAATTTTCATAAAATTTTCTTGCTCCCTGATTTAAAATGGTAGTGGAAATTGACTACCGGAAAATAGTTTTACTCGTGCGTACTTACACCCACCTTTTGATAACATGAAAATTTAAAATTGACAGGGGAATTACAGAAAAATGGTAATGCAATAGTGGCTCACAATTGAAGGAAAACAATACCAATGCAAAGTTAGCACCCCATCCAAGGATTTGCGAACTGGTAATGATTTTAATCATTAGGTCTTAATCATAGGTCTATCGTTAATTAGATCTCTAATTTACTGGCATTATACGATGAATATCAAAAACTACTGATAAAATTTTTTTATATGCCAAAATTATACAGATCTTAAAGTATTTTTTTAAGTTTAAACTTGGTTTCCATGTAATTCACCTGTTCATTTTTTATCTGATAAAAATTTCATGCAAGTAATTCCCCTGTCGATGAAAATCATTCAATTGCTTAACAATTAAGAGGCCATTTTGGCGATTTTAGGTGTTTAAAATCTGACTTATAATATTTATGAACTTTTAAATTTAATTCTTTACGTTTAAGTATAATATTTTGCTGTTTTATTGAAAACTATTTAAAAATATTAATTATTGTTAATTAGATCTCTAAATTACCGGCATAATAAGATGAATACCAAAAATTACTGAAAAAATTTTCTTAAATGCCAAAATAAAACAGATTTTAAAGTATTTTTTTAGTTTAAACTTGGTTTCCATGTACTTCCCCGTTCATTTTTTATCTGACAAAAATTTCATTCAAGTAATTCCCTTGTCGATGATAATTATTCAATTGCTTAACATTTTAATCGCCATTTTGGTGATTTTAAGTATTTAAAATCTGTCTTATAATATTTATGAACTTTTAAATTTAATTCTTTACGTTAAAGTATAATATTTTGCTGTCTTATTAAAAACTATTTAAAAATATTTACTTTCGTTAATTAGATCTCTAATTTACCGGCATTATAAGATGAATATCAAAAATTACTGATAAAATTCTTTTATATACCAAAATTATACTGATTTTAAAGTATTTTGTAAGTTTAAACTTGATTTCCATGTAATTCCCCTGTTCATTTTTTATCTGATAAAAATATCATGCAAGTAATTCCCCTGTCGATGATAATCGTTCAACTACTTAACATTTTAGTCGCCATTTTGGCGATTTGAAGTATTAAAAATCTGACTTTTAATATTTAAGAAATTTTAAATTTAATTCTTAACGTTAAAGTATAATATTTGGGAATATTAAGGAATTATAATATTAAGGAATTATATTTTTCGTTAGGTCTCCTACAGTTTTTTTATAAATAATTGTTGAAATTTTGCATAAAAAAATTTGCAGGTTAGCACCTCATTTAAAAGGAAACTAATTTATTTTTAATGTTTTTGCATTTCTTATTGCATTCCTTATCGTTAGGTCCGTATTGGTCCATCAAATTTATTATCCAATTATTTGTTTTACTTATTTTATTAGTAATTATAAATTAATTAAAATTAGCGCATGCGCATATTGTATTTGTTTCCAACATGGGTCATATGCGAGCAGCACGCACCAATTATCCCATACGATATTATTCCAATTTTCGAAACTATTCCGCAATGACAAATTGGAATAATATCGTATAGGATAATTGGTGCGTGCTTCTCGCATATGACCCATGTTCGAAACAAATACAATATGCGCATGCGCTAATTGTAATTAATTTATAATTACTAATTACTAATAAAATAAGTAAAACAAATAATTGGATAATAAATTTGATGGACCAATACGGACCTAACGATAAGGAATGCAAAAACATCAAAATTAATTAGTTTCCTTTTAAATGAGGTGCTAACCTGCAAATTTTTTTTTGCAAAATTTCAACAATTATTTATAAAAAAACTACAGGAGACCTAACGAAAAAAATATCGGACCTTAAGGGACCTAACGAAGACCTAACGATTAAGATCATTACCAGTTCGCAAATCCTTGGATGGGGTGCTAATTTTGCATTGGTATTCAGGAGTTCCAATTTTTGAAACTTTGCTATTTTTTCTCTATTTTTGGAGTTTTTACAGCCGTAATTGTATCATTTAGTTGCAATTACTTTCCTGGACCCCAAAACTGCCATTTTTTGGCAAAAACAAGGAATTATTTTTTCGTACACCCTCGAAACGAGGGATGGCGAAGTTTTTCGAGGCGTGGGTCAAATTTTCGTCATATTATCTTCTAGTGCTAGCCTATGGGTCACTAATTTATACTATACATTTAATATTTGTTATCTTAAATCTTAAATTTATCTTTAAGCTACCGTAGAAAATCATCTCCAAGATTTTCTAATCGATTAATCCCATTCAACAGGCAAGGGATGAAAAAAAAAGGATTTTTTTGAGTTTAATTTTTTTTTCGTCGTAAATATTACCCCAAAAAATCTGAAAAAAATCATGGATATAAAAATCAGTATAGACTTTAACTGTAATTTTTTTCAGGGACATTGATTTGAGTACAGGGGTGTAAAACAACTTTTTGGTGCCAAAAAAAAAAATCAACTTTTAACTCGAATTTTTGAACCAACTCTAAAGTTTAATATCTTTGATTTTTTTCAGTTTTTTTTTTATTTGTGGTACCGCTGTAGCTTTAAAAGTTTAATTTTTATACTTTTGAATTTTTTTTTAACCCTAATTGCATCATTTGGCTTTAATTACCTTCCTGGACTTCAAAACAACAATTTTTTACGTAAAACTAGGAATTATTCCTTTGTTCTTCCTCTAGACCAGCGATGGTCAAACTTTTTGAGTCGTGGGTCATATTATCTTTTGGTACAAGCTCTCGGGTCCCTAATGTGCAAGGTACTCATTAATATGTCTCACCCGATGAAATAAAGAGGGGACGATACAAGTGCTATGCAAGTCTTGGATTCCTTTCATAAAATAATGAGTCGAGAAAAAGAGAAAAGATAAATAAATGTTACAGTTTTTCAATCGATTACCTCCCCCTCACTCTACTAGATTCTTATGGGTCTCATTGGTCATCCAATTATGAAATTAACATCTGTGCATAAGGGTTGATTGACTTGGAAAATTATTGGTTTTTTCTTTAAGTATTTCACCTTAATTTAAACGAAAAAAAAATTTTTGTCCCTGAAAAACTAAAAGGGTTGTTAATCGACTGGAAGATCAAATCAAATTTTTTTTTGATCCCCAAATATTCATTAATAAGGAACGAAATTCGAGGTCCATAATATTTAATTCTTTTAACACAAGAAAATTTGTTTAAAATTATCATCCCTACACAAATGTATCATTTAAAGGGTGGAAAATATGGCCAGGAGAACAATTCTTTTTGGTCCAAAAGAGAGATTCTACGAGAAATTAAGATAATTTTAACCAATCGTAAATATTTATTTTTTTTACCCCTAAATTTTCATTAATAAATGAAGAAACATAAAAAATTGAGGTCAATTTTAGGTTCCATTCCGTTAACATGAAGATTCTTTAGAAATTTTCTACCCCTGCATATATGCAACATCCAAAGGGTGGCCAGAAGGCCCAGGAAAAAAATTAGTTCTCTTTAAACCAAAACAAATTGAGTTATTTTCGATCCCTGAATTATCAAATGTGAATGTAAGGGGAAACAAAAATTTGAGATTAAAAGTATTTCACCCTAATTACTCTTTTTAAACTTCGATTTTGAACCCAATTTTAAGGGTAAATATTTGTTTAAAGAGGCTCTTATTCCGAATTTAACATTGTTAAAATTTTTGTCTGTCTGTCTGTCTGTGTGTCCCGATTTAACTAAAGAACGGAACAACCGAATTTAATGAAATTTGGTTTTAAGATACAACACAATTTTCCACAGACTATAGGCTACTTATCATTCCAAAAAAATAATAGGGAAAGGTATTCCCTAAGGATGAAAACAGAAATTTTTACACTAGACCAGTGAGTTATATATCATTGGAAAGGTAATTTAAAGTTAGAAAATAATCTGTAAAAATATTTTTAGTTGAACTAATATCAAGCACTGTAATTTCAATTTAAAGTTTAAAAAATTGCCTATTTGAAATATAAACTTTTATATATAAATAAAAGAAATAAGAAAAATAATAATTTTCATATGCCACTACAAATAGCAAATTTAATTATCAAATGTGAATGTAAGGGGAAACAAAAATTTGAGATTAAAAATATTTCACCCTTATCACTCTTAACAACACTTCGATTTTGAACCCAATTTTAGGGTAAATATTTACAATATTTACATTTTTAAATTGTCCTTATTTTTTTTTTTGTTAAATATACAAGTTAAACAAATTGTGAATCCCCCAAATTAAACGTCTGATTTTTAAAGATTAAAAAAATTTGTTTAAATCACTAATTTTTATTGCCAAATTTGCCCCGCGGTTGTTCTAGGGAATTTACCTATACATACGTCCATGTGACGATCTTCTCACCAAAAAAAAAAAAAAAAAAAAATAGAAAAGTGAATCTAAAAATTTCAATATTCCAATAGACTTGCATAATTCTTTATGCTAGATTATAGACTCGGAGATCTATAATTATAAATTGTCTCGTTTTTATTAAATTACATTTTTTTTTTTTTTGGTCCCTAGCGGTAATTCTACGATCAATTCAGTCAATAGGAAATCGATTCGATTCAATAAATATTCAGTGTGTTTTTTTTCCTTCTTCTTTCAAAAATAATTAATTCAAATATTTTAATTAGATATTTTCACTTGGGACTGTAATTCCCCGACTGGTTATTTTTTTTTTCGCTGCTAATGTGATGACTGGATTTTGAATTAATTGTTATTAATTATGTTGTAAAGGTTGTTCTTGTAATAATTTAATTTTTCACCTGATAATTATTTGTTGGGTATGGATAATTTGTGCAATACATTTCGGATAGAGATGTGGATGTTTAAGCGCCTGGTGGCCGGCTCGTGTAGTCGTACAAGGACGTATTCTCAACAATTCTAGTTGGTTCGGGGTTTTCATATTTTACGGCGAATGTTTGCCAATCGGTAGACAGTATGAAACCGTAGTCAGTGCCGTGCGCATCTGTGCATTCGGCGAATATCTTTCCGCACAAATTACTCGATCGCATTTCTCCAACAATCCAAACTTTGTTTTTCGGCCACATTGCTCACAAATATTTCAAGTTCAACAAGTTTTGGTTCGTTTTTGGTGTGATTTTTTTGGTGACAATTGGTGCTTCTTCATTGTTGCATTTACTTGCCAATTTCGACAACAACCTGTTAACAAAAACCTGTTCCAATTAAAACTTGAATTTCTACAATGAAATGTAAGTATTAACAATTTTCATACACTTTACAATGTGATCAAAATGATTTAATTGTTTAAAATTAGAAAGAAAAAAAAGTCGTACCTCTATAAAAAGAACGACACACGAGAAAATATTTTCGGATTGCATGATTTGTAAATAGGAATTGAAATAAAAAACATGTTCTACACGAAAATAATTTACACCAACACAATTCTAACGATAGTCAAGTGACAAGTGTGTAAATTTTTCGAGCGTAAAAACCGAGATTTACTAGTTCATTGTTGCGACAACAATTGGAATGCCAGACCAACACATTCTTAATGCTGCCCAAACTTGAAATTTTTGAGTACAAAATATTCACAAAAGTTTTGTTGGAAAATAAAAACTTTTCACTTGATCTGTTAAAAGTGCAGTTTATATATGACTCGTTTATTGTGAAAGTGGTCTAAGTCCACTTCAAAGACGGGGTCTATATGGTGATTCTTCTTGTAGCTAGAACAAAGTATGTTAATTATTTAACTGCTAAGTTTTCACAAATTACTGATTTTAACTAAAACGCCAATTATTCCCTCCTCCTTCTTAGTATCTTATTTAGTTCCTATGGTTAAAAATTATAATATCATAGGGATTATTCTTGAAATGGACTTAACTCACTTTCAAAATAAACGGTGCATCTCTACTGCTCAAAATTAAAGAGCCGAGGAATCAAATCTCATAGTAACGTTTTCTTTAACAAAATTGTAGTAAACCTGAGGATTTATAAGAGAAATATTTATTATAATTATTATATATATAATATTATCTTATGATTTATAAGAAGATTTATATGAGGTCCAATAAGAAAATATTAACGAAAAAAAAATGTTTTCTTGGAAAATTCCTACCCCACAAGAGTGAAAAGGGGTGACTAAGTTTGTATGAGATTATGTCGAGTTAATCAACAATCGAAATTTCATAAATCAATGAACTTGATTGTATAATTATTAGACTGGGCCAAAAAAATTGACTATTTTTATTTTTTTTTTTTTTGAAAAGTATATGGAAAATATTGTTTAAGGTGACTAAACCAAAAAAATATCGGGAAGGTTTGAGCCCTTAATTAAAATTAATTAGATTATTTAGCCCTTAATTAAAAGGTTTTTCATCTTTAATTTCGATTTTTTATTTGTGCTTTCATTTTTGCGTCAAGGCTGTCAAACAATCAAAGTAAAAAAATTACTGTACAAAAATTTATAGATAATTAAATTCCCTACAAAAAATGTTTCTTTAAAAATTTTTGCCAGACACGCCACATTCCGAATAATCAAGCTTCAGACATTGATATAATTTTTAGATTTATCTTCTTTATTTTGGAATTTTGTAACTAACGAACAAAGAAATATAGAGAAATGAACAATATAGATTCGTGAAGGAAATTTAATGTTCTACAAAAAAGGTATCTTAACATTTTGACATTAAATCACTCCTGCAAAATTGGTTAAACAACGAAAAAAACAATAATTTAATTTTTCCTTCAACTTTAATTGTGAATAACTTTTGAAAAAGTGATTTATGTAAAAATTTCACGAGACCTTTTTTGTAGAGCATTAAATTCCCACCAAGAATCACTACTGTTCATTTGTATATATTTATTTGTTCGTTAGTTACAAAATTTCAAAATAAAGAAGATAAATCTAAAAATGATATCAATGTATGAAGCTTGATTATTCGGAAACGGCGTGTCTGGCAAAAATTTTCAAAGAGACCTTTTTTGTAGGGAATTTTATTTTCTATAAATATATGTGCAGATAAATTTTTTACCTTGATAGTTTGCCAGCATTGATGCAAAAATGAAAGCACAAATAAAAAATCGAAATTAAAGATTATAAAGATTATAAAGATTAACCTTCCCGATATTTTTTTGTTTTAGTCACTTTGAACAATATTTTCCATATACTTTTCCAAAAAAAAAAAAAAAAAAATAGTCGACTTTTTTGGTCCAGTCTAATAAGTATATACATTATACATAACATTAATAGCACCGGCACACAAAAAAAAAATGCTCTGTACTTTTGACCGGACCTACATAAATCTACGTACTTTGACCCCCTGAACACGAATCCGGGGTCGGTTTGACTTCCGTACACCCTCAAAAATTCGAGAAAACTTTAAAAAACCGAAAAAAATGGTTAAAATTGGCAGTTTTGGTGACATAGAAATTTTTTTGAACTAAACCGAGCATGATTTTCATGTTTTTCGATTCGCTGACTACAAATTCGAAGTTTATGTAGATCATAATTTTATTGTAAGAAAATTGCAAAAAACCCTGAAAAATTGTAAAAAATTGCGGCTATTGTTCTAAAACTCGAGATTATATGATGAAAATAAACTTTCAAATCTCTACAAAGAATATTTTGCATATTATTCTATTTCTGGAATATGATTTTGAAGATTATTTGGCTAACCACGATTTTGTTAATTCTATAGATTTTTTACGATAAACAAATTTTTTTTTAATTCCGGATCAATGGACTTCAAATTTATACTCAACAGATTTGCCAACATGTCAAATTTATTATGATTTCATTAAAAATTTGATATTTATCACAAGAACTTTGATTTTTCTGAAATTTTCAGGGTTTTTTGCTATTTACATGGATTTCTACGAATGGCTGGACCGAATACCTTCAAGATTTATATTATGCGGATTAGAAAACATGAAAATCACGATTAATCTAGCTCCTTAGAATTTTTGTACACAATTACTGCAATTTCTCGCAATTTTCAAAGATTTTTTGCAATTTTCTTACAATTAAAACAGCTTATGATCTACATAAACTTCGAATTTGTATTCAGCGGGTCAAAAAACATGAAAAAAAATTAGATCAAAAAAATTTTTATGTCACCAAAACTGCCGATTTTAACCATTTTTTTTTTTGGTTTTTTAAAGTTTTCTCGAATTTTTGAGGGTGTACGGGTCAAACCGACCCCGGATTCGTGTTCAGGGGGTCAAAATACGTAGATTTATGTAGGTCCGGTCAAAAGTACAGAGCACTTTTTTTTTGTGTGCCGGTGTAGTTGATAAAGTTCACAAAATACTAAAACCAAATACTAAATCAATATTAATTTACAGAAATATGAAAATATTAACAAGAAATATAAACTATTTATAAAACTTAATAGAATATTAAACTAGTAATTACGGCATGTAAATAATATTAATACAGAAATTATAAATACGTATAAATTAACACTTGATTTCTTGAACATTTAATTTACTGGTTTGAATATGAAATTTTGTAATAACTTAATACAATTTTCGTGAAAACTTCAACTTAAATTCTTCTTTAGAGAATTAAAAGCTCGTAACTTTCATTCGTTCATCATTGGTACCATTTAAAATAAAATTGGGACTTCTGGTTTAAAGTACATAGAAGATTGGCATCTATTGATAAATATTGGCCAGTATGACTATAAATTTCTTAAAAAATTTGTTTTTTTCTTTTAACTATTTAAGTTAGTTCCTTTTATTTTCTTCTGTATTTTTTATTTGGTATTGAATAGGTTTGTTGGTACTTAAAATCACAGTTGATTCTTGGGATTTAGAAGTATTATTCTTGAAAATCATTGTTTTGCACTTGTAGCCGATAATAAATGTTTCAAATATCTGAAATATAAATATAATTTTAGATTGTTAATTAAATAGAAATTACTTGCTTGGTTTTCTGAAATCATTTCTTTAGATGTTGTTCGTAAAACTTAGAAATTTCAAACGAATAAAATTATAAAGTTTCCTCCGTCTTATAATGTTTTCTTGTTATGAAAGAAGGATTACGGTTATGGCAAAAACATTTAAATAAATCGCAAAACCTTCAACATAAAAACTTAGTATTTGACATCGAATATGATTTTATTAAAAAAGCTTCAAATTGTTCCAATTTCACTGTTAAGTTTTTATTCCATATTTAAATATTAAATAATTTATACTTCAACGGTTACACATAATATGCAGGAATGAACTAAATTTCTTTCCAAGATTGAAATCAATCTCTTTGCAGGAAATTATTCAAATATCTAACTTTTTTTTTGGTGAGAAATTTGTAGTAATAAAAGTTGGTCTTGATTATTATATCGTTGTTGTTAATCTCTAAAATCTAAAATTTATCTCCTAATAAATTCACGGGGTAATATAAATGGAGTTTATCATTTAAAAAATAGCGTAAAAATCATTATACTATCGAAAAATTCCTTTACTTTTGCAAAAAACGCTAAATGCTAGTTTGGGCTTTGATATTTATGAAGTTAACAGATATTAAATACGTGTGAATAAATCATAAATCGTTATACTTCTCAAGAACTATATCAAAAACTATAGAGCAATTTGAAAATTAATTATTAAAAATGAATTGATAATATTTGCTATTTCTGCATTTCAGTTCTGCATTATATGTTTGGAAACTTTACTTATTTAACTGTTCATTTATTTTTTGGAAACTTATTTAGAAAACAAGTTAATGGCCTTTTAAAATAACCGTAAAATTTTGAATAGCAAACTTCAAATATCACGAAGAATGGATCAGGATTTTAGAAATGTCTAGGATCATTCCCCAAAATCGATAGGGAATCTATCGCCGGTAGTTCTAGCAAAAATTATGAAAAATTCCTTAAATTGGAACCCAAATTATCAACGTTAGGTACATTTAGCCAATATCAATTTTCCAACTTAAAGAAAACAAATTTAAATCATTCACCACCCAAAAGCAAAAAAAAATCATTTATTTCCAAAAAATACATTCAAAATACATAAAGTGGTAACTTTTATACCATCGTACAAAACTACTGATAATCCTTAACATCATATTCACCTTGGCAATTAATTTCACCCTAATTTTCATCCAAAAAAAAATCAAATATTTACCAAATTAAATACCATATTTAAATAATCAAATACTAATTAACAGTTTAGATTTTTCTCGAGAAACTAAATTTGTTTTTTACAAAACATAAAAAATAATTCTACTAAAAAAAAATCAAAAATTTTCCAATCTTTTTCGTTCCCATACATTGTATTTAATTAAAAGAAAAATTCTTGGAAAAGACTTGAAATTTTCGTCTCATTGTAAAATATTTCTTTTGTAGTTGTAGCTTAAACATTTAGTTATTATCTACAACAATAAACAAATAAATTAACGTGTAATTCCCTTGTGTTTATATTTTCAATATATTTACACTGTCTCGACACATAATTGACAATTCCCAAACTATATTACCATCATCATTGTTTTATGGTAGAATAATTATTAATTAATTGCATCATCTTTTTTTCTTCTATTATTTTATTGAATTATATTTGGCAAATCTTGTGGATTCTCTCGTACTCTGGAGGTTATTCTTTGGGTCACAAAAAAACCTAAAAAAGAAGACAAATTTAATAAATTAATGAATTGTAATTTACTTCAGATATTGTAAAGGTGAAATCGATATTGCTTTTCAAAAAGTATCAGATTGCTGATGAAAATTGAAAATTATTAAGACTGAAAAAATATTACATAAAAGAGGATTGTATTGATAAATATCTTAATTGGAATGGTTTTTTTATGTAACATTTGATTTGGTCTCAGAAGTATACGTTTTCGCAAATAAAAAGCTCATTTTTTCGTTGAAAATATTGCCTTTCTTTTAATGTAATCGTTTTGCATTAATATTGGTTTCTTATAAAGCTCATAGGATGCAAATTCATGCTGACAGTATTGGGCATCAACATGTATTGCTTTATTTTCATATTTATAGGAATTAAAGGATTTCCATCCAATACTTTCGCAAATATTTTCACCATAAGGTATTTGGCCAAGCCATCATAAAATTCATTCAAAAATTTGAAATTTCTGCAATGTAATAATCCTTTTTTCTTTCTTTTTCTAAAAAACAAGTCAATTACAAAAAATTTCCACCAAAATTACTATTTTAACTTATAAATATTCAATGACTCCTGGTGATGAACTTCGTGGACAATTTTCTGTATACCATTTCCATGGAATGGGAATTTTTGCTTAGTAATTTATCAAACAATCTCCTGGTTTATTTTTTTGAAATTTACTCATATTTTAAATGGTAAAACGAAGGAAAACATCTAAAAATTTGAACAGAAATTAAAGTTAAGGTTAACATTGGATAAATTCAAATTACCTGCTTTATTTTTCCAAGTCCCAAAAATTATTTTAAACATAAACTATCAAATTCAAACAAAAAGCTTTTCCCAAATATTTACCATTTAAAAATGGATTTATATCAGTTAATTTAATTAAACCATTTCCATTTCAAATATCGACATCCATTAGCAAAACGTTTAAAACTCTAACCTTACTTTATACGCAAGTAATTGACATTTGGCCAGTTTTATGGAATAGCCCCGAAAACTTCAGAACAATACCGTATAGGACTAAAAGCGTAATGAAAAATCAAATTAAAGTTAAGGTTAACATTGTATAAAATTAAATTACCTGCTTTATTTTTCTAAGTCCCAAAAATTATTTTACACATAAACTATCAAATTCAAACAAAAAGCTTTTCCCATATATTTACCATTTAAAAATGAATTTATATCAGTTTATTTAATTAAACCTTTTCCATTTCAAATATCGACATCCATTGGCAAATCGTTTAAAACACTAACCTTACTTTATACGCAAGTAATTGACATTTGGCCAGTTTTATGGAATATCCCCGAAAACTTCAGAACAATTCCGTAGAGGATTAATAGCGTAATGAAAAATCCGTCAATTCACCATATACTTACGGTTTTGTTTGAATTTTAAAATTTATTTTAAATAGTATAAATTAAATTTATATGGAATTAGTTATGGAAAAATCAAAAGGTAAACTCCTTTTGAAGTCTACTCGTTATTTTTCTTTAATTCCATTTAAATTATTCACTATGTTCTCTATCCTTTGTAGCAACCGATTCAAAATAGTAAAGCTCCCCTTCCTCGTTTACGGAAAATATGCTCCGGGAAAGTGCTTTTAATAAATGAGGAATAAATATTCCGTTTTATGTATTTTCCAATGCAAATAAAATGAATTTTTAAAGAAAATATTGTCCCTTCGTTAAAGCCACTTGTTTTTCTATGGCATTTCCAAAGAAATGGAATTTATTTTTTTAATGTTTTTCATAAAACTTTTTTATTTAAAGCATATGTTTGAAAGCTTCATACCTTCTGCAAAAGGGATGAGTGACAATCGGGTTAAACAACCACCACAAAGTGCATTCTATGCATGAAAAGTTTCAATTGCACCAAATTGCGAATCAAAAGTATTTTGTTGTTAAAGCTGCAAAGTTGGAGCTTTGCTCCAATGATTTTCAACATGGATTTCAAATCAAAATATTCTCATGAGCTTTCATATATACATATGAAGTCTGTGAGTTGGTAACAATTATTATTTTGCAGAATAAAATTTTATTGAAAATAAACTTTGATTTACCATTGTTGATTTAAGAAATTAAACCAACAAAACCATTGGCTATTGTTGCTAATATACTAAAGCAATATCCTAGCTAAACTAACCGGAATAAAATAAACAAAAATATTTCTTTCTCTTTTAAAATTTATGAAATCATAAATTTACTTAAGCTTTAAATTAACAGGAAGTCACTGGTACATTATTAATGAATAATATTTAATAACATCATGAAATATTCAACCAATGTAATGATTTTGGAAAAAAAATGTTTTCATATGAAAATGGAGAATTTTAAATGAAGTTTAAAGCTTTTAATGTCTCGAAATTATGCTTTTCGAATTTGCTAGGATATCACGAAATATTTGAATTTAGTTTTATGTAATACGATGTTCGTAGTATTGTACATATTTTTTTAGGGGATGAACAGAGGTGGAAGGTGGTTAAGAATCACCCTTATTGATTTCTCCATTGAAAATGAACATCCTCATCCACCCTTAGGCTTTTGGGGAATGTAATGTTTATAGTAGTATAAAGGTTTTATTGAAATTTTTTTGTGTGGGATTCTCATTAAATCACAGGTCATTTAATTCACAGATTTTAACTTAAATTTATTAGGTAGGTCAATTATTTATTAAGCCAAAGTTTGTAAATGATTTGCTTGTAGTTTTGGCATATATTCTTAAATTTTTCATCCATTAAATTCATTGAATGGAAGTCCAAAGAATAAAAATCAAAAATTTAATAAAATTGTGATGAAATATTTAAAATAAATATAAATAACTAAAATCAGAGTAAAAATAAAAGCAAATTATCTTATTTATTGATAGAAAAGTTTCCAAACATGATTACATCAAAATCCATCATTTTGGAACACTACTTTTCAACCCCAAAATTGATTTTTCCCAAAAAAATCCTTTTTTCTATTATATCTTTTGAACCGTGCTAGATACAAAAAAAATGGTTATTATCAAAATGAAAGCTAATAATTTTTTCTACAAAAAAGGTTCTGTAATAATTTTCTGTATGTGCCGTAGTTAACGCACAATTGACGGTTAAAAACAAACGAAAATTTACATTTTCAAAACTCGTGTTACATTATTGTTGACATGTTCAAAGATTATTGATATTTTAGGAAAAAACAGGGACCAAATGTTTTATGAATTTGTAAACTGTATTTTTTATCTAGGGAAGCCCCAAAAGTTACTAAATTTTTAGTAATTTTTGAAACATTGAACTTTACTCTTAATTATGAAGATATCAAAAACTTGCCACTAAAATTTAATTACAGAATGAAATAAACTTTATAAGATGTTGAATTTTAATCGTAAAATATTATGCGATTTACTTGGTAATTGATAATTTGTAGTTTTGGCTAATTAAATTGAATTTTCGTGTTAAAAAATCGGCAATATTTCTTACAACATGTTATTATATTGTCAAAAAGCCAGAATTTAATAATAAATAGTTGTTTTTACTTACTTTTCAGTGGAAATATACTAAAAATCTCCAGATTTATAGTGATCTTGAGTACCATAGATTAAAAATTAAAATTTTTGAACATTTAAAACAAGATAGTTAATTTCTTATTTTCATCAAGTACAAATATTAGACATCAAACTCATCTGAAGTTATATCTTCATCATCATTGAATTTTTCAGCGTTATTTTTTCTCTGCAAGTTCTGCAAGCTTCACTGCATAAAATTCCAGCTTTTTTTTTGTATTTAAAAGCTTTTCCAGAAACTTTTGTACAATTATCGCTGATCACTATTATTTCTAAAAACGAGATCAAATTCCTATTTACATCCTCAATTTTCTGGTGGTAAATCATTCGATAACCATTGCAAATAAATTCCGTAGTCATGTTCTTCAGGTGCATCTATGGTCGAAGGTAAAGATGCACAATTAATAATTACACATTTTGACGAAAATATTAATTTTGTTTGACAAAAAGTTTAAGTTTGTAAACACTTTAGTATGAAATTAAACAATGCACGGATTCCACTTCCAATTTGAAAATTTTATTTTTACCCCAAAGGTCGGCAACCTGTTCGCCTATTGAAATCAAAAGGTGAGACATATGACACTTGTTTTTCACTTGAACTAATTTAAAGTATTCTTTTTCTGTCTTTCATATTTAATTAATTTTAATTCAACCGTTAAATGTGATAAAGAAAAATAATTTTTCTTCAACGATCATATACTTTTTTCGGCCGAGAAAAATGAATATCATAACTGCAATTCTATCATAAATCTGTCATTGTTAATCTTTGTATATTTATCAAAAGAAAAAAAATGCATTCTTTCAATTGCTCAATGTTTGTGGCGTGAATTCAATGAAGAAGATTAAAAGAGAAAAATTTGACGGTCAAAAGCCAACGAACTGATTTTCAACAAATAAATTTAAAATGCAACATTCTGTGCAATATTTTTTTTCCTCTTTTTATCATTTATCTTTGGCCTGCAATTTTGTGAAGGTCATTGCAAACAAGTATTCCTGTAAAGGCAATTCTTAAAATAGTCTTTGGTGAATGATTTTTGATCTAATAACTGCATCTTAAGACTTAACTTATCTATTTTTGCATTTGGTGGTACCATAGGCACTAACTGCACTTCTTTTTGCATTGAAACACTGATTTTTACAGAAAAAGAATTAAACTATGGCATGAAAAATGTTAAAAATATAATCCATAATGATTCTAGTTATGTCATTTTTTTTAAATCCCATTAAATTTAATTGTACACCGAATAATTCAAAAGAATTTATACAAAAAAAATTATTTAAATACCAAAATAATGATCTAAAGTTATATCATTTTCATAATAAAATACCGTTACATTAATATTAGTTTAATTTGGAAAGCAAACGAAGAATTTAAGTATGTTCATGTTTAATTCAATTTATAAATCAAAGTGACTAATTAAAAAGTTAATGAATTGTCATTTGATAATTTTCAATAAAGCAACGTGTTTAACTTTGATTAAAATTTATTCATTTTATTTATTTAATTAATTATTAATACAAAAGAGTAAAGAGAAATAATTGTTCTCCAACAGTTTCTAATTAACATTGCTGAAAAGTTACTGTTCTTATAAATTCTTTTTTTCATAGTAATTAATAATTATTGGGATCGATTTCTGGTCGTTCAACCGACTTTAGCGCTCCTGGAAGTTGTGGAAAGCTTATTTTCACCTGTGTAAACCAGGAACAATCTTTGTGGCCAAATTATAAAGCTCTTTATGAAGCTTTTGTATGGAAATAATCCTCACTTTCTTCTCGATTTATTTATGTTGTTTGTATAAATAATAAAAAAAATGTTTTCCTATAAAAATCATTTCAACTGCAATGGCCCAGTTGAGGGATTATTTTAAGCGGCACAATTATTTTTGCTCATTGTTTGCAATAATCCTCAATATTTTTCGAGCAAATCCGTTTAGTACCAATTGTGCCGGAGCTCTTCCAAATACTTGGATGGCCGTAATCCCTTTGTAAAACAAATCTTCTGTATTATATAAACGGACCATTTTTTTTTCAATTACCTTTAGTTTAGAATATATAAAAGGTATAATGTAATTTGAAAAAATATATTTTCTCATATAGTTTTCACGATCAAGGATTTGTGTGATATGTCTGCAAAAATTTTTAGTCAAATGTGCGATAATTAATTATTCACGGATTGACACTGCAATTATAATTTAATAAAAGCCTTGTAGCATCCAATTAATTCACACTCTGTTAATATTCACAAATGGAAAATGCATTCAATGTTAATGAAATTGCAACAGTTTTATGAAGAAAACATTGAGAAATCATTAAAAGATTCAAAGCAAATTCATAATTTACGTTAATTATTTGCTTATAAATTAAAACTTGCTATTTTTTTTTTTAAAAAATATTATTAAATTTATTCTTGTAAAAATGTTTTTTAAATATTTTCTCGTTTTTATGTAGAAAATAATATTTTCCTTTTATTTTTCTATCTGTAATAAGTAGCAGTCAAAGCTTTGAGAAAATATATTCTTATAGTATGAAGAATTGATTTATTTTTTGTTAAACTTCTTTCTTTTAGTAGTATTTTTAGACACAATGTGCTTTTATTTATTTAATTAATGTTTAAGAGAAACTGTCACAAAAAATGTTGTTATTAATTCATCAAAGAATATAAGTGGAAAATGTTTATCTTAAAATAATAAAGATTTTCCCTGTTAACTCAATTCACTGAATATTAGATCTTAATTAATTTTATGATCTTTTCGGTAGACTTGTCAATTAGTATTTTTATGCTGACATTGATATTCATATTGATTTTCATATCATTTCTTTCGGTAAAATTATACTTTTTGAAGGTCTTTCTTCTAAAAATTACATAAAGAGAATTAAATTAACGTTAAAGTTTCAAAGAATAATAAAAAAGTAAATTAGTTATACCATTTGTGATGTTTGTAATGGGTTCGATTATCCAAAAACTAAATCTGGTGGTTTTGTCGGAAAAATTACTGCAAAACTTTTCAACAGAATTCTTTTCACTCTTACAAAATGCCTATGAATTCGAAAATTATCCTTCAAGTTTGGTCTGTTTTTTATTAGCCCTTGAATTTCATAAAATTCGTTCTTGTAAAAGTTTTGTTGATTTTTCAATTGGCTGCAAAAGAAACTTATTTTTTGTAAACAGGAAAATCTTTTAAACGATTTATTTAGCGAAAAAATGGTCAAAAATGATTACTAAACCTATTTCAATTATAAATCAAATCAATTTTCCAACGAAAATAATAGTTTTCTAAAAGTTTAAGTTTTTGACACTTATTTGAAAATAATTGTTAGTTTTGAATTGAAAAACTTTTATGTAACTACATTCAGTTTGGATTTCTCAATTTATAGATTGGTTCAGGTTGGTTTTTGAAAGAATTCCAAATCGATTTAGTTTACTTTTGAAGTGATTGATCATGCGCAGTTGCAAAGCTACGGTTTTTCGTCGCTCGTGCGACCAAATTTTGAATCAAAACTGTCATATTTACAATTCTCGGACAATCTCAGACTAATTCAATCGAGTTCCCGAACTGAATTTACAAAAGTCACCACAAAAATTAAATTTCAAATTTTATTTTAAGAAAATGGTTTGGGGATCTGATAAATGTCAGTTGAAAATATTAAGTTGAATTTACTTAATGAAAAGGATGCTTTAGGGTTGAAAATTGAAGATATTTTGATAAAATGGATCTTTAAGATCATTTCAAGTACAATAGTTAAAGTTTTTCTGGTTTAATTAAGTATTTGAAATGCATCAATTCTAATATTGAATTACTTCATTTTTCATCTTATAGATGGGATGCTAATAAATTTCATATTATTGCATTAATAAATCAAAATTTTTAAATTTGAATTTTCAAAAAAACTTTTATTTTTTTGCCAATCGATGGGAAATCGTTCAAAGAGGTTTATGAAAGAAGCCGTTTCATTTGTACCAAAATAGTTTGGTAGTTATGAATTAATTTCAAAAAATTAATTATTTAGTTATTGATATAAAAAAAAATTAAGAAAAAAAGTTTTTAGCGCCATATATTAACTAAACTTCAAGAAAATTTAGAAAACTGTTGTTTAATATTAAAATAAGAAGAAAAATTTAAGAAATTTCAACAAAAGCTTCCCCCAACCAAAAAATTGGAGAAAATAAAAGCCTTTAAGAAATAATTTTTTTCCTTGAACTGGATTTTCACGAAATTTTCCAAGATAACAAAAATTGGGACTAAAGTAGACACGCTTTTTGTTTAAATATTTTATTCTTTGAGTAAATCAATGATTCCCGCAATAAATTTTTGAATAAAAGTATATGAAAAATCATTTTGATGACTTGGGAAATATTTTGCACACTTTTCGGTCCAGCAAACTCTTTCTCAGGAAATTCAAACTTTAAAACTTTATTGGCTTATCGGTATAGAGTTAATTCTTGTGATCTTATTTTCTCTATATTGAATAATCTTAAAATAAATCCGAAATTCCAATTTTGAAATTGTATTTCCAGTAAGTTTAAAAACATGAATTTGAATAGTTGGAAAGACTATTTAATATTTTTTTTCTTTTAGTTATTAATATAAACGAAGAAAGGGATCAGTGGAAATATTTTGAAGAGCTCTTGAATCTCAAATGGAACCATAAAACGCATTCCTTGGATTTGTTTCGAAGCTTTTGCGTATATATATAAGCTGCGTCGATAAGTTGTTCATTTATTCACATAAAGCGACTTTTATTCTTTTATTAAAGTGATTAAAGTTATAGCTGGCGTCACTCGTCATTCTTGATTTATTGTGTAGGCGGAGGTTTTAATGGAACACATCATTATATAAATTCAAACACTTCACCGCATTTTCTTGGCGGAGAAAGAAAAAAATCGCTTGAAAAACAAGATATCATAAGGTTTTTGTTGGTCGTTTTTTTTTCCCAACGATGCAATACTTAATCATCTTTCCTCATAAACGTTGAGGTATCAAATTCCTTATTTATTGATTCTCGGGAGAGAAATTTTTATTTTTTTTTTTTGTAAAATTTCCAGGAAAAGAAATTAACCGCTCCAGCACTTACATTAATTTTAAAATGGAGTTTTATTGTTCATTTTTCCAATGACAATTTTCTAAATCATTTTTCACAGAATCGACTGCGATTTTTCAAGTGAATGAAATCTCATCCGGTACGAAATCCATTACCATTATTGCATCTACGAAAAAACACATACCTACTCTTCCCGGTAAACCACCAGACTTGGGGGAGGGGAAAAAAATAAACCGAAATTCTCTTAATGGAAAGTGGCAACAATCAAGAACATCAAGTTAAAAGTCGAGGCTACAATTCCAAATAAGAAATGTGGGGATATATGAAAGTTATTTTCTGTGACCAAACGATTTTTTCTACATAAGTTCCTCATTGTCAAGTTCAACCACATTCTACATAAGTTCTCTGTCCAACAAAATTAATCATTTTAAAAATATCCACGAAATTGTGAGATAAATCAATCGTTTACCCATTGAAAAAAAGCTGATATTTCTGGATGTAGTACAATAATAAAACTATTACCTTACAATACTGATACAAACATATATTTGGAAAAGTGTCAAAAAAAAATTTCTATTTTTAAAAATATAAAGTTTTATTGTCTCAAACATTTCTTTTCAGCGTTGAATAAAGTTATCGACAAAAACGTAAAAAGTAAATCAAAAGAAATGAGGCAATGCATTCGACGAAAAGAACCAATTTCGTTTGGATGAAAGATTTTCATAGACCTGTCTTCTTTGTATGCCGTTTTCCCTGATTTTTCATTTGTAATTTAAAAGTATCCTCCAAATTTCCACAACACTAAACCAAATGATTTATTTTTAATATGTTTCGTAAAACATCTTCTTCCAAGAAAAGTCAAACATTCGCAAAACAATATTGGAAATAAATACAAACGCGGAAAACGGAAAAAGCTCTTTTTTATATAAATGTTTCTCTTCGGCTCTTTGATTTGATTTTATCAATATTTGCGACATTATTGACGAAAATATTAATGCTTTTTCGTTTGGGTAAAAAGTTCAAGAAAATCTTGATTTTTTTTTAGCGTAGTTATCCAATGGTGAGTACCATGGTTTCGGCTGGAACCGGCCAATACTGACGGAATTTAAATTGGGGATTAGTGATTTAAAATATATTGATGATCACTGACCTGTGTCTTCTTTTATCTTTCGAAAAGCATATGAATTCCGTAATGAAAAAATCCAATCATCAGGATCAGATTCCAATGTTGAATTTGGTGGATATGAGAAAGAGCCGAATATCCTACTTGTTTTAATATTAAACAAGCTGATCTCCGCGACTTCGCCTGCGTAACGTAGGTGTAGATTATACTTTTTTTTTTCAAATTTGCTATTTGTAGTGGTAGATGGAAATTATTATTTTTCTTATTTGTTTTACGAAAAACATAATCATACCTGAAAACACTATTTTGTCGACTTGAAAACGACATATTTAATAAACTGTTGCTAGAATAAAATATTTGTAAGTAATGATCAATTAATTTTCAAAAAATATTAAAAAATATCTAAGAAGATTAAGTCTATTACTTATACCTATGGTAGGTATACCTACCGTGAACCAATTAATCCGTAAATCAATCACCATCTAAACATAAATAAAAATTATCGTTAAATTTAATAGTCAGTCATAATTATGATTTCAAACAGACAAAAGTTATCAAAACACTCGCCTAAATATTAAGAATATTAGTACAAATCCCATTTCATTGTCTCAACCTTTATACTACTGAAATGTACAAAACTACGGCGAAATTAAAATTTGTTCAAATGCACGAAACCCAGTTCCTCCATAATCAAGTATAACCATTGTGTTTCTATGCACTTATTATTAAAATATCTGAATTTCAACTATATAATTAAACCATTTTCTTTCAGTTCGTCGAATTTCTCGCTATTCGATATTCGCTCATTAATGTATTTATTTGTGATTACGTATATCGGATTTTCAGGTTTACAATATGTGAAAGCCAAAAAACGTAATGCTCACTTATGAAATCAACCTTTTTTATATATAAATATTTTAGAGTTTAAATTTTAAAGCAGATCCTACGTTTTTGTTTCTAATAATAAACCAACAGTGTTTTATTTTAAGCGATAAAACATTTCGTCTATAACGAACATACTTTAATAATTAAATTTGAAATTTCGATTGTTTTTAGACATTATGCCGTACAAACTTTGCTACCATTTTTCACTTTTTCAGGGGAGGAATTATCAAAAAACCGTTTCTTATTATATATCTGCATCGTATAAGAAAAATACTTTCCAAATTTCATCGCCAAAAATATGCATTTATATTGTAAAATACAATGTAAAACGAAAAAAATCATGACCTTTATTTTGATTATCATGACTAAAAAGCAATTTTATTTCGCACATTTGGACGTTGTACATACAAAATTGTTGGAAATAGATAGATAGCGTGGAAGGAAATTCGAATATTTTATTTATTTTCAATAACAATTGATTTTCAAATTTTTCTAAATACCGAAGAAAAGTTGGTTTGGAAGATTTTATTTTTTGATTGATAATGAAATATATGACAAAAAATTGTTCCCTTAATGTTAAATAATTGCTCCAGGTCACAATCATTGGTTCATCAAAATTAGATTTTAAAAAAGTTTGATTGTTGAAAAACAAACAAAAATTAAAAACTGCCTCTTTGGTATTTGGTATAAGTACCTATTACCTAAACTTTCATACTAATTAAGTGAAATGACGTTATTTAAAATGCTGTGGTTAAAATGATATAACAAAAACAGAAACTTATTATTAATTAATTATTTATTTATTAATTACACTAATTAAATTCAAAATTTCGATTGTTGATTAACTTAACATTTTCTCAAACAAACTTAGTCACCCCTTTTCCTCTTTTAGGGTAGGAATTTCCAAAAAAAAAATTCTTATCAGATGTCTACTTCTTAAAAGGAATACATCGAATATTAAAACTTCATCAGTCAGAGGGGATATATAAATACAGAATTTTAAGTATGCACGGTTTTAAAAACGTATTTACTTTAAGTTTTTATCATTGATCAGTGAAGATATCTTTATGGAGAAGAATGCTGCATCCCATGAATGGCTAAAAAAATAAATGTTTTTATCTAAAACGAAGTCATCCCATTCCGAAGACTCTTAATAGACATATGATCGAATTTTTGAAACCACAGAAAAGCTAATAATAGAAGGACAACCTGAAGGGAAAAAAAATAAAAGGAAATCACCAATTCGTTGGACAGAAAGTCCTGGAAAATCCAAGTAAAAGAACATAATCGCTGGAGAAAGTCCAGCAAATCGTAAGAAATTTGGAATTCCCCGAATGACAGCTAATTTTAATCACCATACATCGACTGCAATATCAGAATTTAGAAGAAGAACAGCAATAAAAACCACTCGTAGAAATGAAAAACTAAAAAAATCATTTCATTTTTTGAAAGAAAGCATATTGCTTGCCAAAAAAAAATGCGTAAAACTCGAATGAAAAGTAAAAGAAAAGACGTAATTTCTTCCAATTCATTGAGTTTAAAAACAAATTTCATGCCTCACCAGTTCCATTTGGTTAATAAGCTTTTAACAAATTGTATTTGAATATTGCATTAAGATATAATCATTAGAAGCATTGAGAAATGTAATTTAATCGATAAAATATGTAAATTTTTATAGACATTGAATTTTGCAATAAAAAATTATCAATTCAAGAAACTTTACGTTTTACTTTATTATAAATAAAAATAAGATTGGAAATCACCTCAACGAGTAAATCACTCATTTTAGTCTAAAATTTTAACTTTAATGTTGTTCTTCAACTTGTGCATTCATGCCGTAAATTATATCTTTTTATTTCACAACAAACTTTTGGCATTTGAAGAAAAATATTTTACATATTTTAAATCCGACAGCTTTGTCGTTTTTGCACTTAACGATCTACTTAGGAAATACACAACTTTTAATATATTTTATTTGAAAGTATTTCCTTTTTAATGTTACATATATTCCTGGAAAACTAATTTAAAAACATCAAAGTACTTAGCAACGACATTTATGACAAGAAAAAGATAAATTGTATGGCAGCATTTTGGTGCTACATTTAATAGGGAACATATGTATTTATATTACTTTCTAAAGGATCTTGTGTCATACCTTTTTAGGGATGAAATTGTTGGGTTACGACAACTTGTCTAGAAATTTACATTTACATGTTGTAATTAAAGTTTTTTTTTAATCCCTTTAAGAGGAAAATGGGTCACTAGTTGTGCATAATATTATTATCTTTGGAAGATGCAAATTTTCCGTTTATAATCAAAATTCAATGTCACTTATTTTTTATATTCAATTGGCTCATGAATTATTTTAAAGTTATACTAAATATATTTTATGATTAGAATGACTTCTTCGATTTCTTCAACTCAACAATTGGAACACCTAAAAAAAATTTAAACGATTTTTATTCTGTTAAACCATTATATATCATTACCTTTTTTTTCCGATAAAAATATTTCTTCCAAGTGATATTCTTTCTTTTTATTATATCTGAAATAAAATTGTTAATAAAACTAAAATTTTTTTGCAGCAATGCAAATAGAAGCTTTACTAATTCAATTACTTGATATCTTTCAATAGTGTGGCACTTCTTTTTATTTTTCTCCAATTTACTGAGATAATATTTGGTCTGCAACTTGAACATTTTACAGTGAACAACTTTCAATTAAAATTTATAATAGTTGTTGACAGTTTATTCATTAAAATGCCAACTGCACTTGGATTCAATTAGGATATTTTATCGTCATATCTATCAGAGGCTTTTTACATGAAAATTAAATTAAATATCAATTGAAAAAAAAGTATTCCAATTTCGTAAAGTTCAAATTTAAACTTCACTTTAAATTAATTGAGATGAGATAGATATATCTGAAGAAAAATTTATCAAATTTTTAGATGTTTTATCCCAATGAAAATTTTAATAAACCTCACAAAAAACCAGTGCAAATTTTTCTGGTATACCTTTATTGAAATTCCATGTCAACCTCAACTTTCGGAATACTTTTTATTGAAATAGTTCACGTCAGTTTTTCGATTTTATAGACAATAAAATTTGCAACGTGAAAATATTTTATCTAGTAAATTTTATTTTGTTGTGAAAACAATAACAAAGTTTACCATATGATTGGTTGAAAACTATGTAAATTTTAGCTGCAATCAGGATGAGTTTAAAAACACAATTAAAAAGATTGAACCGAGGAAAATTGTTTATCTATTATCTTATAGAAATATTGGGTTTTCAACTTTGATATGAGAATTTATTTTTCCTGGAACTAATGCATATTTTATTTGTACCCCAAAATCAACAGCAATTGCCACAAAAATTTCCATATTCCACTTTGAAACTCGTAAAATTATTATTCTAAATTACCACATAAGAAAAGAAGTACGTTAAACAAGACGATTTACCGAAAACCCATTATTGATTTCAACAAATAACTTCCGTATGAAGGCAAGGCAAGGAAATTTAAAATGTAAAAATTTTAGGCTGTCAGTCACTATTCGAATGCATGATTGAAAATCGGAGAAGCTGTAGCAGTGAATTTCCCTAAATAAAAAACATTTTTGAAGAAAACATTTTTGATTTTCCATTATATTTCATTTTTATATATATAGAAATATATTCAAACAAACATTTACTTTTGAGACTTCAGTGAATGGATTTTTCATCGAAAAAAAAATAATAAAAATGTATAACATTCGTATTTGAATTTTCTACTTAAAATGTGGAAAAGAGATGATTTCCCTATTTATTAACAATGGTTTTTTATCAGATTTAATCTGGTAAACTCATATTAAATGTTCTATGCATTGAAACATATGATTGCAATTTAATATCTGCATGAAAAAAAGCATTTATCTATTCAATTTGCAAATTTTCAATGCGCAACTAAAGTCGCACTGTTTTTGAGACAAAAATGCAATTGGATTGGGAAAAATTTGTTACAAATGTATCATTAAAATATTTCCCATCGTTAGATATAATTTTATTTTGATCGGGCTTTTAAAAAGTGTTCATCTTTTGAAACCATCCACGAATCAAGCAATTTTTTGATGTCTTCTTATGACTGGAACTGTTGTTTAACTAAATCATGTGCCATTAATCGGAATAAATAATCTGAGGAATATCGTGGCTGAAATAGGACTTCCCCTTTTAAGATTTCCAGGTTTTTACAACTAAAAAAGTTCCTTCTCTTTGTATTGAGGTAGTTTTTCGCGCCTACAATTGCATAAAAATGACCTGGCGATTTGACAGGAATTTCAATCAAGAAATGCCTTCAATTAAACATCTTCAAAGGTTTTTGATATTTCTTCCCGCGAACAATTGTTAACATCGAAAGCATCGTATTTAAAGTGATAAAACCAATCACAGTGATAATTTCCCTTAAAACAGCATCTCCGTAAACTTTCTGAAGCTTTTAATGCCGTTAAAAGCTTTTAAAAGAAAAAAATAACAATTATTTGAAATAAAATCAAACATTTTTAGACTACCAAAAGTATATGACGCCGAAACAAAATGGTTTATTTTACTATATGCCTTGGATATGTGAAAATTGGCCAGCACTTAATGCTAAAGTCTTCTATTGACAAGCAGCGGGAACTCAAGGTTTATAAATTACACAGGTTGCCTCATTAGAAAAAATAATATGACGTCATACGAAGAATTTTGAAATTTGAATGTTTGAAGATATGTACGAATTTCTTCTGGATACGCCACGTAGCGCATGAGACCATCTGTGTATTTTATAAACCTTGGCAGGAACTTAGTTCCACATCTCATAGTATAACCATTAGATCTTTGTGCATTATAATCTTCCATTTATCTAAAAAAACAAAACAATTATTTAAAAGTTTATGTAAACTATTTTTTTTACTTACTGATGATCCACTTTTTGGCCAATTGAGCTTTAGAACAGAATTTTTAGCCATAAATCGAAAGACCATATGTAATTTTTATAATAATACAGCCTTTGGTTTTTGTTTCCTTGTTCTTATTAAAAAACTATAGCAAATTAAAAATAATTATTTAAACTTAGTACCAAAAACACGCCAACAATTCCTGAACAACCATGTGACGTCAATTAGTTAATTTTCTAATTACTATTACATGCAGCTGATACAATGATTTATGATGAAAAACTTTTTATCATTTATAAAATAAAAAAAAATTGTCATAAATGCAAATTTTAAAAGTTATCGTGTTTTGTACCATCGTGTACGTATAATATGAAAGTAACAGTCCAAAAAATGGTTATTGATATTAAGATTTTCGGAAATATATTTACTGACCAAAATAATTATGCTTCCTTGATTAAAACTTGTGTATTGTATTTTGATCTTCATTGTATTTTATACTTTTTATATAAATATTTTGATTTTTCTCAAAATCAAAATTAGCGATGCAAAATATCGGTTTTTTTACCGGTCAACAACATTTGTAACTGCATTTGTGCAATGCACTTAGAATTAATTTTATTTTTCGATAAAAATAGGCTCAATATTTCTGTGATTGGAAGGACATTTAATTTCAAGAGTCATTATCTGTTAATTCATTAGGAGATGCTGCAAAAATGGGATGACTAGGTAATAGATACATCCCTGGATGAGTAATTTGTATTCCTAATTTTTCTTTTGATACTTTGAAAAGATATTTTCCAAATTCTTTTCCCCGTACTAAAGCACTACCCCGTACTTTCAAGCTCTTGCATTGCATCAATAACCTGCTGAACAAATTTATCATTATTAGTCTTACAATGAGTAGCTTTAGATATATATAATACTTTCGATGCAGTAATACGTCCATAAATAAGTTCATGCCATATTGCACACATTCACTTTGTTGCCATATTTGTTGTTCAGTTTCTTTATTTCAATTTTCACTTGATCCTTAGCAAATTTCAAAAATTTGTCAATTTGCATTCCAGAGTTTTGTAGATTTTACCAATAAGACGATGCCGTGATAAATTATATGCATTTTGGGTCGTTAAATTAATATTCAGTTGTCCAATTTGGCATCTAATTAATTTTTTCTCTTGTTTATAGTTGTTAAGATTTTTGCTACCATTGTTCCCTCATGACGATGGTCAGAGGAATGTAAATATTTTCTAATTTTGTAAAGTCAGACTAATGTAGGCTAGGGACCCTAGGGGTTCAATTCCTACCAAATAAATTAAAAAGCTATAAAAAAAAAAAAAAAAAAAAGTTGTCCAATTTGAAAATTTAGTTGTTGATTTTCTGCGAATTGAACCACTTCTTGCAAAAAGGTATTGTTGTCGGGCAAATCGTCAACTGAAACTGGAATTATTTTTTAATAAGACTTTAAGCTTCAATGTATTTCATGACAATATCAATACCTGATAATCGAGACTTGTTCCAATAGTAATAAATTACTTAAGTTGGGGTTAGCTCTTCACTTCTTCGATTGATCCATATGAGTAATGTAAATCCATGTTTAAAATTACCTGTATATCAAATTTACATGTGAAAAAGATTATTACTTATTATATTAAATGTGCTAGTGCCAATGCTCTAGTATCTGTTGAATGCCATTTTTTTTTTAATTTTTCTTCAATAACTAATGTAACATTTACGATTTACTATGAACTTTATTTTCTTGACATAAACACTCTTTAACTATTCAAACTTCATGCTTGCATTGAACATATTCTAAAGCCTTATTACCGTAATTTCCACATAGAACCCTATGCGTAAATTATTTAAATTTTATACAAAATTCTCAGTTTTTTACTGATATTTATAAACCAACTTAGATTGATACATTAGCTCCTCTTATTTCAGCTGAATTGAATTGAAAACCGATTACTTATTATAAAAATATTAACACCTAGTTTATTATCTGGTTATCTTTTATAAATCTTTTATCGCACATTGTTCATTCGACTAAAATAGAGGCATAAAACAATATTTTTGCCACCGAAATTTGGATATTATTTGGCAATATATAAGTTAAAAATGCTTCACAATACACTAATGGGAAATTCCATTAACATATTGACGTCACAAACAAGACGACCAATCATTTTAAGCCCCATTTTCGAAACTTTATCACTTAAATTGCCTTAAAACTAGTTGATTTTTTTGGCATCGAATATCAAAATAATTCATAATTTAGTTTTAAAATTAATGACTATTTTCCACTATTTACCATCTTCTTGAAATTGGAATTTTCAACCAAAAGTCGATCAATATGGCTAGATTCTTATATTAATAACTGCTGGTAGCATTGGTTGAAGTGAGACCGGCATCCGAGGTAAAATTGAAATGCCTAAAAATGCAATGAATTAATTATCTAAGAATTCGAAAGACCACTTTTACATAAAAATACTAATTTGAAGAGATTGATAGTCTTGGGAAGCGCAGAAGAGCACAGATCCGGAAGAACTTCGTTTAACGGATCTTTATTTAAATCCAAAATCGTTGACCATCGCACACACTTGCGGTATTAGTTGTTAATTCTCAATAGTCAATCAAAGAACTCTATCAATATATGACTCGTTTATTTTGAAAGTGGTGTAAGTCCATTTCAAGGATGGTCTATATGGTGATTCTTCTTGTAACTAGAACAAAATATGTTAATTATTAAACTGCTAAGTTTTCACAAATTAGTGATTTTAACAAAAACGCCAATTATTCCTTCTTCCTTAGTATCTTATGTTCCCATGGTTAAAAATGATACTATAAGGATTGTTTTTGAATGGACTTAACTTACTTTCAAAATAAACGGTGCATATCTTGATTTTTTTGAACTTTCCACGTATTTGAATCAATTGGTACTAATATTTAATTCGTAAAACGGGAAATAGCATCTAAAAATTTTAACATAAATCAACATGTATAGAATTAACATTGGACTTATCAACTAAATTACCTGTTTTATTTGTCGAAATCTCAACAATTAGTTTCCTTATTTTAATAAATAATAATCAATATTGTTTTTTTCCAAAAATGTTCAATTAAATATGAAAATAATTAAGTTAATTTAACTTATTTTATTTTAAACATCAGCAACCATTAGTAAAACGTGGTAAAACAATTAAAATGCTAACCTTGTTTTATAAACAAATTATTGATATTTGGTTAATTTTAAGGAATATCTACGAAAATATAGGAACATTATCGAATGAGATTTAAGGTAATCAAATTAAAAAGTGTTAACAATGGACACTACTTATTCTTCGTGAAATATTCTCAGCCCAACGATAACACAACTGATAAATAGTAAAAATCTGCAATTGAAGGCAATTGGCAGTTGAAAGAAATTACAACAATCAGTCAATTCAAATTTTTTTAAATAATTATTACTAACCCATATTTGTTTAAATACATTCTTTGTCCCCCAACTTTACCTTTGCCTATTATAGATAAGCAGTTTTAAATTATTTTTTTAAATCACAATAATTAATTTTGAATCTCCGTTTATTGAAAAAAGACACAACAATGCTTTGCTCAAATAATTTTTCCATTAACATTTAAATCTCTGCTAGTGAGTATAAATTATTTGTCGGTAATAATTCATTATTATTGATAAATTTAGCAAGGAAAATTCATGTAAATCAATTCATTGTAAGTTTTTATAAATTTATTTCGTTGTAACATAGCATTTTTTTAAATTTCAAATATTCAAATATTATGTTAAAGTATTCGCCGTTAAAGTTTTGTCATTCACAAAGTAAAATTTATTAATCAACTAATACGTTTTTATAAATATTAAAAAAAACCAGTTACGTGCAAAACAAAAAAAGAAAAAGATTTGATAATTTTAAGACTTTAATCATAAATTTTATGATACAAAAAGGTAGTTATTTTTTAAAAATTTGGATGTTTTATTGTTTGAAAATTCTTTAAATTATTCGTAGTTAAATTTCAAAGAAAGAGGCCAAATTTTGAGGCTTTCCCGTGATTTGGTGGGGCAAATGGAAGAAAGTTCTCTACAAGTGGGTTTGTAACAATATTGTACTTCTTAATAGTTCCCAAATGTTTTTCTCAAGTTTATCGAAAACATTTCCCAGTGTGTTTTCCATTAAAGGAAATTTCTGGATTGCTCTAAATTCAACAGATAATTTATGTAAAACTTTTCCATTTGAAAAAGTTCTTTTTTAAAGCAAAAATAAAAATATCTCTGAGGGAACTTGCAACTGTAAACTCCACTAATTAGTCTCATGTATTTTACGTATTCGTTTCACAGGATTTCCCAAACCATTATAAGTTTTTTGTTCCTCCATATATAAATATTTTCATTGTAATAATTCCAAGAAACATTCGCTTTGTTCCATATAAAAGGTTCGTTAATTAACGTGCAGCAATGATATTTCGATTGAATTTTATGAGACTGAAACTTGAATGGTTTGTCACCGCAGGTTTTTCAACCAAAAAAAATTTATTGAACAAATGTATCAAGTTCGAATTTATGGGTAATTTTATGGTCTAATTATAAAACGTTTTGTAAATTTTCCAATGGTTTATCAAAGTTTTTTTTTGTAAGATCTATTTTTAACTTAAATGTATTTTCCTTTTTCTTGCAGACATTGCCATTTGTGATCTTACAAGAATCGGTACGATTGAATCCATGAAAAAGGTGAATATATTTCTATTAAAAATGTATAAATTCTATGAATTTACTAATTAATTGGTTTATTTTTCGTAGCACGTGTAATGGTTGGAGGAAGGAATTGATTGCAATCATGAATACAGGGAAAGCAGCCAAGTGAAAAATGGAAATTATGGATATAGCACGTAAAATTGAGTCAACATCTTCGGGAGATTTTTCATACTCGGATGATTTCTTCAACGATGCTTTATCGACCAGCATATCGATAGTGACAAACAATAAAAATTTGGAGGCGTATTATTCGCATGTGGGTCCCAAACGGGACCCACTCTACATAGTCATTCCAATCACTGTGGTATACTTAGTGATTTTATTGACTGGAATTCTAGGAAATATAAGTACGTGTATAGTTATCGGTCGTAATCGAACAATGCACACCGCAACCAACTACTATTTATTTAGTTTAGCCATTTCGGATTTGTTGTTATTGATCACAGGACTACCACAAGAGATCTACTTCCTGTGGTCCCGGTACCCATACATTTTCGGGGAAGTGTTTTGTGTGGTGCGTGGCCTAACGGCCGAAACTTCGGCCAATGCGACCGTCTTAACGATCACCGCATTTACCATCGAACGTTACGTGGCCATTTGCCACCCGTTTTTGTCGCACACAATGTCGAAATTATCGCGGGTCGTAAAAATAATCTTAGGAATTTGGCTGTTTTCGTTGGCCGCGGCCATACCACAAGCACTGCAATTCGGGGTGGTCAGCGATCCGGTCGATCCGACCATCGTAATGTGTGAGGTGAAAACGGTAATTTTGCAGCATTCTTTCGAAATATCAACGTTGGTGTTTTTTGTGATTCCGATGACGTTAATCACCATTCTGTATATATTGATTGGGTTCCGATTACGGGCGTCCAATATGATGAAGAAGGAATCCTGTGCATCGTCAACCAGTGCCACGTCGATAACGATACGCAGTGGCAACTGTCGACATCAGGGTCAATCATCTCGACGAGTTCTACGAATGTTGGGTGAGAATATTTACTTAGATTTATTGATTTTATTTTAGAAATAACCCGAATCAAGTTTGTACCAATGAAATTGAGGAAAAGAAGCTTGGAAACTCAAGACTTTTATCTAACCAGCTCTTATCTAAATCCTGATCTATAATGGCATCAAAATGGCATTTAAAATTAGTACAAATTTTCAACAAAAACGTTTTCATATTCGTGAACTAAATAAACATAAATTGTTTAACCAAATCTATTGATATTATTGTCTACAGTATATTAATTTCCAGTCGATTCATCAATAGATACATGTCAATTCAAATGTAAATAGTTTCAAGCAAATATCAATAATCTAAAACAATATTTTGCAGGAATGTAAACACAATATTCAAAGCTTGAGATTTGGAGGAAAAACGCAAAAGAAAATTCAAAAGAATTTCAAGAAAGAAAAGGTTTTTCTTCAAGAAAACTCAAATGAGTTTCATACTAATTGAATGGAGTTATGTACAATGAAAGACTAAGCATCCACGTTTTGATTTGATTGCCTAATTGAAAAAAAAAACGGTAACCACATATTATTACTGTTTATTTAGATATAAAGGGTCTAGCAGGATCCACATGGCGCGTTGGCCCCCAAATAGGAACCTATGTCGAAACTTATGTTGAAATCGGCTTGATATACACATTTTATATACTTTTCGCGATTAAATTCCTCTTTGACCTGGAGATATGGGCAAAAATGTCCTCCCCTCGGATGGCTATTTTTCAAAGTTATATATCTCAAAAACTAATTAAGCTAGAGAAGTGAAACCAACGCGGGGCTTTAGACTATTTTACAGAGTATATCATATATTTTTTTTGAAATTTTTAGAAAACAAAAATTATACAAAAAAAATCCATAACAGAAACGAAATAATTTTTTTTTATGTGTTCTCTGTAAATGACAATCACGAAAAAAATATATTTTATGCTTCTACATGAGCGCTATAAGTCATAAAAATTGCGTGAAAAAATAGTTGGTGCAACACTTTGAAAAAAAATGAAATGTGATTTAAGCCTAATAGTATACCTCGGTTTTATTTTTTTTTCGAAGTGTTTCACCAACTTTTTTTTCATAAAACTTAAATTGAAAATAGGTCATAGGTTGAAAATAGGAATATAGGAGCAAAACATATTTTATTTTCATAATTGTAAGTCTAAGGATACATAAAAAAAACATTTATATTAGTTTTTTTGTTTTTCTATATTTATTCTTAAGATGATTACTTTCAAGATCAAAATAATTGATCCCAAAAGAAAAAAAAACAATTAGTGTTCAGTTTTTATTAAAATAAGAAAAAAAAATTATCGTCACTGCTATAATTTATTACAACTGGAATACTATGCGATTCCAATTAATTCTGGGTACATATTGATGACATCTGAATTACTTGGTTTTCTTCGTTTAGCTTAGGATATTAATTACTGGCTCATACCAAAATTTTTACAGGTTCTACCTAAGGTGGGCGAATAGATGAACTTTCAAATAATATTTTAAAACATTGTGTAAAATAAGCACCTAATATTATTAGCGTAGTAGTAAAATCAAGGCATATGTATAAATAGCAAAGACGGACATATATACAATGATTATATTTCGAATGGTAAAGATTGCAACAGTATTTTCCGTTATTCCTGTGATTCTCCAATAGAAACTTTACTGTGGGATATTGTTCTCATGCAATAGCTTTTATTTGTTATTTTTCATATGAACAATAATTATCCAAAAATCTGCGTCCTACGAGATACTAAATAAATTATTTTAGGTTCATAATATTCCAAATGTAATAAATTATAAGTGACGATGATTTTTTTTATTCTTATTTTAATAAAAATTGAACACTTGATATTTTTTCTTTTCTTTTGGAATCAATTATTTTGATCTTAAAAGTAATCATCTTAAGAGTAAATATAGAAGAACAAAAAAACTAATAAAACCATTTTTTTTATGTTTCCTTAGACTTACAATTATGAAAGTAATATATATTTGGCTCCTATATGTGCCCTATTAATTATTGAAGATTTGTGAAAAAAAAGTTGGTGCAACACTTCGAAAAAAAAATAAAAACCAGGTATACTATTAGACGTAAATCACATTTTATTTTTTTTCAAAGTGTTGCACCAACTATTTATTCACGCAATTTTTATGAGTTATAGTGCTTATGTAGAAGCATAAAATATATTTTTTTCGTGATTGTCATTTTCAGAGAACACATAAAAAAAATATTTCATTTGTTTTTTGGATTTTTTTTGTATATTTTTTTTTTAAAAATTTCAAAAAAATATATGATATACTCTGTAAAATAATCTAAAGCCTCGCGTTGGTTTCACTTCTTTAGCTTAATTAGTTTTTGAGATATATAACTTTGAAAAATAGCCATGCGGGGGAGGGACATTTTTGCCCATATCTCCAGGTCAAAGAGGAATTTGGTCGTGAAAAGTATATAAAATGTGTTTGTATATCAAGCCGATATTTTACTAACATAAGTTTCGACATAGGTTCCTATTTGGGGGCCAACTCGCCAAGTGGATCCTGCTAGACCCTTTTCAACAAAAACGTTTTCATATTCGTGAAGTGAACTAAATAAACATAAATTGAACCAAATATATCGAAATCTATTGATATTATTGTCTACAGAATATTAATTTCATAGATACATCTCAATTCAAATGTAAATAGTTTCAAGCAAATATCAATAATCTAAAGTAATATTTTGCAGGAATGTAAACACAATATTCAAAGCTTGAGATTTGAAGGAAAAACGACAAAGATTGTTTTAAAAAAAAAAGGTTTTTCTTCAAAAAAAATCAGATGAGATTCATATTAATTCAATGGAGTTATGTACAATGAAAGACTAATTATCCACGTTTTGATTTGATTGCCTTATTGAAAAAAAAAACGGTAACCACATATTATTACTGTTTATTTAGATATAAATTTACAAATACAAGTGATTTATCGCCATTTTACTTCCATATAAAGTGCCGAAGAAACTTTCACTTTGGAAAAATAACAGAAAAACACACTTTATCATAAGATTTCTTATTCCTTTGGTAATTACACGAGTTTTGTAATAATTCTGTGCCTTTTCGGAATCATTTGAAAGATTAATTTAAATACAAATACAGAGATTCAAGCATATACTTCCAGGGTGTACTTATGGTTTTCCTGAGCATTTGCTGTAGATCTTTGATTATCCTCCAACCAATCAAAAAATCTAATATGCATTAATAATTTTTTCAAGTTAATGTTCTATAAATACTTTTTTATATAGTCACATCAGAAATAATATCATTCATACATTTATATTTCAATATTTATTGCTGGCACGTTTTGATGGTATTAATGCTGTCAACAGTTGCATATTGATTGTGTTTATTCGTAAATCTAAACATAAAAGAGAAACAAATATTTATCCTGGTGGATTTTGTAGAAAATTTGGAATGCATTTTTTCTTTTATTTGTTTTATAAATATATAGGCTCAATTACCTCCTACGCGGCCTTGGGAGAAACGATTGGCCTGAACCCGCAATTAAGTGCAATCAATTTCTCTATTGATTGTCAATGCTACGACTGACTTATTGGTGAAGATCATGGATTTTTCTCCTTTTTGATTTGATGATTAACGGTAATGGCTTTCAGCATGCCATCACTATGTTATATCATATAAATAAAAATTACATTTATCATCGATATAATGACACTGAAATAAAGTAATTTTATTTGTATGTTTTATCATTGTAAACATTTCCTTTTTGCTTGTAATTTCCAATTTGTTTATGCCTCACTCTTTTGTATAGATCGCATGCTGGAAATATTAAATTTAATTAAGTTGAATGTTTGCAATCAAAGGCTTTTTATCTTTGTTGCTAATACAATAAAAGTTTGTTCTTATATTTGTAATAAAAAATTCAAATTCAAAGTATTATTTTCAGCAAAGATTTCAACAAAAATCGTTTATTAATTGAATCATGTTTATGATTATTGATTGAAGTTTATGAAGCCAGTTCTCTCATTGGCGATCATTTAAATTTCAATAAAAATCGTCGTGCAAAGTGCATCTTTTCACTGGGACAATCGTTATGCACATTGCACAATATTTGCAAGTGAAATTTTCCACAGTGCATCTTCGTTTCGGTTTAAACAAATATTATTTTTGTCGTTGATTAACTTGATGGAATATCTATTTCAGTTGAAAACCAACTATAATTAGAGCCACCAAATTTATTTAAATAACTCGATTTACTTGATTTATGTGTTTCAGGAAAAATTAATGTTTTCCACGTATTTTTAGAATCGTATGTGGTGTTTGAATTTTATTTAGGGACATTTAACGTCACTAGGATAAATGAAATCTTTCCATATACTTTAGTAATTATGTTTTATTAATGATTTCTTCTGACAATCTGAAATTTTTGGTCCATTTTTAACAATATTTTCCAACTTTTGGAATGCTGAATAACATATTGTACAGAAAATTTACAATCTGTAACTTTTGGGGCAATCTTTTCCAACTTTTGGAATGCTAAATAATAGTCTAGGATCACACTGCAGAAAAATGTAGTGATCGAGTATATGTTAAAAATCAAATTTTTACGCAAATTTGTCATCAGGAGAATAAGTATCTACTAGGTTGCCTATCAAAATGTGGCCGCTAGTATTTTTAATTGATTTTTCGCAAAAATTTAATTGATTTGTTTTTAAAATAAAATATCGTCCACTTCACGACAATATATATATAAAGACTTTGAAAATCCAAGGTTGCCGTTGCGAACTTGACCGCACCTCTGCGCGGCCAGGTGTAAACATATATGATTTTGGGCCCTTTTTACGTTCATAACGTACATCTATGATTTATATATCAAATTAAAGCTAATTTTTTTCTCATTATTATGATATACGGTTGCCTAATTAAATCTGGCCGCAAATAAGGGTTGCTGGCTGCTAAAGATGGTAAATATTAAAAATAGAGTGAAAGAGAGCTAGCGCGTAACATCACCAGTCAGACGAGGACAGTGATTGACAGTTGTACGACGTTTTAAAGCCATTGCGCATGCGTCGGATGCTAGTGTTTTCAACCACCCTTAAAGATTTTTGAGACCCAAATTTTGAACTTATCAATCAAAATATTTTTCATCACCTCTTCCCACAAGTTGATTCAAAATTTGATCACTTATTGTAATTGACAGAATATTGATTTTTATAAATGCTGTAAACTTTAATCTGCCAATGATAATTGTTTTAATTCTTCTTGATTAATATATTGTAATATTTGTTTTATTAATCAGAAATGCGGGAACTTATCGCCGGAAATTCTGGCAAGAATAATGGAAAATTCCATAGTCCATAGTTCGGACTCCTATGGTTATCAATACTCATACCATCCACTTGGCCAATAGCAATTTATCTACTTAAGGGTGAATCACCAACAGAACGTAAAAAAAAAATGACTTTTTTAAAACTGCTGCCATTTTTTATTTCTTAGAGATATTAAAAAACGGTCTTCGGCATGTAAAAGTTGAAGTTTTGAACTATTTTTTTTTATTTGCCCCGATATGTACCCTCCCCCGTCCCCATTTTACAGCGCTTTGAAAAAGGGTCCTCAAAAAATGAGGAGGCAAACAAGGGGAGACAAGTTTTCTCGGAAACCGGAAGTCAAATCATGATTTTCCAAAGAATTTAGATTTTGGTAATGCGTCTTCTTGGTACTGAACCTCGAAAATCCGAAAAAAGTTGAAAATTCACAAAATGGCGCGACTTTGAAAAAAAAAGTTAAGAAAAACGACCTTTTTTTGGACCTTTCCCACTCTCCCACTTTGAGGGGAGGGGGGCGGAGGTTTGGCCGATTTCAGAGGTTCAGAACTAAGAAGACGTGTTGAACCATAACACTCTCTAGTTTCAAGTCAATCCGTCGAATAGTTTTTGAGAAATCTTGTCTCCCAGTTTTAAAAAGTTGATTTCGAAAAAAACGCATTGAAAGTTTTTTAAGATATTTTTTTATGTTATTATCAATTTATTCAATTTTTATGTATATATAAGTCTATAACTCGAAATATTTCGAATATCGACAAATCCTCTTAACACGTTATTCTTTAATGTTATAAAAATTCATTTATGGAAAAAAAAATCGATTTTTTTTTCTGACGGTGATCCACTCTTAAATTCCAATCATGCAATGCTTGATGGGAAATGTGTCAAAATGTGGCGCCGCCACAAGTGTGTTTAAAGTACTATAGTATGAGGCATCTATAGTTTGAAATAACTCCCCTAGTTTTTCTTAAAGTTTTTACCAGATGGCGCAAAAGTTAAGGAATATAAAAAAAGTTATTCCAATTATGCAATGCATAATGGAAAATGTGTCAAAATGTGACACCGCCATACAGATAAAGTTAGTATTCTAGACACACTTGTGGCGGCGCCACATTTTAACACATTTCCCATTATGCATTGCATAATTGGAATAACTTCTTTTATATTCCCTAACTTTTGCGCCATCTGGTAAGAACTTTGAGAAAAACTAGGGGAATTATTTCAAACTATAGATGACTCAAGCTATAGATTACTCAAAAGTTGATTTCGAGAAAAACGCATTTAAAGTTTTTTTAAGGATATTTTTTTATGTTATTATCAATTTATTCAATTTTTATCAGTGAAAATACATTGGTCAGCTATTCCAATCCTTTTAACACGTTATTCTTGAATGTTATAAGAAGACATTTATGAAAAAAAAAAAATCGAAAATTTTTTTTCTGACGGTGATCCACCCTTAAAGAAAACTAATTAAATCAAACTCCATCCAAAAACCAAACAAAAAAAATTATTTTATTAAAACAAAAATACAGTCAAAGAACACCGAATGGCAACTTTCGTGCCACTTTACAAAAAAAACCCTTAAGATATCATCCCCTTTTGCAATTTATTTCACCCTTGTAGGGAAATTTCATCCGAAAAAAGCAAACATTTACCCAATTAACTACGTATTTGAAAAACCAAATATCAACAAAGAGTTAACAATTTATCTCAGAAATCCAAGTTTGTTTTTTTTAATGAGCATAAAATATCTTTCTATGAAAAAAAAAAAGTCAAAATATTTCGTTTTAAATCTTTCGTAAACATTCATTGAATTTAATGAAAAGAAAAATTCATGTAAATCACTTGAATTTTTTTTTTTTTTAGTAAAAATCGTCTAATCTCTTGAAAGTTCTTCAACATAATCTGAACTTGAAAATGTTATTGTATGTAAATGTAATATATTAACTTTTAAAGAAATTAAATTTACATAAAATGTTAAAAAACTTGAATCAAATTCAAAGTTCTTTTAACTTTTACCAATATTTTTTTTTTAATTTCACCTTATAACGTTCATATTTTCTAACAGGTAAATAATTGTCGTCATTATAAGTTTAAATTCTTTTGTGTAAATTCAAATTATTTGACTAAAGTTCAAAGATATTTACAATTTAAATTAAATCAAAATATAGAATTTTGAAACTTATTAATTCATTAATAGTTTAAAATTTCATGACCAATTGATTTACTATTTCATTTTCTATGACTCATATCGTCTGAAATCTTTGGATATTTCTCAATGGAATATTTGAAAGCAAAATTTCCAAAGACAGATTTCCATTTCTTGAATCTCTAGAAATGGATGAAAGCATTCATTAAATCAATCAACACACAAAGAGGCTTAAGGAAGAAGATAAGCATTTCAAATTTCAAAGCTTTGAATTTCTGTAATTTGACATTTGAAATTCCTGCAAAATATCAGAGAGATACATAAATACGTTCAATTCATTTTCATCACACATACAATACCTCATCATTTACCGATGCACAAAGTGAAATTAATATGCAATTCACATGGTTTTTCTCATCAAATTCATAATTGAAGTTTCTCGACTTGAAGTGATGCCCTCTGTGTTTAGAATTCCAAAATTTAAAAGCTCAGCTTTCAGAATTCGTAGCCTTTTTTCCATCAAAATGATTTGCTAAAACATATAATTAAGAAATACTTTTTAAAACAGGAAAATTATCTATTATTATAAAGAGTCAAGATTTGACTGTTTGTTTGTTTTGAATAGGCACCGAAACTACTTGACCGATTTGAAAAATTCTTTCATTGTTGGGAAGCTAAATTATTTCCGGTAAACATAGGCTATATTGAATTTTTTAAAAGTTAGGGATCCATACTAAAACTCCAATAATGTGTGAAAAAATTACCAAAAAACTTTCTTTTATCGCGTGCGCTGCAAAAACTATTGGTTATAAAACAAAATAATGTACTACAATTTTGCAGAACATATCATTTTCTACAAAAAATATAGCGACAGCATATGTCTAACTATTATAGTTATGTCACAATAAGTGTTTTATCATTTTAAAAAATATATATAAATGCCACCGCTATAAAAGCTCTTTTATTTAATACTTTGGGATTAATCCTTATCAAAATAAATGACTTCATATTTAAGTTTGGTTCAATACCATTATATAACTTTTTGAGTTATTCAATTTAAACATTCCATTTGAAAGATATCACAAGTTTAATAATTTAAGTTATTTGAAAAATGTCGCATGGTCACCGCTCGGTTAGACAGTACTATAGTAAAGAATGGAAAATCCGAATTTAATAACACTTGATATTAAGATACAACACAATTACCCACCCACGTTAGACTTCTTATCATTCCTTAAAAATATTAAGGGAATGTCTCCCTTACGTAAAAACTCAGGGATGCAAAAAAAATATTTTACTTTAGACAGGCGAGTTATATATCATTGGAAAGGTAAAAGTTAGAGAATGATATGTATTAATCGTTTTAGTTGAACTAATAAAAATCACAGTAATTTAATTTAAAATTCAAGAACGTGCCTTTTTGAAATATATATGTTTTTATCTTCTATCTATTATTATAAAGATGAAATATTTGATTGTTTGTTTGCTTTGAATAGGCTCCAAAACTACTCGACCAATTTGAAAAAGTCTTTCACTGTTGGGAAGCTACACTATTTCCGGTGAACATACGTTATATTAAATTTTCAAAAAAATAGGAATCCATACTAAAACTCCAACAATGTGTGAAAAAATTAGTAAAAAATTTTCTTACATCGCGTGCGCTGGTGATTTAACTAAAAAACGGAACAACCGAATTTAATGAAACTTAAGATACAACACAAGTACCCACACACGTTAGACTACTTATCATTCTTTAAAAATAATAAGGGAATGTATCCCTTACGTAAAAACTGAATGAGGAAAAAAAATATTTTACTTTAGACAGGCGAGTTATATATCATTGAAAAGGTATTTAAAAGTTAAAAAATGATCTGTATTAATATTTTAAGTTGAACTAAAAAAAGCCCAGTAATTTAATTTAGAGTACAAAAAATTGCCTTTTTGAAATATAAATGTTTTTATAGATAATAATCTGACAGTAAATTTTTTTTTTACAAAATTGTTGTCAATATATCCTTGGGATTGCTCAGTACGGAAATATTAACGAAAAAAATGTAATAATAATAATAATAATAATAATAATAGTAATAAAGCTTAAAGTAAATACGTTTTTAAAACCGTGCATATATAAAATCGTTTATTTATATACCTCCTCTGACTGATGAAATTTTAATATTCGTTAAAATTATATTAAATTATATCAAATTATATTAACCTATATGAAATTTGTTTAAAATTGACAAAATAATTATTATTATTATTATTACCTGATGATGACAGCCAAAAACTGTCGAACGCGTCGTAATAAAGTAATATTTTAAATTGAATCTCAAAGACTTATATATATTATTATCCATTAATTTATTGTGATTCGGAAGTAAATAAAATACTTATCAATGTATTTCTTATAGGAAGTAGGTATGTGATAAGATTTTTTTTTAAAAAATTCCTATCCTAATACTCAAGGGCCGATTCGGGATTTTTTTCTTGGGGGGGGCACAATATATTTTATTTGCAAGTGCGTGAAAGGGATCACGAAAAAAATTCGCAATTCCAGCCAGAAATCATCATAATGATAAAAGAAATTTAAAATCCTCTTCCAGAGCAAAAGACATACACCAAATCGTGTATGGTGAACTCTGGACTATCCAATATGGTTTAACTATATAGTTGAAATTCAGATATATTAATAATAATTTTATAGATACACAATGGTTATTCTTGATTATGGAAGAACTGGGTTTCGTGCCATTGTACAAATTTCAATTTTGCGGTTGTGTTGTACATTGCAATAGTGTAATAGTTTTTGGAAAAAAGTTCATTCGGGATTCGAAAAAGGGAGATGGGGTTATTTTGATGCGAGTATTTTGATAACTTTCGACTTTTTTTAGTTATAATTTAGACCAACTTTATTGAACTTGGCAATAGTTTTATTTATGTACAGGTGGTGATTGATTTACGGATTAATTGGTTCACGGTAGATATACCTACCGTAGGTATACGCAATAGACATACGCTTTTTAGATATTTATAAATATTTTTTGAAAATTAATTGATCATTACATACAAATATTTTATTCTAAGCAACAGTTTATTAAATGTTTCTTTTTCAAGTCAAAAAAATAGTGTTTTCAGGTATGATTATGTTTTTCGTAAAAGCAAAAAGAAAAAAAAATCATATACCACTACAAATAGCAAATTTGAAAAGAAAATATAATCTATACCTACGTCACGCAGACGAAGTCGCGGGGATCAGCTAGTAACTAATAAAAGTATGTAATATTAACCAATAAATTTTAATTGATTAGGTAATTAACCTTGTATCGAAAATTATCCTATACCAAATATTTTAAGTGCACGTTTAAATGCATAAATTAAAATTAAAGAGATATTTAATTACTTCATCGTGTCATAATAGCCAATACTTGAATAAGAACAAACACAAATTACATGCCAAATTCCTGATCTTCCTTAGTATTAGCAGGGAAAACATCCAAACTAACCCAATTGGCTTTCTGTTTAAATTAATCATAAATGCCGGTCTGACAAAAAATTAGATATACCACAAACTCAACAAATGCTTCTGGAATTTATCGAACAATTTTTATATGGTTAACACATTTGAAGCCCTATTTGTAATATTCGGTTTGGTAAAGAGAAATAATTTTTGAGTTCAATGTATAATTATTACATTGGTGTAGCCTTGATGGAGATAAACATGCAATTACTGTACCTGTTTTCCTATGCTTCGATTTGTTATTATTTATTTAATACTAATTTCTTTATTTGGTTTCTGAATTGACTTTACAACCAATAAACTTGTTTGTAAATTTATTTCAAAGATTTTACGTCTTTTATTACGTTGTAATTACCTTAATCTTTCTGCTTAATGAATAATAACCAATTCCAACATGTTTTTATATCCCACTTGTGGATCCGTGCACAAAGAGGTTTACATTTATAATATTTTAAAAGTGTGACATCTATGATTGCCTACGTTTTTTTTTTGTAAGCGTTTTGTATTTGAATAATGGTTTTAGATTCATTTTAATATATTCATTCTTTCATTACCAATATTTCAACGTTTAAATCTGTCAAAATTCATTGAAAAAGATGAAATTTTTGCTCATTGTTTTATCTGAAAAAAAAATAACGACAATTATTTTTAGGTGAAATAATATAATTCAGCAGTTTAACGAACCAAAACTATAGTGAATCTGGGGATCGATTTTGTGGGAAATTAGCTGCAGTACATTTATCTGGAATTTGTCAATTTTCACTTCATATTCAACAAACAGCGACCATTTACGTCAAACCACCGTAGATCTTATCATACGCCGAAGCTTAGTGATCCAAACAACATCTTGCAAATCCAGTTCAACAATTCCATGAACTTCTACGTCAGCAAATGGAAAACATTACGCTTTAAATGGAATGCCAACGATTTGGTGAATTGGATTTTTTTCTCAATTACAACAAAATTGATGTAATGATAATCTCTGCGAAACACATCATACGATAAAGCTAAACATCCAAATCTTTGGGTACACATGTTACACCAATCATCACCTCGACGACATGCCCTGTAAAAGAACGGAAATTATCATTAAAAATCGTATACAGCACTATCTTATACCAAAATAATATAATAATACCATAAGTTTGATGGAAATCAGGCAAAACTTCACCCTCGTCGAAGAGTATCGCAAATGTGGAATTAAATAAAGATTTCTTATGGCTGAAGACCAACGCAAAATTTTCCGTTGGGGGATCCAGATTAATCATCAAAACGAAGACAACTTCTAATAACAACTAGGTAAAAATTACCTTAAACAAGGCTACAAATCTTAGAAAAGCCCAAAATATCTTTCCAGACAAAACTCGGTCCGGAATTTAGTATGTAACCCAAAAAGGCTATAGCCCTTAAAGCAAAAGATAGCGGATACCTAAAAATAAAGAATAATGTAAAAGATTGGCTAACCACCTGGAAAATATGAATACAAACCATTCTTAATACTGAAAAAAGCAATCCTCTTCACCCGTAAACGACAAATAAATCCAATCCACGAAAAAGTTGGCAAAATATCTTGGAATTCATCTGGACAGTAGGTTTCCATTGGAAAAACGTATACACCTAGAAAAAAAGGAGCAAATAAAAATCACGTAAATGAATTTTGGAACAAAAAAATTAATACTTAACATGGTAATCTATTAAATAATAATTAAACCTATTCGAACATACGACCTTACACTTTGGAACTCAAGTAAAAAATCAAATCTGCAAATTATAGATGGCTGCCAATCGAAAATCATAAGTGTTACATTTGGTACTCCAAACTATGGAAAAAAAAAAAACGTAATTATCTTTAGTGGTATATTATCTCAAGCAGCTACAGCAATACGCAAATTATATATCATAAACATTTTTACATAATATCTTTTTAAAGAATTTTTTTACGTGAGACTAAAGATTACCGATATGCTTAATTCTCCTGATTTATCATCAAATATTCCCCCACACTAAATATAGTAGAAACCCAAGGTTTATAAAATACACAGGTGGCCTCATACGCTATGTGACATATCCAGAAGAAATTCGTACATATCTTCAGACTGATTCAAATTTGAAAATTCTTCGTATGACGTCATTTTTTTGGCTCATGTGTACTTTAGCACATCCACAATCTGGCAATGTTGCATTTTCGACTCTGTTTTTAATTTAATTCGCGATTGATTGGGTCCATAATAAAAATTTAGTCACAAAAGAGAGAATTATACCAAATTAGAATTAAATCATCAAAAAAATCGCGAATTAAATTAAAAGCAATGTCGAAAATGCAACGTTTCCAGATTGTGGATGTGCTAAAGTACACTTGAGCCATTTTTTTTTCTAATGGGGCAACCTGTGCAATTTATAAACCTTGGTGGAAACCAATTAAGGACCTAAGAACTATATAGAGGAAGGAGTTACTATTATTCTATAATAAAAAGAATTTACCAAAATTAATTACAACTTTCCAAGCTTCTTATCCAATTTGAACCAATATTAATTGGTAAAACGGAGGAAAATACCTAAAAAATTTGGATAGAAATCAAGCATTAAAATTTTAAATTGGATATATAAATATTACCTGTTTTACAATAATTCCAACAGTAATTTCAAGTTTAGAACTTCATTTTATTAAAGCAAAATGCTATCCTGCTTTTACCAAGTATTTTTTTTTTCAATTAAAATGAAAAATATTAAATCAATTTCAGTTAACCTATTTCATTTTAAATGTCGTGAAACGTGGCATTAGAAAAACTAACCTCATTTCCCAGTCATGTATGTGATAAGTACTAGAGGAATATCCTCGAAAATATCGGAATATTATCGTATAGTATTAAAGGTGTAATTAAGTGACTTGATACGTTTTATATTAAACTAGCTGATCCCCGCGACTTCGTCTGCGTAACGTAGGTGTAAATTATATTTCCTTTTTAGACTTGCTATTTGTGGTGGTAGGTGAAAATCTTTAATTTTCTTATTTCTTTTATGAAAAACATAATCATATTTAAGGGAGTATTCTAGTCTAGAGGCATGAATTTCAGGTAATTTTTGAAGTGTCATAAAAAATAGCCAATTAATATTTTTACTATAAATTTTTTATCAGTTATTTATTAACATTTCAAGAATACAGAAAAAAATAAAAAAAGTTAAAAATTTCAAAAATTAGCAGCTGATCAAGTGGGGGGTCTCAAAAAATTGACACGTGACCACACCCACGATTTCAACCCTCCTAGTAATCTGACCCCAAAAAAAAAAACAAGATTATTAATCTAGAATAATGTCGCAATGTCTGAAACTACGGAAAAGTATGAAAAAAAAATTTTCACGAAATGGCGATTGCCTGAAAAAAAAAACAATTTTTGTACCACTTTTTTTGACTGTTTCGAATTTTTTAAAAATAGTAAAAATCAAAATTTGGGGATGGGGATAGTTCCAGACATAGACAAGTCTATAAAGAAGACTCTGAAAAATTCAGGTAAATCGGTTCAGTGGAACCTGAGAAATCGTGGGTATCGTTTTGAAAAAGACAAATTTCGAGAAAAACGTGTTTAAAGTTTTACGTTAAGTTTCAGGCAGCGTAATTGATAGAATAGTATGTATTACTTACCTTCTCTAAATCAACCATCCCAGCTTCATACAAAACCGCTATAACTTCGGAAATAATTTGAATTTTGAAAAATCCTTTTAGGAGAATATTTTTGAATATCTAAACTATCGGATTATGGAAAAAAACATTTTTTGATTTTTTCAAATTTCTAGAGTAGAATACCCCCTTAAAAACACTATTTTGTCAAATTTAAAAAGAGACATTTAATAAACTGTTACTTAGAATAAAATATTTGTATATAATGATCAATTAATTTTCAAAAAATATTTATAAATATCTAAATAGATTATGGTCTATTCTGTATACCTACGGTAGGTATACCTACCGTGAACCAATTAATCCGTAAATCAATCACCATCTATACATAAATAAAAAATATCGTTAAATTCAATAGTCAGTCATAATTGTGACTTAAAACAGTCAAAAGTTATCAAAACACTCGCCTAGATATTTAGAATATTAGTACAAATCCCATTTCATTGTCTCAACTTTTACACTACTGAAATGTACAAAACTACGGCGAAATTAAAATTTGTTCAAATGCACGAAACCCAGTTCCTCCATTATCAAGTATAACCATTGTATATCTATGCACTTATTATTAAAATATCTGAATTTCAACTATATAATTAAACCATTTTCTTTCAGTTTGCCAAATTTCTCGGTTTTCCATATTCGCTCATTAATGAATTTATTTGTGATTACGTATATCGGATTTTCAGGTTTACAATATGTGAAAGCCAAAAAACGTAATGCTCACTTATGAAATCAACCTTTTTTATATATAAATATTTTAGAGTTTAAATTTTAAAGCAGATCCTACGTTTTTGTTTCTAATAATAAACCAACAGTGTTTTATTTTAAGCGATAAAACATTTCGTCTATAACGAACATACTTTAATAATTAAATTTGAAATTTCGATTGTTTTTAGACATTATGCCGTACAAACTTTGCTACCATTTTTCACTTTTTCAGGGGAGGAATTATCAAAAAACCGTTTCTTATTATATATCTGCATCGTATAAGAAAAATACTTTCCAAATTTCATCGACACAAATATGCATTTATAATATAAAATACAATGTAAAACGAAAAAAATTATGATCTTTAATTTGATTATCATGACTAAAAAGCAATTCGATATTGCACATTGGGACGTTGTTCGTACAAAATTGTTGGAAATAGATAGAAAGCGTGGAAGGAAATTCGAATATTTTATTTATTTTCAATAACAATAATTGATTTTCAAATTGTTCTAAATACCGAAGAAAAGTTAGTTTGGAAGATTTTATTTTTTGATTGATAATGAAATATATGACAAAAAATTGCTCACTTAATGTTAAATAATTGCTCCAGGTCACAATCATTGGTTGATAAAAATTAGATTTTAAAAAGTTTGATTGTTGAAAAACAAACAAAAATTAAAAACTGCCTCTTTGGTATTTGGTATAAATAGCTACTACCTAAACTTTCATACTAATTAAGTGAAATTACGTTATTTAAATTGCTGTAGTTAAAATGATATAACAAAAACAGAAACTTATTATTAATTAATTATTTATTTATTAATTACTCTTATTTAATTCAAAATTTCGATTGTTGATTAACTATACATTTTCTCACACAAACTTAGTCACCCCTTTTACTCTTTTATGGTAGAAATTTTCAAAAAAAAAAATTCTTATCAGATGTACACTTCTTATAAGGAATACGTCGAATATTAAAATTTCATCAGTCAGAGGGGATATATAAATTTAGGATTTTATGTATGCACGATTTTAAAAACGTACTTTAAGTATTATTACTATTATTATTATTACTATTACTACTATTATTTATTTTTTTTTGTTAATATTGCAATATTGAGCAACTCTAAGAGTCTATTTACAACAATTTTGAAAAAAATAAAATAAAAATAAAAGTTTACTGTAAGATTGTAACTTGTAGAGAATTTGATTTCCTACAAAAAAGTTCCTGTAGACCAAATCGCTAAGATCAGATTTGGTCTACAAGACTTTTTTGTAGGAAATCAAATTCTCTACAAGTTTTTCATTTATAATTTTTCCGTAGCTCGTGTTATTTACGAGATAAATGCAAAAAAAAAACGCGAATTTTATGGAAAAATCAGGTTCAGTGGCCCGTACTACCTCACCGGTGTGAGTTACGACTTTGTCGCAATGGGCACTTTTGTAGAGCGTTTAATTCTGAGAAAAAACCATCTTCGGTTAAAAGCGATCCCATGAAATGCCGCTGAGATATAGAAATTTAAAAATAAAAAATCAGTGTTTCCGTGTATTTTCAATGGGAAATCTTTACACGTCTTGGTCGAGGACTTAAAATTAATATTAAGGGCTCAAAATTTCAGAGAATTTTTTTTTTGGTATTTCCAACAAAATTTCACGATGGCACCCAAAAAAGTAAAAAAAAAAATCGCCCTAATGTGATATGTACTAGAGGAATATCCTCGAAAATATCGGAATATTATCGTATAGTATTAAAGGTGTAATTAAGTGACTTTATACTTTTTATATACATCTACTAAAAAGATCTGATTTCAAAATCGTTAATTTTTAATTAAATTGATGTAATACAATTATGATAATAATTGGGACACATACCTGTTTGTACAAAACAAAATGTTTTATATTTGTATGAGACTTGAAATATTTTTCAAGTAATTTAAGATTTCAAATGGTTTTTTTTTTTTTGGTAAGAAAATCAATACTTACTCATTCGTGTTTTAATCAATAAACGCGTGAAATTTCCAATGAAAAGCTGCCGAAACATTTAATGCTTCAAATAAAAGTAAATTAGTTGAAATTTATTTACATTAGACACATCGGCGTTCAATAAAAGTAAAATTTCAAGAGATTATTTCCACTGTACAATTGATATAATATGTTTCAATTGATTTTCAAAAGACGTTTTCAATTACAGATTTGTTGATTTTATACATGTGAGGGGTTGAGTTTTAAATTAAAATAATCCACCAATTTTGTACAAAAGCTACGTACGAAAATTACCGTTCCAATCATTCTAAATTATTTGTGTTAATAAAAGCCGACATGAACCAGCGAATAAAAGCTTTTGATGAATAGGGAAAGTCGTGCAGAATTAATGACTAACAAAATAACATACTTTACAACGTATTACGTTTCAACATTTCATGACAATGTTGTCTACGGAATTTGTACATTTTGTACAGTTTTTTCTATAAATTAGATACCACCTATTGGGAGCATCCGAATATTTGAATAATTCCTCGTAAATTTCCAAGCTAAAATTAAATAATTTCAGTTTTAGTAAAATTTCATGAAAGCTCTATTGTCACTTACATATTTAATCAAGTTTAAGACAAATGTTTTAATTCTCGTAGAATATTATTTATACCTGTTGCCTAATTGATTTCAGGTGAAACAAGTCTCTGGTTACACTCCATATTGTCATTATATATTTTACAAACCACTCAAAGTTTCTCTTTAGTATTTATCTTCACGTTAAAATCAATTGATAGTTCTTCAGCAGGTAAATATCATCATCAACTTCAAGGATTAATTTAGTAAATTGAGCTTTTTTGGGTCGCACAAAAGCCCATGGTTACTTTGATGTACTTTGATATGTTTACATTGAAAATTCGAGTAAATAATTGTTGATTAAACCTTTAAAAAAAAAGGATAAATTAATTATCAAATAAAAAGCAATTTTCTTCCACCAAACCTCCGATATTTACAGCATGAATGTATGAATAATTGGCGTGGGAAATAAAATGCTTCATTAATCAAATAACGTTCGGCTGTTCATAACGAAATCACATAATTTTCTCACATCCTAATAGCAAAAAAAAAAAAATCATTCACATTCCTGCCTTTCTGGTATGTTTTGAAAAAAATATATAAATACGTATACATTCGCCTTAATGGAGGGTGAAAATAAATAAAATTTTACGATCACCAAGATCATATTTTTGATGACTCTGTATCACAACACAAAGAAATGTATAAAAATGTCCTTTTTATTTTTGATATTTCATTTCTGACGGAACAATAACAGAATATAAATTGTGGGCTAGGAAAAGAAAAAATCACGATACATATTCCAAGTGACTTTTTTTCAGTTTCATTGCTTAATTAATCAAATTTCGGGAGAAGTCAAACTTTCGGGGTTCATATTAAAAACCACCCCCAAAAAATATACTTCTCCTTTTTTACAGTTTCCAATATTGCAAAAATTCTCAAAAAAATATATATTACAATAGTTGAATTCGACAGACCTTATCCTGCCAGCTAATGATTGTAAATAAATAAATTGATTTTAGGAAAAAAAAAGCTTGTGAATTCTTAGAATCACTTCCCATATCAACCCGCAGCATCCCTCGATGTACCAATTGTAATTTACTTTTAAGAAATACATTTATCAATTATAGTCTACGATCCCACTGCAGAAAAGTGTAGTGATCGAGTTTATACTAAAAACCTAATTTTTACGCATATTTATCATCAGAAGAATAAATATCTACTAGGTTGCCTTTTAAAATGTGGCCGCTAGTATTTTTAATTAAATTATTTTTAATTGATTTGTTTTTAAAATAAAATATCGTCCACTTCACGGCAATATACATAAAGACTTTGAAAATCCAAGGTTGCCGTTGCAAACTTGACCGCACCTCTGCGCAGCCAGGTGTAAACAAGTATGATTTTGGGCCCTTTTTACGTTCATAACGTACATCTATGATTTATATATCAAATTAAAGCTATTTTTTTTCTCATTATTATGATATACGGTTGCCTAATTAAATCTGGCCGCAAATAAGGGTTGCTGGCTGCTAAAGATGGTAAATATTAAAAGTAGACTGAAAGAGAGCTAGCGCGTAACATCACCAGTCAGACGAGGACAGCGATTGGCAGTTGTACGACGTTTTAAAGCCATTGCGCATGCGTCGGATGATAGTGTTTTCAACCACTCAAGTACTTTCCAAGTGTTTTTTGAACAAAGTTTTATCAATATCGATTCTGCTACTTTTCCAAATTTTTGTGGCAAAGTAGACCCATTTTGATATAAATAATAGAAAGCATCAATGATTTCTATGTCGACTTGTCCGGGATTAGCGGGTGCCATCTTGGCTGTCAATTGTTTACTTAGAGTTGACTTGTCCGTCTTGATCATGTCGCCTGAGCAGTGGAATAGTGCAGAAAGTAGAGGTGCTAGAGGGAATGACAGACAGTACCCAATGTCAACTTTTTGATTAATAGCAATTGCCAACAGACGTCCAAAAATATCTCATTCCATTTTAATTATTGATTTTTAATTTTCAGTGGTACTCTTAAAACTTTTTTTAATATAATCTGAAGCGAAGTTATTTATTTTATTACGAGTTATTGATCTCACAAATCTTGTTGAATCTTCAAAGCATTCCGAAAAAAAATTTAACTTTTGTTCTTGACCTAAAGACTTAACGTTGAGTAAATAATTGGTTACATTTGAGGATGCTGCTTTACCAGTTGACAAATTGAAGAAACTATCTTGCACCAACTAATCCCGGACAAGTCGACATAGAAATCATTGATGGTTTCTATTATTTATATCAAAGTGGGTCTACTTTGCCACAAACATTTGGAAAAGTAGCAAAATCGATATGAAAAAACTTTGTTTAAAAAATATTCCGGACGTACTTGAGTGGTTGAAAACACTATCATCCGACGCATGTGCAATGGCTTTAAAACTTCGTACAACTGCCAATCGCTGTCCTCGTCTGACTGGTGATGTTACGCGCTAGCTCTCTTTCACTCTATTTTTAATATTTACCATCTTTAGCAGCCAGCCACCCTTATTTGCGGCCAGATTTAACTAGACAACCGTATATCATTATAATGAGAAAAAAAATAGCTTTAATTTGATATATAAATCATAGATGTACGTTATGAACGTAAAAAGGGCCCAAAATCATATCTGTTTACACCTGGCTGCGCAGAGGTGCGGTCAAGTTTGCAACGACAACCTTGGATTTTCAAAGTCTGTATATATATTGCCGTGAAGTGGACGATATTTTATTTTAAAAACAAATCAATTAAATTTTTGCGATAAATCAATCAAAAATAATTTAATTAAAAATACAAGCGGTCACCATTTTGATAGGCAACCTAGTAGATATTTATTCTCTTGATGATAAATATGCGTAAAAATCAGGTTTTTAGCATAAACTTTTCTGCAGTGGGATCCTAGACTAAACGATTTTTTATATATCAGAAATTGTGTTCAAGTAAATTGAAAACTTTAGATTAATGTTGGAATTTCAAATAGTAATAATCAAGACGTTTCTCAGACAATAATTCGTATTTCAAAGTAATAAATATTGACGGTTATTATATGTTTCAATAATTAAATACAACAATTGTGTATTTCAATTCAAACTCGTATTTTTCTTCAAGCAATAAATCTGTCAATATTTTCCATCAATTACGCTCAACTTCTTTGCATACCATCCCAGTATCTCTTTAAAATAACCGATCGTTTTACTTCATTTCATGGAAAAAGTAATTGACGTTGATAAACGAGCTTTTTGCTATTATAACGAAAAAAAATTCATTGAAAAATAATTATTGATTTCCATCAATTACTTGGAGTAATTGGCAGCAAAATTTGGAAATTCTTCTACTAAATGAAGTTGTATTGAAAAACCACGAGGGAGTAACCTGGAACAGACGTGAATCTATTGAAAAGTGCATTGAAAAAATGCATTAGAGTGGATAAAGGAAAAGCTGCATTACCTTTGAAATATATCTTTGACAACAAAGCTTTTATCGTAAAAAAGATTTGCTTATTTATTCATTTCAAAGAAACCACAATGTGTCCATTTTTATGAGAATGATTTTTGTAAAACTTTTTTCCTGAATAACATATTTGCTTTTCCAGGAAATGTTTTTGAAACAATTTTACAATGAGTCTGGGTTTTGATTGTTCTAAATTTTCGTTTCCCACTCATTGCTTTAATGTATTCATTATTTTTTTATGGAAATTGATTCGGTCCTATTATTTCATATTGTCCAATTTCAAATGCGTAGTTTTCAATGCAAAAAATATCCAAATATTTTTTTGCATGTTATCATTTTAAAATTGAAAATGTTCACTTCATAATTGCATTGTTGGAAATATTTAAGGCTTTTCACTTCTCAAGTGCTTGCATAGAAGTTCTTGGAATAATATCAATTGGTAAAACATCTAAAAATTAAAATATTATTTTAACATGTAGACATATATAAACTTTACCTGTTTTTGCATTGATTCAAATCAATATAATTAGTTTTGAATCACATTTTAATTAATAAAAGTAAATCATTGCTTTTCCCAAAGAATTCCATTGAAATTGAAAGAATATTTTCAGTTAATTTAATTTTACTAATGCATTTCAAATAACCGCATGGCGTTTAAAACGACACTAACCTAATTTTAAAGTTAAACAAAAAACAATTGGCCATTTCCGTGAATTATCATCGAAAATAGGAATTGTACCGCAATGTAATTAAATGTCTTAAGCCAATATAATATTTGAGGTAATATTTAACAAGAAAAATACATGTGGGAAAATTAATATTTCGATTATCTTTTAAACTTGATTTGAATTTCGAAAATTGACGAAAATCAATAATGTCTAGCTTTTCAAATTATTGGCATTTCACTGACGGATTAATTTTGTAACTAATTAAAACATATTCGTGGTTTTAGATGGAGAATACTGAATATGTTATCTTAACTTCACTAAATCATTAAATTATAATAAGATGCTTGATTATTTCTTTGAAATTCCCGTCAATATCTTCAATTAAATGATTAATTTCATAAGAGGATTAAAATTAAGTTTAGTTGCCCTTTGAAAACTTGTTATCAATGCAAATTTCTATTCAACAAAAAATGCACACAATTTTATTGATTGAAATTATAATTTTCATACTCTAAAAATAGTCCAATTAACCACTACGTTGTAATATTTCTAATTATTATTTAGTTTATTCATTTCAATGAGTTATCAAAAGAAAGTTTTAATATTTCAACTTTCCTATGTATAATAAATAGTGTTTTTATGTTCTTTGATTCTTATTAAAGTGTATAATTATACTGTGACCCATTTATCCGAGTAAATACGCAGTAATTAACAAAATTGTACAAAGAAAATGTTTTTATTTCGTATGATTACAACTTTTGAAAATGTTTTTTTTCCCTCTCAAGATTACTTGGAAAATTAATTAGCAGTAATCACAATATAAACATGAATTGGCTATAAAATACTTCAATCGAATGATAAAAGTTATTTCCTAAACATTTCCGTTTGTTTTATCACAAAGATATTTTTTTGAATTTATTGTTGAGAATAAACAAATTGAGAAATGTAATTATTTAATTGAAGAAAAATAAAAAACGAGAAATCCTATGCGATATTATTCCTATTTTCTAAAGTATTCCATAATGGCCTTCTCGATTGCAAATACCGCGCGAACTATTTAAACGTGGGTATAAGTCGTACATAGAGGAAGAAAATTAGAAAAATTTAAATTTTTAAACGTTTAGACTAAAGACAATAATATTATAATTATTTTATGGAATTTTTAAATTATTTAGTACTATCGTACAGATCAAGCAGCAGAAGGGAAACGCTAAGTAAATGTTTAAGTACAAAATTTGTATTTCAAAACTATTTACATAAAAAACCTCTGCTACTGGCATCCCTGTTTAAAAAAAGACATTTTAAGGGTTCAAAAAATCCATTAGAAGTCGCTTAATTTAACTGCCTTATTGTACCAGGGATATTAATTACAAGGTCCATTATTCTGACAGAATATATCTCTTGTTTTTTTGCTGTTAAATAATTTTAAATAGTCAAAAATGGTGAAAAGATTTATATTTATTAAGGAAATAAAAGAATTGAATCATAATAGTTTATTAATTCAAAATATTTCGCTGATTATTACAAATTCCGTTAGACATGAAAAAAGCTACGCTCCAAATTAGTGGACACAGTGGACCGCGGCGAAAATCCAAAAATTGTCACCGTTATGCAACCCGGTGAGCATATAAAATAAAGCTTGACCGAAAAGCTCATTTGGTCTCACTAATGCTTAACGCGACGCAAACGTCGTCGCCGTCGGCTTTTCCGGCGCCCCACTACTTTGAGGCATTGTAAATGCAATACGGCTTTTGATGTTCACCGGGTTGCATATACATCAACATAATTTTGACAGATCTTTGTTGCAAATTTATTTGTTGCAAAATGCACTTAGGAATTGTTTACAAATGCCAAAAAATGATTGATTTAGCATTAGTTTTAAGTAGTTGATCGATTTCAGTCGATATGAATGATCGAAATAAAGATTTTCTTGTAGGAAATTATGAATTAAATTATCAAGTAAATTGAATTTTTTTTCAGCATTTTCGTCTGTAATGTTTCAATTTATGGATCTTAGATCTTGTTCTACCATTGTTTATTAGATTGAGGTCTTCCAGCTTAAAGTTGGCTTAATAAACTCTTTTTTCTTGGACATAATCTGACAATTTAATGCCCAATTTTTTAGCATCCTTATTATAAAACATTTAACTTCCATTCCCAAGCAAAGTAGAATAACATTGTTGTCAAGGCTTAAATAAACATTTCTTTACTCTAATTTTTCGTAAACAATCATCAACAATGCTTCCCTAAAATAATTTTCAAGAGTTTCTGCTACTTTTCAACAATGAAAATGCCAAATTAGTATTGAGTTTTTATCTTTTTTCTGCCAGTTATCAATTGAAATTGAAAGTAGAAAATATCTGTCGATCAAAAATAATATCTTTGTTTGATTTATGAAAGTCTCATTGATATAATTGCATATTTTTTTTCAATAAAAATATTTCAATCAATAAGCTGTTGGCAATATTTCTCTCTTTAAAAAATTCTCAAGTTTATGATTTGCAAAAATGTTTTATTGTTGAAAAAAAAAACATAACGTGGGAGTACTTACACGGAAAATTGTATTTGAATTATGCTACGTTGTGTATTTGATTGAAAAAATTGCTGACATTGTTGAATTGTGATACAATCGTTTGATTTTCATATGAGAAAAATCATTTTTTTTTTTTTGTAAAAAAAGAAATTTTACATTTTTTCCAATTTCAACATTGTAAGCCAATCTGTCCTCATCAAGATTCTTAATGGAAAATATATTGTCAAAAAATTTATATATATTTCTTTTTACTTTTGTCTTCAAAATTCATAAAAATCCTCCATGTAAAAGTTGAAGTTTTCAATCAATAACCATGAAAACCATTGTCTGGTTTCGGTTGAAAATAATCGTTTCAAAGGATAAATATTCATTTTTTATCAGAAAAAAATTGGTCTTTAATTATAAATAACTCAAATAGTTTCGAAAAAAATTGTAAAATTCTTTGCCGCCCCCTTTAAAACGTGGTGTTATACCCCTTTCCTCTTGAACCTATTCCACAAAGGCTTCCATTTTTAAACTTAAATACACAATGGGGTTTTTTTAACTACATTGTTGCCATTTTAAATATCTAATAAAAAATTTGAATTCCAGGATAACTTCCAGTCATTCCTCCACCTCTGAAAAAAAATAAACTTAAATATTTTTCTGATGAAATCTTTTACTTTTATAAACTTAACACTGTTATGAAGATTTGTATCAATAGTTTTACTGGAAGACAAATTTTATTGAATACCAGAGACTTCGTCCGTTGTTTTAATTGGTAATTGGTAATAAATCAGACTAATCGAATTTTAATGAACTGATTTTATCTTAATAGTTTATAAAAGATTTAAATTTAAACGTATAGGCAAAATATAAATTTGAATTTGTTATAACTACTTCAAATTGGTTAATCACTAAATAATACTTAAATAATACCATCATAGATGTCACTCAGACGAAGTTGAGGGTATTAGCTAGTAAGAAATAAGAAAATAATAGAAATAATATTCATTTTTATTATGACTTTTGTCAGTGTGAATTCCACACGTGAAGTCCAAAACCAGATTACTCGTTAACTAGAATGGAATGCAAATTATTGTACTTTCAATTGTTGATATTGAAATAACATAGTAAAAGCTTAAAGTCCAAAATATGAACGAGATAATGGCAGTGATAAATATGTCGTTCAGGAATTTGGAACCAGTTTAAGGTATTTATTATTTGTTGTCAATTTTAATTACATTATCACCTTTGAACATACATTTTTCTCATATTTTGGCCTTCAAGTTTCTACTATGTTATTTCATACCACCCGTTGAGCTCAGGTAGAAATTCTTTGCAATTTTAACACCTGTTTGGAATTTATAACAGTTTTGCTCCCAATAACAATCATTATGGACCAAAGGTTGATAAAATTCAATTTTAAATTTTTGTCTACCTGAATTTTATCGTACAATTCATGAACCGGTTAATCAATTTCGATAATATTTTCTTGTCAGTTGCATCTTAATGTTTCGTCAAAATAAAAGTATAAAAGAAGGTCATCAACAAGTCTAATTTAAATAATTGTACCAATATTTTATTTTGATTTCATTTATGGTTCCAATCTGAAGATAGCTTTACTGATTTGATAGAAACTTTGTAATCAAGTTCAACTAATTTTTCTTCAGAAGAAAACATTGCCTATTTACGTTTAATTATCTATATATATAAAAGAAAGTTGTGTTAGTTACACTATTTCTAACTCAAGAACGGCTGAACCGATTTGACTGAAAATTAGTAGGGAGGTAGCTACGAAGTAGGGGATGGACATAGGATACTTTTTACCCCGTTCCCGTCGGACGTGCCTTTTTGAAATGTTAATGTTTTTATACTTAATAAACACTTAATAGAATTATACGGCAATAGCACATTTGCTTACGTATCTGATATTCTAATGCTCACAATACTAGAGACGTGGGTTCGAATCCTAGAGTAACCTTTTTTTTTTATTTTTTGTTTTACAAAATTGTTGAAAATAAATCCTTAGGGTTGCTCAATAAGGAAATATTAACGAAAAAAGTAACAGTAGTAGTAAAAAAAAATAATTAAATTAATAAAGCTTAAAGTAAATACGTTTTTAAAACCGTGCATACATAAAATCGTGTAATTATATAACTCCTCTGCCAGATGAAATTTTAATATTCGGTGTATTCCTTATAAGAAGTAGGCATGTGAAAAGATTTTTTTTGGAAAATTCCTATCCTAAAAGAGTGAATTGGGGCGATTAAGTTTCTTGAGAAAATGTAGAGTTAATCAACAATCGAAATTTTGAATTTACTAAGTGTAATTAATAAATAAATAATTGATTAATAATAAGTTTCTGTTTTTGTTATATAATTTTAACTACAGCATTTTCAATAACGTCATTTCACTTAATTAGTATGAAAGTTTAGGTAGTAGGTACTTATACCAAATACCAAATACCATAGAGGCGGTTTTTAATTTTTGTTTGTTTTTCAACAATCAAACTTTTTAAAATATAATTTTTATGAACCAATGATTGTGAACTGGAGCAATTATATATTCTGCTAAAAAGTATTATGGAAGCAATTTTTTGTCATATAACAACAATTGGTTTTCAAATTGTTCTAAATACCGAAGAAGAGTTAGCATAGAAGATATATATATATATATATATATATATTTATTGATGATAATAAAATATGACAAAAAATTGCTTCCATAATGCTTTTCTGCAGAATATATAATTGCTCCAGGTTGCAATCATCTATCTATTATTATAAAGAGGAAAGATTTGATTGTTTGTTTGCTTTGAAAAGTCTCCGAAACTACTTGGCCGATTTGTAAAAATCTTTCACTGTTGGGAAGCTACACTATTTCCGGAGAATATAGGCTCTATTAAATTTTCAAAAAAAATAAGGATCCAAACTAAAACTCCAATAATGTAACCCAAGGTCTGAAAAAAATGACCAAAAAACATTATTTTATCGTGTGCGCTGCGAAAACTATTGGTTATAGAACAAAATAATGTACTACGATTTTGCAAAACATATTATTATCTACAAAAAATAGAGCGACAGCATATGTCTAACTATTATAGTTATGTCACAATAAGTGTTTTATATATAAATGCCACCATATTTAACCTCATCTTCAAACCCTTAGGTTTCATAAATGTTAAAGTTAAATTCAAAAACCGCAGTATCAATAGCGTGATGTATATCACGAACAAATCAAAAAACTCAGTAATGGGACGGCAATGGCTGATACCGTTGGGTATAATAAAAGTCAACGAAATAAATTCAATTACATCGCCCCCCCCCCAAACATCGAAAAAATAAAATCAGAATTTGCGGATGTATTTAATACGAAAAACGAGAAAATATCAGTGGAATTAGTTTTCGGAAGAACCATTCGAAACAAACTAGACCTGCTCCAACCAGTAGTGTTTCCCAAAATCAAAGAAATATACTATCCCGGGATTGCGCCAATTTAAACCAGGAGACAGGGCTCTAAGCAGAAACTACCAGGGTTCGCAAATTTGGAAGTACGGGCCCATCAAAGAAAAGCTGGGGAAGCTTTATTATTTAGTGAAGCTCGATGAAGGACAAACCATCAAGCGACACATTAATCAACTCCGTTCTGATCAAATAGATAAAAAAGCTCCAAAAGCAGAAGTACAAGCACAGAACGTGCAACAGAGACCACCACTACGCCGATCGTTGCGAATATTGGCCACATGTGTTTAATTTTTATAAATTCTATTTATCAATTAACTTTGATAACTTAACTGTAAATTAAAAAAAAAATCTCAACCTCCCGGAGAATATAGTTTTATGAGAAAAAGTAGAGTTCGATATCTAGCAATCAATGTAGAAACATTTATTATAAATATCTACCTCATAACATATACAACAGTTCATTTCTAAATGATGATTCTTCTTCTTGTTACTAGAACAAAGTATGTTAATTATTTAACTGCTAAGTTTTCAGAAATCATTGATTTCATTTTAGTTAACAAAAACGCCAATTTCCTCCTCCTTTGTATCTTATGGCTCCTATGATTAAAAAGGATAACACTATAGGGATTGTTCTTTAAATGGACTTAACTCACTTTCAAAATAAACCATTTACGTCCATGTAAAAACGTTTTCATCACTTTTTTTTTTCTCTTTTCTTTTCGGGGGTTCAACAGTGGCTGTTGTCGTAGCGTTTTTCATCTGTTGGGCACCATTTCATATTCAACGACTAATCGCGATCTACGCAGGGGGTGGAAACATGCTACGGATCTACGAAATCGTTACGTACATATCGGGCGTTCTGTACTACGTGTCAACCACCATAAATCCCATGCTCTACCACTTGATGTCCAACAAATTTCGAAATGCATTTAAGGTATGTCCAAATGTGCACTATAGTGCACTATTTGTGTACTAACAAAACGGGTAAGGATGCATCGGTAACAGGAGGCCTAATGGGATCTGAAGGTCTAATGCTATTTACCATATACTAACTTACAATTTTCAGTGGCAAGCAATATCTAATATATGAATAGTTGATGTTTACTAGGAAACGTTCGCGCAATGTTGCCATTGCATGGCGCAAAAAAGGAGTCGAAGATTTGAGCAGCGATCCTACTCGGCACTACTACGAGAATGTGTCCAGGAGCCACTGCCGACTACATCCGACAACAGCACTGACTGCTCTGGACGGCATGCATTGCACCACTGCGATTTTCACAAGCAACAGGTACCCTTTTTTCCTCCCACATACCAACCACCTGATACCTTAAACTAATCCACATATAAACAAGACACTAAAAGTGTCATCCACTTCTTCCCTGCTTTAAATTTTAAATATAAAGGGTCTAGCAGGATCCACATGGCGAGTTGGCCCTCAAATAAGAACCTATGTCGAAACTTATGTTAAAATATCGGCTTGATATACAAACACATTTTATATACTTTTCGCGACCAAATTCCTCTTTGACCTGGAGATATGGGCAAAAATGTTCCACCGCATGGCTATTTTTCAAAGTTATATATCTCAAAAACTAATTAAGCTAGAAAAGTGAAACCAACGCGAGACTTCAGATCATTTTACAGAGTATATCATATATTTTTTTGAAACTTTTAGAAAAAAAAAATTATACAAAAAAAACCGAAAAAAACAAATGAAATAATTTTTTTTTATGTGTTCTCTGAAAATGACAATCACGAAAAAAATATATTTTATGCTTCTACATGAGCACTATAACTCATAAAAATTGCGTGAAAAAATAGTTGGTGCAACACTTTGAAAAAAAATGAAATGTGATTTACACCTAATAGTATACCTCGGTTTTATTTTTTTCGAAGTGTTTCACCAACTTTTTTTTCACAAAACTTCAATAATTAATAGGGCACATATAGGAGCAAAACATATATTCTTTTCATAATTGTAAGTCTAAGGAAAAAAAAAATATTACTTTTTTTGTTTTTCTATATTTACTCTCAAGATGATTACTTTCAAGATCAAAGTAATAGATCCTAAAAAAAATTGTGTTCAATTTTTATTAAAATAAAAATAAAAAAAAATCTCGTTACTACTATTACTTATTACAATTGGAATACTATGGGTCTCCAATTAATTCTGGGTACATATTGACGGCATCTGAATTACTTGGTTTTCTTTGTTTAGCTTAGGATATTATTTACTGGTTCATACCAATTTTTTTACAGGTTCTACCTAAAGTGGGTGGATAAATGAACTATCAAATAATATTTTAATACAATGTGTAAAATAAGCACCTAATATTATTGGGGTAGAAGTAAAATCAAGACATATGTATAAATAGCAAAGACGGTCGTATACACAATGATTATTCGGGGGGTCAAAAAAATCGATTATTTTTTTTTTTTTACTAATGACACGAAAAAATGGGTTGCTAGACACCGTGAAAAAATTCTCGCCAAGTATGAGCTCTTAATTTTAATAGGAAGATCCCCCGCATCGCAGTTTTGTATTTTTTTCTCAGTTCAATAGAAAAAAAATCATACCTCATCATTTATCGATTGTACAGAAAAATGTTCTGAGAGAATTTTTTTAGGAAATGTAAGGCTCTACAAAAAAGGTATCTTATATTTTTTTCGTAAGCCTCACCATTTGACAGATATTAAGGTTGTAATTTTGATTATTTTAAGACAAATTTCATTTTTGTTCATGAATTTTATAACTCGACAATAAATGACTCCTATACAATGCACAATACAAATTTTTGTTGGAAATTAACTGCTCTATATAAATGGTTTCTTATGTTTTGGCGATTAAATCAACCCTTCAAAAGATATTCATCATCAAACTTTCATGTGTACGGATTTTAAAAGTTTTTGATGAGTTATTCGAAAAATTTCAATTTAATTTATAATTTTTGAGAAAATTTACACGAATTTTAGTTTTTATCAACTGAGAAGCTTCAAAATATTTTTCATGTTTTTTTTTATGCTTAAATATATTTGTCTCCATTTAAAAAAAAAAAAATTGTACATTATTTATCGCTTAGTTAAATATTTATTAATAAAAAAAGTAAAGTTTTCATTATACATATATTATGATATATTTCAGTATTGGAGAAAAACAATGTCTAATTGGTTATAAATTAGTTTTTTATTTCAATTTTCAAACAAGTTTTTGTTGCAAGTTGGATAATTTTTTCGATGCTCTTTGACAACTTGCAATAAACATTGAAATTGCTCTTCGTTTTTTGTTAAACATTAGTTATATTCACTTACTAACGCGACACCTCAATTAATTGCAGTTAATTTCCAACAAAAATTTGTATTGCGCATTGTATAAGAGTCATTTCTGGTCGAGTTATAAAATTCATAAACCAAAATGAAATTTGTCTTAAAATAATCAAAATTAAATCCTTAATATCTTTCAAATGGTGAGGCTTACGGAAAAAATATAGAATACCTTTTTTGTAGAGCATTAAATTTCCTAAAAAATTCTTTCCGAACATTTTTCTGTACAATCGATAAATGATGAGGTATGCATTTTTTTCTATTGGACTGAGGAAAAAATACAAAACTGCGATGCGGAAGATCTTCCTATTAAAATTAAGAGCTCATACTTGGTGAGAATTTTTTTAACGTGTCTAACAACCCATTTTTCCGTGTCACTTGTAAAAAAAAAATAATCGATTTTTTTGGCCCACCCTAATGATTATATTTCGAGTGGTAAAGATTGTAACAGTATTTTTCGTTATTCCTGTGGTCCTCCAATAGAAACTTTACAGTTGGATATTGTTCTCATGCAACAGCTTTTATTTGTTATTTTTCATATGAACAAAAATTATCCAGAATTCTTCGTCCTACGAGATACTAACTAAATAATTTAAGGTAATATTCCAGTTGTAATAAATTATAACAGTGACGATAACTTTTTTTTATTCTTATTTTAATAAAAATTGAACACTTGTTGCTTTTTTTTTCTTTTGGGATCAATTATTTTGATCTTGAAAGTAATCATCTCAAGAGTAAATATAGGAAAACAAAAAAAAATAACAAAAAAAAATTTTTTTTATGTTTCCTTAGACTTACAATTATGAAAATAATATATGTTTTACTCCTATATGTGGTCTATTTTTTTATTGAAGTTTTGTGAAAAAAAAGTTGGTACAACACTTCGAGAAAAAATAAACCCCAGTTATACTATTAGGCGTGAAACTTATTTAATTTTTTTTCAAGGTGTTGCACCAACTATTTTTTCATGCAATTTTTATGAATTATAGTGCTCATGTAGAAGCATAAAATATATTTTTTTCGTGATTGTCATTTTCAGAGAACACATAAAAACAAATTATTACATTTGTTTTTTGGATTTTTTTTGTAAATTTTTTTTTTCTAAAAATTTCAAAAAAATATATGATATACTCTGTAAAATAATCTAAATTTTCGCGTTGGTTTCACTTCTATAGCTTAATTAGTTTTTGAGATATATAACTTTGAAAAATAGCTATGCGGGGGGACATTTTTGCCCATATCTCAAGATCAAAAAGGAATTTGGTCGCGAAAAGTATATGAAATCTGTTTGTATATCAAGCCGATATTTTAACATAAGTTTCGACATAGGTTCCTATTTGGGGGCCAACTCGCCATGTGGATCCTGTTAGATCCTTTCCTCACCGGTTTAAATTGTCAACTATGTCAACTCATTTCTTTTCTTTTCGATAGAGAATGACATCAAGTGATAATCCCAATCGAGGACAAACATCCACGACAAGTGTCGTCTCGTCCGGAAGTGGTTTGAACGGGGATCGATATCCAAACGATTATCCTGAGCGCAGATATATGCAATCACTTCGGAGTCTCTTCAAAACCTTAAGGCCCCACAATTATGTGGTCAACGAGAAAAACATTCCGAAGAAGCTGATCGTACACAATTTGTCCGAGGACAGTTCAACGGCGGCGAAGAATATCAGCAACAGTAGTTTACAGGACATCGAACAAGGGGCACTGGAAGATGAGCTTAACGTTTACATGCAAGAGTTGTACAAGCACGAATTGCTCGACAAAACTTTACCATAAATTTCAATGTTTTCAAACGAAAAAAAAAATGTCTATTAATAACCAATTATTGTTGCATGTAAATTTGATCCATGAAGTTTTAGTCCCAAAAAAAAAAAATAGTTTTCAATGTTTAATGTATTCAATGGATCAAATCACTTTACGATTTCCATGTAAAATTGTTGGGAAATTCCCTTAAAAGTTTATAAGACTTAATGCATATTACGACTGAATTTCTATGAGTCAGCGTTTGTGTCTACTCTCTTCATATGGCAAAGGACATAATTAAAGTCTTTGTTCCCCAAAAGTTTTGTTGTAACAATAGGCAACAACTCTCACCATAGAAAGATTATAAAACTTGTTCAAATGTTTAATTTTAATTTATCTAATAAATCTTTTCTTTAATTTCACTTTTATTTATTTCATTTGGTTCCTTTTATATATAATCAATGTAATAATAAAAGAAATCAATTTCCAATTGAATTCGATCGATACGAAGAAGCTAATAGAGTAATAGAATCTCATTAATTTTTAAGTGCATCATGTCAAAGGTAGTCCTAAGATAGTCGTTTATATATTGCACTTTTAAGTTTTAAAGTTGAGTGCAACTATTGAATGCAAACAAGCCATTTTAAATTTATTTGGGAAAACTCTAATTTATAAATATATGAAACACATTGGTGAATGGAAACGATCATTGTTGCAAACGCTTGGCAACTCTTTATAAATATTCCAAAGGGAAACCATTCGATGCATACAATAGCAAAATATTACAATTGCATTTTTGCTTCTAAGAATTTCAAATAAGTCATTCATTGCACAATAATTGCAATTTTAGCTTTTTAAAGAATGAAGACAAAGTTATGATGGAAAACAGAAAATTCCAACCATATAGTTTCCATAAAAATTTCCATAAATATTGCCATATAATTAGTCAATTTTCAGCTTTAAAAATTTATTAAAAATCATTACTTTCTTTGATTGGTGTTAAATGTAAAAGTTTTTGTCTTACCTTTGTTTATCAAATTACAAAGCTCACCCCCTTTACCCATCGTTAGGAAAAATGTTTTCCAAAAGTTTTAAATTTTTATAAAATTTCCAACTTTTCCTTTATTAACATATAGTACTTTACTTAGAAAATAACATAAAAATGGAAAGCCACCAGCAATTCTATGATTTAGAACGTTTGTGATGTTTGTAGTTAATATACAGTAACTTACTAATCTAACTTTCTACATCAAAAATAAACGTATTTGGTTCAGAAATTGATATTTGATTGATATAACTACAATTGTAATATCGAAAATAACATTTAGTTAATGATATTTATCTCTCTATAGCTTGCTTTCACATCGGGGTTTCTATTTTAATTTATTTTAACACCCTTAATATATATTAGGCCAATTAGGCTCTGCTACCCAATATAGAATCATATATTTATTATTAATTCCGTTATAATTTCAAGGATTTGGAAAAAAAATATTAAAAATCATCCTCAAATCTTCGGGACCAGAACAAATCAAACATAGAAACAGTAATGCACTTAAATTAAAACAGTTATTTTATTACTTTCAATGATAAATACGGTCCAAAGACAATGACTGATAAAACTATCAAAAAAAATATCCTTGCAACAATTACCGTTTGGGTAATTTCATATAATTAGTATTCAAGGCTTTTGTTCTACTTTACTAAATTCAAAATCAATTTTATCCTTTATTGGTGGTTTACTTACGAAAAAATTAAGCATAATTAAAAAATGCAAGAGGTACTTCTCCTAAATATTATATCACTGCAAAGAAATATCGAGAAAAACATTTAAAAACGATGATATAAATGTTTAAATATATTTTTTTAAATATATGCGCCATATGCTCAATTATGTGACGTCTCACGCAGCGCACTCTATATCTCGGAAAAAAATAAGTGAACTGTCAACTTCGATAAAATATTATACAGATGGCAGCACATCAACCTTATTAATTAAGGACTGTAAATAACACTTGATTCTAAATATTTTTTACGTCTCAATGCATATTAATACTTGACACATCTAAATATATGTAAAAAAATAACAAGCAAAGCATTTAAAAGCGTTGACATTAATATTTGACTTCCTTCTCTTTGCGCAATACGATGCACGTAATGCAGCGCGCATTTCGTCAAAAAATAAGTGAACTGTCAGCTTGAACCAAATTCTGATAGGTGGCAGCACATGCATATAGCAAAGCTTCAACTCCAATTGACTAATAAAGTAGAAAATGATGTAATCGAGTTTTCAAAAGGGCCAAAATTTAAGATTGACGTGGAAATATTTAACTTTAATCAAATTATTACCAAAGTTTTAATAAGAAATTTACAATTGTTGCAGACTAAACAAAGTTTGATCAACAATGCGGTTTTGAAATTGATGTAAATACAATATTAGAAAGTTATTTTCACGGAAATTTTCTTTTAGAAATGGGAACCAAAGTTATTTACAGAAGGAAATTCAAATTGTTATATTACTTTGGGAATATTACTTAAACAAGATTCCAATATCATAGCCAATGAAGTAAAATCGTTTCGAAAGATTTCGAACATTGTTAATGGATTATTGATTTTTAAATCGCTGCTCTTCATCATTGAAGAATCATTGGTGATTTTTTTTTAAGAAAGAAGTTTAAAAGAAAATGTTAACAAAATGAAAAAGCGATTGTTTTTTTAATTTGTTATACATATCGCAAGTGATGAAATGATAAACTCATCGACGAAGAAACATAAGTTACTTTATATTAAACTGTTATTAATAAAATTTATATTTTTATAAACAATCACTGTATATGGAATTAATATGTTTATAAATAAGGATTGGGAGAAAAAGGAAATATTGTATAGAAACATTATAGTTGTAAAACTTTTCTGTAATTGGAACATTATTGAAAATAAATATTTTATATTGGAAAGTCCATAGTTTAATTTATTTTATCCTATGTGCATTTAAATTCCCCCATGAATATTCGTTTCTCCAAAACGTTCAATAAACACATTAAAATGACATTTCAATATTTAAAAAATCCATTAGAAGTCGTTTAAGGGGTTATATACAGTTCGAAGGCCGAAAAATAGCGAATTTTCCAGAATTTTTTCAGAGAAAACTTTTAAATTAATTGATCTAAAAATTTGGCCACATATTATGGTATCTTTTAACTGTACTTTAAGACTAAGTATTAGTAAAAATATTTATTTGGAAAGCAGCTACAGCTGATTTCCGGGAGCTCCTCTCAAAAAAGACATTTTGCGGTGACCACTATATCTCTGAACTGGATCCTCTGAATTTAAAAAACCAAACAGATTGCGTTAAAGTAATGTTAAATCTAGTAATTAATCGAAGGAATAAGCAAAATAATTTTTTTTTGGACCAAATGGCGGTTTCTCAAAAAAAAATCGATTTTTGACCAAAATTTCGACCCTAAATTGTATATAAAAGAAATAATATTTATCGGTGAGAAAAAATCTTCGATTAATTACTAAAAAATATATTAAAGAAGCTCATGTTAAAATCTGAGACTAATCGGTTTAACCGTTTTGGAGTAATGTTGGTCACCGACTTTGAAAACACCATTTCGAAAAAAACGCATTTAAAGTTTGAAAAACACTTTACATAGGTAAAATTTTTTTTCAAATTTACGTGTAACTTCGAAAATATTCACCGGAACGATATGAAATTTTGTCTATGTATTCTTAAATACATGTACATTAAGAAAAGAAAATAAAAAAAAAACGATTTTTTGAAAATTCTAACTGTATATAACCCCTTAAAGTTATTAATGGTAATTTAAATGAGCCCTGTTCAAAAAAAAAGGCATTTTAAATATTCAAAAAACCCGTTAAAGCCATTGGAAGTGGTTTAAAGTAATTAAAAGCAATAAAAATTTAAGTATTTCAAAATGCTTTTTTTTTAATAGGGTCATAATCCATCAAGAAAACTAGTCCTTTCAAAGAAAACCTTCTAGTTCTTATAAAAAAGGGATAAATTTTCTGCGTACATTTTTACCTCCTTAACTTTCCATTTATTTTTCTTAAGGGTTTTCTCACCAAATTTAAAAACGTTCAATATATCGTAGTAGGATCGGAAATCAGTTGGTAGTGTTTTATGTTTCCTTTTTTTACGATTTTCCTCTTTTAAACGAAGTTTATAAAATTCATTCAATAGAGCTTTTTGAGCTCTCAAAACTGTGCTATTCGTCTTTTTGGGTAATTTAATTTTGTATTACTTTTGTGGCTTCAAATTAATTAATTTGACACCTGATTTTCTTCGCTTTTCTTCGATGTCCAAAATCTGCTGAATGTGACATAGGCAATCCTGTTGAAAAAAAATATTTTAAATATAATGATTTTTTTTAACAGGGATATATTCAGAAAATCCATTATTCATATTCACGTGAAATGACTAATCCGTATTTCCTTTATCAATTTTCAAAAAGCCTATTTATACCACACAAATACTTTAAATTCACCAGTGCTTTTCAAACTGTTTAGCGCTACGTGTCACCTAAAACCTTTTGGATCCCTATTTAGGGGGTGTGAGCCCCTCATTGGGAAACACTTATCAATGATCTGAAAATATGTTCGATATTTGTTAATTAGAACAACTATTAATTATACAAAATTATTTATTTACCTTAATTATTATGACTTGCCTTGGACATAGCTGGATAATTAAGACACATATTTGTTGATAAAATATTTCTCATCATTCTTTAAATATCGTGAACGATTAACTGTAAATTCATTGTTCGAAATATTGGCTTCCAAAAAAATGGTCCTAACACTGTTTCTTGTCGGCGTTCTTCTCTACGTAATTCATTTGTATCTAAACAGAAATTTTCGTTATTTCAACCAAAACCAACATTCCAATCACAGGTCCAAGATCATACCTCGAATTGATCAAGGAAAGATTTTGCGATACGTTTTCCTATCGAGATTTAAATGTGCGAACGTATGAAAATTTAAAAAAATATCCATTCGGAGGTGCAATTCAACCATTGAGATGCAAATCATCTTATTATTTTTTTGTTTATTTTGCAGGATATTATTCAATGGGTGCTCCATTTATTTGTCTTATGGACTTGGAAATCATAAAGGATGTGTATGTTCGAGATTTTGATTATTTTGTCGATCGATATCACTTCGAGTTCAATACATATTCGGCGATGAATGTTAACTTGTTTTCGGCAAGCGAAGCCATCTGGAAAACGGTCAGTGATTCTTTTTCTACAAAAAAAAAAGTAAAAAATTATTCCTTTGTCTCATCTAGAATTTATCAAAAAGTTACAAACCTTTAGAGAATATGTACTCTGAGAAGATCACTCTTTATGAAGTTTCAAAGTTATTATAATTATATTTTTGTTTTAGACCAGAAAATGTGTTTCTCCTGTTTTTACAACCGGAAAACTAAAAGCAATCGATCTGATTGTCATCAATTCTGCCAAAGAAATGGAAATCGAAATGAACACATTATCCGGTAAGGACATCTTCAATTTAGGCAATTTTTATCATCAAACTTCATTCCCTTTTCTCTGGAGAAATCCATTATTTTTTGCACATCTTTATAATTGCATTTCTTTTGATCCAGATTTAGGTCAGGAAGTGGACGTAAAAGATTTTTTCACATTTTTAACCATGAAAATCATTGGACGTTTCGCATTTGGAATCAAACCCAACGAACAACTGTTATCCAATCTAAGCGTATCACCTTTTACTTTCATAAAAAATATCATTTTCTACGCCCAAATGATTTTAATTCCGAATTTTCTGCGAAAATTCTTCCAACTTTCCTTAATCACTTTCGAATCGTATCAGTCTGTTATTATTTTGGTGAAAAATGAAATTGCCGTCCGCATGAAAACTGGAAAACGGCGAGATGACTTTCTGCAACTGGTCATTGAAATGTTTAACAATCCCGACAATGCTGGTTTATATATTATACTCACAAAAGTGCACTGTAGTGCTGGTCAATAATTTTTTTTTCTTCCAGAAATTAACAAGGAGGCAATTTTTGCACAAACATTAACGATTTTTTTTGCCGGATTTGAATCCACAAATATTGCAATATCGTTTGCCATCTATGAATTAACGATGAATCCAGAGATTCAAACGAGAGTTTGAAATGAAATACAGGAAGCATTGATCAAAACCGACAATGTTTGGTCCTATGATATTCTAAAATATTTAAAATATTTAGAAATGATTGTATTAGGTACACAATTAGTATTTCAAGCATCAAATCATATAAATTACCAATATTTTTTTCTAGAAACCATCCGGAAATATCCTCCACTTCCTCGACTGGAACGGTGTTGCACCAAAGACTATCAAATTCGAGGTTCCAGTTATACAGTGAAAAGAGGAGATCGTGTTTCGGTTTTATTAGTCGGAATGCATCATGATCCTCAATATTTTCCAAATCCCGAACAGTTCAATCCCCTGCGTTTCGAACATGATCGAAACCTATCTGGTTTCTATCCGTTTGGAATGGGACCTCGAGAATGTATCGGAAAACGTTTCGCCTTAATCAATAGTCAATTGAGCTTAGCATATCTGATCAGCAAATTTAAATTTATCGCCACGAAAAACACTCCAAAGAAACTCGTCTATATGGATACGGGTGTGCTTTTGAAAGCTAAAAATGAATTGTGGATTAAATTTGAAAAAGTTTCTGTCTAAGTAATTTTATTATTATTACCTAGAAAGATTTATATTTATCAATTAAATTATGGGGCAGTTCTTCTAAAATTCATTCCTTTAAAGATTACGATTTTGGGTTTTCGTGGAATTGGGGGACAAAAAAAGAGCTGTTAGGCGAGACTGTTTATAGAGGAGTACCAAATCTACATGCCGAGTAATCAAATCTTCTTCTTAGACAATTGGTTCATAACATATTCTTCTGCTAGCTAATTTCTTCTTTTTCATATCAACTCGATTTACAATTTTCATGGTTAACTACAACCCATTAAACTATCTTTTCATGTTTCTCTATCTTTGACTATTCAATACCCCCAGAAGTCGACCACTTTCATGTACCGAATTGAATGTCATCCTCGACGTTTAGGTCCCGCTGAATGATGTCATTCCTGATATATCGACCAGCTCCAAGAAATGACCGAAGGATTTTACTTTGGCATCTTCTGATCATTTCAATGTTGCTGGGCTTTGCTACGTTCCACAGGTGGACCCCATACGCCCATGTTGATCTGAGCACTGCCTTGTACAGCATTACCTAGGATGACAGACCTAACGGAGACTTTTTACCTGTCATCCAGGCAATCCTACGGTGCAGTACTGTAGTCCGAGCACAAGGTTTATAAAATACACAGGTGGCCTCAACCAATTTCATTCACTATCATTCATCCAAGGATGCTTTTCTGGAGATTCACGTGATCCTTTTGATCCAAATACAATGGTTCACGCAAACCCTCTGTAAATCAGAAAAAAATACTTTTATTTTTTATGATTATCGTTGGTTTTCTACTACTCTTTCGATTATTACCTGTTTTTTCCAACTATTCATCATATTTCGTCATTTATAGTGCCAATAATGAAATTATTCAATATTCACTGCGACTGCAAACTATCTGATTGATCAATTTATCATAATTTCTCTTTTTTTTCTTCTGAACCTTCTTCAACCTGGTCGATTTATTTTCGTTATATTGCTTATATTCAGCTCTTATTTGCCTTTTTGGAATCTTGATTATTCCTACTCCTAGAATCGTCTGTCGAAGTTGTCCAGGTATTCAGATTAGATGCCATTCATTTTTCATGTATCTATTAATTATAAATAACTTATGGTAATTTTAAGTAGAATATTTGTAAGACATTCATATCACAATAAAAATAATTTACCAATTTATTCTTAAGAATAGTCTTTTGATTCCTTCAAATCTCAATTCATTTAACAGCCAAGATTTTTCGTCTGTAGGGCAAAATCTTTCTCCTCTTGAATGTTTCACAGTCGCACCACCATGAACTTGAAAAAAACACAAAAATTAGGGAAACAGATTAGTTATTAAAAAAATCAATAAAACTTTACTATACGAAAAGGGATCTTTTACGATTTAAATGGTAAGGAAATCGTAAATTTATTCTTCGTTAGTAGTGCATAGATTACCTGAAATATCTCCACCAATCATCTCCAATTCTTTAAAAAATCCATCGGCTTCTTTTTCAATTTTCAATGTAAGATAAAACTAATAAATTTACAATCACTGTACGTCTTTAGTTGAGATTTCTTCTTCAAAACCACCATTGTAATATCCAAGAAAACTCAGTTATCCAGTAAAATTGGTAATTAACTGATTGAGGCCTAAAAACCACTTACATATACACAAATTCTGGCAGACCAAAGATAAAATTACTTCTTACATTTTGTAGAATTATTAATCCAGGAAAACAAGGAACACAATCTAAAACTGCAGTGTTGATTTTCCTGTGGACTGAATTCCGTTATATAGAAATATATCACAAAGCAAAATGTAGAGCAATTATTTCTTACAGAAATTCTTTCACAACTACGTACCTCACCTTTTTCATGTGAACGATTCAAACAATAAAAAAAATTAATGATTAATAGGCCAATTATAGTTATTGTAAAAGTTAAAAGAATTCCTTTTCCAAATCGAACTATAATTTTACAAATTCGATAATTTTAAGGTATTAACAGTAATTATTGTGTTTGTTGTACTGATAAATTGAAAATTGTTTAGTAGCCGTTGCCATTTAAGTGTGCCTTCTGCAAATTAGTAACCATTTAAACTTACTTACTATCAGTCTTGTATTTCGATAAGATGTTTGTCATACTTTTATATTCCCTAATCGTTCTCTACTTACTCAATCGATATTTGAATCGAAAATTCAGTTATTTCGACTCGTTAAATATTCCAACGACGGGACCACAATCGTTTTTCGAATTCGTCATTCAACGATTTTTCAAATCGAATTCATTTCGCGATTTCAATCTACAAACATATCAGAATCTTAAAGATTATCCCGTAGGAGGTAAAACAATTGTAACAATAAAATTTTATTTACATAACTTTTATTATTATTTTTCTTAGGATATTATGGCATTGGTGTTCCCTTCTTTTCCATTTCGGATTTGGAGATCGTAAAGGATATTTTTGTTCGAGATTTTGATCATTTCACTGATCGATTTCACCATAGTTACAGAACTTTACCACTGATGGAAATCAATTTATTTTTTGCAAATGGTCGAAAATGGAGGGTGGTAAGTTAAACGAATTTTCTTCTTTATAATTTCACTGTTTTATGAACAATTGATAAAAAATAAGTAGAGGCAAGCATATGAATAAGTTGAGGTCAAAGGAAAATTCTTTTGTATTACATTGCATTTTTAAAACGTCAGTCCAAGTCGTAGGTTTTCTATTTTCATGAATTAATATTATATAGATATGCTAAAGCCAGTGTTTCAAATTGCTTCCCAAGTTTCAAGTGGGACGAATGCCCCACATTGGGAATCACGGGCTTAGGATAAAAAGTACTCCATTTATTTGATCCTTAATTCTTGCAGTCTTCCCAAAACACTCATTCTGGCGTTTTTGATTAACTAAGATAAGCATTTATCATTAGGGATATTAAAAAAAATAATCGATTATTTCTTCTTTGAAAACCAATTTTGCTAATCGATTTAATATTACAAAAAAACGATTATTTAAGAATTGATTTTTTTGTTTTCTGTCAATTTTTACGTCCCATTCCTTCCAAGTCATCATTAAATCAATGTAGCATTTATATTGTCACTTATAGAGTAGTAAAGACTTGATTTCCAATCTTCAATTGGTTATTAAATGTTGATCAGCTTTATTGTTACAAAAATCGAATATTTTCCAATCAGTTTACTGAAAAATCCAATTACGAAAGTAACTTCATTAGTTATCATTACAGTCAAGGCCAATGAAATTTGGTACAAACATCGCATATATCTGAAATCAACAAAATTTATTATTTTTAGTAATTAAATGAAGACAAGCAATGCTTACCTTTAAATTTATGAAATTTAGGGCCTATCAATTCTTTCTATTCTTCATTAAATCTTTACCATTTTATGTATGAAAATGTTTGAATTTATATTCAAGTTAACGAGACCTCATTACCAAATTTATTTGTCATACAGTTTTAATGTAAAGTCCTTCAACATAATTGTTCAAAACTGTTAAAATATAACTTTAAACTACTAATTTTTTGACAAAGAAAAATTGACAATTATTGGCACGCAACCATATCAAGTAAATACCATTATTTGTTCAAGAATACATTATCTTACAGGTAAATAGCAGGTGATATGGTTTATCATATTTTAATTAACTAATAACGACACACGAAAGAATATTTTTCTTTACTTTGCGATTTATAAGAAAAGCTCGATATGGATATCTGCTAATGACTACAATTCTTCCCATAAGAACCAAATATAATCTTCAATGAATCCAATTTACCATAAAAATTCAATTTTTTTCCATTGTCCTTTTCCAAGTTATAACTCTCATTTTTCTTCTTTTAGGCTCGAAAACTTTTAACGCCCGTTTTCACATCTGGAAAGATAAAAGGAATGGATCAAATTGTTCTAGGCTGTACGCAGGATATGGAAAAATATTTGAAAAAAAATATCGGTTGGTATTCAAAAAAAAAGACAAATTTAATGTAGCAACATTATCTCCTTATTTTTTGAGTTCAGCTCAAATTCCCTTGGAATTTTTTCATCACCACTATAATTTTCAATGCATTTATTGTATATGGAAAATAACACAAATACCTTTCAATGATAATAGCTTTTGTATTACTGCAAGAAAAACCTGATAAGGAATTTTTCAAATTCCAAACTTACAAATTCTAATTTATGACAAATTTTTTTTAAAGAATCAAACCAAGAATTCGATATTAAGAACCTATTTAAGCGATATACCTTGAACGTGATTGCTCAAACAGCGTTTGGGATTGAGCCGGACGAGAAAATTTTGGAGGAATTGGATCAGTTCGATGCGTTGTCGTTGAAAACGAAAATAATATTTTACTTGGCATCGCTTTTTCTTCCTAATTTTATGCAAAAACTTGTCCAAATTCCACTGATTACACCAACAGCTTATCATATGATTCTACAAACGGTTCGCAACGAAATTGATTTTCGTCAGAAAAATGGAAAAAAACGACAAGACTTTCTGCAGCATATCATCGATATCATTGAAAATCCTGAAAATAAAAGTGAGTAAACCAAGTTAACAAGTATAATCTTGTTTTAAAAAAATATAAATTCCCAATGGCTAAACTCAATCGAATTTCCTCAAATTTTTCAATCGAATTCTTTCCCAATACTCCCATAAGTCCTTCACCTTTAACAACTACAACCACAACAATTTTCAATGCATCTAGAAATCAAATTGGAAAATCAAACTAGAAAATTAATGTTATACTTTCCGCGTTGCACAAACGTACAGTGGGTTGCCTACCCACAATCAAATTCTTATTACAACATTAACAAACGTATTAAAATCAAAGTGCAGGCTTATTTTTCTGCAAAATAATATAAAACCCTTAAATGGAAAACCTACAAGTACATAACATAACAGAATATTAAGATGTTTAGTTTAAAAGAATCATAACTATCGTTAATCTTGGTCAAGATAAATAATGTTTAAAGCTGACTTCTCCTTAAAAAAAGACATTTGGTATATCGATATAAAGAGTTTTAAGTAAGTAATTTTAAAACTTATTTTATGAGACACAAAATATCTGTTACGTTTCAGATATTGATAAGGAGGCAATTTTTTCACAGACCATCCTCTTTCTTCTTGCCGGATTCGAAACTTCAAACACCGTCCTGAGCTTTGCTCTTTTCGAAATGGCCTTAAACCCTGACATTCAAACCAAAGTACGGGATGAAATCCGGGAAGCTTTAGCCAAAAATGGCAATGTATGGTCCTACGAAATATTGAAACATTTGAAGTATTTGGAGTTGATTTTCTTAGGTAATATGAGTTCATGAAATCAGGTTGTAAAAATCAAAACAATATATTATAATTTTTTTTTCTAGAGACATTAAGAAAATACCCACCATTACCACGACTGGAACGCTATTGTGTCAAAGACTATAAAATCAAAGAGTCCAATTTATTCATCAAACATGGAGACCATATCGCTTGCTCGGTTATTGGATTTCACTACGATTCTCAATACTTTTCCAATCCGACTGAATTTAATCCATTACGCTTCGAAGAAGACCGAAATCCACCCGGATTTTTCCCATTTGGCATTGGTCCTCGCGATTGTATCGGAAAAAGATTCGCCGTGATGAGCATCCAACTAAGTTTGGCCTACCTTCTAAACAGTTTTCAATTTCGCACCACCGAAAATACACCAAAAACAATCAAATACTACGACATCGGACTATTGCTGAAAGCCAAAAATCAATTGTGGATAAAAGTTGAAGAAATCACAAACTAATAAATAAATAAAAAATTCGAATATTTTTGATTAAATATATTTTTCAAATATGCAGACTTTTCAATTTCCTTATTATTTTTGTTTTCTTTTAGATTTGCTCTAACAATTTACTATAACGTATATACAAATACTGCGGGTTATCGGAATACTAACAATTTTCATTTTTTTAATATATCTTCACATTTACATTGTATAATTTATAAGAATATTATTATTTTTCTTTTAATATTGTCTCTACAAATCTATTTCTGTCCATTCTATTAAACTAACCATTTACAATTATTATTCGTGCACATAAACTTTTTATTTATTTTATATGTTTAAAGAATACAAAATCTTTCTCGTTAATACTTGAATCTATTATATAAATTATACACCAATCAAGATATCATCAAAGTAGGGAAGATTTGAGAAAGATAAAATGAAATCTCTATAATGTATAATACGTAATTCATATAATGTATTGGTGTATTTTGGTCACAAATCATTTAAATGCAATTTTGTGGCATTAAGACTCAGAATTAAATGCATAAAGTAAATACAACAAAAATATATTTACTTATTCAATATGTACTGCATAAACATAAAATAGGAGCAGAAATCTAAAAATGTAATCGAATTTTTGCCAATTGTATCACAATTTTGAATTGTTTTTTTTTTCATTGTGCTTGAAACGACAAAAAGGAGACCTTCATTAAACCTAACATTAAATCTCAAATGTTAGTTTATGTACACGACTCACGACAAAAAATCTTAGGCAATAAAAAAACAATAAATAAACAACATAATATAAAGTTTACAATCATAAAAAAACTATCAATAATTTTCAAGTAAAATATTAAAACTATAAACTTAGCATAAATTGACTTAGATCATTTACGTATTTGCAAAAAAAATATTCTACAATAATCCCAAAAAAAAACCATAATAAATTACAAAACAGCCATTATTTCTATTCATTAATCTTATTTGATATAAATATCTTCATTTTATATATTTTTCATTATCTTTAAAAAAAATATTTGATAATTTTTTTTTTAGTTATTCATTTATAACAAAAAGCAAGTTTGATTAATATTTATATATTAGTATAATATTGAATTAAATGATAATCTATTGTCGTATTGTTGTTATATTTTGGTTGCACCATTGTGTGAACCTTAGAGATTTTCTTTATATGTTAACGATAGATTTCTAAGCCCTACACATTTATTTTTTATTTATTTTTTTTTTGGAAACATTCCTGGGTGACACAAAGGACATATTTAATTTTGCTACATGTTTGAATAATTTCTGATTTTCTACACTTAATTTCAACTATCAGCACCGCCGCGCAGTGCTGAATAACAAACTTGACATACTCGAACCGGCTTAAAGATTCGCAATCGAGAAATTTCAGACTCGAAACGACTGCACTTCGAGCAAAATAATTGGCCACAGTTGCGACAATGATGCTTACGTTCATAAAGTGTGAACTTCACAGAACATTCGATACAATGATCAGCCCCGTCGTCTTTCAACCAATGATCAGCGGCACGCCCTTGATTTTCACAGACGCTCCAGGAAAACACACGACCTCGAGTGTCCCCCACGTATACAGTTCGGTGATCCCTACAAAAATTACAGTTTACTTATTGTATTTTGGATTAATTATCTTGGAAACTACCTAGACACAGCCAATGTCGTTACCGAAGCTGGTTCGGCATTGTCTTTCCTATCATACGCGGTATGCATCGTCAACTTACTACGAAAAACTAACTGTCTTTGCCACTTAAAACCTAAAAAACAAATCAAAGTCAATACTTTTACCAAATTTTTCCTTCAAATCTTTACCAGGTCTTAAAATATTTGCAGGATTTATCGTTTTTCGTACATCGGCAATAATAAACGAATCCGTCAAACTTGTGTCCGATTTACTAGGTCTAAGACTTAATCCATCATCGACCGATAAAGTATCGGTGGTGGTATCATCCGTGCTACTTCCACCTAAACGAAAACAAAGGTAAAAATAAAAATAAAACTTCTACCAAATACTATTGTTGCTTTTTTAGATTTGCAGACCTTCAGATTTTCTAAATACAGCATTTCCTCGACTTGGCCGACGAATTACAATTTTTTCAACGGATGGTCGTTCGTCATCGTCACTACAAGTTTCCTTCTCGTCCTGCTGTCCTTGCACCCATTCTTTGTCACGTCCACAAGGAATAATCACACCATCTTCGGATAGGCTACTTTCGGATCCTGATTTTCTAACAGAACTCCCTTAAAAATAAAAAAATAAAATTCTTAAGTGTACAAAAACCATTTATTTTGAAAGTGATCCAAGTCAATTTCAAAAATAGCCAATACCAGTGAACACAAACAAATGAGAAGAAAATTAACCTGATGAATATTTTCTTCCTTGAAATCAATTGATATAATGAACATTCATGAAAAAGGGTAGCGTACTTAGGCCACAAATATTGAAAGTTTGAGAACCATTGATCATACATATAACAAGGACATACAGAAATTCTCATACTCTATCTGTTTTTAATTTTTTTAACAATAGCCAGGCTTCAACAATAAAAACATTTGTCAACAATAAAAACAGTTATATAACTCGCAAATAAATCCGATTGAAAAGCACCAAATTATTTCAAAGTCTAATTCGGCATTGACTTATACCACTTTCAAAATAAACGACTCGTCCATCCCCCAAACCTGAACTATCCTGCGAGGACACTTGCACTTGTTTTAATAATCGAGATTGGTTGGCTAATTTTCGCTTGTGCAACCGTACTGGTGGTTGGGGTGGAAGTTCATTTGAAATCAACTTATCCTTGCTACTACTGGTTCCGTCTTCAATGGGTACTTGCACGTAATCAATGGACCACATCTGCCAAAGTTTATTTTATAAGAAAAAAATCTTTACACACTATTTTTCCAAATATCTTACCCGAGCAACTCCATCGGTTGATCCGGTCATTATTACATTTCCTGCATCCCATTCGTGCGCTTGCGAGAATGCCACACATAAGATTTGTTGCATACGATCTGCCCGACCTACACACGTGTTAACACACACTAATTCATCTCCATTGATACTCCAAACTCGCAACCACGTGGCAGCACACGAGGCAATATCACCCTACGATTAAAAGTTTTATTTATTTACTTCTTTATATACCTAACAACTAAAACTTACAGTTAAATCATTCACAGCAACAGCTGCAACGGGAGCGGTATGACCTCGCAGTTGACGTACGAAAAGTCCTCGAGATAAATCCCAAACCACTGCAGTGCAATCCCGAGATCCAGAAACAATAACATTATAAGCGGGACTGCAAGCCAAACATGTAACTGCATCGGTATGTGCGTACAAACTTTGTTTGATTCCCAAACGTTTTCCGCGTGCATCATAGTTCCAAACAGTAACAACCTATTAAATACAAATTAAAATAATTATTTTGGAAAAAGGTAAACAAAACTTAATGTCTGTACATGTCCTTGTATATTAATTCTCTAGAAAAGCAGTATCTGCCCTTAATGAGCACTTTTAAACCCCTGGCATTACAAACAGAAAGTGGTACAAAGAATTTTGGGTGATTCTTATTCATTTTTGAGAACTTGATGTTACAATTCATTTAGGGCAGAATGTCAATATAATTATAGTTCATCCTAAAAACAGGAAATCTAAAGATTTATTAACATAAAGATTTTACAACATTATAAAGAAACAAATAAAATCGTATAGGCAATCTACATTACACGGGCGATTCCACACAGCCGGTTGCCTATCTAACAAAATGACGTAATATTCAAACCAGATTTAAAACGAATGGAATAAAGTAATCATTTTGCGGCATTCATATAATTTTTTTGGGATATCAAATTTATACAAAAAAAAAAATTGGCAAAGTATACCCACCGAACTTCTTCCAGCCGTGATTATTGTTTTAGCTGAAGGACAAACACAGGCAACAATTTCCCCACAATTTTGCACAACTGTTTCGCATATAAACACCGATTTTTCATTGTCGTAGTGGCCAATTCGTAGCGAATAATCAGCAAAGCCCCATGCGACAAACTTATTGTACAACGGCGGTATTAACACCTTGTTTTGTTCAACAGCCAGCACCGTTTTTTCCGCACACAAAATTTGTCCCACCGGACCTTTCACTTCTGCAAAAAGTCATAATCGTTATTTAATGTTACCGATTCATACCAATTTTTCACCTTTGATTGGTTGTAATGATGGTCGTAAATTATCTAAATGATGGTAAAATATTTTCTCTGGAAGTGGAACAGTTAAAGCTTGCACTAAAGCTCCCGTATCAATTACGGAATTACGATTGGAAACACCTCCCATCTTTTTACTAGGATGTGGTTTTTTGAATAACTGTTTGGGAATTTGGCCAAAATTATTGATAAATCCAATAGTGGCATTCTTTTTCAATGGATCATCAATACTAGAAAGAAAGAAGGTGATAATATACAAAAGTTTTAAGTTTAATTTTTTGAAATTTACTTGTCAATATCAACGTTTCCTTCATAAAATAAATGATGAAAAATATTAACGGCTTGTACGGCAGCTTGACCTTGCTGTTTATACCCAAAGACCAAATCGATCCATTGATGTAAATGTTGCGATACATAGTCACATTCTAGAGCTTGGCGATGCACTCGAATAAATTCACGTGCATCTTGTTTGGCCCAAGGAGGTAAAACCACGTCGCCTAAAGCCACCCCACTCTGTTTACTCCCCAAATCAAAATTATTCGAGTTTAAAAGAAATTCAGGAAGATAGAAAAACTCGGGAATCAATTCCTTCACGTCGGCCATATTATGTCGAGACGCCGACAACCAGGCTTCCTTCACCGAATGAAACATTCGATCAGCCAAATCGAAATGTCCACCTTGTAAACGTAGAAAAAGTTGGGTGAACGGTTCCATTCGCACCAGATAGGAACACACAATCATTGCACTAGAATAATGGGTACCATAGTGATATGGTGGAGTTTCTCCATGTGGATCATCCCATTCCTAAAAATCAAATTTCCAATCAAATAATTCACTTTTACCACATTAAATACTCAAATACCTTATAACGTTTTCGAAATTGTTCCAACCGTTCCGTGCTTTGTGCACCCATTGGTCGAGAGAAATCCCTAAACGTAGACGAATCACTAAGATCTAACTCTTCGGAATCATAATCGGCAAGAATCCATGGAAAAACTGGATATTGCATGAGATCATTGTACGACCGACCGGCTAATGTGTTTAAATGCATCAAATATTGGAAATTAGAGATTTCTCCTCTCTAAAAACAAAAATAATAAATTCTCGGTTTTAATATTTAAGATTCAAAAAAAGATACGAACCACCCATCGTTGTGTCACAGAAGTTTCTCCAATTAAATTCGAAAGCAATCCAGTTGCTTGTTCGACATTAGCAGTGCGTCGTTGACCCGCAACTGATTGTTGTGCACTGTCGGCAATTCCTGTAGCCGTAGCCAAAAACCGTTGATATACTTTATTTCGAATTTTTCGCGGAAATGCCAACAAATAGTTGCGCCCATCTCCTGAAAACACCTCCAGAGCCATTGGTTGTAGCAAATATCGTCGTTTATGCACTTCGCGAATGTCTTCATATTGAAATTTCGAACAATTTTTAATGGTACGTGTACGCGGTGATCCAGGACTTGGCACAATGGGATCAAAAGCCGATGGAGGAATGCTTTCAATATCACGAATTTCTCGACTTTTCAACAATGTAAACCCGTCAACCACATAACAATGTTCTTGACCAAATAAAAGTAACCCCTCGGTGGAATCAAGTCCTTGAATACGGGCACATCGAAACATATAACTAATTTTTTCGTTTTCCTCCAGCAAACGAAGAAGAGTTTGATTGTCGGGTACCGGAGCTTGTTCTTCTTCCGCATCGGCATCGTCGGGCGGATCATCCGGTTCTGATTTCAATCGTGCCAATGCCAACTGGGCTGGCAGAGGAGTCGGAGACGGTGACGGTGCTAATTCATCCGATAAACTATCATTACGTTCGGGCTCGGTTAATCCACGTCCACAACGTTTTTGCAACGCATTGTAATACTCTTTACTGTCTAAACTAGTTGCATACTTGTACTTCATTCCCCCTTTTTCATATTCTGGCCGATATGGATAATGTAAATAAAACAAATCATTTCGCATCATTTTTTTGCGCATTCGACAAGGACCTTCGGTCATGTCTAGCATCCACTTGTCTAATTTTGATGACGTTGGTGGTCCCCAAAGACCACGTTCTCGCGTTAGCTCCGTCTCGGTTTGTAACCATTCTTGGTACACATACCTTTGGGTGTGTTGATCTGTATGAATAAACTGATTCTTTTTCATTTCTGCCAACTCTCTGATTAGTCCAACATGCGTCAACGTCCATGCAGTAAATTGCGAACGATGAACCCGAACCTTAGCTTTAGTGACTTCATCCCGTCGAACTTTAGTTCGAGAAGCCAATCTGGTTAAGCCGCCGGTAACCTTATGAATTTTTGATTGGATTTGTGTATGTAATTCCCAAGGTACTCGATAAGTAGCTTTACGTTCCGCGTCCACATAGTTGACCCAAAGTTTTGCAGCTGAATCACATACCAAATCTCGAACCAAACCTAAGTCAGGGGCTCGAGCATTATTGGTCGGTAGTGGAAGTGTAACTTTGAAAACTTCTTCAATAGCTGGCTTTTTACAAGCATATAGTTCTTCCCAAACTCGATTTGCGGCTCCTGCCATTAAATTCCGGCCTTGATGACGATTTAAACGTTCATCTCGTGATTCCACTTCGGTGTCGTTGGGATTCACATGCCATGTTGTACGTAAATTATTGTCCAATGCAATTCGTAAATCTGAAGTCAATTGAACTAAACAATATGTGAGACAACCGATAAAATCTAATTCATGATTTCCAGCACCAAAAACAATCAATCGGTTTGTCGTTAATTTATGCAAAGCTTCCAAAACCGACATTTGATCAGCGATTGAATCGGTTGGACGAGATAACAAAAACAAAGTGGTTCGATTCAAACAATGGTGCAGTCCTTCCAACGAAAAAGAACTGGATCGACGTTTCGCTTGTCCAATCAATTTAATAATGAAATCAAATATCTCATGAGGATCTTTAGTTAATGTACCTTGCCATAGCTTATCAACAATTCGAGCAGCCAAATAGCACACGTTGGGGGCGACATGTTGAACGTGAGCAGTAGCCAACGGGACTATGGGAATCGCTGCTTGGTCACCCACTAGCATATCAGCGGCTAATAAATGATCCATGAGAGTCGACAACACTTCGGTCTGATATTCAGACTGTTGACTAGTGCTGGAACTATCAGGACAAGCATCCAAAACTAAATCAATAACCGGTGAGCTTTTACTCGATACGTTTAGACTTAACGAATCAACAACTATAACACGAATAAAATCGATAACAAATTTTTTCACAGGATGTGTCGTTAACAGTGGTTCGTCTCCAAAATTGGGGATCATAATAACAACTTCATTATTAGTATCATCTCCAGTCGCTGGCGTTGAAGCACCACTACTTTCAGCACTTTCACTTCCCAAGTTATATGGAAACAGAGTATTGGCGAGGGCATTTAACACTTCGGCCGACATAAAAATTGGCATAAAATCCGGAAGATTGTGATACAACGAAAATAATACTTGAATTATGGATATGGGATGATTGCTTAACCATTCTGGTAACGAAGATGGTTCTTTGCAGTGAACCATAGCACGAGCCATACTAAGGAGAAGGCATACAGCTTCTGAGCAAAGAGTAACGCGGGGGGCAACACTTTGGGCCGGTTGACTGTTTAAAGGCATTCCCCACAAGTATCCCCATACAGCATCTGAAATTGGAAAAAAAAATAATAAAGCGTATTTAATTTAAGCCGATTTTAATTTGTTCAAGAATTGCGACTTAAAGATTTTTTTTAATTTTAAGTTTTGCATCAAAATCAGTCTCAATTTATATAATAATTTCTTACCTAAATCAAATTTAGTATCGGCCGGCAAAAGTTTAACAGGTTGACCCATCATTAATGCAGTTATTAAAAAGTAAACTTCCGGAATATCTAAATGGGACGTAATGTACCATCCCAAATGTTTAAACCCTTGCACATGCAGTGCTTCGGGTTTAATATCGCAGCTGGTTTGAGATCCGACATTTTGGCCCGCAGGGCCTCCAAGAACCACAGCCATTTTATTTTGCGTTACCAATTCAGTGTGGCGAAGCCACCCTCCATTTGCACTACCCTCCCGAAACCGGCTCAACAAAGCCGGCACTGAACATAGAACTATTAATATACGCAGAGCCCACACCACAGTGGTCGAATGTAAGTTGGGTTGCATAAAGAGCAGAAGCCAGTCGAAACCAAGAATTCGAGAAGTTTCGTCACAAACGGCCATGCTCAGTGTGCCTCGAGGTGTCCATAGCATTGAGTGAAGCAATTGCAAACAGCGATTACGAAGCAAAATATGTTCACCCTCGCCTTCAATACTGCGATCATCGGCTTCGCGTAACATTAAATTTTTCTCTTGAACTCCTAGAAAAGTACGGGAAGAATTAGACAAAAAAATTTACATCATCAATTGTACAACCATTTGGAGGTAAGGTCGCTGCTATGTATTGTCCAAACCACAACAAATCAGCATGTCTTGGCTGTCCACTTAAAAGTGTTGACAGCAATGACAACAAAATTTGACGAGTACCCGAATGTTTCACATCCATTAAAATATGCAATAACTTTGTCACCAACTAAAATTGAACAAACAAAATCATCATCTAATTTTTATGCTTATTAAGCTATTTTACATGTAAATCTCTCATTAGCCACAAATTTGTACGTTTTTCATTGGAATCGGCCACCAATTCATGCAAATGTTCCAGCAGTGAACGTAAAAGTTCACCGGGAGCCTCATGCCAAACTTCTAAATCACATAGTAGATCCTAAAAATGAAAAAAAATATATAATAACGGAGGAATATTGTATTGTTCATTTTATTTTTTACTTGAAATGCAGTTATGTTTGGAATGGCAGAAGTTTCTCGTCCACTATCTACAGTTCCAACTAAACTAAATGCCAAATGTAAGATATGTGAATTCAACAATGGTCTTTTTCGTCGCAATAACATAGCAAGCGTTTGATATCCTCTTCGACGATCCATTTCTCCTTGAGCCGCTTTATTACTACGTACCACACACACCAATGCTTTGACTCCAGCATATAAACTTTCCACATCTTGAGCCATGGCTATTAAGCCTAATAATACTGAACATCCACCAACCGTATCAATCTAAACAAAAGGTATGAAAGCAAATTTAAAAAAATCTTTTTTTTTAAATTTACCATAACAGCCACAGGTCTGGGACAAAAAACGCGAACTCCCAAATATCCGATAACTACTCCACCCAAAGTGCGGGCAGCCCCTGCTAGATGTCCGGCAGAATTATGCAAAACACGAATGGGGGTTGCATTTTCATGGGATGACATTCCTAATTGTTTGGCAATTGATTTATTATCCGCACGGCTGTAAACCTTACGGATTTTCGCTAAAGTTAGTTGACTCATCGCTTTGGCATTCAAACCGAAAATCAACTTTTCTTCCGACACCAACGGCGGAAGCGGTTCGGGGGTGGTAAGTTGCGGTGCTTGTAACGATCCTAAATAGTGGGGACCAAGTTGAAAAATGGTTTGTACAGTGGTGGGAGTTAAAACTTCCTCGATCAAATGACAATTTCCTTGTTTCCAACATAGACGAGAATAACGCCGCCATGACGGAGGTGTTCCGATAAATCCGTACACGGAAGATGAAAGAGTTAAATTGGCAGTTCCGCCTCCAGGATTTTGGGATATATAGTGCAACTTTTGTGAATGTATGTGTTGGCCATCGAGATACAGAGAAAATGAAGAGTTTTTCAAAACGGCACGATTTAGTACAACAGCCAAGTGGTGCCATTGGCCTTCATGTAGCAAATCGGGACACCAAACTCGAGCGCCATATTCGCCATTACCTTCCGGTTCCCATTCTCCTAAATCTAAAATTTTTAATTAATATCAATTTATCTTTGAAAAAATGTCATTAACATACTATGAGGACATATTGTTTCTTGAGTAGACACAATAATGGCCTTATCTCTGGCCGATAGAACCACCGATAAACATATTAAGTGATCATCACGTGCGGTATTCAAGTGCCGAACTAGGGTTAGTAAACGTACGCAGTGTGGATCGGTGCGGGGATCGGAAAATTTGTCGACACATATCCACGAGGAAAAGCTGAGTCCAGTTTGTGGAGGGAATAGTCGGTCGCCTTTAAAGAAAAATACAAAAAGGTTAGTGTGAGGTTATGTTGTAAAGTTAGTTGATGAAAATGTTAGTTTTATTTACGTAATGTTTGAAATTTTCATGTCCACGTTAAAGTTATGTGAGAATTAACGAAATATTTACTAGAAATTATTCAAATTTGATTTTATATTTGCTAATTACGGAATTTTATCCACGTGCTAGCACGTGCTAACATAACTTGATGAATTCAAATGTTAATATGGCCGCAATGGTAGAGGTAATTCCAAATCTTGCATCTTAGTTCGGTATTATTCCACTTGTGAAGCATCAAATTAATCCGTAGTGGATTAAACCCGATATTAATAAAGAGATTTATATAATAGTACCTGGATGGCCTATTCAATTTCTAAAAATATTTCGTTTATTTCTTATTAGTTCGATGTGAATTAGTTGTAGTAGTCAAACATAAAAGCTAAAGATACCGTAGTGAATGAGTGTCATTTGTGTTGTATCTAGATATCACAAAAATATCGTAATACACACCTGAACCAATCCCTCCAACGACACTCATATCCGTACCTGGCACAACACTAGGCGCCGTCGCCGATTGCGGCGCCAAACTTGGCAAATACAAACACCCAAAACCCTCCGCCGACATATCAAACTCGACAAACGGAGGCATCGTGCATGCAGATTGTGCTCGAAAATCCCGCGGAGTTGTCATCGAAACTATTGTCTTAATCCGCGTCAGCGGAACCGGTCCACCTCCTGGCTCCTCCGAATCCAACGGAAGACAACACAACGGATTTCCCAATCGTAAAAATTGTCTAAAAAATCAATCAATTTAAAAAAACCAACAACATTTTCATATTGAAAAATATTAACCGAAGGTCGGCCGGTTCTAAAGCTTGAGCGGCTAGCCGCTCCAGCATGTATTGCAGTGGAGAGTGTAACGGATGTCCTTCGTCCTGCAAAGGAACTTTCGCTGTTTCCAATAACTTTCCCGTCAAATCCGCCTCGCACATTGACTGCTGACCACGTTCGTTTCGCACCAAAGATTTGATTATTTCGGCCACGTATAGTTGCAATCCTAAAGCCATTTCTTTATTGTCTTCGTCTTTCACCGATGGTAACAGCTGCAACATGGCAATCACAACACCTGGATGTACCACCAAAGGTTCAGGAGTCGGAGGATTTAGGTTTAGGGAATTAACAGCCGCGCGTTTCCCCGTCGAATTCGTACTCTAACAAAAAAGTAAATTTCTTATTACAATTGGTTCAATAAACGGTGGTCGAAAAAACTTGCCTCATTGGAGGTTTGCCGGTTTAACGATGGGGATCTATGTGCAAGAATGCCTCCTGATATGTTCGGTTTGTCGAATGCATCCAAGGCGACGTCATAAAGTAAGCGTAAAATGATTGTTGCATATGCCAACGGAACGGGAACATTTGGAGGAAAACTAAAAAAAATATTTATAATAGATATGGAAGAAGATATAAAATATCTTAATTGGTGTATAGGCAACCACTTTACAATATTGCACTACGGGTTGCCTATATATAATAGCGTTTGACAACTTCTTAACTGTCTTACTTTGGTTCCAAGAAATTCCCCGTAAAAATCGAGTGAAACGCATTCTGCACATTGGTGGACGGTGCCTCGGCATTCGATTCCGCGAAATGAGTGATTTTTTCGCTGGTAAAACAGCCGAGCAGTCGTAAAGTATCACACAAAGTGGTCGTGCAAATTTCCTGATGGAAAAATTTGGCATTGGCCGGCTCGAATCGCATCGCCGTGCTAATCGTATGGAAAACAATGTGCAACAAGGCCAAAACCTCCGCCTCCGAACTGTCATTATCGTTTTCGCGATGCGTAAAACGATTTTCCAGCGCCACCAAAACGCTGGTCACATACACAAAGCCGCCGACTTTCCGAAACACGGTACGTGTGCGGTGCGATTCACGTAAACATGCCAAAAGTGCTTTTAATATGTCCGTCTTTAGTTTGAGGGCCGAACGTGGTGCTTTGTGTAAAGTGCCCAATAGTGTTGCCATGTCTTCATCGCCGCCACATGTTAGTATCAATTCTCGAATAATTCCCAGCGCCATTTGTCGGCAGTCTAAATGTAAAACCAATGCATTAATGCACTCAGATCCGCCCGATTCGCGGAACACATTCGCATTGCTTGCATTTCCGGCTAGCAGTAACGTTAGTGCATCAATTATGTAACTTCCCAACTTCATTTGCTCATCGACCACCTTAACGGCATCGTTATTCTTTTCTGTCGTATTCGCTCGATCGTTCAACAAATCAGCGTAGCGATTTAAACACGTAACAAATACCTCCAACATTCCCACTTCCCGATAAACATCTTTAAACACCGAATTATGTTTTAAAATGTTCAACAAAGATTGCATGCACATAATACTGCACTGTACATGATTGGAGCTATGGGTCTTTAAAAATATCGACAAAGAGATCAACTCTTTGCACGGGACAAAGTTCAATTGAAACACTATAAACTCGAGTAATTTGAACACCTTCTGCTGAATTTCCGGCGGCTTATGATGAATTCTTTCGATAAATTGACTAAGGGAATTCTGGCTTTCCAATATAAAGTAATTGGCATTGTCTGAGTGATATATATTTGATATGGCGTCGAGAAGTATAGAGCAAAGCGTTGGAGAATTCGAACGAAGAAACACCGATTGAAGCACCTAAAAAGTATAAATCGTTAGCCAAAATTTTTTACTCGAAAATTGGTAGAATACTTGAAAAGCTTGAATATTGCGAACACTTGTCCCTCTACCGGACGGTTGTGGTAACGTGAATCCGGACAATTGGAAAAGTGATCCAGTTGAAGCCTGCGATGGTCTTAATTCTAAATATCCGCAAGTACACAATGAAGTAACCATTAACACTAAATTTCTTATCGCTTCTTGAGCTTCGGAACTCGTTTCCCGTACTTGTTCCAATCTAACCAAAAAAACCCAAACTTATACCAACAATTCTCATTTAAATTTTCATTTAATTTACTTAAGTAAGAATTCCGATAGGAAAACATAACCTTGACAAGCCCGAAAATCATCCAACAACGTCGAAGAAACATCACTGGAATCTTTCAAGAAGCAAAAAACGGTAACAAACATTTCAACCACTTCCAACGGCGCAAGTTCCGGAATTCTTTGCATATTATCAATACAAACAGCCACGCATCGTTTTGCTAAAATAAAAATTTAATACTTATATTTTAATATAAAAGAAAATCAAAATAAATTTACAATGAATATAGTTGACAACCGGTGGTGTTAACCCATGACGGGATAAGGTCATTAAAACTTCGGCAGCACTTTTGCGCCACATAACGTTATACTGTGGACACCAGGAAGTGATGGCCGAGAACAGAAGCGTGAGATCGTCTTTGCGTGCAAGTTCTTCGGCTGGAATGCGATGGCTGCACAGGCGAACGAGGACTTGAACGAAAATTTTCTGCAGCAAAATACGTCGTTCTCGCGGAGTGAAATCACTGCTCGAGTCTTTATTGTCGGCTTCGGCGTTCACCATTTCGGGAAGATCGAAAAACAGGTAGAGACATTTCACGAGAGTCGATGGAACGGACGCCTCCGTCATGACCTAGTAATCGGAAAAAATAGCATCAATTATAAAGATTTAAATAGCTTTCAAGGATCAGGTAGGCTTAAATATTCATTGAGAAGGAGCTAGTAGGCGCGGCTTAAAAAACATGGCCACGTATTGTGGGCAACCAAAGAATTATCTATAAGTTTACTTTGAGTTGGTGTTATTTTATTTCTATTAAAATAAACTTTGGACAAAACAAATCTTGAATCTTGACATTTACTTACTAAAACGTTGTAAAATAATGAAAATACATGTTTTGTTCACAAATTCTCATATTCAAGTTTTACGTAAACAAAATTGCTACCAGACTACCTAAATTTCTATAATTTCATGTAATTTACTACTATAACCATTAGACTGGGCCTAAAAAGTTGACTTTTTTTAAGAGTATATCGAAAATATTGTTCAAGGTGACAAAAAAAAATTTCGGGAAGGTTTGAGCCCTTAATATTAAAAGGTCTATCATCTTTAATTTTGATTTTTAATTTGTGCTTTAATTTTTGCGTCAATGCTGTCAAACTATCAAGATAAAAAAAAATATCAGAACTTATCTTTATAGAAAATTAAATTCCCTACAAAAAAGGTCTCTTTGAAAATTTTTGCCAGACACGCCGTTTCCAAATAACCAAGCTTCAGACATTGATATAATTTTTTGATTTATCTTCTTTATTTTGAAATTTTGTAACTAACGAACCAATTAATATATAGAAATAAACAATATGGATTCTTGAAGGGGATTTAATGCTCTACAAAAAAGGTCTCTTAACATTTTTACATAAAATCACTTTTTCAAAAGTTATTCACAATTAAAATTGAATAGAATATTAAATTATTGTTGCATAACTTTTGAAAAAGTGATTTTATGTAAAAACGTTAAGAAACCTTTTTTGTAGAGCATTAAATTCTCTTCAAGAATCTATATTGTTTATTTCTATATATTTATTTGTACGTTAGTTACAAAATTTCAAAATAAAGATGATAAATCTAAAAATTATATCAATATCTGAAGCTTGATTACTCGGAAACGGCGTGTCTGGCAAAAATTTTCAAAAAGACCTTTTTTGTAGGGAACTTAATTTTCTATAAATATATGTGCAGAAGAATTTTTTTTTCTTAATAGTATGACAGCATTGACGTAAAAATGAAAGCACAAATAAAAAATCTAAATTAAAGATGATAGACCTCTTAATATAAATATTAAGGGCTCAATTTTTCCCGATATTATTTTTTTGTCATCGTGAACAATATTTTTGATATACTTTTCAAAAAAAAAAAAAAAATGTCCATATGTTGGCCCAGTCTAATAACCATTCATAGTACAGTAAACTATATTTTTTTTATACAAGGAGTTGATTTAATTTTTTGATTATTGCATTAAATTATAGTAAAATACTAAATATAGCTGTTAATAAAACAGCATATGAAAATTAGAACTCTTTATAGACACCAGATGTCGTCAGTTCCCAATATAATTATACAATTTGCAAAAATTAAGTGTCATAGGCAACCAGTTATACGTTAGAGACAACACATTGCCTAAACATTCAAATTTTGAATTATTTGTGGTGATTTATTTTATATTATTGAATATAAAAACTTAACAAATTGAAAAGAATTCTATTTAATAATTAATGGTGGGCAAACATACATGTAGGCAACCAGTGCTACATTTGGTATTACTTATTGCCTATTTATAAGGGTAACATACAATTATACAATAAGATTTTTTTCAGCAGTTGTTTTTAGTAAAATTCTTACAAAATTAAGGGAAAAACATTTCCTTACCTCAAGGTTTGTAAATTACACAGGTTGCTCCATTAGAGAAAAAAAAATGACGTCATACGAAGAATTTTGGAATTGAATCAGTCTGAAGATATGTACGAATTTCTTCTGGATACGTCACCATGAGGCCACCTGTGTATTTTATAAACCTTGGGTTTAGTCAAGGTGGCTACGTGACGTATCCAGAAGAAATTCGTACATATCTTCAGACTGATTCAATTTCAAAATTCTTCGTATGACGTCATTTTTTTTTCTAATGGAGCAACCTGTGTAATTTACAAACCTTGCCCTTACTCATGAAATTTCTCACTTAAAGATCCGCCTAATAATTATAAATCATCTGCATGTAGGCAACCCGAAAACGACATGCAATTTTGGTTGCCTATACTACGATGTTCTAAAATATTACCTTTAAGTTAACATGTGATAACGAAAATTTGTAATACATTTATTCTGCATTATGAAATATATAAATAAAAGTAAGTGGGCAAGTTTACGACGCACATGCAACATAGGTTGCCTATGTTAGCCATTTCTTAAATTTCTATCCATTATACAATTGATAATCGATAAAGTAACCATCAAGCTACCTGAATTAGAGAAACGTCGCCTGCCGCCAATAAATTAAGGGCTGATAATAGCATCCAGCCGTTGCTGGATTCTTCGCTGTTTTCAATTTCAAGAAACTTTGCTATGGCACAACTTGCAGCCTCGGTGCTTTGATTCGAAGCCCTCTTTCGAATTTCCGATACCATCAACTTGGAGACTTGCTGACAAAACGACAGTATATCCCAAAATTTTTCGTTCATATCACACGATGGACTGGCACCGAACACCTAAACAATAAAACAGTTTCAGGATTTCGTCCTAGTGACGCGTTTAACAAGCCCAGGGGAATGACTTTCAAAGTTGAAGTTTTTGCAGAGAAAAACATACATAAAATAAAAGATTTATGTGAAATTTGGTTGAGTTTAGAATGAGGCAATACCTTGCAAAAGAGAGGTAACATATTATAAAGTTTATCATCTTTTTCCAGCTCGGAAAGCGGATGTGGTGGATGAGTGTATTCCGAAAATAATTTCTTCAAATGCATCAGTCCGAGTTGTGTATGTGGTGAGCCAGGCGCGGAATCTGATGTGGTTTCGTTGGACGCCCCGCTATTTGTGGAACTTGCACCACCCGTGCCCCGTAACTTTCGCATAATATTCATTTTGGATGATTACGTTTTTCCAAACTTTCCCAATGAAATCAACAAATCACGACCGTTTGTTCTGCGTCTCCAGATGCAAATTGATGCAATTTTTATTTGATGCAAGTTTCACACACATTGAAACCTACAACAAATTGCCACTGGTTAACGACATAGAAACATTGCAAATCTGCCAAAGAAACTATTTACAATGCTAATTATTTAATGACAACATAAATCGATTTCAAATAGGTCTTTGCACCCATTTTCATTTTTGAGACCTCATTTGTGCCAATTACCTGCATGGACCGATCTTGGGGCAGAAGTTGCACATCTTTTCGACAATTCACCTACGAATTTTGGCATATTTTCTTATTGGAAATTAACAATAATGACATCCGTCACCATACTGACAGACAATTCATAAACTAAACACAAGACATCGAGCCAATATTAGTTCGACAAGTTCTTAAATTGCAACGAACTGTTCGGAATTTGCGCAGTTCTACGGAAATTGATATGCACGATAGGTTTGCGCAAACGCGCTCCTATCGGAACGATTCTCAATTGCGATTCAAACGATTACCACAACTGGACAAACACGGCAGTATTATTCATTGCCTATACGTCGGTAAATTCGTTTCCCAAATTATCCTCCATTCTTAACATTGATTTTCCATTTGAAATTTCAACAACTTTCAAATAATTATCCCAAATTTAAACATTTTTAAACTTTTTACTCACCGAAACCAAAAAAGTTTCCTCTTCATTTACAATAACATTCATTTGTTAATAATTGTTGGCACCCATGGTTCCAAAAAATTCTTTAAAACTATTATTTTACTCTTTCTGGTCCACAAAACTTTATTTTCATTGCACTTAGGTCTAAAAATATAATTTTTCGTTTATTTTTTTTAAATTTATAATAGTTTTGTAACATTTTATAAAGCATTAATATATTTGCATGAAATGCACGGTTTTTTTTTCCAATTTTATCTTTTCATTACAATAAGCAATTAAACTTTATGGTCTCTATTTTTATTTTAATCGTTTATGATTAAAAAAATTGTATAAATTTAAATATTTCTTTAATGGCTTATGCAATTTTACATTTACATGGTAGAATGTGTTTAATTGATACCTAAATATTGATAAGCAAAGCAAAGAAAATTTTATCGTTAATACCTAAAGTTATAATCAACTTTTCATTACCTTAATTAAAACGAAAACTATGCAGTAAAATTAGTTGTTTATTTTATATTGAAACTGATTTTTAAAGAAAAAAAAATATTTTCTTCTTTGATACTAAAGAAAAACAAAGAAAGGCATTTGCTTAAAGTATATGAATAGGAAAATCAAAATATTTTAAAGATAGTTGATGGAAAATTTCAAAACAACCCAAACTTTTTTAAGACAAACCCAATATTTGGTTCTACAAATAGTAATTTAAAGAATTTTTGGGTTTTCCAGAGGATAAGAGGATGGAAGTAATTTTCTTTCCCATGCTGGAACTCGATTATTGCAATCAAACAATCAACATTTATTAACATTTCATTAAAACTATGAACAATAAAATTTATAACATTTTTTTTCATTTACACAATAAATACTGTTTTCTTTTCTCTTTTACTAAATTAAGATATTATAGTTTCGACTAAGTAAGCAATTAAATTACAGTTTTACTACTTCTGGAACGCAATTATTGTAAACAGCAAAGAACAATCGAAAATTAACAATTAATGCTGTGGGCTTCCCTAAAATGTCCTCTATAAATGTCAACATTTGAGGAAACACTGGTTTAAAAGATATGTTTTTAATAATTGTAATAATTTAATGAAGATTTACATTCAAAGTTCAGAAATTAATCTTTTTTTATTTAAAAAATAGACATTTTGAAAAGGTCAGCAAAAATCTAACGAATTATTCATTTTTTACAGCAAAATTTGCATTTCTTTTCTCGTAATTAACCATTAATGATTTATTTATGTTAAAAAGCAAATAAAAATCACTTAAATTTAGTTTTCCGTGTAATAAAACGAAAAATAAATTAAAATATTTGGGCAAAATCTTCAAAAGATAGCCATTGCAAAAATGATCAAAAAATTAATGGAAATTAAATTTTTTTTTGAGAAAATCATGGTTGATGATCAAAATTAGGTTTTAAAGAATTAAATGTAAAAGTTCTAGCCCGATTTAACAATAAATATGGGCAAAATTAACTTGATAATCTGCAGGTTTGTATCCTTCTTATTATAAATATCATCTAAATGCAAATACGGAGGCTACAAGCGTATTTATGGAGGAATTCATCTAAAATTTCTTTGGTACATTCTTTAGAATCTATTCTATGATTGACTCAATAAATTTTCTAAAGAAATTATTTTTTGGTTTAAGTTCTTAGCCGTTTTGGGTGTTTACTTTTTATGGTTCAAAAACCACCCGAAATTCTTATTTGATCTTTATATTAGCTTCATCTGCTTCTTTTTTTGCTTTACGCTTAGCCACTAGTCGATCGTGCACCCGTTTCATTTCCAAAATTTCCTTCATTTCCTCCTTGTCGTCCTCCTGAACACCAAAAACGTATAAAAGTTAATTAAAACCCAAAATCTTTTGGCGCAAATAAATCATCAAACCGTTTGATGTAAACGTAGTACAAGTGCTCGTCGTCCATCGGACATTGGTTGCGAATAGGCCATCAACTTCTTGAGTCTCTCCGACGGACTAACGCCTCTTTCGACCACCAAAACAATTCTTGCCCACTAAAAAAAAAGAAAGGTTTTTTTTTTAGGAATTTATTGGAATTGAAATCTTAAGATTGGTATTAGATACTTGGCGTTGCCATTCGTTTCGAGTTTCGGCAATTTTTTGGTAAGTATTACCCATCATGGCGATTAACATATTCACCAATAAAATGGCCACAATTCCCATGTAAATGACAAAGAGTAACTAAAGATTAAACGATTGAAAATTAAATTTTTAAGTAAGTAAAGCTTTTTTCTAATACTTTGGCTTCATATTCATGTTGGGTTCGTTCAAAAGCTCCGTAGTAATCACCAAAATTCGTCATTGACATCAAAAACATAGCCATTATCGATTCAACCGGACTGGGCATTGGATTTGTCACGGAATCATCGACGCCTTCCGGCGTTAATGGATTATCGAACGACAAAAATATTATGTAATACGCTAAAAATATATATTAACATTTCGCAATGAAATTAAATTTTCTTTTCTTCGTCAAACCTTGAGAAAATCCCATTACAAAAACCAGATAAATCGAAACAAATCGTAACAAATCTCCCATTACCATGCGATAAATCATCACAACAAAAGGTCCAACGGTTTTAAATCCTCTGAAAGTAAAAGTTGATGAATTAGTTAATCTTTTTTTAAGGGCAAAATTGTTGGTATACCGGCAGAAAAAAAGAAAGTATGGTGCTGTTGTTAACATAATTACCACAGCAATTATATCTTCACTTTGATCCGAACATGATATTCTTAGTAGAGGCATTGTCATCATCAAAATACACGAAAAAAGAAACATAACTCGAGATGGGGCAGTCATCTGAAATATATAAGTTTCTGAGCTGATTTATATAAATTTTGGTAGTTTAATCTTACCAGATTTTCAATGAACATGTGTCCTCCGAGGAATCGAGCTTCTCGTAAAGCTGCAACTATATATAAAAGCGCTCCAATCGTCAAAGTGATTTCCGCGACTATTCGAATTTGTGCTTCATAAGTTGTTAAGTCCATTAGGCGACATTCTGTAAAGTTTCCCCACCAAGACGGTTCAGGCGTTTCCAGTAGTTCTAGGTCCGGATTTTTCGATTCCGACAAGTTAGATTTGAAATAAACCACCAAATCAACGGGATCGATAAATGCCGAAGGATTTGTATCAATATCAGATGCATTGTTTTCCGAAGAGTTGCCAAACATTTCGAAAGTGGTTGGATTTACAGTGGTGGCATTTCCATCGTCTGCAACATCCACGCTTTTGGTTTCAAGCGGTGGTCCCGGGCGTAAGGTAAATGCAAACAATGATATCAAGAAATACATGAAGAAAAAGACAAATTGTCGATAAAATCGAAACTTAACGAACGTATTCCATTTGGCGTGTAACAAATCAATCAAAACCCCGTCCAAAAGTTCCAAATGCTCGTCTTTGTCCTGCGAGAAAAAAAATCCAGTCATCTATTTTGTACAAGTGTCAAACATTTTTTTTATATTTTTACTGCAAAAATGGGACCAAAAAAAGATAAAAAAGCGGCCGAAGTAGCGGAGGCGGTTGTGCCGGACGTGGTTGAAACCGAATCCCATTTGGAGCCATCCGAAACCAGTTTGGCGGAAGATTTTGAAGACCAAGATCACGAACCAGTTGTTCATATTCAAGAGCCGGCCCCCGAAAAAACCGACGATGAAGACGAGTACGAGTACGAGGACGAAGACGTGGTCGAAGAGGTCAAGAGTAAAGAGTCGGAAAAACCGGTGGAAGAAGTTGCTCCCAAAGTGGAGGAAGCTCCAAAGGGAAAAGGTAAAGCCGCCAAGGCGGCAAAACCCGAGGTGGAATTGTCGAGTTTAGATCGGTGGATAATTACTTGGGGCGATAAGGTGATGCAGCCGACGCCTGAAGAGTTGGAGGAGGAAAAGTTGTTTAAGAAGTTGTTGAAAAGTTTGGGCAAGGCGGAGAAGCAAAAGTTGTTGGAACAACATGCTGTCGACATGCGAAATAAACAAAAAGCCGCGTACGAACAATGGAAATTGGACGAGATTGACCGAGTGGAACGGGAACGGATCGCATTTGAAAAACGGGAAATTCGGGAACAATTGGAAATGACCACGCGGATCGGACAAATTTTCGACTCAATCGCCCGCTTCCAGGAAATCTATCAATCGGAATGGAATTTTTGTAAAAATTCTCTACTAGAAAACGAATGGCAACTATTCGTCGACTGTTGTAAACTTCCCTATCCGTTGATTTGCCAGGAACTTAATGCCTATCTACATCGATGGAAAGACGAAATTTCCAACACTAAACTATCGAAAACTATAATTCGAGTAGACGAAGCTTTATATTTAATCAATTGCATCGAAGATTTACTCAATAAGCCGTTGGATGCAACCGATAGTCAAAAACGGGAATGGCCCACGATTTTGGATGATCTCATGGAAACTCTGCAAAGCGAAATTGATTTCGCCGGATATTTTGTACTTCGAGAAATCCACACGAACATGGTCACGGAAAATGCTCGCACCGCGATCTTTCATGCGGCTTGTCCACGATTTTCCCTCAATCTATGGACCAAATTAAAAGTGCCAATTCCCCTGTGGGATTCAATGCAACAACCCGAACCGGCCACCGTGGTTGTTTTCGACCCGGTACAAACCACCATAACGTTTCCAGAAAAAGTCAATACCACATGTTTAGCCGTGCGATGTTTGTATTTAAATTACGATCATCTAACTCGATTCAATCCCGATTATCTCGATCCCGCATGTCCTGAAGAATTTAAAATTACGCTCGCGGAATATTGTGCAAGGGAATGGGTTAAAAAGCAACGAATTAAGTTTGCACGAAGAGCCCGACCACCACCGGAGTATGATGAAAAAGGAAAATTGATTCCACTTCCGCCGGATCCATACTATGAAGACGATGATCCCATATGGCAAGATCGAATCGTTTATGATCGTTCCATCACTCCGGTTCCTTCCGAAATTATTGAGACTCAAGAGTCGGAAGTTTGTAATCAAGTTTCTGAGCGACTTCGTCGCCATGCCATGAAATACACGATAAATCTTCGTAAATATAACATTGTAGGACCAATAATTTGGTTTAACTATTACTATCAACCGCCACAACCGAAAAGAATGATGATGGACGCAATAATTACATCTTTACTAGTTCCCAAACAAATTGTTAACGTTCCCTACTTCAAACCAATGCCAGACGATGATTTCATCACCGAAAAAGCTATAAGAGTTTACGAAGAAAACATGCGAAGTTTCAACGTATCCCAATCGTGGTCAGCGCGGCTTTTAATCGATGAATCTGACATTTTATTGAAATCTTTTGGATCGACGAAGAGTAAAGATATGAAACAAGTTAGTGATATTTTGCAGACGCTTTCCACAGCGGCGCTGTCGCGCCAAAAGTCGCAGTTGTTGGTGGAAAAATCGCAGGAACAAGTACGAGATGATACGCGGATGGAATATTTGGATCAATTGATTCTTATTAAGATTCCTGTGCCAACGACAGTGGCATGGTTTGAGCCGCCGATTGTTTGTTATTGGAGACGTGGCAAGAAGTTGTGGATGACCAAACATATTCACAACTTTGAAATCGATCCGAGTGGAAAGTATATTACATTTCGGTCGAGTTTATTTGCGGCATTTGGATTTGCGATCAGTAAACATTTACATGTGCCGTTTCATGACTGGAAAATTAAACCATCGACTCGGTCCAAAGATATAATCGTAACGATTATCACAAAGTTTATCGAGGTGGATATTAATATTCGTGAAGATGGGACTGTAGGATTGACACGTGTACGAAATGTTCCCCGAACAATTTTCACTGGAACTTTTAATGTTTTTATGACTATAGAAAATTTCGTAACGAAATTACGTTCCCATGGTGTCGATATCTTTCCAGCGTTTGATTCATTCTGCTACACGGATAACACTTGCGAAAAACATTGGGTTCTCGAACGCCACTTGTACAGTTGCATGGCGGCGGTGATTTCCGCATATAAATTCAAACCATCCGTGTGGAATTACGGGGCTGGAAAACGGGCGATTATTTTCCGCACCAAAGAAAGTACGGCGAACAAGTGGCAAACCGGTTATATGACCCAGTTGCGAACGGTTTTTGTTGAGAGTAAAGAAGACGGTGCGGAATTCGATCCGGAACCGTGCAAAGGAATTAAATTCTCTGCCGACTTTTATCAACTATCGAAAAGCACGTGCTCGGTGATTGCTAAAAGAAAATTAGCCGAAGTAAATGATGTCCAATGCCAAACCGCTTACGAACTTTTAACTCGTTTACGTCTATTTAGTTTCACGTATAAACTTCCAGTGATTCCATCCGAAACTGATGTTACTCACCCCGAAAACCACCAAGTTTAGGGCCGAATCTTTGCTGATATTTCCGGTTTCCATGTCGATCGTATCGATTTGAGCCAAAGGATAGGCGGCACATGTGATACTTCCTGAAAAATATGTACATTTTTTATACGATTTCTTTACTCAAATACACTATTTTTACCGATTTGCCAGTAAATTTCACGTTCCAAATTTAGAATATGGAAAAATAGTTCTCCCCGGGCTAATTTGGCGGCTAAAGTTAACGGGGTAAGGTTTAAATTGTTTCTGATTGATAAACTGGAACCAACTTCGTAAGCCATATCGAAAGTACTCTTAAAATTAATAAACAAATATAAAATAGATTTAAAAGATTAGTTGAATAGTTTTAAAAATGGAATTTGAATAACTTGGGAATTAATAATTGAGGAAATTCCTCAAAATTTGTATTTTTAACGGGTACTAAATTACGCCATCTCTGCAAAAAGTGGTGAACTGTAGCAAGTATTTTTACCACATTAATTCAGAAAATTAAAATTTATTTAATTTGTTTATTAAATTTTGCATTTAGGTTTATAAAATGAAGGAATTGGACAAAAAAAATAATTTAAATGGAAATTTTTCTGGTAAATGTCTTATAAATGTATAATTAAAGATTAGCGCCATCGCGTATTAAAAAAAGTTAATTTTATAGCAAGTTTTTTACCTTATTAACTAGTCGCACTGGTCGGTCGGTCAATGATCAAGGGATATTCAAATTAAACTGTCTTTAATTATTGCAAACTTTAAAAATTTGCCTTAAAATTACTCCAATAATCAATAAAAAATTGAATTAATTGTTTGGAAATTTATTTTTTTACCAAGGAACTTAGATTTTAACTTAAAAATTTTGAACTTAAAAAACTTTTTTTTAGGAATCAATTTCAAGTCCAGAAATCTTGATTTCCCTTAAAGGAAGATCATAAAACTTTTTAAAGGTATAAAATACTAACCATTTTCGAGTATATAACAAGCATATGTAAAACCGTGTTTCCATTAGTATCCTGAGCGTCAGGATTGGCTCCTCGGGCCAGGATCAATCGATAGCACTCCTCCTGGCCCAGACACGCGGCAAAACTCAAAGGATATTCACCCCAATAAACGTATCCCTCATAATTGGTCAACGAAGTTACATTGACCCACTCGTGATCCAGGGAATCGTATCGCGATGCTTTTTGGTCTTCCGGACACATGAAATTACCGAAACAACGTTCTTGGAAATCGGCTCCGGCGTCCAGTAAATATTTGACCATTGCAGGATCTTCGTTTACGATCGCCACGTGGAGGACATTTTCGCCGTAATATTCATCAGACATGTATATATCGTTGATCAATTTGGGGTAGAAACGTAAAAGACGTTTGGCTAGATCGGCATGCAAGGACGTTGCATTTAACATGCACAAATGTAAAGCAGTTTCTCCAACAGCTCCACGGTCGTTTAAATCCCAGCAAACGTCCCGATATTTGCTAGGATCTTTTCCAAAGATTTTAATATTTGATTAAGTTTTAGGTATATATTTTATATCTAAACGCGGTAAATGAACTCTGGAAATCTGCAAGTTATACTTTGAATTTTTTGATTCTATAAGAACAAATTTCCAGATTTAGGAAGTTTAACTTCACACTGAAGAGTTCAATTCTCCGTTTTTAGATTAAAGAAGAACAACAATACAAATATTTACCTTTTTTATACTCTTCTTCACTTATTGGAGGACACGAATTAATGTCGAAATCTTCCGGATTTTCCATGGCTTTCAATGGAGGTAACTACAAGTATATCAAGATTACGTTTATAATGTTATAGTTTGATTAAATGTATTACCAATTTATGACGTGGACGATCTTTATTTCGCAAACAAACTATTTGAGAAACCGAAAACACTCGGCCTTTGCCCTTATTGTATAAAAACGGCTCAACCTGTATCATCCAAACAGAAATATTAGGTATACAGAAGAATTATATATTAGATACTGTAAAAACAGAGGGAATCAAGGGTTTTTCTGTAAGGTTTTTTTACAAATTTAAATATTTTTCCGCAAGATTTTATAGTCCGACAACTACTGAAATTTGTGTTATCCTGTGGTTTTAAATTCTCTAATTGAAAATATTTTTGTTAATCAGTGAGTCCAAACTTTTTTTTAACTAAAGATAAGCTTGGAAGAGTATAAATTCATTGTATTTCATGGAAATCATGGATTAAAATAAGGATATTGACGTCAGTAGTAACTATATGGCGTATAGGCAACCGCAACACAGATATGTTAAAATGGTTGCATATTCCATCAAATTAGCACATATTATTTTTTTAATGGTAATTAACTCGTATTAATCGCAAAAAATAGTAATATACACTAAAGTTTTTTCAACTTTTACTTCTTTATAAGAGAACTCAATTGCTAAGGTATTGAATTATGGCAAAATCAAGGCCAACAAGCAATAAATTTCTTTAATTTTTCTGAAAAGAAATCATTCAACTACCTTGGTCTTTATGGCATGATCCAGCTCTGCATACTGTTTATTTTGGGTGGCCCTCTTCATCATATCCACCAACAAACCACCACCTGCCAAAATCATCTCATTTCCATATCCTTTGTACAATAAATTTCCCTATATGTTTACCTTTCAAATCCACCAATTTGTAAATGGCAATCGAAGCAGTATCGGCCTGTTTTTTCACCCCACTGGTCACATTACTCTCCGTATTTCCCATAATTAGGGATTAAAAATGAAAAAACAAACAATCCAATTTCAAAAAATACACTTTATTAGCCAAAAATGCATATAATACGTAAATTATCGATCAAACAAAAAATGGTTTGAAGTTACGATAGGAACTAAGACGGGTGATAAAAAACAGATGTATAATATTGTAAATTTATTGGTAATCGCATTATTTCTTCGACGTTTTTTTTCTTGTGGCCCCTTTTTTTGTTTCTGATTTACTTTCTGCTTTGGTTGATTTAGCTTTGCTTGGTTTTTTCGCCTGAAAATTGTCCAAATTTCCGTGAAAACTTGAATTTATTTCTACGGAAAAAACTTACTTTAATCATAGCATCATTTGTGATGTCATCTTTTTCTGTATCAGAAACATCTTCAATATCTTCTTCTCCGTAAATTTCTTCATCGTTTCGGGCCACTTCACGTTTTATAATCGAAAGATTACTAATACTATAAGGAACAGCTCCACATTCTTGATTAAAGGTACGAGTAAAAGCTGTTTTTGTCTAAAAAAAAATGCCCGAAAACTTTAAGAATAAATCTCTTGGATTAAATTTTATAGAGAATACTTTTGTATTGACAAGATTCATGGGATTTTCGGAACGAGGCCACGTGGATAATTCGACCAAACTATCCAAATCTTCACGTAAAAGATGATACTCTTTCATAAAACTAATGGCATCGGATATATTTTCTTTGATCAATGGTTTTACGACTCCGTCACGAATATGAGTCAAATAATCACGATTTACAGCCTCTCGACTTCCTGAAATACTACAGAAGACCAATTAACATGTTTTTATCCTTTTTTTCAATCGATTTTCGATGCAAACCTCAACCGCATATGCACGTGCAATTCACTAAGCAAACGTTGAAACTTATTCTTCTTGGAATTCTTTCCAAGCCATCCAGGAAAATTAATTTGAGCTGCCATATGTCCAGACATAGCCGCACCAGGAACTACACTACTATAAATAGCCTGCACCGGCAATAAACTCCATGCATTTGCCCCCCGAATCCGAGAATCGACCAAATCTCCCATACTTATACTATCAGCGGCGGTAAAAACTTTATCCAACTCTTCTTTCCTACAAATATATATATTAAAGAAAATAATTCATTTAACTTTTATTTCTTCGAACTTATTTCCATGAGGACTAACTCCCAAATAATTTTCTTGTACAAACAACGGACCGATACTGTAATCGTGGAAGAACAAATCACATTTGTCGTGGATACTCATCTTTTTGTGATCTTCCGCGGAAAAAACTTTACGAATAACATCCCACGGTCCCTGAAAGAATTTTTTTAGCAATTCCTTGTGGTAAAACGAAGAAACAATAGTTTCATACCAATTTTATGTCTTTTTTCGCGGAATCTGCCTTTTCTTTGGCCACGTCAACGTTTAATTCTTGATCACCCGTGGCCCACAGTGATAAATGATTTAAAGTTTGCCGTAAATCATTGCCACTTCCAATGATTATTTGATCAATAGCATTCGCTTTAATTTGGACACCTTCCCGATGACACACCGATAACATTGCCGCCTAAAATTTAAAAACTTTTTATCAAAAAGAAAACGGTTTTAAATTGGAGAACTTACTCGAATTTGTTCAATTCGAGGACGGGCAAAACGTAAATCGTAACAATAGTTGGCCAACGATCGTACTTTCGGATGATTTCGATCATTGCACATGCAAATTATTGGCACTGAACTATTTTTAATCAAATTTATTAACTCTTGCATCCCACCACGATCTTCATTCCCAGCCATTCCATCCACTTCGTCCATAATCAACACATGCTTTTTAGTCGGAGCCAAACCATCTAAAAAAGATCCATAATTATATTTATATATAACTATCCAAGCAAAATGTTTCAACCTTTATAAAATGCAGCCAAAGATTTATTACTAAGCAAATGTCCGACTTCTTGATGCAACAAATTCTTATTTCTCGTATCAGATGCATTGAACTCGACTGCATCCATATTCAATTCCTTGCACACCAAATTAGCGGTGGTAGTTTTTCCTTAAAAACATCAAACTTTAAATTGGCAAAACTAAATTTTAGTGCAATAAAAACATAGGTACCAACTCCTGGAGGACCACTTAGCAGTGCCGCTTTAAAGTAGGCACCATCATCACTTTTAGCCCATGGACTCGGCCTGGAAATTTTCTTGTTTGGATCGCGATTTTGATACCAACTTTGCAACCATTTCTGCAACTTTTTCGCATTGCTGGCATCGCCTTGTTGTCCAACGATTTGTGACAAGGATTTCGGTTTATGTTTGTCCACCCATGGCAAAGCAACTTCCACAGTTTTCGCCTCTTTTACCACTTTCTTTTCCGGAGTTTTAACTTTGATTTTTTCCTGTGGCTTCTTCTCCGGAGTTTTGGTGATTACCGTCGGTTTTTCGGCTACTTTTTTTGAACTAATCCCATTGTTGAAGAATGGACTAGTTTCGGTTTTTTCAATAGGAATCTCTCGTTTATTCTTCAAAAATTCCGACTGATTAATTTCTGCATTTCTTTTCGATTTATTCGGAGTCTTCTTCTGAGAATCAACATTAGCCAGCTCGGTACTTTCGGCTTTTTTTGGTTTGTGACCTGACTTAACACGAATCAAATCCAGAAGATCATCTTCAGTGATCATTTTCGTGCCTAATGATTTGGCTTTTTCGATTTTCGCAGGACCAGCATCATCGCCAACGACCAAATAGCTTACCTTACCCGAAAGTGACTTTGTTACTCGACCACCTAAATCGGTGATTATGGACGCGGCTTCATCGCGTTCCAGAGATTCTAATATGCCGGTTATAAGAAAAGTTAGACCATTAAAACATCCAGGTTTTCCTTTGGGAACTTCTTTGGACCCCGGTTTCGACGGGCCTTCCCGTTTTAAATATTTCTGATACAACATTGCCGACTGACGTTTCCTTTCGTAACGTTCCTCATCCGTTAAAATTGACTCGTTTAAATCGTCAGTTCTTTTACGTTTCTTCGACGATTTTGGCGTTTCTGGAACTTCATCGATTGTACAATTTAAATCATTTTCCTTGGAAATTTTTTCAGTTTTCGAATCTTTAGGAGTGACTTTATCTTTTTTTGCACCGTTTTTCGATGCTTTCTTCGCAGGTGTCTTATCTTTAGCCAATTTTTCATCCAATTGCTTTAGCGTTTCCTGAAAATCCTCGTCATCGAATACATCACTTTCTTGGACTTTTTCTCGTGCCGGAGCCGAACTAAACATATCAGCGGGACGTACAGGAGTAATTTTAGGCGACTCTTTCGGTTTTTGGGGCTTTGATTTAGGGGTTTTGGTCGATTTAGCAGGTTGTGGTGGTTCTTCATCGGACGATGAAGATATAGCAGCTTTTTTGGATTTTTTCTTGTCGGGAGTTCGGCTTTTTTTCTTCGGTTGAAAGTGGTCTTCATCGTCGCTGGACTCGATTACTTTGGCACGTTTTTTCGGCTTGGGATTAGAAGTGGTTGATGAGGGGGATGCTCCCGAAGGGAGTCGAGAAAAGAATGAACGTATATCCTGGATATTTGAAAAGTAAATAATTGATGAAAAGTGTTATTAAGCGTTAATTTATCTTTACCTTAGACATTTTTATCGCATATTTTAAATTTGACACACAAATAAAAATTATTCTGACACCTGCTAGGACAATGATTTGAATTCGCTTTTAGCGCCAAATTTTGTACCTAACCAAATTATATGTCAATGATTAAAAAAGTTTTAATTAATTTTTTTTAATAATGATTAAAGCTGTAAATACATATTAAAGGAGTTTAATTAAACAATATTGATTTTAAATAATTTAAAAATACATTTTATTAAATTCAAAAATCTGACAGATATGACAACTGCGTCTCTGTTTTATTAGTACAAGTACAACTCTATATAATGGTCGGGGACCATTAGGAATGGTTCACCAGCTGTAATAAAAACGCTGATATACGCCAAGAACGGTTCGGAACGTGAAAGTTTGAATTTCTATCCTAGAATCACTTAGAAGTTTGTAGATTTTCGGGATCCATGAGATCCCAAAAGTTGATGTGGAAGATTGCTACTTAAAAGACAAATAAAACCAATTAACATTTTCGAAATAATGTATTTATAGTAGAAAAATATCAAAAGATATACTTATAAACAAAATGGCTAAAGTAAGTACTTTTGGAATTCAATGTACAACGATTAATTTTCAATTTATTTTAGACCTACCAATATGCTCAAGGTTCTTTTTGTAAAGACAAAGATGGTAAGTTTGTCGCCTCAAAACAAGTATATCTTAAAGATATAACAGCAAGAATATAGCAGGCATAAACCAATACGTTTTTTTCTATAAATTTTAGATGATATGAGCATTGTTGATCCAGCCTGGGAAACCATAGATCCTACGCCGGATCTATACTCATTATTTGTCGTGTTCGACAAGAAATTCTTCTGGTCCAAATTGCAATCGGTCGAGGTGAAATGGAGCAAACGTATGACTAGGTGATATTCTATTAATAGCATTGAAAAATCCAGAACTAACAGTTTTTCCCAAGTCGTAAGCAATGATGTCCCATTCCTACCTCTTCCTCCACGTAATTTATGAGTATCTTTTAAATTTTAGTAGGAATTTTGTTAATATTTTTTTTATTTTAGCTGTGCTGGAAATTGTTCGTATCATCCACGTGGAGGAGCATGCGTTATTAGCTTAAGCGAACCATTACTTAAGTTAAGACCACGAAAAGATTTCGTTGAGACTTTATTGGTATAATAAAACATATTTTATATGTATTTTAATGCATTTAAATCAATATAACTGGAATAATAACGTCATAAAGTGTGACCAAAATACATAGATGCATACAAGTTTGCCTGTGCTATATTAAATTATTATCTTATGACGTTACAATCATTGGTCAATAAAGACGAGCCTTTAAGTAGTTTACGTACAATGATACAAAGAAAATGAATCAATTGTACCAATTTCCAACAAAGTTTTCTTTTTCTTTAGCATGAAATGATCCATGCGTTTCTGTTCGTCACGCACAACGACAGAGATCGCGATGGACACGGTCCACGTTTTTGTGAGCATATGAATCGAATAAATCGTCAGGCCGGTACGAAAATATCGATTTATCACAGTTTCCACGATGAGGTCAACTTATATTTGGTGCATTGGTGGCGCTGTAATGGACCCTGTCAAAATTGGAAACCATTTTACGGGTTCGTGAAGCGGTCGATGAATCGAGCTCCAGGTCCCAACGATCGGTGGTGGAGTCGCCACCAGCAGCACTGTAACGGGACGTTTATTAAGGTGCAAGAACCCGAAAAAGCTATCAAGCAAAAAAAGGGTTCTAATACTATTTCACAAATAGCCGATATACGATCGTACTTTAAGAATAAAGGTGATAACATAAATCTTCTTTAGATGTTTACTTTTTGCCACCAAGGAAGAGAAATACTTACCAATATGTTTGTATTCGTATTATGAATTGATACTTATGTATAATATTTTTTAGATAATCAAACCAATGAAAAGAACGAACCTTCATGTTCAAGTAAAAAACCGGAATCAACCTTTGTCCCATTCACCGGTGCAGGCCATAAATTAGATCAAAACCAAGAAAAATCACCGCATTCCATTGAAGAAGAAGTGCGCAATGTTTGGGCCAACAAATATCCCAGAAAGCGGCCACTGGAAGCCAAAATCGATGAGGAGATCGAAGCCAAAAAACAATCTGTTGTTGTTATCGATGAAGAAAATGATTTCATACCAAAAACCTGTTTTATATGTAACATGACAATTGAAGATGATCTCAACACTCATTTGGAAATATGTGCCAGTATTTTCGATGAAAAAATCGACGAAAATGATGCGATTGGGATAAATGATTCAAAAATTAATGATGAAGATGTTACGATTGTTGAAAAGCCACTAGAAGTGATTGATTTGGTGGATCAAGATGAAAGTAATTGTGATACAAATGAAAAGAATGATGGTCTAGTCGATTGTCCGTGTTGTCCACTGAGAATTAGAATAGAAGAAATCAATGAACACTTGGACGTTTGTATGATGGAAAATGAATAGGAAATCTTTTGAAATTGTTTTAGAAAATCATTACGCTTAGCTGATTTAATCTCAAATTATTATAGAGGCGCATAAATTTTTTTGGAATTGTAATGCACATCGGTGATTAATCATGTGGATTATATTTGAAGATTTATACTATTTTTGTACAGTTTTTTATGATATTTAATAGTTTTTTGAAAATCAATTTATAATATATTGAAACTTTTGTCTAAAGAAATGATGAAATTATGTGATTTAAATAATAAGAATTATTTGTTTTTGTACTGTTAAAAGAATTTAAGAGAAACAATGATTGGGGTGCGTTTTATTTATTGGTTTTATTTATTTATTAGTCAGGAACATTAAATTTGTTGCAACAGAATGATGTAATTCCTGGAAAAGAGTTGGTCAAGATCATTTTGGATCATCCAAAAAAAATGAAGCTGCAATTTTGTATGTCGATTTATTCACTGATAAGCAAGTGCATTTTATGATGAATTTGGTGCAAAGTGATCATAAATATAAAATGGACTAGTCATCAAAAGAAAGGGGTTTTTAAGTAGATATTTTCAATGGATTATTTGTCTAACGAAAACGTCAAAAACGAGGTTCAATTCATTGATGAAATGAAGGAATGGGAAGTCAATTTTCAAGAAACCGGTTGATTGCGTAGAAGTTTAACATTTTTTTTATTGTTTTAAAAGAAATTTCATTGATATCTATGTAAAAATGACGTTGAAATTCTACATAGCGGTTGGCAAGTTTTCTGGTTATAAACGTTTGATGCAGGTCATATTTTTCTTTAAAAAATAAATAAAACATACTTCTTTCGGTCGGTATGTTTTATTGGATCAAAATTAAACGTTTTGGGATTATTTTGAAGCAAATTTCAATGAAATTCATCACGGAATTAAGTTGGAATCGTGCATGTCGGAATGGACAAGTTTTAGCTCGGAACTCTGATCTTTTATGGAATATTTCTAGTTTTAAGAAGGTTTCAAGCTTTTTATATATTATTGAAATGGTTTCCATTTTAAAAGTTAGGCTTTTTACCAACTTTTGATGAGCCCCTTTGATATACTTCTTAAAAGTAAACCAAATCCATTGAATCTGCTGCATTACGGTACTGCCTATATGACCTTAATACCGACTTGTAAATATAAGTTATTACTTAAAAAATAACTTCGTTTTATGTAATTTAAACTTAACATAATGATTAAGAAGTAAATAATCTTTATATGTTTCAAACTTTACTCTATTTGGTATATTAAAAGGGGTTTTAAGTATATATTTTCAATGGATCATTTGTCTAACGAAAACGTCAAAAACTAGATTCAATTCATTGATAAAATGAAGTAATAGGACGTCAATTTTAAAGAAACTGGTTTATTGGGTAGAAGTTTAACATTTTTTTTATTGTTTTCAAAGAAATTTCATTGATATCTATGTAAAAATGACGTTGAAATTTTACGTAGCGTATGGCAAGTTTTTGGTTATAAACGTTTGATGCAGGTCGTATTTTTCTTCAAAAAATTAAATAAAACATACTTTTTTCGGTCGGTATGTTTTATCGGATCAAAGTTTAACGTTTTGGGATTATTTTGAACCAAATTTCGTTGAAATTCATCACGGAATTAAGTTGTAATCGTGCATGTCGGAATGAACTGGAATCACAACATGTCCTGGACATGTTTTAGCTCGGAAAACTGATATTTTATGAAATACTTCTAGTTTTAAGAAGGTTTAACCTTTTTAGATATTATTTGAATAGTTTCCATTTTAAAAGTTAGACTTTTTGAGCCCCTTTAATATACTTTTCTTAAGTAAATCAAATGCATTGAATCTGCTGTATTACGGTAGTGCCTATATGACCTATATGCCGACTTGTAAATATAACAGTTATTACTTAAAAAAATAACTTTTTTGTGTGTAATTTAAACTTAACATAATGATTAAGAAGTAAATAGTCTTTATGTATTTCAAGCTTGACTCAATTAGGTATATTATAACATAAAATCATAGCTGCCACTAATCTTTTCCTTGTATATTGATACACCAATTTATCAAAGCGATAAAAGCATCGACGACTCATAAAATCAATTGCATTATTTGTATGTTAAATGGGAAAATATAAATCAACAAACTTTGGGTTCTCAGCAGGGGTTAATAAAGTTGACTTGTTTTCAATTAAATAATTAAAATTCCAGCCATTTTAAAAACAAACATCACAGCAACAGTTCCCCCATTGAAAATACAAACATAAACTAATTATTATCTTTTAAAAAGAATGGCACAGTGCATGATTTAAATATAATTTATAATAACAAGAAAGCGAAAAAAAAATAAATAATAAAATAAAATGTTGATGATGATGATGATGAGATAACCGAAGTGGGGACGCACCATTGTCATAAATGCAGATAATTTAAGTCATAAAAGTCAGAGATCTTCGACCAAAAGATCGATACGTAACGTTTCGATTTACGCATTGTGCGGAACAATGGTGAATTTATTGCTCTATTTTTAACATTCTGTCGTTAATTGCGTATTAATTGTAAGTCAATAACAAGTTTGTTTCAATATTTGAAGAGAAGAAGATTTCCAAACACCACATTAGACTAGGGAGTGGTAAACATACATACTCTCAAATAAAGTTTGTGACATAACCTGCAAAAAATGGCGTAGCTTTTTGTCGGTTTCTATCGCTCGAATTGTCCTAGTGTCGCGTTAAATTTGCGGATAAAGCCTGCGGCATGGATTCGTCGTTTAGTTTAGGTGAGTTTTTCGATCGGGTGTAATGTTTTCGGGGATGTTTGGCGTCGGTGGTCGTTCCACGTCCACCTGTTGCTTCCCGAAGGAATTGTATTGGTCGTTTTGAAACTTGGGGATTTGTTATTATTAGATTTCGGTTTATCGGAATGCCGCTGATATATGTAATCTTCTTTCAGATGAGAGTGGTGACGTGCAGAGGAAAGCTTTTACCAAATGGATTAATTCGTATTTGGCCAAGGTATTTGACATTACTTTTATTATTTTCCACACCATGTAAAAGTCACATTGTCACGGGAATATTGACAAATAATATGTTTTAAACGGAAAATTTTGAGTTGAGCACTTTTTTTATGCACTAAAAGAGTTCCTAGGAACATTCTAGCATGTTTTTTTTACAATGAAAGATCAAGAAATGTTTGGTTTTCAGACCTTCCGGAAAGTGATTCATACATTGTTTACTACAGCGTATTTTTGTATAAAACTAGCCAAATTAACTGCATTTTCTGATAAATATTGAAATTATATTCAATATGAATCTATATTCCTAATGCTAATTAATCAATGAGTGGTTAATATCCATGTCTTACTTTCCAATTTTTCGAATGCTTGTTTTTCGCAAATAATTCTATTTTTACATATTGAAATACTTTCTTGGAGTCCATGGAAGTTTCTTTAGAATAACTGGAGACTATTCTACTAATTTTCATTTAAAAAAAAGGCATTAAAGGTTGTACACAAAGTGCATCTTAGTTTGATTAATTTATGCAAATAATTACGTAATTAATTATGGAAAATCCATGACCCTAAATTTAAGAAACTTAATACGTAAAAAACCCGACTATTATCTATTTAAATTCAATGAAAACATTCTATATTAAATCTTGTTTGTTTTTTCTTTCTGTTTTAGACCAACGATCATTTGGTGAACGATTTATTCGTCGACTTGAAAGATGGAACACGTTTACTTTCCTTGCTTCAAATTCTTACTGGAAAACAATACGTAAGACCTAAAAATAAGTTGGATTATTTTTTTAAGATTATATTTATAATACATAGAATATGAAACCCATATTTTGATGGTGAAAACATGTCGATCGTTCGGCAAAATTAAAGCCTCTTTTTTTGGACAAAATTTGGCCTAAAATGATTCGGAAACTCTGCGCCCTTGGAAAATAAAGTTTTACGCGAATTTAGCAAACCAAAAAGAGTTTCGGGGAACAAATTGTGCTCCACCAACAACTAAAGTTGGAAGACCATTTAGGAACAAATTTCATTGACGTTTATGTAAAATTGGGACTTTTTTTCCGGCTTGCCGGATGGAAAATATTAAGTTAATAAATTCCTCGTTTATTTGTGTAGAAAAAATTAATTGGAAAAGGATTTCTTTTGAATAGTTTGCCCTAATAATAAGTTTGAGTAAAATGTCAGAAAATTATAAGTCAAGTTATATATAGTTTATGCAACCAGCCATACAGATGTGTACAATATTGCCTACACACAACTGTACCTAAAACAGCTATTTTAATGATTATTTTCGGTAGAAATATATTTATTTAAACAATTTTTGGTAGAAAGAAAAATAATAAACTCTGAAATAATAGAGTAGAGAAAAAAGCGTCTCAAAAAAGGTAAATTTTAACGGCATTAAAATCGATTCAAATTTGAGTATATTATTGTTATTGTTGTTATTGATTGTTAAAAATCTTTGTACTTATACAGCGCTAATCGACTGCGACTAGTACTTACATGTGATTGTCTATGGATTGAATGCACTTATTGCAACCATATGCAGATTGTGCAATTTATTTGAAAATAAAATAAATAAAAAATCGGATAAATTGTAGTTTGTAGATTACGAGAAGAAAGAAAGGGAAGTAATCCTGTTTATAATTCTTTTTGAAGTCAAAATTCTTTAGCGAAGCTATGAAAAAAGATGATTTTTCTTTTTCAAGTGGTTTTCCGGGTTTTGGGATTAGTATTGTTTTGGCTACCTTCCAGAAGAGAGGAAAGTATTCTACTCCGATTAAATAGTTGTGTTAAATAAAATAGAACTTTTTTAGATAGATATTTTATGATTGTAATAGAAATAAGGCCAAAACCAGGCGCTTTTTTTGTTGAGAATACTTTATATACTTCATTAGTTGTAAATTTATTTCGAGGAAGTTCTACTTGGTCCAAGGGATGCTTAGGGTAATGGATAATATCCGTTTTATTAATATGAATTAATGAAATATTAATTTGGTTGGATTTGGAACTTATCGAAAAAAAATCGCTCCAAGAACTAATCAAATACACAATCCCATATAATATTTTTGCAAATTTCTCAAGTTTGGCGTATCGTATATGAATCATTTTTACTTTAAAATGTAGCAAATTAAACACTCTACAAAAAGTGTCATGCCAATTTTTTCATTTACATCCACCATTTTTGAATAATTTCACAAAATATTAATTACCAATTAACTTTTTTACTATAAGTCTTTGAAACTTGTTATTCATTTGTTTTAACAAAAAACTGATGGAAACAAAAGTTGTTGATAATTTTATAACAAACAAATTAGCTCCTTGGTTTTTTCTTGTACGGTGATCCCAAACGAAGATACAAGCCCAAATTGGAATATAGTTTTAAAAAAATCCGATTAACATGACACAAAGCTGAAGCTCTAATGTCTTTGGTGACATTTAGTCCAGTAATTAGTGCAGCATTTTTATTTATTAAAAATTAAGGTGTTACCAATGAAAAACATGTGGCCTTTGAAATTAAAATCTTTAATTTGGTTGGATGTGGAACTGGAAAAAAATTGCTAAAATTGCTTCTTTTCGACTCTTTTTATCGGCATATTTGATTTTTACCCAAAGCTTTACTTCATTATTTCATTAAAGTTTGTAATTTTTTATGTTTTTCATTAAAATTTTTTAATTATGGATAGTTAAACAGAAAATAAGCATTGGGAAAAAAATACACATACGTATAGGCAATATACGACACATGTGTACGAATGGTTGCATACACTTAAAAATGATAATTATCCCTTTACGATCCAATTTTACGGAAGCATTTGATTTAGCTTTGGATAAGTATATATATTATTGGGGAAATAAAAAGTTCTATCCTTCGTTCACCTGTAAATTGAATTTTCTGGTTTTTAAATTAAAAATTTCCCATCAAATAGTTTCCAAGAACTAATCAAATACACAATCCCATTTAATATTTTTGCAAATTTCTCAAATTTGGCATATCGTATATGAATCATTTTTACTTTAAATTGTGGCAAATTAAATGCTCTACCAAAAGTGTCATGACAATTTTTTCATTTAAATCTACTATTTTTGAATAATTTTATAAAATATGCACTGTACAAATTAACTTGTCTACTGTAGGTCTTTGAAACTTGTTATTCATTTGTTTAAACAAAAAAGTGATGAAAACAAAAGTTGTTGATAATTTTATAACAAACAAATTAGCTCTTTGGTTTTTTCTTGTACGGTGACCCCAAACGAAAATACAAGCCCAAATTGGAATAGAGCTTTAAAAAAATCCGATTAACACTTCACAAAGCTGAAGATTTATCATAATTATCTTTTTTTTTTGTCTTAAGAAACGTGAAAAGGGGCACATGCGAGTTCATCACTTGAACAACGTTAATAAAGTGATCCAAGTGCTCGAATCCAATGGGGTCAAGTTAATTAATATTAGCAGTGAAGCCATTGTTGATGGAAATGAAAAGCTCACGTTGGGCTTAATTTGGAGTATGATTTTACGATGGTCCGGTGACCGTTTACAGTCGTTGGTCTCCGACCATCAACATTCCAGTCTAGAACGTGCCCTACTCACCTGGTGTCAGCGCAGTGTTAAAACCTACCAAGATGTCGACATCAAAAACTTTACGACCAGCTGGTCGGACGGATTGGCTTTTTTGGCGTTGCTTCATAAATGGAGACCACATACATTCGATTATAATGAGACGATAAAGTTGGCGCCGATAAAACGGTTGGAGAAGGCTTTTAAAATTGCCCAGGAACAACTACAAATCGATGCGTTGTTGGATCCGGAAGGTTGATTTAATTGAAGGATTTGTAAAGTTTGGGGATTAAATTTTGATTTGTTTTAGATGTTAACACGTCAACGCCTGATAAAAAGTCGATTATGATGTATATTATGTGCTTATTTCAAGTATTATCCAATGGAGAAGATGTTATTTTAGAGGGAGAACCAAGCGTTGCAGAAGTATGTAAAAAAAATCAATCTGGGTCAAAAAAATCGATTATTTTTTTTTACAAGTGACACGGAAAAATGGGTTGCTAGACACCTTAAAAAAATTCTCACCAAGTATGAGCTCTTAATTTTAATAAGAAGATCCTCTGCATCGCAGTTTTGTATTTTTTTCTCAGTCCAATAGAAAACAATTCATACCTCATCATTTATCGATTGTACAGAAAAATGTTCTGATAGAATTTTTTAGGAAATTTAATGCTCTACAAAAAAGGTATCTTATATTTTTTCCGTAAGCCTCACCATTTGAAAGATATTAAGGATTTAATTTTGATTATTTTAAGAGACAAATTTCATTTTTGTTTATGAATTTTATAACTCGACAATAAATGACTCTTATACAATGCGCAATACAAATTTTTGTTGGAAATTAATTGCTCTATAAAAATGGTTTCTTATGTTTTGGCGATTAAATTAACCGTTCAAAAGATATTCATCATCAAACTTTCATGTGTGCAGGGTTTTAAAAATTTTTGATGAGATATTCGAAACATTTCAATTTAATTTATAATTTTTGAGAAAATTTACACGAATTTTAGTTTTTATCAACTGAAAGACTTCAAATTATTTTTCAACTTTTTTTATTTACTGAAATATATCATAATATATGTATAATGAAAACTTTACTTTCTTTATTAATAAATATTTAACTAAGCGATAAATAATGTACAATTTATTTTTTTTAAATGGAGGCAAATAAACTAAAGCATAAAAAAAAAGTTGAAAAATATTTTGAAGTTTCTTAGTTGATAAAAACTAAAATTCGTGTAAATTTTCTCAAAAATTATAAATTAAATTGAAATTTTTCGAATATCTCATCAAAAACTTTTAAAATCCGTACACATGAAAGTTTGATGATGAATATCTTTTGAATGGTTAATTTAATCGCCAAAACATAAGAACCCATTTTTATAGAGCAGTTAATTTCCAACAAAAATTTGTATTACGCATTGTATAAGAGTCATTTATTGTCGAGTTAAAAAATTCATAAACAAAAATGAAATTTGTCATAAAATAATCAAAATTAAATCCTTAATATCTTTCAAATGGTGAGGCTTACGGAAAAAATATTAGATACCTTTTTTGTAGAGCATTAAATTTCCTAAAAAATTCTTTCAGAACATTTTTCTGTACAATCGATAAATGATGAGATATGAATTTTTTTCTATTGGACTGAGAAAAAAATACAAAACTGCGATGCGGAGGATCTTCCTATTAAAATTAAGAGCTTATACTTGGTGAGAATTTTTTAAGGTGTCTAGCAACCCAATTTTCCGTGTCACTTGTAAAAAAAATAATAATCGATTTTTTTTATCCACCCTAATGTAAAGGGTCTAGCAGGATCCACATGACGAGTTGGCCCCCAAATAGGAACCTATGTCGAAACTTATGCCAAAATATCGGCTTGATATACAAACACATTTTATATAAATTTCGCGACCAAATTCCTCGTTGACCTGGAGATATGGGCAAAAATGTTCCTCCCCCTTCTCTATTTTTCAAAGTTATATATCTCAAAAACTAGTTCAGCTAGAGAAGTGAAACCAACGCGAGGCTTTAGATGATTTTACAGAGTATATCGTATATTTTTTTGAAATTTTTAGAAAAAAAAATTATACAAAAAAAATCGAAAAAACAAATGAAATATTTTTTTTTATTGTGTTCTCTGAAAGTGACAAACACGAAAAAAATATATTTTATGTTTCTACATGAGCACTATAATTCATAAAAATTACGAGAAAAAATAGTTGGTGCAACACCTTGAAAAAAAATGAAATATGATTTACGTCTAATAGTATACCTCGGTTTTATTTTTTTTCGAAGTGTTTCACCAACTTTTTTTTTCACAAAACTTCATTAAAAAATAGGCCACAAACAGGAGCAAAACATATATTATTTTCATAATTGTAAGTCTAAGGAAACAAAAAAAATATTTTTTTTTTGTTTTTCTATATTTACTCTTAAGATGATTACTTTCAAGATCAAAATAATTGATCCCAAAAGAAAAAAAAACAACTAGTGTTCAATTTTTATTAAAATATGAATAAAAAAAAATTATCGTCACTGTTATAATTTATTACAATTGGAATATTATGAACCTAAAATAATTTAATTAGTATCTCGTAGGACACAGATTTTTGGATAATTATTGTTCATTATTTTTCATATGAAAAATAACAAATAAAAGATGTTGCATGAGAACAATATCCCACTGTAAAGTTTCTATTGGAGGACCACAGGAATAACGGAAAATACTGTTGCAAATCTTTACCATTCGAAATATAATTATTGTATATTTAGTTATACATATGACTTGATTTTACTTTACCCTAATGATATTATGTGCTTTTACACATTGTTTTAAAATATTATTTGATAGTTCATTTATTCGCCCACTTTAGGTAGAACCTGTAAAAATTTTGGTATGAACCAATAAATAATATCCTAAGCTAAACCAAGAAAACCAAGTAATTCAGATGCCATCAATATGTACTCAGAATTAATTGGAGACGCATAGTATTCCAGTTATAATAAATTATAACAGTTAGGATAATTTTATTTTATTCTTATTTCAATAAAAATTGAACACTAGTTGCTTTTTTTTTCTTTTGGGATCAATTATTTTGATCTTGAAAGTAATCATCTTAAAAGTAAATATAGAAAAACAAAAAAAAAAAAATTTTTATGTTTCCTTAGACTTACAATTACGAAAAAAATATATGTTTTACTCCTTTATGTGACCTATTTTTTATTGAAGTTTGGTGAAAAAAAAAGTGGTGAAACACTTCGAAAAAAAAATAAAACCCAGGTATACTATTAGGCGTTGATCACATTTAATTTTTTTTCAAAGTGTTGCACTAATTATTTTTTCTCGAAATTTTTATGAGTTATAGTGCTCATGTGGAAGCATAAAATATATTTTTTTCGTGATTGTCATTTTCAGGGAACACATTGAAAAAAAATATTTCATTTGTTTTTTCGATTTTTTTTGTATAATTTTTTTTTTCTAAAAATTTCAAAAAATTATATGATATACTCTGTAAAATCGTCTAAAGCCTCGCGTTGGTTTCACTTTTCTAGCTTAATTAGATTTTGATATATATAACTTTGAAAAATAGTCATGTGGAGGGGCATTTTTGTTCATATCTCCAGGTCAACGAGGAATTTGGTCGCGAAAATGTGTTTGTATATCAAGCCGATATTTTGACATAAGTTTTCGACATAGGTTCCTATTTGGAGGCCAACGTGCCATGTGGATCCTGTTAGACCCTATGGAGTTTTTTTTTTTTAACTTTTATTTTAATTTTTTTAAGGAGTCAGAAGTAAATACGGCTCGTTTAAGTGTCAGTGGATTGGATTCTCGACCGTTAAGTATTTTAAGTCATGCTTCAGTTGAATTAGGCGGATATCAAACGGCTTTGGAAGATGTACTCACGTGGTTGTTGGCTGCCGAAGATCAACTAGCTCAACAAAATAATCAACTTTCGAATCAATTGTCGGAGTTGAAGGAACAATTTCACAAGCATGAAGCCTTTTTATTACAATTAGCTGGTAAATTATATGGGAAAGATCTATTTTTTCCGGTGTGATTTTTTAAATGATTTTTGTAGGACAACAAGATGGAGTTGGGGCTGTTTTGACGGAGGGTGCACGATTGTTGGATGATCCTGGATTGCATCCGGAGGAAGCCAATGAAATTCGTATACAAATGAATTTGTTAAATGCAAGATGGGAACGTCTTCGACTTAGTGCATTGGAACGCCAAGCTAATATTCATACAGCCTTGCGTACGGAACAACGTAAACGATTGGATAATCTACGAAAGTGGTTGACGAGAGCTGAAGAACGAATGACCGAAATTGTTGTTGCCCCATTAACGCAAAGGATTCGGAAACATGCATTGTTGCAACGCGATATTGATGAGCAAAAAGAATCGGTTGAAATGTTGACTGATATTGTGATAATCGTGGATGATACGGAATCGGATGATGAGTATACTGCTTTGGAAGATGAATTAACGGCGTTGGGCGAACGTTGGGCCCATGTTTGTTCGTGGTCCCAACAACAACAAGAACGGCTACGAACGTGGACCAAATACACGGAAAAACGGGACCAAGAACGTGCATGGTTGGACCGCAGAGAAAAGACATTGAAGCACATGGAAGCCAATCCAGCCACGGAAATTGCTGAAGTTCTTGTCCAGTAAATTCCTTCAAAATACATCATTAATTACCATTAATAATTTGCCACTTTTTGTATGTTTTAGAATCAAGAAATTGCAGGTTTTAAAACGTGAATTGGACGATGAACAAATTCGTTTGGAAAAGCTGCAAAATGATATTTTGTTGCTGATAAAGCAGGATGGACCGATGGCTAATAAAACCAGTGCCGAACTGCAAAGTTCGGTGGAAACTTTATTCGATCGTTGGGATGCTCTAAATCAAATCGTAGAAATTCAAGCGACTAGGGTGAGTAGACAATCATTGTTAAAGAACCAGGAGATCATTGATTTAGTAAAATGATACAAAAAAATCAATTGAAACCAATTTAATTTCGTAGATCTCCAATTCCGGATTTGAAATCAACTTATCGAAACGCGAAGAATCGCATTTCGGTTCAATTGGCTCCAGCAGCCAGTGGGAATTACGCACGGGGACCGACGTTAACAGTTCCAAAGAGAGCAAAAAACCTCGACTAGGTGAATCATTCACCGAAGCCGAAGAACACTTATCGAACATCAAAGATTGGATTCAACATGTTGATGAAAAGTGTGGAATATCCAAAGGTTCTGCATCGCCTGCCGTTGCTCTTTCGCCCGAAGAGCACCTCGCATGGTACAAATCAACGATTGACGACTTAGAGGAAAAGAAAAACTTACTGCATTCCCTTATCGACGAACAAAGCGTCTCCAACGAGTTCAGTAACGAATGCAAGCAAAGTTTAAACGACATCGAAAACATGTTGCACAATTGGATGCAAAAATACGAACACCTAATCAATCTAAAACGAGACTTGAACGATTTAAACGACTACATCACAGAGTCCAACAAATTTCTACTCGACTCCCAAAAGCGAATAAATCCCGTGAAACTTAGCTACTACGTCGAGGAGAATAAACGCCGCGAAGACGAATACGAAACATTGCAACCAAAAGTGTCGAAAATCAATACGATTTTCAATGAATTAAACGACAGCGGCGTGGTCGATAGTTCACTGAAAGATGAACTAAAGAAAGTCAATCTAGATTGGCAACATTTGAAAGATGATTTCAGCGATAATCGTTTGCGGTTGAAAGACATAGCGGAGAATGTGGAACAGTTCGAGAAGCAAATTGTTGAGTTGTTGGAGTGGATTGAAAATTTGGAAAAGGAACTGCCCAAGTTGAGTGCATCGATTGACACGTCGGCACAACTCTTCCAGCTGAAAACGCGGTATCAATTGGCCAGAGATAAGTGCGACTCGCGACGTGAAGACTACAAATATATTGAAACTTTAGGTAAATTTTAGTGTTTATTTTGTTGGATTTACCAACTGAATTAGTTACTAGTTATGTTAGGGGTTGCAAAAGTGGTTGATATGGACCCTTTGGAGTCCATTTAACATTATTTGGAAGTCATTTAATTTAGAAAGTCGAAGACAAAACATTTCTTAAGATTTTCAAATGATGCACTTTAATAACCATTTAAAATTTTCTTTTAAACTTTTCTTTATTAGGTTTTCTTTAAATTACTTGTATAAGGGTTGTGGGATTTCCCAACTTATGTAGGGGTCTATGATTAAAGAAATTTGGCATCCTTTAAACAATTTGTTTGTAAGAATGAAATATTTAATATAGTTTGTCCCAAATTATGTTTCTACTAAAACCTCTGCAATTTTTCGCAAAGTGGTTGATTTAGACTTCTTGGGGTCGATGTAACAATATTTAGGGGTTCTTTTTTTGTCTAAAAGATGGATTGGGGGTTGAAAGAACAACATTATTTATGCCAAAAACATATCCTCATCCGTGTATGTCATTACATTTAAAAAATCATAGAATAAATGTACAAACACTGATTGTTTTCTTAAAATTACTTTTATAGGGGTTGTGGGATTTCCCAACTTATGTAGAGGTCGATGGTTAAAGAAATTTGCGCCCCTTAAACAATTTGTTTGCAAGAATGAAATATTTAATATAGTTTTCCGCAAATTATGTTTCCACATAAAACCTATGCAATTTTTGGCAAAGTAGTAGATTTAGATCTTTGGGGTCGATTTAACAATATTTAAGGGTTCATTTAGTCTAAAAGATGGATTGGGGGTTGAAGGGAAAACATTTCTTATGCCAAAAACAAATTCCGCGTCCGTGTATGTAATTACATATTAAAAATCATAGAATAAATGTACAAACATTGATAGTTTTCTTAAAATTACTTTTAAAGGGGTTGGGGGATTTCCCAACTTATGTAGGGGTCGATGATTAAAGAAATTTGGCATCCTTTAATGAAATATACGAAATATTTATATTCTGCACTTATTTATTATAGTTTCCGCAAATTATGTTTCTACATAGTATTTTAACGTTTTTTTTGTTGATTCGTATTGGATTTACCAACTAAATTAGTTACTTGTTATTTTAGGGGTTGCCAAAATGGTTGATATGGACCCTTTGGGGTCCATTTGACATTATTTGGGAGTCCATTTAATTTAGAAGGTCGAAGAGAAAACATTTCTTAAGATTTTTAAACGATGCACTTTAATAACCATTTAAAATCATAAAATAAATGTAAAAACATTGATAGTTTTCTTTAAATTACTTGTATAGGGGTTGGGGGATTTCCCAACTCATGTAGGGGTCGATGATTAAAGAAATTTGCGCCCCTTAAACAATTTATTTGCAAGAATGAAATATTTAATATAGTTTTCCGCAAATTATGTTTCTACATAAAACCTATGCAATATTTGGGAAAATGGTTGATGGTCTTCGTCTTGGAATCGATTTAACAATAATTAGGGGTTCATTTAGTCTAAAAGATGAATTGGGGGTTGAAGGAAAAACATTTCTTATGCCAAGAACATATCCTCATCCGTTTATGCCATTACATATTAAAAATCATAGATTAAATGTACAAACATTGGTGGTTTTCTTTAAATTACTTCTATAGGGGATGATGGGGGATTTCTAAATTTATTTAGGGGTCGATGATTAAAGAAATTTGGCATCCCTTAATTCTTTTTTCAAACATTTTATTTGCAAGAATCAAGTATTTAATATAGTTTCCGCAAATTATGTTTCTACATAAAACCGATGCAATATTTGGCAAAGTGGTTTATTTAGACTTCTTGGGGTTGATGTAACAATATTTAGGGGTTCATTTAGTCTAAAGGATGAATTGGAGGTCGAAGGGAAAACATTTCTTATGCCAAGAACATATCCTCATCCGTGTATGCAATTACGTATTAAAAAATCATAGAACAAATTTACAAACTTGATGGTTTTCTTTAAATTATTTTTACAGGGGATGATGGAGGATTTCTAAACTGATTTAGAGGTCGATGATTAAAAAAATTTGGCACCCCTTAATGAAATATTTATCTTCTCCACTTATTTATTATAGTTTCCGCAAATTATGCCTCTACATAAATCCTTACCAATTTTTTAGGTCAAAAACTTCTTTCACAATACGATAACGACGATTTACAAGGGTTGTACACCAAATTAACGGAACAATGGAATCGAATAGTGAACGAAGCGCAAAATAGCTTGAAACTTTTGCAAGATGCGTCCAATCGTTACGGCCAATTTCGATCGTTGGCCGCCCAACAAGCCGACTGGTTAGATCGTCTGGAACGACGTTTGGCGCGCTCTTCTCCATCAGCGGTTGACGCCGAAGACATCTCCGAAGAATTAGGCGTACGATAATGCAAAATGCTATGAAAGAAATATACGACATAATTACTTTTCAGGACCTGGAGAATTATATCGGAAGTGAGGCGGAAGAACGTGTGGAAATGTTGAAACAAGCTGCAAAGCAGCTGGAAACTAGCGGAGTAATGGTTGAGACGGTCCACGGCGATCTATTGACGGTAACCAATCGATGGGAACGTCTTCGAGATCAAGCGACAGAAAGAGCTGCCCAACTGGAACGATCCGTGGATGAGGCGCAACAATCTGAAAGTATGATCCTGCAATTTCAGGCTTGGCTGGATCGCACCGATGCCATGTTGTCGGCTCGAGTTGATAATGATCTAACGGCTGATGATCTTCCCGATGATGATCAGGTAAACCACCTAAAACTAGGTAGTTATTTCTTATTACATTGATAATATTTTTAGATATTATCGCAAGAGTTTGATGCTCAAGATGATGCGCTGAAGGAGATGAAACATCAGGTGGAGCTTCTGCAACAGGATGGGAAGCAGGAAGCCGCTTCGCGGCTTCACGACCAAGTGGTTTCTTTGCAAACTCGGTTTGATTTTGTTAAACGTACGTATGAGAAATTTCGGCGTACGGATTGCGTGGAGGCGCGATTATCGCGCGCTCTTCGTCAGCTGCGAGATGTTAGCGATGCGTCGTGTCTTCTGGAACCGGCGTCAGCCGACGTGGAAGGCATCGAAGGTCAATTGAAACACTGCATGAAGTTTTATCGCACACTTAGTGAAATCAAAGGAGAAATCACTGATATCATTAAGGTGGGACGAAAAGTTGTTGAAGATCGAGCCGTGGCTGATCCGGAGAATTTGTCGACACGAATTGATGGTCTGAAGGAGTTGTATAACAATCTTGGGGCTCAAATTACATCGGCCAAACAAACGTTGGAACGAGCTTTGAAATTATTGCGTGGCATTCACAAAACCAATTCGGATTTGTTGGAATGGTTGGATTATAATGAGAATACGTGCGATTGGAATTTGTTGGTGGAGGTGGAGGTGACGTTGAAGACTTTGTTGGACGATTATGATAAGTTTAGTAAAATGTGCGATCCGGTTTATTCACATAGTTTGAAGGAATGTATTGGTAATATTAAAAGTCGCTGGGAAAAATTGCAATCGCATAGAAATGTGGCTCAGTGGTTGGATCGTGTTGAGGCCAGTTTAACTAATGCCTCACCAGGTCAATTGGCGGAAATTGATAAGGAAATGTTGGCACAAAAATTGTTGCAAGACGACACCACGTGGCCGCAATTGTTGAAAGATCGTTGGGCCGCGGTTTATAAACTTACCAAGGTATTTATTACAAATAAATGTTATGTTTTTTGGGATTTGTTCGCTTCTCGCTGCTTATAATCTTCAGGTGTTTTCGGTGACCGGGTTCCGGGTTTTCCCGTAAATTGCTTTGTAGAAATTGTTCTGTCTTTTCTGTAAATGTGTTTGTCTTGGTGGTGTTTTTTTTTTTTTGTGAAGAAAACCTGTCACGTTTTCACTATTTTCCAGACATCTGATGAGGGTGGGCAACGCGAAGCGAATGCAACAAATCTCCGTTGTGCCGAGCCCATGGAAACCGATAGCGAGACATTTAATCTTGTGGCAAACAGCAGTTTGTTTTCACAAATTTCCCATATGACCGATGCAAATATTGATGCCCAGAAAAGTTTAGACACCCGGCATGTAAATTCGCACGATGATGATGATTTGTGTAAAGTGGTTGAGATCAAAGAAAAAGAAACCTCGAAACCGTGTTCAACGGTGGTGGAAGTGGCACCAGCTGTTATACTTCCATCGCCCGAGCATGCGGTCGAAATGGTTGAAATTTTCGAGACTGAATCAACCGAAAGTTTAACGGAGGCGGACGATAGTAAATTGAGTAGAGTGGTTGATGAGCAGGGCAATTATAAATCGGTTGTAAGATTTATAAGTTTAATTTTTTTTGGGTTGGGTGGTAAAATTTACACGTTGTTTTTTTTGTAGGATCGATATAATGCTCGAGCCGTTGGAGATTTGGACGACCCGCACGATTTAACACATCATAAATCACCGCCATTGACCACGGAAATCATTGAATTTGAACGAAATGCCCATCAGATGCTTGTCCGCATGGATAATGTCTTCGAAACTACAAAAAATGTCATCAAAGAAACAGATCCCGGACGTCGAATTGAGGTAAAAGCATTGATTTACATTTTTTTGTAATAATCGAAAATATTTGCAGATGTTAAAAGCAGAATTGAGTTTATTGGCGCCCGATGCCGCGTCTTTAATTAGTCGTGGCGATAGTTTGGTGTTAACTTTACATGCACTGCATCCTGGTCGGGCGGAACGTCTTCGTCTTGATCTACTAACGCGGCTGCGGAATGGCTGGACGAAAATACGAGAGGAGACCGAAATCCAACGACAACGGGCATTGAAATCTCAAAATAATTACGACGAATTTCGTATTTTGTTGCGGTCCGTACAAGAATGGTTGGAACCAGTTCCTGGACGAATTGCGTTGGCTAACAACCACGAAGGACAGCTGAAAGTAAATCAATTCCCAAAAGTCTAATTTTCTTTCTAAATTTCCTGAAATTTCAGCAATTGAAGGAAGAATTTTCCGTCAAAGGGCGTGAAGTTGATCGATTGATTCAACTGTGCGAACAATTGTCGGCCAATAATGTGGGATTTGCAAGTGATGAATTAAATATTGTGTTGGATTCTTGGCGGAAATCAACGGATGAAGTACGCAATTTGTATCCATTGTTGAAGAGCAAAGAAAAATTCAGTTCCAGCAACGATAAAGTAAGTTTTTTTAACCATTAACTTAACAGGAGTAACATAAAATTTGTTGTGATAAAAGATAAATGATCTCGGTTTTTTTTTTTAAAACGTATTTTACATCAATCATGCAGGGGATCCCATATAACTATTTTTAGATATTAGAGCTATGAACTTTGTGTAAAGAATGTCTTCCGCGTTGTGATTTTAAACGACTTTTTTGTAAATATATCATCTCCGACTTCTTATTATTAAGTTCAAAGCGAAATTTTAACAAGCAAAATCAATGTCTATTTATAAACTATAAATATTGGTAAATGTAGTGAAAATCTCCACCCTTTTCTATGTGTTCTATATATATATGTATATGAGTGTATTCGTGTGGGATATTTATAGATCAGCGTTTTTCAGTTAGTCTGCCAGTTTCGTATTGAAAACGAACTAGTCACAGGTGTTGTTGAGAAATACAGAAATCGCACGTTTTACTGTGTTGAAATATTATTTGTTGCGAATTGCAATTATTTTTTTGATTGGTGGTTTTTGCAGAGTGCATTGTTGTTTGGAGTGGCCGAGAAAGATTCGCCGGTGCATAAGTTTGGGACACATTTAGATCAGTTGATCGAATGGGTGATGGAGACCAAAACGAAAACGAATTTGGCGCAGGAAATTTCGCCACCAACCAAACGGGATGCTGAAATTGAAAAGCTTAAGGTAATCTTAAAGTTTTTACCCAAAAAAAAGAGCATTGGAAATGTTTTACGGGTTTGATGTTCATTAAATCATAGATGATTTTTTGCTGGAAACATTTTCGTGTTGATCTATAACATATTTTCATGTTTTCAACCTTAATTTTTTCGATTTCTTCTTTAAAATTGGGATATCAAATTTACAGGAATCTGTAAAGAGGTCTTCACTTGTAATTTTATACTTTTTTAGGTAGATTAATAGATGATTAATGTACCAATTTAATATTACAAAATTAGTACAAAAGGGGATTTATTAAAAGTTTTTTTTCGTAAGTGTAACTTCTAAAGTTTCAGCAAATCAGGGAATTAAAGTATGCGATTAATAGATGTCTGTGATTAGCCTGATTTCCCCGTTTTTCAGGAAAAACTACCATGAATATCATTTGTTAACTTTATACTTTTTTGGGTAGATTAATAAATGATTAATGTGCCAATTTTACATTATGAAAATTCCAGCAAATCAGGGAATCAAAGTTTTCGATTAATATATGCCCTTGATTAGCCAATTTTTCTGGAAAAACTACTATTAATATCAAATTTTTGGTCTCTAAAATTTTTGTTGGAAATTGAATTTACTACAACTTTAATTCAATACTTTCGGCTGTAAATGCAATATTTTTTACGATAGTACCAACTTTTTAACAAAACTTTACTTTCAATCAATACCTGCTCCTTTTTATTTTCAATTTTCCACTGGAAAATTGCGAAAATAAGTTAATTTGTACAGAAAAATAGGTATTTTTCAGTAAATGTCAGTTACTTTGGTTATAGATAGGCAATGTAAGACAGCTTTGTATTGCTGGTTGCATACACTTAAAATTATTAATAGTTTTAAAATTTTACAAATTTCTCGAGTTTGAGTTAACGTAAACGATTCCTTTAAACGGTAAATTGTAGAAAATTAAATTCTCTACAAAAAATTTAAAGTTCATTTTTTCTTTAAAATCTTCCATTTTTGAATTATTTGCAAAATATTAGCGCTTAATTTCTATGATTATTCTTGAAGGATCTACAACTTGTTATTCATTTGTTTTAACAAAAAAGTGATTAAAACAAAAATTGTTGATAATTTCATTATTTCATAATTAACAAATAAGCTTATATGTATTTTCTTGTGTAGTTATCAGAAATGAAGTTATCAGTGAAAATCCTTTTTTTTCTTCTAAGCTTCGGTTTTTGTATTGTAGATAGACTATTTTTTTCGATTTCTTCTTTAAAATATAGATATCAAATTTACAGGAATCTGTAAAGAGGTCTTCTATTGTAATTTTATATTTTTTTTAGATAGATTAATAAATGATTAATTTACCAATTTTATATTATGAAACAAGTAAAAAAGGGGCTTTATTAAAAATATATTTTTGTGAGTTTAACTTCTAAAATTTCAGCAAATCAGGGAATTAAAGTATACGATTAATTTATGTCTTGGATTGGCACGTTTTCCCATTTTTCAGGATAAATGGGAAAAAATTTTATTCTTTAAAATTTTGGCGGAAAATTGAATTTTCTACAACTTTAATTCAATACTTTCCGCTGTAAATGCAATATTTTTTAAGAAAGTACCAATTTTTTAACAAAATTTTACTTTGAATCAACACTTGATCGTTTTCATTTTTCATTTTCCACCGGAAAATTGCTAAAATAAGTAAAATTGTACAGAAAAGTTGGTATTTTTAAGTTGATGGCAATTACTTTGGTTGTAGATAGGCAATCTAAGACAGCCTTGTATTGATGGTTGCATACACTTAAAATAGTAATAGTTGGAAAATTTTGCAAATTTCTCAAGTTTGAGTTATCGTAAACGATTCATTTTTACATGATAATTGTAGTAAATTAAATTCTCTACAAAAAATGTGCAGTCAATTTTTTCTTTAAAATCCACCATTTTTAAATTATTTGCAAAATATTATCGCCTAAAAACAATTGTACTTTAAAGTTCTATAACTTGTTATTCTTTTGTTTTAACAAAATAATGATGAGAGCAAAAGTTGTTGACAATTTTATGATGAACAAATTGTGTTCTATGTTTTTTCTTGTGTGGTTATCAGAAACGAAGTTAAAAGCAAAAGACTTTTGTAGGCCCCTGTTTTGGATGGGAAAGTGGTGTTAGTATTATTGTAGATAGGCAAGATAAGGCATCATTGTACCGGTGGTTGCATATACTTGAAAATTATTTTTAAATGTGCTTTGGCACATTTTGGTGTTGAAATATTTGTAGAGGGCAAAAGAAGGGTTAAAAGGCTGAGAAAACAGGAAGAAGTTGTAAGGAAAATAGTAAAAATAAAAAAAAAAATCCCCATATAAATTGTTAATATCTGTCAAATAGGCCAAATAGGTAGTGTAGGCGCTAATACCAATAAATATTTGACAACAATCAAATATATCATAAATATATAGTAAAATACTATTAATTTTTATTATGGCTTTTGTCAGTATGGATTCCACATGTTAAGTCCAAAACCAGTTTACTCGTTAGCTAGTATGAAATGCAAATTATTATACTTTTAACTGTTGATATTGAAATAACATAGTAAAAGCTTAAAGTCCAAAATATGAACCTGATAATGGCAGTGATAAATATGTCTTTCAAGAATTTAGAACCAGTTTAAGATATTTATTATTTGTTGTCAATTATAATTACATTATCACCTTTGAATATACCTTTTTCTCACATTTTGGCCTTCAAAAGCTTTTAACTATGTTATTTCATATCATCAGTTGAGAACAGGTAGGAAATTCTTTGCAATTTTAACACCTGTTTGGAATTTATTTCAGTTTTACTTACAATAACAATCATTATGGACCAAAGGTTGAACTTTAATATTTGTCTACCTGAATTTTATCGTACAATTCAAAAACCGGTTAATTGATTTCGATAATATTTTGTTGTTAGGTACTTCTTAGTGTTTCGCCAAAATAAAAGTATAAAAGGCCATCAACAAGTCTAATATTTTAATTGTTGTACCAATATTTTATTTTGATTTAATTTATGGTTCCAATCTGAAGGCAGCTTTACTAATTTGATAGATACTTTGTAATCAAGTTCAACTAATTTTTCTTCCGCAGTTGAGAAGGGTTGAGAAGGGAAGTGTTTCTAATAATTCACAAGCTTTTTTTCCTAAATTCAATTTATTTATTTATTTAAAACCAATCATAACCATAAGTTGGCAGGACAACGTATGCTGGGTTCAGCTAATTTTTGATAAATTTATGATTAACAAAATAGTTTCTAAATTTTTTCTTTTGTGGTTATCAGAAACGAAATTAAAAACGAATAACCTTTTCTTTTTCTAAGCATATGTTTTATATTGTAGATAGGCAATCAAAGACACCCATGTATCGGTGGTTGCATATACTTGAAATGATTTTTTTTAAATAGCCTCAAAATTTTGCTAATTCCCTGGAGTTTGAGTTATCGTAAACGATTCATTCTTATGCTGAAATCATAGTAAATTTAATTCTCTACAAAAAATATAATATCAATTTTTTCATTTAAACCCACCATTTTGGAGTTATTTGCAAAATATTAGCGCTTTATTTCAATGGTTCTTCTTTAAGGTCCCATAACTTGGTATTCATTTGTTTTAACAAAAAAATGGTGAGAACAAAAGTTGTTGATAAATTTATGATTCACAAATATGCTTCTCAGGTTTTTCTTGTGCGGCTATCAGAAACGAAATTAAAAGCGAAAATTTTTATTTTTTTCTAAGCTTCTGTTTTGTATTGTAGATAGGCAATCAAAGACTTTAATATATCACTGGTTGCATATACTTAAAATGATTTTTTTAAATAGCCTCAAAATTTTGCTCATTCCTAGAGTTTGAGTTATCGTAAATGATTCATTTAAGCTGTAAAATTGTAGAAAATTAAATTCTTTACAAAAAGTCTAACGTCAATTTTTTCATTGAAATCCACCATTTTTGAATTATTTGCCAAATATTAGCGCTTTATTTCTATGGTTCTTCTTTAAGGATCTATAACTTCTTATTCAATTGTTTTAACAAAAAAATGGTGAAAACAAAAGTTGTTGATAAATTTATGATTAAAAAATTAGCTTCTATGGTTTTTCTTATGCGACTATCAGAATCCCAGTTAAAATCGAAAAAGCTTTTCTTTTTCTAAGCTTTTGTTTTGTATTGTAGATAGGCAATCGAAGACTTCAATGTATCGATGGTTGCATATACTTAAAACACTTTTTTAAATAGCCTCATAATTTTGCTAATTCCTGGAGTTTGAGTTATCGCAAACTACTCATTCTTATGTTAAAATTGTAGCAAATTTAATTCTCTACAAAAAGTCTAACGTCAATTTTTTTATTTAAATCCACCATTTTGGAGTTATTTGCAAAATATTACCGCTTAATTTCTTTGGTTCTTCTTTAAGGTCCCATAACTTGTTATTCATTTGTTTTAACAAAAAAGTGATAAGAACAAAAGTTGTTGATAAATTTTTGATTAACAAATTTGCTTCTCAGGTTTTTCTTGTGCGGCTATCAGAAACGAAGTTATAAGCGAAAATCTCTTGCTTTTTTTAAGCTTTGGTTTTGTATTGTAGATAGGCAATCAAAGACATCAATGTATCGCTTGTTGCATATATTTAAATTAGTTTTTTAAATAGCTTTAAAATTTAAGAAATTCCTTGAGTTTTAGGTATCGTAAACGATTCATTCTTATATTTAAATTGTAGTAAATTTAATTCTCTACCAAAAGTGTCAAGTCAATTTTTTCATTTAAATCCACCATTTTGGAGTTATTTGCCAAATAGCGCTTAAATTCTATGGTTCTTCTTTAAGGAGCCATAACTTCTTATTCATTTGTTCTAACAAAAAAATAGTTGAAACAAAAGTTGTTGATAATTTTATGATCAACAAATAAGCTTCTAAGGTTTTTCTTGTGTGATTATCAGAAACGAAGTTATAAGCGGAAAACCTTTTTTCTAAGTTTCGGTTTTTGTATTGTAGATAGGCAATCAAAGATATCAATGTAATCCTGGTTGCATATACGTAAAATGCTTTTTTAAATAGTATCAAAACTTTACAAATTCCTTGAGATTGAGTTGTCGTAAACGAGTCATGCTTATGTTAAAATTGTAGTAAATTAAATTCTCTACCAAAAGTGTCAAGTCAATTTTTTCATTTAAATCCACCATTTTGGAGTTATTTGCAAAATATTTGCGCTTTATTTCAATGGTTCTTCTTTAAGGATCCATACCTTGTTATTCATTTGTTTTAACAAAAAAATGGTAAAAACAAAAGTTGTTGATAATTTTATGTTTAACAAATTTGCGTCTCAGGTTTTTCTTGTACGATTAGCAGAAACGAAGTTAAAAGTGAAAAACCTTTTCCTTTTCTAAGTTTCGGATTTTGTATCGGAGATAGGTAGTCAAAGACATCAATGTATCGTGGGTTGCATATACTTAAAACGATTTTTTAAATAGATTCAACATTTTACAAATTCCTTGAGATTGAGCTGTCGTAAACGAGTCATGCTTATGTTAAAATTGTAGTAAATTAAATTCTCTACCAAAAGTGTCAAGTCAATTTTTTCATTTAAATCCACCATTTTGGAGTTATTTGCAAAATATTTGCGCTTTATTTCAATGGTTCTTCTTTAAGGTCCAATAACTAGGTATTCATTTGTTTTAACAAAAAAGTGATGAGAACAAAAGTTATTGATAATTTTATGATAAACAAATAAGCTTCTATGTTTTTTCTTGTGCGGTTATCAGAAACGAAGTTAAAAGCAAAAAACTTTCTTTTTTTTATTGTAGGCATCTGTTTTGGATAAGGAAATGGAAGTGAAGGAAATTTTCGAAAACTTTAACAACATCGAAGGTTCACTAAGTCAACCGTTGGCCGTGGAATTTCAGGTTCGTTGCACATTTAGGTCTTTTAATGTATCGATTGTTGCACTCTAGATAATCTTATATATTTATTTTTTTCAGGAAAAGATGAAAAAGCTTCGTGAAGATTGGAATCACATAAAGAGATTAAACGTGCTAAATCCTCAAAGGGGTAAGTAAATAGATTTATTTTCGTGTTTGATTTTTTTTCTTCTTCCCTTAAAAGAATATTTTCCCCCGTACGGAATGCGGAATGGAAGCCTAAAAAGCACGGGGATGCATAAAAGGAAGTAGTGATATGTATATGGGGTGGTTTTATGTATGAGGGAGAGAATAATAAGGGTTGATTTCGGTTTGCGCGCATTGGCAATGGCCGTAATGTTGAGTCCCAAACGTTTTCTCTGTCATACAATTTTAGTATCCAGCTCGGTCATTTAGCGAGCGGACGACGTCGCGACGTCGCTCCCTGAACCGGCGTCGTGCTCCCCCCCTCACGCTCCCCGTTGTCTTCAACAACAAATATTTACATTATAATCACAAATGCAACACATATCGTTCATACTGTCATATCATACACATATATCATTTGTACTGCAAATGTATTTATCTGTATTTGTATAAAGCGGGCATTTCAAATATTTGCTCGCAAATCATCCCCGTACACGTTTTGTTTTTTGTTTTTATTATTGTTCAACCCCGTTGAGCCCAATTGCCGCATACTTAACGCCAAAAAAAAAAACGGGGCTAGTGATTCACGAAAATCATTCATATGCATATCAAATATTAAGAAAAGTAATATATATATATATCAAAAGTGGCTGTGAATGTGTAATTGTTTTCATATCAACTCTCGCTTTTGTTAACAATTGCTACATAAATTAAACAAAAACAAAACAAAAGTTGTTGATAAAAACGTGGTACGTACTATTTCTGACAACTTTAATTACTTTTAATTAGTATTTATCTTTAAAATTTCATTAAACTTTAAGAAAAAAAAAAAGAATTCTTTAAAAGCGCAAAGTTTGTTGTTATTAAGATGTTTTTTTATAGTTCAACTTTATTTTTTGATTATTATTTATACTTTTTTATACAAAATTTTATACCTCAAAGTTTATGCGCAATTTACTGCCAAACGATTTGTTGTACCGAAAAAATGCAAATGTCAAAAATTGTAGATTTTTTCATGCTTCTTTAAATGCACCTACTTAAAATCAAAATTTTTCGATGGAAACCTACCTTTTCGACCGAAAATCAAGTGCCAATTTTCATCTATAGAAATTAGGTGTTTTTTATTGGAAATTTTAACAAATTTGACTTGAAAATGTCACTTGAACATTTTTTTTTCCTTTTTTTCTGCAGAAAAATTGAAAAATATGAAAATTTGTATTGAAAATAAGTGTTTTTAAGTAAAAGTTAGTTACTATTGTTGTAGATAGGCAATCTAAGACTTTCGTGTATTTGTGGTTGCATATACGTAATTGGAAATTTAAAAAAATCATTTTTTTTGGAGTTAAAACCTTTTTTTAGGGGGTTTTATTATATTATTCGATAGTGCTTCATATGAGGAAAAATATTTGTCCTTTGGGAAAATCATTTTCCGGCAGTCGTTCACCTCGAAATTTTTAATTTCTTTTTTTTTAATTATACTTTGGTTAATCTAACTTTGTATTAATACTTTCCATACCACTTTAAGAAGGAAGAGGGGAAGGTCTGAAAAATATTTTAGATTCCGTAATAGTAGTTATCGATAGGCAAAAAATGCATCATCTCTTGTTGTACAAGTTAACCACTAAAATTTTTAAGCTTTAAAGTTTAGGTCCATTTTATTGCCAAACGGTTTGTTCTACCGAAAAAATGCAAATGTCAAAAATTGTAGATTTTTTCATTCCCCAATAAGTGCACCTGCTTAAATTTAAAACTTTTCGATGGAAACCTATATTTTCTACCAAAAATCAAGTACCAACTTTCATCTATTGAAAATAGACCTTTTTTATTGGAGATTTCCGTAAATTTTATGTAAATTAACACTTGAACGTTTTTAATTCATATTTTTCTGCGGAAAAGTTGCTAAAAAATTAAAATTTGTACAGAAATTAAGTGTTTTTAAGTAAAAGTTAGTTACTATTGTTGTAGATAGGCAATCTAAGACTTTCGTGTATTTGTGGTTGCATATACGTAATTGGAAACTTAAAAAAATCCATTTTTTTCGAGTTACAACCTTTTTTTAAAAGGTTTTATTATATTATTCGATAGTGCTTCATATGAGGAAAAATATTTCTTATTTGGGAAAATCATTTTCCGGTAGTCGTTCACCTCTCGTTAATTTTTTTTTTTTAGACTTATACTTTGGTAAATCTAACTTTGTATTAATACTTTCCGTACCACTTTAAGAAGAGGGGGAAAGGTCTGAAAAATATTTTAGATATCACAATCGATTAGATAGTTATCGATTTAAAAAAAGAACATCATCTCTTTGCATTATGGAAAACAACTTAATTTTTAGAAATTTATATTTTTTTGGGATTTTTTTTCCAACACGTTTCATTGGTTTTTTTAAACTTCCTCAGGTACTTTTATAATAGTTTATAACCCAATTTTAATGTGGATTACCACGGCAATTATAATGGTTGATACGACGTATTTCATATAATATTTAATATTTATATTTCATATATTAACACAATGAGCAAAAGAACTGACACTAAAATTTTAAATGGTCTATACAATGTGATTTTTTAGATTAAATAATTAAGAATCAAATATTTAATTTTTATGATCGAAATACGTCAAAATTGTAATTATAATTACCAAGGTAGCATCCGTAATATCATAGGTAATTGACATTTTAAATTGTGTAATAAAGAAATATATTAGTACCTGAAGAAGTCGGAAAAACCGATGAAACGTGTTGGACAAAAAAAAAATAAAGAAATTGAATATAAGTATTTAATAAATTATGGAAAAAAATCAAAAGTACTCGAAAGAAAAATTCATTTTTGGAGTTAATATTTTTTTTGGGGGAGGGTTTTATTAAAGTATACGATACTGCGTTATGTGAGGAAAAATAATGTTTATTTGGAAAAATCATTTTCCGGCAGTCGTTCACCTCTAAATCATTATTTTTAATAATTTATTCTTTTTTGTTAATCAATTTTTATATTAATACTTCCTTATACTGTTTCGTGTATTGGGGGGGAGAGGAAAGTCTGGAAGATATTTATGTCCACGTAATATTAATTATCATAAGAAAATATGCATCATCTCATTGCGTTATGGAAGACCAATTACTATTGTTATATATAGGCAATCTAAAACATATGTGTATTGCTGGTTGCATACACGCAATTTAAAAATTGAAAAAAATCAATTTTTCATGAAATCGACAATTTTTTTTGGAATTTTATCAAACTATTCGATAGTGTTTTATTTGAGGAAAATTTTTGTTTCTTTGGGAAAATCAATTTTCGGCAGTCGTTGACCTCTAAATCCTTATTTTTAATAATTTATACTTTTTTGTTAATAAATTTTTATATTAATACTTCTTTTACCATTTTGTGTATCAGGGGGAGGGGGAGAAGGTCTGAAAGATATTTTTGTCCACGTAATATTAATTATCATAAGAAAAAATGCATCACCTCCTTGCATTATGGCAGACCACTTACTATAGTTGTATATAGGCAATCTAATTTTAAAATTAGAAAAAAAGCGATTTTAGAGTTATAATTTGGGGGGGGGTTCTTAATGTATTCGATACTGCGTTATGTAAGGAAAAATATTGTTTATTTGGGAAAATCATTTTCCGGCAGTCGTTCACCTCTAAATCCTTAATAATTTTTAATAATTTATTCTTCTAATAGTAATACTTCCTTCACCATTTTGTGTATCAGGGGAAGGGGGAGGGAAGGTCTGGAAGATATTTTTGTCCACGTAATATTAATTATCATAAGCAAAAATGCATCATCTCATTTCATTATGGCAGACCACTTACTATTGTTGTGTATAGGCAACCTAAAACATATGTGTATTGCGGGTTGCACATACGCAATTTAACAATTGGAAAAAATCAATTTTTCGTGAAGTCGTCAATTTTTTTTGGAATTGTTTCAAACTATTCGATAGTGTTTTATTTGAGGAAAATTTTTGTTTATTTGGGAAAATCATTTTTCGGCAGTCCTTCACGTCTAAATCCTTAGTTTTTCTTTTTTAACTTGGTTGGTTTTATTAATCTTATTTTATATTAATATTTCCTTTACCATTTCGTGAAAAGAGGGGGGAAGGGCAGGAAAATATTTTCAGATGGACACCCCTGACCTAGCCAGTGGGGTGTCTAAGAACAAATTTAATAAATTATTACAAATATAATCCTTTGAAAACAAATATTCCAGAATAGTTTCCGATTTCCGATTTTTTACATATATTTGTCTTTTCATTGCAAATGAGCTAATATAAATTTGAGGGAAATACAAATCAGTAAATCCTAAACCCAATTTGGATAGTTTTTTGATTCTTAAATCTATAAAACTTCCAAATTTCTCCGTAAAAATTTGCAATTTTTAACGGTTTGTAATATTGAAACAATCCGAAACTATTTGCCACTTTTTTTCCAATATAACTAACAAATTATCCACGTATTAGATGATTTGTTTAATTCTTTTTGTTGGTCTATAAAATCAATGATTTTTTCCATAAAATATCAATGAATTTATATATCGAAGTACTCGTGAAATTTAGTCAAATAATTAGAAGTTGATTTGTGGAAAAAATTACTATAATGTTTGAAAGATATTAAATTTCTTGTCGTAAAGGAATTTAGGTGTTCTCCGACCCTCATGCAAACTGTAATTTAATTAAACACTTGGTTGACATGCCGAAGTAGTTATGAAATTGCAATTAATTCCGGCGCAATTGTTCTCCCGGAATTCTTCGCTACGTTTTGAAATGATTTTCGTTGGAAATCCGGTCGAGCGTTTATTGCTTTGATCTTTTATATTTTTAATCGTTAGAAATGTAGGTTCGCAGGCCTTTTTTCCTCTTCTTTTCATTGTTGTGAAAATTTATGTCACATATTTATGATATGGATATGCATGCATGTGATGATGTGGCCTAGATTTGCGACATTTTTTTTTTAATGACTCTTTTTCCTGGATTTTCGATAGAGGTTTCCTGTAATGTAAAAGCGTCGACGTCGTCCTCTGATGTGGTGGAAGGCACAGCAGCGCCCGTTGATGCAGCTACTGTAGCGGCCTCGATTCTTGCCTCTTTTGATAAATCCATCTTGCAGGTAACTTGTTACAGAAACTTTATAAAAGCAAATAGGATTACAAACATTTTTTTTTCATGTTTTAGATTAGAGATTGGTTGGCCAGTGAAGAAGGGATGTTACGGCAACAAACGGTTGTGGTCAGTAACGTGGACGAAATTGTCCAACTTATCGATAAGCAAAAGGTAAAAAATTGCCGTTTTTTTCGCAAAAAAACTTTTTGGGTTCTTAAAATAATGTAACTAGTAGTTCAATAAGTCGATGTCATCGGTTATTTTCCGAAGAAAATCTGGGAAATTTTGATTTTTTTGCAAAAGAAATTTCAAATATCGAAACGTCAGATTTCTGATGCTATCGTATAGGCAACCAAGTATTTGCTTAAATCAATCTGGTTGCCTATACGTTTTGTTATATGGGTCCTATCAAAAAATCGTTTTTGATTTAATTTTTCACTAAATCACAAATAATTTATTATTTTTACGATTGAAAATATTTCCGTCTCTCTTTTTTTTTTTTTGGAAAAAAATCGGTTAAAGAAAAGATTTGGGAAATTAAGCATCTCTGGTTTCTTAAAAATGAATGTATAGATAAGACTGAGCCAAAAAAATCGAATATTTTTTTTTTTTTGAAAAGTATATCGAAAATATCGTTCAAAGAACCAAAAAAAATATCGGGAAGGTTTGAGTCCTTAATATTAATATTAAGAGGTCGATCATCTTTAATTTCGATTTTTAATTTGTGCTTTGATTTTTACGTCAATGCTGTCGAAACTATCAAGGTAAAAAAATTCATCTGCTCATATATTTATAGAAAAATAAATTCCCTACAAAAAAGTTCTCTTAGATAATTTTTGCCAGACACGCCGTTTCCGAATAATCAAGCTTCATACATTGATATAATTTTTTGATTTATCTTCTTTATTTTGGAATTTTGTAACTAACGAACCAATAAATATATAGAAATAAAATAAATAGATTCTTGAAGAAAATTTAATAGTCTACAAAAAAGGTTTCTTAACATTTTTACATAAAATCACTTTTTGAAAAGTTATTCACAATTAAAGTTGAAGGAAAATTAAATCATTGTTTTTTTTCGTTGTTGAACCAATTTTGAAAGAGTGATCTTATGTAAAAATGTTAAGAGGCCTTTTTTGTAGAGCATTAAATTCCCTTGAAGAATCCATATTGTTCATTTCTATATATTTATTGGTTCGTTAGTTATAAAATTCCAAAATAAAGAAGATAAATCTAAAAATCATATCAATGTCTGAAGCGTGATTATTCGGAAACGGCGTGTCTGGCAAAAATTTTCAAAGATACCGTTTTTGTAGGGAATGTAATTTTCTATAAATATAAGTGCAGATGATTTTTTTTACCTTGATTGTTTCGACAGCATTGACGCAAAAATGAAAGCACAAATAAAAAATTCCTATATTTTTTTCTAAATTCCACCCAAAGATTTGTTCCTATCATTAGACTAGGCCAAAAAAAATCGACTATTTTTCTTTTTGTAATGTATATCGAAAATATTGTTCAAGGTGACAAAAAAAAAAACTTATCGAGAAGGTTTGAGCCCTTAATATTAAGAGGTCAATCATCTTTAATTTCGATTTTTGATTTGTGCTTTGATTTTTGCGTCAATGCTGCCAAACTATCAAGGTAAAAAAAATTATCTGCATATATATTTAAAGAAAATTAAATTCCCTACAAAAATGGTTTCTGTGAAAATTTTTGCTAGACCCACCGTTTCCGAATAATCAAGCTTCAGACATTGATATTTTTTAGATTTATCTTCTTTATTTTAGAATTTTGTAACTAACGAACAAATAAGTATATAGAAATGAACAATAGATATTATTAAAGGGAATTTAATGCTCTACAAAAAAGGTCTCTTAACATTTTTACATAAAATCACTTTTTCAAAAGTTATTCACAATTAAAGTTAAAGGAACAATTAAATTATTGGTTTTTTGTTGTTGAACCAATTTTAAAAGAGTGATTTTATGTAAACATGTTAAGTAACCTTTTTTGTAGAGCAATAAATTCTCTTCAATAATAAATATTGTTCATTTCCATATATTTATTTGTTCGTTAGTTACAAAATTCCAAAATGAAGAAGATAAATCTAAAAATTATATCAATCTCTGAAGCTTGATTATTCCGAAACGGTGGGTCTGACAAAAATTTTCAAATAGACCTTTTTTGTAGGGAATTTAATTTTCTATAAATATATGTGCAAATGAATTTTTTTACCTTGATAGTTTCAACAGCATTGACGCAAAAATCAAAGCACCAATTAAAAATCGAAATTAAAGATGATAGACCCCTTAATATTAATATTAACGTAAGCCGATTATTTTAATGATTTAGTGGTAATAAAAGCCACCCTTGAATTGGTGGTGGCTTATGTAAATATTGGCAATTTGTTTTACATAGAATCTCCTCCATACAAAGTCTGAGTAAAACCACTGGAAAAATTTACAAACTTGCATCAAAAACTCCCCCAAGAAAAAAAGGATATCGTTGAAGGGTTAATGTATAGGAAGGAAGCCATAAATATGGAGTTCGTGACTTGATAAAATTCAAGGGAAAAATCTTAATCCTTCCACGTTATTTTCTGCAAATTAAATGAACCGAATCCCAATACTTGTAATCTGTATCGATTACAAAAATCAAAGTTATTGATTCCACCAGAAATTTTATATATTTTTTTGAATTGTGGGAATTGTCCAAGGTTTATAAAATACACAGGTTGCCTCATTAGAAAAGAAAAAAATGACGTCATACGAAGAATTTGAATTTTGAATCAGTCTGAAGATGAGGCCACCTGTGTATTTATTAAAAACCTTGGGAATTATCCACGTTTTTTTTTCTCCAAGCATAATATTATAACGAAGGCAAATATTGCAATATTGCATTTTTTTTTTTGAAAAAAACTTTTCAGATTGTTAAAATAATGTAACTGGTAGTTCAATAAGTTGATGTCGTTGGTTTTTTCGTGAAGAAAATCTGGGAAAATTTGATTTTTTTGCAAAAGAAATTTCAAATCATTCAAATATCGAAACGTCAGATTTCTGATACTGTCGTATAGGCAACCAAGCATTTGAGTAAATCAAGCTGGTTGCCGGTACATTTTACCATAATTGTAGAACTTTTAAGGGATGTATTTAGAGAAAGAAAAATGGGAATAGTGGAGTAATTTATGTTTTTAAATACTCTTCATAAGCGGAAAAATACCACACCCTCATCTCTCGGCCTTATCCGTTGGTATTCTCTTGGAAAGCGTCGTTGCCCCAAGGAAATCCGTCAATGCGTCCCCTTCCAAGATTATACAATTTATACGGCTCTATAGTTACAGGGGTGTACTGACGGGGGTTTGTCGGTTACGGGGGTGAATTAGTCTATTGATTTTTTCCTTTGGAAAATTAGTGGAAAATTGTTTGGTTTTTTCTCGGTGGTTTTATTATCGTGGGATTTGATTTGTTTTTCCGATGATTTCCAAATGGAATTAGTTTCACTTTCTGGGGGTGTAAGTGTAGTTGAAGCCATGCCTGTTGCACGTTCGGCATATGCCCGTTCCCGTGAGTGACGGAGATGGAAAAGGGAAAAGAGTGTAGATTTTCGTTGGGGAAATATTTTGTGCGATGGCGCATGTGTCGTTTCTTTGGTCTCGACGCACATGATGCTAGGTGTTTAGTGGTGTCGTACACGACATCTCCGTCGCATGAGCACCAGGTTCCTTTAACCTCCTCCCCCTCAAAAACAAAGCGTACAAATAAATCGTAAAACTGCACTTAAAACTTTGTGAGTAAAATTCGAAAGAATTCATTAAATTTTGGGCCTTTTTTTTTTGATTTTTTCTTTGATTATGTGGCACTCTGACACGCTTCAACACCGCTTTCATGTAAGATCTAAACTTGACTCCAAAAAAATGAAAAAAAACCGATTTAAAATGCAATTTTTATCAAAAAAATTTACACTGTTTTTTTTGTTGTTGTTGTAGAACGTTCTTCGGGAGTTGGAACAAAAAAAGCCGCAGCTGGATGAGTTGGTGCATACCGCTGAGAATCTAAAAGCCGATTCGAATCGACAACAATTGCACGGCAAAGGTAATAACAATCATTGGCAATTAGGATTTACGATTTGGTCAAAGACCTGGAGGAGTTGTAAAGGTGATCGGACCGGCATTTGTGCCACGCGCGTGTATACTATGTGTGTAAAACGGCATGGTGTGGGTTACAATGTATATATGTGTGTATGTGAATATCGATTTGGTGGAAAACCTCCGAGTTTGCTCGACTCTCTCATTTCCTAAAACTCAAATAATATCTGCCACTTGTAATACGATGGGCAAACGTTACGTTTCACGGCGTAACAATTTCCCCGTTTTTCCTACCAACAACCTGACAATTTATGGGGACCCACGAAATTGCGCTTTTCGCGAGAGAGAGGAATGTTTTCCACTGATAATGTTAATTGCCGCTTGTGAATTATTGTTTTTCTTCGCGTTGGCAAATCGTACAGCAACAAAAAAAAAAAGATTAAAACTCAATGCTCTAGGAAACCACCAGTCTTTGCTTCCGGGATCGGGATGTTCGCCCCAATTGCTCAACATACGATCTTGTCTCAAAGGTACAGCGTGTGTCGGATTGCGTTTTTTTTTTTTGCTTCAAATTTTGCGGTTTTTTTTCCTCATTACTAACCATTTTTATGACCTCAAAAAATAAATTATTTCGTAAAATAATGTAACAGGTAGTTCAATAAGTCGATGTCGTCGGTTATTTCTCGAAGAAAATCAGGGAAAATTTGATTTTTTTGCAAAAGAAATTTCAAATATCGAAACGTCAGATTTCTAATGCTATCGTATAGGCAACCAAGCATTTGTTTAAATCGAGCGGGTTGCCGATACGTTTTATCATATGGGTCATATCAAAAAATCGTTTCTGATTTAATTTTTTCATTAAATCACAAATAATTTATCATTTTTATGATTGAAAATATTTCCGTCCCTCTTTTTTTTTTTTCGAAAAATTCGGTTAAAGAAAAGATTTGAGGAATGTAGCATCTTTGGTTTCTTAAAAATTAATGTATAGATTAGACAAGACCAAAAAAATCGATTTTTTTATTTTTTTTTTTGGAAAAGTATATCAAAAATATTGTTCAAGGTGACAAAAAAAAAATTGTGGGGAAAGTTTGAGTCCTTAATATTAATATTAAGAGGTCTACCATCTTTAATTTCGATTGTTTATTTGTGCCTTGATTTTTGCGTCAGTGCTGTCAAACTATCAAAGTAAAAACATTCATCTGCACATATATTTATAGAAAATTAAATTCCCTACAAAAAACGTCTCCTTAAAATTTTTTGTCAGATCCGCCGTTTCCGAATAATTAAGCTTCAGACATTGATATAATTTTTAGATTTGTCTTCTTTATTTTGGAATTTTGTAACTAACGAACAAATAAATATATAGAAATAAACAATATAGATTCTTGAAGGGAATTTAATGCTCTACAAAAAAGGTCTCTACACATTTTTACATAAAATCACTTTTTCAAAAGTTATTAACAATTAAAATTGAGGGAAAAATAAAATTATTGTTTTTTTTTTTCGTTGTTGAACCAATTTTGAAAGAGTGACTTTATGTAAAAACGTCAAGAGACCTTTTTTGTAGAGCATTAAATTCCCTTCAAGAATATATATTGTTCATTTTTATATATTTACTTGTTTGTTAGTTATAAAATTCCAAAATATAGAAGATAAATCTAAAAATTATATCAATGTCTGAAGCTTGATTATTCGGAAACGGCGTGTCTGGCAAAAATTTCCAAAGAGACCTTTTTTGTAGGGAATTTAATTTTCTATAAACTACATGTACTGATGAATTTTTTTTATCTCGATAGTTTGACAGAGATGACGCAAAAATGAAAGTATAAATAAAAAATCCTGTATTTTTTTCTAAATTCCACCCAAAGATTTGTTCCTCTCATTAGACTGAGCCAAAAAAATCGACAATTTTTTTTTTTTTTTTTGTAAAGTATATTGAAAATATTGGTCAAGGTGACAAAAAAAAAATCGGGAAGGTTTCAGCTCTTAATATTAATATTAAGAGGTCTATCACCTTTAATTTCGATTTTTTATTGGTGCTTTGATTTTTGCGTCAATGCTGTCAAATTATCAAAGTAAATAAATTCATCTGTACATATATTTATAGAAAATTAAATTCCCTACAAAAAACTTTTCTTTAAAAATTTTCGCCAGACACGTCATTTCCGAATAATCAAGCGTCAGACATTGATATAATTTTTAGATTTATCTTCTTTTATTTTGGAATTTTGTAATTGACGAACAAATAAATTTATAGAAATAAACAAGATAGATTCAAGATTAGAAACAAGGAAATTTAATGCTCTACAAAAAAGGTCTCTTCACGTTTTTACATAGAATCACTTTTTCAAAAGTTATGCAACAATAATTTAATTTTAATTGTGAATAACTTTTAAAAAAGTGATTTTATGTAAAAATGTTAAGACCTTTTTTGTAGAACAATAAAAAAAATTCATTTGCACATATATTTATAGTAAACATAAATTCCCTACAAAAAAAGTTTCTTTGAAAATTTTTGTCAGACACGCCGTTTCCGAATAATCAAGCTACAGACATTGATATATTATTTAGATTTATCTTCTTTATTTTGAAATTTTGTAACTAACGAACAAATCAATATAATGAAATAAACACTATAGATTCTTGAAGGGAATTTAATGCTCTACAAAAAAGGTCTTTTAACGTTTTTACATAAAATCACTTTTTCACGTTGGGAATACTTTTTTTTTGTTCTGAAACCCCAAAGATTGTACACTAAATTTTCAGGGAAAATATTCGATTGTTAACTGCAAATCAGTTATTAAAATAATAAAGACTCCATAATTTTATATTTTACAATAGTTTTCCATATAATTTTTTTGTTAAAATCGTGACTTTTTATATGTGCGATTTTGTAATTCCCCTGTCTATAATAATTTGTACAGAAACTATAGATAATTGTTGATTTGAACTTAAAAAAAGGGTGGTAATTTATTCTAAAGTAATGGACGACTGTTGTCCTTTTGATGGAAAATTGGTTGGAAACTTGGGAAGTGTGATTAAATGGATTTTTTCTGGAAATAGATTGGCGGCCCTTTAGGGCCGCATTTTTGCATAGATTATAGGTTTTGAAGAGGAGGATCTAATTAAAAATTTCAATGACAACAACAAAAACTTTCTAAATCAAAAATTTCATGAATTTATCTTAAGGATTTTGGGGTCAAATATGACATTAAAGTTTTTTGTAATTCCCCTGTCTATGTTATTGATTATGGTTGATCAATTATCGATTTAAAATGAACAAAATCGGTGATAATTTGTCTGCTGAATCTTTGTAGAAGATCTCGTAAACATTTATGGTAAACTTTTCATTGGAAATTTGTATATAGCTTCGGCTAATCAATTAGATTTCTTTGATTATATAAAACCAATACAAATATCGATTTGTGGGTCTTTGCAGGATTGTAACTTGAAAATTTTTAATTTTACAAAGGTGGAACCTGTAACAAATTTAATCAGATTAATGAAAACTATTTGAATCCGGAATTTCAAGAAATTATCTTTAGTTTTTCGATCTCCAATACAAAATTAGGGTCCTATGTAATTCCCCTGTCGAAGTTGTTCGTTTGGTTAATTGTTGATTTAGACTAAAATAAATGAGATAACGGTTCATCTAAAGATTTTTAAAAGTAGTTGGAGACTTTTTCTTTAACTTTTGGTTTAAAAATTATATGGAAATTTGATTAAAATGATTCATTTACGTTAAATCACAGAAATTGATTTGTCACCCCTTGTAGGGCTGTAGCTTCCAAAATAATAAATTTAGAGGGATGGATGAATTATAAAATTTAATCGAAACATTAAAAACTAGCTGTATCCGGAATTTCAAGAAGTTATCGCAAATTTTTCGATCTCTAATAATAAATTAGGGTCTACTGTAATTCCCCTGTCGAAGTTTTTCATTTGATTAATTATCGATTTAAACTGAAACTAATGAAATAACGGTTGACTTAAAGATTTCTAAATGAGGTTGTTTAGTTTTTCTTTAACTTTTGGCGTACATAAATCACCGTAGGTCCTTGGATTCAAATCTAAAATTAGCGTTTAATGTAATTCCCCTGTGTATGTTATTTGTGTGATAAAAAATCGATTTAAAGTGAAAAAAAATGAGAATTCTTGATTTTAATCGTCCTAAAAGGACTTTACACATATTGGCTTCAATTCAAATTTATAAATTTATGAAATTTTTTGGTAGATCCTCCAAAAAAAATCGATTTATCTAAAAACCCAAAAAAACGATATTCTACTCTTTGTAGGGTTGTAACTTCGAGAGTTTTAAATTTAAAGGGATGAACTGTTAACAAAATTTAGTTTAAATACCGAGAGCTATTGAAATCCCAAATCAATAAATCTTTTGGTCTCAAATAATTAGTTTGAGTTTTTGTAATTCCCCTGTGTTTTTTTACTCGAATTATATAGTCGATTTAAGTTGAAAAAATATGAGATAATTTTTTATCTGAAGATTCTTAGGTAATCTCGTATACCTTGTCTTTTAAATTTTTATGGGAAATTCCTATAAAACTTTAGTAAATCGATTAGAATAATTAATTATTGTAAAAAGACAGAAATCGATTTGCAGCCCTTGGCAGGGCTAAAGCTTCGAAAGTAATGCATTTGGAGAGGTGGAACCCAAATAAAATTTAATCAAAACAACAAAAACTATTTGAGTCCGAAGTTTCAAGACATTATCGTAAATCGTTCGATCTCCAGGACTAAATTTGGGTCTGTTGTAATTCCCCTGTCGAAGTTATTTGTTTGATAAATGGTCGATTTAAAGTGACGAAATATTAGATAATTCTTCATCTAAAGCTTCTAAAAGTATCTCACACACATTAATTTCAATTTGCGGTGGGAAATTTTATTGCAAAATTTGATTTTTCGACTAAAATGTTTTATTTTTTTGTAGAAAACATAGAAATTGATTTCCGATTTTTTGTTGCTTTGAATTTTATGAAATTTGTTGGGTGAATCCTGTATAAAATTTCAATTAAAACAATGAAAACTAGCTGAATCTTAAGTCTTAAGAAATTATATTAAGTGTTTTGATTTCAAATAATTAGTTAAAGATTTTTGTAATTCCCCTGTCGATGTTCTTCGTACGATAAGTCGATATTAAATGGATAAAAACTCGGATAATTCTTCATATAAAAATGAAATATTTTTAACTAAAGTTTAATTAGTGAAATACTAAGTGACCTCAAATAATCACCTGTGGAAAATATTTAAAAAAAATAATGTTTAAGTATGAAAATTTAAAACGTTGTTTACAAAGAATTGTTTTTCTTTTCACTTTTGATTTTTTTGATTCCTATAGAATTTGCATATATTAGCGCATATTTTATGTATTTCTCATATAAATTTAATTGATTTTAGTTACGAAACTCCGGGAACACTGGGACGAGACCAACTCGAAGGTGATGCAACGAAAAGCACAATTGGATGCAATGCTGACGGATAGTCAACGATATGAGGGCAAACGGTTGGAGGTGGAGGCCTGGCTGGCACGAATGGAAGGTCGGCTGCAACGCATGGCACCGGCTGGACACATGGCCGACGTTTTGGAAGCACAACTTCGAGAACAAAAGGCACGTTGCCTATCATATTAGCAAATCAAAAACGGCGCATTATTGACTTAATTAAGTGTTTAATCGACCTCCATTGTCTACCAACCCTTACGGGATAAATTAATTACGTTACCTGCCAGTTAGGGTATCAATACGCATTGTTATAAATCACATATAATATCCATATGATCGGGTAACTTGGGATTTGCGATTGTGCAGTATTGGATGAGAAAAATGATTTATATTTACAAGTTAATCTATTAAAAACGAAGATTAAGTTCGCGAGAAACTATGGAAGAAATTTCAGCGTTATTCTTCCATAAATTTGTCTAAAAATTTGTTTTGGCAATTGTATATAAGATTCACAAAAAATGTGCAAAGCACCAGGTCAAAACTCAGACGTACTCTTCAGCGGATTTGGCTAAAATTTTTACAGTGGCTTCTTCGAAGCTTAAACTAAATCACCTAGGTGAAATTTTTTTTAAAAAAATCGTTTTTCAATTGTTTTTTGCTGATTTTCTGATGAAGCCTTTCCGTGATTGTAAAATCTCTTATAGCCTACTTTTAAAGTTAAAAACCTGTTTTTTTTGGCTTTTATGAACTTAAATTCTTTTAAATTTTCATTTTCTTTGCCTCGACTTCTTTTATTTAGTGTTTTGAAATAATTATTTAGTCGAAAAGATGTTTTAAAACAGTGATTTCCAAAGTGGAGATTTAAGCGCTTAATTTGGGGTTTTTATGTATTATTTTCTTTAAAAAATGTTAACCAGTGTTGCATTTACTTAAAATAAAGCAACAATTGATTGATAAATCTTTTTTTCAACAGACATTCCATGCAGAATTGCATCAATATAAGTACCACGTGGACTTATTCAACAAATTAACTCAACGTTTAATCGCCATCTATCAACAAGACGACACGACTCGAGTTAAAAAAATGACTGAACAAATAAATCTACGCTACAACAATCTAAATACAAGGTATTTCTGGGAAAAACCAGCTTCTGAAATTACAAAATTATGCTAATTTTCATTCGTCGTTTTGCAGTATTATTAATCGTGGAAAACTTCTAAATTCCGCGATGAATTCGCTACAAAACTTTGATCGATCGTTAGACAAGTTTTTGGCGTGGCTTTCGGAAGCTGAATCTTCGCTGGAAAGTGTCGAGGTGGATGCCGAAAGAGTTTCCAACAACACGGGCATGCCGGGACGGCACCAGGATTTAGGGGATTTGGGGAGTGCGCATCATCATCTGAAGGTAGGATTTTTGAATTATCTGATAGTTTAATGTTTTTGGAAGAGTTTTAAATCGTTTATTTGGTGATTGGATAGAATTTAATGCGTAATATTAGGAATATTGAAATTAAGACAGTCAAATGGCCCATATGGCCATATTTTATCTTATCTCCAAACCTACTACGTTATTTGACTTATTTGATACCTACAGTGTCGGTAATTGTTAGTTTCCTCTGTTTGCCACCAGATGGCAATATTATGCATAGGGAAGCTTTTGATGCATAAAAGCTTCCCGTACATGAATTTCTATGGTGCAAAAGCGACAATAATAACATTAATCACTAGGATTATGAATAATTAAATCGGTACATGTGGGCTATTAAATATCCGACGCACCAATATTGACTTGTAAATGTGCAAATATGAGTATTAATGTTATTGAAATGGAAACTCTGGTTTGCCCAGAGAATGAAATAATATATTTCATGAAAATAGATATCCAAATGGATGGCGAAATTGAATTATTTTATTGAAAGCATTACCATCTACTTGTGTCTTTTTTTTTCTCTCTTTTCTTTTCGTACCATTAAATTAATTTGATCAAAAAGTACGAAAAGAAGAAACAATATAAGTCGGCATGCTGCGAATATATTCCCTTTGTATTATTTTTATCTGTACTCCAGCGAAAATTAAATGAACGTCGCTCTTCTGTGTTCTGTTATTTTTTCGTTTCTCTCCATTTTGTCGCCGTTTTCCGTATTTAAGCAAATACAATTTCCCCACACTGATCACACCAACTTCAATATTAGTCTGAGGAATATTCGATTTTAGTTTTTTTTTGCTATTTTTACGCGTCTGCGAGGGTTGGGGGGATGAAACGCAGTTATATATATGACACGTCTGACAAAGTTCCAGGGAAATCAAATGCAGCTTTCTATAGTGAAGTTTTAAATGGGAAATCTCACGGGAATTTGGGGATGTTTCCGTCATTTATTTCGAAGGAATTATGTGGGATTTATATAAATAATTATCGGTTTTTGTCTTAGGGGTGATATAAGTAAAAAACTATTGATTACCGTATGAATTGACCTAATTAAAAATAGAGATTCTCTTTTTCATGAATCTGTCGAAAATGATTGATTTATTCACTTAATTAATGCCCTCGTTTTTGATTCAATCGAAAGTTTTTCAGTTTAGATGTATTTATGATGTATTTGGGGGTGAGAAAAAAAAAACTAATGGATTTCCTTCATTAGATTCATCCCTTGCTATAAATATGAAATATGTAAATAATTTCGGTCCATATCGATTTATAGACCTGGAATCACTTACCCATGAATCATTTAGGAGAAAACTTTTCCATTTTCGTTATTTATGAACATATGCTGCAAATATAGGCTCTCATTTTGCGGCCGTTACGGTGGCCTGTGCTGATTTATGTCGTCTGATTTAATTTAGTAGCTGGTGTCTATTTGAATAAAATATTTATACTTTTTTTTTTTGCGCGGGAAATATAATGTGTGCAATCGTTGATAACGTCGTGGAGATACATTTCATTATTTATGTAATCGAAAAAATTGTATAGAAAATGTTCGGAGGAAGATTTATTCAACGCAAAGCATCACATTTTCATAAATCGTGAATATTTTAATTACATCAACTCAAGGGGATGGTTTTTTGTGCTTTTATTCTTTCAGTCTTTGGTTTCTATTTCGTTAAAGCGAAGAAAAAACGTTGATTCTTCGTCAGGATAATTTAATTAGAGGACATGCCAAATCAATATAATCTTTGCAAGACATTTGAGATTAGATTGAGCCTTATTCAAAATGTTATTGAGGAGGTTTATAGGTGGAAATAGATTCTTGGTTTTCCTTTCCATATATTCGTCAATTTTCGATTTTTAACATGTTGTCTTTTAAAATTACAGTGTTTATATTAAATTGGGGGTACAAAATTAGTTTTTGATTAAGCATTGATTTTTTATACATGAGAAACTATAACTTTTCATTCTGCATTTCATTTATATTTAATTAGAAAGTTAACATTTACAATTTGCGCCGAAAAGTTGTGATTTAAAGTTTGTCAGTTAATTGAAAATAAATGAAATATTCTCGAGATAATATGTTCGCATTATTGTATGAAATGGTTAAGATAATTACAAAGTTGTGTGAATAGTTTCGTGAGTATTTTCATTCCCGACTTTTAAATTTTAACTTTTCCGTTTTTTTTTTGCGTTGGGAAATATTTTATTTTATCGTTTAAGATAAAGAGATTTAATTTGGGTTGAAATTAATTGATATATTGCCGGGGATGTAGTTGGGATGTTTACTTGATTGTCGTCGGTTGAAATTCCGCAGTGCTAGTTGGTGCTGGTGCTCAACGTCTGTGACTAATTAAAGATGCCTTTTATTGTCTTTTATAAAACGTTTTTCAAAGCATTTTAAGTAATTTAATATTTTAAGGGTAAAATGACGAGTTTTTATTGACTAAAACTTGTTTTAGATATGAAAATCTTTAGGATAAATTAAAGTTTATTATAGAAAATTGATTTTCCAACGATTTTTATTGGAAACTTTTTCTTTAAAAGTTGATATTTTTATGAGAAAATCAAGTAATCAAGAAAAGTAATGATTTCTACTATTATTTATTTATGAAAACTTTATAGTTTTTTTATAATTTTATTTTGAAATAAAACTTTATTAACGGTGCATTTGTGGTTGATGCCGTTAGGATCGAATAAAAAGGAAATAGATAGTTAGATTCCTGAAAAAAAAACATAAAATTGGTCCAAAAAATTCAAGAATATTTTATATGTTCCTATACTATATCCGGTTAATGCTTTTTTCTACTTTTTTTATACTATTTGACGCCAAAATTCAAAATTTTCATATATCTGTCAAAAAGTGAGACTTTTCACCGCCACTAGGTGGCACAAAGTTTGATCACCCCGAAGTTGGATTTGAATGAATAAAGATATAACATAGTGAAATAATAATGAAAGAAAAAGACAAAATACGCTTGAAGTAAGGTGGTAATAAATCAATGATGTTCACGTGGTAAATTCAAATTGAAATTTGATTTAATACTTTAAAAAATTTCATTCTTAAATGAAATGAAAATCAAAATTTTGGTTTAATTCTTGTGTTTCATTTAATTTTTGGTTCCATCCATCTATTTACTACATTAAGTTCAATTAAACTAAAATATTTAGACTTAAAATGAGAAAAATAGTTTTCTCTGTTTAACCCATAAAATATTAGTTTTATGACGACTTTTAATGACGAAGACTAACTTTAGTTATGAAAATCTTATAGACTAATTACTAATTAAAGTTTATCATAGAAAATTGAATTTTCAATGATTTTATTGGAAATCTTTTCTTTTAAAGTTGATATATTATCTGAGAAAATCACCGTTTCTGATCGAAAGTTAAACCTTTGTACAAAAATCTTAGTTTAAATTATAAAAACTATAAATTTTTTGTTAAAACTTTCTGGTTTTTTATAATTATAATTATAATTAGAAATGAAGATTTTTTAGGAGTGCATTTGTAATTGGTGCCCTAATGACTATAAAAAGTAAATATTTAGCTAGGTTCTTGCAAAAAAATATAAAATTAAAATTAAATATAAAATATAAAATATATTTTATTATCAGGAATACTGTTTACTTTGGACTATTTTATCGTATTGATGCCTTTTTCTATTATATTTATTCTATTTGACGCCAAAATTTAAAATTTTCATATACCTGTCAGAAAGTGAAACTTTTTACCGCCACTAGGTGGCACAAATTTGGATTGCCAAGAAGTTGGATTTAAATGAACCAAGATAAAACATAGTAAAATAATAGCGAAAGAAAAAGACAAAATACGTATGAAGTGAGGTGGTAATAAATCAATGATGTCTGCGTGGAAAATTCAAATTGAAATTTGATTTATTGATTTAAAAAACATTCTACAATTGCATGAAAATCAAAAGTTTTCTTTAATACTTGTGTTTTCATTTAGTTTTTGGTTCCGTCCATTTATTTACTACATTAAATTCATTTAAACTAAAATATTTAGACCTAATATGGGAAAAATGGTTTTCCCTGTTTAATTCATCAAATATTAGTTTAATGATGAATTTTAATGACTAAAACTTGTTTTATTTATTAAAAACTTAGAGACATATTTAAGTTTATTATAGAAAATTTAATTTTCAATGATTTTATTGGAAATTTTTTTTCTTTTAAAGTTAATATATTATCTGAGAAAATCGCCGTTTTTGATCGAAAGTATTTACAAAAATTTTAATTTCATCATAAAAGTTATAAATTTTTTATTAAAACTTTATAGTTTTTCATACTTATAATTAGAAATGAAGCTTTTTTAATGACGCATTTGTAATTGGTGCCCTAAGGGCAATAAAATGCAAATATTTAGCTAGGTTCTTGCAAAAAACATAAAATTGCTCAAAAAAATCAGGAATACTGTTTATTTTGGACTACTTTAGCATATTAATGCTTTTTTCTACTATATTTATACTATTTGACGCCAAAATTCAAAATTTTCATAGACCTGTCAAAAAGTGAAACTTTTCACCGCCACTAGGTGGCATAAAATTTGGATTGCCCAGAAGGTGGATTGAAAAAAACAAAAATGAAATATACTGAAATAATAACGAAAGAAAAAGACAAAATACCCATGAAGTGAGTCGGTAATAAATCATTGATGTTTACGTGGTAAATTTAAATTGAAAATTGATTTATTGATTTCGAAAAAAACCTTGGTAAAATTCGATTAATATCAAAAATTTGATTATTTACTTGGATTTACATTTAGTTTAGATTTCGTCCAATTAATTACTACATTAAATTCAATTAATCTTAAGTATTTAGACTTAAAATGAGAAAAATAGTTTACTCCTTTTAACCCATTTTTGCGATGAAATAATAGGAAAGTAATCTGTGAAGTAATCTTTTGAGAAATAACTAATAAAATTTTTCAAGTGTTAACAATGGAAAACGGGGATAAAATAAAAGTTATTTATGTTATGTGTACATATTTATGTGTAACGACCGACGTATAGGAAAATAAAATACCATAGTGATGTAATGTCGGTTAGTCTGTATGTTTTCATTTCTTACACCAATACAACGATGGATGAAGAAGTCCAAGGGGGGAAGGGCTCGGTGGGAATATATGCAGGAATAAGCTTTTTCATCCAATAGCTTTTTCGGTTTTGTGATATACAGCAGTTAGCACTTCACAACTTACAACGGAAGGCACTAACGTTAACGTAGCGCGAACGTTATGTGGCCCATGAACAAAATTATGTCTATATATACACTCACACACCTACAATATTTTTATTATTTCTTACATATAAACCCACTACTATTATAAACCATATAATTTCCCCACATAAATGTGATAGATCCCGAATAACTGCCGTTATTTATCGGAAGTACAATTCATCGATTTACTATCCTTTGTACATATTCCAGCCACATTTGATCCTGTTTTTCCAAATCGGCATTGAAATCTCCACATCATCCCTTATTTTTTTTTTCTTTACAAATTGGTCTTTCTGGATTTTTAGACGAAATTATTTTAGCAAGTGTTGAATGAGTGCTTATACTTTTGCCAGGAATCAAGTGCTGCCATCTATGAGATAACTTTGGTACTGATTTAGTGTTTCTTCGGAAATTTTGCTTTTACAGTAGAAATTTCATCAAAATTGATATTTTATCAGTGATTTTTATTGAAGAATACATTCTTCTTGCTCTTTATATTTAGGTAATTAATTATGGTCCAATTATTATTGGAAATTTGCTTGAAATAATCAATGAAAGTTGGTTTTTGTGGGCTGAAAAGGATTAAATTAGAGATTAATTTTTGGGCCTTGGAAAATGCAGGCAAGGCGAAGTTGACGGTGGATATGTTGGGGTGAAAGGGATGGTATATGAAACTAGTGGAATTAAGGGTAGTTTCTTAAGAGATATTGTATTTTTATTATTTTACAAAAAGCGTTGGCGACTCGAAAATTTGTTGCCTATATTATTATATTTTATGGGGGTTGGGCGATTGGGAGGGGGGGTTGAAGCAAAAAAATGTTTTTGCTTTATTGAGGTAATTAATTACGGTTCAATAATTATAAAAAAATTTGCTTAAAATAATCTATGAAAGTTGGTTGTTTTGGGCTGAAAAGGATTCAATTAGAGATCAATTTTTGGGCCTTGAAAAAAGCAGGCAAGGCGAAGTTAGCGATGGATATGTTGGGGTGAGAGGGATGATATATGAAACTAGTTGAATTAAGGGTAGTTTTTAAGAGATATTGTATTTTTATTGCTTTATAAAAAGCGTTGGCGATTCTAAAGTTTGTTGCCTATATTATTATGTTTTATGGGGGTTGTGCGATTGGGAGGGGGGGGGGTTGAAGCAAAAAATGTTTTTGCTTTATTTAGGTAATAAATTACGATTCAATAATTATAAAAAATTTGCTTAAAATAATTTATGAAAGTTGGTTTTTGTGGGCTGAAAAGGACTCAATTAGAGATCAATTTTTGGGCCTTGTAAAAAGCAGGCAAGGCGAAGTTAGCGATGGATATGTTGGGGTGAGAGGATGTTATATGAAACTAGGGGAATTAAGGGTAGTTTCTTAAGAGATATTGTATTTTTATTGCTTTAAAATAATTATAAGAAATTTGCTTGAAATAATCTATGAAAATTGTTTTTTTTGGGCTGAAAAGGACTCAATTAGAGATAAATTTTTAGGCCGTGTAAAATGCAGGCAAGGCGAAGTTGATAGATGTATAGGTTGGGGTGAGAGGGATGATATATGAAACAAGTGGAATTAAGGGTAGTTTTTTAAGAGATATTGTATTTTTATTGTTTTACAAAAAGCGTTGGTGACTCGAAAATTTGTTGCCTATATTATTATGTTTTATGGGGGTTGGGCGATTAGGGGGGTTGACAAAACGTTTGTTTTTACTTTATTTAGGTAATTAATTACGGTGTTCAATAATTGTAAGAAATTTGGTTGAAATAATCTATGAAAGTTGGTTTTTTTGGACTGAATAGGATTCAACTAGAGATCAATTTTTGGGCCTTGGAAAATACAGGCAAGGCGAAGTTGATGGATGGATAGGTTGGGGTGAAAGGGATGTTATATGAAACTATTGGAACTAAGGGTAGTTTTTTAAGAGATGTTGCATTTTTATTGTTTTACAAAAAGCGTTGGCGACTCGAAAATTTTTTGCCTATATTATTATGTTTTAAGGGGGTTGGGCGATTGGGGGAGGTTGACGAAACGTTTGTTTTTGCTTTATTTAGATAATTAATTACGGTGTTCAATAATTATAAGAAATTTGCTTGAAATAATCTATGAAAGTTGGTTTTTGTGGGCTGAAAAGGACTCAATTAGAGATTAATTTTTGGGCCTTGGAAAATGCAGGCAAGGCGAAGTTGATAGAAGGATAGGTTGGGGCGAGAGGGATGTTACATGAAACTAGTTGAATTAAGGGTAGTTTTTTAAAAGATATTATATATTTATTGTTTTACAAAAAGTGACTCGAAAATTTGTTGCCTATATTATTATGTTTGATGGGGGTTGGGCGATTAGGGGTTGATGAAATGTTTATTTTTGCTATATTTAGATAGTTAATTACGGTGTTCAATAATTATAAGAAATTTGCTTGAAATAATCTATGAAAGTTAATTATTTTGGGCTGAAAAGGACTCAATTAGAGATCAAATTTTGGGCGTTGGAAAATGCAGGCAAGGCGAAGTTGATAGAAGGATAGGTTGGGGTGAGAGGGATGTTACATGAAACTAGTTGAATTAAGGGTAGTTTTTAAGAGATATTGTATTTTTATTGCTTTACAATAACTATAAGAAATTTGCTTGAAATAATCTATGAAAATTGGTTGTTTTGGGCTGAAAAGGATTTAATTACAGATCAATTTTTGAGCCTTGGAAAATGCAGGCAAGGTGAAGTTGACGATGGAGATGTTGGGATGGGAGGGATGATATATGAAACTAGTAGAATTAAGGGTAGTTTTTTAAGAGATATTATATTTTTATTGTTTTACAAAAAGCGTTCGCGACTCGAAAGTTTGTTGCTTATATTATTATGTTTTAAGGGGGTTGGGCGATTGGGGAGGTTGACGAAACGTTTGTTTTTGCTTTATTTAGATAATTAATTACGGTGTTCAATAATTATAAGAAATTTGCTTGAAATAATCTATGAAAGTTGTTTTTTTTTGGGCTGAAAAGGATTCAATTAGAGATCAATTTTTGGGCCTTGGAAAATGCAGGCAAGGCGAAGTTGATAGAAGGATAGGTTGGGGTGGGAGGGATGTTACATGAAACTAGTTGAATTAAGGGTAGTTTTTTAAGAGATATTATATTTTTATTGTTTTAAAAAAAGCGTTGGCGACTCGAAAATTTGTTGCCTATATTATTATGTTTTATGGGGGTTGGGCGATTGGGGAGGTTGACGAAACGTTTATTTTTGCTTTATTTAGATAATTAATTACGGTGTTCAATAATTATAAGAAATTTACTTGAAATTATCTATGAAAGTTGTTTTTTTTTGGGCTGAAAAGGACTCAATTACAGATCAATTTTTGAGCCTTGGAAAATGCAGGCAAGGCGAAGTTGATAGAAGGATAGGTTGGGGTGAGAGGGATGTTACATGAAACTAGTTGAATTAAGGGTAGTTTTTTAAGAGATATTATATTTTTATTGTTTTACAAAAAGCGTTGGCGACTCGAAAGTTTGTTGCCTATATTTTTATGTTTTATGGGGGTTGGGCGATTATGGGGGTTGACGAAACGTTTGTTTTTGCTTCCTAGCGCATAACTGTTGCTTCCAGTTACTGCGGAACAAGTTTCATTCAGATATTTCGTAATTGAGTGAAACAGTTGGTTGACTTGTCGGTGGAATAAGGGATGAAGATGCTGTGTAGTGTTTGTTTTTGTCTTGGGGTTGAAAGGAAATCGATCTGCTTGTTGTCTAGCACATTTTACTTGTTTTAAGTTAATATATATATATTTTATTTCTCTTACGAAAAACAGTAATTTGAAATCTAGAAATTTTATTGTAGCAAAAAAAAAAAAAAACGTAAGGGTATTAATATTTCTTTAGATAACCGTTTTTCCGATGTGGAAAACTTTAATAAATTTCACGGGCAAATGATAAATGATATCTTCTCGTGTGCAAAGAAACGGAGGTATGAAAAGAAAGAAGAAGAAGAAAAAAAAACGCTCATTGAAATATGAAATTTATACTATTTCGATATGGGAAAAGGAAAATGTGAAAATTTTTCTTTTTATGTATGTGCCTACCTGACCTGTACATTTTTCCCCAAGGTTTTCATTCCCCTAATTGAGATCGTAAGCAAATAATGAAAATCCCTTGTGTCTACAAAAAAAAAATCGTCAGATATTATTAAGACATTACTTTACTAATTCATTGTGAATTTCTTATTTGGAAATGGGAAAATATTGTTCCAATTTTGAAATATTTCTTCCTTCTTCTTCTTACCTTCGTTTGAAAACGATTTAGATTATTTTTTATTTCACTTCTTTGAAGCCTAAAAAAATCATTGTTTTAATCAATTTCTTTGTGATTATTGAACCCAAAAAAGTAACCCAAATATTGAGGAAAAGAAAAACGTATTCTCTTTTAAAATTCACGAAAAAAAAACCAATAAATATAACAACATTTTCATTAGAAATTCAAAAAGTCTATAAATTTGCTAAAATTGGATCACAGATGGCACCACTTGACACCTTTCTAGAATTAAACATTGATTCATGATTTACCAAAGAATGGCCAAAAATCTTCCGGAGGATTGAATGATATCACCACCGTCGAATACCATTGGATTAAACCAAATAATTTGATCGAAATTTTGCCCGTTTTATTGTATAAAACGGGGAAGAAAAATGGCACAAATTAGCCGGGCGAGTCAATTAAAAATGTATTAAGTCACGATATTTAATTTTTGTCGAAAAAGTTTTCAAACACTTTGCAAGTCATAACTTTTCCATCGCATCGTTTATTATCTTGGAGAAAACATTAAACATTTATTTCACTTAAAAGCTTTATTTCGGAAAATAAAATGCGATGTAAAAATTTTCAATATTGACAAAATGAAAATGCTGCAAAATAATAGTGAATTGTTGTGTAGGGATTTGAGGCTTCTTTTAAATATTAGCGCCATTAAAAGCCTTTCACAATATTGTTGTTAACGCTGATTGACATTTTCGATTAAAGCTTCGATTTTACTGTGGGAATGTTTTTTATTTTTATTGTGGTACATTTAAAATAAATACACAAAGCTTTCAATATATATTTTTGATTTTACATTGAAACATTTTGTCATTTTTTTCGGATTTTTTTAGAGCTTTTGATTCAACTGGAATCGAATTTTGGTTCATATTTATTCGACATAATGAAAATTAATAATTTCCTGGCATAAGAATTACATAAGTTGCAATAAGTCTTCGAAATTTATACTTAATTTTTTTTAATGTTTAAAAATTTATTATATTTCGCGGTATTCTCATGAATTTGGCATGTTAGTGAAGATCAGAACCTTTTTGTCTAATTTATTCGCGAAAAGTCATTCAAAATGCAAAGCAAATATTATATAATTGGCTCATGACCCTTTTAGGGACATCCATATCTTATAACATTACATTTTCAACTTAATTTTTACTTTAATTCGCATTCAATGATAGTTTCTTTAGTTTGGATTTTTATTAGAGCTTTTGGTCCAACTGGAATCGAATTTTGGTTCATATTTATTCGGTATAATGATAATTAATAATTTCCTGACATAAGAATTAAATAAGTTGCAATATATCTTCGAAATTTATACTTAAATTTTTGTTAAAGTTTAAAAATTTAGTTGATTTCGCGGTATTCCCATGAATTTGACAATTTAGCAAGGATTAGAACCTTTTGGTTCAATTTAAGCACGAAAATTCATTCAAAATCCAAAGGAAATACTATATAATTGTCTTATGTCCCTCTAAGGGACATCAATATTTGGTAAAGTTACATTTTCTTCTTAATTTTTACGTTAATTCGCGAATAAATTGGATCAAAATAATTTTGATCCACATGAATAACGATTTTGTTAAGGTGGCAACAATTTGCACATCGACCCAAGTACGATTCGGTGTTATTATTCTGGTGGCTTATGGAATAATTGCGTTAGTGGAATTTAGTATATGAGGAATAAAACCGATTGACATGGCACACTTTGATGCACCCATAATTGTGGCCATAATTACATATTCAAAATTAATTTCGATTCGATACATGAAAAATAACCGATTTTCGCCATTCTTCCATTAGAATTTCAAACAAAAAATTTCAAATTTCATAGTTCTTGTACGATTTTGGATTAATTTCATTAGGTTTTACTACTGCAACTGTAGTACTAGCAAAACTTACGAATTTAAAATCAATTTTAGAATAATAGCGAGATGGAAATAGGCGTTGGAGGAATAAAACCGATTAAAACTTGGCACACTTTGATTCACGTTTAATTGTGGCCATAAAAAGCTTTAAATATTCCAAACTAATTACAAATCGATACATGAAAAATAGCTGAATTTGAATGAATTTTGAACTCAAATTTCAAATTTAGCAGTTCTTCCACGATTTTGGACTAGGCCCAATGATTTTAATCGATTTTACCACTGCAAGTGAAGAATTAGCAAATAAATTCAAATTTAAAGGTTTGGAGGTTTGCTAAATGTTAGTTGGAAACTTGTACTTGGATTTACTTAATTTAAAATCAATTTTGGAGTAATAATAAAATGAAAATAATCCATTGGAAGAATAAACCCGATTAAAACTCGGCACATTTTGATAAGTTCACGTTTAATTGTGGCCATAAAAAGCTTTACATTGCTTTACATATTCCAAACTAATTGCCTTCGATACATGAAAAAAAGCTGATTTGAGTCATTCTTTCATCAGAATTTAGAATTTAAATTTAAAATTTCGCAGCTCTTCTACGATTTTGGACTAGTCCCATTGATTTTAATCGATTTTTCCACTGCAAGTGAAGAATTAGCAAAAATTTTGAATTTAAAAGGTTTGGATATCTGCTGAATGACAGATCTGACAGATTGAATTGCTAAATGTCAGATTGAAATTAGTAATTGGGATTACTTATTTTAAAATCAATTTTAGCGTTCAAGATGATGATTTTTTAAAAAAAAAATATTATTTAGAACATTTTTTTACATGCAAACATCAAACTATTTACTTGTTTTAAGTAAAAACCTCAAAACCAATAAAGCTCATCTAAAATGGATAGCTTCGTTTTTAATCGTATAGATGGCGTGCATTCAGAGTAGATCAAAAATTTCATTTAATTCGGTTATTTTCTCGTATTTTTCCATTTCAATACCCTTAATCTCTTGTTTAAGTAAATTTAGTCTTGTCTCCGTAAAAATTTAATTAATTTCCTAGTCTTTTTTGAAGTTTTAAATACATATAACATGTAATTATTTTCATATCAAATTACGCAACTGATAAATTAATGCTTTATTGAACATTCTGTATTACAAAATGCAGATTTATCTGCATGAAATAATTAAAATTGAAGACACATTTTTTTTTTTGTTGATTCAAGTTGCATAATACAATGCAATTCCTTATTGTCTCATCGTTACAAACATAATGGGAACTCTTTGTATTGAGTTGTGTATGCATTTATTGCACGATCCGTGTATTCGAACAAATCACAATTTATTTATTTTCCTTTCGAAATTTTCCAACAATCAATTACAGAGATTTTCTGTTTATTTTCTTGACATATTGTATGAAAAGCTTTTACAATTGTAAATTGCATCTATTTTTATATAATGCATATTTATAAATTTGTAAATGTTTGAAGTAGAAAATCGTTTTATATGAAGGCAGTAGTGGAAGCCAAGTTGTATGATATTTTGTGTAAATATTAAACTAATCCAATTACGTTGGTTGGTTGGTTGGTGGTGGTGGTTGAAGTACTTGAAAATGTTTTAAAGTGGAATATTGGCGTAGACTTGGGGGGTGCAGGTATGGCGTTAATGTAAATGATAACACGCATAAGGTGACACCAATTGAATTATTAAGTTAATGTAGTAACGGTGCATTGAATAAGATTGCGGGTGGTTAGTTGGGGGAGGGGGGTTGCTTTTGATTTAGTCGGTTGGACGCTGATGATTGGTACGAGGGGGTGCTACAGGAGTGAACAGGAGATGATCTGTCAGGTGCAAGGAGTTTTAGTCGGGAATCCTTCGGAGGATGGTCAGATTTCCGTGAGAAGTGGAGTTATGCGCAATATCATGGGACTCGACGGATTCGAGGCGGAGGCGACGCGGTTTTCTATCTCCAGCATGCTCTCCGTCATCAGTCCGGCGAGTGTACTCGACATGTGCACTATTTCCATCGCGGCCGTCCCACTGAAATGCGGAATCTGAACTCCACGAGTTTCGATACATTTCCCAGCAATGATTAAATAGTGCGCGCAAAAAAATCGGAAAAAAAATGCGGGAACCAAGTGTCGGTGATGGTGTGGTGAGTGTTAATGGAAACTCCAATGGTTTTATTGGGAAAAAGAATGAGGTGGTGAAGCGGCCGCAAAGTATTTCGGTCAAGTCGGTGGTAGGTCCAGGTCCAGGTTTCAACGACCATGACCAGAACTATCTCAACCAATTTACTTTGTACACACCACCGGCAGCGCCTCCAACGTCCACGGCTAACGTTCTTCGCCGACCACGACTCCTGGTGGATGCATCACGTCGACCACAAAGTGTTGCACTTTCGCCGGGTTCCCACCGCAACGGGGAAATTATTCGTCGACCACATAGCATTGCCGGATCAAATATCACCGCATCCACCTGGTCGGCATGCCGACGACCACCTGGAAGTCCTGCCGATTCTGGTTACCGTTCACTACCAACCAGCGTTAGTGATCACCAACTTCGACTATCCTCCGCCCAACTGACCAACGGATTTAGTGATCTAAGTCTTCGGCGCCTGTCTCTACCGGGAAACAATAACTCTAGTGCTAATAGTAATGGTAGTAACATCTTCGGGAATGGTCTTCGTGCCAGTCCAACATTTCATGGACTTTCGCTACGTCCGCTTTCGTGTAGTTTAAGTCCCAATGGTTTGCCCTTGTTTCCGGGATGTACCCACTCGCTTCACACCCCCTCGTCACCGGCCACCACACCGGCATCCGTCTCACTTGCCGTCCAGCAACTGTTAATGCAACCGCGAAACGGTGTTCATATTTTGGACGACCGAATGGCACTCTTCATTGATATTTTGGATACTCAGGAACGATTTGCTCAGGTATGGCAATGCTGACAACGCGGCAAAGAATTCCAAACTTAATATTTTGCCTCCATATTTCAAATTTAATTAGCCATTTCCGTAATTAGATGGCACAACTATATTCTCGTGGATTAGCAGGAACTATTTGGAATGGTTTCCCAGCCGAAATACAATAAATTCGGCTTTGGTTTTCTCAAAGGATTTTCTACTTTATTTGGGAATAAAATGGGCAATAAAGGTTCTAATCCACGGGAATACCGGTTTTTAGCCCTTTTTAAGATAATCGATTAACTAAAATCGATTTATCAGCAAAATATTTATTTTTTTGGGATCACCTCCATATTTTAAACTTAATTAACCATGTCCGTAATCAGATGGCAGAACTATATTACTAGTTTCATTGATATTCCCATGGAATAGCTGGAACTATTTGGAACGGTTCGTAATCTGTCAAATTAAATTTAAAAACGTAACTTTTGTAACCTTTTAGTTATGGGAAAAAGACTAAGAAAAGGATATAGGGAGACCAATGCTTTAAAAAGAAATACACAATTGTCAGTTTATATCCAATATTCGAAGCTTAAATTGATTTGTTAGCTTAAAAACTCGAAAAAAAATCATCAAATATTTTTTTTTCTTGTCTACAGTGCATTCGGTGCTTTCTTTTTAAAAGTTAAAAGCTCTTTAAAGGTGCACGTTCTAAATAAATTGGGCTGTAAAGGTTCTGATCCATACTAACGTGGCTAAGCCACGGGAAAATATTTTTTGTGGCCCTTTTTAAGATAAAACATAATTTAAATCGATTAACCAGCTAAATATTTAATTTTTTAAGGATCATTTTGATACCAATTTAATGCATCTACGTTATTTTTTTCATATCGAATCTTTTAAAAATATAATGTGTCAAATTAAATTTCAAAACGTTTAATTTTGAAAAAAGACTAAGAAAAGGCTATAGGGAAACGAATGCTTTAAAAAGAAATAAACAATTGTCAGTTTATATCCAATATTCGTAGTTTAAATTGATTTGTTAGCTTAAAAACTCGAAAAAATTCATCAAATATTTTTTTTTCTTGTCTACAGTGCATTCGGTGCTTTCTTTTTGAAAATTAAAAGCTCATTAAAAGCTGCACGTTCTAAATAAATTGGGCTATAAAGGTTCTGATCCCTGCTAACTTGGTTTATCCACGGAAAAATGTTTTGTTTAGTTGTTTTTAAAATTAAAACGCATAAAAAATAAAGAATTATTAAATCTATGTTATTTCTTTTATATCGAAGCTTTCAATCATAATCTACCGATCAAATTAAATTGAAAAATGTAGCTTTTGTAACCTTTTAATTTTGAAAAAAGACTAAGAAAAGGATATAGGGGGACCAATGCTTTAAAAGGAAATAAACAATTGTCAGTTTAAATCCAATATTCCTTCATTCTTAAATTGATGGTCTTTGAGCTTAAAAAGCTCGAAAAATGTGCAAATAATTTTTCACTTGCCTATTTGGTGTATTATTTTCAAAACTTGGGATTATCTCGTTCAAAGTTGCAAATTTGATCAAAATAATTTATCCAAGTTTTGAACCTTTTAAAAAATCTTCACCTATTCTAGTAATTACTTATTAGTACTCAACTAAATTTGTATAAAAATCATTGAGTTTTGGGAGCTTCAAAGTTTTGGTTTTAAAAAACGCGAAAATATGCGCAAAAATTTCTTTTTTTTTAAGCTTGACGTGCATTTGTAGCATATTTTTTTTAAATCGGGATTATTTCGTTAAAATTTTTCAAAATAAATTATCCAAGTTTCAAACCTTATCAAGTCATCTATTGAATTCTAGTAATTACTTATTTCAACGACTTTTGGGGAGCTTTAAAAGCTTTGCTTTCTTATAATTAACCGGTAAAACCATAAATGCAAATTGTAATTTTATTCTTTTGAATATTTTGTAGGTAATATTTGTTTTTTTTTTATTGGGAATTCATAGGCAGAAATCTAATTTCTGCTTTCTATATTCATATCCGATTTTCATTCGTAGCACAGCATCCACGTTACGCAGATTTTATCTGAATAATAAATGCGTATTTTTCCTCTATATATACGAAACAACCATTTGAATACATATATTTCCATGTATGAAGGAAAGTTAAACGAGTTTTCCGCGAGAAAAATCACATAGATAGACTAAGTCAAAGTTTATCTTTGTGGTGGTGGTTTATGACGAAAAAAAAAATTCTCGATTCTTACCTCATCTTCAAATAGAAACTTATTCGTGTTTGCATATAAATTATAGTTTTAAAACGGCGAAAAGCCCTCGGCGAAAAGCGATTCTCGTACCTACTTTAGCATACAGCTACGAATAACTGCATTTGCTAACGCAGTGCTACGTTTCCATTGCGAATTTGCAGCCGTAATGACATCCAATATTCCAATATCCGCCGCCAGACATTTTCGTTCAAAAGAAAATTGAAGGGAAATCCTTTTGTGTTTCTGGATATGACATTTCGGTAAAAGGCATTCGGGTGCTTTTAATGGCAGCTTTTGCTTTAAACAACCACACTAAATTCATTTGAGAAGAAAAATTATAATTCGACAAGTTAATAAGATTTTAAATGGTAGAAAATACCAAGAAAATGGGATGAATGATCGAATTATTACCCTTTTAAATTATTTCTAGAATAAATTAAGCTTCTCTAGATACTTTAAAAGTATTAAAATTAGAAATTTAAATCATCTTACTTAAAAAATTCGCTTATAATGACTCGATTTTCAAAATTCGCCCTCCAAAATTTTCATCTCTAAAACTGTTAAATTCTATGTTCAATTTTTGCTCATTATAACCGATCGATTATATATTCGGAAATCTCCATCATAAATCACCGTTTTTTGGGTTAAACAAACGAAAGTTTCGAAGGTTTTAGAGATCATTTTGAAGATCGTTTTGTGAGTTATTACGTGGAATGATTAATCATTGAATAATTACATTTTGCGATAAATATCTTACATTTACGCATAAATTTTACTGCGAAGCATTAATTATGTTTCATTAGTCTGGAAATTTACGCGCAAAATTATTCAAATTTCATGTCTTTTATTATCAAGTTAAAGATTTTAAGTAAATTAATCGAATTGTTGCTAACTTCAAGTCGACTTCTATTGACGAGGGCTTTGCAAACTTGTTCCTTCCATGGCCGTCTTAAATCCAGAAAAAAAATTCCAAGGCCTACTCCCCCAAAAATTGTTAACGTTAGTGACCAACAGTAAGTTAAGGGTCGCCAATATTATAAGAAATAATTCGTGGTTCATCCAGGAGCTTTAAAGCTCTTTAGGGGGCGACGCCCCCCAGTTTGACGAGTTTTTGCTATATTTAACTAGAGTGTCCAATTTGTTAAAATTATTGCGTGTGATGTTTGTAATTTTCACAAAAAGTTTTAGTAATGTTTCAATGGATTTCAAAAGAAAAAAATTAGTAAATCTTAGTTTTGTGTGTGATGTTTGCATTTTTTATCAGTTTTATCCGTATCAATCGATTCTAAGACATTTAAGTATCAATCATGTTCTATTTCTTAAACCAATGGTTTGTGATGTTTGTATTAATTGATAAATGCTTAGGTAAAGTAGGTTCAATGAATTTTTTTGGAAAAAAGTTTCAAATAAAATTTGTTCGCTTAAGTATAAGCAGTTAATATACGAAATTTCAACAAAATTGTTTCACTTGTTTTCTTAGAAGGTTAATTTTTGATGAAAAGTCGACATCAAATTTTCCTCTGAATACAAAATTTTTTATGGTAATTGGCTACAAATTTTTAGCCTTTCGATGATTTGGAAATGCCTTTAGAACTATAAAATTATTGGCATAACCGGAATTCTCCCTCCAGACCGTATTAAATGTTGATTGGTGTGAATTAATTGAATTTGAAATTATTAAAGCGTATGTATTTGATAAGTATTTGACACTCAATAACTATTCTAAAAAATTTAAGGGTCAAACATATTCAGTTTCTTAAATCAATGGTTTGTGATGTTTGTATTTTTTGATAAACACATTAGGTAAAGTAGGCTTCAATGAATTTTTTTTGGAAAAAAGTTTCAAATAAAATTTATCGGGTTAAGTATAAGTAATTGCCATACGAAATTTCAACAAAATTTTTTCATTTGTTTTCGTAGAAAATTGATTTATGTTGAAAAATTGACATCAAATTTTCATTGAAGGCAAAATTTTTCGGACTCAAATTTTTTATGGTAATTGACTACAAATTTTTAGCATTTCAATGATTTGGTAATACCTTAAGAACCATAAAATAATTGACATACGCGGCATTCTCCCTCCAGACCGTATTAAATATTGATTGTTGTGAATTAAGTGAATTTGAAATTTTTGAAACGTGTGTATTCGATATGTATTTGACACTCGATAACTATTTCAAAAAAAATTAAGGGTCAAACATATTCAATTTTTCAAATCAATGGTTTGTGATGTTTGTATTTTTTGATAAACACATTAGGTAAAGTAGGCTTCAATGAATTTTTTTGGAAAAAAGTTTCAAATAAATTTTGTCGGCTTAAGTAAAAGCAATTGCCATATGAAATTTCAACAAAATTGTTTCACTTGTTTTCTTAGAAGGTTAATTTTTGATGGAAAATTGACATCAAATTTTTCTTTGAATGCAAAATTTTTTGGGCTGAAATTTTTTATGTTAATTAACTACAAATGTCTAGTATTTTGATGATTTGGCAATCATCTTAAGAACTATAAAATTATTGATATACCCGGCATTCTCCCTCCAGACCGTATTAAATATTGTTTGTTGTGAATTATTTAAATTTAAAATTTTTGATGAATATCTATTATGGCATTTGGATTCGATTAAAAAAAATTGGCTTTAGAAAATTCCCCCCCCCCCCTCTCAGTCCTTCTATTTTCTACATCATTTGTTTTCACAAATAACCAAAAAAAATACTAGATAAAAGTGATTGAAACTCATAAAGGAGACGTCTGACGAAAAAAATTTTTCTACAAAAAATAAGCCTCTGGAAAAGCCTGAAAAAAAAGGTTCTTAGCTAAAATTCAATTTTTTCTCCGATATGGCACTAAATCCGTTGGAAACTATTTGATATAATCGAGCCGATATTACCTTATTTATTTTCTAAAATTCGCCGCAAAAAAGTTCCAATTTTTTTTTGTAAATAAAAATAACCGAATAAAATTCAATTTTTGTGTATAAAAGTTTTGAAAACGTTAAGTTAAGGCGTCGGTGATTGGTTTATGATACACTTGAATATGCAATGAATATTGGAAAAAGGGCGCAAATATTAATGTCAAACGAGAAAAATATGCTCCGAATTTCTATCTCAATTTTCAGTTGAACTTCTTACCCGCACCCATCAACCATTAAACATGTACATATGAGAGGGTTGGCTTGGTTACGAGGGATGAAATTGAATTGGGCGCCCGTTTACATAATGCACAAGTGCCAGATAAAGTTATTTCAGACTTTCAATTTCCTCAAAAAAAAAAATAAAAAAATACTTTTCTCCAATTTTTATAAAGTGCAAAATATAAAGCTCAAGAGGGAGAAAAAATGGGGGTGAGGGTGGGTGAGAAATAGACGTGGGCGGGTAATTAAAATAATTGATTTTAATTAAAATTTAATTGTTTTTGGCACAGGGATTTTTCGTCTTTGTTGAACGAAAGAGTTAATTTCGGGCCGTGCGGTATGGAAAAAAGTTATCTTGACATTTCTTAAAATTAATAGTTGTACAAAACGACCATTAAAACTTTCGTTATTAACTAAGTTTCTTGCCGTTATCATTTATCAAAAATTAAATTTTACGAATTTGTCACGTTTACAGTGTAGGACAGGTGGTTGATAAAAGGGTTGCGATAAAAACATGTTTTATCCTTGGAAAAAGGAAAATTTAGGCAAAATTTTCGGCTACCTGCCTAAAATTCTACCTGTGATTTTGATGGGAGAAACTAAAGCCATCTAATGGTTCAATCATTTATCATTGGAGTCCATTGCCGGTAAGGAAGTTTTCTCAAACTTAATTATATTCGACCAAGTTTGCCCTCGTGAAAAATGATGCGAGTTTATAAACACAAAAGTAAATGTATCTAAAACAATTAATTAAATTGCATTGTTAAGCCCTTATATATATATTTCTTTTTTATTAATTCCCGGATCGTATACTTCAAGTATCTGCCACCTTTAATAAATGTGTACCATTTCAAAAAAAACTTTTGCCTTCGTATAAAATTTATCATTGGGAATCCGAGACGGAGCCAAATATTTACGGAAAATTGATATTTAGTCATCTATTAATACTTTTAAGTCAAAAGATATAAACCAACGTGGTTTCATGTGCAAAAATTTGCTTCAATGCCAAAAACGGAGCGGTTTTTTGCGTGGAATTTTAACGGGGGAGATAAAATTTGAATCTTATTTGCCAATTCAAAAAGAAAAAGTCTTGGGATATGCCCGATTGGGCATCAATTTCAATGGGGAAATCGTATATTTAAAGCATTAAATTATTGCTGTGTATTTGGTGGTACCAAATCGGAGTAATCTATTAAAGGATACTCCAATTTAATAAAACCATTGTTGAAGAATATAACCATTAATAATTAAGGCAATTGAAACTCAAACGCTTTATAATATATCAAAGCACATGAAAAGATCATATTTCTACCGAATTTTCGGTTGGATGTCACAAAATTTGTTGAGAAAACATTGAAAAATGTTTCAGCCGGATTTCTTTTCCCATTTACCATATTCTTCTGATATCAGTCAATCCGATTATCTCTTATAACTGATCCCCGCGACTTCGTCTGCGTTACGTATTTTATTTTATTTCTTTTACAAAAAATATAATCATACCTGAAAACACTTCACATCTCTTGAAAAAGACACATTTAATAAACGGTTGCAAATAATATAATAGTTCTATGCAATAATCAATTAATTTACGGTAGGTATACCTACCGTGAACCAAATACTCTGTAAATTAATCAGCATCTATACATAAATAAATTCGGTGTTAATTATGACCAAAAAAAGTCGAAAGTTATCAAAATACTCGCGTCAAAATAACCCCATCTCCCTTTTTCAATTCCCGAATTGAACTTTTTTCCAAAAACTATTACACTATTGCACGGTACAACACAACCGCGAAATTGAAATTTGTACAATGGCACGAAACTCAGTTTTTCCATAATCATGTATAACCATTATGTATCTTTAAACTTATTGAAATATCTGAATTTCAAATATATAATTAAACCATATTGGATAGTCCAGAGTTCACCATACACGATTTGGCGTATGCCTTTTGCTCTGGAAGAGGATTTTAAAATTCTTTTATCATTATGATGATATGATTATTTATTATTTATCATTATGATGATTTCTGGCTGGAATTGCGAATTTTTTTCGTGATCTCTTTCACGTACTTGCAAATAAAAGATATTGTGCCCCTCCAAGAAAAAAATCCTGAATCCACCCTTGTCTGTTAGGGTAGGAATTTAAAAAAAAAAATCTTATCACATGCCTACTTCCTATAAGGAATACACCGAATATTAAAGGCAGAGGAGATATATAATTACACGATTTTATGTATGTAACGTTTTTAAAAACGTACTTTAAGTTTTATTACTATTATTATTATTATTACCATTAAATTTTTTTCGTTAAAATTTCCTGACTGAGCAACCCTAAGGATCTATTTACAACAATTTTGTAAAAAAAAAGTTTACTGTCACATTATTATCTATAAAAACATTTATATTTCAAAAAGGCAATTTTTTGTACTTTAAATTAAATTACTGTGCTTTTTATTAGTTCAACTAAAAATATTAATACAGATAATTTTTTAACTTTTAAATACCTTTCCAATGATATATAACTCGCCTATCTAAAGTAAAAATTTTTTTTCATCCCTCAGTTTTTACGTAGGGGATACATTCCCTTACTATTTTTAAAGAATGATAAGTAGCTTAACGTTTGTGGGTAATTGTGTTGTATCTTAATATAAAGTTTCATTAAATTCGGTTGTTTCGTTCTTTAGTTAAATCACCAGCGCACGCGATGTAAGAAAGTTTTTTGGTAATTTTTTCACACATTATTGGAGTTTTAGTATGGATCGCTAATTTTTTTGAAAATTTAATATAGCCTATGTTCTCCGGAAATAGTGTGGCTTCCTAACATTGAAAGAATTTTTCAAATCGGTCAAGTAGTTTCGGAGCCTATTCAAAGCAAACAAACAATCAAATCTTTCCTCTTTATAATAGTATATATATATATTCCAACTTATATTCCAACTTATTCCAACTTAATAAAACCATTGTTGAAGAATATAACCATAAATATTTAAGCCAATTGAAACTCAAACGCTTCTTATATATAAAAACCCATGAAAAGATCATATTTCTGTCGAATTTTCGGTTGGATGTCACAAAATTTGTTGAAGAAACATTGAAAAACATTTCAACCGGATGTCTTTTCTCATCCGCCATATTCTCCCGATATCACCGTATCCGATTATCTCTTATTTCAGTCCATAAACCATGGCCAGGCTGGGCAGCACTTCTGATTTTCCTAAAACGGTCAAACTTATAACCATTTCCGATACCGCTTCAAAAAAAATAAATATTGTATAAAAAGAACCCATATTTGGTCTGAATCACGGGTAAAAGTATAAGCCATCGATGGGCAGTGCTATTAGTACAAAATATTGTACCACTTTCTTGCAATAAAGCCTCAAAAAACCCAAAAAAAAAGTGTCAAAACCTATTGGTATACGTAATAGTTCAATTTCTTGTCACGAGATAGCGTAGCCATTTGCCATTAAAAATGCATTGCAAATTTTAAATTTTTTGGTAATTTATCTTTGTGTGTATATTTTAATTAAATCAAAAAATTTCCGAGGGAAAAAAATGGTTTTTACTTGGTTGAAATGGCCGTTTTTTTTGAATAAATAACGACAATTGATGGTGGGTTAAAGGTCGGATGGTTAACTCTTTTGGTTGGAGGAAAACGGGGTGCAATTTCTTGAAAATTTTATCACAATTTCAGTGGGGAAAACGGCCGGAATGGTGGCCATTCGTGTTGGTGCGATGTTTTGAATTATAGATTAATTGGTGTAGTAGTGGAATTAGATGGCTTTTGTGTCAGTTTCGTGTATACCGCGATATCTTCGGGTCCCCTTCTGTTTGGATTAAATATGCTTATGATTTAATTCCACGTGCAAAAACATCGGACAAACAAGGCCTGAAATCCGATGAATAATAACTGGAAAATATTCCGATTAAATCCACAACGACAATTTATTCCCGTGGGTATTTACAAAGAAAAATAACCGGGCGGTGGATGGGTGGGTGGTTGGAAAAAAAAACGATTTTTTGTTGCACTTTTTTGTAATTATACGATACAGGGGTATTTAGGTATTATATGAAATCTTATTAAATGCAAATAGAGCCGTTGCAGCCATCAATTTACAAAGGTTTTTTCGTTGTTGCACATTTTTCAAATTAAATCCTCGTCGACTTAATTTTAATTTGCAACGATAAAAATGTATGTTGCGGGCAAAGAAACGCTTTTATTTTCGGTTCATATATTTAATTTATTCGCGAATTTTTCATATATGCACATTGCAACCACCAGTTCATTGTGAGTGTAAAGCGACAGACCAACGACATGCGCTTCCAAGGCGGTCTGGTTAAATTAAAAAAAATATATAAAAAAAAGAAAACACCCCGTGACGTTTTAATGAGCTCATTTTCAATATTTTTTCGTTGGAAATTAGAAAACATTAATCATCATTTTCTCTTCAAATGAGTGGGCATTCATAAATTCCAGAGATAGTAAAACATTGGGAACAACAACTCTAATATAAAAGTTGCGATTTTCAATATCAACTTTGATTTATTCCAGAAATTTTAATTTCGAAACTGATATAAATAAAAATGTTCATATATAAACACTATCTGTAATAAAGCATCAGCTTTATTTCCATTTTATTTTTCGTTAGCATATGGCGTAACTTATACTCAAAGATATTCGATTTGAAAACATATTTTTATGTGTTTGATATAAGTGGTTCTCAAACGATGTACCACTTCAGATTGCTTTCTAGTCGGACACGAAAAATTAACGACTCAAAAGTCATCTCAAAGTTTGGAAATCATCATAAAGATTCAATCGAATGTCTTTGAGATTTATTTATAACACCACAGAAAAGTTTTTAAGAAATATTTAACACCTATTGGTGTTAACAATTATATTTTATATTAATTTTAACTCCCTAAATATTTATTCTTAAGTCTAGAAGCTTTTTGTAAGCTAGGTCTCCGAAAAAAAGGTATTTTGATTTGGAAAATCCGGAAATTTTGTCGAAAATTTATTTCCTCTTTCAAATTTATGAGTCTTCATCGACGTAAATTCATGTTGAATGTTATTGCTTTCCATGTAATACTTTTACCAGTAGATTGTTGGCGAAATCATTTTATAATTTCTTCAAAAATTCAATATTTGTATTAGATGTACCGGAAAGTAATGTCGTTTTTAAACCATTAGTCTTTCAATTGCCATTTATCTATTTATAAGTTATTTCAAAGTTGTACTAAAGACATTTAATGATTAGAGTAATTTATCAACTTAGTAAAAATTACAAAATATTTTCTATTCCAAAATCTATATTGAAATGCTAGGACTAAAACCCCGAAAGAATATAAGTTATTCATTAATTGCAAATGAGCTTTTTTAAGTTCAAGCTCGATAACTTTAATTTCTCCAATTGGTACCAACAAAATATGACCAAAAATTTAACCAATAACAAGTTAAGGGGAGAAATTGGGCCAAATTTAAGCCATCAAGTCGAAGAACTATCAAATAATCCAAATCAATCTTAATCGGTCGATTAAATACCCAAAAGTGTCCAAAACTGTTAACATATAAAATTCTATGCTACAAAATGGGTAATGCAAGACTCTTCTGTAGAAGAAAAGCCCTGGATAACATTAAATAATTAAGGGGAGGTGATATTGCGGTGCCCTCTATAATCGTCCAAAGTTATTTCAATCAATTTTTACTAATATGGCCTTAAAATTTGTACCCTAGATGCCAAAACGTTGATACTATTGAAGCTGATTTGAGCAATGATTTATAATCAATAGTTGTAACAAAATTTTGTGTTTTAATTGTATATTGAAAAAAGGACAATACTTTCCGGTCCCTCTTATACTTAAGGATATTCTATTCACCTAAAAAATAAGACAAATATTTAGTGAAATATTATAAAACATTAGTTTAATATAGAAAAACCCAATGAGTTCTGGTTATCCATTTTATACCGATTTAACTTTAACTTCACTGTATTTCGGTTGCTTTATATTAAATATTTGTTATTCTTCAAGTACTTATACCAATTTGGTCCAAATTTAATTGGTAAAACATCTAAAAATTTAAATAGAAATTAAGTGGTATAATATTAACATTAGACTTATAAATATTACCTGTTTGTTGTTTTCAAATCACAACAAAGAGTTGGAAATCTCTTTTTATTAAATCCAAAGTACAAATTTACTTTTCCCAATTATTTTCCTATTAAAATCAAAAATATTTAGTTAATTTAGCTTAAGCAATTTCAATTATCAATATCATTAAAAAAACTAACCTCATTTTATAAATGACACGAGGTCATGTTTCATTATGTTTGAGGAATATCTCCGAAAACATTACCGCATTGGATTTAGGGAGATAAGCTTTAACTTAATACCGAAAACAATATTTAAGCTCATAACTTAATACGTAAACTTTCATTTAATTTCTTGTATTACGTACGTTTTTTTATTGAAGAAGGTCCTAAAAAACAATCCTTAATTTCAGTTGGTTTTTTAATTCATGTAATTTACTAATATTGTTTTTTTTTTTTAAGTTTTTCGTTACTAAATCGACCAATTTTCACTACCAGAAATCCCGTACTATTTTAGAACCGTTCCGAACACTAAAATGATAAAACAAATCTCACCATAATATCCTTTTAATATTACTATTGGGTAAATAATAAAATTAAAGCCAATAATTAGGAATAACGAAATTAATTTTCAATAAATGTGGCTTTAATTAATAATATTGATTTTTTTGCCCGCCAATTTCAATTTGTCGACATAGTGACAAATTAGGCATCAGTGGTTAATTTGAAAGTTAATTAAAGATAAAACTAAATATTTAATTTTTATTTGAATATTAAAATTTTGTTGCAATATGTTCTTTTTAAAAATATGAGTTATTGATACGGAAGTTTGGGCCATTTGGCTTTTTTTTTTTCTGCTTGGGATTGAACCAAAATTAGAAGCACTTGAAAAGAATGGAAAAGCGGTTTGTTTGTTGAGGGAAAATATATTTATGTTGGAAGACAATAAAATAATATACACACGAAACTTTCAGAACTGTGTTCGTCTCATATAAAAACATTGAAATTAGAATTCTTGTCTTTATAATTCTCTCATTTAAATCTTTAAGAAAAACATACACTTCAACGTATTTGAAATTTCCTGGGCTCTCTATTCGTTTCGTTTTTGTTGTATTCGTTCGTGCACATTTATATATCCTTCCCCCCCCAGTACGGACGAGGGAATTAAAAGAAAAACTTTGCTAGCATAGATTCTCGACGGCGAAATGTTTTCCTCGACGGAAAACTTCTCCTCGTCGTCGGTGGAATATACACTTTGATCCGGCGGGATGATCGAAAAATTAGAATGGAAAAACTTGTGAAAAACATTGCATTTTGCTCTTCGACGACAATTCCAACAAATAGATTTCATTTCTGTGGTCGTTTTTTTTTTGCTTGTCAAAATTGAAAAAGTTTTAATTGATTTTTCTCATATTTTAAATTGTTAATAAGAAGAAAACCTACGGTTTTCTTCAATTTACCACAAGTAACTTCGTCCGGATGATACATTTGAAAATCATCTGCAAATAGTTATCGATAAATTAATGTGCCACGCAAATAAAGTCGAGGATAATACCTATGTTTTTCCTTAAAAATATTTGATCCACCTTGCTGATTTTTATAAACAAACTTTGAAGGGTTTAGGATTAAAAAATCTGCATTTTTTATACTAAAAATGCCGAAAATATTCATTGCCCATAAAGTATTAATGATGTTTTGAAACTATTAAACGGCACTAAAATGTTTTTAGTGAGTTTTAAATGATGATTAATCGTTACAGGCGTTTCAAATATATCACTAAAACCAAAAAAAAATGATTAATTTTTATGACCAAAGTTGAGATAATTACATTTAAAAAGTGCAGTTTTCCCGGCAAATTTTCGCTGTTAACTTATAAATGTAGCAGACTCCAGTGATTCGTTGAATCAATTTTCGCCGAATAGGTTGAATCTCATAAATTATTTAGATCACAATCGTTTTCGTTGGACACTATCCAAAAAGTACAAAAAAAAAACAGCCTTAAAGATTTTTAGAAAATAAGCAAGAATAGACAACGATAGAACAGACCACATTAGTCGTACGCTCGTCGGCGTGGATGGATGCAGTTGCAGTTGCAGCTGCAGCACAGAGTTCACGAGCTTTTGGATATAAGCCGGTGGCTTTATTTCCTCTCTTTTGCCTGTCTCCCGTATAAATCAACTCCATCCACACCATTGTACTAGGAAAATCTGACGAAACGAAGCCGATGAGAACCCCCTCATGGGGCATGGGGGATGAATATGTGCTACAATGTTTGCCTAGTCCGGGAAACGGCCAACGGTTCCGCTCTCCAACTCATCTCCACGACCAGCCCGCCGTCGTACTTAGTGCAGGGTTCAAATAAATGTGCTACTGTGCTTATCTCTTGCAAAAATGCACTTTGTCTTTTGATTTTTATGATTTCCTTGCATTGTCCGCGGGCAATTGCGTGAATTTTCCATGAAATAGTCGTCGCCAATCTGAAACCGACAAACGTTTTGATTTGCTGAATTTGCCGACTTTGAAACATTAACGAACTGTTTTTTTCGTGGAAAAATCAAAGGGATATATCTCTCTTAAAAAAATAAATCTCTTTATGTTCTTTTGACAACAATATCATTAGTTTTATGCCTAAAAACTTTACGTTTCAACGGATTTACTGTTCCACAACTTGAATTCATTTTGCACGCCATCTACATAGTTTAAAACAAATCACTCATTAGGCTTAAGTCTTAAATGTCATTAAAAATTTTTAAACCCATGATTTTCAATTAAAACCTCAAAAACAGTTTAAAATTTGTAACAAAAAAATCAAATTAATCATTTACTTTAAAATAATGTCAATTTTTAACTTTAAAATATGCTTTAAATTAAGTAAATCCAAATAAAAGTTACAAACTGACATTTAGCTTAGATCCAAACCTACTACCCGACTTTATTGGCATGGAATTTGAAATCTTTGAAACTATACTTGCGACTGAAAATTCGATCGAATCGATCTAATATTTAGCTGAGACATTAATTCTTAGACTTTTATTCTAAAGTTTAAGCTAAAAACAACCAAAAATTGGTCTTTTATAAGGGGAAAAAGATTCGAAATTAGTTTAAAACTCAACTTGAATTTGATAAAGAAGAAGCGTTTTGGAGGAAATCTCGATGGAAATCGTACAGCATTTTAATGCGCTTTTGTTGATAAATAGATAGGGCACACTCTATATAATATGCGAAAATGTACACGCATTTTGGTGGTGGCACAATGGTCGAGAGAATAAGGGGCGAGATGTGGGACACAAGCCTAAAAATTAGATGGGGATGCAGGGACCAGGTTGGCAGCTTTTGATAATGGACCAAATACAGAACCCGCATCGTCATCATCGGCCACGATGACAAATGTATATACCTACTCGTATAATATGACGGCAGCACACCGTTTGTTTTAATAATTCAAATATTAGAACAATTCCCATCCCAAACCCCTCTTCCACATGTTTTCCAAATGTACATCGGAAATGAAACACAATTTCACGTGATTAACTCAAATAGAACAAATAGTCGAGCTTTTGTTCTTTCCATTCGCGTTGCCCACCATCTCGCAATACTTTTCCTCCATGTTTCGTTTGAAATATTTTCCAACAATCAATTTGCAGTTTAACTCGGATTTTTTTTTTTGCAATTTCGCTACGTTGGGTTTCTAATAGTGGGAATTGTGAGTGCTCTTTACAGGGAAAATAAAAATACTTGTGCATTTTTTTACAAATCAGTTGCAAAAGGTGAAACTTTTCCATCGGAAGCTTTAAAATTGCAAAACTTTTCATTGTTTACAACGTTTGTGTGGGAACCGGAATCCGATTGTAATTGAACTGGCTAATTGGAATTATTCTAATATTCTAATGAAAAACTTGTTTTAAAATTTATCATAGGGCTTTAAGGCCTATTGAAGAAATTAATTTCAATCAAATCTACGAAGCAAAAAAGTTTGTAATGTTTGTAGTTGCATTTGTAATACAAACCGGGTGGGTTATAGATTTCCCGTTTAATTTTATAAACCAAAAATGGTTTACTCCAGAAATAATTTCTGAAACTCAAAAATTGCTTATTTCAATCATTGTTATTTGAATTTTTGAACTCAATTTCCATTATTAAGTATAATATCAGGAAAACTATTATACGAAAGGTTTGGATATTTGCTAAATGTCAGGTTAAAACTTACTAATTTTTACTTCGATTTATTGAGTTTAATGAATATTTTAACTATTTTTTTATGGAAAACTAGTTTGAAAAAGAGATTGTTAGCAATTTTTTAAGTATTGCGTTATTAAGTATAAAATTAGAATTTAAAATTCATATCAGGAAAACTATTATACTAAAGGTTTGGAGATTTGCTAAATGTCAGTTTAAAACTTTTACTTCGATTTATTGAGTTTAACGAATATTTTAATTATTTTTTTTTTATGGAAAACTATTTTTAAAAAATCGTTTTCAACAATTTTTTAAATACAAACATCAAACAGTTTCCTTGATTTTTATGGTTTGCATTGAAAATCTTAAAAGTTTTAAAAGCTCTAAATCTTATGTAAATTATTATTTCGTTGGAATTTGAATAGATGGCGTGCGAGTAAAATTCAAAATTTCTGAAAAAATTTGCGTTTGTGCTTTGAAATTACAGCATAATTCTGAAGTTTCTTACGTAAGAAAGACGATATCTTATTGTAGAAATTGCAATGCTTATTATTTTTGGAAAAAATCCCTTTGAAAGAACTTTCTACTGAGCTTTGAAATTTGATTTTATAGAAAAAAATGTATTTGATTTAAAATTCGTCGGTCAAAATTAAATTCTCTTGGCTAATATTAGTGAAAAGTTCATTAAAATTCATTGTATGGAAGCCAAAAAAAAAATGTTACAAGTGCAAAGATCAAACGTAAAGATTTCCGAGTTCTGTTGTGAAAATTTACAAATAATTTTATAAACCAAGAATAGATTACTCGAAAAATAATTTCTGGAACTTAAATATTGCTTATTTCAGTCATCGTTATTTGAATTTTTGAACTCAATTTCCATTATTAAGTATAATATCAGAATTTAAAATTCATTTCAGGAAAACTATTATACGAAAGGTTTGGAGATTTGCTAAATGTCAGTTTAAAACTTTTACCAACTTTTACTTCGATTTATTGAGTTTAATGAATATTTTAATTATTTTTTTTATGGAAAACTATTTTTTTAAAATTGTTTTCAACAATTTTATAAATACAAACATCAAACAGTTGCCTTGATTTTTATGGTTTACATTGAAAATCTTAAAAGTCTTAAAAGCTCTAAATCTTATGTCATCTTATGTAAATTATTATTTCGTTGGAATTTGGGTAGATGGCGTGTGAGTAAAATTCAAAATTTCTGAAAAAAATTGTGTTTGTGCTTTGAAATTACAGAGTAATTCTTAAGTTTCTTACGTAAGAAAGACGATAGCTTGTTGTAGAAATTGCAATGCTTGTTATTTTTGGAAAAAAATTCCCTTTTAAAGTACTTTCTACTGAGTTTTGAACTTTGGTTTTACGGTAACAATGCTTTTGAATGACAATTTGTTTTTCAAAATTAAATTTTCCGGGCAAATATTTGTGAAAAGTTCATTTAAAATTCATTGTATGGAAGCCAAAAAAAAAATTGTACAAGTGCAAAGATCAAACGAAAAGATTTCCAAGTTCTGCTGTGGAAATTTACAAATAAAATGGTAAACATATTGTGTGTGATGTGTGTAGAACATTGGAGTATAGCAATTTATGCGAGTGTCTTTGTGGTTTCAATCGTTAAGCTTCTAAGGTTTCCAGAAGCGTTTTACAAATACATTACTACGACAAAACCACCGAATTCGAATGAACCACGACAAACGTTTCCCGGCCCACCCCCCTCTGTGTAAACATTTGATTTTCCCGTTTTACACGCAACAATCTAAATACCACGTTAATAGGCTTATCAACGGAAAAATTATTTTTGTTTGTGCTTGGATTTGGGGAACGGAAGTTTCAACATTAAAGCTTGAGAAAAATGAAGTTTTATGCTTTAAAAAGTAAATTTGGATTTTATGTACGAATAAAATGGGTACCCGGTTGATTTAATTAAAGTTTTTTTTGGGGGTTTTCTCAAAAAATTTGCCTAGAATTTGGATCGAATTTCGTACCATAATTTTTTGTCGAAGGTCTACAAATTTGAGTTGATTTTTTTTTTTAAAATAGATATTGGATGTTTTAGGTACAAACATCACAAACGTTACCACCGTAGGTCAAATTTCAGCAAATATATGCTCCTAATAGATTTTTTTAAAAATAGTATTCCATTAAAAAATAATTAAAATATTCGTTAAACTCAATAAATCGAAATAAAAGTTTTAAACTGACATTTAGCAAATCTCCAAACCATTATAATAATAGTTTTCCTGATATGAATTTTAAAGTCCAATTTTATACTTAATAACGCAGTACTTAAAAAATTGCTAACAATCATTTTTTCAAACTAGTTTTCCATAAAAAAAATAATTAAAATATTCATTAAACTCAATAAAGCGAAGTAAAAGTTAGTAAGTTTTAAACTGACATTTAGCAAAGCTCCAAACCTTTTGTATAATAGTTTTCTGGTATGAATTTTAAAAAATTTGAATTTTTGTATTGAATATTGAATTCCTCTATTCTTTACTTTGTTGAAAGTATAATGGGGCAACCAATTGGGGTTGTAGCGACCTATTTTATTTTGTAGCAAACAACCAGAATGGGGGGTGGATTAAAAGTTGAAGGAAACTACCCCCGAAATGTTTTTGATACATTTAATTTTCTAGTGAAATGATTGTGTACGTAAGCATCACGAAATTATCTCTCAAGTCCACTTGACAAGTCTGACAAGAATCCATCCCTTTTTCACCACCGTACTACGCAATATATTTTTTATATAATTCACTTTCCTTTTTCATTATATATAAATATATTTTTTTTTTATATATATATATACTTTACCTGTCCAGATGTCAAGTGCATTATTTGCTTTATTATTTCGTTGAGACGTTGTCAAAAACTTTTATTTATTACTGAGGAGACATTTTCTTTTTATTTTCCCCAACTCACCCTCTGTCACCCCCATCCCATCCCATCTGTCCGCATGGAAGCTTTTCATTTTTCCCATTAACACACAACAACACCGATGAGTTTTATTCTTCATTATTTAATAATAATAATGAAAACCAACAATGGACGAAAGCTAAAGACAAAGCTCGCAACCCTGTCGACGACGAAAAGCTTCATCTTTTCACTTATTATCCAACCAAATTGCATTCTTCATGCACTCTATAAATATTTTAATTAAAATCTGACACCAACTTTTATAATTTTCTAATATTTTCTTTCTTTTTTTTCCAGGTAAGTCCCCAGATAATTACCAACTACCAACAATCATGTTATGTAAGTGAAATTTTCTTTCCAAACCACCACAAATCACCAGATTTTCCCACATGGTACTTTATGGGATTCTGCAGTGAATAGAGTGAATGCATTTAGTCGATTTTGTACCGAGATTTATATAAAATTATCTTGCACAAAAGTGTATACGAGGAAAAAGAATGTGAAGTTAAAGCTCAAATGTACACGCCGACGGAAAAGCTGCTGTCTCGACCATATTTTCCCGCATACAACTATTGCATTGAATAGTTGGAGGTAATAGGCACACGTACCAACCAAACTGTTACTATTCTAACGTCCGTAAATTCATTGCTACATATATCTACGCTTGTTAACGTTTCAAACTTTGATTCAAAATCAAAATAAATATGATATATCGTATAGAATTCCAGTTCGAGTTCAAGATTGGCATTGAAAAGTTGATTTTTATTTTCAATGACATACAGAAAAATACATTTTTCTGTAGAAGGAATTGAAAATTCTTGATAAACAGGAAAATTATTGGCTCAATACTGACTTTCTATTGGCATTAACTTAAAAGTCAATCATTTTGAATTTACCACGTTTTTTATGAAGTAGCACCTCACTTCAAACGTGTCGTACATCTTTTTTTATTGTATCTATTCCAATATGTTTTATCTTTGTTGTTCGAAAATTGGATAATTTCATGACACTCGATTATCGCGCCATCTACTGAATTAATAATTTTTAAGCAGCATTTTTAAAATTTTGACGTTTGTCAATGTAACCTATGACACCAAACTTTAAAAAGGATTAAATCTTTAAAATATTAATGAATTTCAGCTTAAATTAGTGTAATATAATTACTAATCAAATAATTGCACTATTTTCAATCCATAAAACAAATATTTTTTGGATTTAATACTTGATATTTAAGAAATCGTTAATCATCCCTTTGGATATTCCAAATCATCCCCTTGGCTTGTTCTTGACGATTTTTTCTAGCAGTCCTACAGTAAAATCTTAAATCAAAGCCTCTACTCAAAAATTTTCACTTTTAGGGTTGAAATTTTGACATTTTCGTTTCAGTTTCATAAAGATTTACCCTTAATTTTTGAGCTTCCCAAAGGGAAGAATTTCTATATATCTTTAGTCATCATAAAGCTTAGGTCAAAGATTTTATCCTTTAAAACTTAAGTTCTGCAAAATACATTTTTTTAGAGTAGTAATAGTGGCTGTCGGAACCATAGTCGAATGATTTGGCATCCTCTCCGGATTGCATCTTCCGGGTGTAATTGCTCCGAAACTAATTTCAAAATGCTCTTCAGGCCTTTCAGGCCATCTTATATATTATTAATTGAGGTCAACATAATGAAAATTTTAAAGCAGGACAAGGATAATCCTTATCTTTTTGGTTGAAAAGCTATTCAACTAAAAAACCAGGAAAATCGCTTTCCTGGTAGAATAAAATCCAAGACTATGATCCCTGTTGATGTTATTAGGATTCTTGTGGATCTATATTCTTTTTTGGTGCTCCCTCTTGGAAAAGTCCACGTGGAAAAGAAAATTTTGGTATCGATAAATCGCATAGAAAGTAGCCAAATAATGATCAGCCACAACCGAGAGGTCGGTTTAACAAAACTTTTTGTTGATGCCTCCAATGAAAATATGTTGTATTCTTCCTTCCCCGAAGGACAAGGTTCTAATTCAGGACAAATCTGAAGTATATAGAACCTCCTGTTAATGTGGAAAGATATATGTAGGCGAAACCGAAAGATTCGTGAGTATACGACTCAAAGACCATCGAAGGAATCGGTTAAAGTTCGGGCAAACCTACCTCTCAGCTATGGCTACTTCTATGCGATTTAACAATACCGAAATTCTATCTTTTCCACGTGGTTTTTTCCAAGAAAACGCACCAAAAAGGAATAGAAATCCACAAGAATCTCAATAAAATTAACAGGAATTGTGGTCTTGGACTTCATCCAATCTGAAAGGCGAATCTCCTAGTTTTTCAACGAAAAAGGGAAGAATTATTCTGCTTTATAATTTTCATTATTTTCACCACCATAAATAGGTTTTTTTCAAAGGAATTATAGTCTGAAGATGCGACCCGAAGGGGTTGTGAAACCGTGAAATTCTAAAATAATTTATTTTTTAAATCCTTTATTGCTTTCTATATATTTAAAATTTATATACTATGCAATGTGCTAACAAATTTTGGTTGTTTATATATCACATTTGAGGTAAAAACCGTTGTTTTTAGAGGGCCCAACTAATGTTGGGAGTCTCTAAGAATTTGTTATTTGGAATCTTTCTTGGACTAAGGTAGGGATAAAAGGAAAGTTGAGATCATTGTGTATATGATTCGGGTGTTAACATAATTCGGAGCACTGATTATTCGACGAAGGACTTTTGATTGGAAAAATTGGATAATTTGGATGTTGGATGGTTTTGCAGAGCCCCACAATTCTGCTCCGTATGCTCAGATAGATACTTTAACTATTAATATACTTTTTAATCGGTTGATATTTGATTTTTAAGGAAAACCCACCGTTTATTATTCAATACTTTCTCCAATAATCCAAAAAGCTTTCGAAAGCTCTACGTTAACCACTCCGTTATCAATGACCAGCACGTTGGGAATTAAATTTTTGAGCCAAAAAAAAGCTGCAGTGAATGAAATTTATCTTTGTTGTCCAATAAAAAAGCTCAACTTTTACTCGCAATGATCATATTTTGTTCTTCTTTATAGTCACTATTTTAGTGGATACTGTCGTAATCTGTCACGTTCACATTTCATAAAAGAACGACCGCCACCATGTTGCCGTTCTCTCTTGATTTATCTGCACCATCTTTAAGAAAACATTCAACCCCGAAAAGTTCATCCCTCCACGTTCCATCATCGTCATCCGGGGGCAAAACGGGTTGAATTTATTTTGTCAAATTTGCAATTATCTACGTACGTTTTTCGAATAATTGTTTCGTGGATATTGTGTGAAAATATTTTAATGTTTTAACACCACATTGCGGAATAATTACACAGACAAATATGCAGTGAAAGTAGAGATAAGAGTCATACCAAATGAAAATGATGACAATCGTTTAGTATTCAATTTAATATGGGCGCCTCCCATTGTATTTTGGTTGAAATGCGTTCATGTTTAACGGAAAATTATTTGGGAATTTTCGCCCGTAAATGTTGTAATTAAATGGTGGAATTTTACGAAATTATAACAATGTTAGTTTCAAGTAGAATTCTATGAAAAATTAAGTGGTGTCGGTTGAAATTAATTTATAGAATCATGATATATTTTTGTGGACTTTCAATGGCAATTTCAATGTCGCATTTATAACAATATTGGTGGAACGAAAAGTACAATCCCGAGAAGTTTATAACGAAAGAAAAACGAAATGACAGTGACGCATTACTATTTCTTTTTCGAGACATTACAACAAATAACAATAAATAGAAATGTAAACGAAAAGAAAGCAAAAACATACACCAAATAGTTTCCGAGAACGAGAAAATTCCTTCTAATCGCTCGCTCTTTTAATTCCCCATTGTCCGTAATCGTTTTACAGTAAACTGATGTGGGAAAAATTGGATAAATTTCCTTAAATAAAATCAATCTGAAATTGGTCGACTGAACTTATGTTCGGGTGTTATGTTAACGTTAAACACGTAGGATATTAATTTCAATTTAGTTGGCGAAATGTGCAGTGTAAGTTTTGTACAATGCATATAACAACACCGACTAGTCAACCATCCCCTAACGGCCACGTGCTTTGCACCCCACACACGTATTTATTTCATCGAAACTAATCAATAAAAAAAAAACTTTAAAAACTATTTTATATAACTACGTAAGACAAATTCCGGTTAAGAGTCATTAAACTACAAACATCGCACACGATAATATGATAAAATCATCTTGGTTTATCGGACAATTTGGGAATGGACCTGGGAACCTGAAATTTTCTTTTTTTCTTGGAAAAATATTTCAAGTGGCAAGCCACTTGTACTACTAAAATATTCACAAGTTTTGATCAATTTTTTAGAAGGTATTCAAGGCTTAAAACGTGGACGATTTTTGTGGAATGGACTGAGGACCAAAATCGACTCTGGATATTCCAATCTAATATGAAATTTATATGAAGAAACCACACGAATGGAAATATAGCAAATTTCAAAGGAAGACAACTTAGTATCACCCGAAGATCTTCAAGTTACCATTAGAAGAAATATTCCATCAAATTAACTGGAAAGAAAGCAGTATTTCTATAGATCTATAGATCCATAGTGATTGTTAGTAGTTGCAATGCAGAGCTTAAAAATATCATTGATTAATTAAATGAGATTACAAGTTAACGTACAAAAAACCAAGGATACGACTCAAGAAAATATAATAATAATAAGGACTAATTACTTAAACAAGGACGTGAAAACCAAAGACTGGATAGCGTTTGGAAAACGAGCCAAAAATATGCCAATTTTTAAAATTAAACGAGGAAAAGCTTCGAATTATGCAGCGTGCAATTGAAAGGAGGATACTGGACAAAATCAAAAATTAGAAAATAAGATATTGGACCAGAAATAGCCGAGCATGGGGCTGTTTTTAAAGTTTGAATTTTCCATTTCCAATTCGAAATTCGTGATACCCATTATAATACATTGGATTTCATTACGTCAACTATTAAAATAATCGTAAATTTGTGATGGAAATGTGTGATGAATCTTGGGGATCGAAATTAAGCAAGTTGCATTCAAAATTGGTACCCAATTTGATCGTAAAAAGCCTGAAAAAAATCATGAGCTTTTTCCTTTAATTTTTGTAGCAATAGGTTCGTGTCTTGGCTAAATGTCAAAATTTTGATTTTAGCAATTTCAAGCTTAAAACCTGTAAATTCTATAAGTATTGCGTTTTACTAAGCAAATTAAGTGAGAAGTATAATGTGGATACCACTTAACTTCCTTGAACCCCCAATTTTTTTTTTTTTTTTTTTTGGGTTTTGGGTCCTTTTTTTGGTGTCACAGTTATGGTTAAAGTTAAATAGATGGCACTAAAACTCGTCCTCTATATTAATGCATAGTTGTGCCATTAAAGTTTAAATAACTTTTAAATTAGGGAATTAAACGAAAAATTGTAAGAGAGATTTTTGGTAGAGCGTTAAATTTTCTACAAGAAAATGTTGCTAGATTATTTTTAAAACGCGTCATTTATTCGCTACAACTATCAGAAAAAGTGACGAAAGAAAAGTGCGATATACAATCTTTTAATCATTTCAATCGTTATTATAACGAGTTTAAATTTGGTCTGGCATGTCTTTAGATTAAAACTAAAGTTTTATACCTATTTTTAAGGAAAATATATAATTAAACTCTTTAAAATATCTGTTTTCTGCCACAAAGCATTAGAAGTGTGTAAATTTGATGAAAATTCAGTTTTAAGTTCAAATCGGTGAATAAAAACTGCAACGAAACTTTTTTTTGAAGCATAAACGTTAGAGATTCCAAGTAAAGTAAATTTCATTTCGTTAGTCGGTGCGTTTTTTTATTTAAACGAGAAAATAAATCCTTGCAGTGGAATTTCCCTAGAAAAATTCTTTGTTATCTACTGAAATTCTTTTTCCGGACGGAAAAAAGATGAGCATTTAAGCTTCTAGTTTTATTTAAGTGAGGCCAAGTACGTTAATGTTGAATCCGTTATTTATCAGCGGCGTTAACCGCATATTACAGTACAATATTTAGCTCAATAATCTCATGTACTGTTCTTGAGCGTGTGTGTCTTGTGTACTTGCAGCATCCGTCAGGATAGCGCGCTATTATTAACCCTCTTTTAAGACTCAACCTGATATAAGGACTACGTATCCGACCCTCGATAGTTTATGAATATTTTAGTGATGTTTACCTCGCGGTTATCGTTATGGGAATTGTTCTTAAAAGGTCATTTCACCTAACAGATGTACACATATATATATATATTTGGAAAATGTTACTTAATTATTTATTTAAATTCACCGCAAATTTTTGCCGAGAAATCCAACACTTCTGTACAATAGTTTCAAGTGTACAAAAGATTAAAATTATTACTGTAACTGGATTCTCAAGTGGAGTTTCCTTTTTAGGTGGAAGTCGTTAAAAATTCATTGTTTATTTCTCAATGGCTCCCGGTTTTTTTTTATGACATTCTAGTTTTATTTTCAATGAAATGTTTCAAGTTGAACTTAGAAAATACAAATGTGGAATTCATATTTTGTTGGTTTTAGTAATTTTGTATGTTTTTCCCCCAAGGACCTGCGATTAAATCGTTGAAAATATTACAAAAAAACATCTACTTTTAGGATTGCATTAAATTTATAATATTACACATGGAACTACTGATTCAATTGTACTCCAAATAACTAAATTATATAGTTAATTATAAATAATTTTCATTAGAGTATAAAAAAAACATATTTTTGATTATCCGACGCGAAAAAATTTGCATACAAACAATGGTTGAATGATGGTCGAATTTGTGCGATGGAAAAAAATATATTTAAATAATTGAAGTGTCGGAGACAGGGGTTGAATGATACAATAAAACGTGGAGAACAATTCAACATGAAACGGTCTTTTTTATTTGCTTATATTGTTGTCATTGGATTGTCAAATAAATTAAAAGTTATACATAACACAACTGACATGTTATATATATAAATCTTTCCATCATCCATAAATTATGCAACTTTTAGTCAAAATATACAAACATTTATTTATATCGAATATTTCTGGCCAAAGTCAAAAGATAATAAAGTGGTTTCCTGATTAAAATTAATGTTTTCATCCAGGTAAAGCTTTCAGTAGTTTGGAGAACTACGTGAATAAAGTTTCGGGTAACCGAAACTTAGATGGTGCTGTACAAAATTATGCTTTAGGCTTAATTAGATAAAGGGGAAGAATTTAAATTTAAAACATTATGGTATTAATTAAGAAAAAAAACAACATTTAGTGCAGATAAATTGTTTGAAGTATGAATTATAGCATTAATAATTCTCGATAATTCTAGTCAAGATAAATGTTGATAAATGTTTTCTTAGTACAGTGCAAAATGAAATTTTGTATGGCTGCCATCTATAGCTTTATTTCAGAAACGCTAGATCACGTTTTTGACTTTTATTTGTATTGAAATTCCTTAAAAATTTCTTTTCTCTGATATTATCTTAACATATTTTATCGTGCAGAAGATTCACTATTGTCAACTATTGTTGACTATTGTGAATTAAAAAATTTCCCGCCTAATGATTCAAACGTGTGCTTTGTGAATAGTAGCGCGCTCTACCGGTACTGTACCTTAGAAAGATGCCATTTTTTTAGCATTACTCTCGAAATATTTAATTTTTTATGGATTTTCGAAGTAGCCGCATTATTTTTTGGGTTCTTCAACCCTTAATTAATTTATTTTCCCTAATTTAAACGTTAATGTTATAAATTATAATGCATAATTTCTAAGTAAACGTGCACGTCTTTATTCCTATGCGACAATATTTTCGATTCCTACATTATTTTGTTCGATGTTATTCCCCTCGACAATGGTTGGTTTTTTGCATTTTTGTTTTCAGTTCATTTAAAATGGTGGAAATCACTGACGAATGTCATTTAAATAACTCATATTTTAAAGTGCATTACGTAAGTTAATTTAAATTATTCAAAAAAACTTAATTTTCAATGCAAAAAACCTTTTTCCAGTGCTTTGTGAATAGTAGCGCGCTCTACTGGTACTGTACCTCAGAAATATGTCTTTTTTTTTGCATTACTCCTGAAATATTTAATTTCTTATGGGTTTTCGAAGTAGCCCGCAATATTCTTTGGGTTTTCCACCCCTGAATTAATTTATTTTAACGGGAACTTGTTCCCTAATTCGAACATTAATTTATAAATTATAATGCATAATTTCAAAGTAAACGTGCACGTCTTTATTTCTATGCGACAATATTTTCAATTCCTACATTGTATTGTTCGGTGTTATTCCTCGAAAACGGTTGGTTTTTTGCTTTTTTGTCTTCACTTCATTTAAAATGGTGGAATCGATGACGAATGTCATTTAAATAATTCATATTTTAAAGTGCATTACGTAAGTTAATTTAAATTATTTAAAAAAACTTAATTTTTAATGCAAAAAACCCTTTTCTAGTACTTTTATTTCATAATATAATTGAAAAATGGCACAATATAGGAAATGAATATCGTTACATAGGAATCATGGACCACGTGGTTATTTTACACTCATATCGATGTTTGGGTTTTAAAGATACTATAAAACTAAAGTATATAGTATAAGAAAAGTGTTGAAGTTCAAATTGATCGAAAAACTAATTTGAGAAATGAGAAAATTACTATTTTATGGTTACTTTTGGAGCGATTGCGATAAAGGTTCGTGTCTTGGCTAAAGCACATGGTACTTATCTCAGACTCACACCATTTTCTTGCAGCCCTTCAACGATTTAAAGCGGCAATAATGAACCGATTTTAATAATGCTGATTTTCTATACGACAAATTATTAATATACTGTTGCTGACCTCAGAAACTTGTCAAAGTTAACACTGCAATCTATCATCCAACGTAATAATACATTTCCTCCTCCTTTCCACCCGTATTACATCAAACAGAATTAAATTGAAATAGTTTTTGGGAAAAAAAAACTGTAGGTACTTATTTATTCAATGCAATATTTGCGAGAGATCAAAGCCGGTTTTTTGTCAAATAAAATATTCCACGATATAAGGCAAGTTTCAAGTGTGTACTTTTAGGTTTTAATTATCCAATGTTGAATTTATTGAGTGGAGAGTTGGATGCAAGTTTTTGCTTTGAAAAGGAGGAAAAAAATTATACAGAACGATGAAGAAACTTGGTCTTTGGTTTTATATGGAAAATGCGCTTACGACTTGGTTTCCTGGAGAAACGGACCAATCCGGATTTCATGAAAAAAAAAATTGTATAAAACCATTTTGCTCTATATGATGGATATTACATGGGGGGTGGAGGTTGTTTCCTCGTTATTGTTAGTAAAAACGAGATATATATATTCTCTCATGTGCATAAGGGAATTTAAATTTTCATTGTACATGTACCGGTAGGTGAAATTGTTTCATTTGAAATAACACAATTTAATTTTCAGTGAACTTTTATTGTTTTTAGTTGGTTAATATTTATGAATAAATTAACTATGATTTCTTTATCATGTGCGAATGTGGTCTATGTAAATACAGACCAGACATGAAAACTTTTGGTTCGAATTCAAGAAATTAAGGAATAATATATATGGATGGACTACAAAATTAAATCCAACGAATCCCTCAGTATCCTATCTACAATATTCGTATGGCTTAGTTAAAATCGCAGTTTTTGCACCGCAAATCCTCACATTTGTGTCGGTAATTTTCTTTTATTTTTATTTTTTATATACCCTAGCACGTAATTAAAATTCTTGTGGGTAAAAATACATTGCTGGTTTTGCCACCCCATCCTCGTTTTTTTTTCCATTTGTCGCCATTCAATTAACCTTCACATTGGTACTTAACTCGAGGTTGATCGTGGGGCAAAGCGTGTGCGCCCACTTGACATTTATTACACCCCATCAAAAAAGGAAGCACAGAAGGAAAACCCCAACAAGTGGTCTACCACCCCATCCCACTTGTTAATCATTGTGGGGGAGAACAGGAGTACATAGACCAATTTAACATTCGTTTTAAGTCAATCCTTTCTTTCGCTATTTTCGCGTCAGTGAACCATTTGCCAAACCTGGAACAATTGTTTTTAAAATTGCTTCATTTATCTACTTGACATGCTTGACGTCTTTTTGTTAAATCCCTGTGTCTCCCTTTATCCCCCGGTTTGACATGTTGTGCGCCCCCCCATTATAAAATACACACTCACTTTTGGATTTCGATGAGTATAATATGGAGGGTTGGGATGTGTAACGGGTGGAATGTATGACCCAGTTTTCGTTTCGAAATCCTTAAGTTTACATCAACGCATAATTTCTTTGAAACATATTGCGGGAAGTTTATCTCAATCCAGAGACCAAGATTGAACGATTGTCGGTGTCGGGAAATCGGGAGGGGGTTGATGACGGGGGGGTGGGGGGTGGATGGCTTTTCAGAGTAATTTGAATAGAGGGTGGTTAAACATGTACGTGAAGAAACTTGTGTGCGATGTGTTTACCGTAAACTTTTTTGTCGTTGGTGGCAAATCGAGTGAGGCGTAACGAGGCGACTATATGGCTTTATCAAACATTGATAGATTATACGGGAAAATTAATAATGTTCCGTAGGTTCAGGTGTGCGATGTTTGTATTTAACATGTTCTTTTTTGGGTAAATCTTTTCTTTTCATTCAAGTGTTGGAAAATAATCAGTAAATCCATCATTCGGGTCGATTTATTATAATTTCACTCCCAAAGAAATCAACTTTAAACCAATTGAAAAATCGGTATTTTCCTGGATCAAAACCATTATAACTTAACTTATTCATTTCCTGTATAATTCGCGAATAAATTTAGTAGAAATGGTTCTGATTTGAGATATTAGTCGGTAACTAGGATATCTGTAATTTTAAAAATATTCTCATATAATTCATACTAATAAAATAGCTATCGAAAAATCCTTTAAAGTTTAAACGATTTTAATGGTCAAACCTCGGAATTGATTTGGATAAAATTTGATGTACTGCTAGCTGGAATTTGGCGACCGAAAATGAGCCACTTAAATATCATCCCTTGTACAATAAGGGGTTGATTTCAGGTCGATTTATTATACTTCTTCCCCTAAAGAAATCAACTTTAAACCAATTGAAAAATCTGTATTAACGTGGATCAAAACCATTGTAACTTAACTTATTCATTTCCTGTGTAATTCGCGAATAAATTTAGTATAAATGGTTCTGATTTGAGATATTAGTCGGTAACTAGTATATCTGTAATTTTAAAAAGGTTCACATAAAATTCATACCATTAAAATAGCTATCGAAATAACCCTTTAAAGCTTAAACGATTTTAATGGTCTAACCCCGGAATTGATTTGGATGAAATTTGATGTACTGCTAGCTGGAATTTGGCGACCGAAGGTGAGCCACTCAAATATCATCCCTTGTACAATAAGGGGTTGATTTTAAGAGCTCAAACCGGAAGTTGAAAATTTTCATTAAGTTCAAGCCTTTTAAAATTTTAACGTATAAAATTTAAGATTTGGCTTTTATGTTGAAACAAAAATCTATTAGCATCACCATTTTTCAATTTTCAACCCTTAAAAGGGTCAAATTTTAGTGTAGTGTATACGATTTTAAAAAGTCTTAAATTTGGTTAAATTTTACGTTATTTTTCTATAAAATTGATGATGGATGTAAGATTTCTCTTTTATATATTAAAGGAGAATTAAATTACCCTTAAAAGATGAAAATTGTTCAACAATAGGGTGTTTATTTAAATACAACCTAGAAATTTACTAAAACTGATGTTTTGGTTTATTTGGTTCAATAATTATAAATTCCAATTAAATAGGGGTAGGTAAATGGCTTTATAAACAAATTGAGTCGTTTCGATTAATACCAATTTATACCACACACCCCTCAACAACCCCTAAATAGAAAATGGTAGAAAATAAACTTTGAATAAAAATTAATTAAAAATTGACGCCACTTTGGTTTTCACGTGTCTGCAGGTGTGAATTTTACATGTTTAGAAAAGGGGTTGATCAAGGGGTGGAAAGGTGTTAAGTTATCGACATTTTGGTGTAATTAATGTTAGATTCAATTATTTTTCGATGAGTATTCATTCGATTTTAATTCAATTTGCTTCGAGAATATAATAAAATAATGATAGAGGGTTGGAGGGATGGGATGGGTTTGATATTGCAATTGGATTTAAATATAAACCCAACCAACCCCTGCGTTTGCTGTAAAGATATGAACAAATTCCTTCGAACGTAATAATCTCGACATCGAATTTCTCGCACAAAATGTGCAAGTTAATTGATGTGATTTACGATGGAAAATATTTGTGTGCTTAAAAAATAGTGGCGGGGAAAAGGGGGTGGAAAAATAATTTACTTTTTTTTTTATAAAATTTTTAATAAATCCTTATGCGAGATAGGCTTTTGTGCGTTTCAACAATAAGTGCGAAGGAAATTTGATTTTTTTTTCTCAAGAGAATCAATATTGACACAAAAACTTTTTGCTGTAAATAATTGGGTTTTTATTCAATCAAATACTCGCGACTTCGTCCGCATGGCAGCTCAAAACTAATTGAATCGGATTTCTTTTATCTTTATATATGATATTCTTTTAATTTTAACTAATATTTATTTAGAATGAAACTCTCCTGACATCTATACCAAATATTGGGAAAGTATTTCGAGTAATTTTCACGTGAAAGAGTAACAAACCTACAAGATGTCAAAAAAAAAGTTCTGGATCTTTCGAATCGTTTTTTTTTCTCTTTTCCTCCTTGAACAACCCCTTATTACCATCTGTAGTAAGTATTTTTTACAGTCCCAATATATTTGGGTAGTTTTATCTGATTATTAATCTTCAATTATTTGGCACAAAGTTAAAGCAATTTTTATCCAAAACTAATTGAATTGGATTGTTTTTTTATCGAGATAATAAATTATATTTTTTCTTTGAAACTTAGTTTTAACCAAGGTTTATAAAATACACAGGTGGCCTCATGCGCCACCTGACGTATTCAGAAGAAATTCATACATATCTTCAGACTGATTCAAATTTCAAAATTCTTCGTATGACGTCATATTTTTTTTTCTAATGGGACAACCTGTGTAATTTATAAATCTTGAGTTTTAACTACTATTTATTTAGAATGAAACTCTCCTGACATCTATACCAAATATTGGGAAAGTAAAAATAAGATTTTTTCGCTGACTTTGAACAGTTATACTGTGTATACAATATATAAAATATATTGCAGTCCAATTTATTAACATAAACTTGAACAGAAGTTCAAAAAAAAATATTCGTGACGTATTGCCCAGATACGTATTTCGATTGCCAGGCAAGCTTCATCAGTGGTCATAAATTTCATCAGTGGTAATCAGAGATTCACCTTGTGAATCATCACAAAGCAGTTACGGAGTGATCCAAACTACTTGATGACCACTGCTTGGCAATCGAAATACGTATCTGGGCAATACGTCACGAATATTTTTGTTTGAACTTCTGTTCAAATTTATGTTAATAAATTGGACTGCAATATATTTTATATGTTGTATACACAATTGGGGAAGTATTTTGAGTAATTTTCACGTGAAACAGTAGCAAACCTACAAGATATCAAAAAAAAAAGTTCTGGAACTTTCGAATCGTTTTTTTTCCCCTTTTCCTACTTGAACAACCCCTTATTACCTTCTGTAGTAAGTACTTTTTACAGTCCCAATATATTTGGGTAGTTTTATCTGATTATTTATCTTCAATTATTTGGCACAAAGTTAAAGCAATTTTTATCGGGAACTTTACAAAATTTCTATAGAATTTTTTCAAAGAATTTTCTTTTATGTATAATAAAGACAAAAAAAAGAACAACTTTTTATTGGATTCCTCTTTTTGTTTAGTACGATTTTATTATGATTCTCAAGTCTTATATACATTTACTGATAATATAAAGAAGTTTGTTCTTGACATCTTATTTCAATTTACTTTTCTTTCTGGCAAACTTTTCTGAAAGATTTTTTTTTTTCTTTAATTTCATTTGCGTAATAAAAGACTTGAAAGAAATTAGAAAATCTGTTGAAAACTTTGTTTAAAATTCAAACATTTTAGTTATATTTCCAGAAAAAAAAAACGCTAGTTAATGTTTTAAGTGTAAAGTAACGAACGAAGCTTAAATTCGACCGAATATTATAATATTTCATATCTCCGGAAATGTGTGTTGAATGTTTAAAGTTTTCAAATTGCCAGGAATATTTTAAAGTCCTTAAATTTAGTACCAACGTTGATAATAGACTGCATATTCATTAAAACTGTATTTCTATATATCGTTGCTTATTAAATTTCCAGAGAATTCATAGGTACACCCGTTTAAATTGCACTCAGAAATGTGATATGTACATTCGTCTAAAGTGGCTTATTATTGCTGCAATAATTACTTCAAGTGGAATGCTAAATGTCAAGAAATGCTGTAAGTATTTCCTAAATATACAAAAGAAATAAATTCTATAAACTTTTCTTCATTTAAGCGTATGGTTTCCTTTTTTGAAATGATTTTTCCGGGAAGACTTCATAGCCTCTTGAGTTTTGATCGCTAGTGTAGGCAAAACGCAATACACGTATGTAGTTTGGTTGCATATACGTCAAAATATTTGACTGATTGATATATTTCGTTTTGCTGGAAATTGATTTGAGTTAATTGAACTCAAAAAATAGGATTGCAATAAAAAAAAATTATACCACATTTGTTGCAGTTAAGTTCATTAGAATTGCATATAAATAGAATAGTTTTTTTCCCATCGGAAAGTCTACAAAGTTTATGATAAACCATAGACAATGAATGAAAGCAATTTTCTTTCGTTCAACGATCAAAAGTTATGGATAAAATTACAAAGTATTGAAATATTTTATATTAATAACAAACGATAAAGATTTCCTCGATAATTGCAATGGGAATTTTCAATTTCCCAAGTATTTTAATTGAAAATATAAAGAGAAACATGGAAAAAGTGGGATGGAAACGATGATAAAGTATTGGAAATCACCGTGGGTTGGGGGGTTGGACAAAAAAAAAAAATGTTTTTATATTTCATATTTATGTATTCATGCCGGCAGAATATATATATATACTCTCACCCAATAATCATTCTTATTAATTTTTTTCTTCTTCTATTTTTCAACGCTGAGATTTCATGTTTTAAAATTTTCATTATTTTTCCTTGCGAATATCGCGAGAAATCTCTCGCAATGAATACATTATATGTTTTTTTATTTAAATTTCAAATTTTGACAATACGTTTCTATCAAATATTTGTTCAATATTTATAAATGAAACGGAAAATCAAGGGGATGGGAATGAAGAAACTTTTTTCAAATTTTTTTAGGCAAAACTTTGCAAGTATATCATTTACGTATTCCCGCAATTGTCTTATACGTTATAAGTGCTTTCGCAAAGCTCGTTATTCCTGTTATTCCAGACCGGGATATGAGAAAACGTGACGATGGATTTAAATAGGATATAGATGTGGAGAACTATTATTATTATTATGTGCGATACTTTTCCTTGAATTTTAAAGTTTTGGATCAAGTTTGGTAAGTTGCAGATAAAGCGATTAATTAAGAATGAAATTCTGTCAATTTTCATCAATTTTCGTTCAAGGAAACGTGTCAAGATTCATTAAAGATTTCAAGCGTTAAGTACCACCGGTTGAATGGTATGAGCTTTACCTAGATGGGGGAGTTTAAATTGTTATAGTGAAGAAAAAATATTTGTACTTTTCGACCTAGTTGGTGATTTAAAATTGATCATATTTTAATTGCAGTGCACCCGCTCTATTAATCCCTGTGTATCCTGCGCCGGTCCTTTAATTATTCGTGATTTCCTGCAATATTTCTCCTTGTTTCCCGAACAGTAATTGTAATATTGGCGGAGAATGCCTGTAGGTGGGCATTTCAAGCGGCTGCATCTACCGTTGCAATCAAATTGCATTTGGAACTAAATGGAGGGTGATTTGATCGAGCATTCACACGTGATGTTCGTGCTTGGAATCGTCTTCATCCTCCACGTACCACACATATATGCTGGGCAATGATACCAAAGTCTTTTTCTTTAATATCATCTTTGTTGCATGTAAATATCTGTTAACATGAATGCAGAAACATAGTACAAGGGTAGAAAAGGGTTGCAAGTATGGCTCGTTCACAATCAAGGGGTTTGTTTTGCTCAAAATTACATTGTCGGAATGGCAAAAATTTCCACCCAATTATTTGCATTATTAAAGCCATTAGTTCGATTATCCCAAAACAATAATTGTACTATATAACTTGTTTTGATTGTCCCCACATTAATATTTAAGCTGGTAATCGATTCGGTTTTATAATTTCCCGGAATTTCAACAAATATTTTCCAAAAGAATTCCATGGGAAAATTTTCCGTACAAACTGGATTTGTATAAAACAATCTGGTCAAGCATTTTCTTTGTGTACAAGGGGGAAAAATGTAAGGGAACCTAGATAATTCGTTGTTTAAATAGTTGGAAATGTTTTTTAATAAAATAAAAGTCTTTTATTTAAAAGAATTTATGCAAATTTTCAATTTGGAGTTTCAATGCTTAATTCATCGGCTAAATATGAATTCAAATCTTATGCGGTATTATTCTCATTATTTTCGACGTTATTCTTCAAATTTGGTCGCATTTTTCTCAAGTCGATTGTCAAATTTTTATCAGTATTATTAAAAACGCAAAAGGTTAAGTCAAATTAATTGCAAATTTTTTATTTTTACAAGAATTTTTTTTCGAGAAAAACAGTATATTTAGTATAAATAAGTTCAATACAAAGTATTGCAATTTGTGAAAATCAAAAACAGGTAATTTCTGTTTCTCTAATGTTAATAATATATGATATGATTTTTGTCAAAATTTTTAGGTTTTTTTTTCCGTTTTACCAATTAATATTAGCCGAAATTGGGTTATAAGTATTTAAAAGTACAGATTAAGCAACGAATAGTGCTGGAATCTCAAGTATTGAGATGAAAAATACAAAATTCCAAATCCAAGAAAATTTTCGTCATATAAATTGTGGTTTAGTTCCGGAAAGGTCTTATTCCATCAAGTGGAATAGTTCCAAACGGTTCCAAACGTAAAACAGTATAGAATTACAACTGAGGGATGGAAAAAGCACGTGCTAGCACGTGCTTTTTAATTATGGGCTGTATTTTAATTAAAACACGAAAAAATAGATGTACTTTTGGTAGATTTAAACAAAAGTATGCATTTAATGGTTAATATCAGGTAAATAGTTGATAAAACGTAATAAATAGTTAATGTATTTGTAGGTGAGCATAAGCTGGTGATTGTGGAGTTTTAAAGGGATGATCTGTAACCACTGAGCTTACACACCTCGTATAACAACACCTGTGTGCAATATCACCCCCACGGGAGACTAACGAAATGGTAGGACAACGCGTTACGTCCCCCGTTTAATCACGATGGAGTTTTCCCGGTTCACTACCATCGCCTAGTACATGGACGATATTAATTTAACTGCTGAAGCGGCAGCTAACGGTTCCTCGTATGTTCATTTCCTCCCCACATACACATACAAACGTGTCATATCCTAAGGGACTTCTCGGTACATATGAGTACATGCATTCATGCCTGCACAGGAGGCATTTCCCATTTGTTTCCTCCCCTCAGCCAAACTTTGTCTCATAATTTTATTTGCAAAGAATTATATTTTATTCACATCGGCTCGTTCTTATTCCAGGATTTGCAATTGGAGATCGAAACGCACCGGGACGTGTACACCTCGTTAAATGGCACCGGTCGTAAACTTCTCGGTTCACTCGCCAGTCAGGAGGACGCCGTCATGCTACAACGGCGTTTGGACGAAATGAACCAACGTTGGCATCATTTGAAAGCCAAAAGCATGGCCATTAGGTACATACATGGAAAAATCACCACTTAAATCCAATTAAATACAACTTTAATCTTCCTTACAAGAATACTACACTGTTGGCATCCCAACGGATTAGAGTGGGTCGGTCGGGGCCACTAGCAATTCAGGTTGCGTGCACTTTTAATGTTTTATAAGTGGTGCTCGCAATTTACTCGTGGAAATCAACTTGCCCCCGTATTGAATTTTAGTTTCCACTGAACTTTACTCAATTTTATCACCCAATGATTGATGATTCTTATTTTTAGGTAATTAAAATCACCCATGAAGTATTGTGATTGGTATTATAAAATATCATTTCATTATGAGCCTTTTTGAATCAAAATTCACTAAAAAAGAAGAAAGAAAGAAAGAATTTGGAATGAAGAAAAAAATAGATAATTTGAATCCTTTTTAAAAGTTATACTTCTTTAGTAGCGTTATGAAAAAAAAATCAGATTAATTTTTAATAACATGTGACCTCTTGTACGGTTCAGATAAAGGTTTTAGTACAAACATCGCACACATATGATGCTTTCACCAAAATGAACTTGTTTATTAGACTGAGCCAAAAAAATCGACTTTTTTTTTTTGAAAGTATATCGAAAATATTGTTTAAGGTGACCAAAAAAAAAAATATTGGAAAGGTTTGAGGCCTTAATATTAATATTAAGAGGTCTGTCATCTTTAATTTGGATTTTTTATTTGTGCTTTAATTTTGGCGTCATTGCTGTCGAAATATCAAGGTAAAAAAATAATGGGTTCATATATTTATAGAAAATTAAATTCCCTACAAAAAATGTTTCTTTGAAAATTTTTGCAAGACACGCCGTTTTCGAATATGTCAAATAACTCGAATTGGTAGTGTGTAGGCAACCTTGTTTTACGTACACGTACTGCTGGTCACATATACATCATTAACTTAAAATCACTGTCAATCTATTATATAAAAATGAGTTGAGATGTGTATATATTAGACTGGGTCAAAAAAATTGACTATTTCGGAAAAGTATGTCGAAAATATTCTTCAAGGTGATCAGAAAAAAATATCGGGAACGTTTGAGCCCTTATATTTAATATTAAGAGGTCTATCATCTGTAATTTCGATTTTTTATTTGTACTTTCATTTTGGCGTCAATGCTGTCGAAACTATCAAAATAAAAAAATTCATCGGTACATATATTTATAGAAAATTAAATTCCCTACAAAAAACGTTTTTTTGAAAATTTTTGCCAAGGTCGCCATATTCCGAATAATCAAGCTTCAGACATTGATATAATTTTTAGATTTATCTTTTTTATTTTCGAATTTTGTAAGTAACAAAGAAATAAATATAAAGAAATTAACAATATAGATTCTTGAAGGGAATTTAATGCTCTACAAAAAAGGTCTCTGAACGTTTTTATATAAAATCACTTTTTCAAAAGTTATTCACAATTAAAATTGAATGATAAATATTAAATTTTTGTTGCATAACTTTGGAAAAAGTGATTTTATGTAAAAACGTTAAGACACCTTTTTTGTAGAGCATTAAATTCCCCTCAAGAATCTATATTGTTGATTTCTATAAATTTATGTGTTTATTAATTATAAAATTCCAAAATAAAGAAGATAAATCTAATAATTATATCAATGTCTGAAGCTTGATTATTCGGAATGTGGCGAGTCTGCCAAAAAATTTCAAAGAAACACTTTTTGTAGGGAATTTAATTTTCTTTAAATATTTGGTCCAGATTATTTTTTTTACCTTGATAGTTTGACAGCATTGATGCAAAAATGAAAGCACAAATAAAAAATCGAAACTAAATATGATAGACTTCTTAATATTAATATTAAGGGCGCAAACCTTCCCGATATTTTTTTGTTTGTCACCTTAAAAAATATTTTTAATATACTTTGCAAAAAAATGTCGATTTTTTTGGCCTAGTCTACACATCTCAATTTATTTTTATATAATAGATTGACAGTGATTTTGAGTACAATATTACTTTATTAGCATGACATATAGGTGACCAGCAGTACGTGCACGTAAACATGATTGCCTATATGAATTAAAAATCTTTAATTTCTTTACTTAATTCATTGATATCAGACTGAAAATGATTCAAGAAAAGAATGATACATAGAACCATATAATTTCTAGAAAATACGACTTTTTTTGGCCCAGTCTTGTGTATATATACGAAATAAATTGTTTATATATATACGAAAAATTCAAATATATGCTCAAGTGGTGATATAAAATAACATAGCAAAAGCTTGAAGGCCAAAATGAAAGAATGACAGATTTAAATAAGTCGTTTTAGGAATTTGAACCGGTTTAAGGTATTTATTATTTGTTGGCAATTATAATCACATTAACACCTCTTTCCGAGTCCATTAGTGACACTTTTGAATTATCTTTTTCTCACATTTTGGCCTTCAATGTTATCTCATACCACCCGTTGAGATCAGGTAGAAATTCTTTGCAATTTTAACACTTGTTTGGAATTTATTTCAATTTTACTTACAATAACAATCATTATGGACCAAAGGTTGAACTTTAATATTTGTTTACCTGGATTTTATCGTACAATTCAAGAACCGGATAATCAATTTCGATAATATTTTGTTGTCAGGTACTTCTTGGTGTTTCGCCAAAATAAAAGTATAAAAGAAGGTCATCAACATGTCTAATCTAAATCAAAAAATTTAAAAAATATTAAAATTTTTCTTTAGTTCAACTTTGACCTCGAATAACACATCAAAAACTTGTATGGGACCTTTTTTGTAGATCGTTAAATTTTCTACAAGAATATACCTTGGTCATTCCGAAATATTGTCACCAACCTGAGATATAAAGTTCCAAAGTGCAAGAGAATATTGTTCCCATGTTATTTCAATGGAAAATCGAAATTTGCGATGTTGCACCTCTTAATATTAATATTAAGAGGTTAAACTTTCACAGGATTTTTTTTGTCGTTCCCAACAATATTTTCGATATAATTAAGAAAAAAAAATTATATTTTTTTTTTTGAATCAGTCTAATTTATATATTTTGTAAAAGTCTAATGCATCTCACGGGTTGAAAAAATTGTTAAGATATGCCTTTTGATTTAATTAATCAATGAACAAACTTTTTTCGACGTATATTTAAATCGCACCCATAACAAATGCTTTGTCTTTGTGATGTTTGTAATAAAGGATCTAGTGAGTTCCATAGTATATATAAGGGTTTATTCAGGGCGAGAGAACAATACGTGTGTGATGTTTGTAATGAAATATTTTCCCATCTCATTCTTAATTGCCATTAACTTTAATCAAAATAAGATTTTTTCGCTGACTTTGAACAGTTATACTGTGTATACAATATATAAGATATGTTGCAGTCCAATTTATGTAGTATAATCTGATATAATAATATATAAAAATCATAACATAAACATAAATTTGAACAGAGGTTCAATCAAAAATATTCGTGACGTATTGCCCAGATACGTATTTCGATTGCCAAGCATTCTTGCTCAGTGGTCATCAATTAGTTTGGATCACTCCGTAACTGCTGTGTGATGGTTGTCAATAATCGTATTTCAATCACAAAGCAGTTACGGAGAAATCCAAACTACTTGAAGACCACTGAGGAAGATTGCTTGGCAATCGAAATATGTACCTGGGCAATACGTCACGAATATTTTTGTTTGAACTTCTGTTCAAATGGTATGATTTTTATATAATATTATATCAGATTATACTACATAAATTAGACCGCAATATACTCTATATATTGTATACACGTCATTAACTTTAGTTTGATTTCTAAATTGATGGAAAAAAGTAAAAACTAGACATCTTTTTCTGGTTCCGTGTTCATCCCGAGTAATTTTTCCCGGGGGAAATAAATTTTTAAAAGTGTTCACAAGGTGTTGAGTGGTCCATCAAGTTTGTAAATAATTACCCAATTTGTTCCGTTGGTGTTTGCATGATTCTAATGCTGCCGACAATCTATTTTCCAGCACTGGTAAATCCGAGAGCGATGCTGGACGTTCAGTGTTCATGTAAGGGTACTGAAATTGTATATATATATTAAAAATGTAACATGTGGCGCGTGACACATTTTATCAATATTTTAACGTATTATTCTGAGTCGTCTTTTTCTAGAAGTCTAGAACGTTTCTTGGTCTCATGTATGAAAGAGATTTTCATCCATTTAAAATGTTTTTTTTTTCTTCTTGTTGGATTACAGAAATCGTCTCGAAAGTAATGCGGAACATTGGAACGCTCTTTTGCTGTCGTTACGCGAGCTAATCGAATGGGTAATTCGAAAGGATACGGAATTGACGGGATTGGGTCCGATACGTGGGGATTTGGCGTCGGTCATCAAACAACAAGTAAATAAATCATCAATTGTGAATTGCTAGTTTTTAAAAATACTTTTATATACATTTTTTTTTTTTTGATTGTAGGATGATCATCGTGCGTTTCGACGCCAATTGGAAGACAAGCGGCCGGTTGTTGAAAGCAATTTACTCAGTGGACGCCAATATATCGCCAATGAAGCTCCGTTGTCTGATACCAGCGATTCCGAAGGTTCGTTTCAACGTTATCCCTCATTTAATGTAATGAAACTGTAATCAAATCTTGAAACGTTTCATTTGTTCACGTCCTTTTTCTTTCGCTATATATATATATATATATATATATATATATCTATGAGCGAGAGGTCAAACTAAAAGCAAGGCAAAGAGAAAAAAAAAATGATTGACATGAAGCAGATTCTCTTGATTCTCGCGTTGGTCCATTCCCATTGAGATTGTTGTTCCAAGTGGTAGATAAAGCACACGTATCTTAGTCTCTCCATGTCAAGGATGATGGAGATAACCGAACAGATAGACAGAGGGCCTTTTCCTCAATGCCATTATATATTATTCCAGCAGTCCTCCTCGCTTTTTGTTCGTTTTTAATTTCAAACTAGCTGATCCCCGCGACTTCGTCTGCGTAACGTACGTGTAGATTATATTTTCTTTTCAGATTTGCTATTTGTAGTGGTATATGAAAATGATTATTTTTCATACTCTTATTCTTTTTATTTCTGTTAGATACGTAAGTTATTACGCTATTAACATCAAATATGTGTTTCATATATAATAAGGTTTATATTTCAAAGAGGCAATTTTTAAAAATTTAAATTGAATTTGCTGTGCTTTCTGTCAGTTCAATTAAAAATATTTATACATATTATTTTCTAACTGTAAATTATCTTTCCAATGATATATAACTCACCTGTCTAGTGTAAAAATTTCTGTTTTCATCCCTTGGGAATACCTTCCCTTATTATAATTTTGGAATGATAAGTAGCCTATAGTCTGTGGGAAATTGTATTGTATCTTAATACCAAATTTCATTAAATTCGGTTGTACCGTTCTTTAGTTAAATCGGGACACACAGACAGACAGACAGACAAAAATTTTAAAAATGTTAAATTTAGAATAAGGGCCTCTTGAAACAAATTTTTACCCTAAAATGGGGTTTAAAATCGAAATGTACAGACAGACGTAAGAATTTTATATATTAGTATAGATGGAAAAGCACTTGGCCATTACAATTGTTTTTCTAACAAAACAATTATCCAAGAAGCCAATTTTTTGATAAAATTTATTTCATTTAAACCGTTTGGTATGCAATGTGGTGGTATTTGTAAAGTTAAACAAAGATATTTTGCGGTTTTTTTTTTGCAGGCTATTTTAATTTAATTTTTGCCACACCGGAAATCATCCGATCAATTATGTACTTTCTGGTTTATTTAATTATTCATCCAAATATTAAATTGTGTCTTTTAAATAAATATTGAAAGATAATCAAAATTTTTCCCAAATTCAAATTGGTAATTATACAAATTATATTATACCAATATACTAATGGAAAATGTTTGTTCAACCTTTTGCGATTATAAGCTTATTGATTAATATAAATGCTTTTAGGTGATTAAATATGATTTTCCACTGATTAGGGGGAATTTGTTGATTGGTTGTTTTTTTTTTTTAAAATTCAATTGAAATCTGGGTAATTATTTGACTCGTTTATTTTGAAAGTGGCGTAAGTCCATTTCAAGGACGGTCTTCTTCTTGTAACTAGAACAAAGTATGTTAATTATTTAACTGTTAAGTTTTCAGAAATTACTGATTTTAACAAAAACGCCAATTATTCCCTCCTCCTCCTTAGTATCTTATTTAGTTCCTATGGTTAAAAATTAGAATACTATAGGGATTGTTCTTGACATGGACTTAACTCACTTTCAAAATAAACGGCGCATTTAATAAGAAAGGATTTGTTAAAAAAAATCGCCCTAAAAGAGCCAAAAATGGAAGCAAAGTTTGTATAGGATTAGAGTGATTTTTTTTGGGGACTTTTTGTTTTTTTGCTCCCATGCCGAAATTTTGTTGGAAATACTTCAAAAAAATTCCCTGAAAGTTTGAGCTTTTAATATTAATATTAAGTGCTCGCTCACAGCGTGTGAATATTTTCTAGAAATATATACACTAGAATTCCAAAAAAACTTACCTATCAAAGGATTCAAATGTAGTTAGTTCATTTTTTCATAAATCATTTGGAAACTTCCATTCTTTCATGTATGTCTGATTGGTTGCCTATCTGCATAACTATAATATTTGGGAACTAAAAAAGCAAGTCCTAATCAAGGTTTACTATTGGTAAAAGTTATTTTTTAATTTTTTTTAAGCAGACTTATGTTTAACTTGTTATTACCCTCAACTTCGTCTGCGTGTATCGCTTATCCCGGAATTTTTTGGATGTTTTAGATCAGTTTTAGTGTTTTTTTTTTTTTTAAATTTTTTTAAAGCAGACTTTTATGTTTAACTAGTTGTTCCTGCAACTACGTCCGCGTGTATCGCCTATCCCGGAATTTTTTAGATCTGTTTTAGTGGTTGCTAGATTTATTGATTTTTTTACTTTATTATGGCCGATTGAGGTGTAAGGAATTGAAAAAAAGTTATTTAAACTGATGAAATTTGATATCAAAAATCGAATATTCTAAGATTTATTCACTAGAATTCAAAAAAGCTGGCGTATCAAAGGATTCAAATGTAGTTAACTCATATTTGCATAAATTATTTGGAAACTTCCATTCTTTCATGTATGTCTGATTGGTTGCCTATCTATACAACTATAATATTTGGGAACTAAAAGAGCATGTCCTAATCAAGGTTTACTATTGGTAATAATTAAGGTTTTTTTTATAGGAGAATATTATGTTTAATTTGTTATTCCTGCAACTTCGTCCGCGTGTATATCGCCTATCCCGGAATTTTTTGGATGTTTTAGATCAGTTCTTGTGGTTGCTAGATTATTTATTTATTGGCCGAATTGAAAAAAAAATATTTAAACTGATGAAATTTGATATCAAAAACCGAATATTCTAAGATTTATTCACTAGAATTCAAAAAATCTGACGTATCAAAGGATTGAAATGTAGTTAACTCATATTTGCATAAATTATTTGGAAACTTCCATTCTTTCATGTATGTATGTTGAGTTGCCTATCTACATTACTATAATAATTGGGAACTAAAAAAGCAAGTCCTAATCAAGGTTTACTATTGGTAAAAGTTATGTTTTAATTTTTTTTTAAGCAGACTATTATGTTTAACTTGTTATTCCTGCAACTTCGTCCGCGTGTATCGCCTATCCCGGAATTTTTCGGATGTTTTAGATCAGTTTTAGAGGTCGCTAGATTTATTGATTTTTTTACATATTTTGGCCGATTGATGTGCCAGGGATTGAAAAAGAAATATTTAAATTGATGAATTTTGATATCAAAAACCGAATATTCGAAGATTTATTCACTAGATTTCAAAAAAGCTGACCTATGAAAGAATTCAAATGTAGTTAGCTCATATTTGGAGAAATCATTAGGAAACTTCCATTCTTTCGTATATGTATGTCTGGTTGCCTACATACGTAAGTATAATATTTGGGAACTAAAAAAGCAAGTCCTAATAAAGGTTTACTATTGGTAAAAGTTATTTTTTATTTTTTTTTAAGTAGATTTTTATGTTTGACTTGTTATTGCCCTCAACTTCATCCGCGTGTATCGCCTATCCCTGATTTTTTTGGATGTTTTAGATCAGTTTTAGTGGTAGCTAGATTAATTGATTTTTTTACATATTTTGGCCGATTGAGATGTAAGGAATTGAAAAAAAAAATTAAATTAATTAAATTTGACATAAAAAGCCAAACATTATAAGATTTATTCACTAGAATTCAAAAAAGCTTACCTATCAAAGTATTTAAATGACAGTCAGCTTATATTTGTATAAATCATTGGGAAACTTCCATTCTTTCACGTGTGTGTGATGGGTTGCCTATCTGTATAACTATAATACTGTATAACTAAAACAGCAAGTCCTAATCAAGGTTTACCATTGGTAAAAGTTAAGTTTTTATTTGTTTGTAGCCGAATATTATGTTTAACTCTTGTTATTCCTGCAACTTCGTTCGCGTGTAGAACTGCTTAGCGGTTATATTTGATTAAGAAAGATGTTTCATTTTTGAATGATTTAAAATAATTGCTCTTTAATTATTCAATACGGATGATGAAATTGATTTTCCATAAATATCGGATGAGTCGACGAATAGTTAATGGGACAACAATGTGAATGATTCAGAGCCGTCAATGCATGTACCTGTCTATCGAGGAATTGCAGACTTTTTCCGTGAAATGTATAAATGTCACCCGCGTGGAAATTCCATGCTTAAACTTTTCATGATATTAACAGTAAAATGTGTCGGATGACTGATGTGATTTTTACGGGTGTTTTTTTTTTTTGTATTTATTTTATATCCCGCATTTTATTTTTACAGGTGGTGGAGGTTGTGGCGATGTTGACGGCGATTCCCGCGGGTATCGCAGTGCCGAGGAACAAGCCCGGGAACTGTGCCGAAGTATTCGTCGCGAAGTTGGCAAATTATCCGATAAGTGGAATGCACTTATTGATCGCTCGGATCAGTGGAGACGATGTCTGGATGACACTGTTGCGGTATGTGTCAAAACTTCATATTGCATTATTGCATTTATGCAATATATTAACATTTTATTGTGGTAAATGTTTATGTTATTTGCAATCGATTCGATTCAAAAGTGACGTGTATAGAGTAATACGTACACCTGCTCCAGAAACGGAGTCTGCTTATGCATCTCTTCACCTAACTAGCGTTAATGCGCTCATTCCCATATTCCGGACAGAGCTTCATCCCTCATCTCTATATAATATTGTCTGGTGCAGCCGGTGATCGTGCTTTATTATTCATGAGATGTCTCTCGCCTACCGACAGTAGTAGTGCCAGCATTTTCGGTATTTTGGTATTTTCGGTCCAGAATAGAGATGCATCTCGCGTAATTTATACTTTTCCGTTGCATATTTAGAGATACAAATGATGCACTTTACTTGTCTGTGATCTGATGTGCCATGCTAATTGTTATTCTTTTTCAATAGTTGAATTTCGTCAGTCCCATACTCCTGACACTAATTCCGGTATTATGATAATTTGTCAATATAGTAGTAATTTCAATATCCAAACAAGCCGCTGCTATAATGTAATGCAAATTTATGCGCCAAATATTAAGAGGAAAAATAAATTGACTAAACCAATATATAAAATCAATTAGTCGCCAATGAAATTAGGGTTTAATGGTTTAAAGAATTTATGAATAATTATGTTCGGGATTGGAGGGAATGTCGGGAATGGGGAAGATTTGGGAGAAACGTGCAATTTTATCTTAATATGATTTTCATGAGCACACATCTGCACATCCGAAAGTAACTATTTAATCATTTAGAACCGAAAAACGGTTTCGTCATGCAAATTATTTCCACTGCATTGTATGTCTGAACTTGTATAAAAATATCTCCAATGGAATTTGCAAGTTTTTGCAAAAAAAAAAAAAAATTTTTTTACTACTATATTACACACTAATTACGAAATATAAACACAAGCAATTTTGCAATAAATTGTTATATGGGTGGTGGGAAAAGGGGTCATTAAATTAAGGTTGTAAATCATAACGATTTCGATGACATGGAAAATATAATAATAATAATAATATTTATTTATTATTGATGATATTAATTTTAGCTATCAACACAGCATGCACATAAACCACCGGTTCTAACAACCCCCCGTTTCAGCCCCGGTATCATCGCCGTAGTGGTTTCATAGACAAGCTTATAACCATCCCCTTGCCAGCATTATTCATATATTTCCTCAACGTCGCCCAAATTAAATAATCAAAGATAAATTTTGAAGTCTTATCACGAACTTTTGATAGGTAAATCGGGAAATCGTTATCGTTTTTCATCAAATTATTGGTGGAAATATTATTTCAATTTTAGGGGATTTTCGTTGAGAATACTAAAATAGTTTAGTAGTAATTGATTAGAAAATAGGATTTTTGGGGACATATTATTAATAAAAAGACAGGAAAATGTAGCAAAACGGTCTTTAATAGTAAATTTAAAAGAAAAATTCAAAGAAAACTTAATAGAACCTTCCCCCCCTCAACCAAAAAAATTGGAAAAAAGAAAGCATTTATGATTTTTTCTTCCCTCTTAATATATAGTAAATGATAAAATTCAGGTGGTTGAAGATCGTTTTTTTTTTATTAAATATTTTTTAATATTCAAATTAGCTACGTTTCGTTACGTATCACAACTTCATCAGGCTTCTTGATTCGCAAAATATATAATAGTTTCAATTTTAATTCAATAAATAAATTTATTTATTATTGCGATACGTAACGAAACGTAGCTAATTTGAATATTAAATAAAATTTAATAAAAACAACTGATTTATACTAGTAGTAATTGATTAATTAGGAAAAGTTAATTATTTAGTCATTGATTTAGTAAAATGTTAAGAAAATTGGGTTTTTGCGGACATGTAACTAACAAAAATGCAGGAAAATTTAGAAAAAACGGTGTTTAATATATTGCAGTTCAATTTATGTAGTATAATTTAACACAATAATATACAAAATCAATACAATAATATACAAATTTAATATAATAATATACAAATTTAATATAATAATATATAAACTCAATATAATAATATTTAAAAAATCATACCTCCAACATAAATTTGAACAGAAGTTCAAACAAAAATATTCGTGACGTATTACCCAGATACGTATTTCGATTGCCAAGCAATCTTCATCAGTGGTCATCGAGTAGCTTGGATCACTCCGTAACTTCTATGTGATGATTCTATGTGAATCATCACATAGAAGTTACGGAGTGATCCAAGCTACTCGATGACCACTGATGAAGATTGCTTGGCAATCGAAATACGTATCTGGGTAATACGTCACGAATATTTTTGTTTGAACTTCTGTTCAAATTTATGTTGGAGGTATGATTTTTTAAATATTATTATATTGAGTTTATATATTATTATATTAAATTTGTATATTATTATATTAAATTTGTATATTATTGTATTGATTTTGTATATTATTGTGTTAAATTATACTACATAAATTGAACTGCAATATATTTTATATATTGTATACACAGTATAACTGTTCAAAGTCAGCGAAAAAATCTTATTTGGTGTTTAATAGTAAAGTTAAAAGAAAAATTAAAGAAAAATCAATAGAATCTCCCCCCCCCAATTAAAAAATTGGAGAAAAAAGCCATTTTTGATTTTTTTCCCTTCATTTAGAGTAGATGATAAAATTCAGGTTGTTTAAGATCGTTTTTTTTTTTATTAATTTTGTTTAATGATCAAATTAGCTACGTTTCGTTACGTATTGTAACTTCATCAGGCTTCTTGAATTGCAAAAAATATAATAGTTTCAATTTAAATTCAATAAATACATAAAAATTTAAATTGAAAATATTTTAGTTTTGTGAATCAAGAAGCCTGATGAAGTTTCGATAAGTAACGAAACGTATCTAATTGAATAATAATGATACTAAATAAAAAATTGGAGAAAAAAGCCATTAAAATTTTTTTCCCTTAATTTAGAGTAGATGATAAAATTCAGGTTGTTTAAGATCGTTTTTTTTTATTTGATATTTTTACTTTTCAATTAGCTACGTTTCGTTACGTATAGTAACTTCATCAGGCTTCTTGATTCACAAAAATATAATATTTTCCATTTAAATTCAGTAAATACATAAAAATTTAAATTGAAAATATTTTAGTTTTGTGAATCAAGAAGCCTGATGAAGTTTCGATAAGTAACGGAACGTAGCTAATTGAATAATAATATTAAATAAAAAAACCGATCTTAAACAACCTGAATTGTCTTCATTGTAATGAAAAATATATAAAGAAATAGAGTCATACGACTTATATAATTATTCATTAATTTTTTTTTGTCTAAGAATGAAAAAAAAAATGACGTTTATGAATGACCCCTTGGAAAAATCGTTTGTCAATTAAGGAAACATGGATGGTACATTAAAACTTGATATTTTCGATAGGAATTTATAAATTTTTTTACTAACAAAAAGACGTTTTTTTCCATACTTTTGCCAGAACGGATTACATATGAACGTCCAAAAGGGTATGAATTATTTAATGCCCACAAATTGGATCCAACTAATATCCTTATAGGAAACGCGTTGTAATGAAAAATATATAAAGAAATAGAGTCATACGACTTTTATAATTACTCATTACTCATTAATTATTTTTTTTTTTTTTTTGGACTAAAATGAAAAAAAAATGTTTTTTATGAATGACCCCTTAGAAAAGTCGTTAATCTCTTGAAAAAACAAGGATGGCATATTAAAACTAGATCACTTGGTTAAAAAATATTTTTTCAAAGGTCTTTTCAAACCTTTATATTCCAAAAGCTGTTATAGTTAGAGGGATGAAATTTTTAGGTGTTTTTAGGTAAATTTCGGTTCGAGGGGGAGGGTGAAAAGATATTGAATTTTTTGATTTCTAAGAATTTTTTTCCGCAATTCTGTTGGACCAAAAAAATTATAATTTTTTATGCACCTAATTAACCACATAGATAGTTCAAATTGAGACTAACCAAATATGAAATTGATGATTTGTGTATTTATTTCGATTTTTTTCCATTCGATAGAACTGTCAAAAACGTTATGCCAGTACTACCGAAACAAAACGTAGTATGATTGCAAATACTGAACCACGTGCGAAAATGCAACTAATGGTAAGGAACTTGTGTGTGTGTATATATTATGCAACTGTAGTTTTATTTTTGCACGTGTTTGATGCACTTAAATCTAACCATAACACCCAATAGGTGCACTAATATATTACCAATTAGATTAGACCAGTGTTTCTCAAACTTTTTTTGTGAAGAACTGGATTAGAAAAAAAAAGAAAAAGAGAAGAAGATGTTTTTCTTTTGTGTGGCACTGTACGGAAGAAATAGTTTTAGTTTTACTTTTGGGATTTGTATTGTTGTATCCGGTTGAGGGAATATCAACGTCGTCGTCGTCAAATACTTGGCAAACTGTGATAAATTTGTTGAATTGTTTATCTTTATTATACAGAGAGGGCGAGAGATGACAATTATTTAAGCTCAAGTTTTGGTAATAAAACCGCAAAATTATACTGTAATGTAACGATTTGTATTATTATTATTATTATTACTATTACTATACATTTTGGGAATAATTAGAGCCAAGTTTGCGCAAAGTGTTTTATGAGTGGAAATTTTAAAATGTATTTTCACTCGTTAATTTGACTCGGTATGTAATTTTTAATCCTTGGAAGTTGGCGAGAAAAACTTTGTTCCCGTTTTTCTATCGATTCAAATATGCAAACTAGTCACTTGTAATTGCATTTTCTTATCAACGTTCTACAAGTCGAATTTGTGTCCTCGTTTTACATCAATTAGTTGAAGTTTTCCTTCTTTTTTTTCTCTATGCCAACAATCTTAAACTTCAACAATATGCTTTACGGTTATTCCACTTGAATTATTTTGGCAAGTTTGTAAACTTTAATCAATACACTTAACAACTACATTTGCTCAAAGACCACAATATTTTCCGTCAAAAAGGAAATTCTAAACGAAAACTTTTTCCATTGTTGCATTATTTGTCAAATTATGCACCAAAAAAAGGGGAAAAAACCGTTCTAAATTGTCCTAGTTTCCACGTAAATCTCCAGCTAAATCAAACATAAGTTATTCCTGACGGGGACCAACAAAAAAAAGGGATACGTGAAAGTATCATGATACATATAATTAACTGGAATGGCAATAATGACCTCCGTGTTGTGGTTCATTCGAAAGAATGCCTGTATAGAATTTCATTATAACGCAGCGTAATACTGTGTGTTTTACATTTACGATTTGATTCCCTGGCAAAGCCAGTCCAATATAACGAGGGAAACAGTTGAATGAATGAATGTAGAATAATAAAAATTGAAGCAGGGGGTGGGAGGGTTGGCTTGTTTGTGCTAATGAAAAAGTAATTAAACGTGTTTAGAATATGACGGCATCGTTATGTTTCGGTATCAGATTGGCGACAGTTTTGATTATTTTCCTTGGAAACTATTGACATTTTTTTTTTGGTCAAACTTACCGAAAACAATACTAAAATTCACCAGTGGTTTGTGATGTTTGTAATTAGTTCATCTATTAAGTGTTGATATATATTGGATAATATTAACTATCAAAGGTAGTACTCCAGACACACTTGTGGCGGCGCCACATTTTAATACATTTTCCTTCATGTTTTAAAGGATTGGAATATTTTCCTTATATATTATTTTGGGATGCACCTAAGAAGTTATATAGGGTCTTCCAATATATATTTTTTTATATAGTGTAACCAGTGATTTTCAAGCTTTCTGTACATGTGTTCCCCTTTTTTTTTCTTTTTTTTTTGAAAAATAAAAATGGGTACCCATGGATGTACTAAGGTCATATTAGAGAAGGTATTTCAATTTTGGCAATGCATGGTGGGAAATGTGTCAAGAAAAACTAGATACTGTAATCAAAATAAGATTTTTTTCGCTAACTTTGAACAGTAATACTGTGTATACAATATATAGAATATATTGCGGTCCAATTTATGAAGTATGATTTAATATAATTACTAGGGTGATTTTTTTTTTTTGACTTTTTTTTTTTTGGTCCCATCATGAAATTTTGTTGAAAATACCAAAAAAAAATTCTCTGAAAGTTTGAGCCCTTAATATTAACTTTAAGTCCTCGACTAAGACGTGTAAAGATTTGCCATTGAAAATCCCATCGGAAACTCTGATTTTTTATTTTTAAATTTCCTATATCTCAGCGGCATTTCATGGGATCGCTTTTACCGACGGTGGTTTTTTTCTCAGAATTAAACGCTCTACAAAAGTGCCCATTGCGACAAAGTCGTAACTCATACCGGTGAGGTAGTACGGGCCACTGAACCTGTTTTTTCCATAAAACTCGCGTTTTTTTTGCATTTATCTCGTAAATAACAAGAGCTACGGAAACATTATAAATGAAAAACTTGTAGAGAATTTGATTTCCTACAAAAAAGGTCTTTTATACTAAATCGCTAAGATCAATATTAAACGATATATTAAGCCTTGAATTGATTTTTCTGTGAAATTTTTGCCGATCATTGATTTAAACTTATAAATTGATATAAAAAAAATATATTGATATAAACTTAATATCTCGTTTAATATTGATCTTCGCGATTTGGTCTACTGGAACTTTTTTGTAGGAAATCAAATTCTCTACAAGCTTTTTATTTATAATTTTTCCGTAGCTCTTGTTGTTTACGAGATAAATGCAAAAAAACGCGAATTTTATGGAAAAATCAGGTTCAGTGGCCCGTACTACCTCACCGGTGTGAGTTACGCCTTTGTCGCAATGGGCACTTTTGTAGAGCGTTTAATTCTGAGAAAAAACCATCTTCAGTAAAAACAATCCCATGAAATGCCGCTGAGATATAGAAATTTAAAAATAAAAAATCAGAGTTTCCGATGGGATTTTCAATGGGAAATCTTTACACGTCTTGGTCGAGGACTTAAAATTAATATTAAGGGCTCAAACTTTGAGAGAATTTTTTTTTTTTGGTATTTCCAACAAAATTTCACGATAGGACCAAAAAAAGTAAAACAAAAATCATCCTAATAATTACATATAAAAATAATACCATAAACTGTTCAAATTTATGTTTATGGTAAGATTTTTATATGTTATTATATTAAATTATACTTCATAAATTTGACCGCAATATATTCTATATATTGTATACATTGTGATGAGATCCAATTTTGGATAACTTAACCAACTAGAACGGCCCTTATAGTCGATATAGTCACTGTGGATGGACACTATCTTCCAATTCGTGAACAGAAAGATTTTTGGCGCTGGATATCGAATTTCTTGGCATTTAAGTCGAAAAATGGCATGTCTACTTAATCGCAGATCTGGAAGTGTTGACTCGTGTACCCCTTAAGCCGCAGTAATGGCTAAAATTGTTGAAATAAATCTTGCTACCCAGATCTAGAGGCAAATAAAGGGATTGGCAAGCTGGACAACTGCACGGGGCAGTGACATTTTTCTTTTTTACTATTTCTTTTTAAGTTTTTTGCCGGGATGCTTAAATCCTAGAATCGGTCAAACCCTGATACTTTGATGTTTAGGTACTGGGACTAGTTCTTCCTGGGTTTGAACAGGCAAATCTGTAATACGGTGCGCTGATCTTTGACTTTCGAAGAACCCAATGTGGGGATGATCCTAGGTACTATTTTCTCCAGAGGAATCGGAAAGTCGTAGGCAAAATGTTTGCAATTACGAATTTGGGGCTAGGTCACCTTGGCCTGCAGGTGTATCGAAGAATTTCGTGGCTTATTTAACCAAAATTTTATATTTACATCTTCAATTCGTAAAAAAATTAATGTCTAAAGAGTTTGGCTTTAAATTTGGTGCATTTTTGTGTGTGATGTTTGTAATTATAAGTGGATCAGGGAAGATTTTTTAGGGAACAAGAATTGAAGAATTCTTCATATCTTCTTATTAGTTTATTTTTATTTCTCCCCTAAAAAAAAATGAATAAATTTTATAAAAAAAATGTCATATTTTTAGGGATGTAAGAAATTTATGGTTGGAAACCAGATTTGAGGAGACAATGATGGAATATTTTTGGCAGTTGAAGCATCAAAATGTAAACGAGATTTGGGTTAAAATATTTGTAAATTTCTGTTAGTTTTGGTAAAGCTTCTGTTACAAAATGTTGTACAAAATTCCAATTGGCTAAGGCTAATTGTGTACAGCGACAACTACCGGTCGATTAATATAAGGTCTGGAATTTGCCGACATGCTGGCTCAAACTTCGTCCAAATTTTTATATAAATCTCTTTTTTCTGCACATCATCACGTATTACTTGTAAATAACTTCAGTTTTTAATTATCAACAAGCGGTTCCGCACAATAAGCTGCGTCGGTAAAGTAGGGATCAAGAAGTTAATGCAGGTTTGAAAGGAACCACAGAGATGGCATTTTAGTAGGCGCTGTTTTTTGTCGAAAAAAAAAGCATTTTTTCTAATGTAATATGATATTTTCATGAAAAGTCAATGAAAAACGTTGCAGCTTTTGTACTTTTGGTAAAGTTAGAGTAAAATTTGTTAGTGATTTTAATTTGCTTATATTTTTTTTTCGTCAATAAAAGAAAATCAAGGAATTTTTTGCTTAAGGAGTTTACAAAGCCAAAGAATGTTACTAAAGTAACTAAAATTTGTAAAATTAATTAAATTAAAAACTAGGGAACAAGAAGAAATTTCCATTTCTTTTCATTAGTTTTATTGTTTCTTTCCTTCAAAAATTTTGAATGATTTTTTTAAGAAAGGGGAGGGGAGTGTACATAAGTCTTTATAAAAAACAAAATTTTTGTTATATTTTTAGGGATGTAGGAAATTTATGGTTTATGGTCTTTAATTATTATCAATGGGGCTGTGCAATAAGCTGCGTCGGTAAGGTAGGGATCAAGAAGTCAATTCAGGTATGAAAGGAACCACAGAGATGGCACTTTAGTAGGCGCTGTTTTTTGTCGAAAAAAAAGCATTTTTCTTAAGTAATTTGATATTTTCAAGAAAGATCAATGAAAAACGTTGCAGTTTTTATACTTTTGGCAAAGTTTGAGTAAAAATTGTTAGTGATTTTATTTGGTTATATTTTTTTTTTCGTCAATAAAAGGGAGTTTACAAAGCCAAAGAATGTTACTAAATTGACTAAAATTTGTCAAATTTATTAATTAAATTAAAAACTTGTTAAATGCCATTAGTGTATGGTGAAGTTTCAATTTAGTATTCACTAGAGGATGGAACGAATTACTTGAATATATCACTAACGAGCTTTCGCAAGCTTTTGACAACACGTGGACGATACAAACATCGCAATCAATATAAGAATTTCGCTTAAACCATTGTTCTTCTAGCACAAAAATTCCATTAATATTTAGTCAAGAAAATTGGAAAGTTTTACAGATAAGAAGTATTGTATGTATAGTTTTGATTTTCTCTTATAAATAAAAGTTTAATTTTCCAAGTAAAGTCATGTTTACCACCGGTTTTTAGGAATTTATCGTTGTCGGTATTTTGTGGGTAATAGCGTTCATATAACTGTTAGTATATTGGTCGTATTATGTTCCTAGATTTACATAGATTGGAAAACACATGTTTTCATAAATATTTTAATAGACTTGTGGTGGTCTATATGGGAAATAAACGATTCAGGTGATAACGTTTCGTGGATAAAACGTTATATGACGGGGATCGGGGGAATGGGAGTTTAACAGTAGATTTGCGAGAATGGGATAATACGGTGGACATAGGGTTGAAGAGGGAAAACAGGGAAAACAGTTCATGTGGTGGTGCGGTTTTATAGAATCGCCGTCAGCCATCAGATAAAAGTAAACAAACACCACCGAGACCTAGATGCATGTAAAACTTGGCTATAAAAATGTCCTCGAAAACTGTGCAAAATTTCGCAAGATTGCCAGAAACCAGCGAATCGAAATCAATTAGGATTTAAATGGGGAGCGGGTAAATATTTTGTACAAATAGCAAATAGCTTAAAGTGGTATTAGTCGAGGGATTATATTGTATATTGGTGGGGTACAAGCGTTGATAAAACGGCTACACGATTATTATTTGGCTTGTTGAACATTAAATGTGTCAACTATAAATGTTATTGAAGCAGAAAATAAAGGGTCAAGATTTAAATTAATTTTTCTTTTATCAATAATAAGAGTTTTGTGGTCCATGTTATGTGTTGAGTCGGAAATTATGGAGGCTCGTTATTCGGTGCTGGTTTGTGGCCTTATCTTTTCATGTTTAACTTAAACAAAACGTTCTTTGTCCTCTTTGTTCGTTTTCATATTATTATTATTATTATCAGTAATATTAACTTCATCAACACACCACCACCATTGTTGTCCATTTATTTTATATTTGTTCTGTTGATTTGATTATCTGTGAACATCCGCTTGTTTCTCTATTAATTTATGCATAATTAGTAATATGATGTATTATACTCGCCGTCTTTCTCTATAGATAACCGAAAAAAATCGATTTGGTAAATTAGTGTGCTTTGGTTTTTCACTTAACACCTAAAAATTAACAAATTCAGAAAATGTCGGTAAAGTAAGGATCATTCTTTTTAAAAGTAAGCCTAAGCTTTTACATTCGTTCTAACAGATGGCGTTGGATAGGCAATCCGTATAACTTAGATATTTAATATTTTAGAAGTTAGACTTTAGAATTGGTAAATATTATCTTAAGAAATTTCTGTATGATCAACAAAAACTTGAAGTTACCAATATTTTTTTTATGGAAGAAAAGAAAATATTGAACAATTTAATTTGTAAACTAATAAATCTCAACAAATTGTTATATAAATAAGAAAATAATACATAAATCATTTCATCCGGTTTATTATACTTATATATTTTATAGGAGAAGCAAGATTTGTTTTTAGAAAATGCTTAGATTAAAAAAATATATAATTTTAAATCATTTTTGGTTTAGACATCATATTTTTTTCTGTAATAACATCAATAAATAACTACTAAATAAATGAGTTATGTTTAAACGTCCGTTTTGTGTTAATCAGGAAATTGAATTATTGTCTCAATTAATTGTTAATTACGATCCATTTATAACCGATCGGGCACAAAATAACAAAAAATAAATTTCCAACCGAAGACATGTTATGAGTCAGCCACATCTGGTGGACGGTCGATTTTATTTTTGGGGGTCAAAAAATCAAAGACGATTCATCGTTTTTCTCGTCGTCGGATTTTCGCTCCCCATGTTCGTCGTCGTCGTCGTTGGATGCTGTTTAATTATAGAACACGACATTGTACTTGGAATAAGAGAGCAAAATGCTCTGGAACTCGACAGTGGTGTTGGAAATGCAAATGATTGAATGCAACGACACGTACATACGTTCCATTCACCATCCAACCCCACCCCCCTATTAATAATGCGTTTAGGATTGGATCGAAGAATGGAATCACGGATGTGTTGCCGTGAAATTTTGTCTGCTTTAAATCTAATGTGAATAAAAAATTGGTACTTCCAATGGGATTAGGGATTTGGAATTAGGAATCGGTGATTTAGATTCTCACAAATCTGGAAATGATTTTTAGTAATCACAAGGTTTAAACCCAAATCTACTATGTATACAATATATAAAATATATTGCAGTCCAATTTCTGTAGTATAATCTATACAAATATATAAAATTCTTACGTCTGTCTGTACATTTCGATTTTGAACCCAATTTTAGGGTAAATATTTGTTTTTTATTCCAAATTTAACATTTTTGTCTGTCTGTCTGTCTGTGTGTTCCGATTTAACTAAAGAACGGAACAACCGAATTTAATGAAATTTGGTATTAAGATATAACATAATTTCCCACAGACTATAGGCTACTTATTATTCCAAAAAAATATTAAGGGAAGGTATTCCCTAGGGATGAAAACAGAAATTTTTTTGTGATGGTTGTGTTGTGTTGATTGTTTTCTTTTTAGGGTTGCTCCTTGTAGTGGTAGTATATGGAAATTTTTATTTTTCTTATTTCTTTTACAAAAAACATTATCATACTTAAAAACACTATTTTGTCGAATTTAATTTATTAATTTTCAAAAAAAAATATTTATAAATATCTAAAAAGAGTATGTCTATTGCGTATAGCTACGATAGGTTTACCTACCGTGGACCAAATAATCCGTAAATCAATCAGCATCTATACATAAATAAAGTCGATCTTAATTATGACTAAAAAAAGTCGAAACTTATCAAAATACTCGCGTTAAAATAACAGAAGTTGAGGGTCTAGATTTTGAATATTAGTAGGAATCTCTATTAACATCGCTATTAACATCAACTATGTGTCTTGTATATATAAAGGTTTATATTTTAAAGAGGCAATTTTTTAAAATTTAAATTGAATTTACTGTACTTTTTATCAGTTCAAATAAAAATATTTTTACAGATTATCTTCTAACTTTAAATTACCTTTCCAATGATATATAACTCACTTGTCTAGTGTACAAAATTTCTGTTTTCATCCCTAGGGAATACCTTCCCTTATTATTTTTTTGGAATGATAAGTAGCCTATAGTCTGTGGGAAATTGTGTTGTATCTTAATACCAAATTTCATTAAATTCGGTTGTTCCGTTCTTTAGTTAAATCGGGGCACACAGACAGACAGACAGACAAAAATTTTAAAAGTGTTAAATTCGGAATAAGGGTCTCTTGAAACAGATATTTACCCTAAAATTGGGTTCAAAATCGAAATGTACAGACAGACGTAAGAATTTTATATATTAGTATAGATTTAAATTTTGACATAGTTTCCATGGTTACTATCAATGTTTTCCGGATTTTTTAAACGTCGCCATCTAGTAACGACTAAAGAAACTAAATTTTTGGTAATTTTTAAAAAGAAATGTTTTTGGTCTTTACTGCAACTGATAAACTTATTATCCGTAATATTATAATTTTCTTTGGCGTTGTTTGCGAAAATTTGTGAGTATAAGTTCATCCTTTAATTAATTACAAATTCGCCAGTTGACCACTAGATGGCAATTTTGGCTTTGTACAAGTTTGGTGAATAATTTAAATTTGAAATCAGTGATTTTATTGGTCGAAATTTCGGTTAGTTGATTGATTTGACTATTTGATTGTTGCCAATCACATTGGTGGGAAAAGCGTCGTTGCTGGTTTGTTTATTTTGGAACAAACGGCACACGAAAAAAAACGTATCGTAGAGCATCGCAAATTGCATCGATCGAGAAATGTGTATCATTTATTTATATTGCACATTGTAAATGGTAAAAGCGATGAGACACAGTCAACAGCAGTCCCCATTGGCTTCGGACACTTTTCTGTCCACATATTTGCATTTGGCAAAGATGATCTCATCACATTGGCGCCGCCGCTGGCTGGTCCGCCTTCAATTTGTTGCCATACAATGCAACACATACTCTCTGCATAAATATATGATGCATTTATTGAGATAATACTCTACGTATGTGTGCATTTTGAATATGTTTATTTGAACTGTACGTGGACAGACATGCAGACACCACTCCTTTTGATTTATGTTTAGGTCAGCTGAAGATTGGCATTGGAAATTTTTTTCTTTTTTGAAAAGACTGCAAATTTCTACGAATCGAATACTGTCGATTACTGCAAAGTGTAACAATTTGATTTTTTTTTTTTGCATATTTGCCACTTTCGGTATCGTTTTTTCGTGTGAAAAAGAAACGGTGGATTTTTTTTGTTGTTGTTGTTGTTAGAGGCGGTTGGAGTAGGGATTTGTCCAGTTGAGGAGTACAAGAAAAGAAATAAAAAATGAGCTACAAAACGGAACGGGTGGTAGGAGAATGTGTGGTGGTGTTGGATTAGTTGAAGATTATGGATGTGATCATCCGTTTTAATTTCACTCATTTGTCGCCCGCGGTTTTTCTGTGAAAGTGATGGGTAAATGGCGGCGCCGGTGATACATGGAACTCACCGACGCCGAACGTCTCTATCAGGAGCTGATTTTAGCTCTTGAACTAGAAGAACAGGTCTTTAGTGTGTGGGGAAAAATGTTGAGGGTTTTGTGATTAATTTTGTGTTTTTTTTTCTTTTTTCTTTTTCGGTGCAGAGTTTACAAGTGTTTCAAAAGAATCTGGAGGATGTGAGTTCGCGATTGAGTGCAGTCGAGGCGGTCAAAGCCGGGTGGTCAGCCCCCAATGATTTGGCCGAGGCACGGGAACTGCAGTTGCAATTGTCGCGATTCGGCGAACGATTGGGACCCATACAACGAACGTTGGACGATATCAATGATCAGGCCGCCTCGTTTTCGGCCAATGGAGTGCATGTGCCGCAATACACATTGTTGCAATTGCAAGATTTGAATACAAGGTAATATTTTGCTAGTTGATCAGTGAAATTCAATAATTGTTTGGGTTTGTATGGTAAAAGTACCTCCGGCGGCTTTTTCGATTCAAAGACCAGGGGCATGTTTTGGTAACTAAATCAAAAAAAAATGGCAAAATTTCTGGTTTTCACCGCAAGCGGTTTTCGAGTAAAACAACATTTTTCAATTTTTTTTTTAGTAGGGAAATTTAAAATTAGTGACCTACGATTTTTTTTCTCTCATTTTAAGGAGGAAAAGGAATAAAAAAAATTTTTTTCTTTTGTTTTCAGAAGAAATGTCGATTTTTAAGGACCAAAAGTAACATTTACTAAATTTACTAAATTTTCTCAAAAAACGTCTTTAGTTTTCCTCTATAAATAGTAATTTTTTCAAATTTTTTGATTTGGTGGAACATTATGAAAAAAGCAATAAAAATTTATTTCCTATATCTCATGCTAAAGCATACTTATTAATTTTTTTGGGTAAAGTAATATGGTGATCATTATTTTTCAACTCAAAATATATATAAATTTTTTTAAACTATTTAGAAAATCAAGAAATTGTCGTTAAAAATGATTTTTTATGCATTAATTCTTTGAAATACATAAAAATATTTTTTTATTAGCTCTACATTGTTCATCGTTAATAATTCGACTAAGGCGGCTGTGAAAATGAGGCCTTCCTTATATCACTATTTTGACATTAATTGAAGAGGATAAATTAATTAGTTATAGGTATATTAATGCAGTTTAAACACAAAAGACAAATAATTAGTTTTAAAATAATAATAATCAAGCAAATACTATAGACCACAAGAATTATTAAAGATGTACAATTATTAGAGGTAATAAAAATATATTATTATGTAATTCAAAGAATTATTGCGTAAAAAATCATTTTTTATGACAGTTTCGTCATTTTCTAAATTGTTTAATGAAATATATATATTAGACTAATTCAAAAAAAAAATTATTAATTTTTTTTCTTAATTATATCGAAAATATTGTTGGGAATGACAAAACAAAAATCCTGTGAAAGTTTAAGCTCTTAATATTAATGTTAAGAGGTGCCGCATCGCAAATTTCGATTTTCCATAAAAATAACATGGGAACAATATTCTCTTGCACTTTGGACTTTTATAGCTCAAGTTGGTGACCAAATTTCGGAATGATCAAGGTATATTCTTGTAGAAAATTGAACGACCTACAAAAAACTCGCAAAAGTTTTTGATATATTTATTCCTTCAAAAGTCATTCGAGGTCCAAGTTGAACTAAAGAGAAATTTTATTTTTTTTCAATTTTTTGACGCAACCATCAATTTTATGAGAAAATTTTATAGGAAATTTTTTGTAGAACACTTTTTTTTCTATAACTTATCTTTGTAAAAGTTTTTGATATTTTTCACAGGTCCTAAGTTATTTAATTAAAATAAAAAAATAATTTTTATGTTAAAAATATAATAATTCAGGGAATTTTCAGTTTAATGCAAATAACGTAGGACCTGTTAAAAATATCAAAAACTTTTATAGAGATAAGTTATGGGAAAAAAGGTGCTCTACAAACAATGTCCTATAAAATTTTCTCATAAAATTGATGGTTGCGTCAAAAATTGAAAAAAATATTAAAATTTCTCTTTAGTTCAACTTTGACCTCGAATAACTTTTGAAGGAATAAATATACCAAGAACTTGTTTGGAGATTTTTTTTGTAGATTGTTCAATTTTCTACAAGAATATACCTTGATCATTCCGAAATTTGGTCACCAACGTGAGCTATAAAATCCCAAAGTGCAAGAGAATATTGTTCCCATGTTATTTAAATGGAAAATCGAAATTTGCGATGCTGCACCTCTTAATACTTAATATTAAGAGCTTAAACTTTCACAGGATTTTTTTTTGGTCATTCCCAACAATATTTACGATATAATTCAGAAAAAAAAAATCATAATTTTTTTTTTTAATCAGTCTACATAACAACATTACAACAAAATAAATATAAAATGTATTTAAACTGCTTTAATGTACCTCTAATTAATGTATTAATCCTCTTCAATTAATTTCAAAATAGTGATATAAGGAAGGGCTCATTTTCACAGCCGCCTTAGTCGAATTATTAAGATGTACAATTATTAGAGCTAATAAAAATATATTTATATGTATTTCAAAGAATTTTTGCATAAAAAATCATTTTTAACGACAATTTCTGGATTTTCTTAATAGTTTAATGAAGTGCATATTTATTTTGAGTAGAAAAATAATTATCTTCATATTACTTTACCCAAAAAAATTAAAAAGTGTGCTTTAGCATGAGATATAGGAAAGAAACAGTTTTTATTTTTTTTTTCATAATGTTCCACCAAATTAAAAAGTTTGAAAAAATTACTTACTATACAGGAGTACCAAAGATGTTTTTTGAGAAAATTTGGCGGCGGACACTTTTTAAAAAATTAGTTTTAATTTTACTTTTGGTCCTTAAAAATCGACATTCCTTCTGAAAACAAAAGAAAAAAATTTTTTCTTGACTTTTACTCTTAAAAATGAGGGGAAAAAAAATCGTAGGTTACTAATTTTAAATTTTCCTACTTAAAAAAAATCGTTTTTTTTTTCGATTTAATCGAAAATCGCTTGCGATTAAAAGCTGAAAATTTGGGTAAATGTTTTTTTATTTATTTAGCGATCCCCTGAGTTTGAATCGAAAAAGCCGCGGGAGCGAAAATACCCTTTAAGAAATTGTGAAATTAGTCATAAAAATTCACGAACGGCTGTAAAAATAAGACAATAAATTTCACTTGAAATGGGGAGATGAATCATTTTTTGGGTATCTTCAACGAAAAAACGTTTTCGATGTCGCCCGGTTCAAGGTTGCGTTTGAAATAAAGAAATAATAATGCAAGAGAGATGTTAATCGTTGTCCAAAGATTTTTCGTTGATGAAACCGGTGTACATTACGCAGATGTCCACTGAAACAATAAGTTCTTTGTGAAATTAATTATTTAATTGCACCAGAAATTCAATTTTTTGTTCTTTTGAGAACAGTAAATGACCTATGAAATGGTTGTTTTAATTTTATTGGTTTCATGTTTGTTTCGTCTTTTTGTTTAGATGGAAAGAGTTGCAGATAGCGGTCGATGAGAGATATAAAACATTGTCGGAAGTCGGAGCCAAGAACGGAGGCGTAACATGTAGCCAAGGGTTTTTGTCGGCCTCCGTTGAGGCACCCTGGGAACGTGCGCTCACCCCCAACAAGGTGCCTTATTACATCAAGTACGTTAATGCAAATTTTCCCCACAAAAATCTTTTGTAAAATTGACACCAATTCTTTTCGTAGTCATCAACTAGAAACAACGCATTGGGATCACCCGAAAATGCTGGAACTGATGAACGCTTTGACTGAATTCAATGAGGTTCGATTTTCCGCGTATCGAACGGCTCTCAAATTGCGAGCGGTCCAAAAGAAACTTTGCTGTAAGTTTCCTGTAAGTTTATCGTTCAAAAAATTATAATAATTTCTTTTCTTGATTTCAGTGGACTTGTTAAATTTAACGTCGGCAATTGAGTCATTCGACACGCATGGATTGCGGGCGCAAAACGACAAATTGATTGACATTCCCGATATGGTAACGGTTTTGAGTTCGCTATATGAATCGGTGGCTGCCGATAAGCCGTCACAAGTTGACGTTCCCCTATGTCTGGATTTGGCCATCAATTGGTTGCTGAATGTTTACGACAGTCAACGCACAGGACAACTACGAGTGTTGTCATTCAAAGTTGGACTTGTACTATTGTGTCGTGGACATTTAGAGGAAAAGTATCGATGTAAGTTTTGCAACCTGGAACGGCGATTTTTTCATGAAAAAAAGGATTATTTAATAGGGGAAATGAGGTTTTTAGACAGTCCTTTTTTAGTATAGAAATTTTTCTCTTTGAAGAGACTATTAATTCGGTCGAAATATCATGAAAACTCAATTTTATCATAAGACTGTTACAAATGCAATGTATAGGCAATCTTCAATACACGAATGTGTATTGGTTGCCTATACAGCAAGACACGTCATTGAATTGGTCAACGGGAAAAAATAAAAGAAAAACACCTTCCTGCCTCCCTGGAGGTACCGAAAAGTATTGTTACGGGGTGCGGGGTGTTCTTCACAATATAAATTATTAAATTTTGCCAAAAAAATTTTTTTAAATCTAAAAAATCGAATCTCATTTTTCGAACAGGGTACGGCTCATTTACATACTGAAGACACTGCTCTATCGTGATAAACCGTAAAAAAATATTTAAATTTTTTAATTAAAAGAAAGGACTTGTATTATTGTGTCGTGGACATTTAGAGGAAAAGTATCGGTGTAAGTTTTGCAAGTTGGAACGGCGATTTTTTCGTGAAAAAAAGGATCATTTAAAAGGGGAAATGAGGTCTTTAGACAGTCCTTCTTTAGTATAGAAATTTTTCTTTCTGGAAAGTCCATTAATTCGGTCGAAATCCCATGAAAACTCAATTTTATCATAATACTGTTACAATTGCGACGTATATGCAATCAGCAATACACGAATGCGTAGTGGTTGCCTACACAGCAAAACATGCCATTGAATTGGTCAATGGCAAAAAATAAAAGAAAAACACCTTCCTGCATCCCTGGAGGTACCGAAAAGTATTGTTACGGGGTGCGGGGTGTTCTTAAGAATATAAATTATTAAAGTTTGCCAAAAAATATTTTTTAAACTAAAAAATCGAAACTTATTATTCAAAAGAAGTACGAGTCATTTACATATTTAAGAAACTGCTCTATCGTGATAAACCGTAAAAAATGTGAACTTTATTTATTAGGGAAATAAGGTCTTTAAATAGTGTGTTCAAGTGTAATTTTTTTCTCTTTGTAAAGACCATTAATTCGGTCGAAATACCATGAAAACTCAATTTTATCATAATACTGTTACAAATGCAATGTATAGGCAATCAGCTATACATGGATGCGTTGTGATTGCATATACATCAAAACACGCCATTAACTTGGTCAATGGTAAAAAATTAAAGGAAAACACCTTCCTGCATCCCAGGAGGTACAGAAAAGTATTCTTACGGGGTGCGGGGTGAGTTCTTAACAATATAAATTATTAAATTTTGCCAAAAAAAATTTTTTCTTGGCCAAATTTCAAAAAATCAAAATCGAATCTTATTTTTCAAAAGGAGTAGGGCTCATTTACATACTTATGACCCTGCTCTGTCATGATAAGCCGGTAAAAAAAATTGAATTTTTTTAATTAAAAGAAAGGACTTGTATTATTGTGTCGTGGACATTTAGAGGAAAAGTATTGATGTAATTTTTGTAAGTTGGAATAGCAATTTTTTCATGAAAAAAAAGGGTTATTTATTAGGGGACATGAGGTTCTTAGATAGTGCTTTTTAGTATAGATTTTTTTCTTTTTGGAAAGACAATTAATTCGGTCGAAATACCATGAAAACTCAATTTTATCACACTACTGTTACAAATGCAATGTATAGGCAATCAGCAATACACGAATGCGTAGTGGTTGCCTATACAGCAAAACATGCCATTGAATTGGTCAATGGAAAAAAAGAAAAGAAAAACACCTTCCTGCCTCCCTGGAAGTACAGAAAAGTATTGTTACGGGGTGCGGGGTGTTCTTAAGAATATAAATTATTAAATTTTGCCAAAAAAAATATACCTCTAAACTAAAAAATCGAAATTCTTTTTGCAAAAGGGGTTAATTTCCAACAAAAATTTCTATTGCGCATTGTATATGAGTCATTGATTGTCGAGTTATAAAATTCATAAACAAAAATAAAATTTCTCTTAAAATAATCAAAATTTAAACGTTAATATCTTTCAAATGGTGAGGCTTACGGAAAAAATATACGATACCTTTTTTGTAGAGCATTAAATTTCCTAAAAAATTCTTTCGAAACATTTTTCTGTACAATCGATAAATGATGAGGTATGAATTTTTTTCTATTGGACTGAGAAAAAAATACAAAACTGCAATGCGGAGGATCTTCCTATTAAAATTAAGAGCTCATACTTGGTGAGAATTTTTTTATGGTGTCTAGCAACCCATTTTTCCGTGTCACTTGTAAAAAAAACATAATCGATTTTTTTGACCCACACTAATGTTCGTTTTCGTTTCATAAAATTTCAAGTCACAACGATGGTAAAGAAGTTTTCACTTCAAAAAATGATAAATTTTTGTATGTTTTGTAGATCTCTTTCGACTAATTGCCGATCCCAATCGTTTGGTGGATCAACGCAAGCTGGGACTATTGTTGCACGATGCCATTCAAGTTCCTCGACAATTGGGCGAAGTGGCCGCATTCGGTGGCTCCAACATTGAGCCAAGCGTTCGTAGTTGTTTTGAGAAAGCTGGTGCTGAAAAAACTCACATTGAAGTAAATTTTTTAGCGGAAAAAATGTTTTTTTTTTTTTAGTAATTTTTTTCATTTTTTTTCCTCTAGGCTGTACATTTTCTTAGTTGGTTACAACAGGAGCCACAAAGCATGGTGTGGTTGCCCGTGTTGCATCGACTATCAGCCGCCGAAGGCGCCAAACATCAGGCCAAATGTAACATTTGTAAAGAATATCCGATCGTTGGTTTTCGCTATCGTTGCTTGAAATGTTTCAACTTTGATATGTGTCAGACGTGTTTCTTTTCGGGACGAAAAGCGAAAAATCATAAGCTCACACATCCGATGCAAGAATATTGCACAGCTGTAAGTCAATTTTTATAAAAAATCAATTTTTTATTGAGGTTTTTTTTTTTTTGTTGTAGACCACATCTAGTGAGGATGTTCGTGATTTTACCCGAGCATTGCGGAATAAATTCAAGTCAAAACGCTACTTTAAGAAGCACCCGCGTGTGGGATATTTACCGGTACGGTCAGTGTTGGAGGGTGATGCTTTGGAAAGTCCGGCACCATCGCCGCAACACTCATCTCTCGGCCAGGATATGCATTCAAGATTGGAAATGTATGCATCTCGATTGGCCGAAGTGGAACTTCGAACTCGTACCAATTCTACGCCCGATTCGTGAGTAATTGAATGTTTTTTTATTAATTTTACGTGATTTGTGATTAATTTTTAAGTGATGATGAACATCAATTAATTGCACAATATTGTCAATCGTTGAATGGTAGTAATGGAGGTGAAATGCCGCCCGCACCGCACAGTCCTGTTCAAGTCATGGTCGCCATCGACGCCGATCAACGGGAAGAACTGGAGAATATGATTCGGTTGGTTGATTAAATTTGGAAATTTTTCTGTCATTAATAAATTATTTATTTGTAGTGATCTCGAGGAGGAAAATGCCAATTTACAAGCCGAATATGAGCGATTGCGTTGCAAGCAGAGTCCCGATGAAGGTTCGACTCCTGGTGGCGGACAACCAGCCGGCCAAGATATGCTTGCCGAAGCGAAACTGTTGCGTCAACATAAAGTATGTGTAAATGATAAAGTTTTAATTTTCCTTTTCATTTATTATCATTCTTTCATAGGGTCGACTGGAAGCCCGGATGCAAATCTTAGAGGACCACAATCGGCAATTGGAAGCGCAATTGCAACGTTTACGACAACTGCTGGAGGAACCGTCCGGCGGAGCCGCCGCCGGTCGGGCGACCGGAACGTTACAAACGCGCTCAGTCACGGCGTCCCAATTGGCCACTGATTCGCCGGCCAAATTGCAAAATGGATTTTTCCACGATGCACCCGGTACGTGTGAGGCTTTTATTGCGAATAATTGTAACGTTTTTAATGAATCTGTCGGATAATTTTGGTGTTTAATGTGGAACAGACTACTTAAACGAGTAAAATATCAAGAAAAGAATGTATAATTTGGAATAGTATGAACCAGGGGAATTACTTGATTGTAATATTTGCTCGGAGCTTCTATTACTAGCCACTAGATGGCGCTGAAATAAATTAAGTTTAGCCATGTTTCAGTTTGCAAAGAGCATGCGTAGATAGAGGAGGGAATTTAAATTTGAAAAGAATTTCGAGTTTAATCATTACATTATGGTATTAAGGAAAAAAAATGTATAAAAATGTTTTTTTTTCTTATTTAAATTTGAAGATTTGATAGTTGGGTTATGGAAGGTTGGTTAAATTTTGTTCTATTGCATGAGTTGTGGGGTTTGGTTAAATTTCGGTCTTATATAGTAATACTCCAGGGGAATTACTTGATTGTAATATTTGCTCAGATCTTCTGTTACTGGCCACTAGATGACGCTGAAAAAAGTAGGCTTAGCTCAAGGCACGGGCTGTTAACTCTCTAAGAATAGCCCAACTTGTTGGGATAATTGTGGAATAGCTGTAAAGAGTGTTTACTGCAGGTAGAAAGAGATAGAAATTCCGAAATTCCATCTCTTTCTACCTGCAGTAAACACTCTTTACAGCTATTCCACAATTATCCCAACAAGTTGGGCTATCCTTGTCTCGTTTTTGAGAGTTAACAGCTCGTGGCCCAAGGTTTATAAAATCCATAGGTGGCCTCATGGTGGCTACGTGATGGATACGTGACGTATTCAGAAGAAATTCGTACATATCTTCAGACTGATCGATTTCAAAATTCTTCGTATGACGTCATTTTTTTTTCTAATGGGGCAACCTGTGTAATTTACAAACCTTGGGCTTAGCCATGTTTTATTTTCCAAAGGGCATGCGTAGATAACGGAGGGAATTTAAATTTGAAAAGAATTTCTCGTTTCAACATTATATTATGGCATTAAGGAAAAAAATTATAACAAAAATGTTTCTTTCTTATTTATATTTTAAGATTTGATAGTTGGGTTATGGTAAGGTTGATTATTATTCGTCTATTGCATGAGTTTTGGAGCTTGGTTAAATCTCGGTCGTATATGATAATACTCCAGGGGAATTACTTGATTGTAATTTGTGGTATTACTATAGAGGTTTTTCTACTAGATTCATGATAGACTTGATTCGAGGTCGAAGTTAAAGGAAGAAGATCATATAAGTGGAATAACAAAGTTAAAGTTTGGGTCATTTGGGGTAATATTTGCTCAGAGCTTATGTTTTCCGGCCACTAGATGGCGCTGAAAAAATTAGGCTTAGCCATGTTTTAATTTGCAAAGAGCATGCGTAGATAACGGAGGGAATTTAAATTTGAAAAGAATTTCTAGTTTAATCATTACCAGCCCCCTGGGGCTAGAATGAGCGAAAAAGTAAAAAGAGTAAACTAGTATGTCACAAGATTTTAGTTCGTTTTGAGAGCGCTAGTAGTGTAGTTGCACGACAGCTGATTACTGTTGCTATTTTATTCCGACCACACTTTACTCTAAAAAAAATAATAATAAAGCATATGATTTAATTATTATTAAATTATTTACATAAAAGTAAATTTTAAATATTCTAATGCTCTCGTCAAGGTAATCGCGCAACTGTACTACTAGCGCTCTCTGGCGAGTGTGACATTATAGATTCATTTTCTCAAACACGGAGTGGCAGGGGGCTGATCATTACATTATGGTATTAAGGAAAAAAATTATTAAAAAATTTTTTGTCTTATTTATATTTTATGATTTGATAGTTGGGTTATGGTAAGGTTGGTTATATTTCTTCTATTGCATGATGTCTTATATGATAATACTCCAGGGGAATTACTTGATTGTAATTTGTGGTATTATTATAGAGGTTTATTCTACTAGAATCATGATACTCTTGATTCGAGGTCGAAGATAAAGAAAGCAGAGCATATAACTGGAATAGCAAAGTTAAAGTTTGGGTCATTTGGGGTAATATTTGCTCAGAGCTTATGTTACCGGCCACTAGATGGCGCTGGAAAAAAATTAGGCTTAGCCATGTTTTAATTTGCAAAGAGCATGCGTAGATAAAGGAGGGAATTTAAATTTGAATAGAATATCTAGTTTCGTAATCAAAATTTAGCCTGGAAAAGATATAAATGTCAACGTAAATCATTTTCTAGAAATTTCATAGTCTGTTCCATATAAAATGCCCTATTGGGGTTCTCTGGTAACTAATATTGGTGGTTGTTTTTTTTTTCTCTCCCTATTTTCCTTTACATTATCTTCGGGAAAATCTAGTTGGTAGTCGTTGGGTGGAGGAACGTGGAGGCAATGGAGAGCGAGAAGATGCACGGCCGCCTCCGCCCCCACCGCATTCGATCGCAAATCAAGCGGTCGTTGGTAATTTAATGCATCGAGCAGGTGGGTTTTTAGTTTTCCATTTTTCCAACGAAAACTTTCTATAAACTTTAAAAGATTGCATGCTTGAAATTCAATTTTTTTTTAAATTTGAAATTAATTTACTTGTATTGTTCTACTTGGGCTTGCTCTCTCTCTCCCTCTCTCAGGACGCTTGTGAACTAACTAAAAGGAACAAAATGGTAATTGCTTTTTTCTAAAGCTTATTGATTTTATTTCTTTATCATTTCAATTGAAAAGTTTTAATAAGTTTTTTTTCTCTTTCTTTTTAATAGGTGAACTGGGAAAAGCTGTTGAAGAATTGGTAACAGTCATTACCGATGAAGAATTACAATTTCAAAACGGAAATAATTTGTTGAGTAGTAAGACGACAATGGATGGAGGAAAATTATCACCCAAATAATATGAGACAACGATTAAGAAATAGAAAATTTTATACTAAATATGTGAAAAATCAAATTATACAAAACAGCTTTAAAAAACTAGAACTTTTTACAGGTCACTGTAAGAATAAAAAAAAAACAATCAGAGTAATGCAGCTTTTAAATAACTTGCATAGTAATAATAATATTAACGTTTTAATAATCAAATAAGCCATAATATAGTAGGAAGGAACAGTAATAGCTAGAAAAAATTTGCAAGTTTCATATATTATATATATTGTTTTGATTTACGTTCAAATTTGCATAGGGAATGCATTAATTGTTGCACCAATGCAGATTTGAGCCAATTGTTAGTAGTAACGAAATTAAAAAAAAAAAATAAACATATCAGAACTACAACGCAAATTGTTCTCTCATCATACTATTCTTGAAAGTAGAAACAATTTTCATAGAAGTATTATTTGTACTTATCCTGTTTTTTTTTTTTTTTTCAAAAATATATATCAAAACCTATGTAATTCCATAGACAAAAAATTCATCATTACACACATATCGTGCAAGACTATAAAAAAAATCATTGTAGTAAAAAATTTTAATTGTAGTAACTCATTTATTATATCTATACAAATCATTAACAAAACTAAGAAACCAATTTTATCTAAGTTTTTATTTTAAAAGATAATTTTCATTCCTGTTGTAATTCATTTTTATTTCAGACTAAGGAACAAAACTTTTTTTTTTTTTGTTGGTAAAAGAAATGAAATGTAAAGCCCCCGAATTTATAGACTATACACAAGGAAATTGTTAAGTGTTAAATTTAGTTACTTAAATCTTTTATCATCAAATTTAATTGTAATCAGTTGGATTGCGGAAATTTTTTAATCCGAAACGAAGCACAATCTTGTTTTTTTAAAAGAAAAAAAATAATATCTAATAAGCTAATAGATACTTATATTGGATACTGTGTTAAATAATTTTTATGAATATTTTATTAAATTTTATTAGTATTTCTATACATTTTCATTGTCATTTATAAGAAGAAAAAAAACTTTATATAACTACCTTTAAGCAAAATGAAATAATGTAAATAAATTATTGAGTAAATTCTTTTAATATTTAATTTTAGATAACCTATGAGGAAATTTAAACAATTTAACCATTTCCGTGAAAAATCAACGATGGTTAACCCACGGTTTTTTTTGACGAAAAATCTTTTTGTTTCGAAATCGAAAAATATTATTATATCATCGTTCTAGACATTGTTGCGAACCCGAAACTGCCTTTGGTTCGAAAATCATCCCTTATATAACGAAGGTACATGCAATTGTTGAAGAAGCCACATTCGTCTCTCCCTCTTAGTGGGAAGTGTTCATCCCTTAAACTGCCTGTTCATCCCTTAAACGTGGTTTGTTTGGGGAAAAATTTGCACAGCACGTACAGATGGACATATACTTTCGATTGGCACCCTTAAAAATTTTATTTATTATTAGACGATTTCCGAAAAAATCAACGATGGTTAACCCATGGTTTTTTTTGACTAAAAAACTTTTTGTTTCGAAATCGAAAAATATTTTTATATCATCGTTCTAGACATTGTTGCGAACCCGAAACTGCCTTTGGTTCGAAAATCATCCCTTATATAACGAAGGTACATGCAATTGTTGAAGAAGCCACATTCGTCTCTCCCTCTTAGTGGGAAGTGTTCATCCCTTAAACTGCCTGTTCATCCCTTAAACGTGGTTTGTTTGGGGAAAAATTTGCACAGCACGTACAGATGGACTTATACTTTCGATTGGCACCCTTAAAAAAATTTTTTTCTATTTGACGATTTTCGAGAAAATCAACGATGGTTAACCCATGGTTTTTTTTGACGAAAAAACTTTTTGTTTCGAAATCGAAAAATATTATTATATCATCGTTCTAGACATTGTTGCGAACCCGAAACTGCCTTTGGTTCGAAAATCATCCCTTATATAACGAAGGTACATGCAATTGTTGAAGAAGCCACATTCGTCTCTCCCTCTTAGTGGGAAGTGTTCATCCCTTAAACTGCCTGTTCATCCCTTAAACGTGGTTTGTTTGGGGAAAAATTTGCACAGCACGTACAGATGGACTTATACTTTCGATTGGCACCCTTAAAAAAATTTTTTTCTATTTGACGATTTTCGAGAAAATCAACGATGGTTAACCCATGGTTTTTTTTGACGAAAAAACTTTTTGTTTCGAAATCGAAAAATATTATTATATCATCGTTCTAGACATTGTTGCGAACCCGAAACTGCCTTTGGTTCGAAAATCATCCCTTATATAACGAAGGTACATGCAATTGTTGAAGAAGCCACATTCGTCTCTCCCTCTTAGTGGGAAGTGTTCATCCCTTAAACTGCCTGTTCATCCCTTAAACGTGGTTTGTTTGGGGAAAAATTTGCACAGCACGTACAGATGGACTTATACTTTCGATTGGCAACCTTAAAAAAATTTTTTTCTATTTGACGATTTTCGAGAAAATCAACGATGGTTAACCCATGGTTTTTTTTGACTAAAAAACTTTTTGTTTCGAAATCGAAAAATATTATTATATCATCGTTCTAGACATTGTTGCGAACCCGAAACTGCCTTTGGTTCGAAAATCATCCCTTATATAACGAAGGTACATGCAATTGTTGATGAAGCCACATTCGTCTCTCCCTCTTAGTGGGAAGTGTTCATCCCTTAAACTGCCTGTTCATCCCTTAAACGTGGTTTGTTTGGGGAAAAATTTGCACAGCACGTACAGATGGACTTATACTTTCGATTGGCAACCTTAAAAAAATTTTTTTCTATTTGACGATTTTCGAGAAAATCAACGATGGTTAACCCATGGTTTTTTTTGACGAAAAAACTTTTTGTTTCGAAATCGAAAAATATTATTATATCATCGTTCTAGACATTGTTGCGAACCCGAAACTGCCTTTGGTTCGAAAATCATCCCTTATATAACGAAGGTACATGCAATTGTTGAAGAAGCCACATTCGTCTCTCCCTCTTAGTGGGAAGTGTTCATCCCTTAAACTGCCTGTTCATCCCTTAAACGTGGTTTGTTTGGGGAAAAATTTGCACAGCACGTACAGATGGACTTATACTTTCGATTGGCAACCTTAAAAAAATTTTTTTCTATTTGACGATTTTCGAGAAAATCAACGATGGTTAACCCATGGTTTTTTTTGACGAAAAAACTTTTTGTTTCGAAATCGAAAAATATTATTATATCATCGTTCTAGACATTGTTGCGAACCCGAAACTGCCTTTGGTTCGAAAATCATCCCTTATATAACGAAGGTACATGCAATTGTTGATGAAGCCACATTCGTCTCTCCCTCTTAGTGGGAAGTGTTCATCCCTTAAACTGCCTGTTCATCCCTTAAACGTGGTTTGTTTGGGGAAAAATTTGCACAGCACGTACAGATGGACTTATACTTTCGATTGGCAACCTTAAAAAAATTTTTTTCTATTTGACGATTTTCGAGAAAATCAACGATGGTTAACCCATGGTTTTTTTTGACGAAAAAACTTTTTGTTTCGAAATCGAAAAATATTATTATATCATCGTTCTAGACATTGTTGCGAACCCGAAACTGCCTTTGGTTCGAAAATCATCCCTTATATAACGAAGGTACATGCAATTGTTGAAGAAGCCACATTCGTCTCTCCCTCTTAGTGGGAAGTGTTCATCCCTTAAACTGCCTGTTCATCCCTTAAACGTGGTTTGTTTGGGGAAAAATTTGCACAGCACGTACAGATGGACTTATACTTTCGATTGGCACCCTTAAAAAATTTTTTTTCTATTTGACGATTTTCGAGAAAATCAACGATGGTTAACCCATGGTTTTTTTTGACGAAAAAACTTTTTGTTTCGAAATCGAAAAATATTATTATATCATCGTTCTAGACATTGTTGCGAACCCGAAACTGCCTTTGGTTCGAAAATCATCCCTTATATAACGAAGGTACATGCAATTGTTGAAGAAGCCACATTCGTCTCTCCCTCTTAGTGGGAAGTGTTCATCCCTTAAACTGCCTGTTCATCCCTTAAACGTGGTTTGTTTGGGGAAAAATTTGCACAGCACGTACAGATGGACTTATACTTTCGATTGGCACCCTTAAAAAAATTTTTTTCTATTTGACGATTTTCGAGAAAATCAACGATGGTTAACCCATGGTTTTTTTGGACGAAAAAACTTTTTGTTTCGAAATCGAAAAATATTATTATATCATCGTTCTAGACATTGTTGCGAACCCGAAACTGCCTTTGGTTCGAAAATCATCCCTTATATAACGAAGGTACATGCAATTGTTGAAGAAGCCACATTCGTCTCTCCCTCTTAGTGGGAAGTGTTCATCCCTTAAACTGCCTGTTCATCCCTTAAACGTGGTTTGTTTGGGGAAAAATTTGCACAGCACGTACAGATGGACTTATACTTTCGATTGGCACCCTTAAAAAAATTTTTTTCTATTTGACGATTTTCGAGAAAATCAACGATGGTTAACCCATGGTTTTTTTTGACGAAAAAACTTTTTGTTTCGAAATCGAAAAATATTATTATATCATCGTTCTAGACATTGTTGCGAACCCGAAACTGCCTTTGGTTCGAAAATCATCCCTTATATAACGAAGGTACATGCAATTGTTGAAGAAGCCACATTCGTCTCTCCCTCTTAGTGGGAAGTGTTCATCCCTTAAACTGCCTGTTCATCCCTTAAACGTGGTTTGTTTGGGGAAAAATTTGCACAGCACGTACAGATGGACTTATACTTTCGATTGGCACCCTTAAAAAATTTTTTTTCTCTTTGACGATTTTCGAGAAAATCAACGATGGTTAACCCATGGTTTTTTTTGACGAAAAAACTTTTTGTTTCGAAATCGAAAAATATTATTATATCATCGTTCTAGACATTGTTGCGAACCCGAAACTGCCTTTGGTTCGAAAATCATCCCTTATATAACGAAGGTACATGCAATTGTTGAAGAAGCCACATTCGTCTCTCCCTCTTAGTGGGAAGTGTTCATCCCTTAAACTGCCTGTTCATCCCTTAAACGTGGTTTGTTTGGGGAAAAATTTGCACAGCACGTACAGATGGACTTATACTTTCGATTGGCACCCTTAAAAAATTTTTTTTCTATTTGACGATTTTCGAGAAAATCAACGATGGTTAACCCATGGTTTTTTTTGACGAAAAACCTTTTTGTTTCGAAATCGAAAAATATTATTATATCATCGTTCTAGACATTGTTGCGAACCCGAAACTGCCTTTGGTTCGAAAATCATCCCTTATATAACGAAGGTACATGCAATTGTTGAAGAAGCCACATTCGTCTCTCCCTCTTAGTGGGAAGTGTTCATCCCTTAAACTGCCTGTTCATCCCTTAAACGTGGTTTGTTTGGGGAAAAATTTGCACAGCACGTACAGATGGACTTATACTTTCGATTGGCACCCTTAAAAAATTTTTTTTCTCTTTGACGATTTTCGAGAAAATCAACGATGGTTAACCCATGGTTTTTTTTGACGAAAAAACTTTTTGTTTCGAAATCGAAAAATATTATTATATCATCGTTCTAGACATTGTTGCGAACCCGAAACTGCCTTTGGTTCGAAAATCATCCCTTATATAACGAAGGTACATGCAATTGTTGAAGAAGCCACATTCGTCTCTCCCTCTTAGTGGGAAGTGTTCATCCCTTAAACTGCCTGTTCATCCCTTAAACGTGGTTTGTTTGGGGAAAAATTTGCACAGCACGTACAGATGGACTTATACTTTCGATTGGCCACCTTAAAAAATTTTTTTTCTATTTGACGATTTTCGAGAAAATCAACGATGGTTAACCCATGGTTTTTTTTGACGAAAAAACTTTTTGTTTCGAAATCGAAAAATATTATTATATCATCGTTCTAGACATTGTTGCGAACCCGAAACTGCCTTTGGTTCGAAAATCATCCCTTATATAACGAAGGTACATGCAATTGTTGAAGAAGCCACATTCGTCTCTCCCTCTTAGTGGGAAGTGTTCATCCCTTAAACTGCCTGTTCATCCCTTAAACGTGGTTTGTTTGGGGAAAAATTTGCACAGCACGTACAGATGGACTTATACTTTCGATTGGCACCCTTAAAAAATTTTTTTTCTATTTGACGATTTTCGAGAAAATCAACGATGGTTAACCCATGGTTTTTTTTGACGAAAAACCTTTTTGTTTCGAAATCGAAAAATATTATTATATCATCGTTCTAGACATTGTTGCGAACCCGAAACTGCCTTTGGTTCGAAAATCATCCCTTATATAACGAAGGTACATGCAATTGTTGAAGAAGCCACATTCGTCTCTCCCTCTTAGTGGGAAGTGTTCATCACTTAAACTGCCTGTTCATCCCTTAAACGTGGTTTGTTTGGGGAAAAATTTGCACAGCACGTACAGATGGACTTATACTTTCGATTGGCACCCTTAAAAAAATTTTTTTCTATTTGACGATTTTCGAGAAAATCAACGATGGTTAACCCATGGTTTTTTTTGACGAAAAAACTTTTTGTTTCGGAATCGAAAAATATTATTATATCATCGTTCTAGACATTGTTGCGAACCCGAAACTGCCTTTGGTTCGAAAATCATCCCTTATATAACGAAGGTACATGCAATGGTTGAAGAAGCCACATTCGTCTCTCCCTCATAGTGGGAAGTGTTCATCCCTTAAACTGCCTGTTCATCCCTTAAACGTGGTTTGTTTGGGGAAAAATTTGCACAGCACGTACAGATGGACTTATACTTTCGATTGGCACCCTTAAAAAAATTTTTTTCTATTTGACGATTTTCGAGAAAATCAACGATGGTTAACCCATGGTTTTTTTTGACGAAAAATCTTTTTGTTTCGAAATCGAAAAATATTTTTATATCATCGTTCTAGACATTGTTGCGATCCCGGAACTGCCTTTGGTTCGAAAATCATCCCTTATATAACGAAGGTACATGCAATTGTTGAAGAAGCCACATTCGTCTCTCCCTCTTAGTGGGAAGTGTTCATCCCTTAAACTGCCTGTTCATCCCTTAAACGTGGTTTGTTTGGGGAAAAATTTGCACAGCACGTACAGATGGACTTATACTTTCGATTGGCACCCTTAAAAAATTTTTTTTCTATTTGACGATTTTCGAGAAAATCAACGATGGTTAACCCATGGTTTTTTTTGACGAAAAAACTTTTTGTTTCGAAATCGAAAAATATTATTATATCATCGTTCTAGACATTGTTGCGAACCCGAAACTGCCTTTGGTTCGAGAATCATCCCTTATATAACGAAGGTACATGCAATTGTTGAAGAAGCCACATTCGTCTCTCCCTCTTAGTGGGAAGTGTTCATCCCTTAAACTGCCTGTTCATCCCTTAAACGTGGTTTGTTTGGGGAAAAATTTGCACAGCACGTACAGATGGACATATACTTTCGATTGGCACCCTTAAAAATTTTTTTTATTATTAGACGATTTTCGAGAAAATCAACGATGGTTAACCCATGGTTTTTTTTGACTAAAAAACTTTTTGTTTCGAAATCGAAAAATATTTTTATATCATCGTTCTAGACATTGTTGCGAACCCGAAACTGCCTTTGGTTCGAAAATCATCCCTTATATAACGAAGGTACATGCAATGGTTGAAGAAGCCACATTCGTCTCTCCCTCATAGTGGGAAGTGTTCATCCCTTAAACTGCCTGTTCATCCCTTAAACGTGGTTTGTTTGGGGAAAAATTTGCACAGCACGTACAGATGGACTTATACTTTCGATTGGCACCCTTAAAAAATTTTTTTTCTATTTGACGATTTTCGAGAAAATCAACGATGGTTAACCCATGGTTTTTTTTGACGAAAAAACTTTTTGTTTCGGAATCGAAAAATATTATTATATCATCGTTCTAGACATTGTTGCGAACCCGAAACTGCCTTTGGTTCGAAAATCATCCCTTATATAACGAAGGTACATGCAATTGTTGAAGAAGCCACATTCGTCTCTCCCTCATAGTGGGAAGTGTTCATCCCTTAAACTGCCTGTTCATCCCTTAAACGTGGTTTGTTTGGGGAAAAATTTGCACAGCACGTACAGATGGACTTATACTTTCGATTGGCACCCTTAAAAAATTTTTTTTCTATTTGACGATTTTCGAGAAAATCAACGATGGTTAACCCATGGTTTTTTTTGACGAAAAAACTTTTTGTTTCGGAATCGAAAAATATTATTATATCATCGTTCTAGACATTGTTGCGAACCCGAAACTGCCTTTGGTTCGAAAATCATCCCTTATATAACGAAGGTACATGCAATGGTTGAAGAAGCCACATTCGTCTCTCCCTCATAGTGGGAAGTGTTCATCCCTTAAACTGCCTGTTCATCCCTTAAACGTGGTTTGTTTGGGGAAAAATTTGCACAGCACGTACAGATGGACTTATACTTTCGATTGGCACCCTTAAAAAAATTTTTTTCTATTTGACGATTTTCGAGAAAATCAACGATGGTTAACCCATGGTTTTTTTTGACGAAAAAACTTTTTGTTTCGGAATCGAAAAATATTATTATATCATCGTTCTAGACATTGTTGCGAACCCGAAACTGCCTTTGGTTCGAAAATCATCCCCTATATAACGAAGGTACATGCAATTGTTGAAGAAGCTACATTCGTCTCTCCCTCTTAGTGGGAAGTGTTCATCCCTTAAACTGCCTGACCATCCCTTAAACGTGGTTTGTTTGGGGAAAAATTTGCACAGCACGTACAGATGGACTTATACTTTCGATTGGTACCCTTAAAAATTTTTTTTTTTATTTGACGATTTTCGAGAAAATCAACGATGGTTTTTTTGACGAAAAATCTTTTTGTTTCGAAATCGAAAAATATTTTTATATCATCGTTCTAGACATTGTTGCGATCCCGGAACTGCCTTTGGTTCGAAAATCATCCCTTATATAACGAAGGTACATGCAATTGTTGAAGAAGCCACATTCGTCTCTCCCTCTTAGTGGGAAGTGTTCATCCCTTAAACTGCCTGTTCATCCCTTAAACGTGGTTTGTTTGGGGAAAAATTTGCACAGCACGTACAGATGGACTTATACTTTCGATTGGCACCCTTAAAAAATTTTTTTTCTATTTGACGATTTTCGAGAAAATCAACGATGGTTAACCCATGGTTTTTTTTGACGAAAAAACTTTTTGTTTCGAAATCGAAAAATATTATTATATCATCGTTCTAGACATTGTTGCGAACCCGAAACTGCCTTTGGTTCGAAAATCATCCCTTATATAACGAAGGTACATGCAATGGTTGAAGAAGCCACATTCGTCTCTCCCTCTTAGTGGGAAGTGTTCATCCCTTAAACTGCCTGTTCATCCCTTAAACGTGGTTTGTTTGGGGAAAAATTTGCACAGCACGTACAGATGGACATATACTTTCGATTGGCACCCTTAAAAATTTTTTTTATTATTAGACGATTTTCGAGAAAATCAACGATGGTTAACCCATGGTTTTTTTTGACTAAAAAACTTTTTGTTTCGAAATCGAAAAATATTTTTATATCATCGTTCTAGACATTGTTGCGAACCCGAAACTGCCTTTGGTTCGAAAATCATCCCTTATATAACGAAGGTACATGCAATGGTTGAAGAAGCCACATTCGTCTCTCCCTCATAGTGGGAAGTGTTCATCCCTTAAACTGCCTGTTCATCCCTTAAACGTGGTTTGTTTGGGGAAAAATTTGCACAGCACGTACAGATGGACTTATACTTTCGATTGGCACCCTTAAAAAATTTTTTTTCTATTTGACGATTTTCGAGAAAATCAACGATGGTTAACCCATGGTTTTTTTTGACGAAAAAACTTTTTGTTTCGAAATCGAAAAATATTATTATATCATCGTTCTAGACATTGTTGCGAACCCGAAACTGCCTTTGGTTCGAAAATCATCCCCTATATAACGAAGGTACATGCAATTGTTGAAGAAGCCACATTCGTCTCTCCCTCTTAGTGGGAAGTGTTCATCCCTTAAACTGCCTGTCCATCCCTTAAACGTGGTTTGTTTGGGGAAAAATTTGCACAGCACGTACAGATGGACTTATACTTTCGATTGGTACCCTTAAAAAATTTTTTTTTTATTTGACGATTTTCGAGAAAATCAACGATGGTTTTTTTGACGAAAAATCTTTTTGTTTCGAAATCGAAAAATATTTTTATATCATCGTTCTAGACATTGTTGCGAACCCGGAACTGCCTTTGGTTCGAAAATCATCCCTTATATAACGAAGGTACATGCAATTGTTGAAGAAGCCACATTCGTCTCTCCCTCTTAGTGGGAAGTGTTCATCCCTTAAACTGCCTGTTCATCCCTTAAACGTGGTTTGTTTGGGGAAAAATTTGCACAGCACGTACAGATGGACTTATACTTTCGATTGGCACCCTTAAAATTTTTTTTTTCTATTTGACGATTTTCGAGAAAATCAACGATGGTTAACCCATGGTTTTTTTGGACTAAAAAACTTTTTGTTTCGAAATCGAAAAATATAATTATATCATCGTTCTAGACATTGTTGCGAACCCGAAACTGCCTTTGGTTCGAAAATCATCCCTTATATAACGAAGGTACATGCAATTGTTGAAGAAGCCACATTCGTCTCTCCCTCTTAGTGGGAAGTGTTCATCACTTAAACTGCCTGTTCATCCCTTAAACGTGGTTTGTTTGGGGAAAAATTTGCACAGCACGTACAGATGGACTTATACTTTCGATTGGCACCCTTAAAAATTTTTTTTTCTATTTGACGATTTTCGAGAAAATCAACGATGGTTAACCCATGGTTTTTTTTGACGAAAAAACTTTTTGTTTCGAAATCGAAAAATATTATTATATCATCGTTCTAGACATTGTTGCGAACCCGAAACTGCCTTTGGTTCGAAAATCATCCCTTATATAACGAAGGTACATGCAATTGTTGAAGAAGCCACATTCGTCTCTCCCTCTTAGTGGGAAGTGTTCATCCCTTAAACTGCCTGTTCATCCCTTAAACGTGGTTTGTTTGGGGAAAAATTTGCACAGCACGTACAGATGGACATATACTTTCGATTGGCACCCTTAAAAATTTTTTTTATTATTAGACGATTTTCGAGAAAATCAACGATGGTTAACCCATGGTTTTTTTTGACTAAAAAACTTTTTGTTTCGAAATCGAAAAATATTTTTATATCATCGTTCTAGACATTGTTGCGAACCCGGAACTGCCTTTGGTTCGAAAATCATCCCTTATATAACGAAGGTACTTGCGATTGTTGAAGAAGCCACATTCGTCTCTCCCTCTTAGTGGGAAGTGTTCTTCCCTTAAACTGCCTGTTCATCCCTTAAACGTGGTTTGTTTGGGGAAAAATTTGCACAGCACGTACAGATGGACTTATACTTTCGATTGGCACCCTTAAAAAAATTTTTTTCTATTTGATGATTTTCGAGAAAATCAACGATGGTTAACCCATGGTTTTTTTTGACGAAAAAACTTTTTGTTTCGAAATCGAAAAATATTATAATATCATCGTTCTAGACATTGTTGCGAACCCGAAACTGCCTTTGGTTCGAAAATCATCCCTTATATAACGAAGGTACATGCAATTGTTGAAGAAGCCACATTCGTCTCTCCCTCTTAGTGGGAAGTGTTCTTCCCTTAAACTGCCTGTTCATCCCTTAAACGTGGTTTGTTTGGGGAAAAATTTGCACAGCACGTACAGATGGACTTATACTTTCGATTGGCACCCTTAAAAAAATTTTTTTCTATTTGATGATTTTCGAGAAAATCAACGATGGTTAACCCATGGTTTTTTTTGACGAAAAAACTTTTTGTTTCGAAATCGAAAAATATTATAATATCATCGTTCTAGACATTGTTGCGAACCCGAAACTGCCTTTGGTTCGAAAATCATCCCTTATATAACGAAGGTACTTGCGATTGTTGAAGAAGCCACATTCGTCTCTCCCTCTTAGTGGGAAGTGTTCATCCCTTAAACTGCCTGTTCATCCCTTAAACGTGGTTTGTTTGGGGAAAAATTTGCACAGCACGTACAGATGGACTTATACTTTCGATTGGCACCCTTAAAAAAATTTTTTTCTATTTGACGATTTTCGAGAAAATCAACGATGGTTAACCCATGGTTTTTTTTGACGAAAAAACTTTTTGTTTCGGAATCGAAAAATATTATTATATCATCGTTCTAGACATTGTTGCGAACCCGGAACTGCCTTTGGTTCGAAAATCATCCCTTATATAACGAAGGTACATGCAATTGTTGAAGAAGCCACATTCGTCTCTCCCTCTTAGTGGGAAGTGTTCATCCCTTAAACTGCCTGTTCATCCCTTAAACGTGGTTTGTTTGGGGAAAAATTTGCACAGCACGTACAGATGGACTTATACTTTCGATTGGCACCCTTAAAAAATTTTTTTTCTATTTGACGATTTTCGAGAAAATCAACGATGGTTAACCCATGGTTTTTTTTGACGAAAAAACTTTTTGTTTCGGAATCGAAAAATATTATTATATCATCGTTCTAGACATTGTTGCGAACCCGAAACTGCCTTTGGTTCGAAAATCATCCCTTATATAAAGATGGTACTTGCGATTGTTGAAGAAGCCACATTCGTCTCTCCCTCTTAGTGGGAAGTGTTCTTCCCTTAAACTGCCTGTTCATCCCTTAAACGTGGTTTGTTTGGGGAAAAATTTGCACAGCACGTACAGATGGACTTATACTTTCGATTGGCACCCTTAAAAAAATTTTTTTCTATTTGATGATTTTCGAGAAAATCAACGATGGTTAACCCATGGTTTTTTTTGACGAAAAAACTTTTTGTTTCGAAATCGAAAAATATTATAATATCATCGTTCTAGACATTGTTGCGAACCCGAAACTGCCTTTGGTTCGAAAATCATCCCTTATATAACGAAGGTACATGCAATTGTTGAAGAAGCCACATTCGTCTCTCCCTCTTAGTGGGAAGTGTTCTTCCCTTAAACTGCCTGTTCATCCCTTAAACGTGGTTTGTTTGGGGAAAAATTTGCACAGCACGTACAGATGGACTTATACTTTCGATTGGCACCCTTAAAAAAATTTTTTTCTATTTGATGATTTTCGAGAAAATCAACGATGGTTAACCCATGGTTTTTTTTGACGAAAAAACTTTTTGTTTCGAAATCGAAAAATATTATAATATCATCGTTCTAGACATTGTTGCGAACCCGAAACTGCCTTTGGTTCGAAAATCATCCCTTATATAACGAAGGTACTTGCGATTGTTGAAGAAGCCACATTCGTCTCTCCCTCTTAGTGGGAAGTGTTCATCCCTTAAACTGCCTGTTCATCCCTTAAACGTGGTTTGTTTGGGGAAAAATTTGCACAGCACGTACAGATGGACTTATACTTTCGATTGGCACCCTTAAAAAAATTTTTTTCTATTTGACGATTTTCGAGAAAATCAACGATGGTTAACCCATGGTTTTTTTTGACGAAAAAACTTTTTGTTTCGGAATCGAAAAATATTATTATATCATCGTTCTAGACATTGTTGCGAACCCGGAACTGCCTTTGGTTCGAAAATCATCCCTTATATAACGAAGGTACATGCAATTGTTGAAGAAGCCACATTCGTCTCTCCCTCTTAGTGGGAAGTGTTCATCCCTTAAACTGCCTGTTCATCCCTTAAACGTGGTTTGTTTGGGGAAAAATTTGCACAGCACGTACAGATGGACTTATACTTTCGATTGGCACCCTTAAAAAATTTTTTTTCTATTTGACGATTTTCGAGAAAATCAACGATGGTTAACCCATGGTTTTTTTTGACGAAAAAACTTTTTGTTTCGAAATCGAAAAATATTATTATATCATCGTTCTAGACATTGTTGCGAACCCGAAACTGCCTTTGGTTCGAAAATCATCCCTTATATAACGAAGGTACATGCAATTGTTGAAGAAGCCACATTCGTCTCTCCCTCTTAGTGGGAAGTGTTCATCCCTTAAACTGCCTGTTCATCCCTTAAACGTGGTTTGTTTGGGGAAAAATTTGCACAGCACGTACAGATGGACTTATACTTTCGATTGGCACCCTTAAAAAATTTTTTTTCTATTTGACGATTTTCGAGAAAATCAACGATGGTTAACCCATGGTTTTTTTTGACGAAAAAACTTTTTGTTTCGGAATCGAAAAATATTATTATATCATCGTTCTAGACATTGTTGCGAACCCGAAACTGCCTTTGGTTCGAAAATCATCCCTTATATAAAGAAGGTACTTGCGATTGTTGAAGAAGCCACATTCGTCTCTCCCTCTTAGTGGGAAGTGTTCTTCCCTTAAACTGCCTGTTCATCCCTTAAACGTGGTTTGTTTGGGGAAAAATTTGCACAGCACGTACAGATGGACTTATACTTTCGATTGGCACCCTTAAAAAAATTTTTTTCTATTTGATGATTTTCGAGAAAATCAACGATGGTTAACCCATGGTTTTTTTTGACGAAAAAACTTTTTGTTTCGAAATCGAAAAATATTATAATATCATCGTTCTAGACATTGTTGCGAACCCGAAACTGCCTTTGGTTCGAAAATCATCCCTTATATAACGAAGGTACATGCAATTGTTGAAGAAGCCACATTCGTCTCTCCCTCTTAGTGGGAAGTGTTCTTCCCTTAAACTGCCTGTTCATCCCTTAAACGTGGTTTGTTTGGGGAAAAATTTGCACAGCACGTACAGATGGACTTATACTTTCGATTGGCACGCTTAAAAAAATTTTTTTCTATTTGATGATTTTCGAGAAAATCAACGATGGTTAACCCATGGTTTTTTTTGACGAAAAAACTTTTTGTTTCGAAATCGAAAAATATTATAATATCATCGTTCTAGACATTGTTGCGAACCCGAAACTGCCTTTGGTTCGAAAATCATCCCTTATATAACGAAGGTACTTGCGATTGTTGAAGAAGCCACATTCGTCTCTCCCTCTTAGTGGGAAGTGTTCATCCCTTAAACTGCCTGTTCATCCCTTAAACGTGGTTTGTTTGGGGAAAAATTTGCACAGCACGTACAGATGGACTTATACTTTCGATTGGCACCCTTAAAAAAATTTTTTTCTATTTGACGATTTTCGAGAAAATCAACGATGGTTAACCCATGGTTTTTTTTGACGAAAAAACTTTTTGTTTCGGAATCGAAAAATATTATTATATCATCGTTCTAGACATTGTTGCGAACCCGGAACTGCCTTTGGTTCGAAAATCATCCCTTATATAACGAAGGTACATGCAATTGTTGAAGAAGCCACATTCGTCTCTCCCTCTTAGTGGGAAGTGTTCATCCCTTAAACTGCCTGTTCATCCCTTAAACGTGGTTTGTTTGGGGAAAAATTTGCACAGCACGTACAGATGGACTTATACTTTCGATTGGCACCCTTAAAAAATTTTTTTTCTATTTGACGATTTTCGAGAAAATCAACGATGGTTAACCCATGGTTTTTTTTGACGAAAAAACTTTTTGTTTCGGAATCGAAAAATATTATTATATCATCGTTCTAGACATTGTTGCGAACCCGAAACTGCCTTTGGTTCGAAAATCATCCCTTATATAAAGAAGGTACTTGCGATTGTTGAAGAAGCCACATTCGTCTCTCCCTCTTAGTGGGAAGTGTTCTTCCCTTAAACTGCCTGTTCATCCCTTAAACGTGGTTTGTTTGGGGAAAAATTTGCACAGCACGTACAGATGGACTTATACTTTCGATTGGCACCCTTAAAAAAATTTTTTTCTATTTGATGATTTTCGAGAAAATCAACGATGGTTAACCCATGGTTTTTTTTGACGAAAAAACTTTTTGTTTCGAAATCGAAAAATATTATAATATCATCGTTCTAGACATTGTTGCGAACCCGAAACTGCCTTTGGTTCGAAAATCATCCCTTATATAACGAAGGTACTTGCGATTGTTGAAGAAGCCACATTCGTCTCTCCCTCTTAGTGGGAAGTGTTCATCCCTTAAACTGCCTGTTCATCCCTTAAACGTGGTTTGTTTGGGGAAAAATTTGCACAGCACGTACAGATGGACTTATACTTTCGATTGGCACCCTTAAAAAATTTTTTTTCTATTTGACGATTTTCGAGAAAATCAACGATGGTTAACCCATGGTTTTTTTTGACGAAAAAACTTTTTGTTTCGGAATCGAAAAATATTATTATATCATCGTTCTAGACATTGTTGCGAACCCGGAACTGCCTTTGGTTCGAAAATCATCCCTTATATAACGAAGGTACATGCAATTGTTGAAGAAGCCACATTCGTCTCTCCCTCTTAGTGGGAAGTGTTCATCCCTTAAACTGCCTGTTCATCCCTTAAACGTGGTTTGTTTGGGGAAAAATTTGCACAGCACGTACAGATGGACTTATACTTTCGATTGGCACCCTTAAAAAATTTTTTTTCTATTTGACGATTTTCGAGAAAATCAACGATGGTTAACCCATGGTTTTTTTTGACGAAAAAACTTTTTGTTTCGAAATCGAAAAATATTATTATATCATCGTTCTAGACATTGTTGCGAACCCGAAACTGCCTTTGGTTCGAAAATCATCCCTTATATAACGAAGGTACATGCAATTGTTGAAGAAGCCACATTCGTCTCTCCCTCTTAGTGGGAAGTGTTCATCCCTTAAACTGCCTGTTCATCCCTTAAACGTGGTTTGTTTGGGGAAAAATTTGCACAGCACGTACAGATGGACTTATACTTTCGATTGGCACCCTTAAAAAATTTTTTTTCTATTTGACGATTTTCGAGAAAATCAACGATGGTTAACCCATGGTTTTTTTTGACGAAAAAACTTTTTGTTTCGAAATCGAAAAATATTATTATATCATCGTTCTAGACATTGTTGCGAACCCGAAACTGCCTTTGGTTCGAAAATCATCCCTTATATAACGAAGGTACATGCAATTGTTGAAGAAGCCACATTCGTCTCTCCCTCTTAGTGGGAAGTGTTCATCCCTTAAACTGCCTGTTCATCCCTTAAACGTGGTTTGTTTGGGGAAAAATTTGCACAGCACGTACAGATGGACTTATACTTTCGATTGGCACCCTTAAAAAAATTTTTTTCTATTTGATGATTTTCGAGAAAATCAACGATGGTTAACCCATGGTTTTTTTTGACGAAAAAACTTTTTGTTTCGAAATCGAAAAATATTTTTATATCATCGTTCTAGACATTGTTGCGAACCCGGAACTGCCTTTGGTTCGAAAATCATCCCTTATATAACGAAGGTACATGCAATTGTTGAAGAAGCCACATTCGTCTCTCCCTCTTAGTGGGAAGTGTTCATCCCTTAAACTGCCTGTTCATCCCTTAAACGTGGTTTGTTTGGGGAAAAATTTGCACAGCACGTACAGATGGACTTATACTTGCGATTGGCACCCTTAAAAATTTTTTTTTCTATTTGACGATTTTCGAGAAAATCAACGATGGTTAACCCATGGTTTTTTTTGACTAAAAAACTTTTTGTTTCGAAATCGAAAAATATAATTATATCATCGTTCTAGACATTGTTGCGAACCCGAAACTGCCTTTGGTTCGAAAATCATCCCTTATATAACGAAGGTACATGCAATTGTTGAAGAAGCCACATTCGTCTCTCCCTCTTAGTGGGAAGTGTTCATCCCTTAAACTGCCTGTTCATCCCTTAAACGTGGTTTGTTTGGTGAAAAATTTGCACAGCACGTACAGATGGACTTATACTTTCGATTGGCACCCTTAAAAAAATTTTTTTCTATTTGATGATTTTCGAGAAAATCAACGATGGTTAACCCATGGTTTTTTTTGACGAAAAAACTTTTTGTTTCGAAATCGAAAAATATTATAATATCATCGTTCTAGACATTGTTGCGAACCCGAAACTGCCTTTGGTTCGAAAATCATCCCTTATATAACGAAGGTACATGCAATTGTTGAAGAAGCCACATTCGTCTCTCCCTCTTAGTGGGAAGTGTTCATCCCTTAAACTGCCTGTTCATCCCTTAAACGTGGTTTGTTTGGGGAAAAATTTGCACAGCACGTACAGATGGACTTATACTTTCGATTGGCAACCTTAAAAAAATTTTTTTCTATTTGACGATTTTCGAGAAAATCAACGATGGTTAACCCATGGTTTTTTTTGACGAAAAAACTTTTTTTTTCGAAATCGAAAAATATTATTATATCATCGTTCTAGACATTGTTGCGAACCCGAAACTGCCTTTGGTTCGAAAATCATCCCTTATATAACGAAGGTACATGCAATTGTTGAAGAAGCCACATTCGTCTCTCCCTCTTAGTGGGAAGTGTTCATCCCTTAAACTGCCTGTTCATCCCTTAAACGTGGTTTGTTTGGGGAAAAATTTGCACAGCACGTACAGATGGACTTATACTTTCGATTGGCACCCTTAAAAAAATTTTTTTCTATTTGACGATTTTCGAGAAAATCAACGATGGTTAACCCATGGTTTTTTTTGACGAGAAAACTTTTTGTTTCGAAATCGAAAAATATTATTATATCATCGTTCTAGACATTGTTGCGAACCCGAAACTGCCTTTGGTTCGAAAATCATCCCTTATATAACGAAGGTACATGCAATTGTTGATGAAGCCACATTCGTCTCTCCCTCTTAGTGGGAAGTGTTCATCCCTTAAACTGCCTGTTCATCCCTTAAACGTGGTTTGTTTGGGGAAAAATTTGCACAGCACGTACAGATGGACTTATACTTTCGATTGGCAACCTTAAAAAAATTTTTTTCTATTTGACGATTTTCGAGAAAATCAACGATGGTTAACCCATGGTTTTTTTTGACGAAAAAACTTTTTGTTTCGAAATCGAAAAATATTATTATATCATCGTTCTAGACATTGTTGCGAACCCGAAACTGCCTTTGGTTCGAAAATCATCCCTTATATAACGAAGGTACATGCAATTGTTGAAGAAGCCACATTCGTCTCTCCCTCATAGTGGGAAGTGTTCATCCCTTAAACTGCCTGTTCATCCCTTAAACGTGGTTTGTTTGGGGAAAAATTTGCACAGCACGTACAGATGGGCTTATACTTTCGATTGGCACCCTTAAAAAAATTTTTTTCTATTAGACGATTTTCGAGAAAATCAACGATGGTTAACCCATGGTTTTTTTTGACGAAAAAACTTTTTGTTTCGGAATCGAAAAATATTATTATATCATCGTTCTAGACATTGTTGCGAACCCGAAACTGCCTTTGGTTCGAAAATCATCCCTTATATAACGAAGGTACATGCAATTGTTGAAGAAGCCACATTCGTCTCTCCCTCTTAGTGGGAAGTGTTCATCCCTTAAACTGCCTGTTCATCCCTTAAACGTGGTTTGTTTGGGGAAAAATTTGCACAGCACGTACAGATGGACTTATACTATCGATTGGCACCCTTAAAAAATTTTTTTTCTATTTGACGATTTTCGAGAAAATCAACGATGGTTAACCCATGGTTTTTTTTGACGAAAAAACTTTTTGTTTCGAAATCGAAAAATATTATTATATCATCGTTCTAGACATTGTTGCGAACCCGAAACTGCCTTTGGTTCGAAAATCATCCCTTATATAACGAAGGTACATGCAATTGTTGAAGAAGCCACATTCGTCTCTCCCTCTTAGTGGGAAGTGTTCATCCCTTAAACTGCCTGTTCATCCCTTAAACGTGGTTTGTTTGGGGAAAAATTTGCACAGCACGTACAGATGGACATATACTTTCGATTGGCACCCTTAAAATTTTTTTTTATTATTAGACGATTTTCGAGAAAATCAACGATGGTTAACCCATGGTTTTTTTTGACTAAAAAACTTTTTGTTTCGAAATCGAAAAATATTTTTATATCATCGTTCTAGACATTGTTGCGAACCCGGAACTGCCTTTGGTTCGAAAATCAACCCTTATATAACGAAGGTACATGCAATTGTTGAAGAAGCCACATTCGTCTCTCCCTCTTAGTGGGAAGTGTTCATCCCTTACACTGCCTGTTCATCCCTTAAACGTGGTTTGTTTGGGGAAAAATTTGCACAGCACGTACAGATGGACTTATACTTTCGATTGGCACCCTTAAAAAATTTTTTTTCTATTTGACGATTTTCGAGAAAATCAACGATGGTTAACCCATGGTTTTTTTTGACGAAAAAACTTTTTGTTTCGAAATCGAAAAATATAATTATATCATCGTTCTAGACATTGTTGCGAACCCGAAACTGCCTTTGGTTCGAAAATCATCCCTTATATAACGAAGGTACATGCAATTGTTGAAGAAGCCACATTCGTCTCTCCCTCTTAGTGGGAAGTGTTCATCCCTTAAACTGCCTGTTCATCCCTTAAACGTGGTTTGTTTGGGGAAAAATTTGCACAGCACGTACAGATGGACTTATACTTTCGATTGGCAACCTTAAAAAAATTTTTTTCTATTTGACGATTTTCGAGAAAATCAACGATGGTTAACCCATGGTTTTTTTTGACGAAAAAACTTTTTGTTTCGAAATCGAAAAATATTATTATATCATCGTTCTAGACATTGTTGCGAACCCGAAACTGCCTTTGGTTCGAAAATCATCCCTTATATAACGAAGGTACATGCAATTGTTGAAGAAGCCACATTCGTCTCTCCCTCTTAGTGGGTAGTGTTCATCCCTTAAACTGCCTGTTCATCCCTTAAACGTGGTTTGTTTGGGGAAAAATTTGCACAGCACGTACAGATGGACTTATACTTTCGATTGGCACCCTTAAAAAAATTTTTTTCTATTTGACGATTTTCGAGAAAATCAACGATGGTTAACCCATGGTTTTTTTTGACGAGAAAACTTTTTGTTTCGAAATCGAAAAATATTATTATATCATCGTTCTAGACATTGTTGCGAACCCGAAACTGCCTTTGGTTCGAAAATCATCCCTTATATAACGAAGGTACATGCAATTGTTGAAGAAGCCACATTCGTCTCTCCCTCATAGTGGGAAGTGTTCATCCCTTAAACTGCCTGTTCATCCCTTAAACGTGGTTTGTTTGGGGAAAAATTTGCACAGCACGTACAGATGGGCTTATACTTTCGATTGGCACCCTTAAAAAAATTTTTTTCTATTAGACGATTTTCGAGAAAATCAACGATGGTTAACCCATGGTTTTTTTTGACGAAAAAACTTTTTGTTTCGGAATCGAAAAATATTATTATATCATCGTTCTAGACATTGTTGCGAACCCGAAACTGCCTTTGGTTCGAAAATCATCCCTTATATAACGAAGGTACATGCAATTGTTGAAGAAGCCACATTCGTCTCTCCCTCTTAGTGGGAAGTGTTCATCCCTTAAACTGCCTGTTCATCCCTTAAACGTGGTTTGTTTGGGGAAAAATTTGCACAGCACGTACAGATGGACTTATACTTTCGATTGGCACCCTTAAAAAATTTTTTTTCTATTTGACGATTTTCGAGAAAATCAACGATGGTTAACCCATGGTTTTTTTTGACGAAAAAACTTTTTGTTTCGAAATCGAAAAATATTATTATATCATCGTTCTAGACATTGTTGCGAACCCGAAACTGCCTTTGGTTCGAAAATCATCCCTTATATAACGAAGGTACATGCAATTGTTGAAGAAGCCACATTCGTCTCTCCCTCATAGTGGGAAGTGTTCATCCCTTAAACTGCCTGTTCATCCCTTAAACGTGGTTTGTTTGGGGAAAAATTTGCACAGCACGTACAGATGGGCTTATACTTTCGATTGGCACCCTTAAAAAAATTTTTTTCTATTAGACGATTTTCGAGAAAATCAACGATGGTTAACCCATGGTTTTTTTTGACGAAAAAACTTTTTGTTTCGGAATCGAAAAATATTATTATATCATCGTTCTAGACATTGTTGCGAACCCGAAACTGCCTTTGGTTCGAAAATCATCCCTTATATAACGAAGGTACATGCAATTGTTGAAGAAGCCACATTCGTCTCTCCCTCTTAGTGGGAAGTGTTCATCCCTTAAACTGCCTGTTCATCCCTTAAACGTGGTTTGTTTGGGGAAAAATTTGCACAGCACGTACAGATGGACATATACTTTCGATTGGCACCCTTAAAAATTTTTTTTATTATTAGACGATTTTCGAGAAAATCAACGATGGTTAACCCATGGTTTTTTTTGACTAAAAAACTTTTTGTTTCGAAATCGAAAAATATTTTTATATCATCGTTCTAGACATTGTTGCGAACCCGGAACTGCCTTTGGTTCGAAAATCAACCCTTATATAACGAAGGTACATGCAATTGTTGAAGAAGCCACATTCGTCTCTCCCTCTTAGTGGGAAGTGTTCATCCCTTAAACTGCCTGTTCATCCCTTAAACGTGGTTTGTTTGGGGAAAAATTTGCACAGCACGTACAGATGGACTTATACTTTCGATTGGCACCCTTAAAAAATTTTTTTTCTATTTGACGATTTTCGAGAAAATCAACGATGGTTAACCCATGGTTTTTTTTGACGAAAAAACTTTTTGTTTCGAAATCGAAAAATATTATTATATCATCGTTCTAGACATTGTTGCGAACCCGAAACTGCCTTTGGTTCGAAAATCATCCCTTATATAACGAAGGTACATGCAATTGTTGAAGAAGCCACATTCGTCTCTCCCTCTTAGTGGGAAGTGTTCATCCCTTAAACTGCCTGTTCATCCCTTAAACGTGGTTTGTTTGGGGAAAAATTTGCACAGCACGTACAGATGGACATATACTTTCGATTGGCACCCTTAAAAATTTTTTTTATTATTAGACGATTTTCGAGAAAATCAACGATGGTTAACCCATGGTTTTTTTTGACTAAAAAACTTTTTGTTTCGAAATCGAAAAATAATTTTATATCATCGTTCTAGACATTGTTGCGAACCCGAAACTGCCTTTGGTTCGAAAATCATCCCTTATATAACGAAGGTACATGCAATTGTTGAAGAAGCCACATTCGTCTCTCCCTCTTAGTGGGAAGTGTTCATCCCTTAAACTGCCTGTTCATCCCTTAAACGTGGTTTGTTTGGGGAAAAATTTGCACAGCACGTACAGATGGGCTTATACTTTCGATTGGCACCCTTAAAAAAATTTTTTTCTATTTGACGATTTTCGAGAAAATCAACGATGGTTAACCCATGGTTTTTTTTGACTAAAAAACTTTTTGTTTCGAAATCGAAAAATATTTTTATATCATCGTTCTAGACATTGTTGCGAACCCGGAACTGCCTTTGGTTCGAAAATCAACCCTTATATAACGAAGGTACATGCAATTGTTGAAGAAGCCACATTCGTCTCTCCCTCTTAGTGGGAAGTGTTCATCCCTTAAACTGCCTGTTCATCCCTTAAACGTGGTTTGTTTGGGGAAAAATTTGCACAGCACGTACAGATGGACTTATACTTTCGATTGGCACCCTTAAAAAATTTTTTTTCTATTTGACGATTTTCGAGAAAATCAACGATGGTTAACCCATGGTTTTTTTTGACGAAAAAACTTTTTGTTTCGAAATCGAAAAATATTATTATATCATCGTTCTAGACATTGTTGCGAACCCGAAACTGCCTTTGGTTCGAAAATCATCCCTTATATAACGAAGGTACATGCAATGGTTGAAGAAGCCACATTCGTCTCTCCCTCTTAGTGGGAAGTGTTCATCCCTTAAACTGCCTGTTCATCCCTTAAACGTGGTTTGTTTGGGGAAAAATTTGCACAGCACGTACAGATGGACATATACTTTCGATTGGCACCCTTAAAATTTTTTTTTATTATTAGACGATTTTCGAGAAAATCATCGATGGTTAACCCATGGTTTTTTTTGACTAAAAAACTTTTTGTTTCGAAATCGAAAAATATTTTTATATCATCGTTCTAGACATTGTTGCGAACCCGGAACTGCCTTTGGTTCGAAAATCAACCCTTATATAACGAAGGTACATGCAATTGTTGAAGAAGCCACATTCGTCTCTCCCTCTTAGTGGGAAGTGTTCATCCCTTAAACTGCCTGTTCATCCCTTAAACGTGGTTTGTTTGGGGAAAAATTTGCACAGCACGTACAGATGGACTTATACTTTCGATTGGCACCCTTAAAAAATTTTTTTTCTATTTGACGATTTTCGAGAAAATCAACGATGGTTAACCCATGGTTTTTTTTGACGAAAAAACTTTTTGTTTCGAAATCGAAAAATATTATTATATCATCGTTCTAGACATTGTTGCGAACCCGAAACTGCCTTTGGTTCGAAAATCATCCCTTATATAACGAAGGTACATGCAATTGTTGAAGAAGCCACATTCGTCTCTCCCTCTTAGTGGGAAGTGTTCATCCCTTAAACTGCCTGTTCATCCCTTAAACGTGGTTTGTTTGGGGAAAAATTTGCACAGCACGTACAGATGGACATATACTTTCGATTGGCACCCTTAAAATTTTTTTTTATTATTAGACGATTTTCGAGAAAATCATCGATGGTTAACCCATGGTTTTTTTTGACTAAAAAACTTTTTGTTTCGAAATCGAAAAATATTTTTATATCATCGTTCTAGACATTGTTGCGAACCCGAAACTGCCTTTGGTTCGAAAATCATCCCTTATATAACGAAGGTACATGCAATGGTTGAAGAAGCCACATTCGTCTCTCCCTCATAGTGGGAAGTGTTCATCCCTTAAACTGCCTGTTCATCCCTTAAACGTGGTTTGTTTGGGGAAAAATTTGCACAGCACGTACAGATTTACATATACTTTCGATTGGCACCCTTAAAAATTTTTTTTATTATTAGACGATTTTCGAGAAAATCAACGATGGTTAACCCATGGTTTTTTTTGACTAAAAAACTTTTTGTTTCGAAATCAAAAAATATTTTTATATCATCGTTCTAGACATTGTTGCGAACCCGAAACTGCCTTTGGTTCGAAAATCATCCCTTATATAACGAAGGTACATGCAATGGTTGAAGAAGCCACATTCGTCTCTCCCTCATAGTGGGAAGTGTTCATCCCTTAAACTGCCTGTTCATCCCTTAAACGTGGTTTGTTTGGGGAAAAATTTGCACAGCACGTACAGATGGACTTATACTTTCGATTGGCACCCTTAAAAAAATTTTTTTCTATTTGACGATTTTCGAGAAAATCAACGATGGTTAACCCATGGTTTTTTTTGACGAAAAAACTTTTTGTTTCGGAATCGAAAATTATTATTATATCATCGTTCTAGACATTGTTGCGAACCCGAAACTGCCTTTGGTTCGAAAATCATCCCTTATATAACGAAGGTACATGCAATTGTTGAAGAAGCCACGTTCGTCTCTCCCTCTTAGTGGGAAGTGTTCATCCCTTAAACTGCCTGTTCATCCCTTAAACGTGGTTTGTTTGGGGAAAAATTTGCACAGCACGTACAGATGGACATATACTTTCGATTGGCACCCTTAAAAATTTTTTTTATTATTAGACGATTTTCGAGAAAATCAACGATGGTTAACCCATGGTTTTTTTTGACGAAAAAACTTTTTGTTTCGAAATCGAAAAATATTATTATATCATCGTTCTAGACATTGTTGCGAACCCGAAACTGCCTTTGGTTCGAAAATCATCCCTTATATAACGAAGGTACATGCAATTGTTGAAGAAGCCACATTCGTCTCTCCCTCTTAGTGGGAAGTGTTCATCCCTTAAACTGCCTGTTCATCCCTTAAACGTGGTTTGTTTGGGGAAAAATTTGCACAGCACGTTCAGATGGACATATACTTTCGATTGGCACCCTTAAAAATTTTTTTTATTATTAGACGATTTTCGAGAAAATCAACGATGGTTAACCCATGGTTTTTTTTGACGAAAAAACTTTTTGTTTCGAAATCGAAAAATATTTTTATATCATCGTTCTAGACATTGTTGCGAACCCGGAACTGCCTTTGGTTCGAAAATCATCCCTTATATAACGAAGGTACATGCAATTGTTGAAGAAGCCACATTCGTCTCTCCATCTTAGTGGGAAGTGTTCATCCCTTAAACTGCCTGTTCATCCCTTAAACGTGGTTTGTTTGGGGAAAAATTTGCACAGCACGTACAGATGGACTTATACTTTCGATTGGCACCCTTAAAAAATTTTTTTTCTATTTGACGATTTTCGAGAAAATCAACGATGGTTAACCCATGGTTTTTTTTGACGAAAAAACTTTTTGTTTCGAAATCGAAAAATATTATTATATCATCGTTCTAGACATTGTTGCGAACCCGGAACTGCCTTTGGTTCGAAAATCATCCCTTATATAACGAAGGTACATGCAATTGTTGAAGAAGCCACATTCGTCTCTCCATCTTAGTGGGAAGTGTTCATCCCTTAAACTGCCTGTTCATCCCTTAAACGTGGTTTGTTTGGGGAAAAATTTGCACAGCACGTACAGATGGACTTATACTTTCGATTGGCACCCTTAAAAAATTTTTTTTCTATTTGACGATTTTCGAGAAAATCAACGATGGTTAACCCATGGTTTTTTTTGACGAAAAAACTTTTTGTTTCGAAATCGAAAAATATTATTATATCATCGTTCTAGACATTGTTGCGAACCCGAAACTGCCTTTGGTTCGAAAATCATCCCTTATATAACGAAGGTACATGCAATTGTTGAAGAAGCCACATTCGTCTCTCCCTCTTAGTGGGAAGTGTTCATCCCTTAAACTGCCTGTTCATCCCTTAAACGTGGTTTGTTTGGGGAAAAATTTGCACAGCACGTTCAGATGGACATATACTTTCGATTGGCACCCTTAAAAATTTTTTTTATTATTAGACGATTTTCGAGAAAATCAACGATGGTTAACCCATGGTTTTTTTTGACGAAAAAACTTTTTGTTTCGAAATCGAAAAATATTATTATATCATCGTTCTAGACATTGTTGCGAACCCGAAACTGCCTTTGGTTCGAAAATCATCCCTTATATAACGAAGGTACATGCAATGGTTGAAGAAGCCACATTCGTCTCTCCCTCATAGTGGGAAGTGTTCATCCCTTAAACTGCCTGTTCATCCCTTAAACGTGGTTTGTTTGGGGAAAAATTTGCACAGCACGTACAGATGGACATATACTTTCGATTGGCACCCTTAAAAAATTTTTTTATTATTAGACGATTTTCGAGAAAATCAACGATGGTTAACCCATGGTTTTTTTTGACGAAAAAACTTTTTGTTTCGAAATCGAAAAATATTATTATATCATCGTTCTAGACATTGTTGCGAACCCGAAACTGCCTTTGGTTCGAAAATCATCCCTTATATAACGAAGGTACATGCAATTGTTGAAGAAGCCACATTCGTCTCTCCCTCTTAGTGGGAAGTGTTCATCCCTTAAACTGCCTGTTCATCCCTTAAACGTGGTTTGTTTGGGGAAAAATTTGCACAGCACGTACAGATGGACATATACTTTCGATTGGCACCCTTAAAAAATTTTTTTATTATTAGACGATTTTCGAGAAAATCAACGATGGTTAACCCATGGTTTTTTTTGACGAAAAAACTTTTTGTTTCGAAATCGAAAAATATTATTATATCATCGTTCTAGACATTGTTGCGAACCCGAAACTGCCTTTGGTTCGAAAATCATCCCTTATATAACGAAGGTACATGCAATTGTTGAAGAAGCCACATTCGTCTCTCCCTCTTAGTGGGAAGTGTTCATCCCTTAAACTGCCTGTTCATCCCTTAAACGTGGTTTGTTTGGGGAAAAATTTGCACAGCACGTTCAGATGGACATATACTTTCGATTGGCACCCTTAAAAATTTTTTTTATTATTAGACGATTTTCGAGAAAATCAACGATGGTTAACCCATGGTTTTTTTTGACGAAAAAACTTTTTGTTTCGAAATCGAAAAATATTTTTATATCATCGTTCTAGACATTGTTGCGAACCCGGAACTGCCTTTGGTTCGAAAATCATCCCTTATATAACGAAGGTACATGCAATTGTTGAAGAAGCCACATTCGTCTCTCCATCTTAGTGGGAAGTGTTCATCCCTTAAACTGCCTGTTCATCCCTTAAACGTGGTTTGTTTGGGGAAAAATTTGCACAGCACGTACAGATGGACTTATACTTTCGATTGGCACCCTTAAAAAATTTTTTTTCTATTTGACGATTTTCGAGAAAATCAACGATGGTTAACCCATGGTTTTTTTTGACGAAAAAACTTTTTGTTTCGAAATCGAAAAATATTATTATATCATCGTTCTAGACATTGTTGCGAACCCGAAACTGCCTTTGGTTCGAAAATCATCCCTTATATAACGAAGGTACATGCAATTGTTGAAGAAGCCACATTCGTCTCTCCCTCTTAGTGGGAAGTGTTCATCCCTTAAACTGCCTGTTCATCCCTTAAACGTGGTTTGTTTGGGGAAAAATTTGCACAGCACGTTCAGATGGACATATACTTTCGATTGGCACCCTTAAAAATTTTTTTTATTATTAGACGATTTTCGAGAAAATCAACGATGGTTAACCCATGGTTTTTTTTGACGAAAAAACTTTTTGTTTCGAAATCGAAAAATATTATTATATCATCGTTCTAGACATTGTTGCGAACCCGAAACTGCCTTTGGTTCGAAAATCATCCCTTATATAACGAAGGTACATGCAATTGTTGAAGAAGCCACATTCGTCTCTCCATCTTAGTGGGAAGTGTTCATCCCTTAAACTGCCTGTTCATCCCTTAAACGTGGTTTGTTTGGGGAAAAATTTGCACAGCACGTACAGATGGACTTATACTTTCGATTGGCACCCTTAAAAAATTTTTTTTCTATTTGACGATTTTCGAGAAAATCAACGATGGTTAACCCATGGTTTTTTTTGACGAAAAAACTTTTTGTTTCGAAATCGAAAAATATTATTATATCATCGTTCTAGACATTGTTGCGAACCCGAAACTGCCTTTGGTTCGAAAATCATACCTTATATAACGAAGGTACATGCAATTGTTGAAGAAGCCACATTCGTCTCTCCATCTTAGTGGGAAGTGTTCATCCCTTAAACTGCCTGTTCATCCCTTAAACGTGGTTTGTTTGGGGAAAAATTTGCACAGCACGTACAGATGGACTTATACTTTCGATTGGCACCCTTAAAAAATTTTTTTTCTATTTGACGATTTTCGAGAAAATCAACGATGGTTAACCCATGGTTTTTTTTGACGAAAAAACTTTTTGTTTCGAAATCGAAAAATATTTTTATTTCATCGTTCTAGACATTGTTGCGAACCCGAAACTGCCTTTGGTTCGAAAATCATCCCTTATATAACGAAGGTACATGCAATGGTTGAAGAAGCCACATTCGTCTCTCCCTCATAGTGGGAAGTGTTCATCCCTTAAACTGCCTGTTCATCCCTTAAACGTGGTTTGTTTGGGGAAAAATTTGCACAGCACGTACAGATTTACATATACTTTCGATTGGCACCCTTAAAATTTTTTTTTTATTATTAGACGATTTTTGAGAAAATCAACGATGGTTAACCCATGGTTTTTTTTGACGAAAAAACTTTTTGTTTCGAAATCGAAAAATATTTTTATATCATCGTTCTAGACATTGTTGCGAACCCGGAACTGCCTTTGGTTCGAAAATCAACCCTTATATAACGAAGGTACATGCAATTGTTGAAGAAGCCACATTCGTCTCTCCCTCTTAGTGGGAAGTGTTCATCCCTTAAACTGCCTGTTCATCCCTTAAACGTGGTTTGTTTGGGGAAAAATTTGCACAGCACGTACAGATGGACATATACTTTCGATTGGCACCCTTAAAATTTTTTTTTATTATTAGACGATTTTCGAGAAAATCAACGATGGTTAACCCATGGTTTTTTTTGACTAAAAAACTTTTTGTTTCGAAATCAAAAAATATTTTTATATCATCGTTCTAGACATTGTTGCGAACCCGAAACTGCCTTTGGTTCGAAAATCATCCCTTATATAACGAAGGTACATGCAATGGTTGAAGAAGCCACATTCGTCTCTCCCTCATAGTGGGAAGTGTTCATCCCTTAAACTGCCTGTTCATCCCTTAAACGTGGTTTGTTTGGGGAAAAATTTGCACAGCACGTACAGATGGACTTATACTTTCGATTGGCACCCTTAAAAAAATTTTTTTCTATTTGACGATTTTCGAGAAAATCAACGATGGTTAACCCTTGGATTTTTTTGACGAAAAAACTTTTTGTTTCGGAATCGAAAAATATTATTATATCATCGTTCTAGACATTGTTGCGAACCCGAAACTGCCTTTGGTTCGAAAATCATCCCTTATATAACGAAGGTACATGCAATTGTTGAAGAAGCCACGTTCGTCTCTCCCTCTTAGTGGGAAGTGTTCATCCCTTAAACTGCCTGTTCATCCCTTAAACGTGGTTTGTTTGGGGAAAAATTTGCACAGCACGTACAGATGGACATATACTTTCGATTGGCACCCTTAAAAAATTTTTTTATTATTAGACGATTTTCGAGAAAATCAACGATGGTTAACCCATGGTTTTTTTTGACGAAAAAACTTTTTGTTTCGAAATCGAAAAATATTTTTATATCATCGTTCTAGACATTGTTGCGAACCCGGAACTGCCTTTGGTTCGAAAATCATCCCTTATATAACGAAGGTACATGCAATTGTTGAAGAAGCCACATTCGTCTCTCCATCTTAGTGGGAAGTGTTCATCCCTTAAACTGCCTGTTCATCCCTTAAACGTGGTTTGTTTGGGGAAAAATTTGCACAGCACGTACAGATGGACTTATACTTTCGATTGGCACCCTTAAAAAATTTTTTTTCTATTTGACGATTTTCGAGAAAATCAACGATGGTTAACCCATGGTTTTTTTTGACGAAAAAACTTTTTGTTTCGAAATCGAAAAATATTATTATATCATCGTTCTAGACATTGTTGCGAACCCGAAACTGCCTTTGGTTCGAAAATCATCCCTTATATAACGAAGGTACATGCAATTGTTGAAGAAGCCACATTCGTCTCTCCCTCTTAGTGGGAAGTGTTCATCCCTTAAACTGCCTGTTCATCCCTTAAACGTGGTTTGTTTGGGGAAAAATTTGCACAGCACGTACAGATGGACATATACTTTCGATTGGCACCCTTAAAAAATTTTTTTATTATTAGAAGATTTTCGAGAAAATCAACGATGGTTAACCCATGGTTTTTTTTGACTAAAAAACTTTTTGTTTCGAAATCGAAAAATATTTTTATATCATCGTTCTAGACATTGTTGCGAACCCGGAACTGCCTTTGGTTCGAAAATCATCCCTTATATAACGAAGGTACATGCAATTGTTGAAGAAGCCACATTCGTCTCTCCCTCTTAGTGGGAAGTGTTCATCCCTTAAACTGCCTGTTCATCCCTTAAACGTGGTTTGTTTGGGGAAAAATTTGCACAGCACGTACAGATGGACTTATACTTTCGATTGGCACCCTTAAAAAAATTTTTTTCTATTTGACGATTTTCGAGAAAATCAACGATGGTTAACCCATGGTTTTTTTCGACGAAAAAACTTTTTGTTTCGGAATCGAAAAATATTATTATATCATCGTTCTAGACATTGTTGCGAACCCGAAACTGCCTTTGGTTCGAAAATCATCCCTTATATAACGAAGGTACATGCAATTGTTGAAGAAGCCACATTCGTCTCTCCCTCTTAGTGGGAAGTGTTCATCCCTTAAACTGCCTGTTCATCCCTTAAACGTGGTTTGTTTGGGGAAAAATTTGCACAGCACGTACAGATGGACATATACTTTCGATTGGCACCCTTAAAAAATTTTTTTATTATTAGAAGATTTTCGAGAAAATCAACGATGGTTAACCCATGGTTTTTTTTGACTAAAAAACTTTTTGTTTCGAAATCGAAAAATATTTTTATATCATCGTTCTAGACATTGTTGCGAACCCGGAACTGCCTTTGGTTCGAAAATCATCCCTTATATAACGAAGGTACATGCGATTGTTGAAGAAGCCACATTCGTCTCTCCCTCTTAGTGGGAAGTGTTCATCCCTTAAACTGCCTGTTCATCCCTTAAACGTGGTTTGTTTGGGGAAAAATTTGCACAGCACGTACAGATGGACTTATACTTTCGATTAGCACCCTTAAAAAAATTTTTTTCTATTTGACGATTTTCGAGAAAATCAACGATGGTTAACCCATGGTTTTTTTTGACGAAAAAACTTTTTGTTTCGGAATCGAAAAATATTATTATATCATCGTTCTAGACATTGTTGCGAACCCGAAACTGCCTTTGGTTCGAAAATCATCCCTTATATAACAAAGGTACATGCAATTGTTGAAGAAGCCACATTCGTCTCTCCCTCTTAGTGGGAAGTGTTCATCCCTTAAACTGCCTGTTCATCCCTTAAACGTGGTTTGTTTGGGGAAAAATTTGCACAGCACGTACAGATGGACTTATACTTTCGATTGGCACCCTTAAAAATTTATTTTTCTATTTGACGATTTTCGAGAAAATCAACGATGGTTAACCCATGGTTTTTTTTGACGAAAAAACTTTTTGTTTCGAAATCGAAAAATATTATTATATCATCGTTCTAGACATTGTTGCGAACCCGAAACTGCCTTTGGTTCGAAAATCATCCCTTATATAACGAAGGTACTTGCGATTGTTGAAGAAGCCACATTCGTCTCTCCCTCTTAGTGGGAAGTGTTCATCCCTTAAACAGCCTGTTCATCCCTTAAACGTGGTTTGTTTGGGGAAAAATTTGCACAGCACGTACAAATGGACTTATACTTTCGATTGGCACCCTTAAAAATTTATTTTTCTATTTGACGATTTTCGAGAAAATCAACGATGGTTAACCCATGGTTTTTTTTGACGAAAAAGCTTTTTGTTTCGAAATCGAAAAATATTATTATATCATCGTTCTAGACATTGTTGCGAACCCGAAACTGCCTTTGGTTCGAAAATCATCCCTTATATAAGGAAGGTACATGCAATTGTTGAAGAAGCCACATTCGTCTCTCCCTCTTAGTGGGAAGTGTTCATCCCTTAAACTGCCTGTTCATCCCTTAAACGTGGTTTGTTTGGGGAAAAATTTGCACAGCACGTACTGATGGACTTATACTTTCGATTGGCACCCTTAAAAAATTTTTTTTCTATTTGACGATTTTCGAGAAAATCAACGATGGTTAACCCATGGTTTTTTTTGACTAAAAAACTTTTTGTTTCGAAATCGAAAAATATTTTTATATCATCTTTCTAGACATTGTTGCGAACCCGAAACTGCCTTTGGTTCGAAAATCATCCCTTATATAACGAAGGTACATGCAATTGTTGAAGAAGCCACATTCGTCTCTCCCTCTTAGTGGGAAGTGTTCATCCCTTAAACTGCCTGTTCATCCCTTAAACGTGGTTTGTTTGGGGAAAAATTTGCACAGCACGTAGAGATGGACTTATACTTTCGATTGGCACCCTTAAAAAAATTTTTTTCTATTTGACGATTTTCGAGAAAATCAACGATGGTTAACCCATGGTTTTTTTTGACGAAAAAACTTTTTGTTTCGGAATCGAAAAATATTATTATATCATCGTTCTAGACATTGTTGCGAACCCGAAACTGCCTTTGGTTCGAAAATCATCCCTTATATAACGAAGGTACATGCAATTGTTGAAGAAGCCACATTCGTCTCTCCCTCTTAGTGGGAAGTGTTCATCCCTTAAACTGCCTGTTCATCCCTTAAACGTGGTTTGTTTGGGGAAAAATTTGCACAGCACGTACAGATGGACTTATACTTTCGATTGGCACCCTTAAAAAAATTTTATGTCTATTTGACGATTTTCGAGAAAATCAACGATGGTTAACCCATGGTTTTTTTTGACGAAAATACTTTTTGTTTCGGAATCGAAAAATATTATTATATCATCGTTCTAGACATTGTTGCGAACCCGAAACTGCCTTTGGTTCGAAAATCATGCCTTATATAACGAAGGTACATGCAATTGTTGAAGAAGCCACATTCGTCTCTCCCTCTTAGTGGGAAGTGTTCATCCCTTAAACTGCCTGTTCATCCCTTAAACGTGGTTTGTTTGGGGAAAAATTTGCACAGCACGTACAGATGGACTTATACTTTCGATTGGCACCCTTAAAAAAATTTTATGTCTATTTGACGATTTTCGAGAAAATCAACGATGGTTAACCCATGGTTTTTTTTGACGAAAATACTTTTTGTTTCGAAATCGAAAAATATTTTTATATCATCGTTCTAGACATTGTTGCGAACCCGAAACTGCCTTTGGTTCGAAAATCATCCCTTATATAACGAAGTTACATGCAATTGTTGAAGAAGCCACATTCGTCTCTCCCTCTTAGTGGGAAGTGTTCATCCCTTAAACTGCCTGTTCATCCCTTAAACGTTGTTTGTTTGGGGAAAAATTTGCACAGCACGTACAGATGGACATATACTTTCGATTGGCACCCTTAAAAAAATTTTTTTCTATTTGACGATTTTCGAGAAAATCAACGATGGTAAACCCATGGTTTTTTTTGACGAAAATACTTTTTGTTTCGAAATCGAAAAATATTTTTATATCATCGTTCTAGACATTGTTGCGAACCCGAAACTGCCTTTGGTTCGAAAATCATCCCTTATATAACGAAGGTACTTGCGATTGTTGAAGAAGCCACATTCGTCTCTCCCTCTTAGTGGGAAGTGTTCATCCCTTAAACTGCCTGTTCATCCCTTAAACGTGGTTTGTTTGGGGAAAAATTTGCACAGCACGTACAGATGGACTTATACTTTCGATTGGCACCCTTAAAAAATTTTTTTTCTATTTGACGATTTTCGAGAAAATCAACGATGGTTAACCCATGGTTTTTTTTGACTAAAAAACTTTTTGTTTCGAAATCGAAAAATATAATTATATCATCGTTCTAGACATTGTTGCGAACCCGGAACTGCCTTTGGTTCGAAAATCATCCCTTATATAAGGAAGGTACATGCAATTGTTGAAGAAGCCACATTCGTCTCTCCCTCTTAGTGGGAAGTGTTCATCCCTTAAACTGCCTGTTCATCCCTTAAACGTGGTTTGTTTGGGGAAAAATTTGCACAGCACGTACTGATGGACTTATACTTTCGATTGGCACCCTTAAAAAATTTTTTTTCTATTTGACGATTTTCGAGAAAATCAACGATGGTTAACCCATGGTTTTTTTTGACTAAAAAACTTTTTGTTTCGAAATCGAAAAATATTTTTATATCATCTTTCTAGACATTGTTGCGAACCCGAAACTGCCTTTGGTTCGAAAATCATCCCTTATATAACGAAGGTACATGCAATTGTTGAAGAAGCCACATTCGTCTCTCCCTCTTAGTGGGAAGTGTTCATCCCTTAAACTGCCTGTTCATCCCTTAAACGTGGTTTGTTTGGGGAAAAATTTGCACAGCACGTAGAGATGGACTTATACTTTCGATTGGCACCCTTAAAAAAATTTTATGTCTATTTGACGATTTTCGAGAAAATCAACGATGGTTAACCCATGGTTTTTTTTGACGAAAATACTTTTTGTTTCGGAATCGAAAAATATTATTATATCATCGTTCTAGACATTGTTGCGAACCCGAAACTGCCTTTGGTTCGAAAATCATCCCTTATATAACGAAGGTACATGCAATTGTTGAAGAAGCCACATTCGTCTCTCCCTCTTAGTGGGAAGTGTTCATCCCTTAAACTGCCTGTTCATCCCTTAAACGTGGTTTGTTTGGGGAAAAATTTGCACAGCACGTACAGATGGACTTATACTTTCGATTGGCACCCTTAAAAAAATTTTATGTCTATTTGACGATTTTCGAGAAAATCAACGATGGTTAACCCATGGTTTTTTTTGACGAAAATACTTTTTGTTTCGAAATCGAAAAATATTTTTATATCATCGTTCTAGACATTGTTGCGAACCCGAAACTGCCTTTGGTTCGAAAATCATGCCTTATATAACGAAGGTACATGCAATTGTTGAAGAAGCCACATTCGTCTCTCCCTCTTAGTGGGAAGTGTTCATCCCTTAAACTGCCTGTTCATCCCTTAAACGTGGTTTGTTTGGGGAAAAATTTGCACAGCACGTACAGATGGACTTATACTTTCGATTGGCACCCTTAAAAAAATTTTATGTCTATTTGACGATTTTCGAGAAAATCAACGATGGTTAACCCATGGTTTTTTTTGACGAAAATACTTTTTGTTTCGAAATCGAAAAATATTTTTATATCATCGTTCTAGACATTGTTGCGAACCCGAAACTGCCTTTGGTTCGAAAATCATCCCTTATATAACGAAGTTACATGCAATTGTTGAAGAAGCCACATTCGTCTCTCCCTCTTAGTGGGAAGTGTTCATCCCTTAAACTGCCTGTTCATCCCTTAAACGTTGTTTGTTTGGGGAAAAATTTGCACAGCACGTACAGATGGACATATACTTTCGATTGGCACCCTTAAAAAAATTTTATGTCTATTTGACGATTTTCGAGAAAATCAACGATGGTTAACCCATGGTTTTTTTTGACGAAAATACTTTTTGTTTCGAAATCGAAAAATATTTTTATATCATCGTTCTAGACATTGTTGCGAACCCGAAACTGCCTTTGGTTCGAAAATCATCCCTTATATAACGAAGGTACATGCAATTGTTGAAGAAGCCACATTCGTCTCTCCCTCTTAGTGGGAAGTGTTCATCCCTTAAACTGCCTGTTCATCCCTTAAACGTGGTTTGTTTGGGGAAAAATTTGCACAGCACGTACAGATGGACTTATACTTTCGATTGGCACCCTTAAAAAAATTTTATGTCTATTTGACGATTTTCGAGAAAATCAACGATGGTTAACCCATGGTTTTTTTTGACGAAAATACTTTTTGTTTCGAAATCGAAAAATATTTTTATATCATCGTTCTAGACATTGTTGCGAACCCGAAACTGCCTTTGGTTCGAAAATCATGCCTTATATAACGAAGGTACATGCAATTGTTGAAGAAGCCACATTCGTCTCTCCCTCTTAGTGGGAAGTGTTCATCCCTTAAACTGCCTGTTCATCCCTTAAACGTGGTTTGTTTGGGGAAAAATTTGCACAGCACGTACAGATGGACTTATACTTTCGATTGGCACCCTTAAAAAAATTTTATGTCTATTTGACGATTTTCGAGAAAATCAACGATGGTTAACCCATGGTTTTTTTTGACGAAAATACTTTTTGTTTCGAAATCGAAAAATATTTTTATATCATCGTTCTAGACATTGTTGCGAACCCGAAACTGCCTTTGGTTCGAAAATCATCCCTTATATAACGAAGTTACATGCAATTGTTGAAGAAGCCACATTCGTCTCTCCCTCTTAGTGGGAAGTGTTCATCCCTTAAACTGCCTGTTCATCCCTTAAACGTGGTTTGTTTGGGGAAAAATTTGCACAGCACGTAGAGATGGACTTATACTTTCGATTGGCACCCTTAAAAAAATTTTATGTCTATTTGACGATTTTCGAGAAAATCAACGATGGTTAACCCATGGTTTTTTTTGACGAAAATACTTTTTGTTTCGGAATCGAAAAATATTATTATATCATCGTTCTAGACATTGTTGCGAACCCGAAACTGCCTTTGGTTCGAAAATCATCCCTTATATAACGAAGGTACATGCAATTGTTGAAGAAGCCACATTCGTCTCTCCCTCTTAGTGGGAAGTGTTCATCCCTTAAACTGCCTGTTCATCCCTTAAACGTGGTTTGTTTGGGGAAAAATTTGCACAGCACGTACAGATGGACTTATACTTTCGATTGGCACCCTTAAAAAAATTTTATGTCTATTTGACGATTTTCGAGAAAATCAACGATGGTTAACCCATGGTTTTTTTTGACGAAAATACTTTTTGTTTCGAAATCGAAAAATATTTTTATATCATCGTTCTAGACATTGTTGCGAACCCGAAACTGCCTTTGGTTCGAAAATCATGCCTTATATAACGAAGGTACATGCAATTGTTGAAGAAGCCACATTCGTCTCTCCCTCTTAGTGGGAAGTGTTCATCCCTTAAACTGCCTGTTCATCCCTTAAACGTGGTTTGTTTGGGGAAAAATTTGCACAGCACGTACAGATGGACTTATACTTTCGATTGGCACCCTTAAAAAAATTTTATGTCTATTTGACGATTTTCGAGAAAATCAACGATGGTTAACCCATGGTTTTTTTTGACGAAAATACTTTTTGTTTCGAAATCGAAAAATATTTTTATATCATCGTTCTAGACATTGTTGCGAACCCGAAACTGCCTTTGGTTCGAAAATCATGCCTTATATAACGAAGGTACATGCAATTGTTGAAGAAGCCACATTCGTCTCTCCCTCTTAGTGGGAAGTGTTCATCCCTTAAACTGCCTGTTCATCCCTTAAACGTGGTTTGTTTGGGGAAAAATTTGCACAGCACGTACAGATGGACTTATACTTTCGATTGGCACCCTTAAAAAAATTTTATGTCTATTTGACGATTTTCGAGAAAATCAACGATGGTTAACCCATGGTTTTTTTTGACGAAAATACTTTTTGTTTCGAAATCGAAAAATATTTTTATATCATCGTTCTAGACATTGTTGCGAACCCGAAACTGCCTTTGGTTCGAAAATCATCCCTTATATAACGAAGTTACATGCAATTGTTGAAGAAGCCACATTCGTCTCTCCCTCTTAGTGGGAAGTGTTCATCCCTTAAACTGCCTGTTCATCCCTTAAACGTTGTTTGTTTGGGGAAAAATTTGCACAGCACGTACAGATGGACATATACTTTCGATTGGCACCCTTAAAAAAATTTTATGTCTATTTGACGATTTTCGAGAAAATCAACGATGGTTAACCCATGGTTTTTTTTGACGAAAATACTTTTTGTTTCGAAATCGAAAAATATTTTTATATCATCGTTCTAGACATTGTTGCGAACCCGAAACTGCCTTTGGTTCGAAAATCATCCCTTATATAACGAAGGTACATGCAATTGTTGAAGAAGCCACATTCGTCTCTCCCTCTTAGTGGGAAGTGTTCATCCCTTAAACTGCCTGTTCATCCCTTAAACGTGGTTTGTTTGGGGAAAAATTTGCACAGCACGTACAGATGGACTTATACTTTCGATTGGCACCCTTAAAAAAATTTTATGTCTATTTGACGATTTTCGAGAAAATCAACGATGGTTAACCCATGGTTTTTTTTGACGAAAATACTTTTTGTTTCGAAATCGAAAAATATTTTTATATCATCGTTCTAGACATTGTTGCGAACCCGAAACTGCCTTTGGTTCGAAAATCATGCCTTATATAACGAAGGTACATGCAATTGTTGAAGAAGCCACATTCGTCTCTCCCTCTTAGTGGGAAGTGTTCATCCCTTAAACTGCCTGTTCATCCCTTAAACGTGGTTTGTTTGGGGAAAAATTTGCACAGCACGTACTGATGGACTTATACTTTCGATTGGCACCCTTAAAAAATTTTTTTTCTATTTGACGATTTTCGAGAAAATCAACGATGGTTAACCCATGGTTTTTTTTGACTAAAAAACTTTTTGTTTCGAAATCGAAAAATATTTTTATATCATCTTTCTAGACATTGTTGCGAACCCGAAACTGCCTTTGGTTCGAAAATCATCCCTTATATAACGAAGGTACATGCAATTGTTGAAGAAGCCACATTCGTCTCTCCCTCTTAGTGGGAAGTGTTCATCCCTTAAACTGCCTGTTCATCCCTTAAACGTGGTTTGTTTGGGGAAAAATTTGCACAGCACGTAGAGATGGACTTATACTTTCGATTGGCACCCTTAAAAAAATTTTATGTCTATTTGACGATTTTCGAGAAAATCAACGATGGTTAACCCATGGTTTTTTTTGACGAAAATACTTTTTGTTTCGGAATCGAAAAATATTATTATATCATCGTTCTAGACATTGTTGCGAACCCGAAACTGCCTTTGGTTCGAAAATCATCCCTTATATAACGAAGGTACATGCAATTGTTGAAGAAGCCACATTCGTCTCTCCCTCTTAGTGGGAAGTGTTCATCCCTTAAACTGCCTGTTCATCCCTTAAACGTGGTTTGTTTGGGGAAAAATTTGCACAGCACGTACAGATGGACTTATACTTTCGATTGGCACCCTTAAAAAAATTTTATGTCTATTTGACGATTTTCGAGAAAATCAACGATGGTTAACCCATGGTTTTTTTTGACGAAAATACTTTTTGTTTCGGAATCGAAAAATATTATTATATCATCGTTCTAGACATTGTTGCGAACCCGAAACTGCCTTTGGTTCGAAAATCATCCCTTATATAACGAAGGTACATGCAATTGTTGAAGAAGCCACATTCGTCTCTCCCTCTTAGTGGGAAGTGTTCATCCCTTAAACTGCCTGTTCATCCCTTAAACGTGGTTTGTTTGGGGAAAAATTTGCACAGCACGTACAGATGGACTTATACTTTCGATTGGCACCCTTAAAAAAATTTTATGTCTATTTGACGATTTTCGAGAAAATCAACGATGGTTAACCCATGGTTTTTTTTGACGAAAATACTTTTTGTTTCGAAATCGAAAAATATTTTTATATCATCGTTCTAGACATTGTTGCGAACCCGAAACTGCCTTTGGTTCGAAAATCATGCCTTATATAACGAAGGTACATGCAATTGTTGAAGAAGCCACATTCGTCTCTCCCTCTTAGTGGGAAGTGTTCATCCCTTAAACTGCCTGTTCATCCCTTAAACGTGGTTTGTTTGGGGAAAAATTTGCACAGCACGTACAGATGGACTTATACTTTCGATTGGCACCCTTAAAAAAATTTTATGTCTATTTGACGATTTTCGAGAAAATCAACGATGGTTAACCCATGGTTTTTTTTGACGAAAATACTTTTTGTTTCGAAATCGAAAAATATTTTTATATCATCGTTCTAGACATTGTTGCGAACCCGAAACTGCCTTTGGTTCGAAAATCATCCCTTATATAACGAAGTTACATGCAATTGTTGAAGAAGCCACATTCGTCTCTCCCTCTTAGTGGGAAGTGTTCATCCCTTAAACTGCCTGTTCATCCCTTAAACGTTGTTTGTTTGGGGAAAAATTTGCACAGCACGTACAGATGGACATATACTTTCGATTGGCACCCTTAAAAAAATTTTATGTCTATTTGACGATTTTCGAGAAAATCAACGATGGTTAACCCATGGTTTTTTTTGACGAAAATACTTTTTGTTTCGAAATCGAAAAATATTTTTATATCATCGTTCTAGACATTGTTGCGAACCCGAAACTGCCTTTGGTTCGAAAATCATCCCTTATATAACGAAGGTACATGCAATTGTTGAAGAAGCCACATTCGTCTCTCCCTCTTAGTGGGAAGTGTTCATCCCTTAAACTGCCTGTTCATCCCTTAAACGTGGTTTGTTTGGGGAAAAATTTGCACAGCACGTACAGATGGACTTATACTTTCGATTGGCACCCTTAAAAAAATTTTATGTCTATTTGACGATTTTCGAGAAAATCAACGATGGTTAACCCATGGTTTTTTTTGACGAAAATACTTTTTGTTTCGAAATCGAAAAATATTTTTATATCATCGTTCTAGACATTGTTGCGAACCCGAAACTGCCTTTGGTTCGAAAATCATGCCTTATATAACGAAGGTACATGCAATTGTTGAAGAAGCCACATTCGTCTCTCCCTCTTAGTGGGAAGTGTTCATCCCTTAAACTGCCTGTTCATCCCTTAAACGTGGTTTGTTTGGGGAAAAATTTGCACAGCACGTACTGATGGACTTATACTTTCGATTGGCACCCTTAAAAAATTTTTTTTCTATTTGACGATTTTCGAGAAAATCAACGATGGTTAACCCATGGTTTTTTTTGACTAAAAAACTTTTTGTTTCGAAATCGAAAAATATTTTTATATCATCTTTCTAGACATTGTTGCGAACCCGAAACTGCCTTTGGTTCGAAAATCATCCCTTATATAACGAAGGTACATGCAATTGTTGAAGAAGCCACATTCGTCTCTCCCTCTTAGTGGGAAGTGTTCATCCCTTAAACTGCCTGTTCATCCCTTAAACGTGGTTTGTTTGGGGAAAAATTTGCACAGCACGTAGAGATGGACTTATACTTTCGATTGGCACCCTTAAAAAAATTTTATGTCTATTTGACGATTTTCGAGAAAATCAACGATGGTTAACCCATGGTTTTTTTTGACGAAAATACTTTTTGTTTCGGAATCGAAAAATATTATTATATCATCGTTCTAGACATTGTTGCGAACCCGAAACTGCCTTTGGTTCGAAAATCATCCCTTATATAACGAAGGTACATGCAATTGTTGAAGAAGCCACATTCGTCTCTCCCTCTTAGTGGGAAGTGTTCATCCCTTAAACTGCCTGTTCATCCCTTAAACGTGGTTTGTTTGGGGAAAAATTTGCACAGCACGTACAGATGGACTTATACTTTCGATTGGCACCCTTAAAAAAATTTTATGTCTATTTGACGATTTTCGAGAAAATCAACGATGGTTAACCCATGGTTTTTTTTGACGAAAATACTTTTTGTTTCGAAATCGAAAAATATTTTTATATCATCGTTCTAGACATTGTTGCGAACCCGAAACTGCCTTTGGTTCGAAAATCATGCCTTATATAACGAAGGTACATGCAATTGTTGAAGAAGCCACATTCGTCTCTCCCTCTTAGTGGGAAGTGTTCATCCCTTAAACTGCCTGTTCATCCCTTAAACGTGGTTTGTTTGGGGAAAAATTTGCACAGCACGTACAGATGGACTTATACTTTCGATTGGCACCCTTAAAAAAATTTTATGTCTATTTGACGATTTTCGAGAAAATCAACGATGGTTAACCCATGGTTTTTTTTGACGAAAATACTTTTTGTTTCGAAATCGAAAAATATTTTTATATCATCGTTCTAGACATTGTTGCGAACCCGAAACTGCCTTTGGTTCGAAAATCATCCCTTATATAACGAAGTTACATGCAATTGTTGAAGAAGCCACATTCGTCTCTCCCTCTTAGTGGGAAGTGTTCATCCCTTAAACTGCCTGTTCATCCCTTAAACGTGGTTTGTTTGGGGAAAAATTTGCACAGCACGTAGAGATGGACTTATACTTTCGATTGGCACCCTTAAAAAAATTTTATGTCTATTTGACGATTTTCGAGAAAATCAACGATGGTTAACCCATGGTTTTTTTTGACGAAAATACTTTTTGTTTCGGAATCGAAAAATATTATTATATCATCGTTCTAGACATTGTTGCGAACCCGAAACTGCCTTTGGTTCGAAAATCATCCCTTATATAACGAAGGTACATGCAATTGTTGAAGAAGCCACATTCGTCTCTCCCTCTTAGTGGGAAGTGTTCATCCCTTAAACTGCCTGTTCATCCCTTAAACGTGGTTTGTTTGGGGAAAAATTTGCACAGCACGTACAGATGGACTTATACTTTCGATTGGCACCCTTAAAAAAATTTTATGTCTATTTGACGATTTTCGAGAAAATCAACGATGGTTAACCCATGGTTTTTTTTGACGAAAATACTTTTTGTTTCGAAATCGAAAAATATTTTTATATCATCGTTCTAGACATTGTTGCGAACCCGAAACTGCCTTTGGTTCGAAAATCATGCCTTATATAACGAAGGTACATGCAATTGTTGAAGAAGCCACATTCGTCTCTCCCTCTTAGTGGGAAGTGTTCATCCCTTAAACTGCCTGTTCATCCCTTAAACGTGGTTTGTTTGGGGAAAAATTTGCACAGCACGTACAGATGGACTTATACTTTCGATTGGCACCCTTAAAAAAATTTTATGTCTATTTGACGATTTTCGAGAAAATCAACGATGGTTAACCCATGGTTTTTTTTGACGAAAATACTTTTTGTTTCGAAATCGAAAAATATTTTTATATCATCGTTCTAGACATTGTTGCGAACCCGAAACTGCCTTTGGTTCGAAAATCATCCCTTATATAACGAAGTTACATGCAATTGTTGAAGAAGCCACATTCGTCTCTCCCTCTTAGTGGGAAGTGTTCATCCCTTAAACTGCCTGTTCATCCCTTAAACGTTGTTTGTTTGGGGAAAAATTTGCACAGCACGTACAGATGGACATATACTTTCGATTGGCACCCTTAAAAAAATTTTATGTCTATTTGACGATTTTCGAGAAAATCAACGATGGTTAACCCATGGTTTTTTTTGACGAAAATACTTTTTGTTTCGAAATCGAAAAATATTTTTATATCATCGTTCTAGACATTGTTGCGAACCCGAAACTGCCTTTGGTTCGAAAATCATGCCTTATATAACGAAGGTACATGCAATTGTTGAAGAAGCCACATTCGTCTCTCCCTCTTAGTGGGAAGTGTTCATCCCTTAAACTGCCTGTTCATCCCTTAAACGTGGTTTGTTTGGGGAAAAATTTGCACAGCACGTACAGATGGACTTATACTTTCGATTGGCACCCTTAAAAAAATTTTATGTCTATTTGACGATTTTCGAGAAAATCAACGATGGTTAACCCATGGTTTTTTTTGACGAAAATACTTTTTGTTTCGAAATCGAAAAATATTTTTATATCATCGTTCTAGACATTGTTGCGAACCCGAAACTGCCTTTGGTTCGAAAATCATCCCTTATATAACGAAGTTACATGCAATTGTTGAAGAAGCCACATTCGTCTCTCCCTCTTAGTGGGAAGTGTTCATCCCTTAAACTGCCTGTTCATCCCTTAAACGTGGTTTGTTTGGGGAAAAATTTGCACAGCACGTAGAGATGGACTTATACTTTCGATTGGCACCCTTAAAAAAATTTTATGTCTATTTGACGATTTTCGAGAAAATCAACGATGGTTAACCCATGGTTTTTTTTGACGAAAATACTTTTTGTTTCGGAATCGAAAAATATTATTATATCATCGTTCTAGACATTGTTGCGAACCCGAAACTGCCTTTGGTTCGAAAATCATCCCTTATATAACGAAGGTACATGCAATTGTTGAAGAAGCCACATTCGTCTCTCCCTCTTAGTGGGAAGTGTTCATCCCTTAAACTGCCTGTTCATCCCTTAAACGTGGTTTGTTTGGGGAAAAATTTGCACAGCACGTACAGATGGACTTATACTTTCGATTGGCACCCTTAAAAAAATTTTATGTCTATTTGACGATTTTCGAGAAAATCAACGATGGTTAACCCATGGTTTTTTTTGACGAAAATACTTTTTGTTTCGAAATCGAAAAATATTTTTATATCATCGTTCTAGACATTGTTGCGAACCCGAAACTGCCTTTGGTTCGAAAATCATGCCTTATATAACGAAGGTACATGCAATTGTTGAAGAAGCCACATTCGTCTCTCCCTCTTAGTGGGAAGTGTTCATCCCTTAAACTGCCTGTTCATCCCTTAAACGTGGTTTGTTTGGGGAAAAATTTGCACAGCACGTACAGATGGACTTATACTTTCGATTGGCACCCTTAAAAAAATTTTATGTCTATTTGACGATTTTCGAGAAAATCAACGATGGTTAACCCATGGTTTTTTTTGACGAAAATACTTTTTGTTTCGAAATCGAAAAATATTTTTATATCATCGTTCTAGACATTGTTGCGAACCCGAAACTGCCTTTGGTTCGAAAATCATCCCTTATATAACGAAGGTACATGCAATTGTTGAAGAAGCCACATTCGTCTCTCCCTCTTAGTGGGAAGTGTTCATCCCTTAAACTGCCTGTTCATCCCTTAAACGTGGTTTGTTTGGGGAAAAATTTGCACAGCACGTACAGATGGACTTATACTTTCGATTGGCACCCTTAAAAAATTTTTTTTCTATTTGACGATTTTCGAGAAAATCAACGATGGTTAACCCATGGTTTTTTTTGACTAAAAAACTTTTTGTTTCGAAATCGAAAAATATAATTATATCATCGTTCTAGACATTGTTGCGAACCCGGAACTGCCTTTGGTTCGAAAATCATCCCTTATATAAGGAAGGTACATGCAATTGTTGAAGAAGCCACATTCGTCTCTCCCTCTTAGTGGGAAGTGTTCATCCCTTAAACTGCCTGTTCATCCCTTAAACGTGGTTTGTTTGGGGAAAAATTTGCACAGCACGTACTGATGGACTTATACTTTCGATTGGCACCCTTAAAAAATTTTTTTTCTATTTGACGATTTTCGAGAAAATCAACGATGGTTAACCCATGGTTTTTTTTGACTAAAAAACTTTTTGTTTCGAAATCGAAAAATATTTTTATATCATCTTTCTAGACATTGTTGCGAACCCGAAACTGCCTTTGGTTCGAAAATCATCCCTTATATAACGAAGGTACATGCAATTGTTGAAGAAGCCACATTCGTCTCTCCCTCTTAGTGGGAAGTGTTCATCCCTTAAACTGCCTGTTCATCCCTTAAACGTGGTTTGTTTGGGGAAAAATTTGCACAGCACGTAGAGATGGACTTATACTTTCGATTGGCACCCTTAAAAAAATTTTATGTCTATTTGACGATTTTCGAGAAAATCAACGATGGTTAACCCATGGTTTTTTTTGACGAAAATACTTTTTGTTTCGGAATCGAAAAATATTATTATATCATCGTTCTAGACATTGTTGCGAACCCGAAACTGCCTTTGGTTCGAAAATCATCCCTTATATAACGAAGGTACATGCAATTGTTGAAGAAGCCACATTCGTCTCTCCCTCTTAGTGGGAAGTGTTCATCCCTTAAACTGCCTGTTCATCCCTTAAACGTGGTTTGTTTGGGGAAAAATTTGCACAGCACGTACAGATGGACTTATACTTTCGATTGGCACCCTTAAAAAAATTTTATGTCTATTTGACGATTTTCGAGAAAATCAACGATGGTTAACCCATGGTTTTTTTTGACGAAAATACTTTTTGTTTCGAAATCGAAAAATATTTTTATATCATCGTTCTAGACATTGTTGCGAACCCGAAACTGCCTTTGGTTCGAAAATCATGCCTTATATAACGAAGGTACATGCAATTGTTGAAGAAGCCACATTCGTCTCTCCCTCTTAGTGGGAAGTGTTCATCCCTTAAACTGCCTGTTCATCCCTTAAACGTGGTTTGTTTGGGGAAAAATTTGCACAGCACGTACAGATGGACTTATACTTTCGATTGGCACCCTTAAAAAAATTTTATGTCTATTTGACGATTTTCGAGAAAATCAACGATGGTTAACCCATGGTTTTTTTTGACGAAAATACTTTTTGTTTCGAAATCGAAAAATATTTTTATATCATCGTTCTAGACATTGTTGCGAACCCGAAACTGCCTTTGGTTCGAAAATCATCCCTTATATAACGAAGTTACATGCAATTGTTGAAGAAGCCACATTCGTCTCTCCCTCTTAGTGGGAAGTGTTCATCCCTTAAACTGCCTGTTCATCCCTTAAACGTTGTTTGTTTGGGGAAAAATTTGCACAGCACGTACAGATGGACATATACTTTCGATTGGCACCCTTAAAAAAATTTTTTTCTATTTGACGATTTTCGAGAAAATCAACGATGGTAAACCCATGGTTTTTTTTGACGAAAATACTTTTTGTTTCGAAATCGAAAAATATTTTTATATCATCGTTCTAGACATTGTTGCGAACCCGAAACTGCCTTTGGTTCGAAAATCATCCCTTATATAACGAAGGTACTTGCGATTGTTGAAGAAGCCACATTCGTCTCTCCCTCTTAGTGGGAAGTGTTCATCCCTTAAACTGCCTGTTCATCCCTTAAACGTGGTTTGTTTGGGGAAAAATTTGCACAGCACGTACAGATGGACTTATACTTTCGATTGGCACCCTTAAAAAATTTTTTTTCTATTTGACGATTTTCGAGAAAATCAACGATGGTTAACCCATGGTTTTTTTTGACTAAAAAACTTTTTGTTTCGAAATCGAAAAATATAATTATATCATCGTTCTAGACATTGTTGCGAACCCGGAACTGCCTTTGGTTCGAAAATCATCCCTTATATAAGGAAGGTACATGCAATTGTTGAAGAAGCCACATTCGTCTCTCCCTCTTAGTGGGAAGTGTTCATCCCTTAAACTGCCTGTTCATCCCTTAAACGTGGTTTGTTTGGGGAAAAATTTGCACAGCACGTACTGATGGACTTATACTTTCGATTGGCACCCTTAAAAAATTTTTTTTCTATTTGACGATTTTCGAGAAAATCAACGATGGTTAACCCATGGTTTTTTTTGACTAAAAAACTTTTTGTTTCGAAATCGAAAAATATTTTTATATCATCTTTCTAGACATTGTTGCGAACCCGAAACTGCCTTTGGTTCGAAAATCATCCCTTATATAACGAAGGTACATGCAATTGTTGAAGAAGCCACATTCGTCTCTCCCTCTTAGTGGGAAGTGTTCATCCCTTAAACTGCCTGTTCATCCCTTAAACGTGGTTTGTTTGGGGAAAAATTTGCACAGCACGTAGAGATGGACTTATACTTTCGATTGGCACCCTTAAAAAAATTTTATGTCTATTTGACGATTTTCGAGAAAATCAACGATGGTTAACCCATGGTTTTTTTTGACGAAAATACTTTTTGTTTCGGAATCGAAAAATATTATTATATCATCGTTCTAGACATTGTTGCGAACCCGAAACTGCCTTTGGTTCGAAAATCATCCCTTATATAACGAAGGTACATGCAATTGTTGAAGAAGCCACATTCGTCTCTCCCTCTTAGTGGGAAGTGTTCATCCCTTAAACTGCCTGTTCATCCCTTAAACGTGGTTTGTTTGGGGAAAAATTTGCACAGCACGTACAGATGGACTTATACTTTCGATTGGCACCCTTAAAAAAATTTTATGTCTATTTGACGATTTTCGAGAAAATCAACGATGGTTAACCCATGGTTTTTTTTGACGAAAATACTTTTTGTTTCGAAATCGAAAAATATTTTTATATCATCGTTCTAGACATTGTTGCGAACCCGAAACTGCCTTTGGTTCGAAAATCATCCCTTATATAACGAAGTTACATGCAATTGTTGAAGAAGCCACATTCGTCTCTCCCTCTTAGTGGGAAGTGTTCATCCCTTAAACTGCCTGTTCATCCCTTAAACGTTGTTTGTTTGGGGAAAAATTTGCACAGCACGTACAGATGGACATATACTTTCGATTGGCACCCTTAAAAAAATTTTTTTCTATTTGACGATTTTCGAGAAAATCAACGATGGTAAACCCATGGTTTTTTTTGACGAAAATACTTTTTGTTTCGAAATCGAAAAATATTTTTATATCATCGTTCTAGACATTGTTGCGAACCCGAAACTGCCTTTGGTTCGAAAATCATCCCTTATATAACGAAGGTACATGCGATTGTTGAAGAAGCCACATTCGTCTCTCCCTCTTAGTGGGAAGTGTTCATCCCTTAAACTGCCTGTTCATCCCTTAAACGTGGTTTGTTTGGGGAAAAATTTGCACAGCACGTACAGATGGACTTATACTTTCGATTGGCACCCTTAAAAAATTTTTTTTCTATTTGACGATTTTCGAGAAAATCAACGATGGTTAACCCATGGTTTTTTTTGACTAAATAACTTTTTGTTTCGAAATCGAAAAATATTTTTATATCATCGTTCTAGACATTGTTGCGAACCCGAAACTGCCTTTGGTTCGAAAATCATCCCTTATATAACGAAGGTACATGCGATTGTTGAAGAAGCCACATTCGTCTCTCCCTCTTAGTGGGAAGTGTTCATCCCTTAAACTGCCTGTTCATCCCTTAAACGTGGTTTGTTTGGGGAAAAATTTGCACAGCACGTACAGATGGACTTATACTTTCGATTGGCACCCTTAAAAAATTTTTTTTCTATTTGACGATTTTCGAGAAAATCAACGATGGTTAACCCATGGTTTTTTTTGACGAAAAAACTTTTTGTTTCGGAATCGAAAAATATTATTATATCATCGTTCTAGACATTGTTGCGAACCCGAAACTGCCTTTGGTTCGAAAATCATCCCTTATATAACGAAGGTACATGCAATTGTTGAAGAAGCCACATTCGTCTCTCCCTCTTAGTGGGAAGTGTTCATCCCTTAAACTGCCTGTTCATCCCTTAAACGTGGTTTGTTTGGGGAAAAATTTGCACAGCACGTACAGATGGACTTATACTTTCGATTGGCACCCTTAAAAAAATTTTATGTCTATTTGACGATTTTCGAGAAAATCAACGATGGTTAACCCATGGTTTTTTTTGACGAAAATACTTTTTGTTTCGAAATCGAAAAATATTTTTATATCATCGTTCTAGACATTGTTGCGAACCCGAAACTGCCTTTGGTTCGAAAATCATCCCTTATATAACGAAGTTACATGCAATTGTTGAAGAAGCCACATTCGTCTCTCCCTCTTAGTGGGAAGTGTTCATCCCTTAAACTGCCTGTTCATCCCTTAAACGTTGTTTGTTTGGGGAAAAATTACAGCACGTACAGATGGACATATACTTTCGATTGGCACCCTTAAAAAAAATTTATGTCTATTTGACGATATTCGAGAAAATCAACGATGGTTAACCCATGGTTTTTTTTGACGAAAATACTTTTTGTTTCGAAATCGAAAAATATTTTTATATCATCGTTCTAGACATTGTTGCGAACCCGAAACTGCCTTTGGTTCGAAAATCATCCCTTATATAACGAAGGTACATGCAATTGTTGAAGAAGCCACATTCGTCTCTCCCTCTTAGTGGGAAGTGTTCATCCCTTAAACTGCCTGTTCATCCCTTAAACGTGGTTTGTTTGGGGAAAAATTTGCACAGCACGTACAGATGGACATATACTTTCGATTGGCACCCTTAAAAAATTTTTTTATTATTAGACGATTTTCGAGAAAATCAACGATGGTTAACCCATGGTTTTTTTTGACTAAAAAACTTTTTGTTTCGAAATCGAAAAATATTTTTATATCATCGTTCTAGACATTGTTGCGAACCCGGAACTGCCTTTGGTTCGAAAATCATCCCTTATATAACGAAGGTACATGCGATTGTTGAAGAAGCCACATTCGTCTCTCCCTCTTAGTGGGAAGTGTTCATCCCTTAAACTGCCTGTTCATCCCTTAAACGTGGTTTGTTTGGGGAAAAATTTGCACAGCACGTACAGATGGACATATACTTTCGATTGGCACCCTTAAAAAATTTTTTTATTATTAGACGATTTTCGAGAAAATCAACGATGGTTAACCCATGGTTTTTTTTGACTAAAAAACTTTTTGTTTCGAAATCGAAAAATATTTTTATATCATCGTTCTAGACATTGTTGCGAACCCGGAACTGCCTTTGGTTCGAAAATCATCCCTTATATAACGAAGGTACATGCGATTGTTGAAGAAGCCACATTCGTCTCTCCCTCTTAGTGGGAAGTGTTCATCCCTTAAACTGCCTGTTCATCCCTTAAACGTGGTTTGTTTGGTGAAAAATTTGCACAGCACGTACAGATGGACTTATACTTTCGATTGGCACCCTTAAAAAATTTTTTTTCTATTTGATGATTTTCGAGAAAATCAACGATGGTTAACCCATGGTTTTTTTTTACTAAAAAACTTTTTGTTTCGAAATCGAAAAATATTTTTATATCATCGTTCTAGACATTGTTGCGAACCCGGAACTGCCTTTGGTTCGAAAATCATCCCTTATATAACGAAGGTACTTGCGATTGTTGAAGAAGCCACATTCGTCTCTCCCTCTTAGTGGGAAGTGTTCATCCCTTAAACTGCCTGTTCATCCCTTAAACGTGGTTTGTTTGGGGAAAAATTTGCACAGCACGTACAGATGGACATATACTTTCGATTGGCACCCTTAAAAAATTTTTTTATTATTAGACGATTTTCGAGAAAATCAACGATGGTTAACCCATGGTTTTTTTTGACTAAAAAACTTTTTGTTTCGAAATCGAAAAATATTTTTATATCATCGTTCTAGACATTGTTGCGAACCCGGAACTGCCTTTGGTTCGAAAATCATCCCTTATATAACGAAGGTACATGCAATTGTTGAAGAAGCCACATTCGTCTCTCCCTCTTAGTGGGAAGTGTTCATCCCTTAAACTGCCTGTTCATCCCTTAAACGTGGTTTGTTTGGGGAAAAATTTGCACAGCACGTACAGATGGACATATACTTTCGATTGGCACCCTTAAAAAATTTTTTTATTATTAGACGATTTTCGAGAAAATCAACGATGGTTAACCCATGGTTTTTTTTGACTAAAAAACTTTTTGTTTCGAAATCGAAAAATATTTTTATATCATCGTTCTAGACATTGTTGCGAACCCGGAACTGCCTTTGGTTCGAAAATCATCCCTTATATAACGAAGGTACTTGCGATTGTTGAAGAAGCCACATTCGTCTCTCCCTCTTAGTGGGAAGTGTTCATCCCTTAAACTGCCTGTTCATCCCTTAAACGTGGTTTGTTTGGGGAAAAATTTGCACAGCACGTACAGATGGACTTATACTTTCGATTGGCACCCTTAAAAAATTTTTTTTCTATTTGACGATTTTCGAGAAAATCAACGATGGTTAACCCATGGTTTTTTTTGACGAAAAAACTTTTTGTTTCGAAATCGAAAAATATTATTATATCATCGTTCTAGACATTGTTGCGAACCCGAAACTGCCTTTGGTTCGAAAATCATCCCTTATATAACGAAGGTACATGCAATTGTTGAAGAAGCCACATTCGTCTCTCCCTCTTAGTGGGAAGTGTTCATCCCTTAAACTGCCTGTTCATCCCTTAAACGTGGTTTGTTTGGGGAAAAATTTGCACAGCACGTACAGATGGACTTATACTTTCGATTGGCACCCTTAAAAAATTTTTTTTTTATTTGACGATTTTCGAGAAAATCAACGATGGTTAACCCATGGTTTTTTTTGACGAAAAAACTTTTTGTTTCGAAATCGAAAAATATTATTATATCATCGTTCTAGACATTGTTGCGAACCCGAAACTGCCTTTGGTTCGAAAATCATCCCTTATATAACGAAGGTACATGCAATTGTTGAAGAAGCCACATTCGTCTCTCCCTCTTAGTGGGAAGTGTTCATCCCTTAAACTGCCTGTTCATCCCTTAAACGTGGTTTGTTTGGGGAAAAATTTGCACAGCACGTACAGATGGACTTATACTTTCGATTGGCACCCTTAAAAAATTTTTTTTCTATTTGATGATTTTCGAGAAAATCAACGATGGTTAACCCATGGTTTTTTTTGACTAAAAAACTTTTTGTTTCGAAATCGAAAAATATTTTTATATCATCGTTCTAGACATTGTTGCGAACCCGGAACTGTTTTTGGTTCGAAAATCATCCCTTATATAACGAAGGTACTTGCGATTGTTGAAGAAGCCACATTCGTCTCTCCCTCTTAGTGGGAAGTGTTCATCCCTTAAACTGCCTGTTCATCCCTTAAACGTGGTTTGTTTGGGGAAAAATTTGCACAGCACGTACAGATGGACTTATACTTTCGATTGGCACCCTTTAAAAAATTTTTTTCTATTTGACGATTTTCGAGAAAATCAACGATGGTTAACCCATGGTTTTTTTTGACTAAAAAACTTTTTGTTTCGAAATCGAAAAATATTTTTATATCATCGTTCTAGACATTGTTGCGAACCCGGAACTGCCTTTGGTTCGAAAATCATCCCTTATATAACGAAGGTACATGCAATTGTTGAAGAAGCCACATTCGTCTCTCCCTCTTAGTGGGAAGTGTTCATCCCTTAAACTGCCTGTTCATCCCTTAAACGTGGTTTGTTTGGGGAAAAATTTGCACAGCACGTACAGATGGACTTATACTTTCGATTGGCACCCTTAAAAAATTTTTTTTCTATTTGACGATTTTCGAGAAAATCAACGATGGTTAACCCATGGTTTTTTTTGACGAAAAAACTTTTTGTTTCGAAATCGAAAAATATTATTATATCATCGTTCTAGACATTGTTGCGAACCCGAAACTGCCTTTGGTTCGAAAATCATCCCTTATATAACGAAGGTACATGCAATTGTTGAAGAAGCCACATTCGTCTCTCCCTCTTAGTGGGAAGTGTTCATCCCTTAAACTGCCTGTTCATCCCTTAAACGTGGTTTGTTTGGGGAAAAATTTGCACAGCACGTACAGATGGACTTATACTTTCGATTGGCACCCTTAAAAAATTTTTTTTCTATTTGACGATTTTCGAGAAAATCAACGATGGTTAACCCATGGTTTTTTTTGACGAAAAAACTTTTTGTTTCGAAATCGAAAAATATTATTATATCATCGTTCTAGACATTGTTGCGAACCCGAAACTGCCTTTGGTTCGAAAATCATCCCTTATATAACGAAGGTACATGCAATTGTTGAAGAAGCCACATTCGTCTCTCCCTCTTAGTGGGAAGTGTTCATCCCTTAAACTGCCTGTTCATCCCTTAAACGTGGTTTGTTTGGGGAAAAATTTGCACAGCACGTACAGATGGACTTATACTTTCGATTGGCACCCTTAAAAAATTTTTTTTCTATTTGACGATTTTCGAGAAAATCAACGATGGTTAACCCATGGTTTTTTTTGACGAAAAAACTTTTTGTTTCGAAATCGAAAAATATTATTATATCATCGTTCTAGACATTGTTGCGAACCCGAAACTGCCTTTGGTTCGAAAATCATCCCTTATATAACGAAGGTACTTGCGATTGTTGAAGAAGCCACATTCGTCTCTCCCTCTTAGTGGGAAGTGTTCATCCCTTAAACTGCCTGTTCATCCCTTAAACGTGGTTTGTTTGGGGAAAAATTTGCACAGCACGTACAGATGGACTTATACTTTCGATTGGCACCCTTTAAAAAATTTTTTTCTATTTGACGATTTTCGAGAAAATCAACGATGGTTAACCCATGGTTTTTTTTGACTAAAAAACTTTTTGTTTCGAAATCGAAAAATATTTTTATATCATCGTTCTAGACATTGTTGCGAACCCGGAACTGCCTTTGGTTCGAAAATCATCCCTTATATAACGAAGGTACATGCAATTGTTGAAGAAGCCACATTCGTCTCTCCCTCTTAGTGGGAAGTGTTCATCCCTTAAACTGCCTGTTCATCCCTTAAACGTGGTTTGTTTGGGGAAAAATTTGCACAGCACGTACAGATGGACTTATACTTTCGATTGGCACCCTTAAAAAAATTTTTTTTTATTTGACGATTTTCGAGAAAATCAACGATGGTTAACCCATGGTTTTTTTTGACGAAAAAACTTTTTGTTTCGAAATCGAAAAATATTATTATATCATCGTTCTAGACATTGTTGCGAACCCGAAACTGCCTTTGGTTCGAAAATCATCCCTTATATAACGAAGGTACATGCAATTGTTGATGAAGCCACATCCGTCTCTCCCTCTTAGTGGGAAGTGTTCATCCCTTAAACTGCCTGTTCATCCCTTAAACGTGGTTTGTTTGGGGAAAAATTTGCACAGCACGTACAGATGGACTTATACTTTCGATTGGCACCCTTAAAAAATTTTTTTTCTATTTGACGATTTTCGAGAAAATCAACGATGGTTAACCCATGGTTTTTTTTGACGAAAAAACTTTTTGTTTCGAAATCGAAAAATATTATTATATCATCGTTCTAGACATTGTTGCGAACCCGAAACTGCCTTTGGTTCGAAAATCATCCCTTATATAACGAAGGTACATGCAATTGTTGAAGAAGCCACATTCGTCTCTCCCTCTTAGTGGGAAGTGTTCATCCCTTAAACTGCCTGTTCATCCCTTAAACGTGGTTTGTTTGGGGAAAAATTTGCACAGCACGTACAGATGGACTTATACTTTCGATTGGCACCCTTAAAAAATTTTTTTTCTATTTGACGATTTTCGAGAAAATCAACGATGGTTAACCCATGGTTTTTTTTGACGAAAAAACTTTTTGTTTCGAAATCGAAAAATATTATTATATCATCGTTCTAGACATTGTTGCGAACCCGAAACTGCCTTTGGTTCGAAAATCATCCCTTATATAACGAAGGTACATGCAATTGTTGAAGAAGCCACATTCGTCTCTCCCTCTTAGTGGGAAGTGTTCATCCCTTAAACTGCCTGTTCATCCCTTAAACGTGGTTTGTTTGGGGAAAAATTTGCACAGCACGTACAGATGGACTTATACTTTCGATTGGCACCCTTAAAAAAATTTTTTTCTATTTGACGATTTTCGAGAAAATCAACGATGGTTAACCCATGGTTTTTTTTGACTAAAAAACTTTTTGTTTCGAAATCGAAAAATATTTTTATATCATCGTTCTAGACATTGTTGCGAACCCGGAACTGCCTTTGGTTCGAAAATCATCCCTTATATAACGAAGGTACATGCAATTGTTGAAGAAGCCACATTCGTCTCTCCCTCTTAGTGGGAAGTGTTCATCCCTTAAACTGCCTGTTCATCCCTTAAACGAGGTTTGTTTGGGGAAAAATTTGCACAGCACGTACAGATGGACTTATACTTTCGATTGGCACCCTTAAAAAAATTTTTTTCTATTTGACGATTTTCGGGAAAATCAACGATGGTTAACCCATGGTTTTTTTTGACTAAAAAACTTTTTGTTTCGAAATCTAAAAATATTTTTATATCATCGTTCTAGACATTGTTGCGAACCCGGAACTGCCTTTGGTTCGAAAATCATCCCTTATATAACGAAGGTACATGCAATTGTTGAAGAAGCCACATTCGTCTCTCCCTCTTAGTGGGAAGTGTTCATCCCTTAAACTGCCTGTTCATCCCTTAAACGTGGTTTGTTTGGGGAAAAATTTGCACAGCACGTACAGATGGACTTATACTTTCGATTGGCACCCTTAAAAAATTTTTTTTCTATTTGACGATTTTCGAGAAAATCAACGATGGTTAACCCATGGTTTTTTTTGACGAAAAAACTTTTTGTTTCGAAATCGAAAAATATTATTATATCATCGTTCTAGACATTGTTGCGAACCCGAAACTGCCTTTGGTTCGAAAATCATCCCTTATATAACGAAGGTACATGCAATTGTTGATGAAGCCACATTCGTCTCTCCCTCTTAGTGGGAAGTGTTCATCCCTTAAACTGCCTGTTCATCCCTTAAACGTGGTTTGTTTGGGGAAAAATTTGCACAGCACGTACAGATGGACTTATACTTTCGATTGGCACCCTTAAAAAAATTTTTTTCTATTTGACGATTTTCGAGAAAATCAACGATGGTTAACCCATGGTTTTTTTTGACTAAAAAACTTTTTGTTTCGAAATCGAAAAATATTTTTATATCATCTTTCTAGACATTGTTGCGAACCCGAAACTGCCTTTGGTTCGAAAATCATCCCTTATATAACAAAGGTACATGCGATTGTTGAAGAAGCCACATTCGTCTCTCCCTCTTAGTGGGAAGTGTTCATCCCTTAAACTGCCTGTTCATCCCTTAAACGTGGTTTGTTTGGGGAAAAATTTGCACAGCACGTACAGATGGACTTATACTTTCGATTGGCACCCTTAAAAAATTTTTTTTCTATTTGACGATTTTCGAGAAAATCAACGATGGTTAACCCATGGTTTTTTTTGACGAAAAAACTTTTTGTTTCGAAATCGAAAAATATTATTATATCATCGTTCTAGACATTGTTGCGAACCCGAAACTGCCTTTGGTTCGAAAATCATCCCTTATATAACGAAGGTACATGCGATTGTTGAAGAAGCCACATTCGTCTCTCCCTCTTAGTGGGAAGTGTTCATCCCTTAAACTGCCTGTTCATCCCTTAAACGTGGTTTGTTTGGGGAAAAATTTGCACAGCACGTACAGATGGACTTATACTTTCGATTGGCACCCTTAAAAAATTTTTTTTCTATTTGACGATTTTCGAGAAAATCAACGATGGTTAACCCATGGTTTTTTTTGACGAAAAAACTTTTTGTTTCGAAATCGAAAAATATTATTATATCATCGTTCTAGACATTGTTGCGAACCCGAAACTGCCTTTGGTTCGCAAATCATCCCTTATATAACGAAGGTACATGCAATTGTTGAAGAAGCCACATTCGTCTCTCCCTCTTAGTGGGAAGTGTTCATCCCTTAAACTGCCTGTTCATCCCTTAAACGTGGTTTGTTTGGGGAAAAATTTGCACAGCACGTACAGATGGACTTATACTTTCGATTGGCTCCCTTAAAAAATTTTTTTTCTATTTGACGATTTTCGAGAAAATCAACGATGGTTAACCCATGGTTTTTTTTGACGAAAAAACTTTTTGTTTCGAAATCGAAAAATATTATTATATCATCGTTCTAGACATTGTTGCGAACCCGAAACTGCCTTTGGTTCGAAAATCATCCCTTATATAACGAAGGTACATGCAATTGTTGATGAAGCCACATTCGTCTCTCCCTCTTAGTGGGAAGTGTTCATCCCTTATACTGCCTGTTCATCCCTTAAACGTGGTTTGTTTGGGGAAAAATTTGCACAGCACGTACAGATGGACTTATACTTTCGATTGGCACCCTTAAAAAAATTTTTTTCTATTTGACGATTTTCGAGAAAATCAACGATGGTTAACCCATGGTTTTTTTTGACGAACAAACTTTTTGTTTCGAAATCGAAAAATATTATAATATCATCGTTCTAGACATTGTTGCGAACCCGAAACTGCCTTTGGTTCGAAAATCATCCCTTATATAACGAAGGTACATGCGATTGTTGAAGAAGCCACATTCGTCTCTCCCTCTTAGTGGGAAGTGTTCATCCCTTAAACTGCCTGTTCATCCCTTAAACGTGGTTTGTTTGGGGAAAAATTTGCACAGCACGTACAGATGGACTTATACTTTCGATTGGCACCCTTAAAAAAATTTTTTTCTATTTGACGATTTTCGAGAAAATCAACGATGGTTAACCCATGGTTTTTTTTGACTAAAAAACTTTTTGTTTCGAAATCGAAAAATATTTTTATATCATCTTTCTAGACATTGTTGCGAACCCGAAACTGCCTTTGGTTCGAAAATCATCCCTTATATAACGAAGGTACATGCAATTGTTGAAGAAGCCACATTCGTCTCTCCCTCTTAGTGGGAAGTGTTCATCCCTTAAACTGCCTGTTCATCCCTTAAACGTGGTTTGTTTGGGGAAAAATTTGCACAGCACGTACAGATGGACTTATACTTTCGATTGGCACCCTTAAAAAAATTTTTTTCTATCTGACGATTTTCGAGAAAATCAACGATGGTTAACCCATGGTTTTTTTTGACGAAAAAACTTTTTGTTTCGAAATCGAAAAATATTATTATATCATCGTTCTAGACATTGTTGCGAACCCGAAACTGCCTTTGGTTCGAAAATCATCCCTTATATAACGAAGGTACATGCGATTGTTGAAGAAGCCACATTCGTCTCTCCCTCTTAGTGGGAAGTGTTCATCCCTTAAACTGCCTGTTCATCCCTTAAACGTGGTTTGTTTGGGGAAAAATTTGCACAGCACGTACAGATGGACTTATACTTTCGATTGGCACCCTTAAAAAAATTTTTTTCTATTTGACGATTTTCGAGAAAATCAACGATGGTTAACCCATGGTTTTTTTTGACTAAAAAACTTTTTGTTTCGAAATCGAAAAATATTATAATATCATCGTTCTAGACATTGTTGCGAACCCGAAACTGCCTTTGGTTCGAAAATCATCCCTTATATAACAAAGGTACATGCGATTGTTGAAGAAGCCACATTCGTCTCTCCCTCTTAGTGGGAAGTGTTCATCCCTTAAACTGCCTGTTCATCCCTTAAACGTGGTTTGTTTGGGGAAAAATTTGCACAGCACGTACAGATGGACTTATACTTTCGATTGGCACCCTTAAAAAATTTTTTTTCTATTTGACGATTTTCGAGAAAATCAACGATGGTTAACCCATGGTTTTTTTTGACGAAAAAACTTTTTGTTTCGAAATCGAAAAATATTATTATATCATCGTTCTAGACATTGTTGCGAACCCGAAACTGCCTTTGGTTCGAAAATCATCCCTTATATAACGAAGGTACATGCAATTGTTGAAGAAGCCACATTCGTCTCTCCCTCTTAGTGGGAAGTGTTCATCCCTTAAACTGCCTGTTCATCCCTTAAACGTGGTTTGTTTGGGGAAAAATTTGCACAGCACGTACAGATGGACTTATACTTTCGATTGGCACCCTTAAAAAAATTTTTTTCTATTTGACGATTTTCGAGAAAATCAACGATGGATAACCCATGGTTTTTTTTGACGAAAAAACTTTTTGTTTCGAAATCGAAAAATATTATAATATCATCGTTCTAGACATTGTTGCGAACCCGAAACTGCCTTTGGTTCGAAAATCATCCCTTATATAACGAAGGTACATGCGATTGTTGAAGAAGCCACATTCGTCTCTCCCTCTTAGTGGGAAGTGTTCATCCCTTAAACTGCCTGTTCATCCCTTAAACGTGGTTTGTTTGGGGAAAAATTTGCACAGCACGTACAGATGGACTTATACTTTCGATTGGCACCCTTAAAAAATTTTTTTTCTATTTGACGATTTTCGAGAAAATCAACGATGGTTAACCCATGGTTTTTTTTGACGAAAAAACTTTTTGTTTCGAAATCGAAAAATATTATTATATCATCGTTCTAGACATTGTTGCGAACCCGAAACTGCCTTTGGTTCGAAAATCATCCCTTATATAACGAAGGTACATGCAATTGTTGATGAAGCCACATTCGTCTCTCCCTCTTAGTGGGAAGTGTTCATCCCTTAAACTGCCTGTTCATCCCTTAAACGTGGTTTGTTTGGGGAAAAATTTGCACAGCACGTACAGATGGACTTATACTTTCGATTGGCACCCTTAAAAAATTTTTTTTCTATTTGACGATTTTCGAGAAAATCAACGATGGTTAACCCATGGTTTTTTTTGACGAAAAAACTTTTTGTTTCGAAATCGAAAAATATTATTATATCATCGTTCTAGACATTGTTGCGAACCCGAAACTGCCTTTGGTTCGAAAATCATCCCTTACATAACGAAGGTACATGCAATTGTTGAAGAAGCCACATTCGTCTCTCCCTCTTAGTGGGAAGTGTTCATCCCTTAAACTGCCTGTTCATCCCTTAAACGTGGTTTGTTTGGGGAAAAATTTGCACAGCACGTACAGATGGACTTATACTTTCGATTGGCACCCTTAAAAAATTTTTTTTCTATTTGACGATTTTCGAGAAAATCAACGATGGTTAACCCATGGTTTTTTTTGACTAAAAAACTTTTTGTTTCGAAATCGAAAAATATTTTTATATCATCGTTCTAGACATTGTTGCGAACCCGAAACTGCCTTTGGTTCGAAAATCATCCCTTATATAACGAAGGTACATGCGATTGTTGAAGAAGCCACATTCGTCTCTCCCTCTTAGTGGGAAGTGTTCATCCCTTAAACTGCCGGTTCATCCCTTAAACGTGGTTTGTTTGGGGAAAAATTTGCACAGCACGTACAGATGGACATATATTTTCGATCGGCACCCTTAAATTTTTTTTTTATTATTAGACGATTTTCGAGAAAATCAACGATGGTTAACCCATGGTTTTTTTTGACTAAAAAACTTTTTGTTTCGAAATCGAAAAATATTTTTATATCATCGTTCTAGACATTGTTGCGAACCCGGAACTGCCTTTGGTTCGAAAATCATCCCTTATATAACGAAGGTACATGCAATTGTTGAAGAAGCCACATTCGTCTCTCCCTCTTAGTGGGAAGTGTTCATCCCTTAAACTGCCTGTTCATCCCTTAAACGTGGTTTGTTTGGGGAAAAATTTGCACAGCACGTACAGATGGACTTATACTTTCGATTGGCACCCTTAAAAAAATTTTTTTCTATTTGACGACTTTCGAGAAAATCAACGATGGTTAACCCATGGTTTTTTTTGACTAAAAAACTTTTTGTTTCGAAATCGAAAAATATTTTTATATCATCGTTCTAGACATTGTTGCGAACCCGGAACTGCCTTTGGTTCGAAAATCATCCCTTATATAACGAAGGTACATGCAATTGTTGAAGAAGCCACATTCGTCTCTCCCTCTTAGTGGGAAGTGTTCATCCCTTAAACTGCCTGTTCATCCCTTAAACGTGGTTTGTTTGGGGAAAAATTTGCACAGCACGTACAGATGGACTTATACTTTCGATTGGCACCCTTAAAAAAATTTTTTTCTATTTGACGATTTTCGAGAAAATCAACGATGGTTAACCCATGGTTTTTTTTGACTAAAAAACTTTTTGTTTCGAAATCGAAAAATATTATTATATCATCGTTCTAGACATTGTTGCGAACCCGAAACTGCCTTTGGTTCGAAAATCATCCCTTATATAACGAAGGTACATGCGATTGTTGAAGAAGCCACATTCGTCTCTCCCTCTTAGTGGGAAGTGTTCATCCCTTAAACTGCCTGTTCATCCCTTAAACGTGGTTTGTTTGGGGAAAAATTTGCACAGCACGTACAGATGGACTTATACTTTCGATTGGCACCCTTAAAAAATTTTTTTTCTATTTGACGATTTTCGAGAAAATCAACGATGGTTAACCCATGGTTTTTTTTGACGAAAAAACTTTTTGTTTCGAAATCGAAAAATATTATAATATCATCGTTCTAGACATTGTTGCGAACCCGAAACTGCCTTTGGTTCGAAAATCATCCCTTATATAACGAAGGTACATGGATTGTTGAAGAAGCCACATTCGTCTCTCCCTCTTAGTGGGAAGTGTTCATCCCTTAAACTGCCTGTTCATCCCTTAAACGTGGTTTGTTTGGGGAAAAATTTGCACAGCACGTACAGATGGACTTATACTTTCGATTGGCACCCTTAAAAAATTTTTTTTCTATTTGACGATTTTCGAGAAAATCAACGATGGTTAACCCATGGTTTTTTTTGACGAAAAAACTTTTTGTTTCGAAATCGAAAAATATTATTATATCATCGTTCTAGACATTGTTGCGAACCCGAAACTGCCTTTGGTTCGAAAATCATCCCTTATATAACGAAGGTACATGCAATTGTTGATGAAGCCACATTCGTCTCTCCCTCTTAGTGGGAAGTGTTCATCCCTTAAACTGCCTGTTCATCCCTTAAACGTGGTTTGTTTGGGGAAAAATTTGCACAGCACGTACAGATGGACTTATACTTTCGATGGGCACCCTTAAAAAAAATTTTTTTCTATTTGACGATTTTCGAGAAAATCAACGATGGTTAACCCATGGTTTTTTTTGACGAAAAAACTTTTTGTTTCGAAATCGAAAAATATTATTATATCATCGTTCTAGACATTGTTGCGAACCCGAAACTGCCTTTGGTTCGAAAATCATCCCTTACATAACGAAGGTACATGCAATTGTTGAAGAAGCCACATTCGTCTCTCCCTCTTAGTGGGAAGTGTTCATCCCTTAAACTGCCTGTTCATCCCTTAAACGTGGTTTGTTTGGGGAAAAATTTGCACAGCACGTACAGATGGACATATACTTTCGATTGGCACCCTTAAAAAATTTTTTTATTATTAGATGATTTTCGAGAAAATCAACGATGGTTAACCCATGGTTTTTTTTGACTAAAAAACTTTTTGTTTCGAAATCGAAAAATATTTTTATATCATCGTTCTAGACATTGTTGCGAACCCGAAACTGCCTTTGGTTCGAAAATCATCCCTTATATAACGAAGGTACATGCGATTGTTGAAGAAGCCACATTCGTCTCTCCCTCTTAGTGGGAAGTGTTCATCCCTTAAACTGCCGGTTCATCCCTTAAACGTGGTTTGTTTGGGGAAAAATTTGCACAGCACGTACAGATGGACATATATTTTCGATCGGCACCCTTAAATTTTTTTTTTATTATTAGACGATTTTCGAGAAAATCAACGATGGTTAACCCATGGTTTTTTTTGACTAAAAAACTTTTTGTTTCGAAATCGAAAAATATTTTTATATCATCGTTCTAGACATTGTTGCGAACCCGAAACTGCCTTTGGTTCGAAAATCATCCCTTATATAACGAAGGTACATGCGATTGTTGAAGAAGCCACATTCGTCTCTCCCTCTTAGTGGGAAGTGTTCATCCCTTAAACTGCCTGTTCATCCCTTAAACGTGGTTTGTTTGGGGAAAAATTTGCACAGCACGTACAGATGGACTTATACTTTCGATTGGCACCCTTAAAAAAATTTTTTTCTATTTGACGACTTTCGAGAAAATCAACGATGGTTAACCCATGGTTTTTTTTGACTAAAAAACTTTTTGTTTCGAAATCGAAAAATATTTTTATATCATCGTTCTAGACATTGTTGCGAACCCGAAACTGCCTTTGGTTCGAAAATCATCCCTTATATAACGAAGGTACATGCAATTGTTGAAGAAGCCACATTCGTCTCTCCCTCTTAGTGGGAAGTGTTCATCCCTTAAACTGCCTGTTCATCCCTTAAACGTGGTTTGTTTGGGGAAAACTTTGCACAGCACGTACAGATGGACATATACTTTCGATTGGCACCCTTAAAAATTTTTTTTATTATTAGACGATTTTCGAGAAAATCAACGATGGTTAACCCATGGTTTTTTTTGACTAAAAAACTTTTTGTTTCGAAATCGAAAAATATTTTTATATCATCGTTCTAGACATTGTTGCGAACCCGGAACTGCCTTTGGTTCGAAAATCATCCCTTATATAACGAAGGTACATGCAATTGTTGAAGAAGCCACATTCGTCTCTCCCTCTTAGTGGGAAGTGTTCATCCCTTAAACTGCCTGTTCATCCCTTAAACGTGGTTTGTTTGGGGAAAAATTTGCACAGCACGTACAGATGGACATATACTTTCGATTGGCACCCTTAAAAAATTTTTTTTCTATTTGACGATTTTCGAGAAAATCAACGATGGATAACCCATGGTTTTTTTTGGCTAAAAAACTTTTTGTTTCGAAATCGAAAAATATTTTTATATCATCGTTCTAGACATTGTTGCGAACCCGAAACTGCCTTTGGTTCGAAAATCATCCCTTATATAACGAAGGTACATGCAATTGTTGATGAAGCCACATTCGTCTCTCCCTCTTAGTGGGAAGTGTTCATCCCTTAAACTGCCTGTTCATCCCTTAAACGTGGTTTGTTTGGGGAAAAATTTGCACAGCACGTACAGATGGACATATACTTTCGATTGGCACCCTTAAAAAAATTTTTTATTATTAGATGATTTTCGAGAAAATCAACGATGGATTAACCCATGGTTTTTTTTGACTAAAAAACTTTTTGTTTCGAAATCGAAAAATATTTTTATATCATCGTTCTAGACATTGTTGCGAACCCGAAACTGCCTTTGGTTCGAAAATCATCCCTTATATAACGAAGGTACATGCGATTGTTGAAGAAGCCACATTCGTCTCTCCCTCTTAGTGGGAAGTGTTCATCCCTTAAACTGCCTGTTCATCCCTTAAACGTGGTTTGTTTGGGGAAAAATTTGCACAGCACGTACAGTTGGACATATATTTTCGATTGGCACCCTTAAATTTTTTTTTTATTATTAGACGATTTTCGAGAAAATCAACGATGGTTAACCCATGGTTTTTTTTGACTAAAAAACTTTTTGTTTCGAAATCGAAAAATATTTTTATATCATCGTTCTAGACATTGTTGCGAACCCGAAACTGCCTTTGGTTCGAAAATCATCCCTTATATAACGAAGGTACATGCGATTGTTGAAGAAGCCACATTCGTCTCTCCCTCTTAGTGGGAAGTGTTCATCCCTTAAACTGCCTGTTCATCCCTTAAACGTGGTTTGTTTGGGGAAAAATTTGCACAGCACGTACAGATGGACTTATACTTTCGATTGGCACCCTTAAAAAAATTTTTTTCTATTTGACGACTTTCGAGAAAATCAACGATAGTTAACCCATGGTTTTTTTTGACGAAAAAACTTTTTGTTTCGAAATCGAAAAATATTATTATATCATCGTTCTAGACATTGTTGCGAACCCGAAACTGCCTTTGGTTCGAAAATCATCCCTTATATAACGAAGGTACATGCAATTGTTGAAGAAGCCACATTCGTCTCTCCCTCTTAGTGGGAAGTGTTCATCCCTTAAACTGCCTGTTCATCCCTTAAACGTAGTTTGTTTGGGGAAAAATTTGCACAGCACGTACAGATGGACATATACTTTCGATTGGCACCCTTAAAAAATTTTTTTTCTATTTGACGATTTTCGAGAAAATCAACGATGGTTAACCCATGGTTTTTTTTGGCTAAAAAACTTTTTGTTTCGAAATCGAAAAATATTTTTATATCATCGTTCTAGACATTGTTGCGAACCCGAAACTGCCTTTGGTTCGAAAATCATCCCTTATATAACGAAGGTACATGCAATTGTTGAAGAAGCCACATTCGTCTCTCCCTCTTAGTGGGAAGTGTTCATCCCTTAAACTGCCTGTTCATCCCTTAAACGTGGTTTGTTTGAGGAAAAATTTGCACAGCACGTACAGATGGACTTATACTTTCGATTGGCACCCTTAAAAAAATTTTTTTTTATTTGACGATTTTCGAGAAAATCGACGATGGTTAACCCATGGTTTTTTTTGACGAAAAAACTTTTTGTTTCGAAATCGAAAAATATTTTTATATCATCGTTCTAGACATTGTTGCGAACCCGAAACTGCCTTTGGTTCGAAAATCATCCCTTATATAACGAAGGTACATGCGATTGTTGAAGAAGCCACATTCGTCTCTCCCTCTTAGTGGGAAGTGTTCATCCCTTAAACTGCCTGTTCATCCCTTAAACGTGGTTTGTTTGGGGAAAAATTTGCACAGCACGTACAGATGGACTTATACTTTCGATTGGCACCCTTAAAAAATTTTTTTTCTATTTGACGATTTTCGAGAAAATCAACGATGGTTAACCCATGGTTTTTTTTGACGAAAAAACTTTTTGTTTCGAAATCGAAAAATATTATTATATCATCGTTCTAGACATTGTTGCGAACCCGAAACTGCCTTTGGTTCGAAAATCATCCCTTATATAACGAAGGTACATGCAATTGTTGATGAAGCCACATTCGTCTCTCCCTCTTAGTGGGAAGTGTTCATCCCTTAAACTGCCTGTTCATCCCTTAAACGTGGTTTGTTTGGGGAAAAATTTGCACAGCACGTACAGATGGACTTATACTTTCGATGGGCACCCTTAAAAAAAATTTTTTCTATTTGACGATTTTCGAGAAAATCAACGATGGTTAACCCATGGTTTTTTTTGACGAAAAAACTTTTTGTTTCGAAATCGAAAAATATTATTATATCATCGTTCTAGACATTGTTGCGAACCCGAAACTGCCTTTGGTTCGAAAATCATCCCTTACATAACGAAGGTACATGCAATTGTTGAAGAAGCCACATTCGTCTCTCCCTCTTAGTGGGAAGTGTTCATCCCTTAAACTGCCTGTTCATCCCTTAAACGTGGTTTGTTTGGGGAAAAATTTGCACAGCACGTACAGATGGACATATATTTTCGATCGGCACCCTTAAATTTTTTTTTTATTATTAGAAGATTTTCGAGAAAATCAACGATGGTTAACCCATGGTTTTTTTTGACTAAAAAACTTTTTGTTTCGAAATCGAAAAATATTTTTATATCATCGTTCTAGACATTGTTGCGAACCCGAAACTGCCTTTGGTTCGAAAATCATCCCTTATATAACGAAGGTACATGCGATTGTTGAAGAAGCCACATTCGTCTCTCCCTCTTAGTGGGAAGTGTTCATCCCTTAAACTGCCTGTTCATCCCTTAAACGTGGTTTGTTTGGGGAAAAATTTGCACAGCACGTACAGATGGACTTATACTTTCGATTGGCACCCTTAAAAAATTTTTTTTCTATTTGACGACTTTCGAGAAAATCAACGATGGTTAACCCATGGTTTTTTTTGACGAAAAAACTTTTTGTTTCGAAATCGAAAAATATTTTTATATCATCGTTCTAGACATTGTTGCGAACCCGAAACTGCCTTTGGTTCGAAAATCATCCCTTATATAACGAAGGTACATGCAATTGTTGAAGAAGCCACATTCGTCTCTCCCTCTTAGTGGGAAGTGTTCATCCCTTAAACTGCCTGTTCATCCCTTAAACGTGGTTTGTTTGGGGAAAACTTTGCACAGCACGTACAGATGGACATATACTTTCGATTGGCACCCTTAAAAATTTTTTTTATTATTAGACGATTTTCGAGAAAATCAACGATGGTTAACCCATGGTTTTTTTTGACTAAAAAACTTTTTGTTTCGAAATCGAAAAATATTTTTATATCATCGTTCTAGACATTGTTGCGAACCCGAAACTGCCTTTGGTTCGAAAATCATCCCTTATATAACGAAGGTACATGCGATTGTTGAAGAAGCCACATTCGTCTCTCCCTCTTAGTGGGAAGTGTTCATCCCTTAAACTGCCTGTTCATCCCTTAAACGTGGTTTGTTTGGGGAAAAATTTGCACAGCACGTACAGATGGACATATATTTTCGATCGGCACCCTTAAATTTTTTTTTTATTATTAGACGATTTTCGAGAAAATCAACGATGGTTAACCCATGGTTTTTTTTGACTAAAAAACTTTTTGTTTCGAAATCGAAAAATATTTTTATATCATCGTTCTAGACATTGTTGCGAACCCGAAACTGCCTTTGGTTCGAAAATCATCCCTTATATAACGAAGGTACATGCGATTGTTGAAGAAGCCACATTCGTCTCTCCCTCTTAGTGGGAAGTGTTCATCCCTTAAACTGCCTGTTCATCCCTTAAACGTGGTTTGTTTGGGGAAAAATTTGCACAGCACGTACAGATGGACTTATACTTTCGATTGGCACCCTTAAAAAAAATTTTTTCTATTTGACGACTTTCGAGAAAATCAACGATGGTTAACCCATGGTTTTTTTTGACGAAAAAACTTTTTGTTTCGAAATCGAAAAATATTTTTATATCATCGTTCTAGACATTGTTGCGAACCCGAAACTGCCTTTGGTTCGAAAATCATCCCTTATATAACGAAGGTACATGCAATTGTTGAAGAAGCCACATTCGTCTCTCCCTCTTAGTGGGAAGTGTTCATCCCTTAAACTGCCTGTTCATCCCTTAAACGTGGTTTGTTTGGGGAAAACTTTGCACAGCACGTACAGATGGACATATACTTTCGATTGGCACCCTTAAAAATTTTTTTTATTATTAGACGATTTTCGAGAAAATCAACGATGGTTAACCCATGGTTTTTTTTGACTAAAAAACTTTTTGTTTCGAAATCGAAAAATATTTTTATATCATCGTTCTAGACATTGTTGCGAACCCGAAACTGCCTTTGGTTCGAAAATCATCCCTTATATAACGAAGGTACATGCGATTGTTGAAGAAGCCACATTCGTCTCTCCCTCTTAGTGGGAAGTGTTCATCCCTTAAACTGCCTGTTCATCCCTTAAACGTGGTTTGTTTGGGGAAAAATTTGCACAGCACGTACAGATGGACTTATACTTTCGATTGGCACCCTTAAAAAAATTTTTTTCTATTTGATGATTTTCGAGAAAATCAACGATGGTTAACCCATGGTTTTTTTTGACGAAAAAACTTTTTGTTTCGAAATCGAAAAATATTATAATATCATCGTTCTAGACATTGTTGCGAACCCGAAACTGCCTTTGGTTCGAAAATCATCCCTTATATAACGAAGGTACATGCAATTGTTGAAGAAGCCACATTCGTCTCTCCCTCTTAGTGGGAAGTGTTCATCCCTTAAACTGCCTGTTCATCCCATAAACGTGGTTTGTTTGGGGAAAAATTTGCACAGCACGTACAGATGGACATATACTTTCGATTGGCACCCTTAAAAATTTTTTTTCTATTTGACGATTTTCGAGAAAATCAACGATGGTTAACCCATGGTTTTTTTTGGCTAAAAAACTTTTTGCTTCGAAATCGAAAAATATTTTTATATCATCGTTCTAGACATTGTTGCGAACCCGAAACTGCCTTTGGTTCGAAAATCATCCCTTATATAACGAAGGTACATGCAATTGTTGAAGAAGCCACATTCGTCTCTCCCTCTTAGTGGGAAGTGTTCATCCCTTAAACTGCCTGTTCATCCCTTAAACGTGGTTTGTTTGGGGAAAAATTTGCACAGCACGTACAGATGGACATATACTTTCGATTGGCAACCTTAAAAAAATTTTTTTCTATTTGACGATTTTCGAGAAAATCAACGATGGTTAACCCATGGTTTTTTTTGACTAAAAACTTTTTGTTTCGAAATCGAAAAATATTTTTATATCATCGTTCTAGACATTGTTGCGAACCCGAAACTGCCTTTGGTTCGAAAATCATCCCTTATATAACGAAGGTACATGCAATTGTTGAAGAAGCCACATTCGTCTCTCCCTCTTAGTGGGAAGTGTTCATCCCTTAAACTGCCTGTTCATCCCTTAAACGTGGTTTGTTTGAGGAAAAATTTGCACAGCACGTACAGATGGACTTATACTTTCGATTGGCACCCTTAAAAAAATTTTTTTTTATTTGACGATTTTCGAGAAAATCGACGATGGTTAACCCATGGTTTTTTTTGACGAAAAATCTTTTTGTTTCGAAATCGAAAAATATTATTATATCATCGTTCTAGACATTGTTGCGAACCCGAAACTGCCTTTGGTTCGAAAATCATCCCTTATATAACGAAGGTACATGCAATTGTTGAAGAAGCCACATTCGTCTCTCCCTCTTAGTGGGAAGTGTTCATCCCTTAAACTGCCTGTTCATCCCTTAAACGTGGTTTTTTTGGGGAAAAATTTGCACAGCACGTACAGATGGACTTATACTTTCGATTGGCACCCTTAAAAATTTTTTTTGCCAATTTGACGATTTTCGAGAAAATCAACGATGGTTAACCCATGGTTTTTTTTGACTAAAAACTTTTTGTTTCGAAATCGAAAAATATTTTTATATCATCGTTCTAGACATTGTTGCGAACCCGAAACTGCCTTTGGTTCGAAAATCATCCCTTATATAACGAAGGTACATGCAATTGTTGAAGAAGCCACATTCGTCTCTCCCTCTTAGTGGGAAGTGTTCATCCCTTAAACTGCCTGTTCATCCCTTAAACGTGGTTTGTTTGAGGAAAAATTTGCACAGCACGTACAGATGGACTTATACTTTCGATTGGCACCCTTAAAAAAATTTTTTTTTATTTGACGATTTTCGAGAAAATCGACGATGGTTAACCCATGGTTTTTTTTGACGAAAAAACTTTTTGTTTCGAAATCGAAAAATATTATAATATCATCGTTCTAGACATTGTTGCGAACCCGAAACTGCCTTTGGTTCGAAAATCATCCCTTATATAACGAAGGTACATGCGATTGTTGAAGAAGCCACATTCGTCTCTCCCACTTAGTGGGAAGTGTTCATCCCTTAAACTGCCTGTTCATCCCTTAAACGTGGTTTGTTTGGGAAAAAATTTGCACAGCACGTACAGATGGACATATACTTTCGATTGGCACCCTTAAAAATTTTTTTATTATTAGACGATTTTCGAGAAAATCAACGATGGTTAACCCATGGTTTTTTTTGACGAAAAAACTTTTTGTTTCGAAATCGAAAAATATTATAATATCATCGTTCTAGACATTGTTGCGAACCCGAAACTGCCTTTGGTTCGAAAATCATCCCTTATATAACGAAGGTACATGCGATTGTTGAAGAAGCCACATTCGTCTCTCCCTCTTAGTGGGAAGTGTTCATCCCTTAAACTGCCTGTTCATCCCTTAAACGTGGTTTGTTTGGGGAAAAATTTGCACAGCACGTACAGATGGACTTATACTTTCGATTGGCACCCTTAAAAAATTTTTTTTCTATTTGACGATTTTCGAGAAAATCAACGATGGTTAACCCATGGTTTTTTTTGACGAAAAAACTTTTTGTTTCGAAATCGAAAAATATTATAATATCATCGTTCTAGACATTGTTGCGAACCCGAAACTGCCTTTGGTTCGAAAATCATCCCTTATATAACGAAGGTACATGCAATTGTTGAAGAAGCCACATTCGTCTCTCCCTCTTAGTGGGAAGTGTTCATCCCTTAAACTGCCTGTTCATCCCTGAAACGTAGTTTGTTTGGGGAAAAATTTGCACAGCACGTACAGATGGACATATACTTTCGATTGGCACCCTTAAAAAATTTTTTTATTATTAGACGATTTTCGAGAAAATCAACGATGGTTAACCCATGGTTTTTTTTGACTAAAAAACTTTTTGTTTCGAAATCGAAAAATATTTTTCTATCATCGTTCTTGACATTGTTGCGAACCCGGAACTGCCTTTGGTTCGAAAATCATCCCTTATATAACGAAGGTACATGCAATTGTTGCAGAAGCCACATTCGTCTCTCCCTCTTAGTGGGAAGTGTTCATCCCTTAAACTGCCTGTTCATCCCTTAAACGTGGTTTGTTTGGGGAAAAATTTTCACAGCACGTACAGATGGACTTATACTTTCGATTGGCACCCTTAAAAAATTTTTTTTCTATTTGACGATTTTCGAGAAAATCAACGATGGTTAACCCATGGTTTTTTTTGACGAAAAAACTTTTTGTTTCGAAATCGAAAAATATTATTATATCATCGTTCTAGACATTGTTGCGAACCCGAAACTGCCTTTGGTTCGAAAATCATCCCTTATATAACGAAGGTGCATGCAATTGTTGAAGAAGCCACATTCGTCTCTCCCTCTTAGTGGGAAGTGTTCATCCCTTAAACTGCCTGTTCATCCCTTAAACGTGGTTTGTTTGGGGAAAAATTTGCACAGCACGTACAGATGGACTTATACTTTCGATTGGCACCCTTAAAAAAATTTTTTTCTATTTGATGATTTTCGAGAAAATCAACGATGGTTAACCCATGGTTTTTTTTGACGAAAAAACTTTTTGTTTCGAAATCGAAAAATATTATAATATCATCGTTCTAGACATTGTTGCGAACCCGAAACTGCCTTTGGTTCGAAAATCATCCCTTATATAACGAAGGTACATGCAATTGTTGAAGAAGCCACATTCGTCTCTCCCTCTTAGTGGGAAGTGTTCATCCCTTAAACTGCCTGTTCATCCCTTAAACGTGGTTTGTTTGGGGAAAAATTTGCACAGCACGTACAGATGGACATATACTTTCGATTGGCACCCTTAAAAAATTTTTTTATTATTAGACGATTTTCGAGAAAATCAACGATGGTTAACCCATGGTTTTTTTTGACGGAAAAACTTTTTGTTTCGAAATCGAGTAATATTTTTATATCATCGTTCTAGACATTGTTGCGAACCCGAAACTGCCTTTGGTTCGAAAATCATCCCTTATATAACGAAGGTACATGCAATTGTTGAAGAAGCCACATTCGTCTCTCCCTCTTAGTGGGAAGTGTTCATCACTTAAACTGCCTGTTCATCCCTTAAACGTGGTTTGTTTGAGGAAAAATTTGCACAGCACGTACAGATGGACTTATACTTTCGATTGGCACCCTTAAAAAAATTTTTTTTTATTTGACGATTTTCGAGAAAATCGACGATGGTTAACCCATGGTTTTTTTTGACGAAAAATCTTTTTGTTTCGAAATCGAAAAATATTATTATATCATCGTTCTAGACATTGTTGCGAACCCGAAACTGCCTTTGGTTCGAAAATCATCCCTTATATAACGAAGGTACATGCAATTGTTGAAGAAGCCACATTCGTCTCTCCCTCTTAGTGGGAAGTGTTCATCCCTTAAACTGCCTGTTCATCCCTTAAACGTGGTTTTTTTGGGGAAAAATTTGCACAGCACGTACAGATGGACTTATACTTTCGATTGGCACCCTTAAAAATTTTTTTTTCTATTTGACGATTTTCGAGAAAATCAACGATGGTTAACCCATGGTTTTTTTTGACTAAAAACTTTTTGTTTCGAAATCGAAAAATATTTTTATATCATCGTTCTAGACATTGTTGCGAACCCGAAACTGCCTTTGGTTCGAAAATCATCCCTTATATAACGAAGGTACATGCAATTGTTGAAGAAGCCACATTCGTCTCTCCCTCTTAGTGGGAAGTGTTCATCCCTTAAACTGCCTGTTCATCCCTTAAACGTGGTTTGTTTGAGGAAAAATTTGCACAGCACGTACAGATGGACTTATACTTTCGATTGGCACCCTTAAAAAATTTTTTTTTTATTTGACGATTTTCGAGAAAATCGACGATGGTTAACCCATGGTTTTTTTTGACGAAAAAACTTTTTGTTTCGAAATCGAAAAATATTATAATATCATCGTTCTAGACATTGTTGCGAACCCGAAACTGCCTTTGGTTCGAAAATCATCCCTTATATAACGAAGGTACATGCGATTGTTGAAGAAGCCACATTCGTCTCTCCCACTTAGTGGGAAGTGTTCATCCCTTAAACTGCCTGTTCATCCCTTAAACGTGGTTTGTTTGGGAAAAAATTTGCACAGCACGTACAGATGGACATATACTTTCGATTGGCACCCTTAAAAATTTTTTTATTATTAGACGATTTTCGAGAAAATCAACGATGGTTAACCCATGGTTTTTTTTGACGAAAAAACTTTTTGTTTCGAAATCGAAAAATATTATAATATCATCGTTCTAGACATTGTTGCGAACCCGAAACTGCCTTTGGTTCGAAAATCATCCCTTATATAACGAAGGTACATGCGATTGTTGAAGAAGCCACATTCGTCTCTCCCTCTTAGTGGGAAGTGTTCATCCCTTAAACTGCCTGTTCATCCCTTAAACGTGGTTTGTTTGGGGAAAAATTTGCACAGCACGTACAGATGGACATATACTTTCGATTGGCACCCTTAAAAATTTTTTTTAATATTAGACGATTTTCGAGAAAATCAACGATGGTTAACCCATGGTTTTTTTTGACTAAAAAACTTTTTGTTTCGAAATCGAAAAATATTTTTATATCATCGTTCTAGACATTGTTGCGAACCCAAAACTGCCTTTGGTTCGAAAATCATCCCTTATATAACGAAGGTACATGCAATTGTTGAAGAAGCCACATTCGTCTCTCCCTCTTAGTGGGAAGTGTTCATCCCTTAAACTGCCTGTTCATCCCTTAAACGTGGTTTGTTTGGGGAAAAATTTGCACAGCACGTACAGATGGACATATACTTTCGATTGGCACCCTTAAAAAATTTTTTTATTATTAGACGATTTTCGAGAAAATCAACGATGGTTAACCCATGGTTTTTTTTGACTAAAAAACTTTTTGTTTCGAAATCGAAAAATATTTTTCTATCATCGTTCTTGACATTGTTGCGAACCCGGAACTGCCTTTGGTTCGAAAATCATCCCTTATATAACGAAGGTACATGCAATTGTTGCAGAAGCCACATTCGTCTCTCCCTCTTAGTGGGAAGTGTTCATCCCTTAAACTGCCTGTTCATCCCTTAAACGTGGTTTGTTTAAGGAAAAATTTTCACAGCACGTACAGATGGACTTATACTTTCGATTGGCACCCTTAAAAAATTTTTTTTCTATTTGACGATTTTCGAGAAAATCAACGATGGTTAACCCATGGTTTTTTTTGACGAAAAAACTTTTTGTTTCGAAATCGAAAAATATTATTATATCATCGTTCTAGACATTGTTGCGAACCCGAAACTGCCTTTGGTTCGAAAATCATCCCTTATATAACGAAGGTGCATGCAATTGTTGAAGAAGCCACATTCGTCTCTCCCTCTTAGTGGGAAGTGTTCATCCCTTAAACTGCCTGTTCATCCCTTAAACGTGGTTTGTTTGGGGAAAAATTTGCACAGCACGTACAGATGGACATATACTTTCGATTGGCACCCTTAAAAAATTTTTTTATTATTAGACGATTTTCGAGAAAATCAACGATGGTTAACCCATGGTTTTTTTTGACGGAAAAACTTTTTGTTTCGAAATCGAAAAATATTATAATATCATCGTTCTAGACATTGTTGCGAACCCGAAACTGCCTTTGGTTCGAAAATCATCCCTTATATAACGAAGGTACATGCAATTGTTGAAGAAGCCACATTCGTCTCTCCCTCTTAGTGGGAAGTGTTCATCCCTTAAACTGCCTGTTCATCCCTTAAACGTGGTTTGTTTGGGGAAAAATTTGCACAGCACGTACAGATGGACATATACTTTCGATTGGCACCCTTAAAAAATTTTTTTATTATTAGACGATTTTCGAGAAAATCAACGATGGTTAACCCATGGTTTTTTTTGACGGAAAAACTTTTTGTTTCGAAATCGAGTAATATTTTTATATCATCGTTCTAGACATTGTTGCGAACCCGAAACTGCCTTTGGTTCGAAAATCATCCCTTATATAACGAAGGTACATGCAATTGTTGAAGAAGCCACATTCGTCTCTCCCTCTTAGTGGGAAGTGTTCATCCCTTAAACTGCCTGTTCATCCCTTAAACGTGGTTTGTTTGGGGAAAAATTTGCACAGCACGTACAGATGGACATATACTTTCGATTGGCACCCTTAAAAAAATTTTTTATTATTAGACGATTTTCGAGAAAATCAACGATGGTTAACCCATGGTTTTTTTTGACTAAAAAACTTTTTGTTTCGAAATCGAAAAATATTTTTCTATCATCGTTCTAGACATTGTTGCGAACCCGGAACTGCCTTTGGTTCGAAAATCATCCCTTATATAACGAAGGTACATGCAATTGTTGCAGAAGCCACATTCGTCTCTCCCTCTTAGTGGGAAGTGTTCATCCCTTAAACTGCCTGTTCATCCCTTAAACGTGGTTTGTTTGGGGAAAAATTTGCACAGCACGTACAGATGGACATATACTTTCGATTGGCACCCTTAAAAAAATTTTTTATTATTAGACGATTTTCGAGAAAATCAACGATGGTTAACCCATGGTTTTTTTTGACTAAAAAACTTTTTGTTTCGAAATCGAAAAATATTTTTCTATCATCGTTCTAGACATTGTTGCGAACCCGGAACTGCCTTTGGTTCGAAAATCATCCCTTATATAACGAAGGTACATGCAATTGTTGCAGAAGCCACATTCGTCTCTCCCTCTTAGTGGGAAGTGTTCATCCCTTAAACTGCCTGTTCATCCCTTAAACGTGGTTTGTTTGGGGAAAAATTTGCACAGCACGTACAGATGGACTTATACTTTCGATTGGCACCCTTAAAAAAATTTTTTTCTATTTGACGATTTTCGAGAAAATCAACGATGGTTAACCCATGGTTTTTTTTGACGAAAAAACTTTTTGTTTCGAAATCGAAAAATATTATAATATCATCGTTCTAGACATTGTTGCGAACCCGAAACTGCCTTTGGTTCGAAAATCATCCCTTATATAACGAAGGTACATGCAATTGTTGAAGAAGCCACATTCGTCTCTCCCTCTTAGTGGGAAGTGTTCATCCCTTAAACTGCCTGTTCATCCCTTAAACGTGGTTTGTTTGGGGAAAAATTTGCACAGCACGTACAGATGGACATATACTTTCGATTGGCACCCTTAAAAAATTTTTTTATTATTAGACGATTTTCGAGAAAATCAACGATGGTTAACCCATGGTTTTTTTTGACTAAAAAACTTTTTGTTTCGAAATCGAAAAATATTTTTATATCATCGTTCTAGACATTGTTGCGAACCCGAAACTGCCTTTGGTTCGAAAATCATCCCTTATATAACGAAGGTACATGCAATTGTTGAAGAAGCCACATTCGTCTCTCCCTCTTAGTGGGAAGTGTTCATCCCTTAAACTGCCTGTTCATCCCTTAAACGTGGTTTGTTTGGGGAAAAATTTGCACAGCACGTACAGATGGACTTATACTTTCGATTGGCACCCTTAAAAAATTTTTTTTCTATTTGACGATTTTCGAGAAAATCAACGATGGTTAACCCATGGTTTTTTTTGACGAAAAAACATTTTGTTTCGAAATCGAAAAATATTATAATATCATCGTTCTAGACATTGTTGCGAACCCGAAACTGCCTTTGGTTCGAAAATCATCCCTTATATAACGAAGGTACATGCGATTGTTGAAGAAGCCACATTCGTCTCTCCCTCTTAGTGGGAAGTGTTCATCCCTTAAACTGCCTGTTCATCCCTTAAACGTGGTTTGTTTGGGGAAAAATTTGCACAGCACGTACAGATGGACTTATACTTTCGATTGGCACCCTTAAAAAAATTTTTTTTTATTTGACGATTTTCGAGAAAATCGACGATGGTTAACCCATGGTTTTTTTTGACGAAAAATCTCTTTGTTTCGAAATCGAAAAATATTTTTATATCATCGTTCTGACATTGTTGCGAACCCGAAACTGCCTTTGGTTCGAAAATCATCCCTTATATAACGAAGGTACATGCAATTGTTGAAGAAGCCACATTCGTCTCTCCCTCTTAGTGGGAAGTGTTCATCCCTTAAACTGCCTGTTCATCCCTGAAACGTGGTTTGTTTGGGGAAAAATTTGCACAGCACGTACAGATGGACTTATACTTTCGATTGGCACCCTTAAAAAAATTTTTTTTTATTTGACGATTTTCGAGAAAATCGACGATGGTTAACCCATGGTTTTTTTTGACGAAAAATCTTTTTGTTTCGAAATCGAAAAATATTTTTATATCATCGTTCTAGACATTGTTGCGAACCCGAAACTGCCTTTGGTTCGAAAATCATCCCTTATATAACGAAGGTACATGCAATTGCTGAAGAAGCCACATTCGTCTCTCCCTCTTAGTGGGAAGTGTTCATCCCTTAAACTGCCTGTTCATCCCTTAAACGTGGTTTGTTTGGGGAAAAATTTGCACAGCACGTACAGATGGACTTATACTTTCGATTGGTACCCTTAAAAAATTTTTTTTCTATTTGACGATTTTCGAGAAAATCAACGATGATTAACCCATGGTTTTTTTTGACGAAAAAACATTTTGTTTCGAAATCGAAAAATATTATAATATCATCGTTCTAGACATTGTTGCGAACCCGAAACTGCCTTTGGTTCGAAAATCATCCCTTATATAACGAAGGTACATGCGATTGTTGAAGAAGCCACATTCGTCTCTCCCTCTTAGTGGGAAGTGTTCATCCCTTAAACTGCCTGTTCATCCCTTAAACGTGGTTTGTTTGGGGAAAAATTTGCACAGCACGTACAGATGGACTTATACTTTCGATTGGCACCCTTAAAAAATTTTTTTATTATTAGACGATTTTCGAGAAAATCAACGATGGTTAACCCATGGTTTTTTTTGACTAAAAAACTTTTTGTTTCGAAATCGAAAAATATTTTTATATCATCGTTCTAGACATTGTTGCGAACCCGAAACTGCCTTTGGTTCGAAAATCATCCCTTATATAACGAAGGTATATGCAATTGTTGAAGAAGCCACATTCGTCTCTCCCTCTTAGTGGGAAGTGTTCATCCCTTAAACTGCCTGTTCATCCCTTAAACGAGGTTTGTTTGGGGAAAAATTTGCACAGCACGTACAGATGGACTTATACTTTCGATTGGCACCCTTAAAAAATTTTTTTATTATTAGACGATTTTCGAGAAAATCAACGATGGTTAACCCATGGTTTTTTTTGACTAAAAAACTTTTTGTTTCGAAATCGAAAAATATTTTTATATCATCGTTCTAGACATTGTTGCGAACCCGAAACTGCCTTTGGTTCGAAAATCATCCCTTATATAACGAAGGTATATGCAATTGTTGAAGAAGCCACATTCGTCTCCATCTCTTAGTGGGAAGTGTTCATCCCTTAAACTGCCTGTTCATCCCTTAAACGAGGTTTGTTTGGGGAAAAATTTGCACAGCACGTACAGATGGACTTATACTTTCGATTGGTACCCTTAAAAAATTTTTTTTCTATTTGACGATTTTCGAGAAAATCAACGATGGTTAACCCATGGTTTTTTTTGACGAAAAAACTTTTTGTTTCGAAATCGAAAAATATTTTTATATCATCGTTCTAGACATTGTTGCGAACCCGAAACTGCCTTTGGTTCGAAAATCATCCCTTATATAACGAAGGTACATGCAATTGTTGAAGAAGCCACATTCGTCTCTCCCTCTTAGTGGGAAGTGTTCATCCCTTAAACTGCCTGTTCATCCCTTAAACGTGGTTTGTTTGGGGAAAAATTTGCACAGCACGTACAGATGGACTTATACTTTCGATTGGCACCCTTAAAAAAATTTTTTTCTATTTGACGATTTTCGAGAAAATCAACGATGGTTAACCCATGGTTTTTTTTGACTAAAAAACTTTTTGTTTCGAAATCGAAAAATATTTTTATATCATCGTTCTAGACATTGTTGCGAACCCGAAACTGCCTTTGGTTCGAAAATCATCCCTTATATAACGAAGGTACATGCAATTGTTGAAGAAGCCACATTCGTCTCTCCCTCTTAGTGGGAAGTGTTCATCCCTTAAACTGCCTGTTCATCCCTTAAACGTGGTTTGTTTGGGGAAAAATTTGCACAGCACGTACAGATGGACTTATACTTTCGATTGGCACCCTTAAAAAAATTTTTTTCTATTTGACGATTTTCGAGAAAATCAACGATGGTTAACCCATGGTTTTTTTTGACTAAAAAACTTTTTGTTTCGAAATCGAAAAATATTTTTATATCATCGTTCTAGACATTGTTGCGAACCCGAAAGTGCCTTTGGTTCGAAAATCATCCCTTATATAACGAAGGTACATGCAATTGTTGAAGAAGCCACATTCGTCTCTCCCTCTTAGTGGGAAGTGTTCATCCCTTAAACTGCCTGTTCATCCCTTAAACGTGGTTTGTTTGGGGAAAACTTTGCACAGCACGTACAGATGGACATATACTTTCGATTGGCACCCTTAAAAATTTTTTTTATTATTAGACGATTTTCGAGAAAATCAACGATGGTTAACCCATGGTTTTTTTTGACTAAAAAACTTTTTGTTTCGAAATCGAAAAATATTTTTATATCATCGTTCTAGACATTGTTGCGAACCCGAAACTGCCTTTGGTTCGAAAATCATCCCTTATATAACGAAGGTACATGCAATTGTTGAAGAAGCCACATTCGTCTCTCCCTCTTAGTGGGAAGTGTTCATCCCTTAAACTGCCTGTTCATCCCTTAAACGTGGTTTGTTTGGGGAAAAATTTGCACAGCACGTACAGATGGACTTATACTTTCGATTGGCATACTTAAAAAAATTTTTTATTATTAGATGATTTTCGAGAAAATCAACGATGGTTAACCCATGGTTTTTTTTGACTAAAAAACTTTTTGATTCGAAATCGAAAAATATTTTTATATCATCGTTCTGACATTGTTGCGAACCCGAAACTGCCTTTGGTTCGAAAATCATCCCTTATATAACGAAGGTACATGCAATTGTTGAAGAAGCCACATTCGTCTCTCCCTCTTAGTGGGAAGTGTTCATCCCTTAAACTGCCTGTTCATCCCTTAAACGTGGTTTGTTTGGGGAAAAATTTGCACAGCACGTACAGATGGACTTATACTTTCGATTGGCACCCTTAAAAAATTTTTTTTCTATTTGACGATTTTCGAGAAAATCAACGATGGTTAACCCATGGTTTTTTTTGACTAAAAAACTTTTTGTTTCGAAATCGAAAAATATTTTTATATCATCGTTCTAGACATTGTTGCGAACCCGAAACTGCCTTTGGTTCGAAAATCATCCCTTATATAACGAAGGTACATGCAATTGTTGAAGAAGCCACATTCGTCTCTCCCTCTTAGTGGGAAGTGTTCATCCCATAAACTGCCTGTTCATCCCTTAAACGTGGTTTGTTTGAGGAAAAATTTGCACAGCACGTACAGATGGACTTATACTTTCGATTGGCACCCTTAAAAAAATTTTTTTTTATTTGACGATTTTCGAGAAAATCGACGATGGTTAACCCATGGTTTTTTTTGACGAAAAATCTTTTTGTTTCGAAATCGAAAAATATTTTTATATCATCGTTCTAGACATTGTTGCGAACCCGAAACTGCCTTTGGTTCGAAAATCATCCCTTATATAACGATGGTACATGCAATTGTTGAAGAAGCCACATTCGTCTCTCCCTCTTAGTGGGAAGTGTTCATCCCTTAAACTGCCTGTTCATCCCTTAAACGAGGTTTGTTTGGGGAAAAATTTGCACAGCACGTACAGATGGACTTATACTTTCGATTGGTACCCTTAAAAAAAATTTTTTCTATTTGACGATTTTCGAGAAAATCAACGATGGTTAACCCATGGTTTTTTTTGACGAAAAAACTTTTTGTTTCGAAATCGAAAAATATTATAATATCATCGTTCTAGACATTGTTGCGAACCCGAAACTGCCTTTGGTTCGAAAATCATCCCTTATATAACGAAGGTACATGCGATTGTTGAAGAAGCCACATTCGTCTCTCCCTCTTAGTGGGAAGTGTTCATCCCTTAAACTGCCTGTTCATCCCTTAAACGTGGTTTGTTTGGGGAAAAACTTGCACAGCACGTACAGATGGACTTATACTTTCGATTGGCACCCTTAAAAAAATTTTTTTCTATTTGACGATTTTCGAGAAAATCAACGATGGTTAACCCATGGTTTTTTTTGACGAAAAAACTTTTTGTTTCGAAATCGAAAAATATTATTATATCATCGTTCTGACATTGTTGCGAACCCGAAACTGCCTTTGGTTCGAAAATCATCCCTTATATAACGAAGGTACATGCAATTGTTGAAGAAGCCACATTCGTCTCTCCCTCTTAGTGGGAAGTGTTCATCCCTTAAACTGCCTGTTCATCCCTTAAACGTGGTTTGTTTGGGGAAAAATTTGCACAGCACGTACAGATGGACTTATACTTTCGATTGGCACCCTTAAAAAAATTTTTTTCTATTTGACGATTTTCGAGAAAATCAACGATGGTTAACCCATGGTTTTTTTTGACGAAAAATCTTTTTGTTTCGAAATCGACAAATATTTTTATATCATCGTTCTAGACATTGTTGCGAACCCGAAACTGCCTTTGGTTCGAAAATCATCCCTTATATAACGAAGGTATATGCAATTGTTGAAGAAGCCACATTCGTCTCTCCCTCTTAGTGGGAAGTGTTCATCCCTTAAACTGCCTGTTCATCCCTTAAACGAGGTTTGTTTGGGGAAAAATTTGCACAGCACGTACAGATGGACTTATACTTTCGATTGGTACCCTTAAAAAATTTTTTTTCTATTTGACGATTTTCGAGAAAATCAACGATGGTTAACCCATGGTTTTTTTTGACGAAAAAACTTTTTGTTTCGAAATCGAAAAATATTATAATATCATCGTTCTAGACATTGTTGCGAACCCGAAACTGCCTTTGGTTCGAAAATCATCCCTTATATAACGAAGGTACATGCGATTGTTGAAGAAGCCACATTCGTCTCTCCCTCTTAGTGGGAAGTGTTCATCCCTTAAACGGCCTGTTCATCCCTTAAACGTGGTTTGTTTGGGGAAAAATTTGCCCAGCACGTACAGATGGACATATACTTTCGATTGGCACCCTTAAAAAATTTTTTTATTATTAGACGATTTTCGAGAAAATCAACGATGGTTAACCCATGGTTTTTTTTGACTAAAAAACTTTTTGTTTCGAAATCGAAAAATATTATCATATCATCGTTCTAGACATTGTTGCGAACCCGAAACTGCCTTTGGTTCGAAAATCATCCCTTATATAACGAAGGTACATGCGATTGTTGAGGAAGCCACATTCGTCTCTCCCTCTTAGTGGGAAGTGTTCATCCCTTAAACTGCCTGTTCATCCCTTAAACGTGGTTTGTTTGGGGAAAAATTAGCACAGCACGTACAGATGGACTTATACTTTCGATTGGCACCCTTAAAAAAATTTTTTTCTATTTGATGATTTTCGAGAAAATCAACGATGGTTAACCCATGGTTTTTTTTGACGAAAAAACTTTTTGTTTCGAAATCGAAAAATATTATTATATCATCGTTCTAGACATTGTTGCGAACCCGAAACTGCCTTTGGTTCGAAAATCATCCCTTATATAACGAAGGTACATGCAATTGTTGAAGAAGCCACATTCGTCTCTCCCTCTTAGTGGGAAGTGTTCATCCCTTAAACTGCCTGTTCATCCCTTAAACGTGGTTTGTTTGGGGAAAAATTTGCACAGCACGTACAGATGGACTTATACTTTCGATTGGCACCCTTAAAAAAATTTTTTTCTATTTGACGATTTTCGAGAAAATCAACGATGGTTAACCCATGGTTTTTTTTGACTAAAAAACTTTTTGTTTCGAAATCGAAAAATATTTTTATATCATCGTTCTAGACATTGTTGCGAACCCGAAAGTGCCTTTGGTTCGAAAATCATCCCTTATATAACGAAGGTACATGCAATTGTTGAAGAAGCCACATTCGTCTCTCCCTCTTAGTGGGAAGTGTTCATCCCTTAAACTGCCTGTTCATCCCTTAAACGTGGTTTGTTTGGGGAAAACTTTGCACAGCACGTACAGATGGACATATACTTTCGATTGGCACCCTTAAAAATTTTTTTTATTATTAGACGATTTTCGAGAAAATCAACGATGGTTAACCCATGGTTTTTTTTGACTAAAAAACTTTTTGTTTCGAAATCGAAAAATATTTTTATATCATCGTTCTAGACATTGTTGCGAACCCGAAACTGCCTTTGGTTCGAAAATCATCCCTTATATAACGAAGGTACATGCAATTGTTGAAGAAGCCACATTCGTCTCTCCCTCTTAGTGGGAAGTGTTCATCCCTTAAACTGCCTGTTCATCCCTTAAACGTGGTTTGTTTGGGGAAAAATTTGCACAGCACGTACAGATGGACTTATACTTTCGATTGGCACCCTTAAAAAAATTTTTTTCTATTTGACGATTTTCGAGAAAATCAACGATGGTTAACCCATGGTTTTTTTTGACTAAAAAACTTTTTGTTTCGAAATCGAAAAATATTTTTATATCATCGTTCTAGACATTGTTGCGAACCCGAAAGTGCCTTTGGTTCGAAAATCATCCCTTATATAACGAAGGTACATGCAATTGTTGAAGAAGCCACATTCGTCTCTCCCTCTTAGTGGGAAGTGTTCATCCCTTAAACTGCCTGTTCATCCCTTAAACGTGGTTTGTTTGGGGAAAACTTTGCACAGCACGTACAGATGGACATATACTTTCGATTGGCACCCTTAAAAATTTTTTTTATTATTAGACGATTTTCGAGAAAATCAACGATGGTTAACCCATGGTTTTTTTTGACTAAAAAACTTTTTGTTTCGAAATCGAAAAATATTTTTATATCATCGTTCTAGACATTGTTGCGAACCCGAAACTGCCTTTGGTTCGAAAATCATCCCTTATATAACGAAGGTACATGCAATTGTTGAAGAAGCCACATTCGTCTCTCCCTCTTAGTGGGAAGTGTTCATCCCTTAAACTGCCTGTTCATCCCTTAGACGTGGTTTGTTTGGGGAAAAATTAGCACAGCACGTACAGATGGACTTATACTTTCGATTGGCACCCTTAAAAAAATTTTTTTCTATTTGATGATTTTCGAGAAAATCAACGATGGTTAACCCATGGTTTTTTTTGACTAAAAAACTTTTTGATTCGAAATCGAAAAATATTTTTATATCATCGTTCTGACATTGTTGCGAACCCGAAACTGCCTTTGGTTCGAAAATCATCCCTTATATAACGAAGGTACATGCAATTGTTGAAGAAGCCACATTCGTCTCTCCCTCTTAGTGGGAAGTGTTCATCCCTTAAACTGCCTGTTCATCCCTTAAACGTGGTTTGTTTGGGGAAAAATTTGCACAGCACGTACAGATGGACTTATACTTTCGATTGGCACCCTTAAAAAATTTTTTTTCTATTTGACGATTTTCGAGAAAATCAACGATGGTTAACCCATGGTTTTTTTTGACTAAAAAACTTTTTGTTTCGAAATCGAAAAATATTTTTATATCATCGTTCTAGACATTGTTGCGAACCCGAAACTGCCTTTGGTTCGAAAATCATCCCTTATATAACGAAGGTATATGCAATTGTTGAAGAAGCCACATTCGTCTCCATCTCTTAGTGGGAAGTGTTCATCCCTTAAACTGCCTGTTCATCCCTTAAACGAGGTTTGTTTGGGGAAAAATTTGCACAGCACGTACAGATGGACTTATACTTTCGATTGGTACCCTTAAAAAATTTTTTTTCTATTTGACGATTTTCGAGAAAATCAACGATGGTTAACCCATGGTTTTTTTTGACGAAAAAACTTTTTGTTTCGAAATCGAAAAATATTTTTATATCATCGTTCTAGACATTGTTGCGAACCCGAAACTGCCTTTGGTTCGAAAATCATCCCTTATATAACGAAGGTACATGCAATTGTTGAAGAAGCCACATTCGTCTCTCCCTCTTAGTGGGAAGTGTTCATCCCTTAAACTGCCTGTTCATCCCTTAAACGTGGTTTGTTTGGGGAAAAATTTGCACAGCACGTACAGATGGACTTATACTTTCGATTGGCACCCTTAAAAAAATTTTTTTCTATTTGACGATTTTCGAGAAAATCAACGATGGTTAACCCATGGTTTTTTTTGACTAAAAAACTTTTTGTTTCGAAATCGAAAAATATTTTTATATCATCGTTCTAGACATTGTTGCGAACCCGAAACTGCCTTTGGTTCGAAAATCATCCCTTATATAACGAAGGTACATGCAATTGTTGAAGAAGCCACATTCGTCTCTCCCTCTTAGTGGGAAGTGTTCATCCCTTAAACTGCCTGTTCATCCCTTAAACGTGGTTTGTTTGGGGAAAAATTTGCACAGCACGTACAGATGGACTTATACTTTCGATTGGCACCCTTAAAAAAATTTTTTTCTATTTGACGATTTTCGAGAAAATCAACGATGGTTAACCCATGGTTTTTTTTGACAAAAAAACTTTTTGTTTCGAAATCGAAAAATATTTTTATATCATCGTTCTGACATTGTTGCGAACCCGAAACTGCCTTTGGTTCGAAAATCATCCCTTATATAACGAAGGTACATGCAATTGTTGAAGAAGCCACATTCGTCTCTCCCTCTTAGTGGGAAGTGTTCATCCCATAAACTGCCTGTTCATCCCTTAAACGTGGTTTGTTTGAGGAAAAATTTGCACAGCACGTACAGATGGACTTATACTTTCGATTGGCACCCTTAAAAAAATTTTTTTTTATTTGACGATTTTCGAGAAAATCGACGATGGTTAACCCATGGTTTTTTTTGACGAAAAATCTTTTTGTTTCGAAATCGAAAAATATTTTTATATCATCGTTCTAGACATTGTTGCGAACCCGAAACTGCCTTTGGTTCGAAAATCATCCCTTATATAACGATGGTACATGCAATTGTTGAAGAAGCCACATTCGTCTCTCCCTCTTAGTGGGAAGTGTTCATCCCTTAAACTGCCTGTTCATCCCTTAAACGAGGTTTGTTTGGGGAAAAATTTGCACAGCACGTACAGATGGACTTATACTTTCGATTGGTACCCTTAAAAAAAATTTTTTCTATTTGACGATTTTCGAGAAAATCAACGATGGTTAACCCATGGTTTTTTTTGACGAAAAAACTTTTTGTTTCGAAATCGAAAAATATTATAATATCATCGTTCTAGACATTGTTGCGAACCCGAAACTGCCTTTGGTTCGAAAATCATCCCTTATATAACGAAGGTACATGCGATTGTTGAAGAAGCCACATTCGTCTCTCCCTCTTAGTGGGAAGTGTTCATCCCTTAAACTGCCTGTTCATCCCTTAAACGTGGTTTGTTTGGGGAAAAACTTGCACAGCACGTACAGATGGACTTATACTTTCGATTGGCACCCTTAAAAAATTTTTTTTCTATTTGACGATTTTCGAGAAAATCAACGATGGTTAACCCATGGTTTTTTTTGACGAAAAAACTTTTTGTTTCGAAATCGAAAAATATTATTATATCATCGTTCTGACATTGTTGCGAACCCGAAACTGCCTTTGGTTCGAAAATCATCCCTTATATAACGAAGGTACATGCAATTGTTGAAGAAGCCACATTCGTCTCTCCCTCTTAGTGGGAAGTGTTCATCCCTTAAACTGCCTGTTCATCCCTTAAACGTGGTTTGTTTGGGGAAAAATTTGCACAGCACGTACAGATGGACTTATACTTTCGATTGGCACCCTTAAAAAAATTTTTTTCTATTTGACGATTTTCGAGAAAATCAACGATGGTTAACCCATGGTTTTTTTTGACGAAAAATCTTTTTGTTTCGAAATCGACAAATATTTTTATATCATCGTTCTAGACATTGTTGCGAACCCGAAACTGCCTTTGGTTCGAAAATCATCCCTTATATAACGAAGGTATATGCAATTGTTGAAGAAGCCACATTCGTCTCTCCCTCTTAGTGGGAAGTGTTCATCCCTTAAACTGCCTGTTCATCCCTTAAACGAGGTTTGTTTGGGGAAAAATTTGCACAGCACGTACAGATGGACTTATACTTTCGATTGGTACCCTTAAAAAATTTTTTTTCTATTTGACGATTTTCGAGAAAATCAACGATGGTTAACCCATGGTTTTTTTTGACGAAAAAACTTTTTGTTTCGAAATCGAAAAATATTATAATATCATCGTTCTAGACATTGTTGCGAACCCGAAACTGCCTTTGGTTCGAAAATCATCCCTTATATAACGAAGGTACATGCGATTGTTGAAGAAGCCACATTCGTCTCTCCCTCTTAGTGGGAAGTGTTCATCCCTTAAACGGCCTGTTCATCCCTTAAACGTGGTTTGTTTGGGGAAAAATTTGCACAGCACGTACAGATGGACATATACTTTCGATTGGCACCCTTAAAAAATTTTTTTATTATTAGATGATTTTCGAGAAAATCAACGATGGTTAACCCATGGTTTTTTTTGACTAAAAAACTTTTTGATTCGAAATCGAAAAATATTTTTATATCATCGTTCTGACATTGTTGCGAACCCGAAACTGCCTTTGGTTCGAAAATCATCCCTTATATAACGAAGGTACATGCAATTGTTGAAGAAGCCACATTCGTCTCTCCCTCTTAGTGGGAAGTGTTCATCCCTTAAACTGCCTGTTCATCCCTTAAACGTGGTTTGTTTGGGGAAAAATTTGCACAGCACGTACAGATGGACATATACTTTCGATTGGCACCCTTAAAAATTTTTTTTATTATTAGACGATTTTCGAGAAAATCAACGATGGTTAACCCATGGTTTTTTTTGACTAAAAAACTTTTTGTTTCGAAATCGAAAAATATTTTTATATCATCGTTCTAGACATTGTTGCGAACCCGAAACTGCCTTTGGTTCGAAAATCATCCCTTATATAACGAAGGTACATGCAATTGTTGAAGAAGCCACATTCGTCTCTCCCTCTTAGTGGGAAGTGTTCATCCCTTAAACTGCCTGTTCATCCCTTAAACGTGGTTAGTTTGGGGAAAAATTTGCACAGCACGTACAGATGGACATATACTTTCGATTGGCACCCTTAAAAAATTTTTTTATTATTAGACGATTTTCGAGAAAATCAACGATGGTTAACCCATGGTTTTTTTTGACGGAAAAACTTTTTGTTTCGAAATCGAAAAATATTTTTATATCATCGTTCTAGACATTGTTGCGAACCCGAAACTGCCTTTGGTTCGATAATCATCCCTTATATAACGAAGGTACATGCAATTGTTGAAGAAGCCACATTCGTCTCTCCCTCTTAGTGGGAAGTGTTCATCCCTTAAACTGCCTGTTCATCCCTTAAACGTGGTTTGTTTGGGGAAAAATTTGCACAGCACGTACAGATGGACTTATACTTTCGATTGGCACCCTTAAAAAAATTTTTTTCTATTTGACGATTTTCGAGAAAATCAACGATGGTTAACCCATGGTTTTTTTTGACAAAAAAACTTTTTGTTTCGAAATCGAAAAATATTTTTATATCATCGTTCTGACATTGTTGCGAACCCGAAACTGCCTTTGGTTCGAAAATCATCCCTTATATAACGAAGGTACATGCAATTGTTGAAGAAGCCACATTCGTCTCTCCCTCTTAGTGGGAAGTGTTCATCCCTTAAACTGCCTGTTCATCCCTTAAACGTGGTTTGTTTGGGGAAAAATTTGCACAGCATGTACAGATGGACTTATACTTTCGATTGGCACCCTTAAAAAATTTTTTTTCTATTTGACGATTTTCGAGAAAATCAACGATGGTTAACCCATGGTTTTTTTTGACTAAAAAACTTTTTGTTTCGAAATCGAAAAATATTTTTATATCATCGTTCTGACATTGTTGCGAACCCGAAACTGCCTTTGGTTCGAAAATCATCCCTTATATAACGAAGGTACATGCAATTGTTGAAGAAGCCACATTCGTCTCTCCCTCTTAGTGGGAAGTGTTCATCCCTTAAACTGCCTGTTCATCCCTTAAACGTGGTTTGTTTGGGGAAAAATTTGCACAGCACGTACAGATGGACTTATACTTTCGATTGGCACCCTTAAAAAATTTTTTTTCTATTTGACGATTTTCGAGAAAATCAACGATGGTTAACCCATGGTTTTTTTTGACTAAAAAACTTTTTGTTTCGAAATCGAAAAATATATTTATATCATCGTTCTAGACATTGTTGCGAACCCGAAGCTGCCTTTGGTTCGAAAATCATCCCTTATATAACGAAGGTACATGCAATTGTTGAAGAAGCCACATTCGTCTCTCCCTCTTAGTGGGAAGTGTTCATCCCTTAAACTGCCTGTTCATCCCTTAAACGTGGTTTGTTTGGGGAAAAATTTGCACAGCACGTACAGATGGACTTATACTTTCGATTGGCACCCTTAAAAAATTTTTTTTCTATTTGACGATTTTCGAGAAAATCAACGATGGTTAACCCATGGTTTTTTTTGACGAAAAAACATTTTGTTTCGAAATCGAAAAATATTATAATATCATCGTTCTAGACATTGTTGCGAACCCGAAACTGCCTTTGGTTCGAAAATCATCCCTTATATAACGAAGGTACATGCGATTGTTGAAGAAGCCACATTCGTCTCTCCCTCTTAGTGGGAAGTGTTCATCCCTTAAACTGCCTGTTCATCCCTTAAACGTGGTTTGTTTGGGGAAAAATTTGCACAGCACGTACAGATGGACTTATACTTTCGATTGGCACCCTTAAAAAATTTTTTTATTATTAGACGATTTTCGAGAAAATCAACGATGGTTAACCCATGGTTTTTTTTGACTAAAAAACTTTTTGTTTCGAAATCGAAAAATATTTTTATATCATCGTTCTAGACATTGTTGCGAACCCGAAACTGCCTTTGGTTCGAAAATCATCCCTTATATAACGAAGGTATATGCAATTGTTGAAGAAGCCACATTCGTCTCTCCCTCTTAGTGGGAAGTGTTCATCCCTTAAACTGCCTGTTCATCCCTTAAACGAGGTTTGTTTGGGGAAAAATTTGCACAGCACGTACAGATGGACTTATACTTTCGATTGGCACCCTTAAAAATTTTTTTTATTATTAGACGATTTTCGAGAAAATCAACGATGGTTAACCCATGGTTTTTTTTGACTAAAAAACTTTTTGTTTCGAAATCGAAAAATATTTTTATATCATCGTTCTAGACATTGTTGCGAACCCGAAACTGCCTTTGGTTCGAAAATCATCCCTTATATAACGAAGGTATATGCAATTGTTGAAGAAGCCACATTCGTCTCCATCTCTTAGTGGGAAGTGTTCATCCCTTAAACTGCCTGTTCATCCCTTAAACGAGGTTTGTTTGGGGAAAAATTTGCACAGCACGTACAGATGGACTTATACTTTCGATTGGTACCCTTAAAAAATTTTTTTTCTATTTGACGATTTTCGAGAAAATCAACGATGGTTAACCCATGGTTTTTTTTGACGAAAAAACTTTTTGTTTCGAAATCGAAAAATATTTTTATATCATCGTTCTAGACATTGTTGCGAACCCGAAACTGCCTTTGGTTCGAAAATCATCCCTTATATAACGAAGGTACATGCAATTGTTGAAGAAGCCACATTCGTCTCTCCCTCTTAGTGGGAAGTGTTCATCCCTTAAACTGCCTGTTCATCCCTTAAACGTGGTTTGTTTGGGGAAAAATTTGCACAGCACGTACAGATGGACTTATACTTTCGATTGGCACCCTTAAAAAAATTTTTTTCTATTTGACGATTTTCGAGAAAATCAACGATGGTTAACCCATGGTTTTTTTTGACTAAAAAACTTTTTGTTTCGAAATCGAAAAATATTTTTATATCATCGTTCTAGACATTGTTGCGAACCCGAAACTGCCTTTGGTTCGAAAATCATCCCTTATATAACGAAGGTACATGCAATTGTTGAAGAAGCCACATTCGTCTCTCCCTCTTAGTGGGAAGTGTTCATCCCTTAAACTGCCTGTTCATCCCTTAAACGTGGTTTGTTTGGGGAAAAATTTGCACAGCACGTACAGATGGACTTATACTTTCGATTGGCACCCTTAAAAAAATTTTTTTCTATTTGACGATTTTCGAGAAAATCAACGATGGTTAACCCATGGTTTTTTTTGACTAAAAAACTTTTTGTTTCGAAATCGAAAAATATTTTTATATCATCGTTCTAGACATTGTTGCGAACCCGAAACTGCCTTTGGTTCGAAAATCATCCCTTATATAACGAAGGTACATGCAATTGTTGAAGAAGCCACATTCGTCTCTCCCTCTTAGTGGGAAGTGTTCATCCCTTAAACTGCCTGTTCATCCCTTAAACGTGGTTTGTTTGGGGAAAAATTTGCACAGCACGTACAGATGGACTTATACTTTCGATTGGCATACTTAAAAAAATTTTTTATTATTAGATGATTTTCGAGAAAATCAACGATGGTTAACCCATGGTTTTTTTTGACTAAAAAACTTTTTGATTCGAAATCGAAAAATATTTTTATATCATCGTTCTGACATTGTTGCGAACCCGAAACTGCCTTTGGTTCGAAAATCATCCCTTATATAACGAAGGTACATGCAATTGTTGAAGAAGCCACATTCGTCTCTCCCTCTTAGTGGGAAGTGTTCATCCCTTAAACTGCCTGTTCATCCCTTAAACGTGGTTTGTTTGGGGAAAAATTTGCACAGCACGTACAGATGGACTTATACTTTCGATTGGCACCCTTAAAAAATTTTTTTTCTATTTGACGATTTTCGAGAAAATCAACGATGGTTAACCCATGGTTTTTTTTGACTAAAAAACTTTTTGTTTCGAAATCGAAAAATATTTTTATATCATCGTTCTAGACATTGTTGCGAACCCGAAACTGCCTTTGGTTCGAAAATCATCCCTTATATAACGAAGGTACATGCAATTGTTGAAGAAGCCACATTCGTCTCTCCCTCTTAGTGGGAAGTGTTCATCCCTTAAACTGCCTGTTCATCCCTTAAACGTGGTTTGTTTGGGGAAAAATTTGCACAGCACGTACAGATGGACATATACTTTCGATTGGCACCCTTAAAAATTTTTTTTATTATTAGACGATTTTCGAGAAAATCAACGATGGTTAACCCATGGTTTTTTTTGACTAAAAAACTTTTTGTTTCGAAATCGAAAAATATTTTTATATCATCGTTCTAGACATTGTTGCGAACCCGAAACTGCCTTTGGTTCGAAAATCATCCCTTATATAACGAAGGTACATGCAATTGTTGAAGAAGCCACATTCGTCTCTCCCTCTTAGTGGGAAGTGTTCATCCCTTAAACTGCCTGTTCATCCCTTAAACGTGGTTTGTTTGGGGAAAAATTTGCACAGCACGTACAGATGGACTTATACTTTCGATTGGCATACTTAAAAAAATTTTTTATTATTAGATGATTTTCGAGAAAATCAACGATGGTTAACCCATGGTTTTTTTTGACTAAAAAACTTTTTGATTCGAAATCGAAAAATATTTTTATATCATCGTTCTGACATTGTTGCGAACCCGAAACTGCCTTTGGTTCGAAAATCATCCCTTATATAACGAAGGTACATGCAATTGTTGAAGAAGCCACATTCGTCTCTCCCTCTTAGTGGGAAGTGTTCATCCCTTAAACTGCCTGTTCATCCCTTAAACGTGGTTTGTTTGGGGAAAAATTTGCACAGCACGTACAGATGGACTTATACTTTCGATTGGCACCCTTAAAAAAATTTTTTTCTATTTGACGATTTTCGAGAAAATCAACGATGGTTAACCCATGGTTTTTTTTGACTAAAAAACTTTTTGTTTCGAAATCGAAAAATATTTTTATATCATCGTTCTAGACATTGTTGCGAACCCGAAACTGCCTTTGGTTCGAAAATCATCCCTTATATAACGAAGGTACATGCAATTGTTGAAGAAGCCACATTCGTCTCTCCCTCTTAGTGGGAAGTGTTCATCCCTTAAACTGCCTGTTCATCCCTTAAACGTGGTTTGTTTGGGGAAAAATTTGCACAGCACGTACAGATGGACATATACTTTCGATTGGCACCCTTAAAAATTTTTTTTATTATTAGACGATTTTCGAGAAAATCAACGATGGTTAACCCATGGTTTTTTTTGACTAAAAAACTTTTTGTTTCGAAATCGAAAAATATTTTTATATCATCGTTCTAGACATTGTTGCGAACCCGAAACTGCCTTTGGTTCGAAAATCATCCCTTATATAACGAAGGTACATGCAATTGTTGAAGAAGCCACATTCGTCTCTCCCTCTTAGTGGGAAGTGTTCATCCCTTAAACTGCCTGTTCATCCCTTAAACGTGGTTTGTTTGGGGAAAAATTTGCACAGCACGTACAGATGGACATATACTTTCGATTGGCACCCTTAAAAATTTTTTTTATTATTAGACGATTTTCGAGAAAATCAACGATGGTTAACCCATGGTTTTTTTTGACTAAAAAACTTTTTGTTTCGAAATCGAAAAATATTTTTATATCATCGTTCTAGACATTGTTGCGAACCCGAAACTGCCTTTGGTTCGAAAATCATCCCTTATATAACGAAGGTACATGCAATTGTTGAAGAAGCCACATTCGTCTCTCCCTCTTAGTGGGAAGTGTTCATCCCTTAAACTGCCTGTTCATCCCTTAAACGTGGTTTGTTTGGGGAAAAATTTGCACAGCACGTACAGATGGACTTATACTTTCGATTGGCACCCTTAAAAAAATTTTTTTCTATTTGACGATTTTCGAGAAAATCAACGATGGTTAACCCATGGTTTTTTTTGACTAAAAAACTTTTTGTTTCGAAATCGAAAAATATTTTTATATCATCGTTCTAGACATTGTTGCGAACCCGAAACTGCCTTTGGTTCGAAAATCATCCCTTATATAACGAAGGTACATGCAATTGTTGAAGAAGCCACATTCGTCTCTCCCTCTTAGTGGGAAGTGTTCATCCCTTAAACTGCCTGTTCATCCCTTAAACGTGGTTTGTTTGGGGAAAAATTTGCACAGCACGTACAGATGGACTTATACTTTCGATTGGCATACTTAAAAAAATTTTTTATTATTAGATGATTTTCGAGAAAATCAACGATGGTTAACCCATGGTTTTTTTTGACTAAAAAACTTTTTGATTCGAAATCGAAAAATATTTTTATATCATCGTTCTGACATTGTTGCGAACCCGAAACTGCCTTTGGTTCGAAAATCATCCCTTATATAACGAAGGTACATGCAATTGTTGAAGAAGCCACATTCGTCTCTCCCTCTTAGTGGGAAGTGTTCATCCCTTAAACTGCCTGTTCATCCCTTAAACGTGGTTTGTTTGGGGAAAAATTTGCACAGCACGTACAGATGGACTTATACTTTCGATTGGCACCCTTAAAAAAAATTTTTTCTATTTGACGATTTTCGAGAAAATCAACGATGGTTAACCCATGGTTTTTTTTGACTAAAAAACTTTTTGTTTCGAAATCGAAAAATATTTTTATATCATCGTTCTAGACATTGTTGCGAACCCGAAACTGCCTTTGGTTCGAAAATCATCCCTTATATAACGAAGGTACATGCAATTGTTGAAGAAGCCACATTCGTCTCTCCCTCTTAGTGGGAAGTGTTCATCCCATAAACTGCCTGTTCATCCCTTAAACGTGGTTTGTTTGAGGAAAAATTTGCACAGCACGTACAGATGGACTTATACTTTCGATTGGCACCCTTAAAAAAATTTTTTTTTATTTGACGATTTTCGAGAAAATCGACGATGGTTAACCCATGGTTTTTTTTGACGAAAAATCTTTTTGTTTCGAAATCGAAAAATATTTTTATATCATCGTTCTAGACATTGTTGCGAACCCGAAACTGCCTTTGGTTCGAAAATCATCCCTTATATAACGATGGTACATGCAATTGTTGAAGAAGCCACATTCGTCTCTCCCTCTTAGTGGGAAGTGTTCATCCCTTAAACTGCCTGTTCATCCCTTAAACGAGGTTTGTTTGGGGAAAAATTTGCACAGCACGTACAGATGGACTTATACTTTCGATTGGTACCCTTAAAAAAAATTTTTTCTATTTGACGATTTTCGAGAAAATCAACGATGGTTAACCCATGGTTTTTTTTGACGAAAAAACTTTTTGTTTCGAAATCGAAAAATATTATAATATCATCGTTCTAGACATTGTTGCGAACCCGAAACTGCCTTTGGTTCGAAAATCATCCCTTATATAACGAAGGTACATGCGATTGTTGAAGAAGCCACATTCGTCTCTCCCTCTTAGTGGGAAGTGTTCATCCCTTAAACTGCCTGTTCATCCCTTAAACGTGGTTTGTTTGGGGAAAAACTTGCACAGCACGTACAGATGGACTTATACTTTCGATTGGCACCCTTAAAAAAATTTTTTTCTATTTGACGATTTTCGAGAAAATCAACGATGGTTAACCCATGGTTTTTTTTGACGAAAAAACTTTTTGTTTCGAATTCGAAAAATATTATCATATCATCGTTCTAGACATTGTTGCGAACCCGAAACTGCCTTTGGTTCGAAAATCATCCCTTATATAACGAAGGTACATGCGATTGTTGAAGAAGCCACATTCGTCTCTCCCTCTTAGTGGGAAGTGTTCATCCCTTAAACTGCCTGTTCATCCCTTAAACGTGGTTTGTTTGGGGAGAAATTTGCACAGCACGTACAGATGGACTTATACTTTCGATTGGCACCCTTAAAAAATTTTTTTTCTATTTGACGATTTTCGAGAAAATCAACGATGGTTAACCCATGGTTTTTTTTGACGAAAAATCTTTTTGTTTCGAAATCGAAAAATATTTTTATATCATCGTTCTAGACATTGTTGCGAACCCGAAACTGCCTTTGGTTCGAAAATCATCCCTTATATAACGAAGGTACATGCAATTGTTGAAGAAGCCACATTCGTCTCTCCCTCTTAGTGGGAAGTGTTCATCCCTTAAACTGCCTGTTCATCCCTTAAACGTGGTTTGTTTGGGGAAAAATTTGCACAGCACGTACAGATGGACTTATACTTTCGATTGGCATACTTAAAAAAATTTTTTATTATTAGATGATTTTCGAGAAAATCAACGATGGTTAACCCATGGTTTTTTTTGACTAAAAAACTTTTTGATTCGAAATCGAAAAATATTTTTATATCATCGTTCTGACATTGTTGCGAACCCGAAACTGCCTTTGGTTCGAAAATCATCCCTTATATAACGAAGGTACATGCAATTGTTGAAGAAGCCACATTCGTCTCTCCCTCTTAGTGGGAAGTGTTCATCCCTTAAACTGCCTGTTCATCCCTTAAACGTGGTTTGTTTGGGGAAAAATTTGCACAGCACGTACAGATGGACTTATACTTTCGATTGGCACCCTTAAAAAAATTTTTTTCTATTTGACGATTTTCGAGAAAATCAACGATGGTTAACCCATGGTTTTTTTTGACTAAAAAACTTTTTGTTTCGAAATCGAAAAATATTTTTATATCATCGTTCTAGACATTGTTGCGAACCCGAAACTGCCTTTGGTTCGAAAATCATCCCTTATATAACGAAGGTACATGCAATTGTTGAAGAAGCCACATTCGTCTCTCCCTCTTAGTGGGAAGTGTTCATCCCATAAACTGCCTGTTCATCCCTTAAACGTGGTTTGTTTGAGGAAAAATTTGCACAGCACGTACAGATGGACTTATACTTTCGATTGGCACCCTTAAAAAAATTTTTTTTTATTTGACGATTTTCGAGAAAATCGACGATGGTTAACCCATGGTTTTTTTTGACGAAAAATCTTTTTGTTTCGAAATCGAAAAATATTTTTATATCATCGTTCTAGACATTGTTGCGAACCCGAAACTGCCTTTGGTTCGAAAATCATCCCTTATATAACGATGGTACATGCAATTGTTGAAGAAGCCACATTCGTCTCTCCCTCTTAGTGGGAAGTGTTCATCCCTTAAACTGCCTGTTCATCCCTTAAACGAGGTTTGTTTGGGGAAAAATTTGCACAGCACGTACAGATGGACTTATACTTTCGATTGGTACCCTTAAAAAAAATTTTTTCTATTTGACGATTTTCGAGAAAATCAACGATGGTTAACCCATGGTTTTTTTTGACGAAAAAACTTTTTGTTTCGAAATCGAAAAATATTATAATATCATCGTTCTAGACATTGTTGCGAACCCGAAACTGCCTTTGGTTCGAAAATCATCCCTTATATAACGAAGGTACATGCGATTGTTGAAGAAGCCACATTCGTCTCTCCCTCTTAGTGGGAAGTGTTCATCCCTTAAACTGCCTGTTCATCCCTTAAACGTGGTTTGTTTGGGGAAAAACTTGCACAGCACGTACAGATGGACTTATACTTTCGATTGGCACCCTTAAAAAAATTTTTTTCTATTTGACGATTTTCGAGAAAATCAACGATGGTTAACCCATGGTTTTTTTTGACGAAAAAACTTTTTGTTTCGAAATCGAAAAATATTATCATATCATCGTTCTAGACATTGTTGCGAACCCGAAACTGCCTTTGGTTCGAAAATCATCCCTTATATAACGAAGGTACATGCGATTGTTGAAGAAGCCACATTCGTCTCTCCCTCTTAGTGGGAAGTGTTCATCCCTTAAACTGCCTGTTCATCCCTTAAACGTGGTTTGTTTGAGGAAAAATTTGCACAGCACGTACAGATGGACTTATACTTTCGATTGGCACCCTTAAAAAAATTTTTTTTTATTTGACGATTTTCGAGAAAATCGACGATGGTTAACCCATGGTTTTTTTTGACGAAAAATCTTTTTGTTTCGAAATCGAAAAATATTTTTATATCATCGTTCTAGACATTGTTGCGAACCCGAAACTGCCTTTGGTTCGAAAATCATCCCTTATATAACGATGGTACATGCAATTGTTGAAGAAGCCACATTCGTCTCTCCCTCTTAGTGGGAAGTGTTCATCCCTTAAACTGCCTGTTCATCCCTTAAACGAGGTTTGTTTGGGGAAAAATTTGCACAGCACGTACAGATGGACTTATACTTTCGATTGGTACCCTTAAAAAAAATTTTTTCTATTTGACGATTTTCGAGAAAATCAACGATGGTTAACCCATGGTTTTTTTTGACGAAAAAACTTTTTGTTTCGAAATCGAAAAATATTATAATATCATCGTTCTAGACATTGTTGCGAACCCGAAACTGCCTTTGGTTCGAAAATCATCCCTTATATAACGAAGGTACATGCGATTGTTGAAGAAGCCACATTCGTCTCTCCCTCTTAGTGGGAAGTGTTCATCCCTTAAACTGCCTGTTCATCCCTTAAACGTGGTTTGTTTGGGGAAAAACTTGCACAGCACGTACAGATGGACTTATACTTTCGATTGGCACCCTTAAAAAAATTTTTTTCTATTTGACGATTTTCGAGAAAATCAACGATGGTTAACCCATGGTTTTTTTTGACGAAAAAACTTTTTGTTTCGAAATCGAAAAATATTATCATATCATCGTTCTAGACATTGTTGCGAACCCGAAACTGCCTTTGGTTCGAAAATCATCCCTTATATAACGAAGGTACATGCGATTGTTGAAGAAGCCACATTCGTCTCTCCCTCTTAGTGGGAAGTGTTCATCCCTTAAACTGCCTGTTCATCCCTTAAACGTGGTTTGTTTGGGGAAAAATTTGCACAGCACGTACAGATGGACTTATACTTTCGATTGGCACCCTTAAAAAATTTTTTTTCTATTTGACGATTTTCGAGAAAATCAACGATGGTTAACCCATGGTTTTTTTTGACGAAAAATCTTTTTGTTTCGAAATCGAAAAATATTTTTATATCATCGTTCTAGACATTGTTGCGAACCCGAAACTGCCTTTGGTTCGAAAATCATCCCTTATATAACGAAGGTATATGCAATTGTTGAAGAAGCCACATTCGTCTCTCCCTCTTAGTGGGAAGTGTTCATCCCTTAAACTGCCTGTTCATCCCTTAAACGAGGTTTGTTTGGGGAAAAATTTGCACAGCACGTACAGATGGACTTATACTTTCGATTGGTACCCTTAAAAAATTTTTTTTCTATTTGACGATTTTCGAGAAAATCAACGATTGTTAACCCATGGTTTTTTTTGACGAAAAAACTTTTTGTTTCGAAATCGAAAAATATTATAATATCATCGTTCTAGACATTGTTGCGAACCCGAAACTGCCTTTGGTTCGAAAATCATTCCTTATATAACGAAGGTACATGCGATTGTTGAAGAAGCCACATTCGTCTCTCCCTCTTAGTGGGAAGTGTTCATCCCTTAAACTGCCTGTTCATCCCTTAAACGTGGTTTGTTTGGGGAAAAATTTGCACAGCACGTACAGATGGACATATACTTTCGATTGGCACCCTTAAAAAAATTTTTTATTATTAGATGATTTTCGAGAAAATCAACGATGGTTAACCCATGGTTTTTTTTGACAAAAAAACTTTTTGTTTCGAAATCGAAAAATATTTTTATATCATCGTTCTGACATTGTTGCGAACCCGAAACTGCCTTTGGTTCGAAAATCATCCCTTATATAACGAAGGTACATGCAATTGTTGAAGAAGCCACATTCGTCTCTCCCTCTTAGTGGGAAGTGTTCATCCCTTAAACTGCCTGTTCATCCCTTAAACGTGGTTTGTTTCGGGAAAAATTTGCACAGCACGTACAGATGGACTTATACTTTCGATTGGCACCCTTAAAAAATTTTTTTTCTATTTGACGATTTTCGAGAAAATCAACGATGGTTAACCCATGGTTTTTTTTGACGAAAAATCTTTTTGTTTCGAAATCGAAAAATATTTTTATATCATCGTTCTAGACATTGTTGCGAACCCGAAACTGCCTTTGGTTCGAAAATCATCCCTTATATAACGAAGGTACATGCAATTGTTGAAGAAGCCACATTCGTCTCTCCCTCTTAGTGGGAAGTGTTCATCCCTTAAACTGCCTGTTCATCCCTTAAACGTGGTTTGTTTGAGGAAAAATTTGCACAGCACGTACAGATGGACTTATACTTTCGATTGGCACCCTTAAAAAAATTTTTTTTTATTTGACGATTTTCGAGAAAATCGACGATGGTTAACCCATGGTTTTTTTTGACGAAAAATCTTTTTGTTTCGAAATCGAAAAATATTTTTATATCATCGTTCTAGACATTGTTGCGAACCCGAAACTGCCTTTGGTTCTGAAATCATCCCTTATATAACGAAGGTACATGCAATTGTTGAAGAAGCCACATTCGTCTCTCCCTCTTAGTGGGAAGTGTTCATCCCTTAAACTGCCTGTTCATCCCTTAAACGTGGTTTGTTTGAGGAAAAATTTGCACAGCTCGTACAGATGGACTTATACTTTCGATTGGCACCCTTAAAAAAATTTTTTTTTATTTGACGATTTTCGAGAAAATCGACGATGGTTAACCCATGGTTTTTTTTGACGAAAAATCTTTTTGTTTCGAAATCGAAAAATATTTTTATATCATCGTTCTAGACATTGTTGCGAACCCGAAACTGCCTTTGGTTCGAAAATCATCCCTTATATAACGAAGGTACATGCAATTGTTGAAGAAGCCACATTCGTCTCTCCCTCTTAGTGGGAAGTGTTCATCCCTTAAACTGCCTGTTCATCCCTTAAACGTGGTTTGTTTGGGGAAAAATTTGCACAGCACGTACAGATGGACATATACTTTCGATTGGCACCCTTAAAAAAATTTTTTATTATTAGATGATTTTCGAGAAAATCAACGATGGTTAACCCATGGTTTTTTTTGACAAAAAAACTTTTTGTTTCGAAATTGAAAAATATTTTTATATCATCGTTCTGACATTGTTGCGAACCCGAAACTGCCTTTGGTTCGAAAATCATCCCTTATATAACGAAGGTACATGCAATTGTTGAAGAAGCCACATTCGTCTCTCCCTCTTAGTGGGAAGTGTTCATCCCTTAAACTGCCTGTTCATCCCTTAAACGTGGTTTGTTTGGGGAAAAATTTGCACAGCACGTACAGATGGACATATACTTTCGATTGGCACCCTTAAAAATTTTTTTTATTATTAGACGATTTTCGAGAAAATCAACGATGGTTAACCCATGGTTTTTTTTGACTAAAAAACTTTTTGTTTCGAAATCGAAAAATATTTTTATATCATTGTTCTAGACATTGTTGCGAACCCGAAACTGCCTTTGGTTCGAAAATCATCCCTTATATAACGAAGGTACATGCAATTGTTGAAGAAGCCACATTCGTCTCTCCCTCTTAGTGGGAAGTGTTCATCCCTTAAACTGCCTGTTCATCCCTTAAACGTGGTTTGTTTGGGGAAAAATTTGCACAGCACGTACAGATGGACTTATACTTTCGATTGGCACCCTTAAAAAATTTTTTTTCTATTTGACGATTTTCGAGAAAATCAACGATGGTTAACCCATGGTTTTTTTTGACGAAAAAACTTTTTGTTTCGAAATCGAAAAATATTATTATATCATCGTTCTAGGCATTGTTGCGAACCCGAAACTGCCTTTGGTTCGAAAATCATCCCTTATATAACGAAGGTACATGCAATTGTTGAAGAAGCCACATTCGTCTCTCCCTCTTAGTGGGAAGTGTTCATCCCTTAAACTGCCTGTTCATCCCTTAAACGTGGTTTGTTTGGGGAAAAATTTGCACAGCACGTACAGATGGACTTATACTTTCGATTGGCACCCTTAAAAAATTTTTTTTCTATTTGACGATTTTCGAGAAAATCAACGATGGTTAACCCATGGTTTTTTTTGACGAAAAAACTTTTTGTTTCGAAATCGAAAAATATTATTATATCATCGTTCTAGGCATTGTTGCGAACCCGAAACTGCCTTTGGTTCGAAAATCATCCCTTATATAACGAAGGTACATGCAATTGTTGAAGAAGCCACATTCGTCTCTCCCTCTTAGTGGGAAGTGTTCATCCCTTAAACTGCCTGTTCATCCCTTAAACGTGGTTTGTTTGGGGAAAAATTTGCACAGCACGTACAGATAGACATATACTTTCGATTGGTACCCTTAAAAAATTTTTTTTTTATTTGACGATTTTCGAGAAAATCAACGATGGTTAACCCATGGTTTTTTTTGACGAAAAAACTTTTTGTTTCGAAATCGAAAAATATTATAATATCATCGTTCTAGACATTGTTGCGAACCCGAAACTGCCTTTGGTTCGAAAATCATCCCTTATATAACGAAGGTACATGCGATTGTTGAAGAAGCCACATTCGTCTCTCCCTCTTAGTGGGAAGTGTTCATCCCTTAAACTGCCTGTTCATCCCTTAAACGAGGTTTGTTTGGGGAAAAATTTGCACAGCACGTACAGATGGACTTATACTTTCGATTGGTACCCTTAAAAAATTTTTTTTCTATTTGACGATTTTCGAGAAAATCAACGATGGTTAACCCATGGTTTTTTTTGACGAAAAAACTTTTTGTTTCGAAATCGAAAAATATTATAATATCATCGTTCTAGACATTGTTGCGAACCCGAAACTGCCTTTGGTTCGAAAATCATCCCTTATATAACGAAGGTACATGCAATTGTTGAAGAAGCCACATTCGTCTCTCCCTCTTAGTGGGAAGTGTTCATCCCTTAAACTGCCTGTTCATCCCTTAAACGTGGTTTGTTTGGGGAAAAATTTGCACAGCACGTACAGATGGACATATACTTTCGATTGGCACCCTTAAAAAAATTTTTGCTATTTGACGATTTTCGAGAAAATCAACGATGGTTAACCCATGGTTTTTTTTGACGAAAAAACTTTTTGTTTCGAAATCGAAAAATATTATAATATCATCGTTCTAGACATTGTTGCGAACCCGAAACTGCCTTTGGTTCGAAAATCATCCCTTATATAACGAAGGTACATGCGATTGTTGAAGAAGCCACATTCGTCTCTCCCACTTAGTGGGAAGTGTTCATCCCTTAAACTGCCTGTTCATCCCTTAAACGTGGTTTGTTTGGGGAAAAATTTGCACAGCACGTACAGATGGACTTATACTTTCGATTGGCACCCTTAAAAAAATTTTTTTCTATTTGACGATTTTCGAGAAAATCAACGATGGTTAACCCATGGTTTTTTTTGACGAAAAAACTTTTTGTTTCGAAATCGAAAAATATTATAATATCATCGTTCTAGACATTGTTGCGAACCCGAAACTGCCTTTGGTTCGAAAATCATCCCTTATATAACGAATGTACATGCGATTGTTGAAGAAGCCACATTCGTCTCTCCCACTTAGTGGGAAGTGTTCATCCCTTAAACTGCCTGTTCATCCCTTAAACGTGGTTTGTTTGGGGAAAAATTTGCACAGCACGTACAGATGGACTTATACTTTCGATTGGCACCCTTAAAAAAATTTTTTTCTATTTGACGATTTTCGAGAAAATCAACGATGGTTAACCCATGGTTTTTTTTGACTAAAAAACTTTTTGTTTCGAAATCGAAAAATATTTTTATATCATCGTTCTAGACATTGTTGCGAACCCGAAACTGCCTTTGGTTCGAAAATCATCCCTTATATAACGAAGGTACATGCAATTGTTGAAGAAGCCACATTCGTCTCTCCCTCTTAGTGGGAAGTGTTCATCCCTTAAACTGCCTGTTCATCCCTTAAACGTGGTTTGTTTGGGGAAAAATTTGCACAGCACGTACAGATGGACTTATACTTTCGATTGGCACCCTTAAAAAAATTTTTTTCTATTTGACGATTTTCGAGAAAATCAACGATGGTTAACCCATGGTTTTTTTTGACGAAAAAACTTTTTGTTTCGAAATCGAAAAATATTATAATATCATCGTTCTAGACATTGTTGCGAACCCGAAACTGCCTTTGGTTCGAAAATCATCCCTTATATAACGAAGGTACATGCGATTGTTGAAGAAGCCACATTCGTCTCTCCCTCTCAGTGGGAAGTGTTCATCCCTTAAACTGCCTGTTCATCCCTTAAACGTGGTTTGTTTGGGGAAAAATTTGCACAGCACGTACAGATGGACATATACTTTCGATTGGCACCCTTAAAAATTTTTTTTATTATTAGACGATTTTCGAGAAAATCAACGATGGTTAACCCATGTTTTTTTTTGACTAAAAAACTTTTTGTTTCGAAATCGAAAAATATTTTTATATCATCGTTCTAGACATTGTTGCGAACCCGAAACTGCCTTTGGTTCGAAAATCATCCATTATATAACGAAGGTACATGCGATTGTTGAAGAAGCCACATTCGTCTCTCCCTCTTAGTGGGAAGTGTTCATCCCTTAAACTGCCTGTTCATCCCTTAAACGTGGTTTGTTTGGGGAAAAATTTGCACAGCACGTACAGATGGACTTATACTTTCGATTGGCACCCTTAAAAAAATTTTTTTCTATTTGACGATTTTCGAGAAAATCAACGATGGTTAACCCATGGTTTTTTTTGACTAAAAAACTTTTTGTTTCGAAATCGAAAAATATTTTTATATCATCGTTCTAGACATTGTTGCGAACCCGAAACTGCCTTTGGTTCGAAAATCATCCCTTATATAACGAAGGTACATGCGATTGTTGAAGAAGCCACATTCGTCTCTCCCTCTTAGTGGGAAGTGTTCATCCCTTAAACTGCCTGTTCATCCCTTAAACGTGGTTTGTTTGGGGAAAAATTTGCACAGCACGTACAGATGGACTTATACTTTCGATTGGCACCCTTAAAAAAATTTTTTTCTATTTGACGATTTTCGAGAAAATCAACGATGGTTAACCCATGGTTTTTTTTGACTAAAAAACTTTTTGTTTCGAAATCGAAAAATATTTTTATATCATCGTTCTAGACATTGTTGCGAACCCGAAACTGCCTTTGGTTCGAAAATCATCCCTTATATAACGAAGGTACATGCAATTGTTGAAGAAGCCACATTCGTCTCTCCCTCTTAGTGGGAAGTGTTCATCCCTTAAACTGCCTGTTCATCCCTTAAACGTGGTTTGTTTGGGGAAAAATTTGCACAGCACGTACAGATGGACATATACTTTCGAATGGCACCCTTAAAAAATTTTTTTATTATTAGACGATTTTCGAGAAAATCAACGATGGTTAACCCATGGTTTTATTTGACTAAAAAACTTTTTGTTTCGAAATCGAAAAAAATTTTTATATCATCGTTCTAGACATTGTTGCGAACCCGAAACTGCCTTTGGTTCGAAAATCATCCCTTATATAACGAAGGTACATGCAATTGTTGAAGAAGCCACATTCGTCTCTCCCTCTTAGTGGGAAGTGTTCATCCCTTAAACTGCCTGTTCATCCCTTAAACGTGGTTTGTTTGGGGAAAAATTTGCACAGCACGTACAGATGGACTTATACTTTCGATTGGCACCCTTAAAAAAATTTTTTTCTATTAGACGATTTTCGAGAAAATCAACGATGGTTAACCCATGGTTTTTTTTGACTAAAAAACTTTTTGTTTCGAAATCGAAAAATATTTTTATATCATCGTTCTAGACATTGTTGCGAACCCGAAACTGCCTTTGGTTCGAAAATCATCCCTTATATAACGAAGGTACATGCAATTGTTGAAGAAGCCACATTCGTCTCTCCCTCTTAGTGGGAAGTGTTCATCCCTTAAACTGCCTGTTCATCCCTTAAACGTGGTTTGTTTGGGGAAAAATTTGCACAGCACGTACAGATGGACATATACTTTCGAATGGCACCCTTAAAAAATTTTTTTATTATTAGACGATTTTCGAGAAAATCAACGATGGTTAACCCATGGTTTTATTTGACTAAAAAACTTTTTGTTTCGAAATCGAAAAATATTTTTATATCATCGTTCTAGACATTGTTGCGAACCCGAAACTGCCTTTGGTTCGAAAATCATCCCTTATATAACGAAGGTACATGCAATTGTTGAAGAAGCCACATTCGTCTCTCCCTCTTAGTGGGAAGTGTTCATCCCTTAAACTGCCTGTTCATCCCTTAAACGTGGTTTGTTTGGGGAAAAATTTGCACAGCACGTACAGATGGACATATACTTTCGAATGGCACCCTTAAAAAATTTTTTTATTATTAGACGATTTTCGAGAAAATCAACGATGGTTAACCCATGGTTTTATTTGACTAAAAAACTTTTTGTTTCGAAATCGAAAAATATTTTTATATCATCGTTCTAGACATTGTTGCGAACCCGAAACTGCCTTTGGTTCGAAAATCATCCCTTATATAACGAAGGTACATGCGATTGTTGAAGAAGCCACATTCGTCTCTCCCTCTTAGTGGGAAGTGTTCATCCCTTAAACTGCCTGTTCATCCCTTAAACGTGGTTTGTTTGGGGAAAAATTTGCACAGCACGTACAGATGGACTTATACTTTCGATTGGCACCCTTAAAAAAATTTTTTTCTATTTGACGATTTTCGAGAAAATCAACGATGGTTAACCCATGGTTTTTTTTGACTAAAAAACTTTTTGTTTCGAAATCGAAAAATATTTTTATATCATCGTTCTAGACATTGTTGCGAACCCGAAACTGCCTTAGGTTCGAAAATCATCCCTTATATAACGAAGGTACATGCAATTGTTGAAGAAGCCACATTCGTCTCTCCCTCTTAGTGGGAAGTGTTCATCCCTTAAACTGCCTGTTCATCCCTTAAACGTGGTTTGTTTGGGGAAAAATTTGCACAGCACGTACAGATATCTTATACTTTCGATTGGCACCCTTAAAAAAATTTTTTTCTATTTGACGTTTTTGGAGAAAATCAACGATGGTTAACCCATGGTTTTTTTTGACTAAAAAACTTTTTGTTTCGAAATCGAAAAATATTATCATATCATCGTTCAAGACATTGTTGCGAACCCGAAACTGCCTTTGGTTCGAAAATCATCCCTTATATAACGAAGGTACATGCAATTGTTGAAGAAGCCACATTCGTCTCTCCCTCTTAGGGGAAGTGTTCATCCCTTAAACTGCCTGTTCATCCCTTAAACGTGGTTTGTTTGAGGAAAAATTTGCACAGCACGTACAGATGGACATATACTTTCGAATGGCACCCTTAAAAAATTTTTTAATTATTAGACGATTTTCGAGAAAATCAACGATGGTTAACCCATGGTTTTTTTTGACTAAAAAACTTTTTGTTTCGAAATCGAAAAATATTTTTATATCATCGTTCTAGACATTGTTGCGAACCCGAAACTGCCTTTGGTTCGAAAATCGTCCCTTATATAGCGAAGGTACATGCAATTGTTGAAGAAGTCACATTCGTCTCTCCCTCTTAGTGGGAAGTGTTCATCCCTTAAATTGCCTGTTCATCCCTTAAACGTGGTTTGTTTGGGGAAAAATTTGCACAGCACGTACAGATGGACATATACTTTCGAATGGCACCCTTAAAAAATTTTTTAATTATTAGACGATTTTCGAGAAAATCAACGATGGTTAACCCATGGTTTTATTTGACTAAAAAACTTTTTGTTTCGAAATCGAAAAATATTTTTATATCATCGTTCTAGACATTGTTGCGAACCCGAAACTGCCTTTGGTTCGAAAATCATCCCTTATATAACGAAGGTACATGCAATTGTTGAAGAAGCCACATTCGTCTCTCCCTCTTAGTGGGAAGTGTTCATCCCTTAAACTGCCTGTTCATCCCTTAAACGGGGTTTGTTTGGGGAAAAATTTGCACAGCACGTACAGATGGACATATACTTTCGATTGGCACCCTTAAAAATTTTTTTTATTATTAGACGATTTTCGAGAAAATCAACGATGGTTAACCCATGGTTTTTTTTGACTAAAAAACTTTTTGTTTCGAAATCGAAAAATATTTTTATATCATTGTTCTAGACATTGTTGCGAACCCGAAACTGCCTTTGGTTCGAAAATCATCCCTTATATAACGAAGGTACATGCAATTGTTGAAGAAGCCACATTCGTCTCTCCCTCTTAGTGTGAAGTGTTCATCCCTTAAACTGCCTGTTCATCCCTTAAACGTGGATTGTTTGGGGAAAAATTTGCATAGCACGTACAGATGGACTTATACTTTCGATTGGCACCCTTAAAAAAATTTTTTTCTATTAGACGATTTTCGAGAAAATCATCGATGGTTAACCCATGGTTTTTTTTGACTAAAAAACTTTTTGTTTCGAAATCGAAAAATATTATCATATCATCGTTCAAGACATTGTTGCGAACCCGAAACTGCCTTTGGTTCGAAAATCATCCCTTATATAACGAAGGTACATGCAATTGTTGAAGAACCCACATTCGTCTCTCCCTCTTAGTGGGAAGTGTTCATCCCTTAAACTGCCTGTTCATCCCTTAAACGTGGATTGTTTGGGGAAAAATTTGCACAGCACGTACAGATGGACATATACTTTCGATTGGCACCCTTAAAAATTTTTTTTATTATTAGACGATTTTCGAGAAAATCAACGATGGTTAACCCATGGTTTTTTTTGACTAAAAAACTTTTTGTTTCGAAATCGAAAAATATTATCATATCATCGTTCAAGACATTGTTGCGAACCCGAAACTGCCTTTGGTTCGAAAATCATCCCTTATATAACGAAGGTACATGCAATTGTTGAAGAAGCCACATTCGTCTCTCCCTCTTAGTGTGAAGTGTTCATCCCTTAAACTGCCTGTTCATCCCTTAAACGTGGATTGTTTGGGGAAAAATTTGCACAGCACGTACATATGGACTTATACTTTCGATTGGCACCCTTAAAAAAATTTTTTTCTATTAGACGATTTTCGAGAAAATCATCGATGGTTAACCCATGGTTTTTTTTGACTAAAAAACTTTTTGTTTCGAAATCGAAAAATATTATCATATCATCGTTCAAGACATTGTTGCGAACCCGAAACTGCCTTTGGTTCGAAAATCATCCCTTATATAACGAAGGTACATGCAATTGTTGAAGAAGCCACATTCGTCTCTCCCTCTTAGTGGGAAGTGTTCATCCCTTAAACTGCCTGTTCATCCCTTAAACGTGGTTTGTTTGGGGAAAAATTTGCACAGCACGTACAGATGGACATATACTTTCGAATGGCACCCTTAAAAAATTTTTTTATTATTAGACGATTTTCGAGAAAATCAACGATGGTTAACCCATGGTTTTTTTTGACTAAAAAACTTTTTGTTTCGAAATCGAAAAATATTTTTATATCATCGTTCTAGACATTGTTGCGAACCCGAAACTGCCTTTGGTTCGAAAATCATCCCTTATATAACGAAGGTACATGCAATTGTTGAAGAAGTCACATTCGTCTCTCCCTCTTAGTGGGAAGTGTTCATCCCTTAAACTGCCTGTTCATCCCTTAAACGTGGTTTGTTTGGGGAAAAATTTGCACAGCACGTACAGATGGACATATACTTTCGATTGGCACCCTTAAAAATTTTTTTTATTATTAGACGATTTTCGAGAAAATCAACGATGGTTAACCCATGGTTTTTTTTGACTAAAAAACTTTTTGTTTCGAAATCGAAAAATATTTTTATATCATCGTTCTAGACATTGTTGCGAACCCGAAACTGCCTTTGGTTCGAAAATCATCCCTTATATAACGAAGGTACATGCAATTGTTGAAGAAGCCACATTCGTCTCTCCCTCTTAGTGGGAAGTGTTCATCCCTTAAACTGCCTGTTCATCCCTTAAACGTGGTTTGTTTGGGGAAAAATTTGCACAGCACGTACAGATGGACATATACTTTCGAATGGCACCCTTAAAAATTTTTTTTATTATTAGACGATTTTCGAGAAAATCAACGATGGTTAACCCATGGTTTTTTTTGACTAAAAAACTTTTTGTATCGAAATCGAAAAATATTATTATATCATCGTTCTAGACATTGTTGCGAACCCGAAACTGCCTTTGGTTCGAAAATCATCCCTTATATAACGAAGGTACATGCAATTGTTGAAGAAGCCACTTTCGTCTCTCCCTCTTAGTGGGAAGTGTTCATCCCTTAAACTGCCTGTTCATCCCTTAAACGTGGTTAGTTTGGGGAAAAATTTGCACAGCACGTACAGATGGACTTATACTTTCGATTGGCACCCTTAAAAAATTTTTTTTCTATTTGACGATTTTCGAGAAAATCAACGATGGTTAACCCATGGTTTTTTTTGACGAAAAAACTTTTTGTTTCGAAATCGAAAAATATTATTATATCATCGTTCTAGACATTGTTGCGAACCCGAAACTGCCTTTGGTTCGAAAATCATCCCTTATATAACGAAGGTACATGCAATTGTTGAAGAAGCCACATTCGTCTCTCCCTCTTTGTGGGAAGTGTTCATCCCTTAAACTGCCTGTTCATCCCTTAAACGTGGTTTGTTTGGGGAAAAATTTGCACAGCACGTACAGATGGACATATACTTTCGAATGGCACCCTTAAAAAATTTTTTTATTATTAGACGATTTTCGCGAAAATCAACGATGTTAACCCATGGTTTTTTTTGACTAAAAAACTTTTTGTTTCGAAATCGAAAAATATTTTTATATCATCGTTCTAGACATTGTTGCGAACCCGAAACTGCCTTTGGTTCGAAAATCATCCCTTATATAACGAAGGTACATGCAATTGTTGAAGAAGCCACATTCGTCTCTCCCTCTTAGTGGGAAGTGTTCATCCCTTAAACTGCCTGTTCATCCCTTAAACGTGGTTTGTTTGGGGAAAAATTTGCACAGCACGTACAGATGGACATATACTTTCGAATGGCACCCTTAAAAATTTTTTTTATTATTAGACGATTTTCGAGAAAATCAACGATGGTTAACCCATGGTTTTTTTTGACTAAAAAACTTTTTGTTTCGAAATCGAAAAATATTTTTATATCATCGTTCTAGACATTGTTGCGAACCCGAAACTGCCTTTGGTTCGAAAATCATCCCTTATATAACGAAGGTACATGCAATTGTTGAAGAAGTCACATTCGTCTCTCCCTCTTAGTGGGAAGTGTTCATCCCTTAAACTGCCTGTTCATCCCTTAAACGTGGTTTGTTTGGGGAAAAATTTGCACAGCACGTACAGATGGACATATACTTTCGATTGGCACCCTTAAAAAATTTTTTTTCTATTTGACGATTTTCGAGAAAATCAACGATGGTTAACCCATGGTTTTTTTTGACTAAAAAACTTTTTGTTTCGAAATCGAAAAATATTATTATATCATCGTTCTAGACATTGTTGCGAATCCGAAACTGCCTTTGGTTCGAAAATCATCCCTTATATAACGAAGGTACATGCAATTGTTGAAGAAGCCACATTCGTCTCTCCCTCTTTGTGGGAAGTGTTCATCCCTTAAACTGCCTGTTCATCCCTTAAACGTGGTTTGTTTGGGGAAAAATTTGCACAGCACGTACAGATGGACATATACTTTCGAATGGCACCCTTAAAAAATTTTTTTATTATTAGACGATTTTCGCGAAAATCAACGATGTTAACCCATGGTTTTTTTTGACTAAAAAACTTTTTGTTTCGAAATCGAAAAATATTTTTATATCATCGTTCTAGACATTGTTGCGAACCCGAAACTGCCTTTGGTTCGAAAATCATCCCTTATATAACGAAGGTACATGCAATTGTTGAAGAAGCCACATTCGTCTCTCCCTCTTAGTGGGAAGTGTTCATCCCTTAAACTGCCTGTTCATCCCTTAAACGTGGTTTGTTTGGGGAAAAATTTGCACAGCACGTACAGATGGACTTATACTTTCGATTGGCACCCTTAAAAAATTTTTTTTCTATTTGACGATTTTCGAGAAAATCAACGATGGTTAACCCATGGTTTTTTTTGACTAAAAAACTTTTTGTTTCGAAATCGAAAAATATTATTATATCATCGTTCTAGACATTGTTGCGAACCCGAAACTGCCTTTGGTTCGAAAATCATCCCTTATATAACGAAGGTACATGCAATTGTTGAAGAAGCCACATTCGTCTCTCCCTCTTTGTGGGAAGTGTTCATCCCTTAAACTGCCTGTTCATCCCTTAAACGTGGTTTGTTTGGGGAAAAATTTGCACAGCACGTACAGATGGACATATACTTTCGAATGGCACCCTTAAAAAATTTTTTTATTATTAGACGATTTTCGCGAAAATCAACGATGTTAACCCATGGTTTTTTTTGACTAAAAAACTTTTTGTTTCGAAATCGAAAAATATTATTATATCATCGTTCTAGACATTGTTGCGAACCCGAAACTGCCTTTGGTTCGAAAATCATCCCTTATATAACGAAGGTACATGCAATTGTTGAAGAAGCCACATTCGTCTCTCCCTCTTTGTGGGAAGTGTTCATCCCTTAAACTGCCTGTTCATCCCTTAAACGTGGTTTGTTTGGGGAAAAATTTGCACAGCACGTACAGATGGACATATACTTTCGAATGGCACCCTTAAAAAATTTTTTTATTATTAGACGATTTTCGCGAAAATCAACGATGTTAACCCATGGTTTTTTTTGACTAAAAAACTTTTTGTTTCGAAATCGAAAAATATTTTTATATCATCGTTCTAGACATTGTTGCGAACCCGAAACTGCCTTTGGTTCGAAAATCATCCCTTATATAACGAAGGTACATGCAATTGTTGAAGAAGCCACATTCGTCTCTCCCTCTTAGTGGGAAGTGTTCATCCCTTAAACGTGGTTTGTTTGGGGAAAAATTTGCACAGCACGTACAGATGGACATATACTTTCGAATGGCACCCTTAAAAATTTTTTTTATTATTAGACGATTTTCGAGAAAATCAACGATGGTTAACCCATGGTTTTTTTTGACTAAAAAACTTTTTGTTTCGAAATCGAAAAATATTTTTATATCATCGTTCTAGACATTGTTGCGAACCCGAAACTGCCTTTGGTTCGAAAATCATCCCTTATATAACGAAGGTACATGCAATTGTTGAAGAAGTCACATTCGTCTCTCCCTCTTAGTGGGAAGTGTTCATCCCTTAAACTGCCTGTTCATCCCTTAAACGTGGTTTGTTTGGGGAAAAATTTGCACAGCACGTACAGATGGACATATACTTTCGATTGGCACCCTTAAAAAATTTTTTTTCTATTTGACGATTTTCGAGAAAATCAACGATGGTTAACCCATGGTTTTTTTTGACTAAAAAACTTTTTGTTTCGAAATCGAAAAATATTATTATATCATCGTTCTAGACATTGTTGCGAACCCGAAACTGCCTTTGGTTCGAAAATCATCCCTTATATAACGAAGGTACATGCAATTGTTGAAGAAGCCACATTCGTCTCTCCCTCTTTGTGGGAAGTGTTCATCCCTTAAACTGCCTGTTCATCCCTTAAACGTGGTTTGTTTGGGGAAAAATTTGCACAGCACGTACAGATGGACATATACTTTCGAATGGCACCCTTAAAAAATTTTTTTATTATTAGACGATTTTCGCGAAAATCAACGATGTTAACCCATGGTTTTTTTTGACTAAAAAACTTTTTGTTTCGAAATCGAAAAATATTTTTATATCATCGTTCTAGACATTGTTGCGAACCCGAAACTGCCTTTGGTTCGAAAATCATCCCTTATATAACGAAGGTACATGCAATTGTTGAAGAAGCCACTTTCGTCTCTCCCTCTTAGTGGGAAGTGTTCATCCCTTAAACTGCCTGTTCATCCCTTAAACGTGGTTAGTTTGGGGAAAAATTTGCACAGCACGTACAGATGGACTTATACTTTCGATTGGCACCCTTAAAAAATTTTTTTTCTATTTGACGATTTTCGAGAAAATCAACGATGGTTAACCCATGGTTTTTTTTGACGAAAAAACTTTTTGTTTCGAAATCGAAAAATATTATTATATCATCGTTCTAGACATTGTTGCGAACCCGAAACTGCCTTTGGTTCGAAAATCATCCCTTATATAACGAAGGTACATGCAATTGTTGAAGAAGCCACATTCGTCTCTCCCTCTTTGTGGGAAGTGTTCATCCCTTAAACTGCCTGTTCATCCCTTAAACGTGGTTTGTTTGGGGAAAAATTTGCACAGCACGTACAGATGGACATATACTTTCGAATGGCACCCTTAAAAAATTTTTTTATTATTAGACGATTTTCGCGAAAATCAACGATGTTAACCCATGGTTTTTTTTGACTAAAAAACTTTTTGTTTCGAAATCGAAAAATATTTTTATATCATCGTTCTAGACATTGTTGCGAACCCGAAACTGCCTTTGGTTCGAAAATCATCCCTTATATAACGAAGGTACATGCAATTGTTGAAGAAGCCACATTCGTCTCTCCCTCTTAGTGGGAAGTGTTCATCCCTTAAACTGCCTGTTCATCCCTTAAACGTGGTTTGTTTGGGGAAAAATTTGCACAGCACGTACAGATGGACATATACTTTCGAATGGCACCCTTAAAAATTTTTTTTATTATTAGACGATTTTCGAGAAAATCAACGATGGTTAACCCATGGTTTTTTTTGACTAAAAAACTTTTTGTTTCGAAATCGAAAAATATTTTTATATCATCGTTCTAGACATTGTTGCGAACCCGAAACTGCCTTTGGTTCGAAAATCATCCCTTATATAACGAAGGTACATGCAATTGTTGAAGAAGTCACATTCGTCTCTCCCTCTTAGTGGGAAGTGTTCATCCCTTAAACTGCCTGTTCATCTCTTAAACGTGGTTTGTTTGGGGAAAAATTTGCACAGCACGTACAGATGGACATATACTTTCGATTGGCACCCTTAAAAAATTTTTTTTCTATTTGACGATTTTCGAGAAAATCAACGATGGTTAACCCATGGTTTTTTTTGACTAAAAAACTTTTTGTTTCGAAATCGAAAAATATTATTATATCATCGTTCTAGACATTGTTGCGAACCCGAAACTGCCTTTGGTTCGAAAATCATCCCTTATATAACGAAGGTACATGCAATTGTTGAAGAAGCCACATTCGTCTCTCCCTCTTAGTGGGAAGTGTTCATCCCTTAAACTGCCTGTTCATCCCTTAAACGTTGTTTGTTTGGGGAAAAATTTGCACAGCACGTACAGATGGACTTATACTTTCGATTGGCACCCTTAAAAAATTTTTTTTCTATTTGACGATTTTCGAGAAAATCAACGATGGTTAACCCATGGTTTTTTTTGACGAAAAAACTTTTTGTTTCGAAATCGAAAAATATTATTATATCATCGTTCTAGACATTGTTGCGAACCCGAAACTGCCTTTGGTTCGAAAATCATCCCTTATATAACGAAGGTACATGCAATTGTTGAAGAAGCCACATTCGTCTCTCCCTCTTTGTGGGAAGTGTTCATCCCTTAAACTGCCTGTTCATCCCTTAAACGTGGTTTGTTTGGGGAAAAATTTGCACAGCACGTACAGATGGACATATACTTTCGAATGGCACCCTTAAAAAATTTTTTTATTATTAGACGATTTTCGCGAAAATCAACGATGTTAACCCATGGTTTTTTTTGACTAAAAAACTTTTTGTTTCGAAATCGAAAAATATTTTTATATCATCGTTCTAGACATTGTTGCGAACCCGAAACTGCCTTTGGTTCGAAAATCATCCCTTATATAACGAAGGTACATGCAATTGTTGAAGAAGCCACATTCGTCTCTCCCTCTTAGTGGGAAGTGTTCATCCCTTAAACTGCCTGTTCATCCCTTAAACGTGGTTTGTTTGGGGAAAAATTTGCACAGCACGTACAGATGGACATATACTTTCGATTGGCACCCTTAAAAAAATTTTTTTCTATTAGACGATTTTCGAGAAAATCATCGATGGTTAACCCATGGATTTTTTTGACTATACAACTTTTTGTTTCGAAATCGAAAAATATTATCATATCATCGTTCAAGACATTGTTGCGAACCCGAAACTGCCTTTGGTTCGAAAATCATCCCTTATATAACGAAGGTACATGCAATTGTTGAAGAAGTCACATTCGTCTCTCCCTCTTAGTGGGAAGTGTTCATCCCTTAAACTGCCTGTTCATCCCTTAAACGTGGTTTGTTTGGGGAAAAATTTGCACAGCACGTACAGATGGACATATACTTTCGATTGGCACCCTTAAAAATTTTTTTTAATATTTGACGATTTTCGAGAAAATCAACGATGGTTAACCCATGGTTTTTTTTGACTAAAAAACTTTTTGTTTCGAAATCGAAAAATATTTTTATATCATCGTTCTAGACATTGTTGCGAACCCGAAACTGCCTTTGGTTCGAAAATCATCCCTTATATAACGAAGGTACATGCGATTGTTGAAGAAGCCACATTCGTCTCTCCCTCTTAGTGGGAAGTGTTCATCCCTTAAACTGCCTGTTCATCCCTTAAACGTGGTTTGTTTGGGGAAAAATTTGCACAGCACGTACAGATGGACTTATACTTTCGATTGGCACCCTTAAAAAAATTTTTTTCTATTAGACGATTTTCGAGAAAATCATCGATGGTTAACCCATGGTTTTTTTTGACTAAAAAACTTTTTGTTTCGAAATCGAAAAATATTATCATATCATCGTTCAAGACATTGTTGCGAACCCGAAACTGCCTTTGGTTCGAAAATCATCCCTTATATAACGAAGGTACATGCAATTGTTGAAGAAGCCACATTCGTCTCTCCCTCTTTGTGGGAAGTGTTCATCCCTTAAACTGCCTGTTCATCCGTTAAACGTGGTTTGTTTGGGGAAAAATTTGCACAGCACGTACAGATGGACATATACTTTCGAATGGCGCCCTTAAAAAATTTTTTTATTATTAGACGATTTTCGAGAAAATCAACGATGGTTAACCCATGGTTTTTTTTGACTAAAAAACTTTTTGTTTCGAAATCGAAAAATATTTTTATATCATCGTTCTAGACATTGTTGCGAACCCGAAACTGCCTTTGGTTCGAAAATCATCCCTTATATAACGAAGGTACATGCAATTGCTGAAGAAGCCACATTCGTCTCTCCCTCTTAGTGGGAAGTGTTCATCCCTTAAACTGCCTGTTCATCCCTTAAACGTGGTTTGTTTGGGGAAAAATTTGCACAGCACGTACAGATGGACATATACTTTCGAATGGCACCCTTAAAAATTTTTTTTATTATTAGACGATTTTCGAGAAAATCAACGATGGTTAACCCATGGTTTTTTTTGACTAAAAAACTTTTTGTTTCGAAATCGAAAAATATTTATATATCATTGTTCTAGACATTGTTGCGAACCCGAAACTGCCTTTGGTTCGAAAATCATCCCTTATATAACGAAGGTACATGCAATTGTTGAAGAAGCCACATTCGTCTCTCCCTCTTAGTGGGAAGTGTTCATCCCTTAAACTGCCTGTTCATCCCTTAAACGAGGTTTGTTTGGGGAAAAATTTGCACAGCACGTACAGATGGACTTATACTTTCGATTGGCACCCTTAAAAAAATTTTTTTCTATTAGACGATTTTCGAGAAAATCATCGATGGTTAACCCATGGTTTTTTTTGACTAAAAAACTTTTTGTTTCGAAATCGAAAAATATTATCATATCATCGTTCAAGACATTGTTGCGAACCCGAAACTGCCTTTGGTTCGAAAATCATCCCTTATATAACGAAGGTACATGCAATTGTTGAAGAAGCCACATTCGTCTCTCCCTCTTAGTGGGAAGTGTTCATCCCTTAAACTGCCTGTTCATCCCTTAAACGGGGTTTGTTTGGGGAAAAATTTGCACAGCACGTACAGATGGACATATACTTTCGATTGGCACCCTTAAAAATTTTTTTTATTATTAGACGATTTTCGAGAAAATCAACGATGGTTAACCCATGGTTTTTTTTGACTAAAAAACTTTTTGTTTCGAAATCGAAAAATATTATCATATCATCGTTCAAGACATTGTTGCGAACCCGAAACTGCCTTTGGTTCGAAAATCATCCCTTATATAACGAAGGTACATGCAATTGTTGAAGAAGCCACATTCGTCTCTCCCTCTTAGTGTGAAGTGTTCATCCCTTAAACTGCCTGTTCATCCCTTAAACGTGGATTGTTTGGGGAAAAATTTGCACAGCACGTACAGATGGACTTATACTTTCGATTGGCACCCTTAAAAAAATTTTTTTCTATTAGACGATTTTCGAGAAAATCATCGATGGTTAACCCATGGTTTTTTTTGACTAAAAAACTTTTTGTTTCGAAATCGAAAAATATTATCATATCATCGTTCAAGACATTGTTGCGAACCCGAAACTGCCTTTGGTTCGAAAATCATCCCTTATATAACGAAGGTACATGCAATTGTTGAAGAAGCCACATTCGTCTCTCCCTCTTAGTGGGAAGTGTTCATCCCTTAAACTGCCTGTTCATCCCTTAAACGGGGTTTGTTTGGGGAAAAATTTGCACAGCACGTACAGATGGACATATACTTTCGAATGGCACCCTTAAAAAATTTTTTTATTATTAGACGATTTTCGAGAAAATCAACGATGGTTAACCCATGGTTTTTTTTGACTAAAAAACTTTTTGTTTCGAAATCGAAAAATATTTTTATATCATCGTTCTAGACATTGTTGCGAACCCGAAACTGCCTTTGGTTCGAAAATCATCCCTTATATAACGAAGGTACATGCAATTGTTGAAGAAGTCACATTCGTCTCTCCCTCTTAGTGGGAAGTGTTCATCCCTTAAACTGCCTGTTCATCCCTTAAACGTGGTTTGTTTGGGGAAAAATTTGCACAGCACGTACAGATGGACATATACTTTCGATTGGCACCCTTAAAAATTTTTTTTATTATTAGACGATTTTCGAGAAAATCAACGATGGTTAACCCATGGTTTTTTTTGACTAAAAAACTTTTTGTTTCGAAATCGAAAAATATTTTTATATCATCGTTCTAGACATTGTTGCGAACCCGAAACTGCCTTTGGTTCGAAAATCATCCCTTATATAACGAAGGTACATGCAATTGTTGAAGAAGCCACATTCGTCTCTCCCTCTTAGTGGGAAGTGTTCATCCCTTAAACTGCCTGTTCATCCCTTAAACGTGGTTTGTTTGGGGAAAAATTTGCACAGCACGTACAGATGGACATATACTTTCGAATGGCACCCTTAAAAATTTTTTTTATTATTAGACGATTTTCGAGAAAATCAACGATGGTTAACCCATGGTTTTTTTTGACTAAAAAACTTTTTGTTTCGAAATCGAAAAATATTATTATATCATCGTTCTAGACATTGTTGCGAACCCGAAACTGCCTTTGGTTCGAAAATCATCCCTTATATAACGAAGGTACATGCAATTGTTGAAGAAGCCACATTCGTCTCTCCCTCTTAGTGGGAAGTGTTCATCCCTTAAACTGCCTGTTCATCCCTTAAACGTTGTTTGTTTGGGGAAAAATTTGCACAGCACGTACAGATGGACTTATACTTTCGATTGGCACCCTTAAAAAATTTTTTTTCTATTTGACGATTTTCGAGAAAATCAACGATGGTTAACCCATGGTTTTTTTTGACTAAAAAACTTTTTGTTTCGAAATCGAAAAATATTTTTATATCATCGTTCTAGACATTGTTGCGAACCCGAAACTGCCTTTGGTTCGAAAATCATCCCTTATATAACGAAGGTACATGCAATTGTTGAAGAAGCCACATTCGTCTCTCCCTCTTAGTGGGAAGTGTTCATCCCTTAAACTGCCTGTTCATCCCTTAAACGTGGTTTGTTTGGGGAAAAATTTGCACAGCACGTACAGATGGACTTATACTTTCGATTGGCACCCTTAAAAAAATTTTTTTCTATTAGACGATTTTCGAGAAAATCATCGATGGTTAACCCATGGATTTTTTTGACTATACAACTTTTTGTTTCGAAATCGAAAAATATTATCATATCATCGTTCAAGACATTGTTGCGAACCCGAAACTGCCTTTGGTTCGAAAATCATCCCTTATATAACGAAGGTACATGCAATTGTTGAAGAAGTCACATTCGTCTCTCCCTCTTAGCGGGAAGTGTTCATCCCTTAAACTGCCTGTTCATCCCTTAAACGTGGTTTGTTTGGGGAAAAATTTGCACAGCACGTACAGATGGACATATACTTTCGATTGGCACCCTTAAAAATTTTTTTTAATATTAGACGATTTTCGAGAAAATCAACGATGGTTAACCCATGGTTTTTTTTGACTAAAAAACTTTTTGTTTCGAAATCGAAAAATATTTTTATATCATCGTTCTAGACATTGTTGCGAACCCGAAACTGCCTTTGGTTCGAAAATCATCCCTTATATAACGAAGGTACATGCAATTGTTGAAGAAGCCACATTCGTCTCTCCCTCTTAGTGGGAAGTGTTCATCCCTTAAACTGCCTGTTCATCCCTTAAACGTGGTTTGTTTGGGGAAAAATTTGCACAGCACGTACAGATGGACTTATACTTTCGATTGGCACCCTTAAAAAAATTTTTTTCTATTAGACGATTTTCGAGAAAATCATCGATGGTTAACCCATGGTTTTTTTTGACTAAAAAACTTTTTGTTTCGAAATCGAAAAATATTATCATATCATCGTTCAAGACATTGTTGCGAACCCGAAACTGCCTTTGGTTCGAAAATCATCCCTTATATAACGAACGTACATGCAATTGTAGAAATAGCCACATTCGTCTCTCCCTCTTAGTGGGAAGTGTTCATCCCTTAAACTGCCTGTTCATCCCTTAAACGTGGTTTGTTTGGGGAAAAATTTGCACAGCACGTACAGATGGACATATACTTTCGAATGGCGCCCTTAAAAAATTTTTTTATTATTAGACGATTTTCGAGAAAATCAACGATGGTTAACCCATGGTTTTTTTTGACTAAAAAACTTTTTGTTTCGAAATCGAAAAATATTTTTATATCATCGTTCTAGACATTGTTGCGAACCCGAAACTGCCTTTGGTTCGAAAATCATCCCTTATATAACGAAGGTACATGCAATTGCTGAAGAAGCCACAATCGTCTCTCCCTCTTAGTGGGAAGTGTTCATCCCTTAAACTGCCTGTTCATCCCTTAAACGTGGTTTGTTTGGGGAAAAATTTGCACAGCACGTACAGATGGACATATACTTTCGAATGGCACCCTTAAAAATTTTTTTTATTATTAGACGATTTTCGAGAAAATCAACGATGGTTAACCCATGGTTTTTTTTGACTAAAAAACTTTTTGTTTCGAAATCGAAAAATATTTTTATATCATTGTTCTAGACATTGTTGCGAACCCGAAACTGCCTTTGGTTCGAAAATCATCCCTTATATAACGAAGGTACATGCAATTGTTGAAGAAGCCACATTCGTCTCTCCCTCTTAGTGGGAAGTGTTCATCCCTTAAACTGCCTGTTCATCCCTTAAACGTGGTTTGTTTGGGGAAAAATTTGCACAGCACGTACAGATGGACTTATACTTTCGATTGGCACCCTTAAAAAAATTTTTTTCTATTAGACGATTTTCGAGAAAATCATCGATGGTTAACCCATGGTTTTTTTTGACGAAAAAACTTTTTGTTTCGAAATCGAAAAATATTATTATATCATCGTTCTAGACATTGTTGCGAACCCGAAACTGCCTTTGGTTCGAAAATCATCCCTTATATAACGAAGGTACATGCAATTGTTGAAGAAGTCACATTCGTCTCTCCCTCTTAGTGGGAAGTGTTCATCCCTTAAACTGCCTGTTCATCCCTTAAACGTGGTTTGTTTGGGGAAAAATTTGCACAGCACGTACAGATGGACATATACTTTCGATTGGCACCCTTAAAAATTTTTTTTATTATTAGACGATTTTCGAGAAAATCAACGATGGTTAACCCATGGTTTTTTTTGACTAAAAAACTTTTTGTTTCGAAATCGAAAAATATTTTTATATCATTGTTCTAGACATTGTTGCGAACCCGAAACTGCCTTTGGTTCGAAAATCATCCCTTATATAACGAAGGTACATGCAATTGTTGAAGAAGCCACATTCGTCTCTCCCTCTTAGTGGGAAGTGTTCATCCCTTAAACTGCCTGTTCATCCCTTAAACGTGGTTTGTTTGGGGAAAAATTTGCACAGCACGTACAGATGGACTTATACTTTCGATTGGCACCCTTAAAAAAATTTTTTTCTATTAGACGATTTTCGAGAAAATCATCGATGGTTAACCCATGGTTTTTTTTGACGAAAAAACTTTTTGTTTCGAAATCGAAAAATATTATTATATCATCGTTCTAGACATTGTTGCGAACCCGAAACTGCCTTTGGTTCGAAAATCATCCCTTATATAACGAAGGTACATGCAATTGTTGAAGAAGTCACATTCGTCTCTCCCTCTTAGTGGGAAGTGTTCATCCATTAAACTGCCTGTTCATCCCTTAAACGTGGTTTGTTTGGGGAAAAATTTGCACAGCACGTACAGATGGACTTATACTTTCGATTGGCACCCTTAAAAAATTTTTTTTCTATTTGACGATTTTCGAGAAAATCAACGATGGTTAACCCATGGTTTTTTTTGACTAAAAAACTTTTTGTTTCGAAATCGAAAAATATTATCATATCATCGTTCAAGACATTGTTGCGAACCCGAAACTGCCTTTGGTTCGAAAATCATCCCTTATATAACGAAGGTACATGCAATTGCTGAAGAAGCCACAATCGTCTCTCCCTCTTAGTGGGAAGTGTTCATCCCTTAAACTGCCTGTTCATCCCTTAAACGTGGTTTGTATGGGGAAAAATTTGCACAGCACGTACAGATGGACATATACTTTCGAATGGCACCCTTAAAAATTTTTTTTATTATTAGACGATTTTCGAGAAAATCAACGATGGTTAACCCATGGTTTTTTTTGACTAAAAAACTTTTTGTTTCGAAATCGAAAAATATTTTTATATCATTGTTCTAGACATTGTTGCGAACCCGAAACTGCCTTTGGTTCGAAAATCATCCCTTATATAACGAAGGTACATGCAATTGTTGAAGAAGCCACATTCGTCTCTCCCTCTTAGTGGGAAGTGTTCATCCCTTAAACTGCCTGTTCATCCCTTAAACGTGGTTTGTTTGGGGAAAAATTTGCACAGCACGTACAGATGGACATATACTTTCGATTGGCACCCTTAAAAATTTTTTTTATTATTAGACGATTTTCGAGAAAATCAACGATGGTTAACCCATGGTTTTTTTTGACTAAAAAACTTTTTGTTTCGAAATCGAAAAATATTTTTATATCATTGTTCTAGACATTGTTGCGAACCCGAAACTGCCTTTGGTTCGAAAATCATCCCTTATATAACGAAGGTACATGCAATTGTTGAAGAAGCCACATTCGTCTCTCCCTCTTAGTGGGAAGTGTTCATCCCTTAAACTGCCTGTTCATCCCTTAAACGTGGTTTGTTTGGGGAAAAATTTGCACAGCACGTACAGATGGACTTATACTTTCGATTGGCACCCTTAAAAAAATTTTTTTCTATTAGACGATTTTCGAGAAAATCATCGATGGTTAACCCATGGTTTTTTTTGACGAAAAAACTTTTTGTTTCGAAATCGAAAAATATTATTATATCTTCGTTCTAGACATTGTTGCGAACCCGAAACTGCCTTTGGTTCGAAAATCATCCCTTATATAACGAAGGTACATGCAATTGCTGAAGAAGCCACATTCGTCTCTCCCTCTTAGTGGGAAGTGTTCATCCCTTAAACTGCCTGTTCATCCCTTAAACGTGGTTTGTTTGGGGAAAAATTTGCACAGCACGTACAGATGGACATATACTTTCGATTGGCACCCTTAAAAATTTTTTTTATTATTAGACGATTTTCGAGAAAATCAACGATGGTTAACCCATGATTTTTTTTGACTAAAAAACTTTTTGTTTCGAAATCGAAAAATATTTTTATATCATTGTTCTAGACATTGTTGCGAACCCGAAACTGCCTTTGGTTCGAAAATCATCCCTTATATAACGAAGGTACATGCAATTGTTGAAGAAGTCACATTCGTCTCTCCCTCTTAGTGGGAAGTGTTCATCCCTTAAACTGCCTGTTCATCCCTTAAACGTGGTTTGTTTGGGGAAAAATTTGCACAGCACGTACAGATGGACTTATACTTTCGATTGGCACCCTTAAAAAATTTTTTTTCTATTTGACGATTTTCGAGAAAATCAACGATGGTTAACCCATGGTTTTTTTTGACTAAAAAACTTTTTGTTTCGAAATCGAAAAATATTATCATATCATCGTTCAAGACATTGTTGCGAACCCGAAACTGCCTTTGGTTCGAAAATCATCCCTTATATAACGAAGGTACATGCAATTGTTGAAATAGCCACATTCGTCTCTCCCTCTTAGTGGGAAGTGTTCATCCCTTAAACTGCCTGTTCATCCCTTAAACGTGGTTTGTTTGGGGAAAAATTTGCACAGCACGTACAGATGGACATATACTTTCGAATGGCGCCCTTAAAAAATTTTTTTATTATTAGACGATTTTCGAGAAAATCAACGATGGTTAACCCATGGTTTTATTTGACTAAAAAACTTTTTGTTTCGAAATCGAAAAATATTTTTATATCATCGTTCTAGACATTGTTGCGAACCCGAAACTGCCTATGGTTCGAAAATCATCCCTTATATAACGAAGGTACATGCAATTGTTGAAGAAGCCACATTCGTCTCTCCCTCTTAGTGGGAAGTGTTCATCCCTTAAACTGCCTGTTCATCCCTTAAACGGGGTTTGTTTGGGGAAAAATTTGCACAGCACGTACAGATGGACATATACTTTCGATTGGCACCCTTAAAAATTTTTTTTATTATTAGACGATTTTCGAGAAAATCAACGATGGTTAACCCATGGTTTTTTTTGACTAAAAAACTTTTTGTTTCGAAATCGAAAAATATTTTTATATCATTGTTCTAGACATTGTTGCGAACCCGAAACTGCCTTTGGTTCGAAAATCATCCCTTATATAACGAAGGTACATGCAATTGCTGAAGAAGCCACATTCGTCTCTCCCTCTTAGTGGGAAGTGTTCATCCCTTAAACTGCCTGTTCATCCCTTAAACGTGGTTTGTTTGGGGAAAAATTTGCACAGCACGTACAGATGGACATATACTTTCGAATGGCACCCTTAAAAATTTTTTTTATTATTAGACGATTTTCGAGGAAATCAACGATGGTTAACCCATGGTTTTTTTTGACTAAAAAACTTTTTGTTTCGAAATCGAAAAATATTTTTATATCATTGTTCTAGACATTGTTGCGAACCCGAAACTGCCTTTGGTTCGAAAATCATCCCTTATATAACGAAGGTACATGCAATTGCTGAAGAAGCCACATTCGTCTCTCCCTCTTAGTGGGAAGTGTTCATCCCTTAAACTGCCTGTTCATCCCTTAAACGTGGTTTGTTTGGGGAAAAATTTGCACAGCACGTACAGATGGACATATACTTTCGAATGGCACCCTTAAAAATTTTTTTTATTATTAGACGATTTTCGAGGAAATCAACGATGGTTAACCCATGGTTTTTTTTGACTAAAAAACTTTTTGTTTCGAAATCGAAAAATATTTTTATATCATTGTTCTAGACATTGTTGCGACCCCGAAACTGCCTTTGGTTCGAAAATCATCCCTTATATAACGAAGGTACATGCAATTGTTGAAGAAGCCACATTCGTCTCTCCCTCTTAGTGGGAAGTGTTCATCCCTTAAACTGCCTGTTCATCCCTTAAACGTGGTTTGTTTGGGGAAAAATTTGCACAGCACGTACAGATGGACATATACTTTCGAATGGCACCCTTAAAAATTTTTTTTATTATTAGACGATTTTCGAGAAAATCAACGATGGTTAACCCATGGTTTTTTTTGACTAAAAAACTTTTTGTTTCGAAATCGAAAAATATTTTTATATCATCGTTCTAGACATTGTTGCGAACCCGAAACTGCCTTTGGTTCGAAAATCATCCCTTATATAACGAAGGTACATGCAATTGTTGAAGAAGCCACATTCGTCTCTCCCTCTTAGTGGGAAGTGTTCATCCCTTAAACTGCCTGTTCATCCCTTAAACGTGGTTTGTTTGGGGAAAAATTTGCACAGCACGTACAGATGGACATATACTTTCGAATGGCACCCTTAAAAATTTTTTTTATTATTAGACGATTTTCGAGAAAATCAACGATGGTTAACCCATGGTTTTTTTTGACTAAAAAACTTTTTGTTTCGAATCGAAAAATATTTTTATATCATTGTTCTAGACATTGTTGCGACCCCGAAACTGCCTTTGGTTCGAAAATCATCCCTTATATAACGAAGGTACATGCAATTGTTGAAGAAGCCACATTCGTCTCTCCCTCTTAGTGGGAAGTGTTCATCCCTTAAACTGCCTGTTCATCCCTTAAACGTGGTTTGTTTGGGGAAAAATTTGCACAGCACGTACAGATGGACTTATACTTTCGATTGGCACCCTTAAAAAAATTTTTTTCTATTAGACGATTTTCGAGAAAATCATCGATGGTTAACCCATGGTTTTTTTTGACTAAAAAACTTTTTGTTTCGAAATCGAAAAATATTATCATATCATCGTTCAAGACATTGTTGCGACCCCGAAACTGCCTTTGGTTCGAAAATCATCCCTTATATAACGAAGGTACATGCAATTGTTGAAATAGCCACATTCGTCTCTCCCTCTTAGTGGGAAGTGTTCATCCCTTAAACTGCCTGTTCATCCCTTAAACGTGGTTTGTTTGGGGAAAAATTTGCACAGCACGTACAGATGGACATATACTTTCGAATGGCGCCCTTAAAAAATTTTTTTATTATTAGACGATTTTCGAGAAAATCAACGATGGTTAACCCATGGTTTTTTTTGACTAAAAAACTTTTTGTTTCGAAATCGAAAAATATTTTTATATCATCGTTCTAGACATTGTTGCGAACCCGAAACTGCCTTTGGTTCGAAAATCATCCCTTATATAACGAAGGTACATGCAATTGTTGAAGAAGCCACATTCGTCTCTCCCTCTTAGTGGGAAGTGTTCATCCCTTAAACTGCCTGTTCATCCCTTAAACGTGGTTTGTTTGGGGAAAAATTTGCACAGCACGTACAGATGGACATATACTTTCGAATGGCACCCTTAAAATTTTTTTTTATTATTAGACGATTTTCGAGAAAATCAACGATGGTTAACCCATGGTTTTTTTTGACTAAAAAACTTTTTGTTTCGAAATCGAAAAATATTTTTATATCATTGTTCTAGACATTGTTGCGACCCCGAAACTGCCTTTGGTTCGAAAATCATCCCTTATATAACGAAGGTACATGCAATTGTTGAAGAAGCCACATTCGTCTCTCCCTCTTAGTGGGAAGTGTTCATCCCTTAAACTGCCTGTTCATCCCTTAAACGTGGTTTGTTTGGGGAAAAATTTGCACAGCACGTACAGATGGACTTATACTTTCGATTGGCACCCTTAAAAAAATTTTTTTCTATTAGACGATTTTCGAGAAAATCAACGATGGTTAACCCATGGTTTTTTTTGACGAAAAAACTTTTTGTTTCGAAATCGAAAAATATTATTATATCATCGTTCTAGACATTGTTGCGAACCCGAAACTGCCTTTGGTTCGAAAATCATCCCTTATATAACGAAGGTACATGCAATTGTTGAAGAAGTCACATTCGTCTCTCCCTCTTAGTGGGAAGTGTTCATCCCTTAAACTGCCTGTTCATCCCTTAAACGTGGTTTGTTTGGGGAAAAATTTGCACAGCACGTACAGATGGACATATACTTTCGATTGGCACCCTTAAAAATTTTTTTTATTATTAGACGATTTTCGAGAAAATCAACGATGGTTAACCCATGGTTTTTTTTGACTAAAAAACTTTTTGTTTCGAAATCGAAAAATATTTTTATATCATTGTTCTAGACATTGTTGCGAACCCGAAACTGCCTTTGGTTCGAAAATCATCCCTTATATAACGAAGGTACATGCAATTGTTGAAGAAGCCACATTCGTCTCTCCCTCTTAGTGGGAAGTGTTCATCCCTTAAACTGCCTGTTCATCCCTTAAACGTGGTTTGTTTGGGGAAAAATTTGCACAGCACGTACAGATGGACTTATACTTTCGATTGGCACCCTTAAAAAAATTTTTTTCTATTAGACGATTTTCGAGAAAATCATCGATGGTTAACCCATGGTTTTTTTTGACGAAAAAACTTTTTGTTTCGAAATCGAAAAATATTATTATATCATCGTTCTAGACATTGTTGCGAACCCGAAACTGCCTTTGGTTCGAAAATCATCCCTTATATAACGAAGGTACATGCAATTGCTGAAGAAGCCACATTCGTCTCTCCCTCTTAGTGGGAAGTGTTCATCCCTTAAACTGCCTGTTCATCCCTTAAACGTGGTTTGTTTGGGGAAAAATTTGCACAGCACGTACAGATGGACATATACTTTCGATTGGCACCCTTAAAAATTTTTTTTATTATTAGACGATTTTCGAGAAAATCAACGATGGTTAACCCATGATTTTTTTTGACTAAAAAACTTTTTGTTTCGAAATCGAAAAATATTTTTATATCATTGTTCTAGACATTGTTGCGAACCCGAAACTGCCTTTGGTTCGAAAATCATCCCTTATATAACGAAGGTACATGCAATTGTTGAAGAAGTCACATTCGTCTCTCCCTCTTAGTGGGAAGTGTTCATCCCTTAAACGTGGTTTGTTTGGGGAAAAATTTGCACAGCACGTACAGATGGACTTATACTTTCGATTGGCACCCTTAAAAAATTTTTTTTCTATTTGACGATTTTCGAGAAAATCAACGATGGTTAACCCATGGTTTTTTTTGACTAAAAAACTTTTTGTTTCGAAATCGAAAAATATTATCATATCATCGTTCAAGACATTGTTGCGAACCCGAAACTGCCTTTGGTTCGAAAATCATCCCTTATATAACGAAGGTACATGCAATTGTTGAAATAGCCACATTCGTCTCTCCCTCTTAGTGGGAAGTGTTCATCCCTTAAACTGCCTGTTCATCCCTTAAACGTGGTTTGTTTGGGGAAAAATTTGCACAGCACGTACAGATGGACATATACTTTCGAATGGCGCCCTTAAAAAATTTTTTTATTATTAGACGATTTTCGAGAAAATCAACGATGGTTAACCCATGGTTTTATTTGACTAAAAAACTTTTTGTTTCGAAATCGAAAAATATTTTTATATCATCGTTCTAGACATTGTTGCGAACCCGAAACTGCCTATGGTTCGAAAATCATCCCTTATATAACGAAGGTACATGCAATTGTTGAAGAAGCCACATTCGTCTCTCCCTCTTAGTGGGAAGTGTTCATCCCTTAAACTGCCTGTTCATCCCTTAAACGGGGTTTGTTTGGGGAAAAATTTGCACAGCACGTACAGATGGACATATACTTTCGATTGGCACCCTTAAAAATTTTTTTTATTATTAGACGATTTTCGAGAAAATCAACGATGGTTAACCCATGGTTTTTTTTGACTAAAAAACTTTTTGTTTCGAAATCGAAAAATATTTTTATATCATTGTTCTAGACATTGTTGCGAACCCGAAACTGCCTTTGGTTCGAAAATCATCCCTTATATAACGAAGGTACATGCAATTGCTGAAGAAGCCACATTCGTCTCTCCCTCTTAGTGGGAAGTGTTCATCCCTTAAACTGCCTGTTCATCCCTTAAACGTGGTTTGTTTGGGGAAAAATTTGCACAGCACGTACAGATGGACATATACTTTCGAATGGCACCCTTAAAAATTTTTTTTATTATTAGACGATTTTCGAGGAAATCAACGATGGTTAACCCATGGTTTTTTTTGACTAAAAAACTTTTTGTTTCGAAATCGAAAAATATTTTTATATCATTGTTCTAGACATTGTTGCGACCCCGAAACTGCCTTTGGTTCGAAAATCATCCCTTATATAACGAAGGTACATGCAATTGTTGAAGAAGCCACATTCGTCTCTCCCTCTTAGTGGGAAGTGTTCATCCCTTAAACTGCCTGTTCATCCCTTAAACGTGGTTTGTTTGGGGAAAAATTTGCACAGCACGTACAGATGGACATATACTTTCGAATGGCGCCCTTAAAAAATTTTTTTATTATTAGACGATTTTCGAGAAAATCAACGATGGTTAACCCATGGTTTTATTTGACTAAAAAACTTTTTGTTTCGAAATCGAAAAATATTATCATATCATCGTTCAAGACATTGTTGCGACCCCGAAACTGCCTTTGGTTCGAAAATCATCCCTTATATAACGAAGGTACATGCAATTGTTGAAATAGCCACATTCGTCTCTCCCTCTTAGTGGGAAGTGTTCATCCCTTAAACTGCCTGTTCATCCCTTAAACGTGGTTTGTTTGGGGAAAAATTTGCACAGCACGTACAGATGGACATATACTTTCGAATGGCGCCCTTAAAAAATTTTTTTATTATTAGACGATTTTCGAGAAAATCAACGATGGTTAACCCATGGTTTTTTTTGACTAAAAAACTTTTTGTTTCGAAATCGAAAAATATTTTTATATCATCGTTCTAGACATTGTTGCGAACCCGAAACTGCCTTTGGTTCGAAAATCATCCCTTATATAACGAAGGTACATGCAATTGTTGAAGAAGCCACATTCGTCTCTCCCTCTTAGTGGGAAGTGTTCATCCCTTAAACTGCCTGTTCATCCCTTAAACGTGGTTTGTTTGGGGAAAAATTTGCACAGCACGTACAGATGGACATATACTTTCGAATGGCACCCTTAAAAATTTTTTTTATTATTAGACGATTTTCGAGAAAATCAACGATGGTTAACCCATGGTTTTTTTTGACTAAAAAACTTTTTGTTTCGAAATCGAAAAATATTTTTATATCATTGTTCTAGACATTGTTGCGACCCCGAAACTGCCTTTGGTTCGAAAATCATCCCTTATATAACGAAGGTACATGCAATTGTTGAAGAAGCCACATTCGTCTCTCCCTCTTAGTGGGAAGTGTTCATCCCTTAAACTGCCTGTTCATCCCTTAAACGTGGTTTGTTTGGGGAAAAATTTGCACAGCACGTACAGATGGACTTATACTTTCGATTGGCACCCTTAAAAAAATTTTTTTCTATTAGACGATTTTCGAGAAAATCATCGATGGTTAACCCATGGTTTTTTTTGACTAAAAAACTTTTTGTTTCGAAATCGAAAAATATTTTTATATCATCGTTCTAGACATTGTTGCGAACCCGAAACTGCCTTTGGTTCGAAAATCATCCCTTATATAACGAAGGTACATGCAATTGTTGAAGAAGCCACATTCGTCTCTCCCTCTTAGTGGGAAGTGTTCATCCCTTAAACTGCCTGTTCATCCCTTAAACGTGGTTTGTTTGGGGAAAAATTTGCACAGCACGTACAGATGGACATATACTTTCGAATGGCACCCTTAAAAATTTTTTTTATTATTAGACGATTTTCGAGAAAATCAACGATGGTTAACCCATGGTTTTTTTTGACTAAAAAACTTTTTGTTTCGAAATCGAAAAATATTTTTATATCATTGTTCTAGACATTGTTGCGACCCCGAAACTGCCTTTGGTTCGAAAATCATCCCTTATATAACGAAGGTACATGCAATTGTTGAAGAAGCCACATTCGTCTCTCCCTCTTAGTGGGAAGTGTTCATCCCTTAAACTGCCTGTTCATCCCTTAAACGTGGTTTTTTTGGGGAAAAATTTGCACAGCACGTACAGATGGACTTATACTTTCGATTGGCACCCTTAAAAAAATTTTTTTCTATTAGACGATTTTCGAGAAAATCATCGATGGTTAACCCATGGTTTTTTTTGACTAAAAAACTTTTTGTTTCGAAATCGAAAAATATTATCATATCATCGTTCAAGACATTGTTGCGACCCCGAAACTGCCTTTGGTTCGAAAATCATCCCTTATATAACGAAGGTACATGCAATTGTTGAAATAGCCACATTCGTCTCTCCCTCTTAGTGGGAAGTGTTCATCCCTTAAACTGCCTGTTCATCCCTTAAACGTGGTTTGTTTGGGGAAAAATTTGCACAGCACGTACAGATGGACATATACTTTCGAATGGCGCCCTTAAAAAATTTTTTTATTATTAGACGATTTTCGAGAAAATCAACGATGGTTAACCCATGGTTTTTTTTGACTAAAAAACTTTTTGTTTCGAAATCGAAAAATATTTTTATATCATCGTTCTAGACATTGTTGCGAACCCGAAACTGCCTTTGGTTCGAAAATCATCCCTTATATAACGAAGGTACATGCAATTGTTGAAGAAGCCACATTCGTCTCTCCCTCTTAGTGGGAAGTGTTCATCACTTAAACTGCCTGTTCATCCCTTAAACGTGGTTTGTTTGGGGAAAAATTTGCACAGCACGTACAGATGGACATATACTTTCGAATGGCACCCTTAAAAATTTTTTTTATTATTAGACGATTTTCGAGAAAATCATCGATGGTTAACCCATGGTTTTTTTTGACTAAAAAACTTTTTGTTTCGAAATCGAAAAATATTTTTATATCATTGTTCTAGACATTGTTGCGAACCCGAAACTGCCTTTGGTTCGAAAATCATCCCTTATATAACGAAGGTACATGCAATTGTTGAAATAGCCACATTCGTCTCTCCCTCTTAGTGGGAAGTGTTCATCCCTTAAACTGCCTGTTCATCCCTTAAACGTGGTTTGTTTGGGGAAAAATTTGCACAGCACGTACAGATGGACATATACTTTCGAATGGCGCCCTTAAAAAATTTTTTTATTATTAGACGATTTTCGAGAAAATCAACGATGGTTAACCCATGGTTTTTTTTGACTAAAAAACTTTTTGTTTCGAAATCGAAAAATATTTTTATATCATCGTTCTAGACATTGTTGCGAACCCGAAACTGCCTTTGGTTCGAAAATCATCCCTTATATAACGAAGGTACATGCAATTGCTGAAGAAGCCACATTCGTCTCTCCCTCTTAGTGGGAAGTGTTCTTCCCTTAAACTGCCTGTTCATCCCTTAAACGTGGTTTGTTTGGGGAAAAATTTGCACAGCACGTACAGATGGACATATACTTTCGATTGGCACCCTTAAAAATTTTTTTTATTATTAGACGATTTTCGAGAAAATCAACGATGGTTAACCCATGGTTTTTTTTGACTAAAAAACTTTTTGTTTCAAAATCGAAAAATATTTTTATATCATTGTTCTAGACATTGTTGCGAACCCGAAACTGCCTTTGGTTCGAAAATCATCCCTTATATAACGAAGGTACATGCAATTGTTGAAGAAGCCACATTCGTCTCTCCCTCTTAGTGGGAAGTGTTCATCCCTTAAACTGCCTGTTCATCCCTTAAACGTGGTTTGTTTGGGGAAAAATTTGCACAGCACGTACAGATGGACATATACTTTCGAATGGCGCCCTTAAAAAATTTTTTTATTATTAGACGATTTTCGAGAAAATCAACGATGGTTAACCCATGGTTTTTTTTGACTAAAAAACTTTTTGTTTCGAAATCGAAAAATATTTTTATATCATCGTTCTAGACATTGTTGCGAACCCGAAACTGCCTTTGGTTCGAAAATCATCCCTTATATAACGAAGGTACATGCAATTGTTGAAGAAGCCACATTCGTCTCTCCCTCTTAGTGGGAAGTGTTCATCCCTTAAACTGCCTGTTCATCCCTTAAACGTGGTTTGTTTGGGGAAAAATTTGCACAGCACGTACAGATGGACATATACTTTCGAATGGCACCCTTAAAAATTTTTTTTATTATTAGACGATTTTCGAGAAAATCATCGATGGTTAACCCATGGTTTTTTTTGACTAAAAAACTTTTTGTTTCGAAATCGAAAAATATTATCATATCATCGTTCAAGACATTGTTGCGACCCCGAAACTGCCTTTGGTTCGAAAATCATCCCTTATATAACGAAGGTACATGCAATTGTTGAAATAGCCACATTCGTCTCTCCCTCTTAGTGGGAAGTGTTCATCCCTTAAACTGCCTGTTCATCCCTTAAACGTGGTTTGTTTGGGGAAAAATTTGCACAGCACGTACAGATGGACATATACTTTCGAATGGCGCCCTTAAAAAATTTTTTTATTATTAGACGATTTTCGAGAAAATCAACGATGGTTAACCCATGGTTTTTTTTGACTAAAAAACTTTTTGTTTCGAAATCGAAAAATATTTTTATATCATCGTTCTAGACATTGTTGCGAACCCGAAACTGCCTTTGGTTCGAAAATCATCCCTTATATAACGAAGGTACATGCAATTGCTGAAGAAGCCACATTCGTCTCTCCCTCTTAGTGGGAAGTGTTCTTCCCTTAAACTGCCTGTTCATCCCTTAAACGTGGTTTGTTTGGGGAAAAATTTGCACAGCACGTACAGATGGACATATACTTTCGATTGGCACCCTTAAAAATTTTTTTTATTATTAGACGATTTTCGAGAAAATCAACGATGGTTAACCCATGGTTTTTTTTGACTAAAAAACTTTTTGTTTCGAAATCGAAAAATATTTTTATATCATTGTTCTAGACATTGTTGCGAACCCGAAACTGCCTTTGGTTCGAAAATCATCCCTTATATAACGAAGGTACATGCAATTGTTGAAGAAGCCACATTCGTCTCTCCCTCTTAGTGGGAAGTGTTCATCCCTTAAACTGCCTGTTCATCCCTTAAACGTGGTTTGTTTGGGGAAAAATTTGCACAGCACGTACAGATGGACATATACTTTCGAATGGCGCCCTTAAAAAATTTTTTTATTATTAGACGATTTTCGAGAAAATCAACGATGGTTAACCCATGGTTTTTTTTGACTAAAAAACTTTTTGTTTCGAAATCGAAAAATATTTTTATATCATCGTTCTAGACATTGTTGCGAACCCGAAACTGCCTTTGGTTCGAAAATCATCCCTTATATAACGAAGGTACATGCAATTGCTGAAGAAGCCACATTCGTCTCTCCCTCTTAGTGGGAAGTGTTCTTCCCTTAAACTGCCTGTTCATCCCTTAAACGTGGTTTGTTTGGGGAAAAATTTGCACAGCACGTACAGATGGACATATACTTTCGATTGGCACCCTTAAAAATTTTTTTTATTATTAGACGATTTTCGAGAAAATCAACGATGGTTAACCCATGGTTTTTTTTGACTAAAAAACTTTTTGTTTCAAAATCGAAAAATATTTTTATATCATTGTTCTAGACATTGTTGCGAACCCGAAACTGCCTTTGGTTCGAAAATCATCCCTTATATAACGAAGGTACATGCAATTGTTGAAGAAGCCACATTCGTCTCTCCCTCTTAGTGGGAAGTGTTCATCCCTTAAACTGCCTGTTCATCCCTTAAACGTGGTTTGTTTGGGGAAAAATTTGCACAGCACGTACAGATGGACATATACTTTCGAATGGCGCCCTTAAAAAATTTTTTTATTATTAGACGATTTTCGAGAAAATCAACGATGGTTAACCCATGGTTTTTTTTGACTAAAAAACTTTTTGTTTCGAAATCGAAAAATATTTTTATATCATCGTTCTAGACATTGTTGCGAACCCGAAACTGCCTTTGGTTCGAAAATCATCCCTTATATAACGAAGGTACATGCAATTGTTGAAGAAGCCACATTCGTCTCTCCCTCTTAGTGGGAAGTGTTCATCCCTTAAACTGCCTGTTCATCCCTTAAACGTGGTTTGTTTGGGGAAAAATTTGCACAGCACGTACAGATGGACATATACTTTCGAATGGCACCCTTAAAAATTTTTTTTATTATTAGACGATTTTCGAGAAAATCATCGATGGTTAACCCATGGTTTTTTTTGACTAAAAAACTTTTTGTTTCGAAATCGAAAAATATTATCATATCATCGTTCAAGACATTGTTGCGACCCCGAAACTGCCTTTGGTTCGAAAATCATCCCTTATATAACGAAGGTACATGCAATTGTTGAAATAGCCACATTCGTCTCTCCCTCTTAGTGGGAAGTGTTCATCCCTTAAACTGCCTGTTCATCCCTTAAACGTGGTTTGTTTGGGGAAAAATTTGCACAGCACGTACAGATGGACATATACTTTCGAATGGCGCCCTTAAAAAATTTTTTTATTATTAGACGATTTTCGAGAAAATCAACGATGGTTAACCCATGGTTTTTTTTGACTAAAAAACTTTTTGTTTCGAAATCGAAAAATATTTTTATATCATCGTTCTAGACATTGTTGCGAACCCGAAACTGCCTTTGGTTCGAAAATCATCCCTTATATAACGAAGGTACATGCAATTGCTGAAGAAGCCACATTCGTCTCTCCCTCTTAGTGGGAAGTGTTCTTCCCTTAAACTGCCTGTTCATCCCTTAAACGTGGTTTGTTTGGGGAAAAATTTGCACAGCACGTACAGATGGACATATACTTTCGATTGGCACCCTTAAAAATTTTTTTTATTATTAGACGATTTTCGAGAAAATCAACGATGGTTAACCCATGGTTTTTTTTGACTAAAAAACTTTTTGTTTCGAAATCGAAAAATATTTTTATATCATTGTTCTAGACATTGTTGCGAACCCGAAACTGCCTTTGGTTCGAAAATCATCCCTTATATAACGAAGGTACATGCAATTGTTGAAGAAGCCACATTCGTCTCTCCCTCTTAGTGGGAAGTGTTCATCCCTTAAACTGCCTGTTCATCCCTTAAACGTGGTTTGTTTGGGGAAAAATTTGCACAGCACGTACAGATGGACATATACTTTCGAATGGCGCCCTTAAAAAATTTTTTTATTATTAGACGATTTTCGAGAAAATCAACGATGGTTAACCCATGGTTTTTTTTGACTAAAAAACTTTTTGTTTCGAAATCGAAAAATATTTTTATATCATCGTTCTAGACATTGTTGCGAACCCGAAACTGCCTTTGGTTCGAAAATCATCCCTTATATAACGAAGGTACATGCAATTGCTGAAGAAGCCACATTCGTCTCTCCCTCTTAGTGGGAAGTGTTCTTCCCTTAAACTGCCTGTTCATCCCTTAAACGTGGTTTGTTTGGGGAAAAATTTGCACAGCACGTACAGATGGACATATACTTTCGATTGGCACCCTTAAAAATTTTTTTTATTATTAGACGATTTTCGAGAAAATCAACGATGGTTAACCCATGGTTTTTTTTGACTAAAAAACTTTTTGTTTCAAAATCGAAAAATATTTTTATATCATTGTTCTAGACATTGTTGCGAACCCGAAACTGCCTTTGGTTCGAAAATCATCCCTTATATAACGAAGGTACATGCAATTGTTGAAGAAGCCACATTCGTCTCTCCCTCTTAGTGGGAAGTGTTCATCCCTTAAACTGCCTGTTCATCCCTTAAACGTGGTTTGTTTGGGGAAAAATTTGCACAGCACGTACAGATGGACATATACTTTCGAATGGCGCCCTTAAAAAATTTTTTTATTATTAGACGATTTTCGAGAAAATCAACGATGGTTAACCCATGGTTTTTTTTGACTAAAAAACTTTTTGTTTCGAAATCGAAAAATATTTTTATATCATCGTTCTAGACATTGTTGCGAACCCGAAACTGCCTTTGGTTCGAAAATCATCCCTTATATAACGAAGGTACATGCAATTGTTGAAGAAGCCACATTCGTCTCTCCCTCTTAGTGGGAAGTGTTCATCCCTTAAACTGCCTGTTCATCCCTTAAACGTGGTTTGTTTGGGGAAAAATTTGCACAGCACGTACAGATGGACATATACTTTCGAATGGCACCCTTAAAAATTTTTTTTATTATTAGACGATTTTCGAGAAAATCATCGATGGTTAACCCATGGTTTTTTTTGACTAAAAAACTTTTTGTTTCGAAATCGAAAAATATTATCATATCATCGTTCAAGACATTGTTGCGACCCCGAAACTGCCTTTGGTTCGAAAATCATCCCTTATATAACGAAGGTACATGCAATTGTTGAAATAGCCACATTCGTCTCTCCCTCTTAGTGGGAAGTGTTCATCCCTTAAACTGCCTGTTCATCCCTTAAACGTGGTTTGTTTGGGGAAAAATTTGCACAGCACGTACAGATGGACATATACTTTCGAATGGCGCCCTTAAAAAATTTTTTTATTATTAGACGATTTTCGAGAAAATCAACGATGGTTAACCCATGGTTTTTTTTGACTAAAAAACTTTTTGTTTCGAAATCGAAAAATATTTTTATATCATCGTTCTAGACATTGTTGCGAACCCGAAACTGCCTTTGGTTCGAAAATCATCCCTTATATAACGAAGGTACATGCAATTGCTGAAGAAGCCACATTCGTCTCTCCCTCTTAGTGGGAAGTGTTCTTCCCTTAAACTGCCTGTTCATCCCTTAAACGTGGTTTGTTTGGGGAAAAATTTGCACAGCACGTACAGATGGACATATACTTTCGATTGGCACCCTTAAAAATTTTTTTTATTATTAGACGATTTTCGAGAAAATCAACGATGGTTAACCCATGGTTTTTTTTGACTAAAAAACTTTTTGTTTCGAAATCGAAAAATATTTTTATATCATTGTTCTAGACATTGTTGCGAACCCGAAACTGCCTTTGGTTCGAAAATCATCCCTTATATAACGAAGGTACATGCAATTGTTGAAGAAGCCACATTCGTCTCTCCCTCTTAGTGGGAAGTGTTCATCCCTTAAACTGCCTGTTCATCCCTTAAACGTGGTTTGTTTGGGGAAAAATTTGCACAGCACGTACAGATGGACATATACTTTCGAATGGCGCCCTTAAAAAATTTTTTTATTATTAGACGATTTTCGAGAAAATCAACGATGGTTAACCCATGGTTTTTTTTGACTAAAAAACTTTTTGTTTCGAAATCGAAAAATATTTTTATATCATCGTTCTAGACATTGTTGCGAACCCGAAACTGCCTTTGGTTCGAAAATCATCCCTTATATAACGAAGGTACATGCAATTGTTGAAGAAGCCACATTCGTCTCTCCCTCTTAGTGGGAAGTGTTCATCCCTTAAACTGCCTGTTCATCCCTTAAACGTGGTTTGTTTGGGGAAAAATTTGCACAGCACGTACAGATGGACATATACTTTCGAATGGCACCCTTAAAAATTTTTTTTATTATTAGACGATTTTCGAGAAAATCAACGATGGTTAACCCATGGTTTTTTTTGACTAAAAAACTTTTTGTTTCGAAATCGAAAAATATTTTTATATCTTTGTTCTAGACATTGTTGCGAACCCGAAACTGCCTTCGGTTCGAAAATCATCCCTTATATAACGAAGGTACATGCAATTGCTGAAGAAGCCACATTCGTCTCTCCCTCTTAGTGGGAAGTGTTCATCCCTTAAACTGCCTGTTCATCCCTTAAACGTGGTTTGTTTGGGGAAAAATTTGCACAGCACGTACAGATGGACATATACTTTCGAATGGCGCCCTTAAAAAATTTTTTTATTATTAGACGATTTTCGAGAAAATCAACGATGGTTAACCCATGGTTTTTTTTGACTAAAAAACTTTTTGTTTCGAAATCGAAAAATATTTTTATATCATCGTTCTAGACATTGTTGCGAACCCGAAACTGCCTTTGGTTCGAAAATCATCCCTTATATAACGAAGGTACATGCAATTGTTGAAGAAGTCACATTCGTCTCTCCCTCTTAGTGGGAAGTGTTCATCCCTTAAACTGCCTGTTCATCCCTTAAACGTGGTTTGTTTGGGGAAAAATTTGCACAGCACGTACAGATGGACATATACTTTCGATTGGCACCCTTAAAAATTTTTTTTATTATTAGACGATTTTCGAGAAAATCAACGATGGTTAACCCATGGTTTTTTTTGACTAAAAAACTTTTTGTTTCGAAATCGAAAAATATTTTTATATCATCGTTCTAGACATTGTTGCGAACCCGAAACTGCCTTTGGTTCGAAAATCATCCCTTATATAACGAAGGTACATGCAATTGTTGAAGAAGTCACAATCGTCTCTCCCTCTTAGTGGGAAGTGTTCATCCCTTAAACTGCCTGTTCATCCCTTAAACGTGGTTTGTTTGGGGAAAAATTTGCACAGCACGTACAGATGGACTTATACTTTCGATTGGCACCCTTAAAAAATTTTTTTTCTATTTGACGATTTTCGAGAAAATCAACGATGGTTAACCCATGGTTTTTTTTGACGAAAAAACTTTTTGTTTCGAAATCGAAAAATATTATTATATCATCGTTCTAGACATTGTTGCGAACCCGAAACTGCCTTTGGTTCGAAAATCATCCCTTATATAACGAAGGTACATGCAATTGTTGAAGAAGCCACATTCGTCTCTCCCTCTTAGTGGGAAGTGTTCATCACTAAAAACTGCCTGTTCATCCCTTAAACGTGGTTTGTTTGGGGAAAAATTTGCACAGCACGTACAGATGGACATATACTTTCGAATGGCACCCTTAAAAATTTTTTTTATTATTAGACGATTTTCGAGAAAATCAACGATGGTTAACCCATGGTTTTTTTTGACTAAAAAACATTTTGTTTCGAAATCGAAAAATATTTTTATATCATCGTTCTAGACATTGTTGCGAACCCGAAACTGCCTTTGGTTCGAAAATCATCCCCTATATAACGAAGGTACATGCAATTGTTGAAGAAGTCACATTCGTCTCTCCCTCTTAGTGGGAAGTGTTCATCCCTTAAACTGCCTGTTCATCCCTTAAACGTGGTTTGTTTGGGGAAAAATTTGCACAGCACGTACAGATGGACATATACTTTCGAATGGCACCCTTAAAAATTTTTTTTATTATTAGACGATTTTCGAGAAAATCAACGATGGTTAACCCATGGTTTTTTTTGACTAAAAAACATTTTGTTTCGAAATCGAAAAATATTTTTATATCATCGTTCTAGACATTGTTGCGAACCCGAAACTGCCTTTGGTTCGAAAATCATCCCTTATATAACGAAGGTACATGCAATTGTTGAAGAAGCCACATTCGTCTCTCCCTCTTAGTGGGAAGTGTTCATCCCTTAAACTGCCTGTTCATCCCTTAAACGTGGTTTGTTTGGGGAAAAATTTGCACAGCACGTACAGATGGACTTATACTTTCGATTGGCACCCTTAAAAAAATTTTTTTCTATTAGACGATTTTCGAGAAAATCATCGATGGTTAACCCATGGTTTTTTTTGACTAAAAAACTTTTTGTTTCGAAATCGAAAAATATTATCATATCATCGTTCAAGACATTGTTGCGAACCCGAAACTGCCTTTGGTTCGAAAATCATCCCTTATATAACGAAGGTACATGCAATTGTTGAAGAAGCCACATTCGTCTCTCCCTCTTAGTGGGAAGTGTTCATCCCTTAAACTGCCTGTTCATCCCTTAAACGTGGTTTGTTTGGGGAAAAATTTGCACAGCACGTACAGATGGACATATACTTTCGAATGGCGCCCTTAAAAAATTTTTTTATTATTAGACGATTTTCGAGAAAATCAACGATGGTTAACCCATGGTTTTTTTTGACTAAAAAACTTTTTGTTTCGAAATCGAAAAATATTTTTATATCATTGTTCTAGACATTGTTGCGAACCCGAAACTGCCATTGGTTCGAAAATCATCCCTTATATAACGAAGGTACATGCAATTGTTGAAGAAGCCACATTCGTCTCTCCCTCTTAGTGGGAAGTGTTCATCCCTTAAACTGCCTGTTCATCCCTTAAACGTGGTTTGTTTGGGGAAAAATTTGCACAGCACGTACAGATGGACTTATACTTTCGATTGGCACCCTTAAAAAAATTTTTTTCTATTAGACGATTTTCGAGAAAATCATCGATGGTTAACCCATGGTTTTTTTTGACTATAAAACTTTTTGTTTCGAAATCGAAAAATATTATCATATCATCGTTCAAGACATTGTTGCGAACCCGAAACTGCCTTTGGTTCGAAAATCATCCCTTATATAACGAAGGTACATGCAATTGTTGAAGAAGCCACATTCGTCTCTCCCTCTTAGTGGGAAGTGTTCATCCCTTAAACTGCCTGTTCATCCCTTAAACGTGGTTTGTTTGGGGAAAAATTTGCACAGCACGTACAGATGGACATATACTTTCGAATGGCGCCCTTAAAAAATTTTTTTATTATTAGACGATTTTCGAGAAAATCAACGATGGTTAACCCATGGTTTTTTTTGACTAAAAAACTTTTTGTTTCGAAATCGAAAAATATTATCATATCATCGTTCAAGACATTGTTGCGAACCCGAAACTGCCTTTGGTTCGAAAATCATCCCTTATATAACGAAGGTACATGCAATTGTTGAAGAAGCCACATTCGTCTCTCCCTCTTAGTGGGAAGTGTTCATCCCTTAAACTGCCTGTTCATCCCTTAAACGTGGTTTGTTTGGGGAAAAATTTGCACAGCACGTACAGATGGACTTATACTTTCGATTGGCACCCTTAAAAAATTTTTTTATTATTAGACGATTTTCGAGAAAATCAACGATGGTTAACCCATGGTTTTTTTTGACTAAAAAACTTTTTGTTTCGAAATCGAAAAATATTTTTATATCATTGTTCTAGACATTGTTGCGAACCCGAAACTGCCTTTGGTTCGAAAATCATCCCTTATATAACGAAGGTACATGCAATTGTTGAAGAAGCCACATTCGTCTCTCCCTCTTAGTGGGACGTGTTCATCCCTTAAACTGCCTGTTCATCCCTTAAACGTGGTTTGTTTGGGGAAAAATTTGCACAGCACGTACAGATGGACATATACTTTCGAATGGCGCCCTTAAAAATTTTTTTTATTATTAGACGATTTTCGAGAAAATCAACGATGGTTAACCCATGGTTTTTTTTGACTAAAAAACTTTTTGTTTCGAAATCGAAAAATATTTTTATATCATCGTTCTAGACATTGTTGCGAACCCGAAACTGCCTTTGGTTCGAAAATCATCCCTTATATAACGAAGGTACATGCAATTGTTGAAGAAGCCACATTCGTCTCTCCCTCTTAGTGGGAAGTGTTCATCCCTTAAACTGCCTGTTCATCCCTTAAACGTGGTTTGTTTGGGGAAAAATTTGCACAGCACGTACAGATGGACTTATACTTTCGATTGGCACCCTTAAAAAAATTTTTTTCTATTAGACGATTTTCGAGAAAATCATCGATGGTTAACCCATGGTTTTTTTTGACTAAAAAACTTTTTGTTTCGAAATCGAAAAATATTATCATATCATCGTTCAAGACATTGTTGCGAACCCGAAACTGCCTTTGGTTCGAAAATCATCCCTTATATAACGAAGGTACATGCAATTGTTGAAGAAGCCACATTCGTCTCTCCCTCTTAGTGGGAAGTGTTCATCCCTTAAACTGCCTGTTCATCCCTTAAACGTGGTTTGTTTGGGGAAAAATTTGCACAGCACGTACAGATGGACATATACTTTCGAATGGCGCCCTTAAAAAATTTTTTTATTATTAGACGATTTTCGAGAAAATCAACGATGGTTAACCCATGGTTTTTTTTGACTAAAAAACTTTTTGTTTCGAAATCGAAAAATATTATTATATCATCGTTCTAGACATTGTTGCGAACCCGAAACTGCCTTTGGTTCGAAAATCATCCCTTATATAACGAAGGTACATGCAATTGTTGAAGAAGCCACATTCGTCTCTCCCTCTTAGTGGGAAGTGTTCATCCCTTAAACTGCCTGTTCATCCCTTAAACGTGGTTTGTTTGGGGAAAAATTTGCACAGCACGTACAGATGGACTTATACTTTCGATTGGCACCCTTAAAAAAATTTTTTTCTATTAGACGATTTTCGAGAAAATCATCGATGGTTAACCCATGGTTTTTTTTGACTAAAAAACTTTTTGTTTCGAAATCGAAAAATATTATCATATCATCGTTCAAGACATTGTTGCGAACCCGAAACTGCCTTTGGTTCGAAAATCATCCCTTATATAACGAAGGTACATGCAATTGTTGAAGAAGCCACATTCGTCTCTCCCTCTTAGTGGGAAGTGTTCATCCCTTAAACTGCCTGTTCATCCCTTAAACGTGGTTTGTTTGGGGAAAAATTTGCACAGCACGTACAGATGGACTTATACTTTCGATTGGCACCCTTAAAAAAAATTTTTTCTATTAGACGATTTTCGAGAAAATCATCGATGGTTAACCCATGGTTTTTTTTGACTAAAAAACTTTTTGTTTCGAAATCGAAAAATATTATCATATCATCGTTCAAGACATTGTTGCGAACCCGAAACTGCCATTGGTTCGAAAATCATCCCTTATATAACGAAGGTACATGCAATTGTTGAAGAAGCCACATTCGTCTCTCCCTCTTAGTGGGAAGTGTTCATCCCTTAAACTGCCTGTTCATCCCTTAAACGTGGTTTGTTTGGGGAAAAATTTGCACAGCACGTACAGATGGACATATACTTTCGATTGGCACCCTTAAAAATTTTTTTTATTATTAGACGATTTTCGAGAAAATCAACGATGGTTAACCCATGGTTTTTTTTGACTAAAAAACTTTTTGTTTCGAAATCGAAAAATATTTTTATATCATTGTTCTAGACATTGTTGCGAACCCGAAACTGCCATTGGTTCGAAAATCATCCCTTATATAACGAAGGTACATGCAATTGTTGAAGAAGCCACATTCGTCTCTCCCTCTTAGTGGGAAGTGTTCATCCCTTAAACTGCCTGTTCATCCCTTAAACGTGGTTTGTTTGGGGAAAAATTTGCACAGCACGTACAGATGGACTTATACTTTCGATTGGCACCCTTAAAAAAATTTTTTTCTATTAGACGATTTTCGAGAAAATCATCGATGGTTAACCCATGGTTTTTTTTGACTAAAAAACTTTTTGTTTCGAAATCGAAAAATATTATCATATCATCGTTCAAGACATTGTTGCGAACCCGAAACTGCCTTTGGTTCGAAAATCATCCCTTATATAACGAAGGTACATGCAATTGTTGAAGAAGCCACATTCGTCTCTCCCTCTTAGTGGGAAGTGTTCATCCCTTAAACTGCCTGTTCATCCCTTAAACGTTGTTTGTTTGGGGAAAAATTTGCACAGCACGTACAGATGGACTTATACTTTCGATTGGCACCCTTAAAAAAATTTTTTTCTATTAGACGATTTTCGAGAAAATCATCGATGGTTAACCCATGGTTTTTTTTGACTAAAAAACTTTTTGTTTCGAAATCGAAAAATATTATCATATCATCGTTCAAGACATTGTTGCGAACCCGAAACTGCCTTTGGTTCGAAAATCATCCCTTATATAACGAAGGTACATGCAATTGTTGAAGAAGCCACATTCGTCTCTCCCTCTTAGTGGGAAGTGTTCATCCCTTAAACTGCCTGTTCATCCCTTAAACGTGGTTTGTTTGGGGAAAAATTTGCACAGCACGTACAGATGGACTTATACTTTCGATTGGCACCCTTAAAAAATTTTTTTTCTATTTGACGATTTTCGAGAAAATCAACGATGGTTAACCCATGGTTTTTTTTGACGAAAAAACTTTTTGTTTCGAAATCGAAAAATATTATTATATCATCGTTCTAGACATTGTTGCGAACCCGAAACTGCCTTTGGTTCGAAAATCATCCCTTATATAACGAAGGTACATGCAATTGTTGAAGAAGCCACATTCGTCTCTCCCTCTTAGTGGGAAGTGTTCATCCCTTAAACTGCCTGTTCATCCCTTAAACGTGGTTTGTTTGGGGAAAAATTTGCACAGCACGTACAGATGGACATATACTTTCGATTGGCACCCTTAAAAATTTTTTTTATTATTAGACGATTTTCGAGAAAATCAACGATGGTTAACCCATGGTTTTTTTTGACTAAAAAACTTTTTGTTTCGAAATCGAAAAATATTTTTATATCATCGTTCTAGACATTGTTGCGAACCCGAAACTGCCTTTGGTTCGAAAATCATCCCTTATATAACGAAGGTACATGCAATTGTTGAAGAAGTCACATTCGTCTCTCCCTCTTAGTGGGAAGTGTTCATCCCTTAAACTGCCTGTTCATCCCTTAAACGTGGTTTGTTTGGGGAAAAATTTGCACAGCACGTACAGATGGACATATACTTTCGATTGGCACCCTTAAAAATTTTTTTTATTATTAGACGATTTTCGAGAAAATCAACGATGGTTAACCCATGGTTTTTTTTGACTAAAAAACTTTTTGTTTCGAAATCGAAAAATATTTTTATATCATCGTTCTAGACATTGTTGCGAACCCGAAACTGCCTTTGGTTCGAAAATCATCCCTTATATAACGAAGGTACATGCAATTGTTGAAGAAGTCACAATCGTCTCTCCCTCTTAGTGGGAAGTGTTCATCCCTTAAACTGCCTGTTCATCCCTTAAACGTGGTTTGTTTGGGGAAAAATTTGCACAGCACGTACAGATGGACTTATACTTTCGATTGGCACCCTTAAAAAATTTTTTTTCTATTTGACGATTTTCGAGAAAATCAACGATGGTTAACCCATGGTTTTTTTTGACGAAAAAACTTTTTGTTTCGAAATCGAAAAATATTATTATATCATCGTTCTAGACATTGTTGCGAACCCGAAACTGCCTTTGGTTCGAAAATCATCCCTTATATAACGAAGGTACATGCAATTGTTGAAGAAGCCACATTCGTCTCTCCCTCTTAGTGGGAAGTGTTCATCCCTTAAACTGCCTGTTCATCCCTTAAACGTGGTTTGTTTGGGGAAAAATTTGCACAGCACGTACAGATGGACTTATACTTTCGATTGGCACCCTTAAAAAAATTTTTTTCTATTAGACGATTTTCGAGAAAATCATCGATGGTTAACCCATTGTTTTTTTTGACTAAAAAACTTTTTGTTTCGAAATCGAAAAATATTATTATATCATCGTTCTAGACATTGTTGCGAACCCGAAACTGCCTTTGGTTCGAAAATCATCCCTTATATAACGAAGGTACATGCAATTGTTGAAGAAGCCACATTCGTCTCTCCCTCTTAGTGGGAAGTGTTCATCCCTTAAACTGCCTGTTCATCCCTTAAACGTGGTTTGTTTGGGGAAAAATTTGCACAGCACGTACAGATGGACTTATACTTTCGATTGGCACCCTTAAAAAAATTTTTTTCTATTAGACGATTTTCGAGAAAATCATCGATGGTTAACCCATGGTTTTTTTTGACTAAAAAACTTTTTGTTTCGAAATCGAAAAATATTATCATATCATCGTTCAAGACATTGTTGCGAACCCGAAACTGCCTTTGGTTCGAAAATCATCCCTTATATAACGAAGGTACATGCAATTGTTGAAGAAGCCACATTCGTCTCTCCCTCTTAGTGGGAAGTGTTCATCCCTTAAACTGCCTGTTCATCCCTTAAACGTGGTTTGTTTGGGGAAAAATTTGCACAGCACGTACAGATGGACATATACTTTCGAATGGCGCCCTTAAAAAATTTTTTTATTATTAGACGATTTTCGAGAAAATCAACGATGGTTAACCCATGGTTTTTTTTGACTAAAAAACTTTTTGTTTCGAAATCGAAAAATATTTTTATATCATTGTTCTAGACATTGTTGCGAACCCGAAACTGCCTTCGGTTCGAAAATCATCCCTTATATAACGAAGGTACATGCAATTGTTGAAGAAGCCACATTCGTCTCTCCCTCTTAGTGGGAAGTGTTCATCCCTTAAACTGCCTGTTCATCCCTTAAACGTGGTTTGTTTGGGGAAAAATTTGCACAGCACGTACAGATGGACTTATACTTTCGATTGGCACCCTTAAAAAAAATTTTTTCTATTAGACGATTTTCGAGAAAATCATCGATGGTTAACCCATGGTTTTTTTTGACTAAAAAACTTTTTGTTTCGAAATCGAAAAATATTATCATATCATCGTTCAAGACATTGTTGCGAACCCGAAACTGCCTTTGGTTCGAAAATCATCCCTTATATAACGAAGGTACATGCAATTGTTGAAGAAGCCACATTCGTCTCTCCCTCTTAGTGGGAAGTGTTCATCCCTTAAACTGCCTGTTCATCCCTTAAACGTGGTTTGTTTGGGGAAAAATTTGCACAGCACGTACAGATGGACATATACTTTCGATTGGCACCCTTAAAAATTTTTTTTATTATTAGACGATTTTCGAGAAAATCAACGATGGTTAACCCATGGTTTTTTTTGACTAAAAAACTTTTTGTTTCGAAATCGAAAAATATTTTTATATCATTGTTCTAGACATTGTTGCGAACCCGAAACTGCCATTGGTTCGAAAATCATCCCTTATATAACGAAGGTACATGCAATTGTTGAAGAAGCCACATTCGTCTCTCCCTCTTAGTGGGAAGTGTTCATCCCTTAAACTGCCTGTTCATCCCTTAAACGTGGTTTGTTTGGGGAAAAATTTGCACAGCACGTACAGATGGACTTATACTTTCGATTGGCACCCTTAAAAAAATTTTTTTCTATTAGACGATTTTCGAGAAAATCATCGATGGTTAACCCATGGTTTTTTTTGACTAAAAAACTTTTTGTTTCGAAATCGAAAAATATTATCATATCATCGTTCAAGACATTGTTGCGAACCCGAAACTGCCTTTGGTTCGAAAATCATCCCTTATATAACGAAGGTACATGCAATTGTTGAAGAAGCCACATTCGTCTCTCCCTCTTAGTGGGAAGTGTTCATCCCTTAAACTGCCTGTTCATCCCTTAAACGTTGTTTGTTTGGGGAAAAATTTGCACAGCACGTACAGATGGACTTATACTTTCGATTGGCACCCTTAAAAAAATTTTTTTCTATTAGACGATTTTCGAGAAAATCATCGATGGTTAACCCATGGTTTTTTTTGACTAAAAAACTTTTTGTTTCGAAATCGAAAAATATTATCATATCATCGTTCAAGACATTGTTGCGAACCCGAAACTGCCTTTGGTTCGAAAATCATCCCTTATATAACGAAGGTACATGCAATTGTTGAAGAAGCCACATTCGTCTCTCCCTCTTAGTGGGAAGTGTTCATCCCTTAAACTGCCTGTTCATCCCTTAAACGTGGTTTGTTTGGGGAAAAATTTGCACAGCACGTACAGATGGACTTATACTTTCGATTGGCACCCTTAAAAAATTTTTTTTCTATTTGACGATTTTCGAGAAAATCAACGATGGTTAACCCATGGTTTTTTTTGACGAAAAAACTTTTTGTTTCGAAATCGAAAAATATTATTATATCATCGTTCTAGACATTGTTGCGAACCCGAAACTGCCTTTGGTTCGAAAATCATCCCTTATATAACGAAGGTACATGCAATTGTTGAAGAAGCCACATTCGTCTCTCCCTCTTAGTGGGAAGTGTTCATCCCTTAAACTGCCTGTTCATCCCTTAAACGTGGTTTGTTTGGGGAAAAATTTGCACAGCACGTACAGATGGACATATACTTTCGATTGGCACCCTTAAAAATTTTTTTTATTATTAGACGATTTTCGAGAAAATCAACGATGGTTAACCCATGGTTTTTTTTGACTAAAAAACTTTTTGTTTCGAAATCGAAAAATATTTTTATATCATCGTTCTAGACATTGTTGCGAACCCGAAACTGCCTTTGGTTCGAAAATCATCCCTTATATAACGAAGGTACATGCAATTGTTGAAGAAGTCACATTCGTCTCTCCCTCTTAGTGGGAAGTGTTCATCCCTTAAACTGCCTGTTCATCCCTTAAACGTGGTTTGTTTGGGGAAAAATTTGCACAGCACGTACAGATGGACATATACTTTCGATTGGCACCCTTAAAAATTTTTTTTATTATTAGACGATTTTCGAGAAAATCAACGATGGTTAACCCATGGTTTTTTTTGACTAAAAAACTTTTTGTTTCGAAATCGAAAAATATTTTTATATCATCGTTCTAGACATTGTTGCGAACCCGAAACTGCCTTTGGTTCGAAAATCATCCCTTATATAACGAAGGTACATGCAATTGTTGAAGAAGTCACAATCGTCTCTCCCTCTTAGTGGGAAGTGTTCATCCCTTAAACTGCCTGTTCATCCCTTAAACGTGGTTTGTTTGGGGAAAAATTTGCACAGCACGTACAGATGGACTTATACTTTCGATTGGCACCCTTAAAAAATTTTTTTTCTATTTGACGATTTTCGAGAAAATCAACGATGGTTAACCCATGGTTTTTTTTGACGAAAAAACTTTTTGTTTCGAAATCGAAAAATATTATTATATCATCGTTCTAGACATTGTTGCGAACCCGAAACTGCCTTTGGTTCGAAAATCATCCCTTATATAACGAAGGTACATGCAATTGTTGAAGAAGCCACATTCGTCTCTCCCTCTTAGTGGGAAGTGTTCATCCCTTAAACTGCCTGTTCATCCCTTAAACGTGGCTTGTTTGGGGAAAAATTTGCACAGCACGTACAGATGGACATATACTTTCGAATGGCACCCTTAAAAAATTTTTTTATTATTAGACGATTTTCGAGAAAATCAACGATGGTTAACCCATGGTTTTTTTTGACTAAAAAACTTTTTGTTTCGAAATCGAAAAATATTATTATATCATCGTTCTAGACATTGTTGCGAACCCGAAACTGCCTTTGGTTCGAAAATCATCCCTTATATAACGAAGGTACATGCAATTGTTGAAGAAGCCACATTCGTCTCTCCCTCTTAGTGGGAAGTGTTCATCCCTTAAACTGCCTGTTCATCCCTTAAACGTGGTTTGTTTGGGGAAAAATTTGCACAGCACGTACAGATGGACATATACTTTCGAATGGCGCCCTTAAAAAATTTTTTTATTATTAGACGATTTTCGAGAAAATCAACGATGGTTAACCCATGGTTTTTTTTGACTAAAAAACTTTTTGTTTCGAAATCGAAAAATATTTTTATATCATCGTTCTAGACATTGTTGCGAACCCGAAACTGCCTTTGGTTCGAAAATCATCCCTTATATAACGAAGGTACATGCAATTGTTGAAGAAGCCACATTCGTCTCTCCCTCTTAGTGGGAAGTGTTCATCCCTTAAACTGCCTGTTCATCCCTTAAACGTGGTTTGTTTGGGGAAAAATTTGCACAGCACGTACAGATGGACATATACTTTCGAATGGCGCCCTTAAAAAATTTTTTTATTATTAGACGATTTTCGAGAAAATCAACGATGGTTAACCCATGGTTTTTTTTGACTAAAAAACTTTTTGTTTCGAAATCGAAAAATATTATTATATCATCGTTCTAGACATTGTTGCGAACCCGAAACTGCCTTTGGTTCGAAAATCATCCCTTATATAACGAAGGTACATGCAATTGTTGAAGAAGCCACATTCGTCTCTCCCTCTTAGTGGGAAGTGTTCATCCCTTAAACTGCCTGTTCATCCCTTAAACGTGGTTTGTTTGGGGAAAAATTTGCACAGCACGTACAGATGGACTTATACTTTCGATTGGCACCCTTAAAAAATTTTTTTTCTATTTGACGATTTTCGAGAAAATCAACGATGGTTAACCCATGGTTTTTTTTGACGAAAAAACTTTTTGTTTCGAAATCGAAAAATATTTTTATATCATCGTTCTAGACATTGTTGCGAACCCGAAACTGCCTTTGGTTCGAAAATCATCCCTTATATAACGAAGGTACATGCAATTGTTGAAGAAGCCACATTCGTCTCTCCCTCTTAGTGGGAAGTGTTCATCCCTTAAACTGCCTGTTCATCCCTTAAACGTGGCTTGTTTGGGGAAAAATTTGCACAGCACGTACAGATGGACATATACTTTCGAATGTCACCCTTAAAAAATTTTTTTATTATTAGACGATTTTCGAGAAAATCAACGATGATTAACCCATGGTTTTTTTTGACTAAAAAACTTTTTGTTTCGAAATCGAAAAATATTATTATATCATCGTTCTAGACATTGTTGCGAACCCGAAACTGCCTTTGGTTCGAAAATCATCCCTTATATAACGAAGGTACATGCAATTGTTGAAGAAGCCACATTCGTCTCTCCCTCTTAGTGGGAAGTGTTCATCCCTTAAACTGCCTGTTCATCCCTTAAACGTTGTTTGTTTGGGGAAAAATTTGCACAGCACGTACAGATGGACTTATACTTTCGATTGGCACCCATAAAAAATTTTTTTTCTATTTGACGATTTTCGAGAAAATCAACGATGGTTAACCCATGGTTTTTTTTGACGAAAAAACTTTTTGTTTCGAAATCGAAAAATATTATTATATCATCGTTCTAGACATTGTTGCGAACCCGAAACTGCCTTTGGTTCGAAAATCATCCCTTATATAACGAAGGTACATGCAATTGTTGAAGAAGCCACATTCGTCTCTCCCTCTTAGTGGGAAGTGTTCATCCCTTAAACTGCCTGTTCATCCCTTAAACGTGGCTTGTTAGGGGAAAAATTTGCACAGCACGTACAGATGGACATATACTTTCGATTGGCACCCTTAAAAATTTTTTTTATTATTAGACGATTTTCGAGAAAATCAACGATGGTTAACCCATGGTTTTTTTTGACGAAAAAACTTTTTGTTTCGAAATCGAAAAATATTATTATATCATCGTTCTAGACATTGTTGTGAACCCGAAACTGCCTTTGGTTCGAAAATCATCCCTTATATAACGAAGGTACATGCAATTGTTGAAGAAGCCACATTCGTCTCTCCCTCTTAGTGGGAAGTGTTCATCCCTTAAACTGCCTGTTCATCCCTTAAACGTTGTTTGTTTGGGGAAAAATTTGCACAGCACGTACAGATGGACTTATACTTTCGATTGGCACCCTTAAAAAATTTTTTTTCTATTTGACGATTTTCGAGAAAATCAACGAAGGTTAACCCATGGTTTTTTTTGACGAAAAAACTTTTTGTTTCGAAATCGAAAAATATTATTATATCATCGTTCTAGACATTGTTGCGAACCCGAAACTGCCTTTGGTTCGAAAATCATCCCTTATATAACGAAGGTACGTGCAATTGTTGAAGAAGCCACATTCGTCTCTCCCTCTTAGTGGGAAGTGTTCATCCCTTAAACTGCCTGTTCATCCCTTAAACGTGGCTTGTTTGGGGAAAAATTTGCACAGCACGTACAGATGGACTTATACTATCGATTGGTACCCTTAAAAAAATTTTTTTTTATTTGACGATTTTCGAGAAAATCAACGAAGGTTAACCCATGGTTTTTTTTGACGAAAAAACTTTTTGTTTCGAAATCGAAAAATATTATTATATCATCGTTCTAGACATTGTTGCGAACCCGAAACTGCCTTTGGTTCGAAAATCATCCCTTATATAACGAAGGTACATGCAATTGTTGAAGAAGCCACATTCGTCTCTCCCTCTTAGTGGGAAGTGTTAATCCCTTAAACTGCCTGTTCATCCCTTAAACGTGGTTTGTTTGGGGAAAAATTTGCACAGCACGTACAGATGGACTTATACTTTCGATTGGTACCCTTAAAAAAATTTTTTTTTATTTGACGATTTTCGAGAAAATCAACGAAGGTTAACCCATGGTTTTTTTTGACGAAAAAACTTTTTGTTTCGAAATCGAAAAATATTATTATATCATCGTTCTAGACATTGTTGCGAACCCGAAACTGCCTTTGGTTCGAAAATCATCCCTTATATAACGAAGGTACATGCAATTGTTGAAGAAGCCACATTCGTCTCTCCCTCTTAGTGGGAAGTGTTAATCCCTTAAACTGCCTGTTCATCCCTTAAACGTAGTTTGTTTGGGGAAAAATTTGCACAGCACGTACAGATGGACTTATACTTTCGATTGGTACCCTTAAAAAAATTTTTTTTTATTTGACGATTTTCGAGAAAGTCAACGATGGATAACCCATGGTTTTTTTTGACGAAAAAACTTTTTGTTTCGAAATCGAAAAATATTATTATATCATCGTTCTAGACATTGTTGCGAACCCGAAACTGCCTTTGGTTCGAAAATCATCCCTTATATAACGAAGGTACATGCAATTGTTGAAGAAGCCACAATCGTCTCTCCCTCTTAGTGGGAAGTGTTAATCCCTTAAACTGCCTGTTCATCCCTTAAACGTAGTTTGTTTGGGGAAAAATTTGCACAGCACGTACAGATGGACTTATACTTTCGATTGGTACCCTTAAAAAAATTTTTTTTTATTTGACGATTTTCGAGAAAATCAACGATGGTTAACCCATGGTTTTTTTTGACGAAAAAACTTTTTGTTTCGAAATCGAAAAATATTATTATATCATCGTTCTAGACATTGTTGCGAACCCGAAACTGCCTTTGGTTCGAAAATCATCCCTTATATAACGAAGGTACATGCAATTGTTGAAGAAGCCACATTCGTCTCTCCCTCTTAGTGGGAAGTGTTCATCCCTTAAACTGCCTGTTCATCCCTTAAACGTGGTTTGTTTGGGGAAAAATTTGCCCAGCACGTACAGATGGACATATACTTTCAATGGGCACCCTTAAAAAATTTTTTTTTTATTAGACGATTTTCGAGAAAATCAACGATGGTTAACCCATGGTTTTTTTTGACGAAAAAACTTTTTGTTTCGAAATCGAAAAATATTATTATATCATCGTTCTAGACATTGTTGCGAACCCGAAACTGCCTTTGGTTCGAAAATCATCCCTTATATAACGAAGGTACATGCAATTGTTGAAGAAGCCACATTCGTCTCTCCCTCTTAGTGGGAAGTGTTCATCCCTTAAACGGCCTGTTCATCCCTTAAACGTGGTTTGTTTGGGGAAAAATTTGCACAGCACGTACAGATGGACTTATACTTTCGATTGGTACCCTTAAAAAAATTTTTTTTTATTTGACGATTTTCGAGAAAGTCAACGATGGATAACCCATGGTTTTTTTTGACGAAAAAACTTTTTGTTTCGAAATCGAAAAATATTATTATATCATCGTTCTAGACATTGTTGCGAACCCGAAACTGCCTTTGGTTCGAAAATCATCCCTTATATAACGAAGGTACATGCAATTGTTGAAGAAGCCACATTCGTCTCTCCCTCTTAGTGGGAAGTATTCATCCCTTAAACGGCCTGTTCATCCCTTAAACGTGGTTTGTTTGGGGAAAAATTTGCACAGCACGTACAGATGGACTTATACTTTCGATTGGTACCCTTAAAAAAATTTTTTTTTATTTGACGATTTTCGAGAAAATCAACGATGGTTAACCCATGGTTTTTTTTGACGAAAAAACTTTTTGTTTCGAAATCGAAAAATATTATTATATCATCGTTCTAGACATTGTTGCGAACCCGAAACTGCCTTTGGTTCGAAAATCATCCCTTATATAACGAAGGTACATGCAATTGTTGAAGAAGCCACATTCGTCTCTCCCTCTTAGTGGGAAGTGTTCATCCCTTAAACTGCCTGTTCATCCCTTAAACGTGGTTTGTTTGGGGAAAAATTTGCCCAGCACGTACAGATGGACATATACTTTCGATTGGCACCCTTAAAAAATTTTTTTTTTATTAGACGATTTTCGAGAAAATCAACGATGGTTAACCCATGGTTTTTTTTGACGAAAAAACTTTTTGTTTCGAAATCGAAAAATATTATTATATCATCGTTCTAGACATTGTTGCGAACCCGAAACTGCCTTTGGTTCGAAAATCATCCCTTATATAACGAAGGTACATGCAATTGTTGAAGAAGCCACATTCGTCTCTCCCTCTTAGTTAGAAGTGTTCATCCCTTAAACGGCCTGTTCATCCCTTAAACGTGGTTTGTTTGGGGAAAAATTTGCACAGCACGTACAGATGGACTTATACTTTCGATTGGTACCCTTAAAAAAATTTTTTTTTATTTGACGATTTTCGAGAAAGTCAACGATGGATAACCCATGGTTTTTTTTGACGAAAAAACTTTTTGTTTCGAAATCGAAAAATATTATTATATCATCGTTCTAGACATTGTTGCGAACCCGAAACTGCCTTTGGTTCGAAAATCATCCCTTATATAACGAAGGTACATGCAATTGTTGAAGAAGCCACATTCGTCTCTCCCTCTTAGTGGGAAGTGTTAATCCCTTAAACTGCCTGTTCATCCCTTAAACGTAGTTTGTTTGGGGAAAAATTTGCACAGCACGTACAGATGGACTTATACTTTCGATTGGTACCCTTAAAAAAATTTTTTTTTATTTGACGATTTTCGAGAAAGTCAACGATGGATAACCCATGGTTTTTTTTGACGAAAAAACTTTTTGTTTCGAAATCGAAAAATATTATTATATCATCGTTCTAGACATTGTTGCGAACCCGAAACTGCCTTTGGTTCGAAAATCATCCCTTATATAACGAAGGTACATGCAATTGTTGAAGAAGCCACATTCGTCTCTCCCTCTTAGTGGGAAGTGTTCATCCCTTAAACGGCCTGTTCATCCCTTAAACGTGGTTTGTTTGGGGAAAAATTTGCACAGCACGTACAGATGGACTTATACTTTCGATTGGTACCCTTAAAAAAATTTTTTTTTATTTGACGATTTTCGAGAAAGTCAACGATGGATAACCCATGGTTTTTTTTGACGAAAAAACTTTTTGTTTCGAAATCGAAAAATATTATTATATCATCGTTCTAGACATTGTTGCGAACCCGAAACTGCCTTTGGTTCGAAAATCATCCCTTATATAACGAAGGTACATGCAATTGTTGAAGAAGCCACATTCGTCTCTCCCTCTTAGTGGGAAGTGTTAATCCCTTAAACTGCCTGTTCATCCCTTAAACGTAGTTTGTTTGGGGAAAAATTTGCACAGCACGTACAGATGGACTTATACTTTCGATTGGTACCCTTAAAAAAATTTTTTTTTATTTGACGATTTTCGAGAAAGTCAACGATGGATAACCCATGGTTTTTTTTGACGAAAAAACTTTTTGTTTCGAAATCGAAAAATATTATTATATCATCGTTCTAGACATTGTTGCGAACCCGAAACTGCCTTTGGTTCGAAAATCATCCCTTATATAACGAAGGTACATGCAATTGTTGAAGAAGCCACATTCGTCTCTCCCTCTTAGTGGGAAGTGTTCATCCCTTAAACGGCCTGTTCATCCCTTAAACGTAGTTTGTTTGGGGAAAAATTTGCACAGCACGTACAGATGGACTTATACTTTCGATTGGTACCCTTAAAAAAATTTTTGTTTATTTGACGATTTTCGAGAAAATCAACGATGGTTAACCCATGGTTTTTTTTGACGAAAAAACTTTTTGTTTCGAAATCGAAAAATATTATTATATCATCGTTCTAGACATTGTTGCGAACCCGAAACTGCCTTTGGTTCGAAAATCATCCCTTATATAACGAAGGTACATGCAATTGTTGAAGAAGCCACATTCGTCTCTCCCTCTTAGTGGGAAGTGTTAATCCCTTAAACTGCCTGTTCATCCCTTAAACGTAGTTTGTTTGGGGAAAAATTTGCACAGCACGTACAGATGGACTTATACTTTCGATTGGTACCCTTAAAAAAATTTATTTTTATTTGACGATTTTCGAGAAAATCAACGATGGTTAACCCATGGTTTTTTTTGACGAAAAAACTTTTTGTTTCGAAATCGAAAAATATTATTATATCATCGTTCTAGACATTGTTGCGAACCCGAAACTGCCTTTGGTTCGAAAATCATCCCTTATATAACGAAGGTACATGCAATTGTTGAAGAAGCCACATTCGTCTCTCCCTCTTAGTGGGAAGTGTTCATCCCTTAAACGGCCTGTTCATCCCTTAAACGTGGTTTGTTTGGGGAAAAATTTGCACAGCACGTACAGATGGACTTATACTTTCGATTGGTACCCTTAAAAAAATTTTTTTTTATTTGACGATTTTCGAGAAAGTCAACGATGGATAACCCATGGTTTTTTTTGACGAAAAAACTTTTTGTTTCGAAATCGAAAAATATTATTATATCATCGTTCTAGACATTGTTGCGAACCCGAAACTGCCTTTGGTTCGAAAATCATCCCTTATATAACGAAGGTACATGCAATTGTTGAAGAAGCCACATTCGTCTCTCCCTCTTAGTGGGAAGTGTTAATCCCTTAAACTGCCTGTTCATCCCTTAAACGTAGTTTGTTTGGGGAAAAATTTGCACAGCACGTACAGATGGACTTATACTTTCGATTGGTACCCTTAAAAAAATTTTTTTTTATTTGACGATTTTCGAGAAAGTCAACGATGGATAACCCATGGTTTTTTTTGACGAAAAAACTTTTTGTTTCGAAATCGAAAAATATTATTATATCATCGTTCTAGACATTGTTGCGAACCCGAAACTGCCTTTGGTTCGAAAATCATCCCTTATATAACGAAGGTACATGCAATTGTTGAAGAAGCCACATTCGTCTCTCCCTCTTAGTGGGAAGTGTTCATCCCTTAAACGGCCTGTTCATCCCTTAAACGTAGTTTGTTTGGGGAAAAATTTGCACAGCACGTACAGATGGACTTATACTTTCGATTGGTACCCTTAAAAAAAATTTTTTTTATTTGACGATTTTCGAGAAAGTCAACGATGGATAACCCATGGTTTTTTTTGACGAAAAAACTTTTTGTTTCGAAATCGAAAAATATTATTATATCATCGTTCTAGACATTGTTGCGAACCCGAAACTGCCTTTGGTTCGAAAATCATCCCTTATATAACGAAGGTACATGCAATTGTTGAAGAAGCCACATTCGTCTCTCCCTCTTAGTGGGAAGTGTTAATCCCTTAAACTGCCTGTTCATCCCTTAAACGTAGTTTGTTTGGGGAAAAATTTGCACAGCACGTACAGATGGACTTATACTTTCGATTGGTACCCTTAAAAAAATTTTTTTTTATTTGACGATTTTCGAGAAAGTCAACGATGGATAACCCATGGTTTTTTTTGACGAAAAAACTTTTTGTTTCGAAATCGAAAAATATTATTATATCATCGTTCTAGACATTGTTGCGAACCCGAAACTGCCTTTGGTTCGAAAATCATCCCTTATATAACGAAGGTACATGCAATTGTTGAAGAAGCCACATTCGTCTCTCCCTCTTAGTGGGAAGTGTTCATCCCTTAAACGGCCTGTTCATCCCTTAAACGTAGTTTGTTTGGGGAAAAATTTGCACAGCACGTACAGATGGACTTATACTTTCGATTGGTACCCTTAAAAAAATTTTTGTTTATTTGACGATTTTCGAGAAAATCAACGATGGTTAACCCATGGTTTTTTTTGACGAAAAAACTTTTTGTTTCGAAATCGAAAAATATTATTATATCATCGTTCTAGACATTGTTGCGAACCCGAAACTGCCTTTGGTTCGAAAATCATCCCTTATATAACGAAGGTACATGCAATTGTTGAAGAAGCCACATTCGTCTCTCCCTCTTAGTGGGAAGTGTTAATCCCTTAAACTGCCTGTTCATCCCTTAAACGTAGTTTGTTTGGGGAAAAATTTGCACAGCACGTACAGATGGACTTATACTTTCGATTGGTACCCTTAAAAAAATTTTTTTTTATTTGACGATTTTCGAGAAAATCAACGATGGTTAACCCATGGTTTTTTTTGACGAAAAAACTTTTTGTTTCGAAATCGAAAAATATTATTATATCATCGTTCTAGACATTGTTGCGAACCCGAAACTGCCTTTGGTTCGAAAATCATCCCTTATATAACGAAGGTACATGCAATTGTTGAAGAAGCCACATTCGTCTCTCCCTCTTAGTGGGAAGTGTTAATCCCTTAAACTGCCTGTTCATCCCTTAAACGTAGTTTGTTTGGGGAAAAATTTGCACAGCACGTACAGATGGACTTATACTTTCGATTGGTACCCTTAAAAAAATTTTTTTTTATTTGACGATTTTCGAGAAAATCAACGATGGTTAACCCATGGTTTTTTTTGACGTAAAAACTTTTTGTTTCGAAATCGAAAAATATTATTATATCATCGTTCTAGACATTGTTGCGAACCCGAAACTGCCTTTGGTTCGAAAATCATCCCTTATATAACGAAGGTACATGCAATTGTTGAAGAAGCCACATTCGTCTCTCCCTCTTAGTGGGAAGTGTTCATCCCTTAAACGGCCTGTTCATCCCTTAAACGTGGTTTGTTTGGGGAAAAATTTGCACAGCACGTACAGATGGACTTATACTTTCGATTGGTACCCTTAAAAAAATTTTTTTTTATTTGACGATTTTCGAGAAAGTCAACAATGGATAACCCATGGTTTTTTTTGACGAAAAAACTTTTTGTTTCGAAATCGAAAAATATTATTATATCATCGTTCTAGACATTGTTGCGAACCCGAAACTGCCTTTGGTTCGAAAATCATCCCTTATATAACGAAGGTACATGCAATTGTTGAAGAAGCCACATTCGTCTCTCCCTCTTAGTGGGAAGTGTTAATCCCTTAAACTGCCTGTTCATCCCTTAAACGTAGTTTGTTTGGGGAAAAATTTGCACAGCACGTACAGATGGACTTATACTTTCGATTGGTACCCTTAAAAAAATTTTTTTTTATTTGACGATTTTCGAGAAAATCAACGATGGTTAACCCATGGTTTTTTTTGACGTAAAAACTTTTTGTTTCGAAATCGAAAAATATTATTATATCATCGTTCTAGACATTGTTGCGAACCCGAAACTGCCTTTGGTTCGAAAATCATCCCTTATATAACGAAGGTACATGCAATTGTTGAAGAAGCCACATTCGTCTCTCCCTCTTAGTGGGAAGTGTTCATCCCTTAAACGGCCTGTTCATCCCTTAAACGTGGTTTGTTTGGGGAAAAATTTGCACAGCACGTACAGATGGACTTATACTTTCGATTGGTACCCTTAAAAAAATTTTTTTTTATTTGACGATTTTCGAGAAAGTCAACGATGGTTAACCCATGGTTTTTTTTGACGAAAAAACTTTTTGTTTCGAAATCGAAAAATATTATTATATCATCGTTCTAGACATTGTTGCGAACCCGAAACTGCCTTTGGTTCGAAAATCATCCCTTATATAACGAAGGTACATGCAATTGTTGAAGAAGCCACATTCGTCTCTCCCTCTTAGTGGGAAGTGTTCATCCCTTAAACGGCCTGTTCATCCCTTAAACGTGGTTTGTTTGGGGAAAAATTTGCACAGCACGTACAGATGGACTTATACTTTCGATTGGTACCCTTAAAAAAATTTTTTTTTATTTGACGATTTTCGAGAAAGTCAACGATGGATAACCCATGGTTTTTTTTGACGAAAAAACTTTTTGTTTCGAAATCGAAAAATATTATTATATCATCGTTCTAGACATTGTTGCGAACCCGAAACTGCCTTTGGTTCGAAAATCATCCCTTATATAACGAAGGTACATGCAATTGTTGAAGAAGCCACATTCGTCTCTCCCTCTTAGTGGGAAGTGTTCATCCCTTAAACGGCCTGTTCATCCCTTAAACGTGGTTTGTTTGGGGAAAAATTTGCACAGCACGTACAGATGGACTTATACTTTCGATTGGTACCCTTAAAAAAATTTTTTTTTATTTGACGATTTTCGAGAAAATCAACGATGGTTAACCCATGGTTTTTTTTGACGAAAAAACTTTTTGTTTCGAAATCGAAAAATATTATTATATCATCGTTCTAGACATTGTTGCGAACCCGAAACTGCCTTTGGTTCGAAAATCATCCCTTATATAACGAAGGTACATGTAATTGTTGAAGAAGCCACATTCGTCTCTCCCTCTTAGTGGGAAGTATTCATCCCTTAAACGGCCTGTTCATCCCTTAAACGTGGTTTGTTTGGGGAAAAATTTGCACAGCACGTACAGATGGACTTATACTTTCGATTGGTACCCTTAAAAAAATTTTTTTTTATTTGACGATTTTCGAGAAAGTCAACAATGGATAACCCATGGTTTTTTTTGACGAAAAAACTTTTTGTTTCGAAATCGAAAAATATTATTATATCATCGTTCTAGACATTGTTGCGAACCCGAAACTGCCTTTGGTTCGAAAATCATCCCTTATATAACGAAGGTACATGCAATTGTTGAAGAAGCCACATTCGTCTCTCCCTCTTAGTGGGAAGTGTTAATCCCTTAAACTGCCTGTTCATCCCTTAAACGTAGTTTGTTTGGGGAAAAATTTGCACAGCACGTACAGATGGACTTATACTTTCGATTGGTACCCATAAAAAAATTTTTTTTTATTTGACGATTTTCGAGAAAATCAACGATGGTTAACCCATGGTTTTTTTTGACGAAAAAACTTTTTGTTTCGAAATCGAAAAATATTATTATATCATCGTTCTAGACATTGTTGCGAACCCGAAACTGCCTTTGGTTCGAAAATCATCCCTTATATAACGAAGGTACATGTAATTGTTGAAGAAGCCACATTCGTCTCTCCCTCTTAGTGGGAAGTATTCATCCCTTAAACGGCCTGTTCATCCCTTAAACGTGGTTTGTTTGGGGAAAAATTTGCACAGCACGTACAGATGGACTTATACTTTCGATTGGTACCCTTAAAAAATTTTTTTTTTATTTGACGATTTTCGAGAAAGTCAACAATGGATAACCCATGGTTTTTTTTGACGAAAAAACTTTTTGTTTCGAAATCGAAAAATATTATTATATCATCGTTCTAGACATTGTTGCGAACCCGAAACTGCCTTTGGTTCGAAAATCATCCCTTATATAACGAAGGTACATGCAATTGTTGAAGAAGCCACATTCGTCTCTCCCTCTTAGTGGGAAGTGTTAATCCCTTAAACTGCCTGTTCATCCCTTAAACGTAGTTTGTTTGGGGAAAAATTTGCACAGCACGTACAGATGGACTTATACTTTCGATTGGTACCCTTAAAAAAATTTTTTTTTATTTGACGATTTTCGAGAAAATCAACGATGGTTAACCCATGGTTTTTTTTGACGAAAAAACTTTTTGTTTCGAAATCGAAAAATATTATTATATCATCGTTCTAGACATTGTTGCGAACCCGAAACTGCCTTTGGTTCGAAAATCATCCCTTATATAACGAAGGTACATGCAATTGTTGAAGAAGCCACATTCGTCTCTCCCTCTTAGTGGGAAGTGTTCATCCCTTAAACTGCCTGTTCATCCCTTAAACGTGGTTTGTTTGGGGAAAAATTTGCCCAGCACGTACAGATGGACATATACTTTCAATGGGCACCCTTAAAAAATTTTTTTTTTATTAGACGATTTTCGAGAAAATCAACGATGGTTAACCCATGGTTTTTTTTGACGAAAAAACTTTTTGTTTCGAAATCGAAAAATATTATTATATCATCGTTCTAGACATTGTTGCGAACCCGAAACTGCCTTTGGTTCGAAAATCATCCCTTATATAACGAAGGTACATGCAATTGTTGAAGAAGCCACATTCGTCTCTCCCTCTTAGTGGGAAGTGTTCATCCCTTAAACTGCCTGTTCATCCCTTAAACGTGGTTTGTTTGGGGAAAAATTTGCCCAGCACGTACAGATGGACATATACTTTCGATTGGCACCCTTAAAAAATTTTTTTTTTATTAGACGATTTTCGAGAAAATCAACGATGGTTAACCCATGGTTTTTTTTGACGAAAAAACTTTTTGTTTCGAAATCGAAAAATATTATTATATCATCGTTCTAGACATTGTTGCGAACCCGAAACTGCCTTTGGTTCGAAAATCATCCCTTATATAACGAAGGTACATGCAATTGTTGAAGAAGCCACATTCGTCTCTCCCTCTTAGTGGGAAGTGTTAATCCCTTAAACTGCCTGTTCATCCCTTAAACGTAGTTTGTTTGGGGAAAAATTTGCACAGCACGTACAGATGGACTTATACTTTCGATTGGTACCCTTAAAAAAATTTTTTTTTATTTGACGATTTTCGAGAAAGTCAACGATGGATAACCCATGGTTTTTTTTGACGAAAAAACTTTTTGTTTCGAAATCGAAAAATATTATTATATCATCGTTCTAGACATTGTTGCGAACCCGAAACTGCCTTTGGTTCGAAAATCATCCCTTATATAACGAAGGTACATGCAATTGTTGAAGAAGCCACATTCGTCTCTCCCTCTTAGTGGGAAGTGTTCATCCCTTAAACGGCCTGTTCATCCCTTAAACGTGGTTTGTTTGGGGAAAACTTTGCACAGCACGTACAGATGGACATATACTTTCGATTGGCACCCTTAAAAATTTTTTTTATTATTAGACGATTTTCGAGAAAATCAACGATGGTTAACCCATGGTTTTTTTTGACTAAAAAACTTTTTGTTTCGAAATCGAAAAATATTTTTATATCATCGTTCTAGACATTGTTGCGAACCCGAAACTGCCTTTGGTTCGAAAATCATCCCTTATATAACGAAGGTACATGCAATTGTTGAAGAAGCCACATTCGTCTCTCCCTCTTAGTGGGAAGTGTTCATCCCTTAAACGGCCTGTTCATCCCTTAAACGTGGTTTGTTTGGGGAAAAATTTGCACAGCACGTACAGATGGACTTATACTTTCGATTGGTACCCTTAAAAAAATTTTTTTTTATTTGACGATTTTCGAGAAAGTCAACGATGGATAACCCATGGTTTTTTTTGACGAAAAAACTTTTTGTTTCGAAATCGAAAAATATTATTATATCATCGTTCTAGACATTGTTGCGAACCCGAAACTGCCTTTGGTTCGAAAATCATCCCTTATATAACGAAGGTACATGCAATTGTTGAAGAAGCCACATTCGTCTCTCCCTCTTAGTGGGAAGTGTTCATCCCTTAAACGGCCTGTTCATCCCTTACACGTGGTTTGTTTGGGGAAAAATTTGCACAGCACGTACAGATGGACTTATACTTTCGATTGGTACCCTTAAAAAAATTTTTTTTTATTTGACGATTTTCGAGAAAGTCAACGATGGATAACCCATGGTTTTTTTTGACGAAAAAACTTTTTGTTTCGAAATCGAAAAATATTATTATATCATCGTTCTAGACATTGTTGCGAACCCGAAACTGCCTTTGGTTCGAAAATCATCCCTTATATAACGAAGGTACATGCAATTGTTGAAGAAGCCACATTCGTCTCTCCCTCTTAGTGGGAAGTGTTCATCCCTTAAACGGCCTGTTCATCCCTTAAACGTAGTTTGTTTGGGGAAAAATTTGCACAGCACGTACAGATGGACTTATACTTTCGATTGGTACCCTTAAAAAATTTTTTTTTTATTTGACGATTTTCGTGAAAGTCAACGATGGATAACCCATGGTTTTTTTTGACGAAAAAACTTTTTGTTTCGAAATCGAAAAATATTATTATATCATCGTTCTAGACATTGTTGCGAACCCGAAACTGCCTTTGGTTCGAAAATCATCCCTTATATAACGAAGGTACATGCAATTGTTGAAGAAGCCACATTCGTCTCTCCCTCTTAGTGGGAAGTGTTCATCCCTTAAACGGCCTGTTCATCCCTTAAACGTGGTTTGTTTGGGGAAAAATTTGCACAGCACGTACAGATGGACTTATACTTTCGATTGGTACCCTTAAAAAAATTTTTTTTTATTTGACGATTTTCGAGAAAGTCAACGATGGATAACCCATGGTTTTTTTTGACGAAAAAACTTTTTGTTTCGAAATCGAAAAATATTATTATATCATCGTTCTAGACATTGTTGCGAACCCGAAACTGCCTTTGGTTCGAAAATCATCCCTTATATAACGAAGGTACATGCAATTGTTGAAGAAGCCACATTCGTCTCTCCCTCTTAGTGGGAAGTGTTAATCCCTTAAACTGCCTGTTCATCCCTTAAACGTAGTTTGTTTGGGGAAAAATTTGCACAGCACGTACAGATGGACTTATACTTTCGATTGGTACCCTTAAAAAAATTTTTTTTTATTTGACGATTTTCGAGAAAATCAACGATGGTTAACCCATGGTTTTTTTTGACGAAAAAACTTTTTGTTTCGAAATCGAAAAATATTATTATATCATCGTTCTAGACATTGTTGCGAACCCGAAACTGCCTTTGGTTCGAAAATCATCCCTTATATAACGAAGGTACATGCAATTGTTGAAGAAGCCACATTCGTCTCTCCCTCTTAGTGGGAAGTGTTCATCCCTTAAACGGCCTGTTCATCCCTTAAACGTGGTTTGTTTGGGGAAAAATTTGCACAGCACGTACAGATGGACTTATACTTTCGATTGGTACCCTTAAAAAAATTTTTTTTTATTTGACGATTTTCGAGAAAGTCAACGATGGATAACCCATGGTTTTTTTTGACGAAAAAACTTTTTGTTTCGAAATCGAAAAATATTATTATATCATCGTTCTAGACATTGTTGCGAACCCGAAACTGCCTTTGGTTCGAAAATCATCCCTTATATAACGAAGGTACATGCAATTGTTGAAGAAGCCACATTCGTCTCTCCCTCTTAGTGGGAAGTGTTAATCCCTTAAACTGCCTGTTCATCCCTTAAACGTAGTTTGTTTGGGGAAAAATTTGCACAGCACGTACAGATGGACTTATACTTTCGATTGGTACCCTTAAAAAAATTTTTTTTTATTTGACGATTTTCGAGAAAATCAACGATGGTTAACCCATGGTTTTTTTTGACGAAAAAACTTTTTGTTTCGAAATCGAAAAATATTATTATATCATCGTTCTAGACATTGTTGCGAACCCGAAACTGCCTTTGGTTCGAAAATCATCCCTTATATAACGAAGGTACATGCAATTGTTGAAGAAGCCACATTCGTCTCTCCCTCTTAGTGGGAAGTGTTCATCCCTTAAACGGCCTGTTCATCCCTTAAACGTGGTTTGTTTGGGGAAAAATTTGCACAGCACGTACAGATGGACTTATACTTTCGATTGGTACCCTTAAAAAAATTTTTTTTTATTTGACGATTTTCGAGAAAATCAACGATGGTTAACCCATGGGTTTTTTTGACGAAAAAACTTTTTGTTTCGAAATCGAAAAATATTATTATATCATCGTTCTAGACATTGTTGCGAACCCGAAACTGCCTTTGGTTCGAAAATCATCCCTTATATAACGAAGGTACATGCAATTGTTGAAGAAGCCACATTCGTCTCTCCCTCTTAGTGGGAAGTGTTCATCCCTTAAACGGCCTGTTCATCCCTTAAACGTGGTTTGTTTGGGGAAAAATTTGCACAGCACGTACAGATGGACTTATACTTTCGATTGGTACCCTTAAAAAAATTTTTTTTTATTTGACGATTTTCGAGAAAGTCAACGATGGATAACCCATGGTTTTTTTTGACGAAAAAACTTTTTGTTTCGAAATCGAAAAATATTATTATATCATCGTTCTAGACATTGTTGCGAACCCGAAACTGCCTTTGGTTCGAAAATCATCCCTTATATAACGAAGGTACATGCAATTGTTGAAGAAGCCACATTCGTCTCTCCCTCTTAGTGGGAAGTGTTAATCCCTTAAACTGCCTGTTCATCCCTTAAACGTGGTTTGTTTGGGGAAAAATTTGCACAGCACGTACAGATGGACTTATACTTTCGATTGGTACCCTTAAAAAAATTTTTTTTTATTTGACGATTTTCGAGAAAATCAACGATGGTTAACCCATGGTTTTTTTTGACGTAAAAACTTTTTGTTTCGAAATCGAAAAATATTATTATATCATCGTTCTAGACATTGTTGCGAACCCGAAACTGCCTTTGGTTCGAAAATCATCCCTTATATAACGAAGGTACATGCAATTGTTGAAGAAGCCACATTCGTCTCTCCCTCTTAGTGGGAAGTGTTCATCCCTTAAACGGCCTGTTCATCCCTTAAACGTGGTTTGTTTGGGGAAAAATTTGCACAGCACGTACAGATGGACTTATACTTTCGATTGGTACCCTTAAAAAAATTTTTTTTTATTTGACGATTTTCGAGAAAGTCAACGATGGTTAACCCATGGTTTTTTTTGACGTAAAAACTTTTTGTTTCGAAATCGAAAAATATTATTATATCATCGTTCTAGACATTGTTGCGAACCCGAAACTGCCTTTGGTTCGAAAATCATCCCTTATATAACGAAGGTACATGCAATTGTTGAAGAAGCCACATTCGTCTCTCCCTCTTAGTGGGAAGTGTTCATCCCTTAAACGGCCTGTTCATCCCTTAAACGTGGTTTGTTTGGGGAAAAATTTGCACAGCACGTACAGATGGACTTATACTTTCGATTGGTACCCTTAAAAAAATTTTTTTTTATTTGACGATTTTCGAGAAAATCAACGATGGTTAACCCATGGTTTTTTTTGACGTAAAAACTTTTTGTTTCGAAATCGAAAAATATTATTATATCATCGTTCTAGACATTGTTGCGAACCCGAAACTGCCTTTGGTTCGAAAATCATCCCTTATATAACGAAGGTACATGCAATTGTTGAAGAAGCCACATTCGTCTCTCCCTCTTAGTGGGAAGTGTTAATCCCTTAAACTGCCTGTTCATCCCTTAAACGTAGTTTGTTTGGGGAAAAATTTGCACAGCACGTACAGATGGACTTATACTTTCGATTGGTACCCTTAAAAAAATTTTTTTTTATTTGACGATTTTCGAGAAAATCAACGATGGTTAACCCATGGTTTTTTTTGACGTAAAAACTTTTTGTTTCGAAATCGAAAAATATTATTATATCATCGTTCTAGACATTGTTGCGAACCCGAAACTGCCTTTGGTTCGAAAATCATCCCTTATATAACGAAGGTACATGCAATTGTTGAAGAAGCCACATTCGTCTCTCCCTCTTAGTGGGAAGTGTTCATCCCTTAAACGGCCTGTTCATCCCTTAAACGTGGTTTGTTTGGGGAAAAATTTGCACAGCACGTACAGATGGACTTATACTTTCGATTGGTACCCTTAAAAAAATTTTTTTTTATTTGACGATTTTCGAGAAAGTCAACGATGGATAACCCATGGTTTTTTTTGACGAAAAAACTTTTTGTTTCGAAATCGAAAAATATTATTATATCATCGTTCTAGACATTGTTGCGAACCCGAAACTGCCTTTGGTTCGAAAATCATCCCTTATATAACGAAGGTACATGCAATTGTTGAAGAAGCCACATTCGTCTCTCCCTCTTAGTGGGAAGTGTTAATCCCTTAAACTGCCTGTTCATCCCTTAAACGTAGTTTGTTTGGGGAAAAATTTGCACAGCACGTACAGATGGACTTATACTTTCGATTGGTACCCTTAAAAAAATTTTTTTTTATTTGACGATTTTCGAGAAAATCAACGATGGTTAACCCATGGTTTTTTTTGACGAAAAAACTTTTTGTTTCGAAATCGAAAAATATTATTATATCATCGTTCTAGACATTGTTGCGAACCCGAAACTGCCTTTGGTTCGAAAATCATCCCTTATATAACGAAGGTACATGCAATTGTTGAAGAAGCCACATTCGTCTCTCCCTCTTAGTGGGAAGTGTTCATCCCTTAAACGGCCTGTTCATCCCTTAAACGTGGTTTGTTTGGGGAAAAATTTGCACAGCACGTACAGATGGACTTATACTTTCGATTGGTACCCTTAAAAAAATTTTTTTTTATTTGACGATTTTCGAGAAAATCAACGATGGTTAACCCATGGGTTTTTTTGACGAAAAAACTTTTTGTTTCGAAATCGAAAAATATTATTATATCATCGTTCTAGACATTGTTGCGAACCCGAAACTGCCTTTGGTTCGAAAATCATCCCTTATATAACGAAGGTACATGCAATTGTTGAAGAAGCCACATTCGTCTCTCCCTCTTAGTGGGAAGTGTTCATCCCTTAAACGGCCTGTTCATCCCTTAAACGTGGTTTGTTTGGGGAAAAATTTGCACAGCACGTACAGATGGACTTATACTTTCGATTGGTACCCTTAAAAAAATTTTTTTTTATTTGACGATTTTCGAGAAAGTCAACGAAGGATAACCCATGGTTTTTTTTGACGAAAAAACTTTTTGTTTCGAAATCGAAAAATATTATTATATCATCGTTCTAGACATTGTTGCGAACCCGAAACTGCCTTTGGTTCGAAAATCATCCCTTATATAACGAAGGTACATGCAATTGTTGAAGAAGCCACATTCGTCTCTCCCTCTTAGTGGGAAGTGTTAATCCCTTAAACTGCCTGTTCATCCCTTAAACGTGGTTTGTTTGGGGAAAAATTTGCACAGCACGTACAGATGGACTTATACTTTCGATTGGTACCCTTAAAAAAATTTTTTTTTATTTGACGATTTTCGAGAAAATCAACGATGGTTAACCCATGGTTTTTTTTGACGTAAAAACTTTTTGTTTCGAAATCGAAAAATATTATTATATCATCGTTCTAGACATTGTTGCGAACCCGAAACTGCCTTTGGTTCGAAAATCATCCCTTATATAACGAAGGTACATGCAATTGTTGAAGAAGCCACATTCGTCTCTCCCTCTTAGTGGGAAGTGTTCATCCCTTAAACGGCCTGTTCATCCCTTAAACGTGGTTTGTTTGGGGAAAAATTTGCACAGCACGTACAGATGGACTTATACTTTCGATTGGTACCCTTAAAAAAATTTTTTTTTATTTGACGATTTTCGAGAAAGTCAACGATGGTTAACCCATGGTTTTTTTTGACGTAAAAACTTTTTGTTTCGAAATCGAAAAATATTATTATATCATCGTTCTAGACATTGTTGCGAACCCGAAACTGCCTTTGGTTCGAAAATCATCCCTTATATAACGAAGGTACATGCAATTGTTGAAGAAGCCACATTCGTCTCTCCCTCTTAGTGGGAAGTGTTCATCCCTTAAACGGCCTGTTCATCCCTTAAACGTGGTTTGTTTGGGGAAAAATTTGCACAGCACGTACAGATGGACTTATACTTTCGATTGGTACCCTTAAAAAAATTTTTTTTTATTTGACGATTTTCGAGAAAATCAACGATGGTTAACCCATGGTTTTTTTTGACGTAAAAACTTTTTGTTTCGAAATCGAAAAATATTATTATATCATCGTTCTAGACATTGTTGCGAACCCGAAACTGCCTTTGGTTCGAAAATCATCCCTTATATAACGAAGGTACATGCAATTGTTGAAGAAGCCACATTCGTCTCTCCCTCTTAGTGGGAAGTGTTAATCCCTTAAACTGCCTGTTCATCCCTTAAACGTAGTTTGTTTGGGGAAAAATTTGCACAGCACGTACAGATGGACTTATACTTTCGATTGGTACCCTTAAAAAAATTTTTTTTTATTTGACGATTTTCGAGAAAATCAACGATGGTTAACCCATGGTTTTTTTTGACGTAAAAACTTTTTGTTTCGAAATCGAAAAATATTATTATATCATCGTTCTAGACATTGTTGCGAACCCGAAACTGCCTTTGGTTCGAAAATCATCCCTTATATAACGAAGGTACATGCAATTGTTGAAGAAGCCACATTCGTCTCTCCCTCTTAGTGGGAAGTGTTCATCCCTTAAACGGCCTGTTCATCCCTTAAACGTAGTTTGTTTGGGGAAAAATTTGCACAGCACGTACAGATGGACTTATACTTTCGATTGGTACCCATAAAAAAATTTTTTTTTATTTGACGATTTTCGAGAAAGTCAACGATGGATAACCCATGGTTTTTTTTGACGAAAAAACTTTTTGTTTCGAAATCGAAAAATATTATTATATCATCGTTCTAGACATTGTTGCGAACCCGAAACTGCCTTTGGTTCGAAAATCATCCCTTATATAACGAAGGTACATGCAATTGTTGAAGAAGCCACATTCGTCTCTCCCTCTTAGTGGGAAGTGTTCATCCCTTAAACGGCCTGTTCATCCCTTAAACGTAGTTTGTTTGGGGAAAAATTTGCACAGCACGTACAGATGGACTTATACTTTCGATTGGTACCCTTAAAAAAATTTTTTTTTATTTGACGATTTTCGAGAAAATCAACGATGGTTAACCCATGGTTTTTTTTGACGTAAAAACTTTTTGTTTCGAAATCGAAAAATATTATTATATCACCGTTCTAGACATTGTTGCGAACCCGAAACTGCCTTTGGTTCGAAAATCATCCCTTATATAACGAAGGTACATGCAATTGTTGAAGAAGCCACATTCGTCTCTCCCTCTTAGTGGGAAGTGTTCATCCCTTAAACGGCCTGTTCATCCCTTAAACGTGGTTTGTTTGGGGAAAAATTTGCACAGCACGTACAGATGGACTTATACTTTCGATTGGTACCCTTAAAAAAATTTTTTTTTATTTGACGATTTTCGAGAAAGTCAACGATGGATAACCCATGGTTTTTTTTGACGAAAAAACTTTTTGTTTCGAAATCGAAAAATATTATTATATCATCGTTCTAGACATTGTTGCGAACCCGAAACTGCCTTTGGTTCGAAAATCATCCCTTATATAACGAAGGTACATGCAATTGTTGAAGAAGCCACATTCGTCTCTCCCTCTTAGTGGGAAGTGTTCATCCCTTAAACGGCCTGTTCATCCCTTAAACGTAGTTTGTTTGGGGAAAAATTTGCACAGCACGTACAGATGGACTTATACTTTCGATTGGTACCCATAAAAAAATTTTTTTTTATTTGACGATTTTCGAGAAAATCAACGATGGTTAACCCATGGTTTTTTTTGACGAAAAAACTTTTTGTTTCGAAATCGAAAAATATTATTATATCATCGTTCTAGACATTGTTGCGAACCCGAAACTGCCTTTGGTTCGAAAATCATCCCTTATATAACGAAGGTACATGTAATTGTTGAAGAAGCCACATTCGTCTCTCCCTCTTAGTGGGAAGTATTCATCCCTTAAACGGCCTGTTCATCCCTTAAACGTGGTTTGTTTGGGGAAAAATTTGCACAGCACGTACAGATGGACTTATACTTTCGATTGGTACCCTTAAAAAAATTTTTTTTTATTTGACGATTTTCGAGAAAGTCAACAATGGATAACCCATGGTTTTTTTTGACGAAAAAACTTTTTGTTTCGAAATCGAAAAATATTATTATATCATCGTTCTAGACATTGTTGCGAACCCGAAACTGCCTTTGGTTCGAAAATCATCCCTTATATAACGAAGGTACATGCAATTGTTGAAGAAGCCACATTCGTCTCTCCCTCTTAGTGGGAAGTGTTAATCCCTTAAACTGCCTGTTCATCCCTTAAACGTAGTTTGTTTGGGGAAAAATTTGCACAGCACGTACAGATGGACTTATACTTTCGATTGGTACCCTTAAAAAAATTTTTTTTTATTTGACGATTTTCGAGAAAATCAACGATGGTTAACCCATGGTTTTTTTTGACGAAAAAACTTTTTGTTTCGAAATCGAAAAATATTATTATATCATCGTTCTAGACATTGTTGCGAACCCGAAACTGCCTTTGGTTCGAAAATCATCCCTTATATAACGAAGGTACATGCAATTGTTGAAGAAGCCACATTCGTCTCTCCCTCTTAGTGGGAAGTGTTCATCCCTTAAACTGCCTGTTCATCCCTTAAACGTGGTTTGTTTGGGGAAAAATTTGCCCAGCACGTACAGATGGACATATACTTTCAATGGGCACCCTTAAAAAATTTTTTTTTTATTAGACGATTTTCGAGAAAATCAACGATGGTTAACCCATGGTTTTTTTTGACGAAAAAACTTTTTGTTTCGAAATCGAAAAATATTATTATATCATCGTTCTAGACATTGTTGCGAACCCGAAACTGCCTTTGGTTCGAAAATCATCCCTTATATAACGAAGGTACATGCAATTGTTGAAGAAGCCACATTCGTCTCTCCCTCTTAGTGGGAAGTGTTCATCCCTTAAACTGCCTGTTCATCCCTTAAACGTGGTTTGTTTGGGGAAAAATTTGCCCAGCACGTACAGATGGACATATACTTTCGATTGGCACCCTTAAAAAATTTTTTTTTTATTAGACGATTTTCGAGAAAATCAACGATGGTTAACCCATGGTTTTTTTTGACGAAAAAACTTTTTGTTTCGAAATCGAAAAATATTATTATATCATCGTTCTAGACATTGTTGCGAACCCGAAACTGCCTTTGGTTCGAAAATCATCCCTTATATAACGAAGGTACATGCAATTGTTGAAGAAGCCACATTCGTCTCTCCCTCTTAGTGGGAAGTGTTAATCCCTTAAACTGCCTGTTCATCCCTTAAACGTAGTTTGTTTGGGGAAAAATTTGCACAGCACGTACAGATGGACTTATACTTTCGATTGGTACCCTTAAAAAAATTTTTTTTTATTTGACGATTTTCGAGAAAATCAACGATGGTTAACCCATGGTTTTTTTTGACGAAAAAACTTTTTGTTTCGAAATCGAAAAATATTATTATATCATCGTTCTAGACATTGTTGCGAACCCGAAACTGCCTTTGGTTCGAAAATCATCCCTTATATAACGAAGGTACATGCAATTGTTGAAGAAGCCACATTCGTCTCTCCCTCTTAGTGGGAAGTGTTCATCCCTTAAACTGCCTGTTCATCCCTTAAACGTGGTTTGTTTGGGGAAAAATTTGCCCAGCACGTACAGATGGACATATACTTTCAATGGGCACCCTTAAAAAATTTTTTTTTTATTAGACGATTTTCGAGAAAATCAACGATGGTTAACCCATGGTTTTTTTTGACGAAAAAACTTTTTGTTTCGAAATCGAAAAATATTATTATATCATCGTTCTAGACATTGTTGCGAACCCGAAACTGCCTTTGGTTCGAAAATCATCCCTTATATAACGAAGGTACATGCAATTGTTGAAGAAGCCACATTCGTCTCTCCCTCTTAGTGGGAAGTGTTCATCCCTTAAACTGCCTGTTCATCCCTTAAACGTGGTTTGTTTGGGGAAAAATTTGCCCAGCACGTACAGATGGACATATACTTTCGATTGGCACCCTTAAAAAATTTTTTTTTTATTAGACGATTTTCGAGAAAATCAACGATGGTTAACCCATGGTTTTTTTTGACGAAAAAACTTTTTGTTTCGAAATCGAAAAATATTATTATATCATCGTTCTAGACATTGTTGCGAACCCGAAACTGCCTTTGGTTCGAAAATCATCCCTTATATAACGAAGGTACATGCAATTGTTGAAGAAGCCACATTCGTCTCTCCCTCTTAGTGGGAAGTGTTCATCCCTTAAACGGCCTGTTCATCCCTTAAACGTGGTTTGTTTGGGGAAAAATTTGCACAGCACGTACAGATGGACTTATACTTTCGATTGGTACCCTTAAAAAAATTTTTTTTTATTTGACGATTTTCGAGAAAGTCAACGATGGATAACCCATGGTTTTTTTTGACGAAAAAACTTTTTGTTTCGAAATCGAAAAATATTATTATATCATCGTTCTAGACATTGTTGCGAACCCGAAACTGCCTTTGGTTCGAAAATCATCCCTTATATAACGAAGGTACATGCAATTGTTGAAGAAGCCACATTCGTCTCTCCCTCTTAGTGGGAAGTGTTCATCCCTTAAACGGCCTGTTCATCCCTTAAACGTGGTTTGTTTGGGGAAAAATTTGCACAGCACGTACAGATGGACTTATACTTTCGATTGGTACCCTTAAAAAAATTTTTTTTTATTTGACGATTTTCGAGAAAGTCAACGATGGATAACCCATGGTTTTTTTTGACGAAAAAACTTTTTGTTTCGAAATCGAAAAATATTATTATATCATCGTTCTAGACATTGTTGCGAACCCGAAACTGCCTTTGGTTCGAAAATCATCCCTTATATAACGAAGGTACATGCAATTGTTGAAGAAGCCACATTCGTCTCTCCCTCTTAGTGGGAAGTGTTCATCCCTTAAACGGCCTGTTCATCCCTTAAACGTAGTTTGTTTGGGGAAAAATTTGCACAGCACGTACAGATGGACTTATACTTTCGATTGGTACCCTTAAAAAAATTTTTTTTTATTTGACGATTTTCGAGAAAGTCAACGATGGATAACCCATGGTTTTTTTTGACGAAAAAACTTTTTGTTTCGAAATCGAAAAATATTATTATATCATCGTTCTAGACATTGTTGCGAACCCGAAACTGCCTTTGGTTCGAAAATCATCCCTTATATAACGAAGGTACATGCAATTGTTGAAGAAGCCACATTCGTCTCTCCCTCTTAGTGGGAAGTGTTCATCCCTTAAACGGCCTGTTCATCCCTTAAACGTGGTTTGTTTGGGGAAAAATTTGCACAGCACGTACAGATGGACTTATACTTTCGATTGGTACCCTTAAAAAAATTTTTTTTTATTTGACGATTTTCGAGAAAGTCAACGATGGATAACCCATGGTTTTTTTTGACGAAAAAACTTTTTGTTTCGAAATCGAAAAATATTATTATATCATCGTTCTAGACATTGTTGCGAACCCGAAACTGCCTTTGGTTCGAAAATCATCCCTTATATAACGAAGGTACATGCAATTGTTGAAGAAGCCACATTCGTCTCTCCCTCTTAGTGGGAAGTGTTCATCCCTTAAACGGCCTGTTCATCCCTTAAACGTGGTTTGTTTGGGGAAAAATTTGCACAGCACGTACAGATGGACTTATACTTTCGATTGGTACCCTTAAAAAAATTTTTTTTTATTTGACGATTTTCGAGAAAGTCAACGATGGATAACCCATGGTTTTTTTTGACGAAAAAACTTTTTGTTTCGAAATCGAAAAATATTATTATATCATCGTTCTAGACATTGTTGCGAACCCGAAACTGCCTTTGGTTCGAAAATCATCCCTTATATAACGAAGGTACATGCAATTGTTGAAGAAGCCACATTCGTCTCTCCCTCTTAGTGGGAAGTGTTCATCCCTTAAACGGCCTGTTCATCCCTTAAACGTGGTTTGTTTGGGGAAAAATTTGCACAGCACGTACAGATGGACTTATACTTTCGATTGGTACCCTTAAAAAAATTTTTTTTTATTTGACGATTTTCGAGAAAGTCAACGATGGATAACCCATGGTTTTTTTTGACGAAAAAACTTTTTGTTTCGAAATCGAAAAATATTATTATATCATCGTTCTAGACATTGTTGCGAACCCGAAACTGCCTTTGGTTCGAAAATCATCCCTTATATAACGAAGGTACATGCAATTGTTGAAGAAGCCACATTCGTCTCTCCCTCTTAGTGGGAAGTGTTAATCCCTTAAACTGCCTGTTCATCCCTTAAACGTAGTTTGTTTGGGGAAAAATTTGCACAGCACGTACAGATGGACTTATACTTTCGATTGGTACCCTTAAAAAAATTTTTTTTTATTTGACGATTTTCGAGAAAATCAACGATGGTTAACCCATGGTTTTTTTTGACGTAAAAACTTTTTGTTTCGAAATCGAAAAATATTATTATATCATCGTTCTAGACATTGTTGCGAACCCGAAACTGCCTTTGGTTCGAAAATCATCCCTTATATAACGAAGGTACATGCAATTGTTGAAGAAGCCACATTCGTCTCTCCCTCTTAGTGGGAAGTGTTCATCCCTTAAACGGCCTGTTCATCCCTTAAACGTGGTTTGTTTGGGGAAAAATTTGCACAGCACGTACAGATGGACTTATACTTTCGATTGGTACCCTTAAAAAAATTTTTTTTTATTTGACGATTTTCGAGAAAGTCAACGATGGTTAACCCATGGTTTTTTTTGACGTAAAAACTTTTTGTTTCGAAATCGAAAAATATTATTATATCATCGTTCTAGACATTGTTGCGAACCCGAAACTGCCTTTGGTTCGAAAATCATCCCTTATATAACGAAGGTACATGCAATTGTTGAAGAAGCCACATTCGTCTCTCCCTCTTAGTGGGAAGTGTTCATCCCTTAAACGGCCTGTTCATCCCTTAAACGTGGTTTGTTTGGGGAAAAATTTGCACAGCACGTACAGATGGACTTATACTTTCGATTGGTACCCTTAAAAAAATTTTTTTTTATTTGACGATTTTCGAGAAAATCAACGATGGTTAACCCATGGTTTTTTTTGACGTAAAAACTTTTTGTTTCGAAATCGAAAAATATTATTATATCATCGTTCTAGACATTGTTGCGAACCCGAAACTGCCTTTGGTTCGAAAATCATCCCTTATATAACGAAGGTACATGCAATTGTTGAAGAAGCCACATTCGTCTCTCCCTCTTAGTGGGAAGTGTTAATCCCTTAAACTGCCTGTTCATCCCTTAAACGTAGTTTGTTTGGGGAAAAATTTGCACAGCACGTACAGATGGACTTATACTTTCGATTGGTACCCTTAAAAAAATTTTTTTTTATTTGACGATTTTCGAGAAAATCAACGATGGTTAACCCATGGTTTTTTTTGACGTAAAAACTTTTTGTTTCGAAATCGAAAAATATTATTATATCATCGTTCTAGACATTGTTGCGAACCCGAAACTGCCTTTGGTTCGAAAATCATCCCTTATATAACGAAGGTACATGCAATTGTTGAAGAAGCCACATTCGTCTCTCCCTCTTAGTGGGAAGTGTTCATCCCTTAAACGGCCTGTTCATCCCTTAAACGTAGTTTGTTTGGGGAAAAATTTGCACAGCACGTACAGATGGACTTATACTTTCGATTGGTACCCATAAAAAAATTTTTTTTTATTTGACGATTTTCGAGAAAGTCAACGATGGATAACCCATGGTTTTTTTTGACGAAAAAACTTTTTGTTTCGAAATCGAAAAATATTATTATATCATCGTTCTAGACATTGTTGCGAACCCGAAACTGCCTTTGGTTCGAAAATCATCCCTTATATAACGAAGGTACATGCAATTGTTGAAGAAGCCACATTCGTCTCTCCCTCTTAGTGGGAAGTGTTCATCCCTTAAACGGCCTGTTCATCCCTTAAACGTAGTTTGTTTGGGGAAAAATTTGCACAGCACGTACAGATGGACTTATACTTTCGATTGGTACCCTTAAAAAAATTTTTTTTTATTTGACGATTTTCGAGAAAATCAACGATGGTTAACCCATGGTTTTTTTTGACGTAAAAACTTTTTGTTTCGAAATCGAAAAATATTATTATATCACCGTTCTAGACATTGTTGCGAACCCGAAACTGCCTTTGGTTCGAAAATCATCCCTTATATAACGAAGGTACATGCAATTGTTGAAGAAGCCACATTCGTCTCTCCCTCTTAGTGGGAAGTGTTCATCCCTTAAACGGCCTGTTCATCCCTTAAACGTGGTTTGTTTGGGGAAAAATTTGCACAGCACGTACAGATGGACTTATACTTTCGATTGGTACCCTTAAAAAAATTTTTTTTTATTTGACGATTTTCGAGAAAGTCAACGATGGATAACCCATGGTTTTTTTTGACGAAAAAACTTTTTGTTTCGAAATCGAAAAATATTATTATATCATCGTTCTAGACATTGTTGCGAACCCGAAACTGCCTTTGGTTCGAAAATCATCCCTTATATAACGAAGGTACATGCAATTGTTGAAGAAGCCACATTCGTCTCTCCCTCTTAGTGGGAAGTGTTCATCCCTTAAACGGCCTGTTCATCCCTTAAACGTAGTTTGTTTGGGGAAAAATTTGCACAGCACGTACAGATGGACTTATACTTTCGATTGGTACCCATAAAAAAATTTTTTTTTATTTGACGATTTTCGAGAAAATCAACGATGGTTAACCCATGGTTTTTTTTGACGAAAAAACTTTTTGTTTCGAAATCGAAAAATATTATTATATCATCGTTCTAGACATTGTTGCGAACCCGAAACTGCCTTTGGTTCGAAAATCATCCCTTATATAACGAAGGTACATGTAATTGTTGAAGAAGCCACATTCGTCTCTCCCTCTTAGTGGGAAGTATTCATCCCTTAAACGGCCTGTTCATCCCTTAAACGTGGTTTGTTTGGGGAAAAATTTGCACAGCACGTACAGATGGACTTATACTTTCGATTGGTACCCTTAAAAAAATTTTTTTTTATTTGACGATTTTCGAGAAAGTCAACAATGGATAACCCATGGTTTTTTTTGACGAAAAAACTTTTTGTTTCGAAATCGAAAAATATTATTATATCATCGTTCTAGACATTGTTGCGAACCCGAAACTGCCTTTGGTTCGAAAATCATCCCTTATATAACGAAGGTACATGCAATTGTTGAAGAAGCCACATTCGTCTCTCCCTCTTAGTGGGAAGTGTTAATCCCTTAAACTGCCTGTTCATCCCTTAAACGTAGTTTGTTTGGGGAAAAATTTGCACAGCACGTACAGATGGACTTATACTTTCGATTGGTACCCTTAAAAAAATTTTTTTTTATTTGACGATTTTCGAGAAAATCAACGATGGTTAACCCATGGTTTTTTTTGACGAAAAAACTTTTTGTTTCGAAATCGAAAAATATTATTATATCATCGTTCTAGACATTGTTGCGAACCCGAAACTGCCTTTGGTTCGAAAATCATCCCTTATATAACGAAGGTACATGCAATTGTTGAAGAAGCCACATTCGTCTCTCCCTCTTAGTGGGAAGTGTTCATCCCTTAAACTGCCTGTTCATCCCTTAAACGTGGTTTGTTTGGGGAAAAATTTGCCCAGCACGTACAGATGGACATATACTTTCAATGGGCACCCTTAAAAAATTTTTTTTTTATTAGACGATTTTCGAGAAAATCAACGATGGTTAACCCATGGTTTTTTTTGACGAAAAAACTTTTTGTTTCGAAATCGAAAAATATTATTATATCATCGTTCTAGACATTGTTGCGAACCCGAAACTGCCTTTGGTTCGAAAATCATCCCTTATATAACGAAGGTACATGCAATTGTTGAAGAAGCCACATTCGTCTCTCCCTCTTAGTGGGAAGTGTTCATCCCTTAAACTGCCTGTTCATCCCTTAAACGTGGTTTGTTTGGGGAAAAATTTGCCCAGCACGTACAGATGGACATATACTTTCGATTGGCACCCTTAAAAAATTTTTTTTTTATTAGACGATTTTCGAGAAAATCAACGATGGTTAACCCATGGTTTTTTTTGACGAAAAAACTTTTTGTTTCGAAATCGAAAAATATTATTATATCATCGTTCTAGACATTGTTGCGAACCCGAAACTGCCTTTGGTTCGAAAATCATCCCTTATATAACGAAGGTACATGCAATTGTTGAAGAAGCCACATTCGTCTCTCCCTCTTAGTGGGAAGTGTTAATCCCTTAAACTGCCTGTTCATCCCTTAAACGTAGTTTGTTTGGGGAAAAATTTGCACAGCACGTACAGATGGACTTATACTTTCGATTGGTACCCTTAAAAAAATTTTTTTTTATTTGACGATTTTCGAGAAAGTCAACGATGGATAACCCATGGTTTTTTTTGACGAAAAAACTTTTTGTTTCGAAATCGAAAAATATTATTATATCATCGTTCTAGACATTGTTGCGAACCCGAAACTGCCTTTGGTTCGAAAATCATCCCTTATATAACGAAGGTACATGCAATTGTTGAAGAAGCCACATTCGTCTCTCCCTCTTAGTGGGAAGTGTTCATCCCTTAAACGGCCTGTTCATCCCTTAAACGTGGTTTGTTTGGGGAAAAATTTGCACAGCACGTACAGATGGACTTATACTTTCGATTGGTACCCTTAAAAAAATTTTTTTTTATTTGACGATTTTCGAGAAAGTCAACGATGGATAACCCATGGTTTTTTTTGACGAAAAAACTTTTTGTTTCGAAATCGAAAAATATTATTATATCATCGTTCTAGACATTGTTGCGAACCCGAAACTGCCTTTGGTTCGAAAATCATCCCTTATATAACGAAGGTACATGCAATTGTTGAAGAAGCCACATTCGTCTCTCCCTCTTAGTGGGAAGTGTTCATCCCTTAAACGGCCTGTTCATCCCTTAAACGTGGTTTGTTTGGGGAAAAATTTGCACAGCACGTACAGATGGACTTATACTTTCGATTGGTACCCTTAAAAAAATTTTTTTTTATTTGACGATTTTCGAGAAAGTCAACGATGGATAACCCATGGTTTTTTTTGACGAAAAAACTTTTTGTTTCGAAATCGAAAAATATTATTATATCATCGTTCTAGACATTGTTGCGAACCCGAAACTGCCTTTGGTTCGAAAATCATCCCTTATATAACGAAGGTACATGCAATTGTTGAAGAAGCCACATTCGTCTCTCCCTCTTAGTGGGAAGTGTTCATCCCTTAAACGGCCTGTTCATCCCTTAAACGTAGTTTGTTTGGGGAAAAATTTGCACAGCACGTACAGATGGACTTATACTTTCGATTGGTACCCTTAAAAAAATTTTTTTTTATTTGACGATTTTCGAGAAAGTCAACGATGGATAACCCATGGTTTTTTTTGACGAAAAAACTTTTTGTTTCGAAATCGAAAAATATTATTATATCATCGTTCTAGACATTGTTGCGAACCCGAAACTGCCTTTGGTTCGAAAATCATCCCTTATATAACGAAGGTACATGCAATTGTTGAAGAAGCCACATTCGTCTCTCCCTCTTAGTGGGAAGTGTTCATCCCTTAAACGGCCTGTTCATCCCTTAAACGTGGTTTGTTTGGGGAAAAATTTGCACAGCACGTACAGATGGACTTATACTTTCGATTGGTACCCTTAAAAAAATTTTTTTTTATTTGACGATTTTCGAGAAAGTCAACGATGGATAACCCATGGTTTTTTTTGACGAAAAAACTTTTTGTTTCGAAATCGAAAAATATTATTATATCATCGTTCTAGACATTGTTGCGAACCCGAAACTGCCTTTGGTTCGAAAATCATCCCTTATATAACGAAGGTACATGCAATTGTTGAAGAAGCCACATTCGTCTCTCCCTCTTAGTGGGAAGTGTTCATCCCTTAAACGGCCTGTTCATCCCTTAAACGTGGTTTGTTTGGGGAAAAATTTGCACAGCACGTACAGATGGACTTATACTTTCGATTGGTACCCTTAAAAAAATTTTTTTTTATTTGACGATTTTCGAGAAAGTCAACGATGGATAACCCATGGTTTTTTTTGACGAAAAAACTTTTTGTTTCGAAATCGAAAAATATTATTATATCATCGTTCTAGACATTGTTGCGAACCCGAAACTGCCTTTGGTTCGAAAATCATCCCTTATATAACGAAGGTACATGCAATTGTTGAAGAAGCCACATTCGTCTCTCCCTCTTAGTGGGAAGTGTTCATCCCTTAAACGGCCTGTTCATCCCTTAAACGTGGTTTGTTTGGGGAAAAATTTGCACAGCACGTACAGATGGACTTATACTTTCGATTGGTACCCTTAAAAAAATTTTTTTTTATTTGACGATTTTCGAGAAAGTCAACGATGGATAACCCATGGTTTTTTTTGACGAAAAAACTTTTTGTTTCGAAATCGAAAAATATTATTATATCATCGTTCTAGACATTGTTGCGAACCCGAAACTGCCTTTGGTTCGAAAATCATCCCTTATATAACGAAGGTACATGCAATTGTTGAAGAAGCCACATTCGTCTCTCCCTCTTAGTGGGAAGTGTTAATCCCTTAAACTGCCTGTTCATCCCTTAAACGTAGTTTGTTTGGGGAAAAATTTGCACAGCACGTACAGATGGACTTATACTTTCGATTGGTACCCTTAAAAAAATTTTTTTTTATTTGACGATTTTCGAGAAAATCAACGATGGTTAACCCATGGTTTTTTTTGACGAAAAAACTTTTTGTTTCGAAATCGAAAAATATTATTATATCATCGTTCTAGACATTGTTGCGAACCCGAAACTGCCTTTGGTTCGAAAATCATCCCTTATATAACGAAGGTACATGCAATTGTTGAAGAAGCCACATTCGTCTCTCCCTCTTAGTGGGAAGTGTTCATCCCTTAAACGGCCTGTTCATCCCTTAAACGTAGTTTGTTTGGGGAAAAATTTGCACAGCACGTACAGATGGACTTATACTTTCGATTGGTACCCATAAAAAATTTTTTTTTTATTTGACGATTTTCGAGAAAGTCAACGATGGATAACCCATGGTTTTTTTTGACGAAAAAACTTTTTGTTTCGAAATCGAAAAATATTATTATATCATCGTTCTAGACATTGTTGCGAACCCGAAACTGCCTTTGGTTCGAAAATCATCCCTTATATAACGAAGGTACATGCAATTGTTGAAGAAGCCACATTCGTCTCTCCCTCTTAGTGGGAAGTGTTAATCCCTTAAACTGCCTGTTCATCCCTTAAACGTAGTTTGTTTGGGGAAAAATTTGCACAGCACGTACAGATGGACTTATACTTTCGATTGGTACCCTTAAAAAAATTTTTTTTTATTTGACGATTTTCGAGAAAATCAACGATGGTTAACCCATGGTTTTTTTTGACGAAAAAACTTTTTGTTTCGAAATCGAAAAATATTATTATATCATCGTTCTAGACATTGTTGCGAACCCGAAACTGCCTTTGGTTCGAAAATCATCCCTTATATAACGAAGGTACATGCAATTGTTGAAGAAGCCACATTCGTCTCTCCCTCTTAGTGGGAAGTGTTCATCCCTTAAACGGCCTGTTCATCCCTTAAACGTGGTTTGTTTGGGGAAAAATTTGCACAGCACGTACAGATGGACTTATACTTTCGATTGGTACCCTTAAAAAAATTTTTTTTTATTTGACGATTTTCGAGAAAATCAACGATGGTTAACCCATGGTTTTTTTTGACGAAAAAACTTTTTGTTTCGAAATCGAAAAATATTATTATATCATCGTTCTAGACATTGTTGCGAACCCGAAACTGCCTTTGGTTCGAAAATCATCCCTTATATAACGAAGGTACATGCAATTGTTGAAGAAGCCACATTCGTCTCTCCCTCTTAGTGGGAAGTGTTCATCCCTTAAACGGCCTGTTCATCCCTTAAACGTGGTTTGTTTGGGGAAAAATTTGCACAGCACGTACAGATGGACTTATACTTTCGATTGGTACCCTTAAAAAAATTTTTTTTTATTTGACGATTTTCGAGAAAGTCAACGATGGATAACCCATGGTTTTTTTTGACGAAAAAACTTTTTGTTTCGAAATCGAAAAATATTATTATATCATCGTTCTAGACATTGTTGCGAACCCGAAACTGCCTTTGGTTCGAAAATCATCCCTTATATAACGAAGGTACATGCAATTGTTGAAGAAGCCACATTCGTCTCTCCCTCTTAGTGGGAAGTGTTAATCCCTTAAACTGCCTGTTCATCCCTTAAACGTGGTTTGTTTGGGGAAAAATTTGCACAGCACGTACAGATGGACTTATACTTTCGATTGGTACCCTTAAAAAAATTTTTTTTTATTTGACGATTTTCGAGAAAATCAACGATGGTTAACCCATGGTTTTTTTTGACGTAAAAACTTTTTGTTTCGAAATCGAAAAATATTATTATATCATCGTTCTAGACATTGTTGCGAACCCGAAACTGCCTTTGGTTCGAAAATCATCCCTTATATAACGAAGGTACATGCAATTGTTGAAGAAGCCACATTCGTCTCTCCCTCTTAGTGGGAAGTGTTCATCCCTTAAACGGCCTGTTCATCCCTTAAACGTGGTTTGTTTGGGGAAAAATTTGCACAGCACGTACAGATGGACTTATACTTTCGATTGGTACCCTTAAAAAAATTTTTTTTTATTTGACGATTTTCGAGAAAGTCAACGATGGATAACCCATGGTTTTTTTTGACGAAAAAACTTTTTGTTTCGAAATCGAAAAATATTATTATATCATCGTTCTAGACATTGTTGCGAACCCGAAACTGCCTTTGGTTCGAAAATCATCCCTTATATAACGAAGGTACATGCAATTGTTGAAGAAGCCACATTCGTCTCTCCCTCTTAGTGGGAAGTGTTAATCCCTTAAACTGCCTGTTCATCCCTTAAACGTAGTTTGTTTGGGGAAAAATTTGCACAGCACGTACAGATGGACTTATACTTTCGATTGGTACCCTTAAAAAAATTTTTTTTTATTTGACGATTTTCGAGAAAATCAACGATGGTTAACCCATGGTTTTTTTTGACGTAAAAACTTTTTGTTTCGAAATCGAAAAATATTATTATATCATCGTTCTAGACATTGTTGCGAACCCGAAACTGCCTTTGGTTCGAAAATCATCCCTTATATAACGAAGGTACATGCAATTGTTGAAGAAGCCACATTCGTCTCTCCCTCTTAGTGGGAAGTGTTCATCCCTTAAACGGCCTGTTCATCCCTTAAACGTAGTTTGTTTGGGGAAAAATTTGCACAGCACGTACAGATGGACTTATACTTTCGATTGGTACCCATAAAAAAATTTTTTTTTATTTGACGATTTTCGAGAAAGTCAACGATGGATAACCCATGGTTTTTTTTGACGAAAAAACTTTTTGTTTCGAAATCGAAAAATATTATTATATCATCGTTCTAGACATTGTTGCGAACCCGAAACTGCCTTTGGTTCGAAAATCATCCCTTATATAACGAAGGTACATGCAATTGTTGAAGAAGCCACATTCGTCTCTCCCTCTTAGTGGGAAGTGTTCATCCCTTAAACGGCCTGTTCATCCCTTAAACGTAGTTTGTTTGGGGAAAAATTTGCACAGCACGTACAGATGGACTTATACTTTCGATTGGTACCCTTAAAAAAATTTTTTTTTATTTGACGATTTTCGAGAAAATCAACGATGGTTAACCCATGGTTTTTTTTGACGTAAAAACTTTTTGTTTCGAAATCGAAAAATATTATTATATCACCGTTCTAGACATTGTTGCGAACCCGAAACTGCCTTTGGTTCGAAAATCATCCCTTATATAACGAAGGTACATGCAATTGTTGAAGAAGCCACATTCGTCTCTCCCTCTTAGTGGGAAGTGTTCATCCCTTAAACGGCCTGTTCATCCCTTAAACGTGGTTTGTTTGGGGAAAAATTTGCACAGCACGTACAGATGGACTTATACTTTCGATTGGTACCCTTAAAAAAATTTTTTTTTATTTGACGATTTTCGAGAAAGTCAACGATGGATAACCCATGGTTTTTTTTGACGAAAAAACTTTTTGTTTCGAAATCGAAAAATATTATTATATCATCGTTCTAGACATTGTTGCGAACCCGAAACTGCCTTTGGTTCGAAAATCATCCCTTATATAACGAAGGTACATGCAATTGTTGAAGAAGCCACATTCGTCTCTCCCTCTTAGTGGGAAGTGTTCATCCCTTAAACGGCCTGTTCATCCCTTAAACGTGGTTTGTTTGGGGAAAAATTTGCACAGCACGTACAGATGGACTTATACTTTCGATTGGTACCCTTAAAAAAATTTTTTTTTATTTGACGATTTTCGAGAAAGTCAACGATGGATAACCCATGGTTTTTTTTGACGAAAAAACTTTTTGTTTCGAAATCGAAAAATATTATTATATCATCGTTCTAGACATTGTTGCGAACCCGAAACTGCCTTTGGTTCGAAAATCATCCCTTATATAACGAAGGTACATGCAATTGTTGAAGAAGCCACATTCGTCTCTCCCTCTTAGTGGGAAGTGTTAATCCCTTAAACTGCCTGTTCATCCCTTAAACGTAGTTTGTTTGGGGAAAAATTTGCACAGCACGTACAGATGGACTTATACTTTCGATTGGTACCCATAAAAAAATTTTTTTTTATTTGACGATTTTCGAGAAAATCAACGATGGTTAACCCATGGTTTTTTTTGACGAAAAAACTTTTTGTTTCGAAATCGAAAAATATTATTATATCATCGTTCTAGACATTGTTGCGAACCCGAAACTGCCTTTGGTTCGAAAATCATCCCTTATATAACGAAGATACATGCAATTGTTGAAGAAGCCACATTCGTCTCTCCCTCTTAGTGGGAAGTGTTAATCCCTTAAACTGCCTGTTCATCCCTTAAACGTGGTTTGTTTGGGGAAAAATTTGCACAGCACGTACAGATGGACTTATACTTTCGATTGGTACCCTTAAAAAAATTTTTTTTTATTTGACGATTTTCGAGAAAATCAACGATGGTTAACCCATGGTTTTTTTTGACGAAAAAACTTTTTGTTTCGAAATCGAAAAATATTATTATATCATCGTTCTAGACATTGTTGCGAACCCGAAACTGCCTTTGGTTCGAAAATCATCCCTTATATAACGAAGGTACATGCAATTGTTGAAGAAGCCACATTCGTCTCTCCCTCTTAGTGGGAAGTGTTCATCCCTTAAACGTGGTTTGTTTGGGGAAAAATTTGCACAGCACGTACAGATGGACTTATACTTTCGATTGGTACCCTTAAAAAAATTTTTTTTTATTTGACGATTTTCGAGAAAGTCAACGATGGTTAACCCATGGTTTTTTTTTGACGAAAAAACTTTTTGTTTCGAAATCGAAAAATATTATTATATCATCGTTCTAGACATTGTTGCGAACCCGAAACTGCCTTTGGTTCGAAAATCATCCCTTATATAACGAAGGTACATGCAATTGTTGAAGAAGCCACATTCGTCTCTCCCTCTTAGTGGGAAGTGTTAATCCCTTAAACTGCCTGTTCATCACTTAAACGTGGTTTGTTTGGGGAAAAATTTGCACAGCACGTACAGATGGACTTATACTTTCGATTGGTACCCTTAAAAAAATTTTTTTTTATTTGACGATTTTCGAGAAAGTCAACGATGGTTAACCCATGGTTTTTTTTGACGAAAAAACTTTTTGTTTCGAAATCGAAAAATATTATTATATCATCGTTCTAGACATTGTTGCGAACCCGAAACTGCCTTTGGTTCGAAAATCATCCCTTATATAACGAAGGTACATGCAATTGTTGAAGAAGCCACATTCGTCTCTCCCTCTTAGTGGGAAGTGTTCATCCCTTAAACTGCCTGTTCATCCCTTAAACGTGGTTTGTTTGGGGAAAAATTTGCACAGCACGTACAGATGGACTTATACTTTCGATTGGTACCCTTAAAAAAATTTTTTTTTATTTGACGATTTTCGAGAAAATCAACGATGGTTAACCCATGGTTTTTTTTGACGAAAAAACTTTTTGTTTCGAAATCGAAAAATATTATTATATCATCGTTCTAGACATTGTTGCGAACCCGAAACTGCCTTTGGTTCGAAAATCATCCCTTATATAACGAAGGTACATGCAATTGTTGAAGAAGCCACATTCGTCTCTCCCTCTTAGTGGGAAGTGTTCATCCCTTAAACGGCCTGTTCATCCCTTAAACGTGGTTTGTTTGGGGAAAAATTTGCACAGCACGTACAGATGGACTTATACTTTCGATTGGTACCCTTAAAAAAATTTTTTTTTATTTGACGATTTTCGAGAAAGTCAACGATGGATAACCCATGGTTTTTTTTGACGAAAAAACTTTTTGTTTCGAAATCGAAAAATATTATTATATCATCGTTCTAGACATTGTTGCGAACCCGAAACTGCCTTTGGTTCGAAAATCATCCCTTATATAACGAAGGTACATGCAATTGTTGAAGAAGCCACATTCGTCTCTCCCTCTTAGTGGGAAGTGTTCATCCCTTAAACGGCCTGTTCATCCCTTAAACGTAGTTTGTTTGGGGAAAAATTTGCACAGCACGTACAGATGGACTTATACTTTCGATTGGTACCCTTAAAAAAATTTTTTTTTATTTGACGATTTTCGAGAAAATCAACGATGGTTAACCCATGGTTTTTTTTGACGAAAAAACTTTTTGTTTCGAAATCGAAAAATATTATTATATCATCGTTCTAGACATTGTTGCGAACCCGAAACTGCCTTTGGTTCGAAAATCATCCCTTATATAACGAAGGTACATGCAATTGTTGAAGAAGCCACATTCGTCTCTCCCTCTTAGTGGGAAGTGTTCATCCCTTAAACGGCCTGTTCATCCCTTAAACGTGGTTTGTTTGGGGAAAAATTTGCACAGCACGTACAGATGGACTTATACTTTCGATTGGTACCCTTAAAAAAATTTTTTTTTATTTGACGATTTTCGAGAAAGTCAACGATGGATAACCCATGGTTTTTTTTGACGAAAAAACTTTTTGTTTCGAAATCGAAAAATATTATTATATCATCGTTCTAGACATTGTTGCGAACCCGAAACTGCCTTTGGTTCGAAAATCATCCCTTATATAACGAAGGTACATGCAATTGTTGAAGAAGCCACATTCGTCTCTCCCTCTTAGTGGGAAGTGTTCATCCCTTAAACGGCCTGTTCATCCCTTAAACGTGGTTTGTTTGGGGAAAAATTTGCACAGCACGTACAGATGGACTTATACTTTCGATTGGTACCCTTAAAAAAATTTTTTTTTATTTGACGATTTTCGAGAAAGTCAACGATGGATAACCCATGGTTTTTTTTGACGAAAAAACTTTTTGTTTCGAAATCGAAAAATATTATTATATCATCGTTCTAGACATTGTTGCGAACCCGAAACTGCCTTTGGTTCGAAAATCATCCCTTATATAACGAAGGTACATGCAATTGTTGAAGAAGCCACATTCGTCTCTCCCTCTTAGTGGGAAGTGTTCATCCCTTAAACGGCCTGTTCATCCCTTAAACGTGGTTTGTTTGGGGAAAAATTTGCACAGCACGTACAGATGGACTTATACTTTCGATTGGTACCCTTAAAAAAATTTTTTTTTATTTGACGATTTTCGAGAAAGTCAACGATGGATAACCCATGGTTTTTTTTGACGAAAAAACTTTTTGTTTCGAAATCGAAAAATATTATTATATCATCGTTCTAGACATTGTTGCGAACCCGAAACTGCCTTTGGTTCGAAAATCATCCCTTATATAACGAAGGTACATGCAATTGTTGAAGAAGCCACATTCGTCTCTCCCTCTTAGTGGGAAGTGTTCATCCCTTAAACGGCCTGTTCATCCCTTAAACGTAGTTTGTTTGGGGAAAAATTTGCACAGCACGTACAGATGGACTTATACTTTCGATTGGTACCCTTAAAAAAATTTTTTTTTATTTGACGATTTTCGAGAAAGTCAACGATGGATAACCCATGGTTTTTTTTGACGAAAAAACTTTTTGTTTCGAAATCGAAAAATATTATTATATCATCGTTCTAGACATTGTTGCGAACCCGAAACTGCCTTTGGTTCGAAAATCATCCCTTATATAACGAAGGTACATGCAATTGTTGAAGAAGCCACATTCGTCTCTCCCTCTTAGTGGGAAGTGTTCATCCCTTAAACGGCCTGTTCATCCCTTAAACGTAGTTTGTTTGGGGAAAAATTTGCACAGCACGTACAGATGGACTTATACTTTCGATTGGTACCCTTAAAAAAATTTTTTTTTATTTGACGATTTTCGAGAAAGTCAACGATGGATAACCCATGGTTTTTTTTGACGAAAAAACTTTTTGTTTCGAAATCGAAAAATATTATTATATCATCGTTCTAGACATTGTTGCGAACCCGAAACTGCCTTTGGTTCGAAAATCATCCCTTATATAACGAAGGTACATGCAATTGTTGAAGAAGCCACATTCGTCTCTCCCTCTTAGTGGGAAGTGTTCATCCCTTAAACGGCCTGTTCATCCCTTAAACGTAGTTTGTTTGGGGAAAAATTTGCACAGCACGTACAGATGGACTTATACTTTCGATTGGTACCCTTAAAAAAATTTTTTTTTATTTGACGATTTTCGAGAAAGTCAACGATGGATAACCCATGGTTTTTTTTGACGAAAAAACTTTTTGTTTCGAAATCGAAAAATATTATTATATCATCGTTCTAGACATTGTTGCGAACCCGAAACTGCCTTTGGTTCGAAAATCATCCCTTATATAACGAAGGTACATGCAATTGTTGAAGAAGCCACATTCGTCTCTCCCTCTTAGTGGGAAGTGTTCATCCCTTAAACGGCCTGTTCATCCCTTAAACGTAGTTTGTTTGGGGAAAAATTTGCACAGCACGTACAGATGGACTTATACTTTCGATTGGTACCCTTAAAAAATTTTTTTTTTATTTGACGATTTTCGAGAAAATCAACGATGGTTAACCCATGGTTTTTTTTGACGAAAAAACTTTTTGTTTCGAAATCGAAAAATATTATTATATCATCGTTCTAGACATTGTTGCGAACCCGAAACTGCCTTTGGTTCGAAAATCATCCCTTATATAACGAAGGTACATGCAATTGTTGAAGAAGCCACATTCGTCTCTCCCTCTTAGTGGGAAGTGTTCATCCCTTAAACGGCCTGTTCATCCCTTAAACGTGGTTTGTTTGGGGAAAAATTTGCACAGCACGTACAGATGGACTTATACTTTCGATTGGTACCCTTAAAAAAATTTTTTTTTATTTGACGATTTTCGAGAAAGTCAACGATGGATAACCCATGGTTTTTTTTGACGAAAAAACTTTTTGTTTCGAAATCGAAAAATATTATTATATCATCGTTCTAGACATTGTTGCGAACCCGAAACTGCCTTTGGTTCGAAAATCATCCCTTATATAACGAAGGTACATGCAATTGTTGAAGAAGCCACATTCGTCTCTCCCTCTTAGTGGGAAGTGTTCATCCCTTAAACGGCCTGTTCATCCCTTAAACGTAGTTTGTTTGGGGAAAAATTTGCACAGCACGTACAGATGGACTTATACTTTCGATTGGTACCCTTAAAAAAATTTTTTTTTATTTGACGATTTTCGAGAAAATCAACGATGGTTAACCCATGGTTTTTTTTGACGAAAAAACTTTTTGTTTCGAAATCGAAAAATATTATTATATCATCGTTCTAGACATTGTTGCGAACCCGAAACTGCCTTTGGTTCGAAAATCATCCCTTATATAACGAAGGTACATGCAATTGTTGAAGAAGCCACATTCGTCTCTCCCTCTTAGTGGGAAGTGTTCATCCCTTAAACGGCCTGTTCATCCCTTAAACGTGGTTTGTTTGGGGAAAAATTTGCACAGCACGTACAGATGGACTTATACTTTCGATTGGTACCCTTAAAAAAATTTTTTTTTATTTGACGATTTTCGAGAAAGTCAACGATGGATAACCCATGGTTTTTTTTGACGAAAAAACTTTTTGTTTCGAAATCGAAAAATATTATTATATCATCGTTCTAGACATTGTTGCGAACCCGAAACTGCCTTTGGTTCGAAAATCATCCCTTATATAACGAAGGTACATGCAATTGTTGAAGAAGCCACATTCGTCTCTCCCTCTTAGTGGGAAGTGTTCATCCCTTAAACGGCCTGTTCATCCCTTAAACGTAGTTTGTTTGGGGAAAAATTTGCACAGCACGTACAGATGGACTTATACTTTCGATTGGTACCCTTAAAAAAATTTTTTTTTATTTGACGATTTTCGAGAAAGTCAACGATGGATAACCCATGGTTTTTTTTGACGAAAAAACTTTTTGTTTCGAAATCGAAAAATATTATTATATCATCGTTCTAGACATTGTTGCGAACCCGAAACTGCCTTTGGTTCGAAAATCATCCCTTATATAACGAAGGTACATGCAATTGTTGAAGAAGCCACATTCGTCTCTCCCTCTTATTGGGAAGTGTTCATCCCTTAAACGGCCTGTTCATCCCTTAAACGTAGTTTGTTTGGGGAAAAATTTGCACAGCACGTACAGATGGACTTATACTTTCGATTGGTACCCTTAAAAAATTTTTTTTTTATTTGACGATTTTCGAGAAAATCAACGATGGTTAACCCATGGTTTTTTTTGACGAAAAAACTTTTTGTTTCGAAATCGAAAAATATTATTATATCATCGTTCTAGACATTGTTGCGAACCCGAAACTGCCTTTGGTTCGAAAATCATCCCTTATATAACGAAGGTACATGCAATTGTTGAAGAAGCCACATTCGTCTCTCCCTCTTAGTGGGAAGTGTTCATCCCTTAAACGGCCTGTTCATCCCTTAAACGTAGTTTGTTTGGGGAAAAATTTGCACAGCACGTACAGATGGACTTATACTTTCGATTGGTACCCTTAAAAAAATTTTTTTTTATTTGACGATTTTCGAGAAAGTCAACGATGGATAACCCATGGTTTTTTTTGACGAAAAAACTTTTTGTTTCGAAATCGAAAAATATTATTATATCATCGTTCTAGACATTGTTGCGAACCCGAAACTGCCTTTGGTTCGAAAATCATCCCTTATATAACGAAGGTACATGCAATTGTTGAAGAAGCCACATTCGTCTCTCCCTCTTAGTGGGAAGTGTTCATCCCTTAAACGGCCTGTTCATCCCTTAAACGTAGTTTGTTTGGGGAAAAATTTGCACAGCACGTACAGATGGACTTATACTTTCGATTGGTACCCTTAAAAAAATTTTTTTTTATTTGACGATTTTCGAGAAAATCAACGATGGTTAACCCATGGTTTTTTTTGACGAAAAAACTTTTTGTTTCGAAATCGAAAAATATTATTATATCATCGTTCTAGACATTGTTGCGAACCCGAAACTGCCTTTGGTTCGAAAATCATCCCTTATATAACGAAGGTACATGCAATTGTTGAAGAAGCCACATTCGTCTCTCCCTCTTAGTGGGAAGTGTTAATCCCTTAAACTGCCTGTTCATCCCTTAAACGTGGTTTGTTTGGGGAAAAATTTGCACAGCACGTACAGATGGACTTATACTTTCGATTGGTACCCTTAAAAAAATTTTTTTTTATTTGACGATTTTCGAGAAAATCAACGATGGTTAACCCATGGTTTTTTTTGACGAAAAAACTTTTTGTTTCGAAATCGAAAAATATTATTATATCATCGTTCTAGACATTGTTGCGAACCCGAAACTGCCTTTGGTTCGAAAATCATCCCTTATATAACGAAGGTACATGCAATTGTTGAAGAAGCCACATTCGTCTCTCCCTCTTAGTGGGAAGTGTTCATCCCTTAAACGGCCTGTTCATCCCTTAAACGTAGTTTGTTTGGGGAAAAATTTGCACAGCACGTACAGATGGACTTATACTTTCGATTGGTACCCTTAAAAAAATTTTTTTTTATTTGACGATTTTCGAGAAAATCAACGATGGTTAACCCATGGTTTTTTTTGACGAAAAAACTTTTTGTTTCGAAATCGAAAAATATTATTATATCATCGTTCTAGACATTGTTGCGAACCCGAAACTGCCTTTGGTTCGAAAATCATCCCTTATATAACGAAGGTACATGCAATTGTTGAAGAAGCCACATTCGTCTCTCCCTCTTAGTGGGAAGTGTTCATCCCTAAAACGGCCTGTTCATCCCTTAAACGTAGTTTGTTTGGGGAAAAATTTGCACAGCACGTACAGATGGACTTATACTTTCGATTGGTACCCATAAAAAAATTTTTTTTTATTTGACGATTTTCGAGAAAATCAACGATGGTTAACCCATGGTTTTTTTTGACGAAAAAACTTTTTGTTTCGAAATCGAAAAATATTATTATATCATCGTTCTAGACATTGTTGCGAACCCGAAACTGCCTTTGGTTCGAAAATCATCCCTTATATAACGAAGGTACATGCAATTGTTGAAGAAGCCACATTCGTCTCTCCCTCTTAGTGGGAAGTGTTCATCCCTTAAACGGCCTGTTCATCCCTTAAACGTGGTTTGTTTGGGGAAAAATTTGCACAGCACGTACAGATGGACTTATACTTTCGATTGGTACCCTTAAAAAAATTTTTTTTTATTTGACGATTTTCGAGAAAGTCAACGATGGTTAACCCATGGTTTTTTTTGACGAAAAAACTTTTTGTTTCGAAATCGAAAAATATTATTATATCATCGTTCTAGACATTGTTGCGAACCCGAAACTGCCTTTGGTTCGAAAATCATCCCTTATATAACGAAGGTACATGCAATTGTTGAAGAAGCCACATTCGTCTCTCCCTCTTAGTGGGAAGTGTTCATCCCTTAAACTGCCTGTTCATCCCTTAAACGTGGTTTGTTTGGGGAAAAATTTGCACAGCACGTACAGATGGACTTATACTTTCGATTGGTACCCTTAAAAAAATTTTTTTTTATTTGACGATTTTCGAGAAAATCAACGATGGTTAACCCATGGTTTTTTTTGACGAAAAAACTTTTTGTTTCGAAATCGAAAAATATTATTATATCATCGTTCTAGACATTGTTGCGAACCCGAAACTGCCTTTGGTTCGAAAATCATCCCTTATATAACGAAGGTACATGCAATTGTTGAAGAAGCCACATTCGTCTCTCCCTCTTAGTGGGAAGTGTTCATCCCTTAAACTGCCTGTTCATCCCTTAAACGTGGTTTGTTTGGGGAAAAATTTGCACAGCACGTACAGATGGACTTATACTTTCGATTGGTACCCTTAAAAAAATTTTTTTTTATTTGACGATTTTCGAGAAAATCAACGATGGTTAACCCATGGTTTTTTTTGACGAAAAAACTTTTTGTTTCGAAATCGAAAAATATTATTATATCATCGTTCTAGACATTGTTGCGAACCCGAAACTGCCTTTGGTTCGAAAATCATCCCTTATATAACGAAGGTACATGCAATTGTTGAAGAAGCCACATTCGTCTCTCCCTCTTAGTGGGAAGTGTTCATCCCTTAAACTGCCTGTTCATCCCTTAAACGTGGTTTGTTTGGGGAAAAATTTGCACAGCACGTACAGATGGACTTATACTTTCGATTGGTACCCTTAAAAAATTTTTTTTTTATTTGACGATTTTCGAGAAAAATCAACGATGGTTAACCCACGGTTTTTTTTTTGACGAATCGTGATTTCTTACGCCACTCTGATTGTCAATATCTCCCTTACACGTGGCTGTTTTTGGAAAAATTTGCACAGCATGTACAGAAGGACGTATTTTTTCAATTTTCATACTTGGAAATTTTTTTTGAAATTTTCCATTTCCGTGAAAAATCAACGATGGTTTACCCACGGTTTTTTTTTTTGACGAAACGTGATTTCTTCTGCCACTTTGATGGTCCATCAAAATCTGAAAAAATTACCATAAAACATCCTTATATCGCGTGCGCAGCGAAAACTATTGGTTATAGAACAAAATAATGTAGTACGATTATGCAGAACATATCATTATCTACAAAAAATAGAGCGACAGCATATATCTAACTATTATAGTTATGTCCCAATTAGTGTTTTTTCATTTTAAAAAATATATATAAATGCCACTGTTATAAAAGCTCTTTTATTTATATTTTGGGATTAATCCTTATCAAAATGAATGACTTCATATTTAAGTTTGCTTCAATATCATTATATAACTCTTTGAGTTATTCAATTTGAATATTCCATTCGAAAAATATCACAAGTTTAAAAATTTAAGTTATTTGAAAAATGTCGCATGGTCACCGAATTTTACTTATAATTAAGACCGAATTTATTGAACTTGGCGATATTTTTTATTTATCTCTCTGTATAAATGGTTTATTTATCTCTATAGAATGTATGCTGGAATTAAAAATAAATAATAATAATAGTTATAATAAGTATCGTTTAAATCTTTTTTGTGAACCCGTTATTATTACACTATTTAATTTTTGAAACTTCGTGCGCATTATTGTGACCGTAAGGTAGCGCACTCTTTGTCAAATTAAAATAAGTGAACTAAAAGCTTCATCTGTATATCTCCCAGATGGAGACACATTTTTAGTCAGGATTTGAACTTTAAAATGTCATAAAAATTTTAAAAAATCAAAATATCAAAAGCATGTATCGAAAATTGGGATGGCAATTTTGTGATACTTTCGAAAGACGCAATAAGATATGCACATTTAAATTTATATTTAGCGTATTTACCTTAAAATTAGCGATATTCACGATGTTTAATGGTTAAAACCGTTAAAACGTCCTTGGATTTCCGGGTAGGAATGTTTTATAACACGAAATCGATATGTATTGTAATATTATCGTTTATTACTTTTTTACGAAGCCAAAACTGTCCTATGTTTGAAAATTATCCCTTATAGAACGACGTTTTATGCTCTTGAAGATTAGAGGGTTTTATAATATCTTCTGGCCTTTTGATCGTCGATTTCATCCCTTAAGAGTCGATTTTTTTTTGTGGAAAATTTTCATAGTATGTAGGGGTTGAGTTTTTCTTTCGATTGGCTTCCTTAATAACCACCACCCAGTCAATTAAGATAGAGTTGGTACTGAGATTTGGTTGAAATTTTTAAATCCTTAAAATAAAAACACTTATGAGTAACTTTTAGTGATATAATTCAAACACAATATATCAATGTAATTCCGAAAAAAAAATTTATACATAGGATTTTTATTTATTTTTTTCAAATAGTTTTAATTATATAGAAAAATTTAATAATATCTAATATTTTTCTATAATATATGATTACTATAGGGACCTTAATAGCTATATGAATTTTATATTTACATTTCAAAGAACTTTTGTGGTATACTGATAAAACATAATTTGTTCAAGTCCAGCCCCACATGTTATGCAAACTTAAAGTATTAAGTTTAAAGATTAAATTTAAAGTTAACGTAAAATAGATGTTTTTTTCGAGAGAAATCAATTTCTCAAATACTACTGAAGAAAATGTCGATAAACATGCAGTTACGAAGAAAAATTATTAAAAAATATATACATTATACAAATATTTTTTTTTGTTACTGGAAATTATAGATATTTTTTCCACTTTGTGCTAAACAATTTAATAATTTCGCCGTTTTTTCTACCTCCATAATGAATGTTGTGCTCCATTGTCCATGGGAGCGAAGTTTCTATCGAATGGTTTTAATGCAGGAAAATAATCGGATGGAGGAATCGTTTTAAACAAATATGTAATTACCCTGGGGATAAGTTCTGGTGCATAGCAATCTCCCATTATCGTATGCATTTTCCCCGATTCTCCGTACGATATAATCGTAGCATTTCTCCCATCAATGAAATTGATTTTTTTCATCGAAAATAGTCGAACTTTGCTTCCAACAATTGCCAATTTTAAAGGTGAACGTAAAATTGTTTTCCACTCGAATAAATGTTGTATTCCGAGTCCAGGACTTCATAACTTTTGGCTTCCTAAAAAATAATTTTTTTTAGGAGAAAAACTACCAAATGCATTTAACTTCACTTACATTTTCCGTAATTTCCTGACAGGAATCTCAGTTGAGTGTTTTGCAAGCAATTTTCTTTTGAAAGTTTTGTCGTTTACTTGCAATTATCGATAACCAATTGCACTGAGAAAAGATTGATTTCTATCGTTGGTCCATTATATTCGGCAATAAAATAAGTAAGACTTGAATAAGGTGATTTAATTGCAAGAAAAAACAATTAATTAGTCGTTATAAAAGCCACGATGAAAATTAACAAAGATTTTCATTTGAATTTTTCATCGTAAAGCAAGCATGCGTAATGAGTGCAGCCAAGCAGCGCCACAAGTGGCGCTGACATGAACTTTATTCACTTTTAGGAACTAACGAGAACGGTTAGGGATTTTTCTGAAAACAATACTTTTGTATACGTTACAATTCCGGATTAATCCCGATCGTTGACAGATAAAACAAATACGAAAATTCTAACCAAATTAATGTCAGCGAAAAACTTTTAAAAATTTCCTCGAAAAAGATATTACTAACAAAAGAAAATGGTTGTTAATATTGAAAAATTATCAGATGATTTAGAGAAACAAGAATTGGAAGCATGGGTATGCATTTTTGTATTAAATATTTCTTTAAAAGGTGCTTTCTTTTGGCATATTTTTAACACCTGTTTTTAACAGGTAATATTAGCATTGCATGTGGGTCCTAACAATAAATTATACCTGCATAATGCAGGATTAATTAATATCTTTTAATCTTTTATTTTAAGAGTCGAAATACTATTCCGGCAGCCCAAATTTACGCGCAGTTGTTGGCCGTTTATATTTATCAACACGACTTGTAAGTATATAAAAAATTCGATTATATATAAAAGTTTTAAACATTTATTTTCTTCAGATGCAATGCCAAGTATTTATGGAAACGAATTCCAGCCAATGTTAAAACGGCTCATCCCGAATTGACTCAAATATGGGCAGTCGGACAACACATGTGGAAGCGTGACTATGCAGCCACTTATAAAGCACTTTCGGCCGTCAATTGGTCCGAACCAATAATGGAAATCATGAAATCTATAACAGGTTGTTATCAGCCTAGATTGGGGCAAAAAATTAATAAACCCAAACACGTTTTTTTTTTTTATATTATTTCTTTGACTTAATAATTATATTAGAATGTAACATTTTCTTTCTTCTTTGTCAGAGAATGTGCGATCTCGTGCTGTGAATTTAATTGCCCAAGCGTATTCTTCGTTGTCCATGGAGGCTGTGGCTTTGATGACCGGATTGGACACCAATCAAGTGGCCGTGGCGGCTGCCGAAGAAGGATGGATCATTGAAGCCGAAAGTCGAATGGTTTTACCCAAAGCTACCCAGTCAATTCCCACGGGAGATACGTCCAGTGAAGATCAGCTCTATAAACTTACAGAATTTGTATCATTTTTGGAAAATTAGATCTAATTATTCATTAAAAATAAAAAGTATTTTATAAGATTTTTTTCTTTGTTCAATCGTCTGAAAACAACTCATTTAATTAAACCCTTACCACTCCAAAGCATTTTTCATATGCGCCGTTTATTTTGAAAGTGAGTTAAGTCCATTTCAAGAACAATCCCTATAGTGTAACCATTTTTGAACCATAGAAACATAAGATACTAAGGAAGAGGGAATAATTGGCGTTTTTGTTAAAATCAGTAATTTCTGAAAACTTAGCAGTTAAATAATTAACATACGATGTTCTAGTTACAAGAAAAAAAATCACCATGGACTTACGCCACTTTCAAAATAAACGAGTTAAATATTAAGGACCTTCAGCCTTCTCGTACAGAAGATATCGATCGAAAAAAACCGTATTAACTTTACAATATGAACGTAAATATATGTTGAACTAATTGTTACGTGGGACTTCGTCCGCATGTTACTCCTTATTTATAATTTTTAAAGATTTAATTTAAACATTTTATTGATTTTTTGGCCGATCGAACAACTATAAGAGGTTAAACAATTGTATTAAATACTTTTAAAATTTAAAATGAAAATCGTGATTTTTTTTAAAATTTTATTCGATAGAATTCGAAAGATTTTACGTCTCAAAGTATACAATTGCATTTAGTACACATTAGCGTTTATGGTTTGAAAACTTTCATCATTCATGAAAACATTCCTGCAGTAATGTAACTTGGGTTGCCTAACTACCCTGCTAAAAAGTACACTTGAGAGCAAAAAAATTAAGTCACTTATAAGAAATGCCTACTCAAGAGGGTTATAAATTTACATAAATTGAACCATTAGAAAAAAATACTTAATCTGATGTATAATAAAATATAGAAAAAAGAAGTCTGAACGTAATGTTAAAAAAATGGCTTAAATTAGAGGTCCAATACCGGTCAATACGTTAATTTTCAAAAAAAACGGAATGATTATTCATTCATTTATTATGAAGGTATATTCTTGTAGAAAATTGAACGATCTACAAAAAAGGTCTTGGATAAGTTTGTGATATATTTATTCGTTCAAAAGTTATCCGAAGTCAAAGTTGAACTAAAGAGAAATGTTCATATTTTTTCAATTTTTTGACGCAACCATCAATTTTATGAGAAAATTTTGTAGAACATTTTTTGTAGAGCATTTTCTTTTCTATAACTTATCTCTTTAAAAGTTTTTGATATTTTTCACAGGTCCTATTTTATTTGCATTAAACTGAAAATTTTTCACAGGTCCTATTTTATTTGCATTAAACTGAAAATTTTTAACATAATTCTTTTTTTATTTTAACTAAATAACTTAGGACCTGTGAAAAATATCAAAAACTTTTATAGAGATAAGTTATAGGAAAAAAAGTGCTCTAAAAAAAATGTCCTATAAAATTTTCTCATAAAATTGATGGTTGCGTCAAAAAATTGAAAAAATATTAAAATATCTCTTTAGTTCAACTTTGACCTCGAATAACTTTTGAAGGAATAAATATATTAAAAACTTGTACGAGACCTTTTTTGTAGATCGTTCAATTTTCTACAAGAATATACCTTGGTCATTCCGAAATATTGTCACCAACGTGAGCTATAAAATTCCAAAGTGCAAGAGAATATTGTTACCATGTTATTATTTGTTTACTTATATGACAAAAATATTTCCAAAAATATTAAGAATATTTAAATGAAATTTTCTGCAAATTTAAGCACTTGTAAATAATATTAATTATGGTATGGTATAATTAAAAATGTAACAAATTTGAGACAAAAAAATTTCGTCAAAAAACATGATTAAAATAGTTACTAAAAATTCCCGTATCGTCCCATAGATGGTGTGAATAATTGTGCTAAAAGTTCACCATTTCTCATACAGATGGCAATACCCACTTAAGTAATTACTGGTGTCCGACAGAAACTTGTTTTTATAACCGAAACTTCTCTAAAAGCTATTATTTTTATAGAAAAAATGTAAAAACAATTTTTATCTGTCAACATACTCACTAGACTGGGCCAAAAAGATAATATTAGTATAACTTTAATATTAGTATTAAGAGGTCTATCATCCTTAAATTCGATTTTTTATTTGGGCTTTCATTTTTGCGTCAATGCTGTCGAAACTTTCAAGGTAAAAAAATTTATCTGCACATATTTTAATAGAAAATTAAATTCCCTACAAAAAAGGTATCTTTAAAATTTTTTGACAGACACGCCGTTTCCGAATAAGCAAGCTTCTGACATTGATATAATTTTTAGATTTATCTTCTTTATTTTGGAATTTTGTAACTAACGAACAAATAAATATATAGAAATTAACAATATGGATTCGTGAAGGGAATTTAATGCTCTACAAAAAAGATCTTTTACCATTTTTACATAAAATCACTCTTTCAAAATTGAATCAACAACGAAAAAAACAATAATTTAATTTTTTCTTCAACTTTAATTGTGAATAACTTTTAAAAAAGTGATTTTATGTAAAAACGTTAAGAGACCTTTTTTGTAGAGCATTAAATTCCCGTCAAGAATCTAAATTGTTCATTTCTATATATTTATTTGTTCGTTAATTCCAAAATAAAATGATAAATCTAAAAATTATATCAATGTCTGAAGCTTGATTATTCAGAAACGGCGTCTCTGACAAAAATTTTCCAAAAGACCTTTTTTGTAGGGAATTTAATTTTCTATAAAAATATGTGCAGATGAATTTTTTTACCTTGATTGTTTCGACAGCATTGACGCAAAAATAAAAGTACAAATAAAAAATCGAAATTAAAAATAATAGACCTCTTAATATTAATATTGTAACAGAAAAAGACGAAGTTAGTGATTTCTTTCTCTCTCTCACCAACGCAAATACACCAGAACAGCGGTTCCTAACTTTTTTCAGCCGCGGACCCCCAAAGAAATCAAGCATAATGCCAAGGACTTCTGAGTGAAAAAAAGGTGCAATTTTCGGACAATATTATACTTTAGTATTCCTTCATCAAATTAAAAAATAAAAAACAAACTTTTTCAAATGGGACCGCGGACCACAGGTTGGGAAACAATGCACCAAAAGATTCTAGAAACGTCTAGCAAACGGGAGAACATACTAGAACGTTGGGTTGCGGATATATAAGGGGCTGGTTTCAGGCTCGAGTTCAGGTCAGTTATGAATTTCCGTTTACGTCACAACAAAGCGATTGTTATTTTATTGTGGTTTTGACTCAAGGTTTATAAAATACACAGGTGGCCTCATACGTGACGTATCCAAAAGAAATTCGTACAATCTTCAGACTGATTCAAATTTCAAAATTCTTCGTATGACGTCATATTTTTCTTTCTAATGAGGCAACCTGTGAAATTAATAAACCTTGGTTTTGACTATAAGCGATTATTGTTTTGGCAAGTGTTAATAAAGGGCTCAAGCCTTCCCGATATTTTTTTTTTGGTCACTGAACTATATTTTCGATATAGTCCAAAAGAAAGAAAAAGTCGATTTTTTTTGGTTCAGTCTAATACTGATATTAATAATAACACCGGCACACAAAAAAAAAAAAGTTGTCTGTAGTTTTGACCGGATCTACATAAATCTACGTAATTTGACCCCCTGAACACGAATCCGGGGTCGGTTTGACCTGTACACCCTCAAAAATTCGAGAAAACTTTAAAAAACCGAAGAAAATAGTTAAAATCGGCAGTTTTGGTGACATAGAATTTTTTTTGAACTAAGCCGAGCATGATTTTCATGTTTTTCGATCCGCTGAATACAAATTCGAAGTTCATTTAGATCATAAGCTGTTTTAATTGTAAGAAAATTGCAAAAAATCTTTGAAAATTGCGAGAAATTGCAGTAATTGTGTACAAAAATTCTAAGGAGCTCGATTTTTCATGCTTTTCATGTTTTCTAATCCGCATATTATAAATCTTGAAGGTATTCGGTCCAGCCATTCTTAGAAATCCATGTAAATAGCAAAAAACCCTGAAAATTTCAGAAAAATCAAAGTTCTTGTGATAAATATCAAATTTTTAATGAAATCATAATAAATTTGACATGTTGGCAAATCTGTTGAGTATAAATTTGAAGTCCATTGATCCGGAATTAAAAAAAAATTTTTGTTTATCGTAAAAAATCTATAGAAATAACAAAATCGCGGTTAGCCAAATAATCTTCAACAATCATATTCCAGAAATAGAATAATATGCAAAATATTCTTTGTAGAGATTTAAAAGTTTATTTTCATCATATAATCTCGAATTTTAGAACAATAGCCGCAATTTTTTACAATTTTTCAGGGTTTTTTGCAAATTTCTTACAATAAAAACGGATTATGGTCTACATAAACTTCGAATTTGTATTCAGCGGATCGCAAACCTGAAAATCATGCTCGGTTTAGTTCAAAAAAAATTTTCTATGTCACCAAAACTGCCGATTTTAACCATTTTTTTTCGGTTTTTTAAAGTTTTCTTGAATTTTTGAGGGTGTACGGATGTCAAACCGACCCCGGATTCGTGTTCAGGAGATCAAAATACGTAGATTTATGTAGGTCCGGTTAAAACTACAGATCACTTTTTTTTTGTGTGCCGGTGTAATTTATTGGCCTTAGGTTGCAAACTTTGTTAATTTTTTTTAAAGGAATTTTTTTCGTTAGAAATAAACAATATCAAGGATTTCGATCCCCCCAAAAAAAAAAAAATAATAATAAAACTGATATGTAAGTCAGTAGTTTTATATGAATTTTGTCAACTCGAAATAAAACACACATAAAAATAAGTAGATAATCTTTTCAGTGATAAGAACCCCAATAAAAGTATAGGAAAAACGTTTTTTTTTATTCAGACATCAACATTAAATCATTCGTAAATATCTTCAAAAATGAATATTAAATATGTTTTTTCTGCACTACTTATAATTCAGGTACGACAAATGTATTTCCTTTAAAATTAATTAAATGTACAATGTTTTTTTGGTTGGAAAATATAGGTAGTCCCCTTATGTTTTGCGGAAGAATTCAATGGCTACATTCAACTTCCGGCTTTCAATTTAACATTGCCCGTGGCAACGGATCCGGGAGATGAGGCACAATACGAGAAATACATGAATCAATTGTACAACAAATACTATCACAAAAACTTTCCTGAAAACTTCTACTTAGAATCTCTCGATTCCAAACCATTCGGCCGTGATCCGTACCACAAAAATACGTACAATCTGTACACCGACCGGATGAAAATATCCGGAGAATTTCAAAAACCCTTAACGTTATTTTCGCGATATTCTATCAAAAATAAATTTCTCATTTTCCCCGATTTGGGGTATGTACATTTCGAAAGAAATCAACACAACAAATTCATAAACTTACACTAATTTTATTTGAATAAAAAATAATGTGATATACCTAATTTCTGTTTTTCTTTGGCATTGGCTTTCCAAATACTTTCTTTTTGCCTTTGACCTTATTGTTGTCCCGTCGCTTATTGAATTGTGTGTCCTTTTTGTGCTTGTTGGCCTCATATCGCATACGTTTCACTCCTTTTTTCGATACATCAAGTAAATCTTTTTCAAAATTCGATTTCCGTTTTCGCGTTTCCTGCAAATTTTGGACGACTGGATCGACACATGATCGAATTTTCGATGGTTTTTTATTTCGTTTGGCTATGCGAGCTTGAATCAACGCAACTTTTTCCAACTCGGCTTGAATTCTCCCGTCGGGCGTATCTTTTTTTGACTTATTTTTTCCTTTTTTATTTTTCTTCACTTCTGCGTCTGATTTTTTATTTTTATTTTCCTTCGGTTGTTTGTCCGATGGTTTTAATGCCAACTTATCCTTTTCTTCTTTCCGCTGTTTTGGAGTCTGATACCAACTACGATTTTGACTAATTTCATCGCCGCTCAACTGCTTTTGGGCACGATTTATTTGATTTTCAGTTTTGGCCAACATTCGCTCTTCATATTCTTCATTCAACACCTTATCAATATGTTCCTCTAGACTGGCGACTTTTTGTCGATATTTCTCCAAAATTGGATTGGGAATCAGACGAGTTTTCACCGGATTTTTGGCTCTCTTAATAATTTCCTTAACCATTTTACGATCATTTTCTCCGGCCAAACTAACAGAAACTCCGGAACGACCCGCACGAGCTGTACGTCCCACTCGATGAATATAATGTTCCAATGTGGCTGGCATAACAAAATTAACAACCGTTTTAACACCACTGATATCTAATCCTCGAGCGGCCACATCAGTGGCCACCAACACATCGATTTCCTCGTCCTTAAATTTCCGCAACGCCTCCAACCGCTGCGGTTGCGTCAAATTACCATGCAACTCGCCCACATGTGCGCCCAACAAGCCAAGTAAAATATGCAAACGATGCGCCTCCTTCTTCGTCTGCACAAATACCATACAGTGGTTGTGAAACGTGCGGCAAATTAGTGCGGCCAAAATCGCTTCGCGATCCGTTTCACACGTCTGACGAATTCGCACGAATTCTTGACGTAAATTAAACGCCACGTCTTGATTGTTGTCGACAAACACACGCACGGGATTGTTCAACGAAACGGCCGCTAAATCTTTAACTTGTTCCGTCATTGTTGCCGAAAATAACATCGTTTGACGTGTACGCGAGCATTGTTTCACAATTTCCTTCATCTGTTCCGCAAAATATTCATCCAACATGCGATCAGCCTCATCCAACACCAGCACCTCAATACCGTCCAGACTAAACGTTGGCGTGTTTTTCAAATGATCAATCAATCGACCCGGAGTTGCTATAACAATATCCGGATTTTTACGCAAAATTGTCTCCTGAGCTTTTAAATCCAAACCACCAACGGCCAAACCCACTTCAACGGTCGTAAACTGACACAACTGTTTCGTAACTTGATACACTTGAACCCCTAAAAACAAAAACCCCTGATCAGATAGGCAAATTAAACAACACCCGTGCAACATTGGTTGCCTAACTTACCAAGTTCTCGTGTCGGTACCAAAACCAAAACGCGCGTAACAGTTTCAGCCGTGACAGGTCTATACAAAAGGCGTTCCAAAGTGGGGAGCATATAAGCGGCCGTTTTCCCCGTACCAGTGGCGGCACAACCACAAATATCTCGTCCCAATAGCGCCACGGGAATTGTAGCACTTTGTATTGGTGTGGGATGCACAAATTTCATTTCAGTGATTGCTTTAAGCAAAGGCCGCGATAAATTCATTTGAAAGAAAGTTCGATTGTCCTCGAAAAACGGCACTACATCTCCAACGTCCTCCATTTCTGCCACTTGTGGCTCTATCTTCTTCGACTTCTTTTTTAACTTTTTCTCCTTTTTTCTGATACTGTCGTACTGTAATTCATCATCCGAAATGTCAACCTCCACTTGGTCCATCATGTCATTGGGTTTGTCATCGCTCGGTTGCTGTTCACTGAGGATTTTCTTAATTTTATCATCCACTTTACTTTTGGCTTTACGTTTTACATATTTCGATAGATCATTCCATGGATCTTTATTATATTCATCTGTAGATCCAACAAATTGAAATTGAGTGTTAAATTCATCATTTCGTCGATGTTTTTGTTTGGATGGTTGAAACTAAAACCGGAAAAATTGGCAAATTTCGATTATGTTTGGTTAGGAACATTGATATTGATACATACTTCAATTTCTTCGTCAGATTTATCCGAGAAATCCTCCACTTCTGCATCATCCGCGATTGTACGAATTAAATCGGGATACTTTAATTGATCGGGAACTTTCATTATCATTTATTCTTTATAAAAAATTCAATTTTATTCATTAGTCCACCGAACCCACGTGTATTTTGTAATCTTTCAAAACATATGACAAACATTACCATAAACTTCCAACGTGAATAATAGACTTACAATCGCAAATCAATTAACCAATCAGAGACCAGGAAAAAGAAGTGGGAACTCAAATACTTAAAAAAATAAATTTTAAATTTATTTTCAACAAAAAAAATACTTTTTTTTTCTCCCCTTTTTATTTTATTTGGTGGAAATTGAACCCGCAGGGTTCCTAGCCTACCTTTGTCCAACTTTAAAAAAATTACAAAGCATTTATCTCTGACCATCGTCTCAAGGGAATAATTGTAGCAAAAATCTTAATAACTTCATACAAAAAATTCAAAATAAGACATAAAATTTAAAGCCATACAAAAGCTTGACACAAATTTATTAATTAAAGCTCATAAGCTTACAATAGAGCATCAATGTACTGTCTTTTTAGTCTGTTGAGGAAAGATTAATTTAGTATTTCCAATACCAACTTTTTGGGAAGTTTTTCACCCTTTTTACATACCAAAATGTAAAATCCTTAATAAATTGAACGACATCCTCGACGATAAAGTCCCACTAAATGATTTCATTTCGTATATACCATCCAGCTCCAAGAAATCACCAAAAAATTTAACTTTGAGGTCAATCATTTTAAAATTGCCCAACTTTAATAAAAATTGATACTTAACATTTTTATTTTCCTGCTTCTTTAATTAATTAAGTTCCTTATAGGTAGACAATCATAAAAAGCTATTTGAAAAGAACTGATAAGTTATAGCTTCTTTCCAGGCAACCATCTGATAATGGTGGTTGTACAAATCTTAATGTAAAAGGTGGTCTCCGGAAAACTTAATTTTCTAGTTATTTTTATAGATATCGAAATAATTTAAAAACCAGTGTATTTGACATAAAATAAACTTTATTTCTACATACTTTTGATTTTTCTACTTTGAAAGAAAAGTAGTTAATTTCGATTTGCAAAAACTGAAAAAATCTTAAAATTATTACTTTTGTTGGTGATAATATTTTATGAAGAAATTAAGATTCACTAAAGATATTTTGTTTTTGGGTTGAATACTTTTATAACAATCTACAGTATAAGTTTTAGTTTTGGCCATACACTCCTTTTCTTTCTAAAGCCTTCAAAAATGGACGAAAAACGTTAGTTTTCTCAATTCAATATCTCGAAAAGTAATGAAAGGAAATTAATAAAAATTTCACAGAATGTTCTTTATACAAATAGAAATATCTCATCAAAAAAACTATGATTGAAACTTAATTATATTTAGAGTAACAGAGCAGTGAATTTTCGGAAAAATTTTACTTTTTTGTAATACAAAAATAGCAAGATGTTTGAATCATTACATTCAATAACTAATCAAATACTTTGACGCATGTGTACTTTAGCACACGCACAATCTGGCAATGTTGCATTTTCGACTTTCTTTTTAATTTAATTCGCGATTAAATCGGTCCATAATGAAAATTTAGCCACAAAAGAGAGAATTATATTAACAAAAATATCGCGAATTAAATTAAAAACAAAGTCGAAAATGCAACGTTGTCAGATTGTGGGTGTGCTAAAGTACACTTGAGCCAATACTTTTGCTTTAAAATAACAGTTCCAATTTTTAAAGTTTCGAAATTAATCGTAACATTTTTTAAGTTTTTGCAAATCGAAATTGATTGTTTTTCTTTCAAAGTAGGAAAATTAAAATTAGGTATAAATAAAGTTTATTTTATGCTGAACACACTGGTTTTTAAATTATTCTGATATCTTTAAAAATAGCTTGGAAATTAAGTTTTCCGGAAATCACCTTTTATATATTAAGATTTGATTAGAGTTTGATGGTCATCAAAGTTTGAACTTTTGGAAGTATCAAAGTATCTAATTTGAGTATATTTTATTCTTTGATAACATCTTCTTACTTTTATTGATTAAAAAACATAAAAATCTTTCATTAATTTAAACTCCATTTACTGAATTTCAGTAAATAAACAAATATATTGAACTCCATAAAATTGCGAAATCAAAATAATTTTTTTTTACGTAAGTGACCTAAAAGACAAATATTTAATCTAAATCTACTAATTTTTCACGCTTATTTCCTTACTAACAAAAAATCTTTTCTCTGTATGAATTAATCTATAAATTTTTAAATTACGCGCGTATCCTAAATCATATTTTGACAAGGCCGTTAAAACAGAAATCGAATCTCATAGAACTGTCAAAAATTTCGATCTGTCAATTTTGACAATTTGTCAAAAAAATTTAAATATATTAATTAATGAAAAATCTCATCCAATGGACCAAGAAAAGATAAAATCGTTTTTATTTGCTTGGTACATTATAAAATAATGATTTTTTTGCAGCAATATTTAGGTTAATGTAAGACACTATCCGAAGGATCCGTAGGCTAAGTCCTGCAAAATTTACGTTTTTCAGCTGTAAAGATAAGAAATTTTATGATTTTAGGGAATAATTATCGAAAAAGAACATAATTGGGATCACGAAAAACATTTTGGTCAAGCAATTTTTGCAAAACGATGCAATTGAAATGAAGAAAACCTGTACAAGATAAATATATTTATTATGTCCGGAAAAGTTATAAATATGAGTTTATAATACATGCGGGTAGAAGATCTTATGTTTATAGTAAATTTCAACGTTTTTATAGTAAATTTCCAAAATAATTAACTTACTAATCTTTTTTCAGATAAATCTATTCCACTTTCCGGAAGTCTAATGAAATGATTGAAATCTATTCATATTGGCGAAAACCTTTAGGTTTTTAATGTTTGTAGTGATTATTTATCAACGCTAATGTTTTACTATTAATTATATAATATATTGTATTGTTTTTTATGAAATAAAAGTATCTTTGGAGACATTTTATAAGTTTCAAGTCTTTCCCTTCTTTTGAAAGTATTTAACGTAATTGATGAGAGATCTTAGCAAATTTTTGCTACAATTCACGTCCATTCTTCGTAAATCGATTTGTATAAGCAAAAAGTTTAACTCCAGTTAATATTAGAGTTTTTTTGCATCAAAAAGGATCAGGAAATCCATATTCCAAATCGTCAGTCTTCAGAGTATATTATTCCGTTACTTATATCCAATTAAATCAGAATTTCTTTGTACAATAGGAAATTGTTGATCCGTTTATCAGCCACATTGTGGAAGAAAGCCCCATGATATATAGCCACACGAAATTCGAGGCCGTTGGCCGTTCCAAAGGTTGAGGAAGAAATGCGTTCCACAAACACTGATTAAAGCTCATCGTGGCGCGTTTGATACTTTTTCACGACTGCCTTATATAAACTGTAAAACGTCAATGCCCCACAACCGATAACTCCCAGCAAGACAAACATAAAAATCGCACTGAGAAACGAACCGTCGATAATGCCGGCAGTGGGTCGACGGGTTGGCGTTTCAGCGTTTAAAATATTGGCGGCCGCGTTATTCTTTTCACGCATCAGCTGCTTCATGGCATTGAGTCGTGCTCGCATTTCTTCCACCGAATCCGCGCCGCCATCGTTACCTGGAGAACGCAAAAAATTAACCCAAAAATCAACTTTTTCGGTGCAATTATTTTCTTACATTTGTCGGGAATTTTGCCGTTTTGATTTTTGTATTCCGTGTGGTTTTTTTCGTTATTTGTGTCCATTTTTTTTTTCTACGAGTAAAATTGGTCCGGGATGCTGCAGCTGATGCAACTTATCACTGGTGTATTGATTAATACATCTGGCCGTTTTTAGTGAATAGAGTTTAATATCTACATGAGGGAATTGTACCGATTGCATAATTTATGCAACTCTAGAGCGGATTATTACATGATTTTGAGGTGGATTTAATCTTAATCTTTGGTTGCAATTAAAAATTGGTTTGTGAAAATCGTTAAATTATGCAATAGTATAGAATATCGTGGAGCCTGGGAGCGGTTCACCGCTCGAACACACAAAAGAAGTGGGTTCTTCTGGATTTTTAAAGGAAATTAAAGTTTTATTGTGAACATATTAACTTTTGCCACTAACTTAATCCACGTTTCTTTTAATATATAACCTAAGATTGAAATTTACGTTTTCCGTTTCAATAAAAACCCATAACACAACAAAAATATGTTTTATTTTTATATGAGAGTAAATTTTTCAAAAGCAAATGTATAAAATATTTAATTTCCTAGTTTAATGATGGAATAATCGGAGATTAGTATGAGCCAAAACGATTCCATGGTCATTACAGGCATCAATAACGGCTTGGTCGTTGGTCGAACCTGCAGGACTTCCAATATATGATACCCCACTCTAAAAATTGTAATCAATTAGTGTTACATTTCACCGATATTTTCCAAAATCAGACTTACTAAACGAGCCCGATCTATATTATCCCGGAACGGGAAAAAGGCGTCCGACGCCAACGCCACTTCCGACAACTTCTTCAAATGCTCTTCCTTATCATTTTCCGTCAGTGGCGCCGGCACATTTTCCACCTTCGAAACAAACGTCTCCATGTCCATATCCTTGCCGATTGATCCATTCACATAATTATCAATACAATTGGATATTTCCGCCCGTTTAACACCAGGTCTGAACTTCATCGCGGTGACATTGGGATGTAAACGCAGCCACCAATTATCGGCCTTATCGCCGGCCAATCGAGTGCAATGAATTCGTGATTGTTGTCCAGCACCAATGCCAATCACTTGCCCGTCACGGGCATAACACACCGAATTACTTTGCGTATATTTCAGGGCAATTGTTGCAACAATTAAATCCCGAACGGCCGATTCCGGAAGTGTTTTATTACGAGTGACAACATTAGCAAACAGGGATTTATCAATAACAGCATTATTGCGTTGCTGTTCCAATTGGAGACCATATAAAGTTTTTCTTTCAATCGGATCCGGTTCATACGATGAATCCATCGTTAAAATACAATAGGATCCATTCTTTTTCTTTTTTAGTAAATCAAGCGCGGCATTCGAATACGACGGAGCTATAATTCCGTCGGATACTTCTCTGGAGATGATTTTTGCAGTGATTTCATCACATTCATCACTCAGGGCCACAAAATCACCGAATGAAGACATTCGATCAGCTCCCCGAGCTCTGGCATATGCCGTGGCAATCGGAGTTAGTTTATCGAATAAATCATCAACCATACAAAGTTTGGCCTAAAAGAATTAACAATTTTTATTGAGGGATTCAAGAATTAATAATATTTGATGGGAATACTTGATCTAATGATAATGGATTGGCAACAGCAGCTCCTGCTGGAGAAACATGTTTAAAACTGGTGGCTGCTGGTAGATGCAATGCTTTTTTCAACTCTTTGACCAATTGATATCCGTTGAGGGCATCACATAGATTGATAAAACCAGGTGATCCATTTACGACAGTTAACGGCAACTTCGATAAAGTGGTAAAAAGTTGGGCTGGTTTCTGATGTGGATTCATTCCATAACGTAACGTTAATTGGGCAACTCCCGGAGCAAATTGTTTACGAAAGTAATCACTGATGGCCACGTCGTATTCAGAGGTATGAGTGAAAGCTTTTAGTGCCAACAATTGACGAGTTGTTTCGTTTGTGTCTTTACTATCAGACTTTTCCATTTCCTCAAGCACTCGACTATAATCGTTTGGATCGCACAATATCGTTACTCTGGCATGGTTTTTAGCAGCCGCCCGTAAAAGTGTAACTCCTCCAATATCGATATTTTCGACGGCATCCTCTAAAGATACGTTTGGTTTCGATACAGTATCGACAAATGGATAAAGATTGCAAACAACCACGCGAATCATTTCGTAGTTTTGTTTCGCCAAATCGGACAAATCGGACGGAATTTTTCTAAAAATGTGTTGAACGAAAAAATTTAGAAATAATTTCATGTGATAATATGTTGTTCACCTGGCAAGGATACCACCGTGGACGGCCGGATGTAAAGTTTTAACGCGGCCACCAAGCATTTCCGGTGCTCCGGTGATGTCGGAGACATCCTTCACTTTCAAGCCGGCATCCCGCAACGATTTTGCCGTACCTCCGGACGCGATCAAGGTTAAGCCAAGGTTACTCAATTTTTTCGCCAAAGGAACCAATCCTTCTTTATTCGAGACACTCAATAACGCTAAAAAATATGAAAGTTATAACTTTTACCAAACAAATAATAGACCGAAAAAACATTACCTAAATTCCCACTGGATGCCATATCGCTTATAAGCCAAGTACTTTACTAAAACGATTGAAAAATAATGCGAAGAATTTAAGATGAATCTTGTCTATATGTTAAGTGGTTGTTGTTTTTTTTTGCGTTGAGATTAAGTGGAAAAACAATTTTGATATCTTGAAATGTTATAACCCTTTAGGCTTTAGTTTATCAAATTAACGTAGAGGTCCGCTAATGTTTACCAAGGTCGAAAGGCCTCACAATCGGTGGTAGACTATATCTAATTATTATGGAGATGCAGACCCAATTAAGTATTTCGGATCAAGTCCAGTTTGTATTGGAAAAAAAAAATTAATAAATAGAATAACAAGTTCATTGGTGCGGTGCGACTGAAGAACGGGGGACTGTGGGGGATTATACGACCACGTTGGAAAAAAAAACCAAACAAAATTATCAATTGGAAGATAATGTATAAGACAAATAACAACAGCTTACAGAAAAATGCCAAAAAGTAATTTTACAGCATTCAAAAATTTATCGTACTTTCTTGAAATTGTATGGTTTTATGTGTCATTCTTTTTTGAATCGATTCCAGCCTTATATCAATTAATTAAGTAAATAAATTAAAGATTTTAATTCAACAACTCCAATTGGTAGCGTATAGGCAACAATGTTTAACGTACATGTACTGCTGGTCATATATACATCATGCTAATTAAGCAATATTTAAAAAATAATAATTAAATGTTTCCTTTCACTTTAATTGTGAATAACTTTTGAAAAAATGATTTTATGTAAAAACGTTATAAGATCTTTTTTGTAGAACATTAAATTTCCTTTAAGAATCTATATTGATCATTGCTATATATTTATTTGTTCGTTAGTTACAAACTTCCAAAATGAAGAAGATAAATCTAAAAATTATATCAATGTCTGAGGCTTGATTATTCCAAAAGATTTGGTAGAATGTTTCTTATTCAGTGCCAAAGCACCTGTGAAACTTTGCAGTTGAAAAGTACAATGGTTTTACACGTAATCTAAAAAATAAAGTTTAATTTTTATTAGCAAAAAATGCTACCAAACATCCGAAATATGTATTATAAATATGTAGTTTAAATTTTAGGGAACTAATTTTGTATCAGTTTATTTGAAGTCAAAATGCAAATTGGAATACCTTCTTAAAAACTTAGTGACCTTTGGTATTTGGTGAATATTAGCGCTGTTAGTGACAGATAAGAGAACTAAGCCTATACCGTTTGGATTTCTTGGATCCATACTTCTTGTTTCCCAGTATCAAATCAGGTGATCTAGATGATTTCGAGTGGACTAAAAGTAGATTTAAAGTTACTAATTTACCATTTCTTTAATTGTTTTACTCGCAGATCTAATGAATTGTTCAACAGGTGTATAAGTTTAAATTTATAAAAAAAGAACGGCGGTTGAATCGTAGTAAAATATTTTTGATAGTCCAAATTTTAATTGTAAATTTAACGGTGATTGGATCTCGAAATTCGTCACAGTTGGTCATAATGATTTTCCTAAATTTAATAAAAGACAAAGGATTTCCCTGAAAGCGCCCAATTGTTCTCGGTTCTTATTTCAAAGTCCACTCAAAAATATATTTGGTTAAAATTCGCATATTTGTAGACCTGATTGTAGCCATTCAATGCTATTATCAAGGGGACTTAAATATGCTAAAGAAAATATTCGATTTATGTCATTCTTTTATGAATCGTTTCCAGCCTTATATCAATTAATTAAGCAAATAAATCAAAGATTTTAATTCAACCCGAATTGGTAACGTATAGGCAACTTTGTTTACATATATGTACTGTGGGTCACATATATATCTTGCTAATTAGCAATATTTAAAAAACAGTAATTTAATTTTTCCTTCAACTTTAATTGTGAATAACTTTTGAAAAAGTGATTTTATATAAAAACGTTATCTTACCTTTTTTGTAGAGCATTAAATTCTCTTCAAGAATCTATAATGTTCATTTCTATATATTTATTTGTTCGTTAGTTACAAAATTTCAAAATAAAGATGATAAATCTAAAAATTATATCAAAATGTGAAGTTTTCAGATATCTTTTTTTGTAGGGAATTTAATTTTCTATTAAAATATGTGCAGATGATTTTTTTTACCTTGATAGTTTGACAGCATTGACGCAAAGAATGAAAGCACTAATCAAAAATCGAAATTAAAGATGATATAGACGATATAGACCTCTTAATATTAATATCAAGGGCTCAAATGTTCCCGATATTTTATTTTTACCACCTTGAACAATATTTTCGATATATACTTTTAAAAAAATAGTCGATTTTTTTGGCCCAGTCTAGTGTATATATACGAAATAAATTATTTATATATATATATATACGAAAAATTCAAATATATACTCAAGTGGTGAATAAAATAACATAGTACAAGCTTGAAGGTCAAAATAAGAGATTGGCAGCTTTAAATATGTCGTTTAAGGAATTTGAAACCAGTTTGAGGTATTTATAATTTGTTGTCAATTATAATCCCATTAACACCTCTTTCTGAAGCCATTAGTGACACTTTTGAATTACCTTTTTCTCACATTTTGGCCTTCAATGTTAATTTATACCACCCGTTGAGATCAGGTAGAAATTCTTTGCAATTTTATCACCAGCTTGGAATTTAGATTTTTTCGATATATATTTTTCTACCTGAATTTTATTGTATAATTCAAGAACCGGTTAATCAATTTCGATAATATTTTGATGCCAGGTACATCTTAATGTTTTGTCAAAATAAAAGTATAAAAGAAGGTCATCAACAAGTTTAATCTAAATAGTTGAAGCAATATTTTATTTTGATTTCATTTATGGTTCCAATCTGAAGACAGCTTTAATGATTTGATAGAAACTTTGTAATCAAGTTCAAATAATTTTTCTTTGGAAGATTAGGTTGCCTATTTACATTTAATTATTAAAAATAAAAGTAGCATTCAAAAAAAGGTCGATTAATATAAATAAACGGACATCTATTAGTTGGATATAAATTGGACCTTTTAATTGAATATCTATGTTCTTTTTTACGATATCGAAAAGTCAGAATATTCTAAATCAGAGGGGGCCAACCCAAATGATATTGTGGGCCACTTTTGAAGTTATATCTCAAATTTTCCATACTAAATTTAGATATTTATTATATTGGTTTTCACTACTTTGGTCATTATAAAATGTATATATTTGATAAAAGTCTGATGCATTTTGTGGGTTGGCCACCTCTGATTTAAATAAACAATGAATAATATATCGTTTATCTACATATATAAAATTGTTATGTTTTGGTTTGGGTAGATTGCAAAAGCTCAAAAAGTTTTGCATCGATTTTTCTGAAATTTTGCCACGATATATAATCCGCTTTAAATTTTTTATCTTTTTCTTACATCAGTAACATACCTGCAACCGTAAGAAAAAAGCTTTTCCAACAATCAATACAATAGCCCCACTAACTGTCAATACTTCATTGTTATGATCATGTAGTGGTTTTTAGAGGTAGAGCAAATTTTCTCAAAATGTAAGTTATAATTGGTACATCGAGGGATGCTGCGGGTTGATATGGGAAGTGATTCTAATAATTCACAAGCTTTTTTTCCTCAATTAAATTTATATATTTACAACCATTGGCTGGCAGGACATTTTTTTGGGAGTTTTTGCAATATTGGAAACTGTAAAAAAACGAGAAGTATATTTTTTGGGGGTGGTTTTTTATATGTTGACTAATTAGCTATCATATTTTAAAGTTACAAAATGGTTAAATTGGTGGAACATAGTTTAAAAAAATAAGAATTAATTAAGGATATATGAATGGATATCAATTATTAATTAATCTTATATTAACACCTATATACTCTATATCTATCATCATATGTTCTTAAAATTTTTAATTGTCGATACAATATGTTTACCTACAAATTAACTATGAAATATCACTAGAAATAATATGCAGTTTTATGGCATTCGACTACAGTAATTTTATTTGAAGAAGCAGAATTGTAACTTTAGTATGTTGGACTATTGAAGCTTTATATTACTTCTGGTAAAAAATGCCATTTATTACATAATGTTCTGGACAACTAGCATCTATCAATGGCAAAATCATTGGGCAAAATAACTGAATTTTTAAATAACACTTTTGGTAGAATATTGAACGCTGATGTCAAACTTTTCGATACAATTATTGCGTTTATAAAAGAGCATGAAAATCAGTAAAATACATGGCAAGAATTAATTAAAAATGAGTGCTTGAATCAGCTTTGATAACTATTTATGAAATTATCTTCAACTAGTGTAATGGATTTTCCAGAGCTGAGGTAAACTGACCTTAAAATATTAAATACTGGCACTTATCAAATATCAAAAGCAGAATGTTATCTTGCTAAAATATTAAATAACAATAAATTAACCCTTGAGTTTTTAAAATATTACGAAAATATAAAAGTAAGGGTACGAGCAAAGCATACTAATAGCAAAACATATAATTGCTTTTACCAAATTCGAAGATATGCATGTTTTATGGATATTCTGGGAGATGAAATTGCCTCCCACGTGTTTTTTAACTGCCCAGCCATAACTCATCCTTGCTTATCAATTGAATTTTACTAATATGGCATTAAAAATATGCACAGTAGATGCCAAAATGTTGATACTATTGAAGCTGATTATATCATTGATTTATAATCAATAATTGTAACAATTTAATTGTATATTGAAAAAAGGACAATACTTTACGGTTCCTCTAATACTTAGGGATATTCTTTTCACCTAAAAAATAGAACAAGTATTTAATGAAATAATATTAAGCATTAATTTGGTATACAAAAACCCAATGGGCAATGAGTTCTGGTTATCCATTTTATAGCGATTTAGCTTTAATATTACTGTATTTTCGGGAGCTTTTTATAAAATATTTGTTGTTCTTTAAGTACTTATATCAATTTGATCCAAATTTAATTGGTAAAACATCTAAAAATTCAAATAGAAATTAAGTGGTATAATATTAACATTGGACTCATAAATATTACCAATTTTTATGTTTTTAAATCACAACAAAGAGTTGGAAATCTCTTTTTATTAAATCTTAAGTTTCGTCCTTAGTAATTAATTGATTTTTACTAATATGGCATTTAAAATTTGTACACTAGACGCCAAAACGTTGATACTATCGAGGCTGATTATATCATTGATTTAAAATCAATAGTTGTAACAAAATTTTGTGTTTTAATTGTATATGGAAAAAAGGACAATACTTTCCGGTCCCTCTTATACTTAGGGATATTCTATTCACCTAAAAATAGGACAAATATTTAGTGAAATAATATAAAACAGTAGTTTAGTATACAAAAACCCAATGAGTCCTGGTTATCCATTTTATACCGATTTAACTATAACAGTATTGTATTTCGGTTGCTTTTTATTAAATATTTATTATTCTTCAAGTACTTATACCAATTTGATCCAAATTTAATTGGTAAAACATCTAAAAATTCAAATAGAAATTAAGTGGTATAATGTTAACATTAGACTTATAAATGTTACCAGTTTTTTATGTTTTCAACAAAGAGTTGGAATTACAACAAAGAGTTGGAAACCTTATTTTATTAAATCTAAAGTACAAATTTGCATTTCCCAATTATTTTTTCTATTAAGATCAAAAATATTTAGTTAATTTAGCTTAAGCAATTTCAATTATCAATACTGATAAAAAACTAACCTAATTTTATAAATGACACGAGGTCATGTTTCATCATGTTTGAGGAATATCTCCGAAAACATTACCGCATTAGATTTAGGGAGATAAGTTTTAGCTTAATACCGAAAATTAATCTCATATATTACCTGCGTATTTTTATTGAAGAAGGTCCTAAAGGCCCTAAAGAACAATCCTTGATTTCGAATGATTTTTAATTCCTCCAATTTATCAATATTAGTTTCCTTTTTTAGACTCATGTGTACTTTAGCACACCCACAATCTGGCAATGTTGCATTTTCGATTTTTTTTTTAATTTAATTCGCAATTAAATCGGTTCATAATTAAAAATTTAACCACAAAAGAGAGAATTATACCATATTGGAATTAAATCATCAAAAAAATCGCGAATTAAATTAAAAACAAAGTCGAAAATGCAACGTTGTCAGATTGTCGTTGAGCCCAAGGTTTATAAAATACACAGGTGGTCTCATGCGCCACGTGACGTATCCAGAAGAAATTCGTACATATCTTCAGACTAATTCAAATTTCAAAACCCTTCGTATGACGTCATATTTTTTTCTTCTAATGGGGCAACCTGTGTAATTTATAAACCTTGACTTGAGCCAACCTATTAATTTCAATTGTTACCACATTTAGTAAGCTTAAGTGGCTTAAGTGATGTTCAAAATGCATTTTTTTTGATATTTTCTTTGCTAATTAATTGATTTTCACTTAAAATTTGCACACTGGCCGTCAAAACGTTGATACTTTTGAGGCTGATTATATCATTGATTTAAAATCAACAGAACACCAATTATTGCAATTTTGACTTTATTGTTTTAATGGGTGATTTCATTTTTGGATTTATTTTTGCCTAAATTTGTACTTTTAGAGAATGAATGCCATCATTAAATTATTCATTCAACTATTTAAGTGCATATGTGATCCGCATTACATCTACGCAAAAATGGTTGTCTATACGCCAACAATTAGCGTCATTGAATTAAAAATTTATTTAAAATTTAAATGGTCACCTATGAAGGATACCTTTTGATTGATTCAAATATCCTCGTTGAAATCCAAGCAATGATATTTTATTTACTGGTAGCCAAGGTAATTGGTAAACATATTTTACAATCGATTTATTCGAGTCGTTTCATAGGGAAATCTTGATTGCATTGTCAAATTAAAAAAAAAATTAATGACGGAAAGAGTCCTAGCCCAAGCCGACACCCTAATCAAATATGACAATCCAATTTTAGTGACCAGCCATGCAGAAAAGAAGGTAGGCACCTGTACAAATAATTGTCTCGACAATATGCACCTGAACGATTTGCGTAGGAGGAGGCAGCCGTCGTCGGTGGAGTGCGGGCCAAATCTGCACCGCCCACCGCCGATGTACGTCGCGAAGTTGACGAAATTCTCAACACAATTTTGCCGCCGATCGAGTGGGAAGAGGACGGCCAATTTTGGCGGCAACAAGTCTCCACAAATCCGGCCACCCGGCTAGATGTTATCAACTTGCAGGAACAACTCGACATGCGTTTACATCAACGCCAAGCCCGCGAAACGGGAATTTGTCCGGTGCGCCGCCAACTCTACACCCAATGTTTCGGTCTGGCCTGACCTTTCCGATTAAGTGTAACCCCCCCTGATTAATTTCGTTAAATTTTAGATGAAATTATACGACAAGTTACGATAAATTGCGCGGAACGTGGATTGCTTTTATTGCGAGTTCGTGATGAACTTCGAATGACCATGGAAGCATATCAAACTTTATACATATCCAGCGTTGCTTTTGGAATGCGAAAAGCCTTACTAGTATAACAAATAATTTGCATTTAAAAGTCAAAATAATTGTTTAATTTTTTAGTCGGAACAAGGCAAAGCCGATTTGGAAGAAAGTGTCGATAAATTACGTGAAGAAAAAACCAATTTAGAACGGCAATTGATCGAACAACGTTCCAAATCGGAATTGGCCGAACGTCGCAACAATGAACAACGTGCCACTGAAGAGCGTCGCCACAATGAAGAGGTGCAACTTCTAAAAAAGACCAACCAACAACTCAAAGGACAATTGGAAGGGATTATAGCTCCCAAAAAAGGATAATCCAATACAAACGTAGTCCTCTTGTAATTAAATCCTATTTTTTTTTTTTTTGCTTAAATATTATCGACTTTTTTTACAATCATAATTAATCACTCTCCTGGGAACTTTCGTCGGAATCTTTAAGGGCTTTGGTTTTGTCAACGCGACGATGTCGACTTGTATCCACATCGGAGCCTTCTTCATCTGACGAATAAATTGCTCCACCTAAAATTTAATTTTTATTAAAAAAAATTCATTTATTCTATAACGAATACCTTTGGGTGTAACATTCGAGCCGGATTTATATTTATTTTTGATAGCATTCAAAGAAATTGCGCCCTCCTCGTCGCTGGCCTCTTCTTCGCGATAAGCATTGCCACCGATTCCGTTGGACGCCCGCGCTCCACTACCACCTTCACCCCGCCGCCGCGTTGGTTTAGTTCGCGGTGTTTGTTTCAACTTTTCCTCCTCCTTTTTCAACAACGATTTGCGATCTTGATCTGGATCTTTTCCGACGGCGGAAATCATCTTAACGCCGGCCGTTTTCGATGAACGATCCGCCAACGACAGTGTCATTTTACGATGCGTGAAACTTTCCGTAGAATGCGGCCGGAATGTGAGTTTGGTGCGGAAAACCGCTTGTCCCTGTAAACCGGTTCCTTGCCGAATAAATAAATGATTATGATCACCTTGCAGTGGTTGCTTATAAACGTCAAATATTTCCGAGCCCAAATGCAAGCTTAGACTTCCATCGGACCATTTAACAAATCGTGCGTTTGACTCTTTCAATACGTTGCCGTCTTTGTCGAAAATTTCCCGCCAACGGATTGTATTTTCGACTTTGAGTTTCAATCGGGCACGACCTTCCTCGTCGAGGGTTTCCTCTTCGTCGATTTCGTCTTCATAGGTTTCCGGATCAAAAGGTCGTGTTTCCACTGAAAGGAAGTTTGGCAGTTTAACAAAGTGGATGTCTTTCCCGAGATCGGTGGTGATTTTAGTGATTTCAACGTCGATTCTAGTTTCAGGAATTGTTTCCGGTTCTTGTTCGACAGGTTCTCGAGGTTCTTCGGGTTCATCCCGATCGGACACGTCATCTTTGTTTGATTCTCGGTCGCTGCGCTCGTCACGTCTTTCATCGTCGGATGCACCACGTCGCACGTTATCTTCATCGGAATCTACTTGTTTTTGAGACTTTTGTTCATTTTCTTCTTCTTCTTCTTCTTCACTACTGATGTCATCGGCGTCGCCAAACAATGCCTCAGCCGTAGCAGAAGGTTTTTCTTCATCTTCACTATCCGAATCAATTAAATTCTTTTTTTTAATTGTCTTAACCACATCGGATTCACGAGATTGAGACCTAGATCGAGCTTTTTCCGGTGTTTTAGAATGAGATCGTGATCGAGACCTCGATCGAGACTTGGATCGTGATCTTGACCTTGATTTGGAGTGGGATCTAGACCTGGATCTTGATCGGGAACGTGATCGTTGTGATTCTTGGGAATTCGATCGGGAACGGTGTGAAACTTGAGAACCGGATCGATTTGATTCTTGTGAAGCTTTAGATTTAGCCGATACATTAGATTCTCGCGATCTAGATCGCTTTCGTGATTGTCGGGACGTTTGTGAAGTTTGTGATCTTTCCGAATGTTTGGAGTCGCGTGACGATGATCTAGATCTATTGGATTGGCCTGAACGGGGTGAACCACCTGGTGATTGGGATCGAGATCGTGATCGATTTGATACAGGAGATTGGCTTCCTTGTCGACCTGGACTTCCGGAATGTGATCGGCTAGATTGAGATCCGGATCTACGTGAAGATTGGGATCCCGATCCCGACCTACTTCGACTTCTTGCCTGGGAATTGGATCTAGAACTGAAATTCCATGTAAAACGATGGATTTTCATGGAGAAATTGAAAAAAAATTACCGGGACCGGGATTCACGTTCCAGGCCATATCCTGGAGTTGGAACTGGTTCGTGGTATTTTACACTAGATGCAGGACTTGCTTCACGGCTAGAATTCGACTCTGAATCCGATGACATTGTACAATATGTTTATTTATTTACACCAAATTAATAAACAATAATACTAAAAGTATTTTTCCAAATAACCTCAATAAACCATTGCCAAAAATAAAAGACGCCATCTTACGACACCATTTTTGAAATGTCGATAAAAACGATCACAATTTAGTAAGCGCTAATTCAAAATTTTAAAGTTTATAACGTTTATAATTGATTAACTTTATTATTGCGTAATAATTAAATTAGTTTTTTACGTAGAATTGTTTGCATTGCTACAATTGTTTGTGTGTAAAAATATTTAAAAATAAATATTGAGAAAGTATTTGATTATTTTTATTTAATATTACTAAAAGTAGAACATAACTTGGAGGAAAAAAAAAATAGTCAGCAATTTTAAAGTTAAACATTTGTACTATAAAAATGAAATTCAATTGGATTTTTGTATTATTCGATTAGTTTTATATCTAAAATTCACAATGTGGTTCATAATGCTTCGAGTATTATTAATATTTGGCATTGTTACAAGTAAGTACCAACAGCATTAAAGTTTAATTTTTGATTTAATATTTTTAATTGTTTTGTAGATATTTTTGGGATTCCAATTAATAACGACGAAAATAAACTGGGAAATGCTATAAATCACTGTACAAATTTATGCAAAACTTGCTATGGAGAGCCACATTTTGATAAACTCGAAGAAAAATGTTATTGTCTAATGCGGAAATTTAATGGTTCCAATTCGGAAGATATTGAATGTCGGGAAACGATGAAAACTAATGCAAAAGTTTTTGATATTAATTTAATTATTGATGATTCAATTGAATCAAAAATTCGAGGTATAACCACAAGGATTGTAATAGTATTTGAAAATTTATTTCACCATTTATTCCCTAGTGCCCAGATCTGATAATGAAGCATCTAGTGATGATATTACCGTAACCACAGCTCCGCGTTTTCTTAATTTCACCGATTCAGCGCACACAACAATCGGTGGTGACTTGGAAAAAGCCACACCAGACCAGCAACAATCAACAACCCAATCATCCGATATTGTTGGCGAATCCAATCCGAATATGATTGCCCTAGAAAGTCAAGTAAATGAAGTGGTAGAATTGCAAAGTGTAGATGCAGAAACATCAAAAAACCGTGGAAAAGTTACAGCAATAACAAAAAAATCTTCCCCCGTAACTCTCCAATCGGTTCAAGACTTGGTACAAGAAACTAAACAAAGATTTAACGAATTTGTTGCTCGTCATCAATCTGGAGATCAATCGGTCAAAGAGGCTCAAACTTCAATAAAAGATATACAAGCCCGTCTTTTACAAATGGCCAATCGAATTCGGGCAACTAAGCCCGAAACGCCAGTACAAGAAGCAACCCCAAAAGCTACGGTTACTTTACAGGAAAAGATTCGAGAGTTGACGGCAAAACTTCGAGCCACGGCTGGTAAACAAAAAGTAAGTGCCACCGAAACGGATCAGGTGGTGGAAGAGTCGAATCCTTCGGAAGTGGTTGCCGAAGAAGAAGAAGAGGCTGATCCTGTGGTAGGACAAGCACGACGACATTTACATCGACGCCGTCGTCCATTGAGGCGACATCGTCATCGAACACCAACTCCCGAAGTTCATGAACATCACCACGAACATCATCACATTGAAAATCCAGAAGTGGTGCATCACGAAAGTGAAATTCATGCAGCCGAAGCAAGAGAACGGGCGCATGCATCCGAAATTGAAACTAGAAATCGAGAACGGGCGCACGAAGCGGAAATTGAAGCGAGAACACGACATCGTCATCGTAATATTGATGATATTCCTCGTCGGCATCGAATTATTCCACGACGACATCGGGAACGACTAGAAGCACGCCAGTCGGCCGCTCAACCGATTGTACAACCACCCGACACAATTCACGATGAAAACGCTACGAATTCACCGCCAACAACCGAAGAATTCGTAGAAGAACAATCCACCACGACTGAATTGCCACCAGCTGCGGAAGTGTCTGAAATTGATAATAACTTAGAAAATTAGATATATATTTATAACCCATATTTATTTATTTATTTATTAGACATGTAAATACAAAAATTTTATATTCTTCATCGTCGTTTCTTGCCGCCCTTGCCCTTTTTACTTGTAGCTCCGCTACCACTAGCTGGCTGGGTATGGACTTGTCGCGACTTCAATTTCGGAATTGTTAGGGCAGCATATTCTAAAAGGCTATCACGCGTGGAGAATTCGTCTTTGATTGGTGAACCATCATCGTTTTTCAAATGCACACGGATACGTCCACGAAATTGTGGTTCCTTACTACGTTCTCGACTGTATAGCTTATTTTCCACACCAACTTGCAATCCGGTGGTCGATAGAGCATCGTAAATCTCCTGATATGTGGGATTTTCCACGCATTTACTCTTATTAATCTTACGGCCCTGGGCTAACGTTTTTTTACTGTTAATATATGCTGGATATATACAAATCCATCTGGATAACAAAAATATCAAAATATTACTTAAAAGTGTACATTTTTGGTAATAATTCATACCGTTCCTTATCGGTGTGTGTTCTTTCATCGTTCCACGTACCAAGAACCGTTCCAAAAGACATTTTCTTCAATGAAAATCTTTTGGAATATTTAAGGTTATAAATTGAAACAGCTTGTCAAGTGACGTATCTTCGTTGATAATTTCGGATTGCATCGGATATTAGCGCAAAATTTAAGCGCGCCATTTGGCGCTATTTTTGAAATGATTTAATAATTTTTTTTATTACAAAAATAGAAAAATAAAGTGGTTATTTACACCAAAAATTGTTAAATTGTATCACAATTCAATTAAATCTAAAGTAATTCAATACAAACATAAATTATATTCCTATTTTTACATAATAAAAAAAAAACAACAAACTTATGTCAACAAAATAAATTATTTTGATGGAAAACCTTTTAAATACGTAATACTTGTTAATACCAGCGGAAAAAATATTTTCGAGACGAATCCCCTAATTTAGGAAAGTATTTTGTCCCCGAATATTAATACAGGTAGCGGGGGTACTACAATTCTTTCGGCGCCACGATGTTTTGACGGATTCTTATAAATGAGGAATAAAATTTTTAGATATGACTCGTTTACTTTGAAAGTGGCGTAAGTCCATTTCTGTGATTCTTCTTCTTGTGACTAGAACAAAGTATGTTAATTATTTAACTGCTAAGTTTTCACAAATTACTGATTTCATTTTAGTTGTTAACAAAAACGCCAATAGGAATTGTTCTTGAAATGGACTTAACTCACTTTCAAAGTAAATCCCGCTAAGTTCACGAAATATCGATCCCTCAAAATGGAAAAATTAATTGATTTTTTTAGACGGATATCTCAAGATTTTCATGAAAAAAAAGCAAATATTTACAAGTGTAGCTCCATCAATTGTTTGTGCAAAAAAAAACATAAACAAGAGGTTCAGGGGCGAAGCCCCCCAAAAAAAAAGGAAAGATGAGATGTTTATTTATCTTTAGTCTGACTGACTGGCGAATTAAATTAAAAACAAAATCGAAAATGCAATGTGGAAAATGCAAAATGGACTTCGCCCCTGGAATCCTTGTTTATAGTTTCTTTAGCACAAAAATAATTGGTGGAGCTACGGTTGTAAACATTTGCGGTTTTTTTTCATGAAAATCTTGAGAAATCCGTCTAAAACCAGAGTAAAAAATTAGTTTTTCCATTTTTTAGGGGTCGATATTTCGTAAACTAAACGAGATATGAATTGTTTATTTTGAAAGTGAGTTTAGTCCATTTCCAGAACAATCCCTATAGAGTTATTATTTTTAACCATAGAAACATGAGATACTAAGGAGGAAGGAATAATTGGCGTTTTTGTTAAAATCAGTAATTTCTGAAATCTTAGCAGTTAAATAATTAACATACTTTGGTTCTAGTTACAAGAAGAAGAATCACAGAAATGGATTTGCGCCACTTTCAAAATAAACGAGTCATATCGAAAAATTTTATTCTTCATTTTCGTTTTTTTTTTCGTCGCAATCTATAAGAATCCGTCGGAAGAATCGTAGTCTTGTCCAGGTAACCAATCTAAACTACCATCGTTGTCGACTTCTAAATCCTCCACCTCGTCCGCCACCTCCACCAAGTGCTGCTTTTTCTTGCTGTCGACGCTCCCGAAACGCCTCGTACCTCTCCTTCATATTGTACAACTCCTCCGGTATATGTTGATTAGCCTCCTCCAATATGGCAATCAACTCTTTGGCATTACCCCAATCGCCGCGCGTTACAAAACTAATGGCCTCGCCGTTACGTCCGGCACGGCCCGTTCGTCCGACCCGGTGCACATATTCCTCGACATTACGCGGAAAATCATAATTAATCACGTGCGTAATATCCGAGATGTCAATTCCTCGTGCCGCCACATCCGTGGCAATTAATATCTGCACCGCTCCCGAAGCAATATCGACCAACGCCTGTTCCCGATCACTTTGATCCAAATCGCCGTGAATCGTCTGACAATTAATTCCATTCAGACACAATTCACTAGCCAAATGATTGACGCGTGCTTTTTTCCCACAAAACACAATTACTTTGGTCTCCTGGTCCATTGAATTGAAAAATTCTAAAAGCTATATGAAAACGATATTAAAGTATTCATATTAAATTCTCAGAAATCTTACCTCATTGTACTTGTATTCATCGTTGTCGTCCAAAACGACAATTGTTTGTACGACACTATGAACGGCGGCCAAATCCAAAGAACCGACGCACACTTGAATCGGATCTTGAGTGTACGACTGCGCCAAACGTCGAACACCTGGAGGCCACGTAGCACTGGTCATCACCGTTTGCCGATTGGGACGAATATCCAACAGAATTTTACGAATTTGTGGCTCGAATCCCAAGTCTAACATTCGATCAGCCTCATCCAACACCAGGTAACTGACCGATTTTAAATCGATATGCCCCGCTACGGTTAAATCACTAAGTCGTCCAGGTGTGGCGATAACAATTTCCACGCCTGCTGTACAAATTGCTACCTGTTCTCGGCGGCTACCGCCGCCATAAATACACACAGCTTTCATATCCTTATAGTTGTACTTTTTCACCTCCTTTTCAATTTGCTGAGCCAGTTCCCGAGTGGGCGCCAACACCAACACGGTCGGTCCACTGCGGTGCGACCGTGGCGTTAATTGTCCCTCGATATGTATTAAAGCGGGCAACAGAAAGGCGAGCGTTTTCCCCGTGCCAGTTTGGGCGATGCCAATCAAGTCCTGGCCACTTAGGAGTACAGGCCACGCTTGGGCTTGAATCGGTGATGGCTTCTCAAATCCCATTGCCTTGATTCCGTGCAAAATTTCCGGATAGTGTCGAAAACATTGTTCGAAATTTTCGATTGGATTCAGTATTTTAGTGGAGTGCTCACCGTTGAAAACGAAACTAACGGTTGTGTGGTTGTTTTGCGAACGAATCGCTGCGGCTTTTTCGGTGGACATGGCGGCCACTTGGGGATCTTCGTGATAGAAGTTTTTTACAATTTCCGGGAGTTTCGCCCAGAATTTTTTCGTGTCTTCCTCGTAGTTTTTTTTCATTTGGCTCCAATCGATCACCTGGTGCGGATCGACTTCGTCGGCGTTTTCGTTTGGTTTGGCCTCGTGGAAGTGGTTGGGTTTACGTTCCTGCGTCAATTCGGAAATGAGTTGTTGAGCTCGTTTGATTCCTTCTTCTTCGCCGATAATTTCAATTTGTGTCATGAATTCATCGTCGCCGTCATCGTTACGTTTAATTTTGACTTCCGCGTGGCTTAGTTCTTGGATTTCACGAATTTTCGCACCACCACGTCCGATTATTAGACCAACTTTGTTGGAGGGGACCTCGATTTGGGTCACTTGATCGTTGTCGGTGCGACGACGACGTTGAAAAGTGGGTTTTGGTTTGGGGGTTGGATCATCCCCCCAGGAGTTCATCGCCTCCATTTCGCCACTGTTGGAATAATTGGATGACTCCGTTCGCCAATTGTTTGATTGTCGATTATTTCGATTGTGAAAGCCACGTTGATTTCGCTGACTATTGGAAAATTGCCGGCTTTGCCGGTTATATCTTTCGCCGCCATCCGCCTCAGTGGAATCCCAACCCGACATGCTCTCGCTTAACCTCTAAAATGTAAACATTTTTCAATGCAAGTTTTCAAGTGAAATAAATTGATTAAAACATAAAACTAATATACCTGAAGTAAGAGGAGCTTTAAAATAACAATTTTCTTCCGAAATTCCTTACATAAATGCAAAATTTCTCACATAAAATCAATTAAAAGTGCTTAAGACTAAAAAAACACTTGAGGTACTGTCCAATGTTAAACACCAGACATGGCCAACTGAAAATTATATCTTATGCCAATATAAAATGATAAATTTTGAGCAATTAATTAATTACCGGTTCCGGTTGCCAAAATGGCATTAATTATTTGGTTTATTATTAATTATTTATTTATTACTTAGGTAAATTATTTTAATTTAATTCAAACCGGTGAAACGGTCATAAAAACAATGATTATCATGTTTTTGACTTCAGCGCTGCCGCTGTAGAAAACCGGAACTAAAAGTTTTTTATTGGCGCGGTTGATTTGAATTCAAAGATGATGAAATCATTATTGACAAAAATAATTTCAAAAAACCGATTGTAGAGTTTCTATGGATATTAAAAAGTTATGCAAAAAACATGATTTTTGTTGGGAACATGAATTTTTTTGGAAAAGATGATTTTTTTTTGGCAAACTCTCTAAATTTCTTCGTACCTCTTTAAAAAAAAAAATAACAAAACATCAAAACCGAACATGCTTCTGAACGAAACTGAAAACGATTTTCAATTCAACACGGAAGCATCACTAACCACGTCCAGAGAACTCACCGAAATTATCAAATCCGTTCTTGTTTTGGAGCAAACGAAAAAGCGGTCCGGCTCAAGACTTTCCGAACCATACAGTTGGAAAATCACACCCAAGTATAATCCCAATATGGCATTCAACAGTGGCTGCAAACCGGAAGCCCTGACGGCAATCCCATCGGAACGGGTGCGCAATTTGGCACTGCCGCGTTTGACCACCTCCAAGTACGTACCGCCGCCGAATTACGTAAGTCCGTGCAAATCTGCAGCCCTTACGGCCGTCGCGTCCGAAAGACTAAGCCAATTGGCCGCGCCGCGGTGGCCTCAGTCGAAGAAACAATCAATGATCGAAAAAAAAACCACAATCCACAAATGCAATAAAAACATGAAAATCACCAAACCAGAACCGGTAAATTTTAAAATCAATTTTAAATTTTAAACTTTTCGTAATTCATTTGCACTTTTTACAGATAAAAAGATTAAAAACCAAAGCGAAATGTGAAAAAATTAGTAATTAATCCATATCAAAATTGTATTAGTAAAGAGAAACATAGTTGTTATAAAACTTTTTCGCTCAGTGGTAATATTATTTCAACTCTTTTGAAAATTGAGACTTTAAGATTGGAAGCCCATCAATATGATGATGAAAACACCATATATAAACGTGGATTACAATTCATAAGCTCAGAGTGGGTAATAATGTTATACTTGAATGATTTAAAAGTTTTTCTTTAATAAAAATAGTGTTTTTTGTGTGTCTTATTTTTGCTGTTTTTTTGTGGTCATCAATCTCTGAAAGCCCTGAAAGCCTTCCACGTTTCGATTGCCAATGTAACTTCCTACCATTATAAATCCCTAAAATCTTCACTCTTTATCTATTCTCAATCCCAGGGGTTTTCCTTGTTCATTTTTGGATAAAATCTAAGAAAAAGAAATAAACCGCCAAACTATGATGTCCTATTCTTTTCGTTTATCGTCCGATCTCAATTCCAACGTTCTTCCCTAATAATTTTTCCTCAGAATCTCAACCGATTATTTCAGGTAGTCAAATTTTACTTCGAAATTTTGATCTATATCGAAATCTTTCGGTATATATTCTGTAAAATTATTGAATAAGATTTAAAATCATATCATTTTTCCTTCCTAAAGTATATTACTTTACTTCATAAAATAGTTTATGGCATAAACTTTGACAATTGAGAAATATAGATTACATTTATATATGCAACCAGTGTAGCACTAATGTTATGCAGTATACCTAACCCAAACATTTATATCTCAATCTATTCTAAATCTGTTCTAAATTGAATATATTAGAGTAAAATGATTTAAAAATAACATTATATACTTTTTAAATAAGTTTCCATTGAAATATTTTAGATAATAAAGGTAAATTGTAACGTTTCTCCCATTGATTTTAAGAAATAGGGGATCTTTTGAAGGGTTTTTTTTTATGAGAATTGCGGCACGATAGTGGCTCTTGTTAATTTTCGCAAAACTAGACTTAAGTTCAAGAATTTTCATCCGATGAACCTTGTATATGTTCTGTAAAATTATATAATAAGATTTAAACTCGATAGGTGGATGGATCAATATTTTGTTTTTCCTTAAAATATCTGTCATAACATCATAAAATAAGTTTAAGCTTTAAACTTTGACAATTGGGAATAATAAATTACATGTACATATATGCAACCCACGTAGCTTTGATGTTATGTTAATTGCCTAATCCAAACATCTATATTTCATAAAGTCTTTAATGAATTTAAAAAAAATCCTATCCTTTTGTTATAAATTGAAATTATTACCGAAAGATGATTTAAAAATATAATTTAATACTTTCGATTGAATTTTTTCGTTAGAGAAGTTAAAATTAAACGTTTCTCTCGTTGCTTTTATGAAATCTGACACCATAGTCGCTTACACTGTCGAGAATTAGGTCACTTTAGTTGGTCCAAGTAATTTTCATGAATTTTGGATAAGATCTAAAAATTTTTCTTCTCGATTCTTTTTATTTATTCCTAATATTCATCTAAATGCAATTCCAAAGCTCTTCTCTAAAAAGTTTACCTTACAATCTTGATTTACAATTTCTGGTAGTCACGTACGATTGTATTGGAATATTTCGGTATATATCCTGTAAAATCATTAAAAATGATCTCAAATCTTTTATCAGGTGAAAGAAGAATGCGTTTAAAATTATTCCATCGTAAAGTATATGTTTACATTATAAAATGGAAACTAAATTAAATGGACGTATCTGCAACTATCGTAGCATCAATGTTATGCTAGTTGCCTAACCCAACCATTTATTATTTTGAACGTTTTTTTAAAAAATTCTTATAAAAACTTGTTATAAATTAAATTATATACAGAAAGGTGATTTTAAATGTAATTATGTACTTTTCAAACAAGTTTTTATTGATTGTTTTGAATAATTAATCGCTAAAAGAAGTAAATTTAAATGACTCTACATTTGCTTTTAAAAAACCAAATCTAATACCTTGGGTGCTTATTATAACGTGAATAAGGCCACTTATTAATTTGAACGCAAAATTTGACTATAGTTCAAACATTTTTCATGAGTTTTTGATATAATACAAGAAATAAACACAATCCGGTAAACTTGTCAATTCTTGGTCAAACTATAATGTCTTCTTCTTCTCGTTTATCCTCAATGTTCATCGAAATCTTACTCCAACGTTTTTCTTAAATTAATTACATTCCATACATTCTCAATCCATAGTTTCTGGTGTTTAAATTTTACATCGAAGTCTACGTCTGAATATTTCCGGGATATATCCTGTAAAACTATATAATATAAATTTTTAAATAGAGTGAAAGTGGAGGTTTTAGTAATTGTTTTCCTCGTAAAGTTACTTTTCACACCATAAAATGAGTTTCAAGTTTACATTTTGACAATCGAGAAAAATAGATGGCATGTGCGTATAGGCAACCCGGGTACCATCGATGTTATGCGGTTAGCCTAACTTAAACATTTATATCTATCATCTTGAGTTTTTTAAATTTTTCTTTCTCTATTTGTAAAAAAAAATTATTTATTAGAGAAAGATCATTTAAAAATATAATCATATACCTTTCAAAGAAGTTTTCTTTATTTTTTTCTGGGATATTTAAGGTAAAGACGTTAGAATTAAACGTTTTTCCTGTTGTTTTTACTCCGTAGTGCTTATCCTTTTTTTAAAAATTAATTGGTCCAGGATTAATTGATATTTCAATCTTCTACACGGTCGAAATCTATTGACGTTTTTGGAATGGCAACAATTTTTTCATGCATTTTCGGATAGGGATCTAGAAAATAGCAAACAACACGGAAAAATCAAATTTAAATATTTTGTATTAACAATATATAATAATAATAATAATAATAATCAATTGATTATTTATACAGATAATATAATTTAATTAATATGCTCTAACCAACGTCCACAACAACGCCTGCAGGTCTTACTAAAACTCAGTTCTATTTATTAGTGGTACTTTTGTGTTTTTTTTCTGTATATATATATTTATATGTATACGTGTTCTTTTCACATATGTGTGTACATAGTGTATATTATAGTCTTATATAATATATTATATGTGTTTCATGTGTATGTGTGTGATTTATTTTGTTTTCCTTCATTTATTTTTTTCTTTAATAATAAAAAGAAAAGAAAATTTAATATTAGAATCATATAATAATATAATGCAATAATGATGAACTAACATATTTCCACTTTTTTTTCTTTTGTTGTCATAATATGCGTATGAAACTTTAGCATTTTACATATTACTTTAGTATCAATATACAAGATTCGCTTCTATTTTTTATTTTTAATTATTTTTTTTTTTCATTTTACTGCTGCTATTTAATATATAACTTTATTATATATATTTATATATGTAATTAATAATAATCATAATAATAATAATAATAATAATATGTCACACAAATTTTACAATAATTAATAATAAAAAGGAATATTTATGAAAGTATTCCAATCTCCTCGGGGACATTTATTCATTCGCTCATTTTTTTTGTTTGTTTTTAGTTTTATACAAAAAAAAAAAAGAAAACAACTAATTAGAAAAAGAAAAAAAAATGTGGTGATATTGTTGTGGAAAAATTGGAAATTATAACAATCTTTCTCAAATTCAAGCTAGGATCGGTAAATGCATGGAGGAAAACGATGCAACAATGTTCCCCCGTTTTACATAAGTACAATGTTGTGGGTATAACAAATAATCTTTTTTTCCCCCCCTCTAAATAATTTCGATGCCATTCTATTCCCTCCCCCCCCAAAGAACATGTTTTTTTTTTCAACACAATTTAAATACCCAACACCAAAATCGCGAACAAAATAAAAACATTACTATGCAAATATTAATTGGCCCCATTTTTTGTAGTAAACCTTAATCTTATACAATATATATTTAATATATATATATATAAATATTTTTAATGCACTTGCTCTATATCTATGTACAAATGGTAATTATTTTACGTTTAATAATTCTTCTTAAAATCTTCAAATGTCAAATGTTTTGCTCGATCAATTTGCACAGCACTGAAAAGATTAATCGATCGTAATCTTTCAATTGGAGATCTATCGTCGATCAATCAAAACACGCATTACATTTACAAAAAAAAAAAAAAAACGGTTTAATAAATGGCAACGAATTTTGTATACTTACAATGAATAAAAATGGGATCAAAGGGGTGAGGGCATAAAATTGGTATCGGAAAATATTTAAGACTAGATTTTTATATAATAATATACATACGTTCATCGTAAAGAGGTCGCATTTATTTTATAAAGATAATTTGATTAAAACTCAACGATTATGATGTACCAGGTAGGGCGAAGCCCTAAATAAGGATTTATCTTAATTTATTGAAAACAAAACGAAAATTTAGGTTTTAAGGTAATTTTTATGGAAAAAAAAAGACCTGGCATATCATACCACCAAAAAATTCCACCTAGTGATTTCGATCAGAGAAGTTTACGACCTCTTTAAACCACCAACTTAAAAATTCCATTGTGATCCTAGTGATCGTAAAAAAATACTTTTACACATAGAAATCAAAAAAGCATTACTCTAAATCCAGTTCAGTACATTTTCCAATTAGATTGTCTCACTTGATTTTTTAACGAACAAAAAAAAATGTACAAAACAAATTAAATATCCACAATACTAGGATCGATATGAATTTGAACATAGAAAGCATTTCAATCATGGTTTTGGAATCAATATACGATTTGTCCTATTGACAATGATTTCGGGATTGAAATTATCGTTAAACATTTCCAACCCATGGCGCCGCTATGCGGCGAAAAATAACCAAGTCTTACCATACAAATACATGCAGCAAAAAACAGGATTGCCGTCCAATGTAAGGTCAGTAAATTGCAACCTTTTACTGTAGGGTTTATAACAATCCGTAATTCGAGAAATATTGACAATTTACTCGTCTACAAGATTTAAACCCACACAACCCCGCATGTATTGAATGGTCCACAACACAAATTCGTATACCAAAACCATGACCTCTACAATATCGTCAATTTCTCCCGACAACAATACAAATAACAACTATGTCAACTTAAAAAAAAATATCCTTTTTTTAAATGCAATCTTTTTCTAGTTTTTTTTTTTTATTTGTAGTATAAAATGGTGGGTTATCTCTATGTTTTTCTTTATATATATATATATATATATTTATATCTTTTTAAATGTTAATATATTGCAATAATAATTCTAATAAATTTTTTTTCAATTTTCACATTTTTTACATCTACATCATACTTTACCATTTTGTTTGCCTAAATAAATTTTAAAATACTAAAATTGTTATACAGAATTATACAGATATAAGATTTGTATATATATGCTTTCTTCATCTTCTCTATATTTATAATATGTACAAGTAGATTTCTCTTTTTTTTTCTTCTTCTTCTTCTTCTTCTTAATAAAAACTGGCTAAAAAATTACATTTTTACTTAATATTTTTTTCTTGTTTTATATATATATAAAATATGTTCTGTCTCTTAAAATATTTCCTAATTTCCACATAGAAAATATTTTAATAAAATAACCATTTTTTACGAAGGAATATCACAAAATAAAAGTTCATTCTATACAGACAAATCAAGAATGTTTTTTTTTCTTCTCTTATGATCTCTCATTGTTCTTAAGTGCTAAACAAATATATTATTTATATATATATTTAGATAATAATGATTTTTATAAAAGATTCTTCAACAATTCTAAAAAAAAAAAGGACCTTTTTGCGGATACAAATTAGTAACTACCTAGATTTATACAATAAGAAAAATCACACCATTTAAAATTGAAAAGAAAAACTAAGGTTTGCGCTTTCTCTAACTAATTCACACCACACAAATATCCAAATCAAATCCACAAAGAAAACATTATTTATGTGTTATTGTTATCCATTTTACTAGCATTTGTTGTGTTACCTAGCTCGGTATTACTGTTGGCGATAAATTTAGAAACACCAAAGTTTAACGTTGACGAGAGAAGAAATGAGTTATTTGGTTGAAATGAGTACGTTTCCAGATTGTTGCGGTCAAAGTGATAGTAGAGTTTTTCGTTTGCACTGAATATTACGTTGACGTTTTGACATTTGTCCTCATCCTCCACAGTGTCCACCAGGTGGATGGGACTGGCGTCGTTTCTGTCGTCCAATGAATCGGCCGGCGAATCGCTCAATTCATCTTCCACGTCACCATCGCCGTCGGACGAGTCAATGAGCGACGTGTAGCCAATCAAACCGGCACCGATATCATCATCATCATCATCTAAATCATCGCCGATGTCGTCATAAGCGTAATGTCACTTACTATCTTTGCTATTTCGCCTCGTACGTTTCTCTTGCAAAGTTTCCGTCACTAAAAATAAAACATATAAACGATATACTATCGAAATTAAGCATACATTTAAAACCCACATGGTACCCTTTAAAATTTTTCAAATGAGCGGACTATAAAACCAACACCCGAAATTGCATGTAACAACGATATTTGCCTATTGTCCGCTCACTATAAAATTGATTTTTTCTTACCACCCTCTAGTAAAATAATACAAAATATGATGGGAAAAAGTGGCGCCGCCACAAGTCTATCAAAAGTACTAACTTTGACAGCTAGCAAAAAAATATATCATTTCGATTAGTTACTATTCTAGACACAAATGTGGCGGCGCCACATTTTGACACAATTCCCATAATACATTGAAAAACATACATTGGAAAATCTTCTTTTATATTATCTTTTCCTACAACTGATACAATAAATGAAAAGTGGGTCAAAGTATAGAATAGACAAGTACAGTATAATCTCACAAATCCGGCACCCTCCGCCTACGCCTCCCTCGTCCCTCTATACCCCTGAGCATACATATTCCCTCTATGAAATGCTTTATTTTATTCCTTACCTATGACTTTTTCACTATAATTGAGTAATCCAAACATTCCAATAATCCGGCACCATCCGGTTTTTAATAGTGTCGGATTAGTGAGATTACTCTGTACTAGAAATGGGTTGGTAAGAATGCATGGGGGAAATTTTCATCACGTGTTGACATCCAAGGTTTATAAAACACACAAGTGGCCTCATGGTGGCTACGTGACGTATCCAGAAGAAATTCGTACATATCTTCAGACTGATTCAATTTTAAAAATCTTCGTATGACGTCATTTTTTTTCTAATGAAGCAACCTGTGTAATTTATAAGACATCTACCGCCATATTTAAAATATTCAGAAATAAACATTCAACGTGGAAATAAAAATTAGCTGGAAACATTAAAAGGAAATGGATATAATACAAGATCTTGTACCCAAAAATAAAATTAAAGGGTCAAAGTAAAATAATAAACAATACAGGTATACTGAAATCGATACAATTACTTCAGATTTTTCTATTTTTGCGAATAATTTCAAATTTTTTGCAGACATCTTCATAGAAGTTCTCGTCTGATAATTTTTTTTTCTTATTGACGAGTTTTAATGGCAAAGGGAAATCGACCAGTGAAAAATTGTCAAGCCATGGAGAAAATTTTAATGAAACCTTTTCTTTTTAAATATTAATTTACGTGTTTATAAATATTTTAAGTTATAGTTGATGTACTAAATAACAAAATTCGATAAATCTTAGTACAATTAATCAAATGGTTGCTCACAAACTTTCGGGGGTAAAATAAAGTATACCAGAAACTATTTTTTAACAAAAATTAACCAAAATTGGCTCAGATTAACGTATTAATGAATTGAATATTGACCATTAGTACAAAGTCTAAATATGTAAAGCATAATTAGGAAGAAAAAAGACAATAATTTATAAAAGCATGGGTACAAGCAAGGTTTATAAATTACACAGGTTGCCCCATTAGAAGAAAAAAATATGACGTCATACCAAGGGGTTTGAAATTTGAATCAGTCTGAAAATATGTACAAATTTCTTCTGGATACGTCACGTAGCCACCATGAGGCCACCTGTGTATTTTATAAACCTTGGGGTACAAGTAGCTTTTGTACATATTACTAATTCAACATCTCATTTTTGTATTCTGTTTTTACTTCAATTCGCGAATAAATCAGCCGTGATTAATAAGTAGCGATAAAAGATCAATTATTAACAAATTTGCGAATGGAAAATTCGCGAATTTTTGGAAAAACGAAGTCGAAAGTGAGATGTTACCAGAAAGTGCCTTGTAGAAAAAGTACTTGTACCAAATCATCAATATATTACTTAAATAAAAATGATGTGTTTGTAATAGATGTTCTAAAACACAAATATTATTAGACTCGTTTATTTTGAAAGTGGCATAAGTCCATTTCAAGGACGGTCTATATGGCGATTCTTCTTCTTGTAACTAGAACAAAGTATGTTACTTATTTAACTACTAAGTTTTCACAAATTACTGATTTCATTTTAGTTGTTAACAAAAACGCCAATTATTCCCTCCTCCTCCTTAGTATCTTCCATAGTTCCTATGGTTAAAAATGATAACACTATAGGGATTGAAATCAGTAATTTCTGAAAACTTTGAAAACTTTCAGAAATTACTAATTTCAAAAACGCCAATTATTCCCTCCTCCTTAGTATCTTATGTTCCTATGGTTAAAAATGATAACACTATAGGGATTGTTCTTGAAATGGACTTAACTCACTTTCAAAATGAACGACGCATTTACTATATAACGTATTTAACTAAAACCATCTTCTTCGTTTCTTATTATATATGTGATTTTAAATTCACTGGCCTCCACCTCTACTACCACATCTTTGGAACATTTCTTCAGTTCAATATATGTACTTTGTACATTGACAGGAAATTTTTATTTAAAGAAAATTGCTTCGGAAATTTCTGTAAAAAATGATAAAATTTTTAGCAATAATAAGAAAAAAAATAAAGTAATTATTTCAGTATTTCAAACCAGTGTTGTTTAATAGTTTATTTTGGCATTATATTTTATTTTTAGGCATAAAATCATGAATTATATCCATTCCTTTTAATATTTGCTCCAGTAAATGTTTATTTCTTTCAATTTCAAGTATGATAGATGTCAAACTTGAACATAATTTCCCCCATGCACTTCTACCAACCCATTTTTAATACTTGTCTATTAAATTCCCTTTTTGAGCAAAGAAAGCTCTAAATACATTTATCGTTTTTGATATATAGACCTCTCTTTCTCTTTTTGTAAATCCCACCTTGATCAAAGTTGGTAACTCTCTGATCAATTGGCAAACCTGAGCCAACCATAGACGCCATTTTAAAATATAATTTCAGCATTTAAAATGGCAGATCCTTTTAAAAATTTCTCTAGACATTACTGCGAAAAATAATTCATTTATCCCTTGTTGAGGTAAGATAAATAAAAGTATTCATCCAATAACTAAAGCCTACATAAATTTACAGATCAAAATGTTACAATATTAGAAAAAATGGATTCACGTGGAATATTTTTCAATTTTGTTAAAATCACAGTCGAGGATTGGTAAAACGTAAAATTTAAAAATAGTTGTCCTAGTAAAAATGATTATTGTTTTAGTGTAATACCTGCACTGCGAGTTTTTCGTCGATTTGTCGACGGTGTAGCGGTTTCGGCGGTATTTTCTCCGGCACCAGGTGTGGAAACAATTGCGGCTGTTGCGTTTGTTGTGCACGTGACTAAAGGCGTCGAAACCGACGACGTAACTACCACAGCTTTTGTGCTTCGCGTTTTTAAACCACCCACCGTTGTCGTCACCGCATTGACGCCTTGTCCAACGGCATTACTAACACTGGCCGCACCACCACTATTACTCACTTGCGTTAAATTGTTGCGGACCGATCGTCGCGTGCTGATCACCGGCTTTTGGATATCATCTGCGACGGTCGCTGCTTTCGGCGTAGGTGTTGCTTTGACGCTTTTATTGCGTGTGGCAATTGGTTTTGTGAGGCTATTGTTCGTCGTCGACGAATTGTTTCGCACTTTGATTTCAATTAGCGGCTCGTCACTGTCGGACGATTCTTCCACGCTGTTTGACTTGGATTTGGTCTTGATGGGTTTGGTGAGTTTGACTGGTTTTGTGGTGGCATTTGGTTTGGGTGTGGGTGGATTTGCCACGGTGGAATTCCCGTCGACTCCCATACATACTTTGATCAATTCCACAGCGTTCTCGGAGCATTTTCGCAACTTTTTACTATTGCGCGTGTTGGCCGTGTGCGAATGTTGACTAGGCGTTTCTTCAACACTTTGTGTGCTTTGCGTGGATGATTCACTCTCGCGACGTTTCCGCTTTGTACTGGATGTTGTAGGAAATTTTTGTGTTATTTTAGGACTAGCGCGATGCGAGTTGTTGGTGGCTGGCGAATTGGCTCGACTGGCGTTTGACTCGTTTTTCAACAACACACTGGGACTGTGTTTCGGCGTGCGTAAATTATGCTTTGGTGTTTCCTGACTGATATCGGGACTGTTAAGTTTGGAACTGGAACGCGTGCGAACCGAGGTTTTCGTGAGACTCTTCTCGGAAATCGCCGGCGAGTGGGACATGCTCGACACACTCGTCTTCTCGGAGAATTCATTGCTTTGCGGAATTTCAATCAGCAGTTGTTCGAGCAAACTTTTCTGTTTCACCGACTCAATACTAATGTCACTGGTCGGCGGAAAGGTGCGCGTTGCGCCCGTCGTGCGACGCTTTCGCGATTGTTTTGTCGATGAAATTGTGCTAATTTTCGGATCCAGTGCCAATATGTCGTTCAATTCCTCTGAATTGATATCTGAATCGGTTGCGTCGTCCAAATCGGAAAGATCTAGCAATGGACTGTCACTATCGTTACGAGCGATTTGCTTATCCGGATTGGAGTATGTATAGAGGGGAGGTGTACGTCGCATTGGTAACGGATCGAAATCATCATTTTCGGCTGAAATCACAGGAGATTCAACTTTTGGTGTTACCGAGTCGACATCTTGTTTCACATCTTGTTCCACTTTCACCTCACTCTTGTTAAGGTCGAGAAATTTTTCGTCAGTCTTATACTTTTGATTCACCTCCTCCTTGACCGTACAACAATCATCCGTAATTCCACTGGCCTTTTCTTTATTTTCATTCAAATCTTTAACCAACGCCACATTTTCACTCGCTTCCAATTTAATTTCCTTCTCATCTTTCAGCTCAAACTCCATCATCTTCTTCTCGTCAATGTCTTTCAAATGTTCAACCACCAAGTCTTTAGAATCTGCTGGATGCTCTGCAATACAATTCGTTTCCAATTCACCTTTCAATTCATCGGTATTGGACGTTGACTCGGAAACGTTTTGATTTAATTGCAAAACACAATCGGTATTATCACCATTTTGGCCATACCCCTCCATTTTTGCCAATTCCGCCTCAATGTCTCCCAATTCGGTTAAATCATTGCACGGTTTTTTACTCTCTTTGAGACTAGTCGACGGCATTTCGTTGGATGACGCATGCTCTTTCGATGAATTGGTAAATTTATCATTGTCCTTACCGCCCGACAGGGTTTCGACCAGATTTGTGATGATTTCATTGTGCGAATGTGGACTTTGACTGGCTTGATTATTCGGTGATTTTTCGCTCAGTGCGTCCATACTTTCGATGCCACTGTCTTCGCCCTGCGCTGCCGAATTTGATAGGGTGGGCGACCGATTGGGTGGCTGTTGTGCAGTTTGTTGTGGCAACGCTGTGCCCTCCTCCTGGACAATTGTGGCCGCATTATATTTGATCAGCTCGCCACTGTTGGACTTGCACGCGGTCTCGGTGAGACCTTCCGAATCGGCCAGAATTTGAGCTAAATTTATGTCTTCGTTCAACGTTTCCGGTTCGATTCGATCTTCCACCTCGGACTCGTTGTGCTGCAACAACTTGCGTAAACTATCCTCCAAGTGATCTTGCAGTGATTTGTGTGTCATGTCCATTTCTTGAAAGTCTATGTCGTTCGTTAGCAAACGATTTTGTAGGATGCTTTCGTTGACACGATTTAACACGACCATGCTGGTTTTATTTAAAATATTGCTTTTATTCGTTTCTGTGTATAGTTTCGAATTGATTGTTTTACTTTTTTCCAGGTCTGGTTTCGAGTCTTCCATGAGACGTTGCTTAAATTTTGCTTCCATGTCCAATTCGCCGGCCGTTGGTAAACCCAACAGATTCATTTTATTCTTTTGGATTTGCTCACTTTTTATCGATATGGCGTCGATTGCCGCCTTGCTTTTGGATTCGATAATTTGCCGTTTTTCGGCGATTAGTTTCGAATAGGTTTTGTCGCGATTTAAGTCTTTGCTTTTCGACCGTTGACTTGTCGATTTTTCTGACGACGACGTTCGGCTGGAATCGTTTTGATTGACACTTTCGCTACTGTCCAGTGAATGTTTGTCTTTGTCGCGGCGAACTTTTGCCGGCGCACTGGAGGCTTTTGTATAACTAAGCTTACTGGTTAATACGGAAGCACTAGCTGTGGTGTTTGTAGTGGAAGTCGTGTGGTTCAAAACCGTCGTCGTCAATGTGCCGGTGTTTGTTGAACCAACTACACTATGCATTGGAGTACTAGGCGGTGGCGGTGTTAAACTTTTGACAGTCGTTTTTGTATTATTCATTTCTGAAATGAGAAAAAAAATTAATATAATTTATTTTCAGGTTTGTTTAGTCAGTGGCATCTATGTACAGATATATGCCTAAAAATATTAATTATTATGCAATATGTTGTGAATTTAAACACATAATGCATTTTTACTTAAAGAAAAACTTTAATCCTACCACTTGGTACAACAGATAAGATAACTACTCCAGTAAGAGAATCTAAACAATAAAAATTATCTGATCAAAAATAGTTAAGAAATGTAGTACCAAGAAAATGATTCAACTTGGTGGAAAATTGAGGAAATTTTTAAGGGAAACCAATGATTTAAAGACTAAATACAACAAATCTTCCAGAAAATTGGTTTCCTATCAAAAACTATATAGAATTACGAGACCAAAACCATCTTCAACAGACCTGAATTTTAATCGGGGGATTTTTTTGTCAACTCACCTAAAATTGATGTGGACAATTTTCGCTTTTTCACATCGGGAGAATGTAAAATTCCGTTTAAAACCGTCGCAGTCGGCTCACTGCTCGCCATCGACTCGATCATCGGCGACGACGACGTAGTCGTAGCGGTGGTGATGGTGTTCATCGTCGGCGACGAATGCGGCCGCTTTAAACTATCCACGACGAGCTCATTCTTCTTACCGCCATCGTCGGCAACTAAACTACCCCCATTGTCATATTCCGCCGACGCGGATTTATCTTTCTTCACCTTATCGTTCGACTTTGACTTGACACTCGACACTTTACTCAACAAATCGACGGTGCGTACTTTCTTGTGATTTTTCAGCAGCGTTTCGACAAGATTTTCCGTGACACTCTGGTTGGCCGACAACTGTTGAATCAACTCACTCGATTTCAACATGGCGCCCATCGACGCCGTAACGGCCGCGTTTTGGGCCTTTTTTGCCATTTTCTTCTCGACACTCTTCCACGACGATAAGTCTTTCGAGTCGTTATGATACACCGTGGTGTTTACCCCACTTTCATTATCAATCGTGGCATTCGATTGACCATCCGACGTTTTGCTATCATGATTTATATGATTACTTTTATGGATGAGACGATTTTTAATTTTTATCACGTCCCGTTCTTTGTTCATACGAATTTTTAGTCGCTTCAGCATCTTGTCTTCGAGCACGTCACCACTTGGTGGGGTCACTAAAGGGTCGTCGCTGGATTTTTGATTGTGTTTCTTTGAATTTTTGTTGGAAATAACCACAGAGTTTCGACCTCGCAAGGAAATATGTAGCGGTGGCACGCGCGGCTCTTCACCACCGGCATGTGTCGGCGACATTCCAAAACTAAGTGATGTAGCCAGCGTGTTTGTCGTGGTTGTGGTTGTCAGCGTGTTGAAAGCTGTCGTCAGAGAAAAATTTGGCTTCGCCAACGAGCCACCCGGTGCCGCCACATTTGGTGTGGTATTGGCTCGTTTTGGTTCTTGTCGATTCACAAACGACACGTCCACCTTGTACGCCGTATTGATTGGTTCGTTTTTCTCCAATTTCAATCGTAACTTGATTTTTTCGTTCGGTTGATTGTCCTTGGTGGCCGGTGTTTTGCCGGTGGTGATTTTCATTAGATTGGGTGAATCGCGACGCACTTTAATCGAACCGGATTTGGAACGATGCGACTTAATACTACTGGATTCACTGGTTGAGGATTTATTCGTGGTTTCTGAATCACTTTGGTCGGTGTTGCCATCGAGACCACGTCGGGACGATGATATTGTCGTTGAACACGTGTCGTCGTCGGAATAGAACGAGTTGGAATGATCGTTCAATTCACTGAAAACATCGGTGATTTCTTTTTTACTCTTCTTCGACTCATCACTGTCCGATTCACTTTCGCTCGACTCTGACGGCATCGGTTCCAGCAGACCACTCAAAGGATTAATTAAAAACAAGCGTTTCTTTCCTTTGCTGGTTAGTTCGTCGGGAATTTCCAACGGCTCGGATCGGGGCGGCGATTGTTGTGATTGCGTCGGCACCGTCGTCGCCGGCTGTGGTGGAGCCGTTGCGACTTCATCAGGTACTAAACCGCCGGCTCCGACTATATCGCTGGCGATATCATTGATTAGATCAGCACCGGTCAAGTCTGTCAAACTCGGCAACAGACTATCGAGATCAGTTTTTGATAGGTCTGTCAAACTGGGCGTGATATTCGACAGGGACGAATCAATGTGACCCAAGTGGGGCATCGGCTGGGCAATCGGTTGCAAATTGCTGGTCATCGGCTGACCGAATGGAATTAAATTATCAGGCACATTTGTTGTGGGATACGAGCTAAACGAGCGGGCTTGAAGTCTTTGTGTGAAGTCTTGAGTAGCAGGCGTGGGTGAAGGCGCTGTGGTCGGTAATGTGGCGACCGGTCGATTTGTGGGATATGGAGGCGGCTGCTGTTGCATCGTCGTCACACGTGTCGAGCCAAGGCGTTGCTGTAAATTCGGCGGCGGCACCACCTTTTGATTTAACAATCGCGTCTGTTGCTGTTGCAGTAGTTGTTGCTGGAGATTTCGCAACTGTTGCGTTTGTTGCAAACGTGGATTGACGTTCGTCGGTGTTGTGGGCGACGGTGACGTCGTGACGAGAGTGGGTGGCGAAGCCACCGTGTTTGCTTGTGTAGAGGCAAGATGCATATACAACTTATTAGTATTTCTTTTAAGATTATGAGAAGGCACAGTAGACGAGGTTGTAGTAACTACAGGTATACTTTGTACATTTTGAACAACTTTTGGTTGTGTCGAGCCATAAGTTGCGGTCAGGTGTTGCGCCACTTGTGGTAACGGGGGTACACGATGATCGCTGGGCTTGGGACTCGACGCAGTCGTCACCGCAGTTGTGATATTATTAGTCTGAGATGATGGAACACTGGATAGTGTTGAAGGCATATTATTTTTTATCGTTTTCAATTTGTTGTCGAACTTTTGAGACTGCACGGTGGCGGCGGCCCCTTCGTTTTGTAACAAATTTACGAGCAACGGGCTGGATATGGCAATGTTTTGTCCGCTGGACTGATGAATGGTGGCGTTGGGAATTTTATTTACAGGATATGGAGGTGGAGGCGGTTGCGAGAATGTGGCAGTCGGTGACGCGCCGTTGACTTGTTGTGACGTGGTGCGGGCGTGGATGTCTTGGTGCGACCGATTTTGTATTGCAATTGCCGCTTGTTGCATGCTGGCAAACGGGAACGGTCGGTGTAGAGCTTCCGGGCGTGACGAACCGCTCGATGTTGATGTGCCAGGCTTGATCGGCACTTGGGTATCACTAGGACATACTACGTTGGGAGATCGAAACTCGTTTGTACGTTTTCCAGGTGGTACGTTTTCGGGGGCTTGGGATGGGGTGGTTAGCGTTGACGTGGATTGACCGGCTGCGGATTGTAGGAATCGCGTTAGGGGATTTATTGCGTTTGACGTACTTGCTTCACTCGTGCTAGGTTCGTTTGTCGCGTTCAAGACTATTTCTTGTACGGTGGAATCGTCTGTTTCGTTGCCGAAACGCGAGGCTAATCGTAAACTAATCACTTGGTCACCTTCGACTTGTACACTTAAAATTCCTAATTGTCTCAGTTGTGTTGAACCCTCGCTGGCTAGTTGACGCAGCCTGGCGGCCGCTTCGCGTGGTACCGATAACGTTACACGCACACTATTCCACGGTTCTAGTTTAGCCACTTTGATTGACGTTGAAGATTTCTTACGAACACAACACCGAACACAACAATCACAGTTGGTTGCATGTTCTGAATGTTTGCACCAAGTCCTGCACGGACTGTTTTTCACATTTGTCTGATTACGATATTGGTTTTCACATAAAATGTTCTCCAATTGGCCAAGCGTCACCTGGAACTTGGTCGGAAAGTCGGGATCGTAGTAGTCGCCTTCGCAGGTAACCACCGTCGTGACCGATTCGGTGCCATCGTCCAGCGTTGCCAATGTGGAGGACTTGGTCAAACACCGTGCACCATCTGAATCGGCGGCCATTTTTCACATGGATTTTCCAGGAATTAAATTTCCAGCGTATTCACGTAGTGAAGTACCATAGCATACTGATCGGCTTGGCAGCGACTTATCGGTTCCGACCAATTCAATTGCAATTCAATTAAATCTACAAACAATACAAACATTACAATAAACTGAATAAATTTCCAAGTTTTTTTCAAACGTTTAAAAATATATAATTAGTTGAAAACTACTGCGAATTATGTGTATGATCTTTAACTAAAAAATGTGATATTCTCGCTGGGATAGTCATCGGACACATTTGATTCAATGTTTTTCATGGATTTTCATAATTTTTTTACCGTTTTTCATCGGAAAATTGACGAAAAGCCGTAAAAAAATGATATCTAATTTCATATAAAACGACAGCCATTTTGTATAAAATGTATACATGGGGGAGTTAACATACACATACATACACACACACATATAAAACATGTGTAAAATTTTGACATTTCATCAATGCCCCAATGGGAAAAATCAATCAAAAACCGCATAAAAATCATTCAATTCCTTAGCTCTATTTGCCAAGCATAGAAATTTTCGTTTCTCACATAAATTTGACCACTTACGTTTAAGTTGGCTGTGGGTCGTGATCATTCCCCATGTATCCCATTTTCGTGTATAGTGACACACTTTAGAATTTCAATTCAAATTTCAAACGCATTTAGTTGAACACAAACCGTACATATATACACATCGAATTTAACATTAATGTATTTGTTATTTATTACAATAGATTTGTGAAAAACTTATAAACAATATACATTTTTAGTTAGTTTTTACACGGAAAATTCATGGAGCTCAGAACAATAACAAGAATACTCCATTACAATTAAATGTGAATACGCGCAGCCGCAATGATTAGGCGTTTATGGAAATGCATCGTGATACTCATCTACGATCGTAAATAAAATTCCATAAAAACGTAAATTAAATTATTGAAAAAGCCATTCGGTCGCTAAATAAATACTTTTGGATTCATCTTAATTACGTTTCAATCTCAATCAGTCGTTTTTCAATGGAAATTCTTTAAAAAAAATAAAACATACTTTCGTTGTCTCTTTCTATCTGATATCAACCACATAAATTCAACATGGCCGTACTTCACATTTGATACCATATTTAAATATTTTTTTCCAAACCCGAAAATCCTTTGATTTATCCATTGAACCTATCGATTAAATTACAATCAAATCTAACAATGAAAAAATCAAATCATCAATTTCATAAAATCAGTAATTTGACATAACTGTAGCGCCATTTTTTTTTACATAATACAAATGGCTCATATGGGAGATGGGAGTATCATGCAATATCCACCTTTTTCATTTATTTAGCAAATAATATTGCAATTTAAAAAAAAAAAAGATTGTCTTTAAATCTGGAATTTCTGTCACATGATTCGATTAGGGATATTTTGGGAGACTGAAGGGACTAAAGTCCCAAGATTGTCAAAATTAGATAAGAAGAGATGATATTTTTCCATAGATAAATGTATCTTCCATCCTTTTTTTTTTCAGATAGTCAAGATAACAACACCCTGATTCCATTTGGAAAGTAATTTTTCATTGTAAATCTTTTCCACGTGCAAACGGGGGTAAATTTAATGATTCTATCTAATTATTGCTTACCAATTAAAAAAGTTGATTTCTGGCGTAAATTTAAAAGTATAAGGGTATGAAGCATATTAGGAAAGGTAGAGGAATCCAAGATACAGTCTTCACATTTATTTGAACTTTTATATTTTCTTTCTAAAATAAATTTCTTAATTTTTATATACATGGAATCATACCATATGATTTCATTGACGAAATATTCAACTACTTCTACTCCGTTTTACTCATAACTCCAGCCTTGACCATGGTTTTATACAATTCCTCTCCATCCAATGTACTAAAAAAATAAAAGGATAGTAATAATAGACATTAAGTGTAAATCAGCTGAGTTAATTACCTGAAATAATCAGCATAGCGCGTTTTTCGGGCATTATTCATGAAAATGACTTGTCCCGTCATTATAACTGTCGTTAATCCAACGGCCATAATCAAATGTTGGCCAATTTGTCTCGTCAGGAGATTTCGCATTAGTGGTTGGGGAATACGACTCATTTTTGCTCTAAAAAACAACAGAGTTTTAGGTGAAATGTATTTAATTAATTTATGTCCTTAAATAAGGTTAATTTATGATTATATAACTTACCAGTAGAAGTTTTCACGACAACCTTCCAGAAGAAATATAATATTTTTTGGTGGAAAAGAACTAGGCTTTGCATATACTCTAGGAGTCTTAATGACGTAGTTGTTGATCCTTGTCGTATTCATTGCGATAGTAAAAGATGCCGAATTCAACAGGGACTCCATCTGAAATTTAATAGTGGTATTATTTTTGTTTCAGTTTAAAATTTGGATACGAAAATATACGCACCTGTTTTATCAAGATAAAAGGGTTAAAAATTTATAAAAATAAATTTAAAAATTACAAGTGATTTATTTCAATGTTACTATACATGATCGTTTAAATAATAACAAAAAATATAAATCATTTAACAGAGTTTTACGATCATTCTTATTCGTGACTAAAATAGGTATATTTTTGGTTTTGGATTTAATAGGTTTTTAGGGCTCCGGTCTTTAAAATTTTTTTGTATTCAGCCTCAGGATCGTAGGTCCTAAAAATGAAGAAAAAATCAATACTAGCGATTTTATGCTCACATGTGTTTTTTTTTTATAATATTATTGTTTTTAAATCGAAAAAATTAAAATTTCGTAAAAAAAAAATGCTCGAAATAATTCACGCAGGTGAAGATGTAAGTAAATAATTGGTTCAAGTCTTTTTTAAAAATGGCAACGTGGCATTTTCTTTGACTAAATTTTTATTATGGATCGATTTATTCGCGAATTAAATTTGTTTTAAAAGGGACTTAAGTCTAGTAATGTTTATCTTTATTTAAAGTCAAGTAAATAAATTATCTAAATTTAAAAGGTTTAGCTTGATAGATAGTGGAAAAACCACTTAATTGGTACCCTCAGCTGTTTATACAACACCCATTAATAATTTGCCTAAAATTCACCAATTTTTATCGATCAAATTTAAAATATCACTGATTACCACAAATTTTGGGTCGGAAAAGTTGGGAAACACTGTTTTACACGCAACATGATACACAGAAACCAGTGGTTTAAAAATAGCACATGAAAAAAACTAAGGTCAAAAATAACTCGATGATATTTTTAGGGAGAAAAATTTCCTCTATATTAATTTAACATATTTAAAATAATATAACTCACTTATAAAAATCGGCGTATAGTTTCTTACGAGGATCATGTACAAGGAGTTTCAGCGCACTACATCCAATCACCACCAGGACTCCGGCTATGGCCAAATGGCGACCAATTTGTTGGTTTAATAATCCACGAAGTTTTGGCTTTGCAATAGACATTTTCTCCTAATTACAAAACAAAATTAATAAAGAACCATCGATAAAATAGCGTTGATTATATAACAATGAAATCTATTTATTTTTTTCTTGAAGAAAAATACAATGAAGATTTTAAACTCACCCGATTTGGATGATTCTTCTTGATGAATGATTTGTTTTAATCACAAATTTCTTTGCAGGGGTTTTTCAAGAAAACGAAAAAACGCAACACATGCAATTGGACTGCAACTGTACAATGCGTTTATTTTTATATAATTGCAAATGTAGGCAACCACTGTCTCTGATATATGTCGCGCGACTTAATCAATACAACTACCACGTTTACATTAATAACAAAAATTCGATGGAATATCACTAATTTTCAATGAAAAATTAATAACTGGTTAATTTTTTAATTCTATTTGAATATTTTTGAGAATATTAAATGAGTCGTAAGTGAATATTAGCAGAAAATCGAATCGGAATTTATCAATGTAAACGTAATGTTAAGTGAGCAACAATTAGGGTTTTAGTTCGGAAAAAAATAGTTTAAAACTAATCTAAATGGTTATATTTAACCAATTGTATATAACATAGTAATAATTAACTAGATTGGGTTTTAAATTGAGAAGTTAAAATTAACTGGTTGGTGACATGTGACCTGCTTGCACCATCCGTTTGTATTCGGCTTCGACATCCAAATTTCTGTAAAATTAAATTAATTTTAATAATTATTTTTGATTTTAGACTTTCTAAAGTGTCTATAGGTATACAATTTTCTAAATTTTAAATCAATGAATTTGTCTACGTCATTATTATCATTCCTAAGCGTTATAACTCGCGGAAAACTCCAGTTTTATAACTAACCCAAAGCTCAAAACTTTAATATAGATAACTGGTCAACTACTGATTCAAAAAAGTTAATACTTTATAGTATTTTTTGGTACATTTGGAGAAAGCTTATTCCATTTATAAAGTTTGCTTAGATTATTGACATACGCCAATTGTAGGTGTATTGTTTATGGACACTCTAGTTAATCTAAGAGGTATAGAATATCCATTACTACGCACTTATAAAATTCAGAGTAGCGAGTTTTTCGGGCGTCAAATACCAACGATTTTTGAGCCACCATCGTGATGACGATCAATCCAGAGACAATTATTAGATTGCGACCAATTTGTTTGGACAACAATCTGCGCATTTGAGGTTTTGCAAGTTGTGAAGTCGACATTGTTGGTGTACCTAAAAAAAAATCATTGTTAGACTTGAATAACATAAATCATTATTGAGAAAAGAATATTCAAACGAAAATGCTCAACTCATAGTGTAGGATAGACAATATAGGCAACTAGTGTTGCACGAATGTGTATAATTTGCCTATCAGTACAGAGGCAACTATTTTTAAAATTCATTTTCGTTGACTTATGCACGTATTTTCTATAATAAAATTATGGTTTAGGAATCGATTAATCTCTTGTTTAATGATAAGGCTTTAAAAATCATTCCTTTTTGGCAAATCACCGCTTATAACCTTCTTATATATAAGAATTAGTCAAAAAAGCGATTTATTGGCGGCTTAGTCGCCACCTATGCTACGAGATGGCACAATTTAAAACAGAAATCTGAAAACCGATTCGATTTAAATGTAAATCTAATAAAATTTATTATATATTAGGGTATAACTTTCCCGGATATATCGCACGGACGACGGTGAGGGGAAATAATGAAGGGTAATGTCTACCATAAAATACCATTGGTGTACTTGAAAAAAATTGCTATTGTAGCGCCATCTATGCAATTCCAAGTTAATCAATTGTAGAGATCATATCAAGTAAAATGTTTATTTCTTCCCCACGGGCGGTTAGCTCTCTAAAAATTATATTTATGTAAAAATTAAATTATCTAAAATTAGATAATTTGCTAAATTATCTAGAATATCGGAATTTCTATCTCTTTCTAACCGTAACAAACACTACACAGCTATTTCACAATTATCCCACCTAGTTTGGCTATCCGTATCTCATCTTGGATAGTTAATTGCCCGTGTTCTACCCCTTCCATCTGAAGGTTTATCAATAACACAGGTTGCCTCATTAGAAAAAAAATATGACGTCATACGAAGAATTTTGAAATTTGAATCAGTCTGCAGATATGTACGAATTTCTTCTGGATACGTCACGTGGCGCATGAGGCCACCTGTGTATTTTATAAACCTTGCTTCCGTCTTACCGGTAACTAGTTAATGGTATGAAAACGCCATCTGATGACTGCACTAAATTATGCTCTATAAATTGTGGGGATTGTGGCAAGGTTTATAAAATACACAGGTGGCCTCATTCGCTACGTGACGTATCCAGAAGAAATTCGTACATATCTTCAGACTGATTCAAATTTCAAAATTCTTCGTATGACGTCATATTTTTTTTTCTAATGGGGCAACCTGTGTAATTTATAAGCCTTGGGATTGTGGGACGTGTTTATTTACAAAAAAAAAGCATAACCTAACGAAATTTCGACCACTATTGGCGCTGAAATCGTTTCAATTGTCCCCACCAATGCTCCCGGCAAATATGTGCTTTTTTCTACCCCACGGGCGGTTAGCTCTCTAAAAATTATATTAATGTAAAAATTAAATTATCTAAAATTAGATAATTTGCCAAATTATCTAGAATTTCGAAATTTCTATCTCTTTCTAACCGTAACAAACACTATACAGCTATTCCACAATTATCCTACCCAGTTTGGCTATCCGTATCTCATCTTGGATAGTTAATAGCCCGTATTCTGCGCCTTCCGTCTCAAGGTTTATCAATAACACAGGTTGCCTCATTGGAAAAAAATATGACGTCATACGAAGAATTTTGAAATTTGAATCAGTCTGATGATATGTACGAATTTCTTCTGGATACGTCACGTAGCGCATGAGGCCACCTGTGTACAAGGTTTATAAATTACACAGATTGCCCCATTAGAAAAAAAAATATGACGTTATACTAAGAATTTTGAAATTTGAATCAGTCTGCAGATATGTATGAGTTTCTTCTGGATACGTCACGTGCCGCATGAGGCCACCTGTGTATTTTATAAATCTTGCTTCCGTCTTACCAGTAGCTAGTTAATGGTATGAAAACGCCATCTGACGACTGCACTAAAGTACGCTCGATAATTGTGGGGATAAAAAGCATAACCTAACGAAATTTCGACCACTATCAGCGCTGGGATCGTATAAATTATCCCCACCATGACTTAACTCCCGGCGAATATGTGCTATTATAGCGATGACTACAAACATTTCATTTAGAATATCGAAAAGTACAACGAATTTCCCGTCCAAGTACTAAACAAAAATGGTTCAATGAATATCGACTGGGTAGACTTGTTATTCCCAACGAAAAGCTGATATCCTAAATTATTTTCTCTGGTTCTTACAATAAATATGTTTTTTTTAGTTTTTATGTTTCCTGCCCCTCTTGGCTACGCCTTTGATTCTAACTGGGAAGATTTTCTCGGTTCCCAATTTATAAAACCGTTCCCTTTGGATTTCTTACAAATGTTAATCATTTTAATACATTTACTAAAGCTTGCCCTATTAAGAAAAGGCATTGAAAGATCTTTAAAATGTAATATAAATTCGATTGGCAATAAAAAATTAATTATAAAATGGCGATGCAATAAAATTTGCCAATTATACTCATATTCTGAAACTGCAGCCTTAATACGTGTCGCAATTTTATTAACACTTATGACTATAATTTTACAAATATTTATAAGAATGACGGCACCTTACACCTTACGTAAGATGAACCTTCAACGTCTTTTTCTATTATATTAAAACATTTTTACAATGTATAACACATCTTCGTAATTGATGCATTAATTAACGAGATTAAAGGGCCAATTAGATCAATAATAAAAAGTAAATTCCTTCGCTTTGAAATGGTCAATTCCATAATATAATGATTGGGTCAATGCTTGCAAAAAATAAATATATGTTTCGATTTGTATAAACATCCTGGCTTTGTAAAATAAACATTGTCGTTATGTTTACTTTTGCTCAACATATTTTTAACGATAGGAATTACGTTGAAAAATTCAGTTCGATAACAAGTAATCGGGGAAAAAAAATAGCACAGCATGACAATTTTTCGTTGTAGATTATGAGCTCTGTGCCAAAAATACACAAATATTTATTTTTTTCGAAGCAATTACGTTTAATATTATTCTTTCCTCTTCAAACGTCCATCATTCCAATATCTTAGTCTTGAAAGCTAAAAATATATTTCGTAAAAGTTCTGATATTATAGCATGAATTTCTTATTCCTATGTAAATTAACAATTTATAGATATACTTTTCATTTCTCTGATAAAACCATTTGCACAAATCTTATCATATTATATCGATAATTGTGATAAACCTTCTACTGTATCAATATATTGAACGTTTGAGTGGTGTACGTGCGAAATTTACGTTGACGTAAATTTAGCGTATTTCACATTTTTTTTTTTCAATTTAGCGAAATGGATTTATTTTTAGTTGCCATTAGAATAAGAAAATTGGAAAGGATAGAAAAAATAGCGGAAGTCATTAGTACTCATGAAAAAAAAAATGAGAAACGTTTCAAGAATGATCGTTGCGAATTGTTTTAGACCAAATTGATATAAATATGTTAATGCCAATTAAGTGAATTGAAAAACTTACGTTTGTAAAAACGTTTAATTTTTTAATGAAAAAATTTTTGAATTTTTCACGAAACACTTGAGAATTTCCTTGATTTTTCCGCGTGGGTATATGTGTGTGGTTGAATATTTCGAGAATCAAGTAATCAATGATTTCTATACAATCGGTATTTTCAATGTAGGGAGCGCAAGCTTCGATTTTTAGCCAATCACCGACGACTTTGACCCCTCGTGAACCATTTCGGCCATCTTCGGATTTTGCCGTTGTTAAAATAAATTATATTTAAATTTTGATTGTTGAAATTTAATTATTATGAAAAATATTTATGGTTATCAGTTGAATTTAAATAATAACTTTATTTTTCTGAGCATTTGCATTTGCGTTCGGGTTCGCTCGTATCCCTCGTATCACTCCATATCACTCCAGCCACAACCATTTCTTCGTACATCCGTTGTGGATCCAATTGACTGAAAAATTTAAATAATTCAATTAAAAAACGAACATTTTATATATAAATATAAATATTTTAAATTTTCATTCAACCTATGCCAATCTTTGTAGCGTTTTTTACGTGGATTATCGATAAACATTTTTTTCGCAAATAAAACGGCTACGTTTACTACACACATCATTCCCAAGTTGCGTGCTATTTGTTTCGTTAGCAGGCCACGTAACGCGGGTGCTTTCACATTGCTGCACATTTTCTTTTTTCGGTGTTAAATCAAAGAAAAATCAATGCAAAAATGCACTTCTGCACAATTCACGGGACAATGACACGCGGTAAAAAAATGAACGGCTTATGTATATTTTCAAAGCCTACTGAATCGGTATGATGATCAATAAATCAAGGAGTGACCAAAAAATAATATTGTATACTTAAGAAATGTATAAACTTTCGAAAAACTTTTCAAAAATGTTAATTTTTTGTAAATTTTTTAGTTTTCGTACAAAATCCAAAAATCGTTGAAGAATATTACTGAAATATTTAAAAGGAAACACGATAATGACTGAAGAAACTATTGATATATGGGGATTTTTTAAAAAAATCACGGAATTCTAGTTAACGGGTGTTTCTATCGAAAAAGTATGTATTACAAAATTTGTAGATTAGAAAATTGTCTACAAATAACTTCCTCACATTTTCTTTGCAGGACTAATGATTTTCCGGAAAATATAATTCGAATGCAATGTATGAGGAAATCATATGTATGCCGCTGAATTTTCACTGAAATCAATGAAATAACTTAAGAAATTGTCTATAAAATATTATTAACCTTCTTTTTTTGGCTTAAAAGAAAATTCCTCCAAAGCTTTTCCGATAGTTATTAAAAAAAGGCAGGAAAACTTAAATGTTAAACAATACATCATTTTGAAACTTTTATTGACAACAATTATTATTCGAACTAATTTGAGTGAGATAATATATATATGTTTAATATTAATATCCATTGTTGTATCCATTAAACATGTTTTTTTGTTTGTATTCTATATTTATATATTTTCTTCTACACAACTAACAGATTTAGGAATATATTCATAATAGTTATTTAATATATATTACATCTATCTTTTATATCGATTCCCATTTTTCATAAAATAAACTACAAAGTGATTTTTATTTCAAAAAAAGATAATAAAGAGAATATCAACAATTTTAGATAAGTCATATGTATGATATGTTTTGATTAATACAGTCTCTCGCTATATTTAATAATTTATATAATATTCATTCACTTTTGAACTAATTAAAGCACCTAAAAAGAATTCCTTCTAATTTGTTAGATCTCAATTCATATATCTTAAATTAATTTTTTTAAAGCCCAAAATAGTTTTGTCAAATTGAATTTCTCTTTTTTAACTACAAAATTAGAATCTACTGTATTATTGTTAATTATTTTATACGGTATTTATGTACAAATAAAGATAGTTTTTTTTTTTATTGAAATTAATTAAATATTGTCCATTTAAGTATCGGTCTAATATTGCAAAAATATATCAAAATAATGAAATATAAGAAGTTATCAAATAAATAATCTAATGTCCAATTTGTACATAAAGTTTAAACGAAAACCAAGAAAAAAAGTCGTTTAGTTTTCATACACATGTGCGTTAATAACTAAAATATATATGCGAAAGAAAATTTGCCAAAAAAATAAAATTGTAATACCCTGTTTATAGAAATGTAAACATCAAAATATTAATAAATTGTAATAAAACAAGTAATGTTGCAATTAATGACCAGCATTAACATAATCTAGCTGAAAGATTTTTTCAAATTGAATTTCGCAACGGATATTACAAAAAAGAAATACAGTGTATAGTCCTGCGGGAAAGAAGAGGAACACCCATTTCACAAATTGGGCAAATATTCCTCCAATTCCATTCATCCCTATACAATCTACCGTTAATACTAATAGAATTTATAGCTCTAACTTTAATATATATACTTTTTTAAACTCGTTAAATATATTTATATATATATTTGTTTTTGATATGTTCAATTGACGGATGGGAACCTTTGATTTATCATTACGATCGATTAATTTCTTGCAGGAAAATAACAAATTTTATATGGTTAATAATATGTCAATCGTAATGGGTGCAATCAGTATTATCGATTAATTATTTAAATGATGCAAATCAATAAAAACCAGGTAACAAAGGTAACAGAGTATTTTATATATATCACAGTGAATTAAATTGAATAAATTCCATTGAAATCAACAAATAAATGAAAATGTTTTCATCATTTTCGTGATGGATTGGCTAATTAAATAATAAAATGTACACAAGTTTGTCGTTGATATCATTAAAAACTTACAGTTTAAGCTCTCTATTCAAATGCAAAAAATTCAAAGAATATATTTTCCTTTTTAGGTATTTAGAACCAATGTTTTTAATGTAGTTTAATTAGATGGAGAAATCAACGGTCTAAATGTGTCCGTTTATGGCAAAAAGGAAAATAGTTTTCAAGTAAATTTATTCAAAAAATATGAAATTCTTTGAATTTTTTTTTTTGACAATTTTTGTGCATTTTACCGTTGTGTATGTATGCTTTGTCCTAAAATAGATTGCTATATATTTTTGTTCTTTACAATCTAATACTGGGATGTAAGTTTTTGACAAAATAAAATTTACAAATTGGTATATTATAATATCAATTATAAACTATGGATTTTTCTCTAACAATATTTATATATATATATATAGATATTTATTTACATAAAAGACTTTTGTATATTATATATTTATTTTTTGATATGTATATGTTACGTTTCACATTTGCCTTTGAAAGAGCAACTTTTGATATGTTTTGTTACACTTATATGCATTTATAATTTCCAAAGTACAATTTTTCTATCTAAAACACTAATTTGTCAGTATAATACTGCATCTAATAACAATAGAATTCTACATTTATAGACATTTAGAACGAAATCATTTAGTTTTTAATGTTTTAAAACGGTTTTATAGGCCATTGAATGTAAATAGTTATATATAGGTACATTCAAGTTTATTGAATAAAGATATTTTGTTCAAGGAAACGTAGGAAGAGCATCAATATTTGCGGTTATTAAGGCTTATACAGCAATTATTTTAATAAAGACCTTAATATCCATTGTTAATTTAAATTAAAGAGCGTACAATGCTTGGTTTCTTGCTTAAATTTTTACCCTAACAGATATTTGAGGGAAAGATTTTTAAAGGTAAAAGCTGCCACCCGACATGCAAAACTACAGTTTGATTTTTTACTTGATTCGCATAAAAGTTAATTCAAAATTACCTTTAAATGTTTAACTTTAGGAAAATAAAGTCATATTTTCAAACTAAGTATTTATCAATTGATTTTTTAAGTCTTTTTAGAAGAGGTTACAAACGTCAAAAAAAGGTCGGATTCATCATTGAATTTTAGCAAATACAGATGAATTTGAGGCAAAAATTTTCTATTACGGCAAGGCCTAATGTTTTAAAATTATTTTTAAACAAGTTTTAGCGGGATTTATTTGAGAAAAATATGTGTATTCTTGCATGTCGGATGATTGTTTTTAACCAAAAAATTTTTGGTCTTATTGTTCGATTTTGCAAAAGTTAAAACTCTCAAGATTGTTTTGACCTTTTCTTAATCTATCTCCGTCTATAAACATTCTCAATTATTAAACCATATTGCATTTAATACTTTAAAAACGACTTTACATAGAGATTTGGTAGATCGATTTGAAAATTTTCGATCTTCCGTTGACTCATCTTATGGTCAACCAGTACTGCTGTCTTATCGCCGTTTTCACTTATTCTTTCAATCAATGCTTGGGCTATTCTTTAATTTCAAATTTCAAACGAAAAATTCGGTTTTTAATGAGAAAATTGGTCTTTTTATCATTGGTTATTGTTCGGATAATATGCTATTACTTCTTCACATATTAGCCGATTTTGGGGTGCACATACGTGACCCAAACATTTACCATACTGTCAACATTAATCTATAGTCATTCCCAACCATTTTTTTCAAAGTTTAATGCCTAAGAACTGTATTTGTTGCCAGAATTTCCTTCTTTGATCCCTGACCAATAAACTAAATTAGTTTAATCTTTAACTCTAATATTGCCATGGTTTTAGAATGTTAAAAGTTGAAATTTCTTTTCAACTAATAACAATTCAATATTCTTTTAAATTCCTTAACTTTTGGAACCACAATTTCCCGTACATATTTTCACGAAACCAAGTATCGCGTACGCTGATATTTTAGTTTGAAATACAATTGTCAAACTTATAAAACTTTTCCTTTTATCAAATTCTACACAAATTGTACAAAAATTATATCCTACATTTCCTATACATGTTTCAGTTACATCACATTTCCTCAAGCCGAGATTCCACTAATTTTACATTCAATTGCAAAAAAGATGTAACTTAGTAAGTTATTGAATCTACACATAAAGCGAATTAAGTACATTATTCTCTTTTCTTTTTAATTACAGGCGTTTTACTTAGATATGTATTATATATTTTAGTAGATAATGTATATGTGGATATGTATTTTGATATGTATTTGTTATGATCATTTTTAAAGAGTTGTTTGGCCCATAACGCCCATATTGGACGTGGGATGATGGCTGCCACTAGCCGGATTCATCCCGTAACCACTGCCTCCTCCACCACTTGAAATACTAGTGCCACGTGCTTTCTTCTCGACCTGACCCAACGCCTGAAGTCGCTCAAGTTCATTAGGATCCATATCGTCGTCTGGTTCCAGAGCTGGATTGATTCTTCCATTCATTTCATCTTTGCCCACCATTGTGGCTGCCCCGTATAGTTTTCCCATAGGTCCAGCCGCCATCACTGACATTTGTTCCCCAACTTCTGATGGATCATCGACTCGTTCTACATCCTCCGGAATATTAACAACACAACGGAACCAATCGTAACCAGGTGCTAGTCGTCCACTTTCAAATACCCACCTAGGAAAAATCCAAAACATACTCATTAACTTGGCTAATGTAAATCTTTTGGTTCATACTTTGTCCATGAAGAAACTCCAACCAGAGTAACCAAGGACATAATCATGGCCATAGTTCGGAATGGGAAAAGTTGGCGAGTTCCATCCCATCCGGGATAGTGAATCAATGCGGGTAAGCCCATTAACGGTTCGCCGCCCGAAAGTCGAACGAAAAACGCTACTATATAGGCGGCTAAACTTCCGTAGGTGTTACAGTGATGTTTGAAATGTACGACCATTAATAGTTGCGGAAAAAGAATCACATAAACCAAATCGGAGCACATTGACCTGAAAGATGATTGTTAGTATTTTATAAAAACATTGCATGATAATTTAAAAATTTAAATTCTTTTACCATAAGCCATAAATTGATGGAATCGTCAACGCCATAATTGTCGATAAAATTCCCACAATAAGAATCGACACTCGCATCACCCATATGATTTCCATTTCTGAGGCTTTTTGTCGAAAGATCAAGCGATAAACATTCCGCGCGAACATAGAACTAGCCGACAGGACACTAGAATCGGCCGAGGACATAACCGCCGCCGAAACCGCCCCCAAGCCAAAGAATGAGACAAAGTCGGGCGTCAAAAATTGCAGTACCATCGGCAGAATCATGCTGGTTTCATCGGCCGTCAACGGATACGGTCCTTTATATCCCGTTTCATTCCATGCGGTCGCCTTGGCAATTGCACCGATCATAACCGGAGGAATGGCCATTAAAATGCACCCGAAAGCGGCCACGTATGAGAGCACTTGAGCTCGTCCGGCCGTTTTGCTTGATAAGACCCGTTGAAAGTAGACTTGCCATGGGATTCCGCCAAAAATCAATAGCAACCCATAGTCGATGTAATACCAAAATTCTTCCGATTTAACCGAACCAATCCAGTCGACTTCCATGTCCGATAACGAGGCCACATGCTCGTTGGTCCATGCAAATGGAATGCACATCCAGAGACCGATAAAGATACAGAATAATTGAATCACATCTGTATAGGCAACGCTGTACAGTCCTCCGAAAAGTGTATAGAAAACCGCAATGCAAGCACTGAAGATAACACTAGTGCGATGGTCCAAATCAATAATCACACTCAATGTTGCTCCTAAAAATAAAAACCGATTACAATTCCCCATTTAATCATTACCATTAATATTAATTAAATGTCATTGCCTTTAACGAAAAATTTTCATAAATAACCATTCTATTGATTTATGTGGATGGACATGTTATGGGAGGTGAGACGCAAGAGATGGAAGAATGGAAAAGGTCGCCTGGAAAATATGTGAAAGAGGATATCGGTTTACAGTGTCAAGAGTATGTTGAGTGATAATGAAACATTAATCCGATATGTGCGGCATATATTACTATACCTAACGCTGCTAAAATTCCAGCAGCCCAAAACACCTCCCCGCACAGTGCTGGCAAGAACAGTAAACCACCCATACGTTCGCCAAACGAATCTTGTAATGGATCCAACATTGTCACGTAGCCTTGTTGACGCATTTTGTTCGCAAAAAATATTCCACCTGAAATTATTTAAAATTCGATAAGTGTCAGGAAACTAATGCCGCCAGAAAAGTTGCATATTTAATTTAAATTGATGGCTTTCTTCTCTGAAGCTCTACGTAATTTGACCTTTTAGCCATCAACTATATTCAATAAAGACTTCTGAACCAAGTGATCATATTTAAAAAAAAGATTTAAGATTTCAAATAGCTTATTGATCGAATTTGCTTCGTCTTTTATTAGTTTATCTTATTTAACATTGAGACATAGAAAATAAAATCATAGTCAACGTCTTTTTTGACTGTTTAATCACAAATTGCAACAATGTTATTAAATTTTAGTATACATATACTACACCTACACAACAATTATTTGAAAACTTGAATGTTGAAGGTAGACTCATAAAATTTTATTCGTGCACACGCAAACCATTATATGAGAGTTTTTTGTGAGCTTTTTCTCCATATTGGGAATTGTCTGAGCTTTTTTGAATTGTCAGCAATAATGTTCAACTTACCAAAAACTAAGCTCAAAGCATATCCAAATGGAGCTTGGCACCACACTAAACCAGATGTATAAATGGCCTCGGCCGTTCCATTAATATAACCGCCTCCAACCCATGTCGCTGAAAAGAAAAGACAACATTTAAATAAAAAGATTTTTCCCACCCAAAAGTTTAACAATTAATTCACCTACAATTTAAGTAGGCTTGGCATGACTTGGACGAGGGAAATTCAAAATTTTTAAACTTCAAAATTTCTTACAGTTTAAACTTTAGTCACTTTAGTTACTCAATTAAAAGAAAAGCTAATTTTTGTCGGAAATGATTATTTTCATTGTATAATAACCAAAAATTTAATTCAATACCGTTTTTGTTTGTAATTTTTGAATTTAATTTTTGACACTTTGGCGGCGCTGCTTTAACAATCAAAACAAGTGCAAGGCGCGTTTTTTTTTATAATGGCGCCAGTTGTCAACGCAATTATGACTTTTAATTGTTAATTATGTTATTGTTAATAATATAATTTTGTGCTTAACTTTCTAAATGTTTCGGAGATAGTTGTGGAAAAGCTTTCTGGAAATGAATCTTCTAGGTATGTAGCATCAAAGTAAGGGGATGGGGGAATCAAGGGGGATATTAAAACAAATTGATTAAACTTTTGTAAAAATAAGGATTTAGGCTTTACGTATACTGCAAAAAGTGGTAAAAGTGATAAATTATATTTCCCTGTATCAAAAGGTAATGATCTAGCATGATTACAAAGTCTTTGTACTTAATAAATTGTTCAATTGTAGTTCTACAATAATCCCTACAAAATACTCATAAAAAGAAACCTCGGAATGCAATCACTCTGTGTTTATTCCATAGAATAATAGCATTTAATGATTACTTTAATAGCCCAAAACTAAAGCATATAAAAAAGCAATCAATTCACAGGTATTATGTATTTTTTCTATCAATTAATGACTTCAACCATTAATGACTATTAACTTTTAGAAAGAAAAAAAACAGAAGATGCATTTCATCTATGTATCAGTTGGTATCAGTGTATCTATCCTTGTTTTTTAACGGTCAAGAGTTCGTATCATTTCAAAAAAGCGAGAAAGAAGACATACTTGAAGAGATTTTGAATTTAAATTCAGAAAGACATATTAATGTAAGTATTGTAAATAATTAATCAAAACTTTTTGTATGATTTTTCTCGATTATTTCCAAAGATATCAGAAGACAAAAAATGATTAAACTGAAATAATACTAGAAAGACAAAGAGAAAAATATGACTCGGACAAGCTGCCTTTCGGCAGCATGAAGTGAGTTGCAAACCATAAAGATTAAAGCTTGTTTCCGATTGGACAATTGACTCGATACTCCAACTTAACACCATAGAAAATAACCAAAAAAACTAATTGACTAACACGTGCTATTTTATTTTGTGTAAAAATATTAAACTTTAAGTGATTTGCGGTAAATTTTAAAGAAAAAAATTAGTCTATATGGAATAATCAAAGAAAAACTGGAGATATTTCCGGAAAAAAGCGAAGATTTGCTCAAAAATTCGGTCTATTTCGACCTGGAGGACCTCTTCGAAGGTTACTAGTAACATTGATTAACGGAGTTAAATTTAAAAGTACCAATAAAATTAGATATTTGAGTTTGAAAGATGAATCTTAATAACATTTTTTTCTTATTTTTAGAAAATCACAAAAGAAATCTCAAGAGTTTTATTTTACCAAATGCCGATATTAAAGTCTACTGAAGCCGAAACTAAAAGGAAGCTTTTTCAATGTGAGCTTTTGTCATAGAAGACTTCCTCTCATTAAATTCTTGTACATAGAACATAGAATGTCAGAGGAAATACGACGCAAGGAAAACTCAACTTTTTTTTTTCCTTCAATGAAATTTCTACAAAAGAGTAATTGTACGCTCGATTTTATCCATTGTGAACGATATTTGATATAGAAATCATTATGTTTATGCTCGAATAATTTGAGACTTTTTATTGAATGAAACTTTATATTCCAATCGTTATGTTAGTTTTAACATTTATCAGATACATTTGTAAAATATATATAAGGGTATAATTTAAAAATATCATTCACGAATAGCCGAGGGAAACAAGCTTTTATTTTCATATATTTTATGGATTAACTAAAGTACCGAAACTTTTCTCTTCACTTGACTTGCCTCATTAAGAATTGATTCACTTCAGGATTCTTATTGCTAAAGATTATTTCGTCGTTTGTAGTTTTAAATACAAATGTTATTTATAACTTTGATAGTTTTTTTTTAAATTACATTAACGATACACAAGAGGTAGGCATCTACCCTTGACCTGGAAATATCAGATATTGATTAATGTGTCGTTAATATCGTCGATTATATATTTAGAGTGGTGCATAAGAAGTAATAGAATTACGATTTAAAACTACTGATATAAATATATCCTTATTACACCTAAATAATTACTTTTCAATATCATTAACGAAATTACTCTTTCTTTTCAGGTTTTCACCCACAAATTCAAATTTGTTGGAGGTCTTACCAAATTATGCTTGATTACCTGGTAACAATCAGATCGTATCAAATACCCAAATATGTGCTCACCTGTCATAGTGAAAATTCCGACAAACAATCCAATACTTCGGCCGGCCAACATAACTTCTTCCTCGGAATCGTTGCCCGACTCCTTCTTCCTTCCCGCCCATATTCCAACGGCCAAAATCAGAACGTAAAAAAGGATAATGGAAATGACACCGGCTACGTTGAACATGGTTGACGCTGGTCGTAATTTTCTGAAACGACAGAAAGAGGAAAAACTTGATGAAAGACATAAATAAGATTTTCCGTATGCCACGCTGTACATATTTTGCACCTGTCTCATTGATTGCATATTATATTTGTTGGCACGTGCGCTCTATTTGACATCAATAGAGTTTTTCGTCGAAGCTTTTGACCTTTGGAAAGGATAAATGCATGGAATTGCATTTAATGAAGAGATTCATAAAAGAATTATATTCTGTATGCAGTAATCTCGAGAAAATCCCTCCCGAGAGTGCTTACAATGGATAAAAAGCATCACAGTCTTCTCTACATAGTATTGATTCAATTTAGATGTAAGAAAATAATTAAACTCTACTCCAGAGTTTCTCAAACATTTAATTCGGTAACCGAAACAAATAATTAATTCATTTCAGATGAGAATTCCAAGCAAATTAAGACCTTTTTTCCAAATGAGTTAATATTTAAGAGATAAAATCTCTCATAAATGACGAACACAGGTATAATCAGTGACGTCAAATCCAATTCTAATAAATTAATGGATTTTTCTTGCTTTTTTTCAGTAAAGAATAAGGACAATCGATCAATGATTGCCAGGAAAAAATATTTTTCGGTCCTTTGGAAGATCTTAATACCAATTTTTTACATTTTCGAGTTTTCTTTACTAAAAAATATTTCTTTTGGTACGTATTTCTGATGAATTATATCAGTTTTGAAATTATTAATTTAATTCGTATATTTCAGACATTAATAAATAAGCACAGAGGTTTAATATAGTCCTCATGTTACTTTTAAAGGCAAAAAATGGTTATTCTGTTCTTGTCCTCGCCAGATTAACATTAAAGATAAAAGGAAACAGATTTTCTGTTTTTGTTTCCACAAATACAGCGACAAAAAAAGCATAGTTTGCATACAAGAGCATTATACTATGGTATGGTCTTTTATGAATCAAAGCTTAGTACTTACACACTATAAAAATAATTTAAATGAGCAATTGATGGGCTTTTATATCCTTTTTCTATTGGTATTTTGAAAATGTTTCTTCTTTGTTAGTTTTAAAATTTATGCCATTTGATTATAAAAAAATTAATCATCTTTTGGAAATTTATTTTACAAAGTAGTACCTACATTAGGAAATTGATGAAAATCTTGCAATTTGGTGGAAACTATTTGAAAAAAATTTCATCTAATGATTAATTGTTTAATTTTATAAGATGCATAAAATTTCGAAATTAATTCTTTAGTCGCATCAATAAGGAAGCTTCACTTCAATAGTATTCTTTATTTTCAAATTGGGGATTTAAAATGCTTGAGATATTCTAGGCTTAATTTAAATAATGCATTGAATTGAGCTTATATTTGTTCCAGTATACACAAAAATGTTGAGTTTATGGATTTTCTGCTGACTATTCTGCAGTATAATAATATCAATGCCATCAATGCTATCAACGTCGAGGATGCCATTTGAAATAAATGTATACCGTGGAGCTTAAAACTTTTCTGTGCACCAACTCCCGAAAAATTGATATTAAATCGAAAATTTTACAAAGATCAATGGTAAGTTTTCTTGTATTCCAAACTATAGTAACTACAATAAATACATTTTTAGTGATTCAAAGGAGTTCCAAGAACCAAACCAAGGAGTTACCTAGCAAAAAATCAGATTTTTCCTCAAAGATCAACCAATCAAGTAACCGGCAATGAGAATTGAAAGTTAATGCAAATTTAGGTATAAAAAATTGATTAAATCTTTAAAAATCGAGCAAATAAATGAAATTTTTCGTTACTTTTAGGTATAGTAGAACAAAATTTTCTTTTTTCGAAAGTGATTGTGAGGGTTCGTTTTTTTATAAAGCAATGGCCTCATTTTTCGCGGCAGTTGTATGGGGAAAGAATTGAGCATTTAAATTAAATCGATTCGTAGTACACCAATGAAACGCATGTGCTCCTCCAATGATTCTATGATCAATCTGTGTGGTGTCAATTATTAGGAAAAGACAAATTGAAACAAAGTATAAATATTCAATGTTTTAATGAACAACAGTCGACACATAATCAACTTAATTTAATGAGACCATAAATTCCATAAATGAAATCAAGGTCTATATGCTAAATTTGTCCAACGATTTTCACATAAATAATTGGTGCGAGTATTGATTTTATTCAATTTTCTAATTGTAAATAATTGAGTATTTGAAAGGATTATGGTTTAGTTGATGGTAATCAAACCGGCCAAACTTTAGTTTTAGTTTCAATTTGTCGAGAAGCTTTAATATGCTTAAAAAATTTGACACCAACTATGATTTTTTAAAATTCTCACAAATCTATAAGTTAATTGTTATTTGGAAATCGATTTAATAAGATAAATTCTATCCATTTTCCTCGGTACCCTTTTACACTATTTGCGGGTAGTTTATAAGTTAATACATTCTTATTAGTTTTCCGGTGATACTTCTTAACTTTAATCTTTAAAAAGGCGATTTACTACCTTTTAAGGAGCTTAATTTTTATTAGCTGCATCTTTATATCTAAACCAGTGTTTCTCAAAATTAAACACTTCCATGGTCCTTTTAAATCTAAATTTTTAAGAGTAGTTCCATGATTATCTTAAGCTTTAGAGTCCAAGTTTTCGAATTGTTTCTGTATGATAGTTGATACTTTAACCCTCTTCTCTTTGTGAAGCATAAGCTCATGGTAGGAAACTTTGATTTAAATTTGAACCACTTTCGAAGAATAGTAAAGGATATATTTGGGACCTTATCGGGTTAAGGTTATCGATCGTTTTTCTACAATAGGCGGTATTGATTTTCTCCTATTAATTTGTGTACCAAAGGCAGATATTAGGGCTTAAGAAATTTTATAGATTCTAGACTTACATTTTATGTTAAAAATGTCTCCAAAAATGCACTAGTTTACCACTGGTGGCATTGTTGAGTTGGTATCTCGATGTGTTTTATTGAATTTGTAAATACTTCTTATAAAATATATAACAGGTTTTAACAATGTATCAACAATTATTTAGGGGGTTTTTTATTATTAATATTATATTTGTTATTTGTCACACACACACACACACACTCACACTAAAGTCGTATGTATAACGAGAAAAGCACCACGTTTCGGTGTAGTAGTGTCAATTTTGCAAAATGGTAACCGAAAACGAGTGCGAATTGTAACAACAATCACCCCAACGTAAAGATGTTTTTTGTGAGGGGCTGTTTCTAGTTCTAAACGCGAGGCCACACATGAGCACTAAATGACGTCATCTAAAGTGATGGGTTTAATGCTAGGTCCCTTAATATTGATAACAATCACATTAATTATTCACTGAACTTTTGTATAAGGAATTTATTCGTGAAATTTGATATGTGTGCGTTTATTTAATTAAATATTGCGTTTCGACATTTTCGAAAATTTTCGTTATCGAAATATGGAGAGAGAGTGTGTGTGTGGGTTGTTGAGGGTTTCGATCCGCGTGCCGTTCGTGCGACCGGTCACTCGCTTTTCCTCTGTTTCAACAATTTCTCTGACACTGTGAGCTTTCCCACATTTCGTTTCGACTGATTATCGATCGACTTTCTTACCCGAAATGACGTCACGGCGTCGCGAGCGTCTCCATTGGACAAGCCAGACAAGGATACAATCAATGCACTTGCCACTATCCAGACAAAGATCAAAAACGGTTCGTGTTTAATTTACCAACGTCGTCTACGATTGGTTCGTTGAGGATGGTTGGGAAAATGGGGAAACTCATCAATGAGGGCACTAAGTTTCAAATCAGGGTATCGCCAATGAAATTCAACTTTTTCCTAGTAATTTCCCAAAGCGTAATTTTTAAGGATAGCCGTACGGAGGCCGTAGATACGTCAGGTCGGTCACATTTGTTTTTTTGTAAACAGGCAAGAAAGGCAATCAATAACAGTAGGGAAAATTAATATTAAAAAAAATATATATTATAATAAAATCGTTAAGGTCTTAATAAAAATCAAAACCTTGACCTATTTTACTAATATTTTGCAAAGATATAGTAAGGGGAAACATACCAGTTGACCATAGTAGTCAAGATGGCAATCGGCTGGTGCAGGTTCTAGATAAATCATCCGAAAAGCAAATCTGTAACTTGTATATATATATAGGGAATGTAATTCGTTTCGAATTAGGACTTTTATATATGTCCAAATGCCTTTGATAAATTGGAGTAAAAAAAATATTTTCTTCCATAATCAAAGCATGAAAGTAGATATTTGGTGATGCACTTATGTATACCAATTGCCTATTGGTCTTTCTTATATTTCTTATATTCTTAGAACCCCAAGGTTTGTAAATTACACAGGTTGCTCCATTAGAAAACAAAAAAATGACGTCATACGAAGAATTTTGAAATTGAATCAGTCTGAAGATATGTACGAATTTCTTCTGGATACGTCACGTATCCATCACCATGAGGCCACCTGTGTATTTTATAAACCTTGGCTAAACCCCACCAACGTTATCCTGCCAACCTATGGTTTTAAATAAATAAATAAATTGAATTTAGGGTAAAAAAAGCTTGTGAATTATTAGAATCTCCTCCCTTATCACCCCGCAGCATCCCTCGCTGTACCAATTATAAATTTCCGTCAAGAAATAAATTAATCAATTACGTTTTAAGATAATTCCCTGTACCTCTAAAAATCATTCCACTATTATAACAATGAAGTAATAATACCGACTGTTGTATTGACCGTTGAAAAAGTCCATTTTCTTGTGGTCGCTGGTATATTATTAACGCAAGAAAAAGATAAAAAAATCCTTTAAAACGGATTGTACATCGTGACAAATTTGAGCTAAATCGATGCAGAAGTTTTTGAGCTTTTGATTAAATTTGATAAAATTCAGATCTCAGCTTTTATTAAATAAGAGGATAATTCAGGTTGTTTTGGATGGATATTCGTGACGTATTGCCCAGATACGTATTTCGATTGCCAAGCAATCTTCATCAGTGGTCATCAAGTAGTTTGGATCACTCCGTAACTGCTTTGTGATGGTTCACAAAATAATCACGGATTGACCTCAATTTGAATCATCATAAAGCAGTTACGGAGTGATCCAAACTACTTGATGACCACTGATGAAGATTGCTTGGCAATCCAAATACGTATCTGGGCAATACGTCACGAATATTTTTGTTTGAACTTCTGTTCAAATTTATGTTGGTGGTATGATTTTTATATATTACTATATTAAGTTTATATATCATTATATTAAATTTGTATATTATTATGTTAAATTATACTACATAAATTGGACTGCAATATATTTTATATATTGTATACACAGTGGGTCCGTTTATTTATTTAAATCGGTCTTCTTCTGAATGCTTCATTTATTATTCTTCTGAAGAAAAATTAGTTGAGGTTGATTACAAAGTTTCTATCAAATCATTAAAGCTGTCTTCAGATTGGAACCATAAGTGTAATCAGAATAAAATTTTGGTTCAACTATTTAGATTATTTAGAGTATTTAGATCTTCATTAAAACACTAAGTATAAAAATCTTCTCAGACAGCCAAGCCGCAATTAAAGGGATTGAAAATTACCAGACTAGCTCTAAGCTGGTCTGGGAATGTAAATCACTCCTCACCCAGTTGGCGACATTCAACAGGGTTACACTTGCTTGGGTGCCGGAGCACTCTGGTATTTCAAGAATAGGCCTACGAAAGTGCATAACGCTGAGCAGAATAGCCGAATGGACGCAGAATGAACAAATAAAATCCTGGAATAACTATGCAGGAGGCAAGTTCTTAAAGGTCATGGATAAAGAAACCTTTGAAAGAACATAACAACAGACTTCTAAATCTAAGAAGGAAGGACATCAAAACACTGGTAGGCCTATTAACAGGATACTGCAATTTGAGGAAACATCTCCAAACTATAGGGAAGAACACAAAGTCCAGCAGCTTGCAGGAAATGTGGCGTGGAAGATGAAACTGCCTTTGACTGCCCAGTCATGACTCAAAGTCGTCTCAACTCGCTTGGTCCACCCGGACATGAGCTGGGGAACATCCACAGAGATCCAAATGACTGTCTGCTGAGATTCATATCAAAAGCAGACCTGACCCAAGGTTGACTACGTGATGGATACATAACGTATCCAGAAGAAATTCGTACATATCTTCAAACTGATCAATTTCAAAATTCTTCGTATGGCGTCATTTTTTTTTTCTAATGGAGCAACCTGTGTAATTTACAAACCTTGGACCTGACCAACTGGAACTGAAATTAAACTGGGGCACAATAGTCCTTTTAGGACGCAGAGCACAGGAACTCTCATGAGAAACCCCCAGATCAAAGGACAAAAAAAAACACTAAGTACCTGACAATAAAATATTATCGAAATCGATTATCCGGTTCTTGAATTATACGATAAAATTCAGGTAGACAAATATTAAAGTGCAACCTTTGGTCCATAATGATTGTTATTGTAAGTAAAACTGAAATAAATTCCAAACAGGTGTTAAAATTGCAAAGAATTTCCTACCTGCTCTCAACTGTTGATGTGAAATAACATAGTAAAAGCTCAAAGGCCAAAACGGTGTTACTAATTGACTTGGAAAGGGGTGTTAATGTTATTATAATTGACAACAAATAATAAATACCTCAAACTGGTTTGAAATTCCTTAAACGACATATTTAAAGCTGCCATTCTCTTATTTTGGCCTTCAAGCTTGTACTATGATTATTTCATTTCTGTTTTTTTTTTAGACCCTCAATTCATTTTTATATAATAGATTATATGCAATAAAAAACTATTTTTTTTTATATTCAATAAGACTATTTTAAAAGTTGAAGACGGATTATATAGTCTAAAGCCTTTGGCTTTTTGCTATACATTAATACTTTATTGTGCTAATTTTCATCAGTGCTTTTTAAAATGTTTACGTTTTCCTATCCCCCACATAATTTTTGGTAATCAATATAGAAATCTGGTCTTGGGAAACATTTACGTTCATAAATTCTACTCTCCAAAACTAATCCACAGCATCATTATTCCAAAGAAATTTAATAAATATTCTCTTTCTTTATAATTTTCGACAAAAACATATAATTAAAATGGATTTTGTCTGGCTGTTTTATACAGCAAATCCAACGTTTTACAAAACGCACGATAGTCCACTTCGTCGCGTAATCCACGCTCGAAGCCAAAACATTTACAAACAATTTCGAATTCCGTTGTCGAAATCAATCGCATCATATCTCTAGTGGCCAACACTTTCAGGAATTGGCCCCGCGACACTGTACCACAATTGGTGCGATCAAAATCCTAAAAAAAAACATTGCAATTTTATTCCAAACAGAAAAGATTTTTGAATTTTCAAGCACTTTAAATACGGCCATTAAATCCATAGTCATGTCGGGTGTTTTCGATAACTTTTCCATTGCCACCGACAAAATGTGGCGCTCCTCAAAGTTCAAAAAGTTTCGTTCACAATCTCGCGTCGGAATGTGTTGAATGGGCACCAGTAACGGGGCCCGTTCCAGACCCATTTGCGTGAAAGCTTCTTCGATCACATCACAAAAACGTTTATAGTCCACATACTGGGGACGACAGGCCGCTGCAAATCTACAAAACATTGAATTAATTCAATTTGATATTAACAAATATAAAAATCACATACACTTCCATCAGAGTATTTTCTTCATTTTCCGTCACGGAAAATCCTGTTAAATTCAGCGCCCGTTTAAAATCGGTACGCGTAATCATGCGTTCATTATTCTTATCAAACGCCCGAAATACCTCCAACACCAAAATCCGATCTCGCACCAATTTACTCTTCAATTTCGCCAATATCTTAACGATATCGGTTTCATCGGGTGATGGTTTCGGCGTGGGTTTCGGGGCATTCAATCGTTTCATATCTTCACGAAAACGGTTAAACTACAAAAAAAATAAAATATATTTTTTGGAAAAATAAATCTTCAAATTCTTGGTATTTGTTTCAGGGCATGAAGACCCCAATTTTAAGAAGTTCGACACCTGCCGATTTGGAGAAAGTTAAAATCGTTTACCAATGGTGGAGTTAAAGGACTCGAGTCCAATTCTTTCAAGAACCAATTATAATTGAATCCAACGTCGTCATTGTATCGTTGCTCCAACCCATAAAGCTCCTCTTCGGATAGTAAAATACCATTAGAAAGTAGACATTGTCTCATTTGTGCACGTGTTACATGCCCATTGTTATGTCTGCAATTAAAAACTTTTAACTTAATCCCAATTTTACTAATCTCCAGGTTAATCTTACTTATCGTAATCCCCAAAGGCTGGCTTCAAATTAACTCGACGCCGTTCCACCTTTTGCTTCACCTGATTGACCACATACTCGCACGTGTCTCGCATTTCAGGACTAACAGTTTGCCAATCTCTGGCGCCGGGCCGTGGCAATTCGACAACTTCACGCGGCGGCGTCAATGATACCTCCAATGTCGGATATTTTTCCAGTTCCCGGGTCGTAAACACCGTATCAATATCAGTTTCGAACGTTTGCCAACAAACGCGCGATGGATCCGTGGGATCCCGATATTGAACCATTATGGAATCATATTCGGGTGGTGAAATATACAAGCGGCCCATACCGCTCACCCCCATCAGGTCCAGGCCACGCCGAAACTGCGACAGTGTACAGCGGCCACTGTTCAACGGATCAAAATCACGGAAAAATTCGTTCACCCGCAAACGATTCGCCAACACGTGGTTCTGGATTCGGCGAATCACCGTCAGCAACGCTTCCTGTTCATGTTTCCCGGCCAAAATCGGATGGAAGTTGGACTGCTTTCCGAAAATTGTCGCCGGATGCACGGTGCCGATTTCGGGTCGTGGTAACTTTGGCAGTTCGGCGTTTAAAATCCGACCAGGAAACAAACTTAATAAATCCTAAAAACAAATATGCTAAATTTCTCCTGTCAACAGCAAGGATTTCGGTGGACCAATAAGGGCTTTTAGGCTCCAGTTTCGATTTCAGATTGGTGGTATGAGATGATATTATAGGTAACTGCAGAATCAAATAATTAAATATATCTATTAGCTATCTTTTACCATTTAGAAGGGAAATAAAAATTAGACCATCTATTTAAACAGGGTTCTTCCCCTTATTTGTTACCATATTCTTACTGAGACAATGGCTTATACTGATATTAAATTTAATTTATATTTTACAATTCAAGGATCAAATAAAACACATTGATATCTTAGAAGATGAAGGTGATCTCTCGACCACCGGAAGAATTCTTCGGGTGTTAAGTAGAAGAATGAATTTAAACTTTTGGGATTAAAATGGGCGAATAATTTAAGCATAAAATGGAGCTCGAATACACTTGATATTGCCCGGATTTTGTGGAATCCCACAATTCTATTAAGTATAAATTAAATCAGGTCTAATTAGGGTTTGGTAAATTATTAATTTTTTCGTCACTTAGGAAGATTGATGCCCTAAAATTTATCGTAGAAGCCCAAAGCGGATGTTAAAGACTTGTTTGTGGATTCCATAAAAAGTAGCTAACTAGGTAAAATCATAAATCGCAAATTTCTGTGGATATTAGTCAAAAAATGGTTCTCATACACTAATGGTGGATATCGTTGTCTATTTAAGGTAAATGTTACATTGACGCATTTATTTTTGTTAATTTTTACTTTCCTTTTTTAGCAACCAATTGATAATGAAGTCGAGGTGTTGTTCCATATTATTAGTGGCTTGGAACCGATATATATCGGTGGAAAATATTACAGTATCGTGTACGTAGGTGGTTTTCATTGTATGAGGATGAAATGGAATATCTGATGTGTTATGGTTAAAAAGGACAAGACCCACTGTACTAAGGAACTCAATGGGATTGAGTGAAAAGCTATGGGGATGGTATTTTTTTTAAGTTTGTATAAAAGTCCTGGATGCCATATCCGGTGGAACCATAAATGCCACTTGGCAGTATTGTTTTCTTTTACGAACCGCAGAAATTTCCTCAACGACCATGAGATATTGCTACGTTTTAGACGTGAAACGGTCTAAAAACCGAATTGGTAGGAAGGAATGACTATGATTTTCAGGTATAGGGATTTAATTTTCATTTTCCGTTTTTGGCACCACTTGGACATAAACTTGGATAAAACGGATATGAATCGGTGGCAAGTATAGCAGTACCATCTACGTAAGTGGTTATCGAGGATGAAATGGAATATCTGATGTCTATATGGTTAAAAAGGACAGGACCCTATATACTACCCTGAGGAACTCGAGGATGGGGTTGAGTAGAAGAATCAGAAAGATACCTTTTGAGGATATGGAAGTATTGGGATGGTATTTTTTTTAAGTTTGTATAAAAGTCTTGGACACAATATCCAGTGGCATCCAGAAATGCTCCTTGACAGTTGTTTTCTTTTTAGAACCGAAATTTCATCAACGACCCTGAGAAATTGCTACGTTTTAGACGTGAAACGAGTTGGTAGGAAGAAATGACTATGATTTTCAGGTATAGGGATTCTTTTTAAAAGTAGCCTTTCAAATACTTTTGAGAATAGAGAAAGTACTTCTGGGTCTACATGATGATGGATCTGCGGATCTTTCAGAATAAGAATTTCAATGGAGTATTTCTATTGCGATGGGAAATGTGTAGTACTAAGAATTGCGTTATTTGTAGTGGTTAAGGTAGACTATTGCCTTCCCGGGAAGATTTTATAGGATTTTAATCGAGGCCAGTAGCCTTTTTTAAGGGGGATTTCGTCATATAAAAATTTTACTTCGAATGGTCGAAACTGGCGGCTTAATGGTTTAATGTATCTTGAAATAAAGTGATTAAATTGGCCAATTCATTGGCTCATGTGGAGAATCAAATAAAAAACGTACTCCTCCCACATCGAGCATTCCATGTTCATCCATATACCGAACAATATCGTCGATATCTTTCAAAAAAGCAATATAGTTAATCGTATAACTGTCCTTTATGTATTTCTTCACCAACAAATTGAAATCATACGGCGACACTAATATCCTCAAATAGGACAAAATTCTTGCAAAATGACCTATCGTAACGACTCCAGCGTTTTTCGATATCTTAAAATAAACTTTTCGTTAGAAAAACTCTTTTTGTAGTAAATCAAATTTATCTAGCGATACCAATTCATAGTCTTGGAAATACGGACGCAACACCAATCGTCTCATATTAACAATAGTAGCGATTTTCGTTAGCAGTAAACATATCCTTCGTTGTTCTATATTACTAACTCGATTTACGTGCAACGGATCTTCCCATTCCAGACCCGACACCAAGTCCTTATTCTCCGAAAAATCGGGTTGATCTAATATATAAACATATATTTAATAGTTTAAAATTCATCGATGGAATTTACAGCATGGTACCATTGTGTATAACTTCACATAATTGTGTGTAAAAAATTCGTCCATCCTGCACCCGAAAGTAGTCGGCCAAATCTCCGATTTCTTGGTCGTTTAAACCGAGTACATTGCGTAGTCGATTGGCAAACACAGAAATAAATTGGCTCTCTGTAAAATGCGTACATTACAATAAAATGTTTGGTTTGGTGAAAAATATTTGCAATTATAAACCAGAAATCAAACAATTATGATTCGGATCCAATGGAGCAAAGTAATCGTACAAATTTAGCCCTTTGATTCGAAAGATGGCGGCCTTTATTTTATTGCAAGTTCGCCAAACATCTCGAAGTATTATTTTCTGGAAATTATTTTAAATTAGCCATAAAGTACCGATAATTTATAAAGTTAATACCTTATCATGCATTTTTTATTTTTTTTATAATTTGTACAAACGATTTCGGTGAAATATGACAGATAGGTTCTTATTAAATTCAAATGTTTTTAATTTTCATGGAATCCAAATTAATTTTTTTAAAGAAGTCAATTTAAATTTAGCGGTAAATCAAGTACAGGATTTGTATAAGGTCGTCTTTTTTTAGTTAAGTCAATGTAAAATAAACTTAAATGAATTAGTCGAGAGTGGTGCGCAGTAGCGTCATTTTTCATGGGCGGTTATGATTGGCCGGCGTAGTTGATTGGTGGGTGAATTACCCATAAGGCCTTGCATGTAGCCGAGCCGGGTGCTGCGTCTTTCCGGCATTCTCTTCTCTAGCACTCTTTGTACGGTGTGGACGTGCGTGTTTACCATTAATTTTTTGTTGTTTATAACACTACAACTAACGTAATAAAATAGTGTTAGCAATGGCTGATAATCAAGAATTTGAAATGAATAATGGTGAGGACTTTTCACAAGACGTGACGACCCAACAAGAGATGAATGGTACGACAGAAAATGGAAGCGGCGACGCTCCAGCCGATAGCGGCAGTGCCGAAGCTCCAGGACGCGATGACGATAGGTATTCATTTCACTTATTTTTACGTTTAAAACATTTTTCAAACAATGAATTTTGGTTTGATTGGCAAATATTATCCAAAATTTGTTGTCTGTAGCTGTAATTTCTTAAAATTATATTTTGGCGGCCAAGAGGGCTTCGTGTTATATCTTTAACCATCCGAATTGATCGTATGTATTTATCGTTAAAGTGGGCAATCTTCTTTTTTTCTTAATAATTTGATGTGATTAGTGATAATATTTTTTATTTAATTCCACAGCGTAGCATTTAAAAAAAGAAATCATTTTTTTCGATATCGTTTCTATAGTACATTATAAATATAAAATGGCTGCCCCCACGCCTGGGCACCGGCGCCATTATATTGATTTTGCTGTTTTATTATACTATATCTGTTAAGGGTTTGCAAATTTGTTTCTCTATTTTTCTTATTTCGAACGATTTTCTCGTGTAATCACAAATTACCAAAGCAACGAGCAATATGATGAAATAATTTTTGTTTTAGCACCCGGTCGGGTGCAATTGATTACAAAGTTTAAGTTCATTGAACATATACGACATTTGACCTTGAAAGTATGTACTAAAAATTGTTGCCATCTCTCTCCTTTTTAACACATCCGCTAGGACCAAATAATTTGGCGTCTTTGTTACACTTTTTATTATTTTTTTTTTTGAAAACGCATAACCGCTATTTTAGGCCACCGATCGATGCGCGCGTAGAAACTGGAATCTCATTTCAAATTTCTTATCAACCGAACAGAAGACAAATTCATTGAAAACTTTTTCCCTCCATTTTTTTTTAGCAAATCGTCAGTTCAGCGAATTGGATAACCACCTGTTATATATTTGGATTATTATAACCATATTTGTCTTCTGAAATCAGTATTTTGTGCCATTTATTTCAACCCTGTATAAATGCCTTCAAGTTTTTGAAATCTTTGATGCAAGCTTCCTCACCCATTGTTCTAAGATGGTAAATAGACGAACTCGAGTTTTTATGCGTTTTTTTGTGTGGAGCGTATTCGGATGTGCGAGCGGAAAATTTTCTTGAGACCACCCTCTCCGTATATTTTATCATATTGCTTGGGTACGTTTGTGATTGGCATCGAGAGTAATGTATACTTTTTTTTTTGAACCTACGGAGGTTGGGTTGTTCAGATTTCGCATCAAAATTCGATCGGCGTTTGGCCCGGCCTAGAATAACTGTAGGCTGAAAGGGTAAACACTCATGAGATGTAGTATCTGAACTAACCAGACTTCATTTCCTCAGGTTGTGGATCAGGTCGGCCGTAGCCACATAGGGCGCAAGCAATTTCAACGCACGGATATGCGGGCTGCTGCTCCAACCCATGGTAATCCTTGGGTAGCACTACCATCTTTAGCAGGCACTATATATTTCTATAAGCCTCTATTTAATCTAAATTTAAATAGATATAAAGATACCAGTTCCTTTTTCAATCAATAGTATTTTGGGCCTTGAGCCATTTATTTCACTTAGTCGAAAAACAGTTCCAAGTAAAATAAAAATGTGTGGGTCGTTAATTTTTTGCTGTAAAATTTGTATTTTTTTCTTTCTCTTCATTTTAAACTTGCAGATAACTTTTGATACTTGTTCGAGATTTGCGGATCCATTTTTTTTTTGAAACCAAAAAAAAAAAAGATAAAAATAACGAGTTCAATCAGTACTTTTGCTGCTCAATGCATTTATCTTTAACATATTATTTGATTAATTTGTCAGTCGATTTACTAAGCATTTTTTGGCAACAGTCTGGTAGAATTGCTTAGGAGTTCATAGGGTTGCCATTTATGACTAACGCTCTAATTTTGCTATTTCAGAAAACTGTTTGTTGGTGGCCTAAGCTGGGAAACAACCGACAGTAAGCATTTTTCATACCAATGCATGCAACTTGTCATTTGACTGTCCCTTACAAAAAAAAAAAAAAACTTGCATGTGAAAGTTTTTTATCGTTGTAAGGGGGCGTTTCAGGATTTTATGACTTATCATTTACATTGTATTGCAGAGGAATTAAGAGATCACTTTGGTGCATTTGGAGAAATAGACAGTATTAATGTAAAAACAGACCCCAACACCGGCAGATCCCGTGGATTTGCTTTCATTGTATTTAAGAATTCAGACTCAATTGATAAAGTGGTTGCAGCGGGCGAACATGTTATTAACAACAAAAAAGTGGATCCCAAAAAAGCAAAGGCACGACATGGAAAAATATTCGTCGGAGGTCTTTCAACTGAATTGACAGACGATGAAATCAAAAACTACTTTGTTCAGTTTGGAACGGTAAATATTTTTTTTCCCTTTCGTTCAGTTTAAATCTTATGCAAAATGATGTTAATTTTTGTCAGTTCTGCTACTGAATAAGGCTTGAAGATAATTTTATTTCTGAGTTTATAAAAAAATTGATAACAAAGCAATTAATTTAGCTGATTGGCACTTTTTAAATGTGTTTTGTTTTCTAGATAATGGACGTTGAAATGCCATTTGATAAGACAAAAAATCAACGAAAAGGCTTCTGTTTTATTACTTTCGAATCTGAGCAAGTAGTTAATGAATTGCTTAAGTCACCAAAACAGACCATCAACGGCAAAGAGGTAAGACTTGTTTTTTTAAAGTTGATTTAGAAGAGTTTTTATTAAGCACATTTTAGTAGACTTAAATTTTCAAACTAGTTTTCAGAATCTTACTTAGTCTCTTTTTAATTAAGATTGGAAAAGAAATGAATTGAATTGCATATGTTCCTTTTTGTTTAGGTTGATGTGAAAAAAGCTACACCAAAGGCTGACGGTATGGGTGGTCCTCGCGGGGCTCGAGGTGTTCGTGGAAGCCGCGGTGGTCGTGGAGGCAGAGGCGCTTATGGCGGTGGTCAAGGCTGGGGCAATCCAGGTTACAACTATGGTGGCTATGGACAAGGATATGGCAGTGGCTATGACGGATATGGAGCTGGTTATGATTACTACGGCGGCGGATACGGAGGTTATGGCGGTTATGATTACTCAGGCTACGGTAATTACGGTAAATATTCGAAAAAGAACTGATAGATGTACTTGAAAAATCATGTCTGTTTTCATATTGCTTTTATATACATAAAATACTATATTATATAAAATCAAGTTAATGTTAGCGATTATAATAATGAGGGCTGTGATATTATTTGCTCTAATTACGTGTTTTTAAAACTTAACGTAAAATACTATGGCCAATTTTATACTTGTATGAATCAGATCGAAATTTCGTGTAGACCACTAACTATTATTTTTCTTTTTGGAATATAAAAACAAAAAAAAATCATGTGATTCATATAATTATGAAATACATTCACTGAATAAGCACCCAAAATCGACAGTGACATCACATAATTATTAACTTTTAATTTTAGGATTTGGATAATTTTTTTTGTTTCTCTTAATTTTATTTTTCAACTTCATTTTACATTAATTAGAATTAAAAGTAGTAGAAAATGAGTGTCGTTTTTAGTTTAACATTTATATTTATGCTTTTTTTCTTGTGATGCCAACCGATTTTGGTTTACTATGATGTGGTGTGTATTGAATTATGAAACAGACATTCGGTAAAATCAAAATTGAAAGTAAATGAAATTATAAAACGAAGTACATAGTCTTTTCAGTCTCAGGGTTTGCCAGTTGTATGTCAACTCTGTTTATATATATTTTATTGAACCATTGAATAAATATAAAAATTTTTATCCTCTGTAATAAAAATATCTCAAAATTAATCAACACATTTTTTTGTTATATATGTATTCAATGGTGCCTACTTTATTCTTTATACATAATATATACAATATATAAATATGCAGTATTTATTTTTTTGACATAGTGTGTATAAAATGTTAGTCCATACATATATATTGCATACAGAATATTATTTACTATATATAGACACATTGTTCCTTCAAGTTGCATGTTTTTTTAACATCCATGTAATGTATGGAAGATACATTGTGAAATAATGTCTTGATAGCTTTATAAATAAAGCATTGATTTTTGAAAAAAAATTCATTTCATAATGTGTTATTCCATATATCGCACATTTGATAGAAGAGTGTTTGAGATTCACTTCGTACATTATATATAATAATATTAGAGTATCTCAGACACTTCAATATTATTTGTACGATATTTGAGCCCTTCACACACTCCTTCCATTAGTGTCTGGCTTCAATATCTATGCACTACCAAAATTTCTTAATCAGTCAGTGTACCTCTGGTTCAATTTTTTTATTTGATGGTCAAATTTTTGGAGTTTTTTTTTTTTTTTTTTTTACGGATAGACTGTTTCTGTCGGATGCTTCAAAGCAACAAAATGTTACAGTTTTGCCCTTGTCTTGTATACAGATCTGTACACTTTAATAATTTTTCATTATCAAAAAAGTGCACTAGCCATTGATTAGTTAAATTGATAATTATAAATTTTTGTTTTAGTAATGAATAAGTTAATTTTGGACTAATTAATACGGAATACACATTTTAAAGAAATAAATATTTGTTTAGAAACACGATTACTTCATGTTTATAGTATAAAAGTAGTTAAATTTATAATGGTGTCGATTGCAATAGTACAATTGTGGTGCCACAATGTGATGATTTTAATTTTCATTATTTGGGGATAAATTTTTAACAAGTGCACAGACCTGTAAACAAAACGACCAGTTTAACTTTCATTAGGATGCTAGAATAATCCCTTGTTTAAACTACTAATCATAGTGAAAGTTAACGTTGAATTTGGAGCAATGGAAATAAGAAATAAAATGTATATCTTTGGAATGCTTTTCCTTTTGTATAGTAGTCTGTCCTTGCCTTTTATTTTCTTTGAGAGAGGGGTACTTTTGAAGCAGCCGTTCGTTTATTATATATATATATTTTTTAATTTATTAAATTGATGAGGAAATTAAGATTGCATGGCCAAATTGAGAACTTTCCAAATTAAAAAATAAAATAGTTGAGTTTATGTGTGCACGCGTTTAAAACGAGTGTGCGTTAGACAAAAAAAATGGATTTCTTCATGGTAATATGATGATAAATGGTGTTTGTTTATGCTGGCGCCAAAGACTATGGTAATGGCAACTACGGTAACTGCGACGGTGGTTACTCCGGTGGAAGGAGTGGTACACGTGGAAAAGGTACATTTGCAAAGCTACCTTTTTGGTTTTTTTCTTAAAAGAATTGGAGTTGAATTGTGATAAGATCAAAATAACAAATAATGTCAAATGTACGAAACCTTCATTTCATACTCATCCCAGCTTGATTTTCATTATTTTTTTTTTGCCTTTTTCTGATTTTTTTTTGTGGTAGTGGTTATTTCTTCTCTTTTATTCGACATACCAGTCTGTTTGCACTTTTAAGCTAGCATTTTTTTAAATTGATATATTTTGTTGTGTAATTTAAAAGTATTGACTGTCAAGTGCAAGCAGGCTTCAATTATGGAATTAATTACAGGGGGTTCTGGTTACACAGGTGGAAAACAGCGAGGAGGAGGCCGCAATCAGAGGCATCAACCTTATTAGAGAAATTAAACTCATCATCTTCATTGTGTGTTCGTGATTTATATTTTTGGTGAGTTTTCCACTTAATTTTTTATATGTTAAGTGGTAAAGGATGTTATGAGGAACGGAAAGAATAGATATCACAGTTGTAAAGTTTTTTTATTACAAAAAAAAAGTCAGTTCTACTTCGAAATATTATTAAATCCTAATCCGTAACCAAGATTAGTCTAAACCAAAACAAAAAAACTTATCATTAAGGAAATACACTATGAAAATTTAAAATAAACAATATTTACTTTTACAGGTTTAAGTGACAACGTTTCCGTACGCAAATACAAAAAAAAGTAACAAGCATCGGCTAGCAACTGAATTTATAATAAAAAAAAAAAAAAACTCGTCTCGTCGTCCTACTTTTGTCATCATCGAACAATCGTTCCTCATCATTCCATTTTGATCATCTCTCGATTTTATATTTTGTCTAAATTGCAATAGGTAGTGTGAGAGAAGAAATTTGTACAAATACACATAGTTTCATTTAAATAATGTAATTTTATGAGTGCGAAAGTGAAAATGAACAGAAGTACATTTTTTTTTTAAACATTATTCACGTGGAGTTAATAGTAATTATCTATTTTTATTTTTCTTTAATGTAACATTTAGTCTTATAATCATAAAAAAAAGCAGAAAATGTACATTGATTATAAACTCAACGGTCCATTTTAGCTGTTTTTTCTTTTAATTTTAGTGTTGTTAGTTTTTCAATTTTCTCTTTGTATAAGAGGCTGATCTGCGACCGTGATTTTTAATGAATCAATGTAATTATGAGTAATTAATAAAAAAATACTTTTATGTATATATTTACGACTGTTTATTAAATAATCCTACCAATTTTTTCGATACAATATTTGTAATGACAGTATTAAGTTTTGTTTTATACGAAAATCTTAAATAAAATAAACATTTTGAATTTGACTAAGATTCATTTTCCAGAGCTATATTCAAGGTCCCTAATCCGAGCCTATCATCGAAAAAGCCAGACGGGTCAACTAACAACAATCTTTTGCTTTGTCTTTGAGAAACTAATATTTTTTTAAGTCGACGTTTTTAATCTTTGTTTTAATTGATATCGTATAAGTCGTTAATTTAGGGAATTCATATAATGATAAACGAATTTTATATCGTGTAGTTTTATTCAATGTTTTAATAGAGTAGCGGATTAATTAAGATGCCAGTTTTATTACAGTATTAATTAGACTATTGTATTTTGCTGAGGACTAATTCCTCTTATTTCTTGATGAAGCAGTTTTGTTTTGCCAAATTACTTGCGTAATTATAAAGATTATAGATTAAAAAATATGATTCTTTTGAAAGACAGGCCGGTGAACTTCAGCGTCCAGGTGCCTAAATATGATTCGGTAATTTTTTTTTTTTCCTGAAATGCCTATAAATTTTAAATATAATTTAGTTATAGACAGAAAAGCATAAGAAGAAGTAAAAGATTCGGAAGGTAAATTTGAAGGGGTGAAAATTTCGGGTAGAAAAATGGCTCCACTGAACGGAAAATGTAAGATGGCTGGTGGGCAAAGTGGCGCCGGGTTCGAGACTATGCGTGCGCGTTGTTTCTGCGCAGAAAGCATGTGCGGAAAGTGTAGGCGGTGGAAGTGGTGAAGCGGGGACAATTGAAGGAAGAAAAACCAGAGCTGCCATCCAGTGTGGTCGACAAAGATTTTAAACATTACTCATTTAATAGGAAACAAATCTTATTAGAATTATTTTATATTTTTACATTTAACAAAACAATTCACTATTCCGTAACATATAATTATTTTGCAAGTGTTGTGTTTTATGTATGTAAAGTTTTTGACGCGAAAAAAAAGTAACTTCTTCACCACACACACACACGGACCGTACCCCCAATCCAAAAGTAATTCTCACGTTTTTTATCAAATTTTAGGGGAAAAACTTGCGACTTAGAATTAAATAAATCACCGATTAACGTACTACAGGTGAGTGTTTATCGTTACGATTATTTAATTTGCATGAAAACGCCGCAGAAATGCACGAAATTTGAGGCTAATTTTTTTTTGTCTGTAAATCGCACGTTTTTTCCTGTGCAATAAACCTCAAAATTACCCACTTGGACCGGAGCCTCTGTCGATGCCTAATTGGCGACAACTTGGACCAAAATTGTAATGTGCATTTTGATTTTTCACACATTTCCTTTGTCAGTGCAATGTTATTGCACATGAAATTGTTTCATTTGTGGTGATAAATGCGAAATGCTCGAGCATTTGTGTGGCGCGGAATCCATGGTTTTGTTTATTTTGAGATCTAAGCATTGTTTTTCCCATTTGATTTCTGTCACATTTTCGATTTTATCATTTGAATTTTCAAACAAAAAAGAAAAAAAAACAACAACCAAAATCGCAGCATTGATCCATTAAATTGTGAAAATTCTATGTGCAAATGTATCGGTTCAAGTCGTCACCATGCCGTACAACATTTATGCTGAATTGCATACTTTTCTGCCCAATGGTTCGTAATTCCCTTACTTACCGCAAATCATTTTCTTTGCTTTATCAAAATCCACGCTTATTTCAATCATCCTATACGCCAATAACCACATTAGCCACAATCGGTGCCCTAACATTGCCGAAATTCCATTATCGAAATTTTCGTTTTATTCAATAGGGAAAACTTGAAAATTTCCATCGTCAAACCTTTCTCAGTAACAAAGAGGTACGTCTAGATCCAAATTCAGATTCGCTTAATACGGTCCGGACCGGTTTGTAGATCCAGTTCTGTAAAGATTGCACGTAAATAGAAAAATTTATTCCAAGTGTTGGTTATATATATTGTTATAGTAAAATTTATGGTAGAAAAAGCCGAGTTGAGGATAAAATTACTCGCGGTATTCAATCATGAAATTCCTTTGGATTTAAAGTTGGTATTACTGTAGGAAAGATATGGAATGTTTCTTATTACTGAACAGATTTTGATGGGATTCAAAGGTATTTTTAGATAGGATTCTCTGTTCTAATGTTAAGGCTTTGGAATTAAGGCTAGGTGATCATTCTGATAAAGTGTCCCAATGGATTAAATGTATCTAACATTTTTTTTTGGAATACATCCAGTTATGAGTACAAATAATTCCAGTTGTTGATTATATATTGTTAAAGTGAAATTTATGGTAAAATAAGCCGATTTGAGGATAAAATTACTCGCGGGATTCAATTTGGAAAAAAAATATGGTATAATAGAATCATTAAATTTCTTTTGGATATGAAATTGTTGTTACTGTAGGAAAGATATGGAATGTTTTTTATTACTGAACAGATTTTGATGTAATTTTAGATAGGATTCAAGGCTAGGTGATCATTCTGAAAAAGAATCCCACAGGATACTAGTGGTTATAATCGGTAACGATGCTACAATTAGAAAATCTAATATTTTATGTGGAATACTTCCAAATTATGAGTAGCTGTAGTATTCAGATTTACACTTATAAAACTAGGAAATCAATGTGTATACAATATATAGAATAAATTGCGGTCCAATTTATGTAGTATAACTTATTATAATAATAATACCATAAACATAAATTTGAACAAAAATATTCGTGACGTATTGCCTGCCCAGATACGTATTTCGATTGCCAAGCAATCTTCCTCAGTGTTCATCAAGTAGTTTGGATCAGTCCGTAACTGGTTTGTGATGATTCACAATTTTTTTTTTTTTTTTTTTTTGAAAAGTATACCGAAAAATTGTTTAAAGTGACAAGGAAAAAATATCGGGAAGGTTTGAGCCCTTAATATTTAAGGAATACTAAAGTATAATATTGTCCGAAAATTGCACCTTTTTTTCACTCAGGGGTCCTTGGCATTATGCTTGATTTCTTTGGGGGTCCGCGGCTGAAAAAAGTTAGGAACCGCTGTTCTGGTGTATTTGCGTTGGTGAGAGCGAGAAAGAAATCACTAACTTCGTCCTTTTCTGTTACAATATTAATATTAAGAGGTAGGTCTATGATCTTTAATTTCAAATTTTTATTTGAGCTTTCATTTTGGCGTCAATGCTGTCGAAACTATCAAGGTAAAAAAAATCATCTGCACATATTTTAATAGAAAATTAAATTCCCTACAAAAAAGGTTTCTTTGAAAATTTTTGCCAGGCACGCCGTTTCCGAATAATCAAGTTTCAGACATTGATATAATTTTTAAATTAATTTTCTTTATTTTGGAATTTTGTAACTAACGAAGAAGTAAATATATAGAAATGAATAAAATAGATTCTTGAAGGGAATTTAATGCTCTACGAAAAAGGTCTCAAGACGTTTTTACATAAAATCACTTTTTCAAAAGTTATTCACAGTCAAAAGTAGAAGGAAAAATTAAATTATTGTTTTTTTCGTTGTTGAACCAATTTTGAAAGAGTGATTTTATGTAAAAAACGTTAAGAGACCTTTTTTGTAGAACATTAAATTCCCTTCAAGAGTCGATATTGTTCATTTCTATATACTTATTTGTTCGTTAGTTACAAAATTCCAAAGTAAAGAAGATAAATCTAAAAATTATATCAATGTCTGAAGCTTGATTATTCCGAAACGGTGGGTCTGGCAAAAATTTTCAAAGAGACCTTTTTTGTAGGGAATTTAATTTTTTATTTATATATTTGCAAATGCATTTTTTTACCTTGATAGTTTGACAGCTTTGACGCAAAATTGAAAGCACAAATAAAAAATCGAAATTAAAGATGATAGACCTCTTAATATTAATATTAAGAGCTCAAACCTTCCCGATATATTTTTTTGTCACCTTGAATAATATTTTCGATATACTTTTCAAAAAATAATCGATTTTTTTTTGTTCAGTCTAATAAATATACTTAATTTTCTATAAAGATTAGGGAAAATGCATCATTCTTGTAGAGGGTGACCAGTTTTCAAAACACTTTACATTCCATCAGAAGATTCTATTATAAATGTTTGGAAATTTTTAAAATTCTTTTGTCTCTTATTCCAATAGATTTATTGTTGAGGATGTTATTTCGAAATACTATCAGGCACCAAAAGATTGAGTGGAATGTTTCTTATTCAGTGCTAAAGCACCTGGGAAACTTTAAAGTTGAATAGTACAATGGTTTTACACGTAATCTAAAAATAAAATTTAATTTTTATTCGCAAAAAATGCTACCAAGCATCCGAAACTTTCAAAATATGTAGTTTAAATTTTAGGGAACTAATTTTGTATTAGTTTATTTGAAGTCAAAATACAAATTGGAATATCTTCTTAAAATCTTAGTGACCTTTGGTACATTGTGAATATTAGCGCTGTTAGTGACAGACAAGAGAACTAAGCCTATACCGTTTGGATTTCTTGGATCCATACTTCTTGTTTCCCAGTATCACATCAGGTGATCTAGATGGTTTCGAGTGGATTAAAAGTATATTTAAAGTTACTAATTTACCATTTCTTTAATTGTTTTACTCGCAGATCTAATGGATTGTTCAACAGGTGTATTGATTTTAATTTATAAAAAAAGAAATGTGGTTGAATCGTAGTAAAATATTTTTGATAGTCCAAATTTTAATTGTAAATTGAAAAGTGATTGGATCTCGAAATTCGTCACAGTTGGTCATAATGAATTTCCTATCTTATCGATATCTATTTTAAAATTTATCTTTCGAGTGTTTGATATTTCAATTGTAAATAAGATCTATTCAAACACAACCATTTGGAATTTAGTGGAAGACAAAGGATTTCCCTGGAAGCGCCCAATTGTTCTCGGTCCTTATTTCAAAGTCCACTCAAAAATATATTTGGTTAAAATTCGCATATTTGTAGACCTGATTGTGGCCATTCAATGCTCTAATCAGGGGGACTTAAATATGCTAAAGAAAATATTCGATTTGTAAGTTGTATTAGTTGAACTCTTGTGTTTATCTAATTTGTATGAATCGAAGACATTGTTTAACTTTGAATTTATTTATTTTATTTTTTGATAAGAAGTGATTTTTAATGATTTTTTTTCTCTGTGTTGACAGTAACATTTACAAGAAATCTGGTCAATTTATCACAGTCAACATAGTCGTCGTCAACGTACTCGTATTCTTCTTCTAGTTTGCAAAGATTCGTTTGGGTGTTTTTTGCGATTGCCGCCTACGCGTCGTAATCAAATCACTTAGGAAATGGTCATGGAGGCTACATCGTCTCCACCGTCTCCACAATGCGTTGGACGTGAATTTGTTCGGCAATATTATACATTGCTGAACAAAGCACCAGCCCATCTGCACAGGTAACACGAAAATGAATTGTGTTGCATAGGCAACCCATGTTACAGCAATGTAATATCGGTTGCCTAACTCAATTTTTTTACATTTCAAACTGTAACTATTGATGTTTTTCTTGTAGATTCTACAATAATCAGTCATCGTTCGTGCATGGCGGCTTGGACCCACCAAATCGTGAAACAAGCCCCATGATCGGCCAGAAGCAAATCCACCAGAAAATCCAGCAACTCAATTTCCAGGATTGTCATGCCAAGATCACCCAGGTGGATTCGCAAGCGACACTCGGCAACGGTGTCGTTGTGCAAGTGACGGGTGAATTGAGCAACGCTGGTCAGCCAATGCGGCGTTTCACTCAAACATTCGTCCTTGCTGCTCAAACCCCGAAAAAGTACTATGTACACAACGATATTTTCCGCTACCAGGTATAAAAAAAAAATTCAATTAGGAATTGTCTAACGCATATGCAGGCCTAGATACTAAACATTCGTTGTTTGTATCTATGGATAGTTTTAACGATGCAAAATTAATGTCTTAATAATCTTTACGTATTTAATCTATCTATTATTATAAAGAGGAAAGATTTGATTGTTTGTTTGCTTTGAATAGTCTCCGAAACGACTTGACGGATTTGAAAAATTCTTTCACTGTTGGAAAGCTACAGTATTTCCGGTGAACATAGGCTATCTTAAATTTTCAAAAAAAATAGAAATCCATACTAAAACTCCAATAATGTGTGAAAAAATTACTTAAAAAACTTTCTCACATCGCGTGCACTGGTGATTTAACTAAAGAACGGAACAACCGAATTTAATGAAACTTTATATTAAGTTACAACACAATTACCCACACATGTTAGACTACTTATCATTCCTTAAAATAATAAGGGAATGTATCCCCTACGTAAAAACTAAGGGATGAAAAAAAAATTTTACTTCAGATAGGCGAGTTAAATATCATTGGAAAGGTATTTAAAAGTTAAAAAATGATTTGTATTAATATTTTTAGTTGAACTATTAAAAAGCACAGTAATTTAATTTAAAGTACAAAAAGTTTGCCTTTTTGAAATATAAATGTTTTTATAGATAATAATCTGACAGTAAACTTTTTTTTTTACAAAGTTGTTGTAAATTGATCCTTAGGGTTGCTCAGTAAGGAAATATTAACGAAAAAAATTTAATAGTATTAATAATAATAGAAATAAAGCTTAAAGTAAATACGTTTTTAAGACCGTGCATATATAAAATGGTGTATTTATATACTCCTCTGACTGATGAAATTTTAATATTCGGTGTATTCCTTATAGGAAGTAGGCATCTGATAAGATTTTTTTTTTTAAATTTCTACCCTAACGGACAAGGGTGGATTCAGGATTTTATTCTTGGGGGGACAATATCTTTTATTTGCAAGTGCGTGAAAGGGATCACGTAAAAATTTCGCAATTCCAGCCAGAAATCATCATAATGATAAATAATAAATAATCATCTCATCATAATGATAAAAGAAATTGCAAATCCTCTTCCAGAACAAAAGGCATACGCCAAATCGTGTATGGTGAACTCTGGACTATCCAATATGGTTTAACTATATAGTTGAAATTCAGATATTTCAATAATAAGTTTATAGATACATAATGGTTATACATGATTATGGAAGAACTGGGTTTCGTGCAATTGTACAAATTTCAATTTCGCGGTTGTGTTGTACAGTGCAATAGTGTAACAGTTTTTGAAAAAAGGTTCATTCGGGAATCGAAAAGGGAGATGGGGTTATTTTGACGCGAGTATTTTGATAACTTTCGATTTTTTTTAGTCATCAAAACCGAATTTATTGAACTTGGCGAAATTTTTTATTTGATGTATGATGTAGTATGATTATATTTTTCGTAAAAGAACAAGAAAAATAAAATACGTTACGCAGACGAAGTCGCGGGGATCAGCTATATTTACATAATATTTACGATACAAGATTAAGACACATTTTGTACGGCGAAATTTTAACGTAGTTTACTAAATTGACAATTTTTAGGATGAAATATTCACGGATGAGGAATGTGATCAGGAGTCTGGTCGTTCCGATGCCGACGATGAAATGGTTCAGGATCAGACCACTGTTCCGGACGTTCCCCAGCCAATGTCGCAACAACAGTTGTACTATGCCGCGGCCGCGACAGCGCCCACTTCGGCGTTGCAAGCGCCGCAAGGCGCACTCCCACCGATGGCACCGACGCACCAGATTACCCCGCAGGTGATTGCCCCAGCTGCCGTGCCCACACCGAACGTGGCAACCGTCAACGGGGCCGTTCATCCCGAGGATGTTATTATGCAACAAGCCTCGTCCGTCACTGCATCAGTTCCTCCGGGCATTGCGCAAATGCCACCCGTTCCGGCTTCCCTACAGGGACTGTCAATGGTTCCACCGTCCGCTCCCGTAATTCCCTCAGTCAATGCCATGCAAATTGAAGAAACAATCACTCAACCCACCAACAATGCCACCATCTCAGAGACAACCACCGAAGAATTGGCCACCGAATGTGTGATTGAAAACGAGAAAAAGGAATACATTCAAGAGGCTGAAATGAACGAAGAAGTATCACTCGCCGTCGAACCAACACCACCATCAAACGAACCGAAAACCTACGCGACTTCATTGAAATCAGGCGGTGGTCCAATTTCATTTGCATCCGCTGCCATGTCAACCACGCTTAATCAAACTCCAAAATTAAATGCAGTCTCGCCGGTATTATAAATACATAACACGGGCCTGCAGACTTTTTAACAATTGTTTTGACTAATAGGTCATTTCAATGTATTTTTTTACGCTTAATTCAAATATGAAATCCATTTTTTTCATCACGTAAGGTTTTCTTGTAAAATGAGAAAATATAATAGGAATAAGTAGCAAATTTAAAAAAAAATGTTTCCATGGAATAAATATGTTAAGTACTACGCGAAATTTGTCACATCAAATTAATTGAACTTAGATATTATGTTATAAATACAGTACAATCTCACTAATCCGGCACCCTTCGCCCACGCTTCCCTCGCCTCTCTATACCTGTGCAGACATTTATTCCTTCTAGTAATCCGTACATTCCAATAATCCGGCACCCTCTGGTTTTTAATAGTGCCGGATTAGTGAGATTACACTGTAGTTATCAATAAGGGTAATATCTTAGTTTTTTCGAACGAAGCCAGGGGCCCAAAGCGAGCCCCTTTTTCTGTATCGAAAATGGTAGTATTCCACTTTTCACTACTAGCACTGGCATCGTTTTATCTTCCGGTAGATCTCGTTTTCACTTATAAATTTCGTATCGGTTTCTTTCCTCTACCAACGGAAGATAAACGACACCAGCGCTAGTAGTAAGAGATTCGGTACCAGCATTTTCGATACAGAAAAAGTGGCTCAATTTGGGTCCTCGATTTTAGCCGAAAAAAACAACTTTTCAATTGTGATTTGCCACAAAACCTTGCGTGATGGACTTTTTATTTTTTTCCATAATCAGGGCAAAAATTACAATAAAAGTATTAATTCAATTTTACCATCGCAGGCCTGTGTAATTAGTACAATGAGTTTTCTTTGTTAATTTTTGTATTTAATACTTTTAGCCTCCGATTCCCAGTCGCAATGAACCACGTGATAGTCATCCAGTGAACGCAAATTCAAATCAAGGCCCACGTGGTCCCATGCGTCAGAATCGAGGTCCACCCGGTTCTAATCGCGGTCCACCGCGACAAGAAGGCCGCGGCAATCCACCACCGCGCAACAGTTTCACAGATGACAATGACGATCGTCGTCGCAGTTCCGGTCCAGGACCACAATACGGCGACAGTCATCAGTTGTTTTTGGGCAATTTACCGTTGCAAGCCACCGAGGAGGAGCTACGGCAGTTGTTTAGCATTTTCGGACCGATTGCCGATTTGCGAGTGCACAGCAAACCGTCGTCGAAAGGTGGCATGCCTGGTGCACGTGTGCCCAACTATGGTTTCATTACGTTTGAGGATATTCAATCAGTGCAGAAATGTTTACAAGGACGAGTAAATAATTTTTTTTGAATTTATTAGAATTGGCGAAATTTTATTGTTATTTCATTGCATGCAATCGTTGAAAATTGTAGGAATTACGTCATATAGAAGATCAATTTTAAAGGCATTGCCTTAATTATACGTCAGACAGCGATAGTGTAGAAAATTTTATCGGTGACGTAATAGGGAATGAAACATTACTTTTTTGTATTAGTGTAAAGGTATTTTTAATCTTGCAATCATGATGGGAAATTTAAAGGCAATATATAGTAATCTCCTGCTTTACGGATCAAACTATGACGTCGATAAATCAAAAATCCGTTAAACGAAACTCCTTTTACTATGAGGTCTTATTGGAAAGTGATAGATGCGAAAAAGAACCCAATTTTACTACAGATTCGCACTAATTAAGGGGAAGATAATAAAGGGTTTTTAAATCGCTTTATACGAAAATTTTTATAAAGTAAAGAAATCGTAACAACTCAAAAGTAATGAATAAATTTCTATGACACAAACCATTTCTTCATTTTGTAATATTTCATCATCTTTGTTCTTCTTTCTGGGATTCTTTACAAAAAATGTTTGGTCCGTAATTACGAATATGTCATTCGTATACCAAAATTTTGATATTTAAGTAATCAAGTCTGCAATATGGAGTTTCCGTAAAGCGAGGGATTACTATATAAAAAGGTATTTCAATCATGCAATGCATGATGGGAAATATAGTGCCGGGTGTGAATACTAACTAACCGAAACTGTGTATTTATTTGCTAACAGTTATAGTTTGTATTCTAGACGCAAGGTTTGTAAATTACACAGGTTGTTCAATTAGAAAACAAAAAAATGACGTTATACGAAGAATTTTAAAATTGAATCAGTCTGAAGATATGTACGAATTTCTTCTGGATACGTCACGTAGCCACCATGAGGCCACCTGTGTATTTTATAAACCTTGTTCTAGACGCACTTTTGGCGGCGCCACATGTTGACACATATACCTTAGTCCATTGCAAGATTGGAATACCTTCTTTTATACGAGCCGTTTATTTTGAAAGTGAGTTAAGTCCATTTCAAGACCAATCCCTATAGTGTTATTATTTTTAACCATAGGAACCATAAAATACAAAGGAGGATGAAATTGGCGTTACTAAAATGAAATTAGTAATTTCTGAAAACTCAACAGTTAAATAATTAACATACTTGGTTCTAGTTACAAGAAGAATCGCCACGTAGACCGTCCTTGAAATGGACTTACTGCACTTTCAAAATAAACGAGTCATATCCTAGTTTGTTTAAAGTATTGACTTAAACTTTTGTTTATGGAAGGTAAAAAGTTAGTGCACCAGAGATTCTTGCAGAGGTGCAAATTTTGAGACATTTTCTATTGAAATTCATAATGAGTAATAAAAATTCTTCCCGTCAAATGATTTAAATGAATGCTTTTTGAAGAGGAACCCACTCTTTAGGTACTCGATTTCAAATGGATGCCCTTTTTTAATGTTACTATGCTCTACGTCATGGGTCGCCAACCTGCAGGCCGCATGCGGCCCACGAGACATCTTGGTGCGGCCCACAAGATTCTCGTCGTAACGCACATGACGGACGATATCATACACCATGGGTCGGCAACCTGCGGCCCGTAGTAGATATACCTACTGCAAGTGCGGCCCGTACTGATCCCCATGAAAAATATTTGGCCCTTTTATAACAAAAGGTTGCCGACCCATGCTTTACATCATTGTTTCCATCATTGGACCCCTGGAGGTCCGCGGTCCCATTTGAAAAAGTTTGATTTTTTAATTTAATGAAGGAATACGAAAATATAATATTGTCCGAAAATTGCACCTTTTTTTCACTCAGGGGTCCTTGGCATTATGCTTGATTTTCTAGAGGGTCCACGGCTGAAAAAGCTTAGGAACCGCTGCTCTACATCATCGAAACATTGCCGTTTTTTTTAATTGTTATCACTTTTCCGTGAAAATGTCTTGGGAGTTGACTAATTGGTGTTCTTTTTTGTGCAGCCATTATATTTCCCGCCGAATTCCGAGAATGGACAGAAATTGAACGTGGAGGAGAAGAAGACGCGGCCGCGTGGCATGGATTCGAGTGGTGGCGGAAGTGGTGGTCGGGTGTCGAACAGCGGTCCGGGCAACAATCAACCGGAGAGCGGAAACAGTGGCAACAATGTGGGCCGTTCAAACATGAACAGCGGCGGCCCCGGTGCGGGCAACGGTGTGCGTGGTGCGGGCGGCAACAATGCGGGCATGATGCGAGCGGGCGGTGTCGGAGGACCACCACGGGGCAACCGATCCGGATTCAATCGATCCGAGGGGGGCGGCGGTGGTGGTGGACGTAGTGGCGGCGGTAGCGGCGGTGGTGCAATACGAAATAGCAACAATTTCAATCGTCGCTGATATCCGTAAAACCAGCTGGGCATATATACCTTTAACACGTAAAATAAATAACAACAACGCTTCGAAATAAAATATTAATTTTTCTGTTCACCAATTATATAATTATCCAAGTCAAAATGGTACATTATCAAAAGCTGCGTGTTCTACACTTTGGCCGGTTTTATCGTGTGTATCTTTTTGGAACCAAAGCAAACAAAAAATGCATTTTTCTAGCTCTCGAACTGAATAATTTTTTTTAAAAAAAAAAAAAAAAGTAAATAATAACAATATATAAATTTAATGAAAGTGGGGAGGTAATTTGTAGAAGAATTGTGTGAACAGGTTTAATTAATTACATTTAGCGCGCAGTTATTAATTGATACGTTTATATGAACGACCATTTTTGTGTCATTTTTCATATTATACATTTAATATTATTTTTTCAAAAAAAAAAAAATCAATTTTTTTTTTTTTGGTTTCGTGTGTGTAAAACTGTGAATTTCTCTCTCCCTATCTCGAGTGCGTCGACGTTGCTATACTTCAGTTGTTCACTAAAGTTATATGTATTTCCCCAAATTGAGCGAATAAATTCATCACACGTGATTTAGATTTAAAATAATAATTCAGAAGAGAATGATAATAACTAATTAAAATATATAATTGTATATGAATAAATGAAGATTTGATCTCTTCCTCATTTTCAAAAATGTTAATTTTTTAATTTGTATTTTGTAATCAGTTTTTTTTTTTTTTGTTCTAATTTGGCAATGGGCAGTGAAGGTTTAACGTGAACGTTAGATCGTCACCTCAGGGGCGGAACTAACGCTTTGCCTGCTCTGGTCAAAACAAGAAAAAAAAAATGTTTAGCATTATCTGTGTTTAGTTTTTATTTTTTTTGTCAAAGAAAATGTAACTTAAATATGTAATTAGTGCCAAGTTTTTAAACTAAAGAAAAGCAAAAAAACAAGTAAAAAAAAATTATATGCAAGTGGTACATACATACACATAACACACACACATCCACGATTTAATCAAAAGAACTCTTAAAGAAACTAAACGATATTAGAAAAAAGATAAAAAAAAATAAAATAAAAAATAAAGTGTTTGTTGGCATCATTGGCTGGTCCTGTGATTTTTCTCTTTTATCGATTTGTTTTTCATTTAATTATGTATGCTTTATATTTGCAAGTTAAATCTCCCCCCCCCCCTGTGTGGCAACTAGTGATGCACAATCGATGAATCTTTCAAGAAACGAAACTTTTATCATTTAACTTGCAAATACAAAAAAAAAAATTCGATATACAGTTTGTCAATTTATTGTCTTTTCTTTTAGTCTTTAAAAAATTTAAACAAAAAAAAATACTTAAGGTAGGATCAATATAATTTATTCACTGTAAATATTTTGTATTTCCAGTAAACATAGGTGAGACATCTTTTTGATTGAAATCACAAATAAAAACCTTATAGAAATTTTCATAGAAAAAAAAAACGTGAGCTTCAGTTATTCAAATGAAAATCCCAAAAAAAATTAAAGCTATTTGACTGATTTTTTTTTTTTTTATATATATAGTGATGTCACAAATTGGCAAAATTTGCTTTATATCGCAGAGCTTTACTATGGGGTGAACGTAGTTTATAATCCTTATGTTAACCATATTAGTTTTGTATGCATGGTTTTTTGATTTGCAAAATTTGCCAATTTTTCCGAAAAAATAAAGCTACGTTCATGTTGATTATAGAGCTTTGCTGGTTTTTAGATATTATATTCGCAGATTGTTAGGGGTTGTTTTCCAATTACAGCACTGAAAGTGCATAATGCTCGTCTACAATTCGTAAATGTAACCAACACAATGCCTGAAAAATTTACGATTTATTTCAGAAATTAAGAATTAATTCAAATACTTGGTGATAACGCATTTTTTTATTTAAAACTTCAGTAAAAGTTGTCAACTTAGGACTTAATTTGTTCCAATTTAAGACTTGCATAGTGCGGCATTATGTCGCACTGGTAATTGGTAAACAACCAATATATGACTCGTTTATTTTGAAAGTGGTGTAAGTCCATTTCAAGGACGGTCTTTTTGGTGATGTTTCTTGTAACTAGAACAAGGTATGTTAATTATTTAATTGCTAAATTTTCACAAAATACTGATTCCATTTCAGTTAAAAAAAACGCCAATTATTTCCTCCTCCTGAGTATCTTATGTTACCATGAATAAAAATGATTGTTCTTGAAATAGACTTAACTCACTTTCAAAATAAACGGTTCATTTAGTGCTAATTGTACTTTAATCGTTACTCCATAAGTTTGTCTCGTTTTCTCTGCAATAATTGCGTGCAAAAAGAGAGAGACAAATTGAGTAACGATTCGCAAGGAATCTATCAGTGGTTTTCCTATATTAGCTATACTAAGTTATGTACCACAAAAAAAAATTAAGAACCACTGCTCTATATCTCTCTATATATAAATACTGCGAATATTTAGTGACGTCATATTGTAAACGATTGACAATAGTTATTTGTGATAAGGACTTTGAACTTAAGTCGCCCCGTTGCGTTTTTTTCGTTATAATTCATTAAATTCTAAATTAAAATTTGACCCAAAGAAGCCCTCTACAATAAGGGTGCGTTCCACTAACTTGTGGGCGTTATCGGCCAATTTTTCATCCCTTATTGCTAACCAGCTATTCATAAGAGTCGTTTTGCGAACAATGACGTCATGAATCATGTTCGCCACCAAAAATGGGTGTTGTAAATATTGTGGTTGCTTAGTGGAACGCACCCTAAATGGACAGGGTATAATTACAACGGGTAGATGGTGACGTCATACTATGAATTAGAGCCAAATTTTGAAATTAATTATAGAAAAACATAGGGAATAGTTAATACTATATGACGTCATAATCACTGTTTCAATGAATTGTTGGCGAATGACAACCATTGAATAATCTAGGGGTGGATTTAGGATTTTTTTCTGGTGGGGAGGGGCACAATATCATCTATCATTTGCAAGGGATGCGACGAAAAAAATTCGCAATTCCAGCCTGAATGTTATTTTAATAATTAATAATTTGATTTGCTTCTAACAATGAACTGTGATAGAATCTCCACAGTAGACAAAAGTACCCTGGGGGGGTTGCCCCCCCCCTAAAACCAATTTTGGAACAATCCTTGTATTTGTATGATCTAATTTGAAGTGACGGGGAAATTAATTTCTTGCAAAAACAGTCTATCATTTATAATTTACCCTTCCCCCTAAAAAAACATTGCTTGGATCATTCAAATCATGGATTAAAAGGATCAAATCTCTAAAAAAAATATTTCATATTTGAATCGCCATTTTAAATCATTTTTTTACTGTTTACCACAAGAGAGCAGCACCGTAAAAACGGGATGACGAACACACGTTTTATTGCAGAATGTGCAAGAGTAGGATAGAACGAATGTCACGTGTGTTTAGTTTAGGGATTTGACACGATGGGGCGTTGAAAGCTGTGATGGAATCACCACAGTACCCAAAAGTACCCTTGGGAGCGGGGGGGGGGCTCCCCTAAATCCGCCCTTGAAACAATCCTAGTATTTGTATGGTTTAATTTGACAAATTTAAAGTGACGGGAAAATTAATTTCTTGCAAAAACAATCCATCATTTATAAATATACCCTTCCGCCATTAACCAAAAAAAAATAAATTATTGCTTGGATCATGAAATCTTAAAAAAAAAATCATATTTGAAACGCCATTTTTAGTCATTTTTTACGGTTTACCAACAGATAGCAGCACCGTAAAAACGGGATGACGAACACACGTTTTTTTGTACAGAATGTGTAAGAGTAGGATAGAACGAACGTCACATGTATTTAGTTTAGGGATTTGACACGATGTGGCGCTGAAAACAATAAAACTATTTTTGACACTATGACATTGGGAATTGATCGAAATTTCCAAGTTTTAGACCCCTTGGGGGGTGGCGATTTAAGAGTAACAGTATCTTGAAATTTTTAATTTGGTCATTTTAATCGCATTTATTTATATTTTAGGATTACTATATTATAGGATGCCTAAGTCTTATGGGATCTACAAAACTATAACTTCTATTAAAGAACCAGACCAAAATTGTATACTGGAATTACGGTTTTTCTTTTCCTAGTATACTGCAATGTATATTGATACCTTTTTTAACTATTAAGCCAAATCTTATCCTGATAATTTTAACATAGATCAGTCAAATAGCTTATTTGTTCATTATTTTTTTTTTACTTTCTTTAATTAAGTTAGTTTGATTCGTACTGCGTTATAACAAGGAATAATTTTTACCAGTCGATTTAGTGTTAGTTTAAAAAATATATAAATAGTAGGATTTTACCTAAGTGGTAGCTACTATTGTACTATATTAGTTTTTTTACTATCAATTCTCACGAGAACTTTGTTAATTTTTTTTTGTTTGTAAGTATGTGATTTTCAAGTATTAAACCAAAACTGGTTTTAGACTTTTGTAAGTGTAAAACAAGTTTTACATATTTTAATGAAGGCAAATGATTTCTTGTGTATATTGAATTGATAGTAGAAAAGTTGAGACAGTAAAGTAATTGGTAAACTTATATATATGTACTAATTAAAAGCTTTTATCTAGTGGAAAAATCGTAAGACAATGCCATAAGTGACTAGCCTTTCGGTGTCCCGTATAATGTGTGGTAAGATATAAAAGAAAATTTAATGTTTTTGAACATAAATCATGGCCTTTGTATTTCATAAAAAAAAAAACATGTATAATATATAAAGTTAACATTTAATAAATAGTAATATTCACTCTTGAACGATTTCGTGTTTAACGACCATTCAGGAAAAGTAGAGTCTTTTTTTTTGTTAAATAATTTATATTTAGGCCACTTAGATAGGACAAATAGAAATAATTATTTAAATGAAAAGAAAATATATTTAATAATTGCAAAGATTTGTGCTTATTTACTTGTGATTTCTTTCTAGATTTTAAGTATAATCACTCTACATATGATTGCAATGGCTGTAACTTAAAGTATCTAAGAATAAATTTAAAAGAATAAAAAAAAAATGTACTGAACTATGGTCGTTAAACACTCTCTAACAAATTTTCGATTAATTAATAATATAATAAAGTGATTCCGACATTTCTTTTTTCGTTTTTTTTAGGATTTGTAACTAATAATTAAATGTAAAGGCTGAAACTTGTTTCTTTCTTAAAAAAAAAAAAAAAAAACGTAATAAAATCACAGTAATTTTTTTTATTTATTCTGTGACTTACTGTATGTTTTTTTCATTGACTTTTTTATTGATTAAGGCAATTAATAATTATAATAAAAATACGAAACGGGTCGTAATCGCTTAAAATTTTATACATTGTTTGCTGTTGTGAAAATCAGCGACTTATAGACCAGTTGGAAAATTAAAAAAAAAAAAACAAAGATACTATCATGATCTATACAAAAAAACCAGTGGTGTGTTTTTTTTTTCTTCTTCATTTTATTTCAACCAAATTCCTTTGTACGAAGAAAATCGAACCAAACAATGAGGTCATAGACGAATGTGTGGTAATTATAAAGCATATGGTTTATACATTTTATATTTGATCTGTGACCTTTTAAATGAGTCAAACATCATTAAATTGATCTAAAATGTTTTGAGAGATTCTTTTGATTTGTTCCAATTTAAATTGACCGCTTTCGCATCAACAACAATTGTAAATGAATCAATTTCTTTGCTTTCAACTGCGGAAAGCCTAGTGGAGCCAATTTCCAAATGCTAAAATCCAACTCGGAGAATAAATCCATCAAATTTAAAATTTGCTCGGTAAATTCAGGTAATTGGTAAACTACAAAAAATTTTAGATTTAAAGCTTTCACGGAAGTTGGAGTCATCAAAATTAAGTTCCAAATATTCTTATGTTGAATACAGTGGCAGTAAATACTCATCATATGATATTAATTTGGAAAAAAATCATACGTTAATACAGTAATTAAGTATAATAATTATCGTTGATAAAAATACAAGTCTTTTAGAGAAAAGATTGTGGATTTTGGATCCAAAGTCATGTTATTTGATCGACTATTTCGTAATCTCTTCGGGTAGCATCTTTAGGACGTAATTGCTTCAAAACTGCTGCGATTATTCTTCCGGATAAAAGGACAACACTACGGAGTATCAGATAAAATAAAAATACTGTCATTTTGCCTTTTTAACAAAGGAAATGCTTCGGTAGTAATAAATAGAGATGAATATGATGGGAAAATTTTATTTTTCCTCTCGGATGGTAACACGTACGAACTCTTGAAACGAAACCCAATGAAAATCATTGCTCGAAAAGACTTTCCAAAAATACAGACTTGGATTCCAATGTAATCAAAAGACTTTTACCCAGAGAATCTTCGTATTCAAGACTCTTAGGCCTTCCAAAGATCCACAAAAGTTTCGTACTTTTAGGTCCAATTGTAAATAATATTAGTGGTTGTCTACCATTGTGAATTCCAGGGATTTCGTGGATTGATTAGCAACTAGCAGGGTTGCTCCAGGTGATCTCTTGGTCGATTTTGATGTTGTTTCTTTGTTCACGAATATCCCAAGCGTAGATACCCTTTCGTAGAATCTTTTCCCACTTATAAAACACTTCCGTACCTCCACGTACTTCAGATTTAAAGACAAATTCTACAGCCCATAGAGCACAAAATATCGCTGGAATATTGCACGAATATTAGTTGAAAATGTAGCAGATAATATTTCTGCAGTATTCCTGCAATATTCCTATCTCCTTACCCGAATGTTCCTAGCAATATTGCACCGATTAATTAAAATAAGGTCCTCTTCCTACAATTGCAAACATCTTCATGGAAGACTTTAAAACTCGAGTTCTTCAGATTGCTCCATTAAAACCCAGTACCTAGTTTAGTTATGAAGACGACACTTTTGTTTATCTGAAGTTATGGACCAAATAACTCGACCAGTTCTTATCTTTTTTCAATTCACAAAATCCTGTCGTAGATTTCACTATATGGAGATTGAAAAAAACTCAACAATTACCTTTCCTTGATGTCCTTATTTGACGTAGGGATGATGGCTTTTTAAGTCATTGTTTTTAACAGAAAATCCATCCACACTAACCGCTATATACATTCCTTTTCATTCCACCATTTATCCCAACAATTTCCATGGTCAACTCCTTAATTCTTCGAGCTTTATCCATCTCGGAAACTTCATCGCTTGATTTGAAGATTAACTACATCATTATGGCGAAGATTCGAAGATATATCATTGCTCATAGTATACGTTTTGGCGGAATTCCTTTGGAGATGGTTAAACTGGCAGATTTTTCATCTAAATCTGACAGAATTATTAGTCTTTACCACAGAATATCTTTTTTCATTTTTTTTTTATCCGGTTCACCAGGTTTGAGCTTATTAAGGTTCTCGAGATCCCTATTTCATCTATGGTAAGCCAAGAAGCCGATCAAATCTCGAAGATGGTGTTCGACTAGCTCTTTTAGTAGAGTACTGCATTTCAAGCGATTTCTTCCTCTGTTTAACAGAGGAAGAATATTGGAGAATCCAACAGTACCCCAAGTAGTATGAAGATGCTTTCCCGGCCACAGTGGTTGTCACCAATTTGGTCTAAGATCTTCATAAATTAGGAATTTCAACGGCTACATTTTGAGAAGATTTACTCACCATTCCTTGAGAAGACTAGTTTTATATAAAGCCTCTTTTTTACGGCTGATTTCTGGTTAAAATTTCGGTAGCTACATATTGACACTAATAATTCAATGAGTGTAATTTAAAAAAAAAACGGTTATTTCCAAGTAGCCTGATAATCAAAGAATTATAAAGAGTGCTGCCTTCGGCAGCAGGGTTGTCTATGTACCACATCATTAACGATGTTAATTACCCGGAGGCGAAGTTGCAGCAAAACGATAAATATTAGATTTATACTTCTTTTGGGTGATTAATATAATATAATTTTCTTTTTTTTTAAACCAAGACTTGATAGCCTTTCTTCGAAGTCGATTTACAACATCCCCAGCCTTCAATTAGTTTCAAACAATAAAAATTCAAATGATTGACATCTCCAACAATTAATTTCAAACTCAATTCGTTGCCAATTATCCAAGCTTTGTTTCGGAAGACCTTTTATTCGTACAACTATTTCCTCCGGAGGATCTACGTAAAACAATTGGCAACCAACAGGTATTAATTACAATAAATAAAAGAACCATTTTTCTTTCGTCTAAAAAGTTTACAGAGATATCATTACAATGAAATGTATTTATGGCCGCTTTGTAATCTTTATGAGCAACGGAAATTAAGAGAGAGAAATATCCAGAGCTGGAGCGCAACGATATAAGTATGTGGGGGTGCTGCGGATCATATTGTGTAAATGAAAAGAAGACCAATCTGTGCAGCCTCCGCGATGTACTTCCCAACGCATTCCGATCACTTGTGTTTGGCACTTTGCTGGAGAACGAAATAAATCACACGGCAACGGCAACAAAGTCATTAGTGGTCCTATAACTCGGAATCTGTAGAATTAAAATTAATCAGTGACTTGTAATTCGCATCCCTGCAACCCTTGGAGGACGGACAGTAAGTATATTTTTCTATAACTTATAATTTTTTTCGAGGAATTTCAAGACGTTTCTTCTTTCTTTTATAAGCCAATGAAATGAACAGATGTTCAAGATCCTCCAAAAAAGGAGAGACGTTAATAAAAAAATAGATTTATGATTTAAGATCTTTTACAAGATTTGCCTCATTACAAGAAATCTTTATGCATTTCCACGAGTGTTTCATAAATGGAATTATCATCCATCTAAAATTGTGTGGGTTTTATCTCTCTTACAAAATGAGATCATTTTTTTGTGTAGATCATGTCTTCCGTTTTCTTATCGTACAACATTTGTTAAATCCTCAGAACTTTAGCAATTGACAATTTATTGTGGAAAACTTTTGAACAAATATAAATTTCAGAACCGAAAAAAATAAGTGGATAAATTCGCGAAAGTATCACAGATAACAGTTGGAATTGTTCACAAAGATGATAAACTTTGCTCCAATTTCAAACGAAACAACATCCGAAGTGATTTGAGTTATCTTATCAATAAAACTTGGCAACTGAAAAAAAAAATCTTTCATTACATTATCAATAAACACATAGAATGATGAAATTTCGCAATCTGTAGTTCTTCTTCATTGTCCAGAAAGATTTAGTAAAGCAAATGGTTTTTGTAACTTTTATGGTCATTGCATAATCCTTTTGGCTCCCAGACTTTTATTCATAAAATTGGAGAATTACAAAAGATGAACAAATACATCTGCTTTATTAGTAAACAATAAAATGCAATTACTTCATCTTTAAGTGGTTTTAACACTTTGAATTCTTTGAATCATATCAAATTATCGATAATCCAATAATAATTTGACTCGACCCCTTGTGGATAAGTTTAAAATCGATTACCTACATGAAAAATTTGCAAAAAATCTCATTAAAATATTTCAAACAAGTTTCTTTCAAATTATTCTATTGACAAGAAGCCACCCCGTGGCTTTTTCAAATCAATGCATTGTGGATTTAATACCTGCACTTCTATTATTCAATTTATTGTAATGACACCTTTTTTGTATTTGTTTTCAGGGTGCAAAGATGAAACTGCAAGTGTTTGCCGTTTTAATGGTCATTCTCGTAATTACCACCGATTGTAATTCCGAGAAACTTGTAAGTTCAACATTTACAATGTAATTTCGAAAGAGTTTAAGCTTTACGAATTGTTATTTTTTACAGAAAAAGCACAAAAAGTATCGGCATCGTAAACCAACGACCGAAAGCAGTGAGGAAATCGATTCAATGCTCGATTCGGATGCAATTCTGCGTGAAACCGAATCGAAATTAAATGAGGCTGATGCTAAACGTGAAAATGAACGTGCACGTGAATTATTTTTAAACAATCGTCAAAAAGATGAACTGGAACGTCAAGAACAAGAAATTATCAATAACAATTTTGTCATCTTAGGTATACTTAAACCCCAAGCTTTTGATAGATCTAGATTAAAGTTTTGGCTGGATTGGTGGACTGAAAAATTGTTTCAGTAGTTTCCCATCGTGGCAATACTTTGAATGAATTCTTCTTTTTGTAGATCCTTGTTCAAAAGTCCATTGTAGTGCCGGAAAGGTGTGCAACATTAACGCCGATAATGAACCAGAGTGTGTTTGTATCGAGACATGTCCCTCCGAAACGGATCCCCGACGAAAAGTTTGTACAAATCACAACGAAACTTGGGATTCCGATTGTGCAGTTTATCAGCAACGGTGTTGGTGCGAATCGGGCGATTCCCGTTGTCGTGAATCGAAATTCTCACACTTTCACATCGAATACTACGGCGAATGTCGCGACATTCCTGTAAACAAATAAACAATCTAAATGTCTACAATTATCTCATCCTATATTCGTTCATTTTCCAGGAATGTTCCGACGATGAAATGGCCGATTTTCCGCGTCGTATGCGAGACTGGTTGTTCAACATTATGCGCGATTTGGCCGATCGCGATGAACTCAAACCGCATTACCACGAAATGGAGCGTGAAGCTGAAAAAAATTTAACACGACGTTGGACTAATGCGGCCATATGGAAATGGTGTGACCTGGACGGACATCCACATGATCGGTACGATTATCGCAACAATTCCCCCATGGAGTTTCCACAATAATTTTTTCTTCTTCTATTTTCTAGATCGGTATCCCGCCATGAACTGTTTCCAATCCGAGCTCCGCTCGTCGCCCTCGAACATTGTATCGCCCCCTTTTTAAACAGTTGTGACCACGACAACGATCATCGTATCTCCCTGAAAGAATGGGGCAAATGTTTGGAGCTGGATGAGGTAAAATGAGTGGTTTTTTTAATGTTGGAATATTATTTATATGAAACAAATTACTTTCAGGACGATTTAGAAGATCGTTGCGAAGAAATCGAGGACAGTCGTAATGAGGAAAATTAAAAGAAAGTAATGTTAGCGTAAAATAAGTAAATGATAGAAAATTATTTGTGTAATTTGAATGATAAGCCGAATGCTTTGGTGCTATAAGCTTTAAAATATATTTTATGAGAAAAACCCATATAAATTTTAACACTGCCATACTATGTAAATTAATGTCTTAAAGAAAACCATATTAACGAAATATTTTGTACAATAAAAATCTTTTCCTTTAGCGAAATCTTTTCTTGATGGTTCGTAAAAGATGCCTCTACTACTTTACAAATGACCGGTTTCGCAATCTTGTAAAATATATTAAGAATTAGATCTCTAAATATACTTTTGCAAATTACGTAGTCTAAATTTCGTATAACTAAATGTAAAGAATTACTGCATTAAATACAACTTTGGCATTCATTTAACAATCTTTTTCACAGCAGAAATTACAGACTTTAATCGAGAAGATCTTTTCTAAAATAAAGTGAATAATAAAAAGCGAATTTTCGACTGAAAAATAAGGGAAATTGCGTTGAAGAAAAACTGGACTTTCTATATATATTGCGTATACAATTTGCTGGAGAAACACTTGTAAATTATGTTACTATCAATACCGAAATAATTGGAGAGGGGCATAGAGTACGATTTCGGCATCCAGGACTAACAAATTTGCCGCCTCTTATTACTTTCATTAATCAAGAAAATTGGTAAAAATTTAAAACATCTTTAATAACTTAAAAATGTATTTTTAACAGTGGAATATTTTATGGAACTATCAATGCCAATTTGCCGTCCTGGGCCTTGACCCCCTTGATGTTCACTACGCTACGCTATTTAATTTAGAATTTAGTTTAAACATCTTTTTGAAAAACTTAAACCCAGCAAAGTTTATGAACTTTAATTAAAGTAATAATTTTTGTCTAAAATCGTCGTAAAACTCAAAAGAAGTACCTGAAAAGGACCTGGAGATCCGTAGCTACGAGTTCTTTATTCAAATAGTTTTGTTTTCAACCCCTTTCCATATACTGTTGGAGGCCTGGTTTTTTTGGGTGAAAATCTATACAGTTAATCCGTAATGTTAGATAACTGCCCCATTTTTGCGTCAATCTTCATGGAATTTCGTTTAAAATCATCTCAAGACTATACACTTTAGAATAATGAAACCAATTTTCCAAACCATTAGCTTTTTTATTTATTTTTTTTGAGTTAAATAAAGATTTATACAATAATCATAACTCAAGATTATATCATGTTTTTGACATAGACTATAACAAAATTTGTTGTAAAATGATCCAAAACTATTTAGTTTTACGAAATCAACAAATTTTCCTGATATTTTCCTCTTTAAACCAAACCAAATGACGACAATTATTGACCTTTTATTGACTTGGATTACACCGGTTTTTTGACGTCTTTTTAACGTATAAAATAATCGGAAAATAAATGAATTTCAGGAAAATGAGTTTATATCGTTAGAGTTAAAGTTTAAAGCTACATTTCAAAACAAATTTTCAGAAGATTTATTCAAAAATAACGCTGCAATTTTGTACGCCGGATAATGTTGGAGGCAATATTTTTTGGGTGAAAACTTAATATAGAGTTTATCCGCCGTGTAAGATAACTACCTCATTTTTTGGCAAAATTTTATGAAATTTCTCTAAAAATGATCTCAACACTATTAATTTTAGAAAAATTAAACTAATTGCTCAAACAACAACTCTTTTTAACTTCATATTGCAAGTTGAATATTGATTATAATACAGCAAATTTGTATCAATCACCATTCAAGATTATTTCTTATTTTTGGCATAGACTTGAACAAAATTTGTTTTAAAATTAATAAGAAATATTTGGCTTTACGTAATGAAGACATTTTCTGATATTTTCCTATTTAAATTAAAGCAAATGGCAATATTTGTTGCCATATATTGACTTGAGTCAATCCTATTTTTTGACGTTCTTTAATTGTATAAAATAAACTTAAAATAAATAAGTTCCTGCAAAATTAGTTTTTATTGTTAGAGTTAAAGATTAAAGCTATATTTTGAACCAAATTTTTTTGAAAATTAATTCAAAAATAACGCTGCAATTCTCCACGCCGGATATTGTTGGAGGCAATGTTTTTTCGGTGAAAACCTATACAGTTTATCCGCCGTTTAAAATAACTGCCCCATTTTGTGGCTAATTTTCACAGAATTTCTTTTAAAATGATCTCAACTCTATACACTTTAGATAATTGAAACCAAATTTCCAAATCAAAATTTATAAAACTTGTAAACATTATAATAAAGCTAATTTGTGTCAATCATAATAACTAATTTCTTGAAAAAATTTACCTAAATTGGTTTTAAAATGATTAAACATTGTTTGGTTTTACCTAATGAAGTCATTTTTCTGATATTTTCCAATTTAAACTAAACCAAATGGCAACCAAGTTGCCATATATTGACTGACATCACACCTTTTTTTTACGTCTTTTTATTATATAACATAAATAAATTCCTGAACAATTACTCTTTATTAATGGAGTAAAAGATTTAAAAAATATTCTAAACCAAATTTTTTGAAGATTCTTTCAAAAATACGGCTGTAAGTCTGCACGCCGGATAATATTGGAGACAAGGTTTTTTTCGGTGAAAACCTATACAGTTTATCCGCCGTGCAAGATAACTACCCCAATTTTTGGCGAATCTTCTTGTATTGTCTTTGAAAATGATCTTAAAACTATGCATTTTAGAAAAATGAAATCAATTTCCTGCATAACAAACTTTTTTTATCTATTTTCTTACGTTGAATAATCATTATAATATAGCAAAATCGTGTCAATCATAATTGAAGATTATACCTAATTTTTCGCGTAACTCTACAAACAATTGTTCTCAAATGAGTAAGAAACTTCCGGCCGTACGATATAAAGAAATTTTCCTGATATTTTCCGATTTAAAATAAAATAAGTGGCTACAATTGTTGCCATTTATTGACTTGGAATTACAACTGTTTTTTATTGAATGAAATAGTCTTAAAAATAAATATTTTCCAGGAAAATAAGTTTTTGTCGTTGAAGTAAAAGATTTAAGATATATTTTGGTCCAAATTTTCGGAGGATTCATCCGAAAATACCAGGGCAATCGTGCATGTTGGGGTTCAGATTTTTAACGTTAATTTCTCGATTTTCTTAGTAAAATAAATAGTTTTTACCTGAGATTTTAAACTATTTGTTTGTTATTTATGTATTTTATTTGTATGGATGAATAATTCTCAATACAAAGCATTATTTTTACAGTTATAAGGTACCGAAGGTACCAAAATTTAAAAATTTTATATTTTATTTCTATGTAATTGTAATTTTTTTAAATCTGAAAGAAAACGGGAAAAGCAGGCATTTTTATTGGAAAAATGAGTGAAATATTTAATATTTAGTATATGGAGTACAGCTTTTATTGGTGAAAGCACAAGGAAAAAAATTAACAACCCCTATATAATTTAATTTATGAATATACATGAATAGTCACACGTGTGTGACAGAGAAACGTACGCCAAACGGGTTATTAGACAGAGACGCACGTAAAGTTTATATCACCCTTGTCCTATGCGTGGCGTCTGCATTTCCCACTCATCCTCGATAAAAGCATAGCGGCCACGCTGATTGGTGGCGTTTGGGTCACGTGACGATGCGCGCGCTTCCGTTCGTTATCCGTTTGGTTTGGCGGGCAACGCTCAGCTTGGCCGCAAACGAGTGAGTTGCATTTATCGTGTGTTAGTGTGCGAGTAAGCCAACCAATTTTCTTATCAATAATTTTCCACACATTGAACTGAAATCGTGAAAATGGTATGTAACCAATGCATTTTTCCATGCGATTCATTGGAAAATATGCGCTGAATAATTAGATTTGCGCATAATTTCCGTTTATTTAGAAAAAAAAAAAATTACATCCGAGTCCATTGGCATTCTTATGTTTTTGTAGGCTGGTGGCAAAGCAGGCAAGGACTCTGGAAAAACAAAGGCCAAAGCTGTGTCCCGTTCGGCGCGCGCCGGTTTACAGGTAAGCGAATTCCGGCGAAAATTCTCCCCATTTTCCGACAATTAAAACAATTTTAATTATTGTACTAATTAAAGAAAAAAACGCCATAGTTGATCACACACTCTTAGGTTAGGAGCGTTGTATGTGTGTGCATATGTGTGTGTACCCAAATATTGGTGTTGTTGACAATATGCTTTCCGTTTGTTTTTAGTTTCCGGTCGGGAGAATCCACAGGCATTTAAAGAATCGAACGACCAGCCATGGACGTGTGGGTGCGACGGCCGCCGTTTATTCGGCAGCGATTTTGGAATACTTGACGGCTGAGGTATGCGACATTTTCAAAATGGCTGGTTGTTGCACCTCAACATTAACGACCGGCCAAATCTGCCATCTTTCTCTCCTTCTCCCTTGCTCCCATTATCCAGTGCCAACATTTTTTTACTTTACTTTACCAAAGTGCTGTTCAAATTTTTCTCATAGCACCCACAAGCGCTTTGGGTCGCATCATTTTTTGGCGCCAAATTTAAAAAGAGCATTTCTTTGCGCACTTAAGCCTCAATTACACTGACCCAAAAGAACTGGAAACGCTCCAGTGTAAACTGGACTTTTGATTTTCAAATTTTTTTTTAATTTATTGATTTAAACAAATTTTGTAAACTTTCTGTTGTTCACCACGTTTCCACCACTGAAATAATGAAAAAGTCTGCATTGTGGTGAAAATTTACAGAAGTTTGTTTTCCAAATTAATTTCCTTTAGAATTGAAGTAATCTTTGTATAACTATGGTCAAGAAATTGGACAGCTTGAGGTAGTACAATTCTTTTACCTATATCTTGAACCTAATGGTAGACCAAGGTGTATAAAATACACAGGGGGCCTCATGCGTTACGTGACGTATCCAGAAGAAATTCGTACTTATCTTCAGATTGATCAATTTCAAAATTCTTCGTATGACATCATTTTTTTTTTCTAATGGGGCAACCTGTGTAATTTATAAACTTTGATGGTAGACAAGGTTTGTAAATTACACAGGTTGCTCCATTAGAAAAAAAAATGACGTCATACGAAGAATTTTGAAATTGAATCAGTCTGAAGATATGTACGAATTTCTTCTGGATACGTCACGTAACCACCATGAGGCTACCTGTGTATTTTATAAACCTTGAATGGCGGATGATATCTTAAACATTCTCTCTATCAATTTTGTACTAATTGTGGTTTGTTTTTAGGTTTTGGAGTTGGCGGGTAATGCATCTAAAGATTTAAAAGTGAAACGTATCACTCCTCGTCATTTACAATTGGCCATTCGTGGAGACGAAGAATTGGACAGTCTGATTAAAGCTACTATCGCTGGAGGAGGTATATTATTTTTTTTTCTTCGAAATAAAAGCCAAAATACGACGAAGTCGTTAATCGGGAAGTTCACCTACTCCATGGCTTGCAAGATTTCAAAAGATTTTATGAACTTTTCCTGGTAGACCATAACGCAATATTAGGCATGCAAGCCGTGGTGTAAATGTGAAAATATTTGGCAGATCTCTGACCAAATATTTCCTTTGGGAAGCACAAAATATATTGCGAACTTTCTAGCTACTTCGATAGTATTTTGGAAAATGAATTAGGGGTTACGACAATGCCCCAAGGTCCATGAATTTGGACTGAATTTTAACGCAATTTACGTAGAAACCAGCAAATGCCTCGTTTATTTTGATAGTGGCGTAAGTCCATTTCAAGAACAGTCTTACATAGTGATTCTTCTTGTAACTTGAACAAAATATGTTCATTATTTAACTGCCAAGTTTTCAGAAGTTACTGATTTCATTTTAGTTAACAAAAACGCCAATTATTCCCTCCTCCTCCTTAGTATCTTATGTTCCTATGGTTAAAAATAATAACGCTATAGAGATTGTTCTTGAAATGGACTTAACTCACTTTCAAAATAAACGGTTCAAATGTTAACGATTTAAAATCCATCGTTACTTTTTTAAAAGCGGTTCAAAATGACAACTTTTCAATTTTTTTTTAATTTGTTAATAATTCGTAAATCGATTTAAAATTTTACAGGGGCATAACTCAAATAATTGACTTCCTATTGTATTAATTTTTTTTTTATTACCACTGATATTTAAATTTATTGTTTTTGTTTGCAGGTGTTATTCCTCACATCCACAAATCTCTCATCGGCAAGAAAGGAGCACATACGCAGCCAGCTTAAGTTAATTGCGAAATCCATATTATTAATAATAATAATTTTAATTCTATAAAAGAAAATATTTTCCGAATTTTTCAAGAAAAGATGAAAAAAAAATTCATATATATTTTATAATAATACCAAACGTTTAGATTTCATTCATTCTTTCATATTATTTTTTTTCTTTCTTTTTTTAATTTAATTTGAAATTGGATTAGTTTTTAGTAAGTGCATTCCAATGATGTGTTTTAGTATTATTGGATGTGCTTAAATGCTAATATAATTAATAGTAATAATTCATTAAGAGGTCTTAAATGATTCTCGTTTACATAAACGAATATTTGAAATAGTTATGTATCACATTTGGTTTGTTAATCGATAAGAATGTGTCGCCTTTCGTAAATATTATTACTGATATATGTGTGTGTGTAAGGATGATGGAAATGAAGAAATTGATAGCACTTTTTCTTTGTAAAGTTTTTCCAGAAATATTTTTTTAAATCGTTCAACTTTTTGTGCTTTTTGATTCAAATTCAAGTAGATAAGTTTATCGTAATGTTAACGATGTAATAATATTATTCTTAATAAAGTAATGTTTATAAGATCTAAGATATGGTGAAATGTTGAGTGTATTTTCATTGATGATTATCCTTTACAACAAATATTCGTTTAGGTCAATGTGATCGACAAATTTCACGATTTGATAGGTCTCATTAATCCATAGGACAAAATCGTTTTATTTAATGATAAATAGTTCTAGCGTTTTCGAAAAGATCAAGATATTCAAGATGGAAGAGATCTTGAAACTAATGGAAGATAGTACAAGAGAAGAAGATATCTTCAACTAACATAAGAAGATAAGCGAAAAAGTTTTTATCACAAAGGGGAAGCAAGTTTCTATACTACGTGATAGGGATGGATATTTTGAAGAAATGGAATTAAATTGAGGAGTTTTTTTGTGATAGTTAAGGACGTTAAGGGTATGAAGATGTTGATTCCGGATCTGAGATTCTTCTCAATGGAAGAGCATCCAGCCTGGACCATGCCTATCATGCAGGATAAGTACTCTCCAGCTGCTGGATGCTGTTGAAATCGGACTGCTTAATAAACTATTCAACCTGGTGCATGTAAGAATTTTTCACGTTGTCCAAGAAAAAAATTGCTAAAATATGTGAACATTTTTGGACAATAAGCCCGAAGCAAAAATCCATGGGTATAATTTGGAGTTCGAAGTGGATTTAGTGAACGTAATGCATTGAGCTCCAGGTATTTATACAGCGATGCTTTGATATGAACTATGATGTTTATGGGGTTCATAGGCTTTTGGTGAGGTGCTAAAAACCCTAAGCGCCATTGGTATAGTCGGCACCAACTTTCGTGAGCTTTTACTAGTAACAAGTAGATAGGGCTGCATGTTATCCTCTACTCATTACAATCCTTTTTTTGTAGATCATGACGAAAACGGAAAATACGGCTACCGAAAGTTTATCAATTAATGGCCAGTTTATTAACGTGGACGACACATTTCCCATGGCATCTACTGCGGTGGACTTTCCAGTGCTTCTGGATAATTACTGGATAATAAAAAGAAGACCAAGTTCATGATAATATCTCCCAAAAGTCTAAACCTTATGGAAAGATGGACTCTTATCTAGAGACTGGAAGAAAAAATTATCGCATTTATCAAATCCTGAAGAGATTTACGTTTAAAATTAAGAAGTACCAACGAAATTTAATACCACCAAAACTTTTATGATATCTTTGAAGAAGAGGAAGTTATTGTTATTTGGTCACATGCTTAAGAAATATCACTCCTGGAAGGAAAAATAGGTCTGGGAAGAAAAAGGACATCCGGTGCTGAAAATCCTAAGCGCCATTGGTATAGTCGGCACCAACTTTCATGAGCTTTTACTAGTAGCAAGTAGCGCCAGCAATGAAACCAAAGAAATTAAAATAAGCGAGGTATGAGATAGGGCTGCATGCTATCCTCTACTCATTTCAATCCTTTTTTCGTAGATTATGACAAAAGCGGAAATTATAGCTACCGAGAGTATATCAATCAATGACCAGCTTATTAACGTGGACGACAATTTCCCATGGCATCTTCTACGGTGAACTTTCCAGTGCTTTTGGATAATTTTAACGGTATAAAAATAAATTAAAAAAAGACCAAGTTTATGGTAATATCCCTCAGGAGTCTAAACCTTATGGAAGGATGGACTCTTATCCAGAGACTGGAAGATAAAATTAGCGCACTTATCAAATCCTGAAGAGACCTTGGAGGGATTACGTTTGAAATTAAGAAGTACTAACGAAATTTAATACCACCAGAACTTTTATGATATCTTGAAAGAAGAGGAAGTTATTGATAACAAATATCACTCCTGGAAGGAAAAATAGGTCTGGGAAGAAAAAGGACATCCTGGTTAGCCAACCTTCGTGGGGTGATTCGGAAAAAAAAAACTTTAAAATCGCTATGATGATCGCCAATCATCAACGTTGGAGGCGGTTTCGATGGTTTGGTAGAAACCCCGACAAGGTGCAGACTTTTTGTATAATATACTCGATTGTGTCTAACATTGATAAGTATTTTATTTATTTCCGAGCCACAATAAATTAATGGATAATAATACTTGTCTTATGATTCAATTTCTTCTTTATTACGACGCGTATCAACAATTTTTTACTGTTATCATCAGGTAATAATTATTTTCATAAAGAGTAAAGAAGAAATTGAGACATAAGACAAATATTATTATCCATTAATTCGATTGTGTAGTATTGGCGGTGTTTCAGGAATCAACAACAGAATATTGTTTCCAGTTGGGATACGAACGAGATTTTTACATTTGGAGTATTCGTGGAACTTTCTAGACCTTCCCGAAGAACACCAGCACAAACCTATAGAAATTCCGACCATATGGTATTTCACTATAATCCATCGATGTCCGGAGTTTCTTCTTGGTGCTGATTGACAAACTTATCCAAATTTAAAACGGGAAAAATGAACTTCCAACTCTTAAACAGAGTATAACATTTAATATAGTTAAAAAAAAATTACAAATTGTACCATATTTACAAAGTATTTACATTAGTTTCACTATCATTAATTTTTAAAACTTTCAAAATGTTCAAGTTTTTCTTTCAAACAACGATTTTCCTCCCTCAACGTCAGCAACTCGTCTTTCACCTCACCTAGTTCGTCCTCCAAATGAACAATTTTGACACTGGCCTGTTCGTAGTGCTTTTGCAAGTCCGAAAAGTTGCTCTGCAATTCCAAGTAATCCTTTTCGGCATCATCTATCAAGGCCTGTTGATTTTTCAAACGTTCATCGATATCCTCCGGAATAGTATCGCGTGGCAGCCGCGAATTTATCATATCATTTAAACGGCACTCCAGTGCCGTTTTTTCGGCTCGTACTTGTTCGAATTTTTGTCGAAGATATTCATAATTTGCGGCGATGTCTTCCTCCACATCGCTGCCCGACTCGTTGAGTTTGGTGGCCGGTTTTTGACGTAACAATTTTTTCAAATGTCTTACTTCCGAGTCGTGTTCTCGTTTTAGTTCCGCCTCTCGTTTTGCCATGGTGTCCATTAAGAATTTCTGGTGAGTTTCCATTAATTTTTTGTAACTTTCGTAGGCCTCATCGCTTATCTTTCGCTTGTACATTTCCATTAGAATTGGTTGGTTACGATAGAATTCTCGTAGGGATTCCAATTCGTCGAAGAGGGAATCGTTTGATACTTGGGAGTTGGTTGGTAGTGGGATATCATCCAGAGGAACTAGACGACTGTCACGATTTATGTACATGGTGAAACGGGAGTTTGGTTTTTTGGTTTCTTGGGGAATTACTAATATATTCTTTGCAATCGCGGCGAAATTTAGTACATGTTGATTTAGATCGATTGACTCGTTGTTTAAGTTAACGTTGACAATCATTTTGAGGGTTTCCTCTCCGGTTAAGGCGTGCTTAAAGAATTGAGTTAATTTTGATTCGCGAAATGGTATTATTGTTTTACTTTCAGGGTTTTCCTGTTTTTCGATGATTGCTCGTAAACATCGATTTAAAACATGCAATGAAGAGTTAATGTTATTTGATTCTTTCAATCGCATGCCAACATTAAGGGTTTGTTTGGATCGTTCCGATCCTGCTAAATCGCAAAACGTAAATTGACTGATTTGATATTTTGTGGTTTCTCTGTTACACTGCAACAAAGATATTATAAACATTGAATGGGAACGACTTGAACGATCATTAACATTAGTCGAGGCGTATTTTAAATTATTAATTCCATACTGCAGAACCTTGTAGGCTTCCAACGAAGATGTGACCAGAAAATAACTCAATCCTTTCACATGTGTCTTTCCTGAATTATCAGTACCAATTTTCAATCTGGACTTTGAATTATTCAATGTCGGGGTTACCAGTAAATCATAAATATTATCATTATATATTTCCATAAAGGAAATCCATACAGCGAAAACCATTTCACTTTCCGCAACGGCTTGGAAATACGCGGATGATTGATTTCGCATTTTGGTTTCCATATTTTCAAAAGTCTTTTTATATGTACTTCTTTCACTTGGTGTAAGACGATTTAATAATTTCGCTGTTTTTTCTACCTCCATAGTGAACATATCATCGTCCATGGGAACGATATTTCCATCGAATGGTTTTAATGCAGGAAAATAATCAGATGGAGGAATTGTTTTGAACAAATATGTAATTGCCCTGGGGATCAGTCCTGGTTCATAGCAATCTCCCATTATCGTATGCGTTTTCCCCGATCCTGATGCTCCGTACGACATAATCGTAACATTTCTCCCGTTAATGAAGTTAAGCATATTTGCTTTAACGCAAGCATTGAACATATCGAGTTGTGTGGTTTTTTCATCGAAAATCGAATCGAACGAATATTGCTTCCAACAACTGCCAATTTTAAAGGTGAACGTAAAATTGTCTTCCACTCGACAAAAATCTGCATTCCGAGCTCCAGGTTTGATACGAAGGAATACCTCATAACTTTTGGCTTCCTAAAAACATATTGCAACAGGTTTCATCTTGCATTTGCCATTGCAATGACAAAAACATATCGTGAAAAACTATCAAATGCATTTCATTCTACTTACATTTTCCGTAATTTCCTGATAGGAATCATAGTTAAGTTTTTTGCAAGCGATTTTCTTTTTAACTTTGGCCGTTTGCATGCAATCGTCCACTATCGATAGATCAACTGCACGCAGGAATGTTTTATTCGTATCATTTGTATTGTTGGCCATTATATTCGAAAAAAAAAACTAAGAATAATTCGATTTAATTATAGTGAATAATTGTTGGGTGAAACTTAAATAATCTTTACAAAAGTCACGAGGAATATGAATTAAACGAGTGCATTTATTTGAAAGATTTCCGTTTGAATTTGTTTATCATACAAAAGACATGCGCAGTGAATGTAGCGCCACGAACGATTTGTCGTCGAACTATTTCATATCTTTTGTCCAAGGTTTGTAAATTACACAGGTTGTCCCATTAGAAAAAAAAAATGACGTCATACGAAGAATTTTGAAATTTGAATCAGTCTGAAGATATGTACGAATTTCTTCTGGATACGTCACGTAGCCACCATGAGGCCACCTGTGTATTTTATAAACCTTGGGTTTATAAATTATCTTCCGTTGGAAAGAGAAACAAAGCGATATGAAGTTTTAAAGTGAGAGCAAGATAACAATAGTTGATAGTTATTTTTATTATGAAACAGCAATATCGTTCTAAATGGTTCTAAAAGAGACAAAGTACAATTTAAATCGACCGTTCAAATAAAAGGCTTTTAGTTCCAAGAATTGTTACTAGTGGCGCTTATTGACTCCCATTGGCCTTATCGAAGTAGCACCTACCTGAAAACTAATTGTTTTTCACGGGGTGAAACACCCTTAAGAGTAATTCAAATCACTGGTTTTAGCGCTACGCTTGTAGAAAACCAGTACTAAAAGTGTATATATACGCGGTTAAATTCAAATAAATAAATTTATTTTACATGGCAGTACCATAATTTTGCTTCAACTTTATGAATTATCGAATAAAAAATTCAAATTCAATAGAAAAATTATATTTCCAAACTTTTCGGTAAAATTGAAAAAAATTAATCAAGTCCAACTGTCAATCGCACGTTTGACAGCTCAAATATCTTCCCGTCAATGTCATCAATTTTTTCATGATTAAAAATGTTTATATTAATTTAAAAAGTATCTTTTATTGTTAACATTTTAAAATGTCTCGCAACAATTTAAAGAGAAACCAAGAAATTGATAATCCTTGTTTAAAGGTAAATAATATCCCATAGTTGATAAAAGTCTTTGATTTTCATTAGTAATTTTGGTAAATTTTTTATTTTAGGAACAAAATTTATCGTACAAATGTTTAAATGACAACAATTTTGAGCACAGTAAATGTGAATTACACTTTTTAAATTATAAAACGTGCAAAGAATTTTGGGTGAGGTTATGTTGCGATTATGAGTTATAATTTATACAAGTGGAAAGATTTAAGTTTGTAGATCGAAATTTATTGGGTTTTCTTTTAGAATCACGTTCGTTTGGACCGAAAACGTCATGGAATTTATCCTAATATGCCAAGTGTGGAAGATCGTCCGCAAGTCAAAGAAGAATATATGATCAAAAGAGGAATGAAAAATTGATTATTTTTCATTGTTAGGAAAGTTTTAAGGCTGTTTTGACCTCTTAAAGATGTAAAGTTTAATAATTTAAATAGTTTTTTTTTAGGTCGTAACACTCGTAAAAACTTACATATAGAAAAAAATATAAGAATAATGTAAATATTGTTAATATAAAATGATTGAATATTTCTTACCGTTTAAATCGAAACCAACTTCTTCGATATCCTAAATTTGGATTTTTCATTTAAAATGGAAAAAATAATATAAACAAGGTAGTGGGTTCGATCCTCGTATCGTGCAAATTTTCAATATTTCTCGATAACGGATTTAATTAGCCCTAGAGCCACTAAAAGACCTTAGTAGTTGTAAATCAACGGTAAAAAAAAGTTTTATAATTGATATTTTCATAGATATTTATTTTATACAGAGAGATATATCTGCAAATTGATTGCTACACAAAATTACAAAAGCAATTAATATACTAGAGCGAGAGAAATACAGAAAGAGGGGGGGTGGGATTTATATATATATAAATATATAAGAGTGAAATATTTACGAAAATAATTCTGTCCTAATCTTTTTAACATTAAAATAATAAGTGCAATATGGCACTAAAACTTACATTAACAGTACAAATAAATATGGAAATTTTTTGGCTACAAATTTATACAAAGATATCGCTAACAATTGTTAACACTTCAGATTAGTATATGTTAAAAGTGGAACTTAAGATGCCATTTGTACCAACCATTGTTAGCACGTCAAGCTGCCATTAGGAAATGATAATTATTTGTGAATTGATTTTGCTAATTGTTGGGAGGTAATCCCATTTTAATATTATTGTTAGATTTAGGGACACAAAGCGCTTATTAGTTATAGTTAAACTTGCTGACTAGCAACATTGTTGTAACTGATAAATTGGTCTTTGGCTTGGAAAGACAACAATTGAAAATAATGTACATTAGCAACATTGACGACAAGCTCATTACAATATTGTTAACAGTATAAAAATTTCAACATCAAACGCTTTTATAAAGCATATAGGTTTCTTTAACATCTAAAATATGAAAGATATGAAAAAAGCTTATCTTAATAATTTTTTTTTTATAATAACCTGAAGTGGTAAATCGAATAGTTTAGAACAAAGTATTATTATTTTATTGTTAGAGCTTCTTAATAATGAAATTTGTTCACAGTCTGGTCATATATTATAATTTTATTACTCTTTTCCGTCTAGTTCGATTTTGCCGGTAAAGATTGATTTTAACCGAAATTTTTTGAAACAGTTCCAAGAAGTGTGGATATAGGAACAAAATTTTGATAAACTATTGGTAAAGAATTGAATAAGGTAATAAGGGTAATAAGGTTTCCCTTGGAAACCATCGTAGATGGTGGCGGACTTACAAATTTGCCGTCCCTACTGACCTCTAAAATTTATTTTATTATTACATCAACTTTTCCTGTGACTAGGAAATTTTTAGGCCAAATTTGCCGCTCTAGACTTCAGTCTGCTGACAAATTTGCCCCTGACCTTAATTCTAGAGACTTAAAAAAATCAATCTCTACCGGACTATCAATAGTATCACAATTTTCTTCTTAGCAAATCCATAAAAGCTATGTTTTCATTAAGAAGCTCTTGTCATTATAGTGAGCATTTAAATTTTTCATTGAAAAGTTGTCCTGTTTTTAGAAAAAGCAAATGGAAAGCTGACAATTTTCTTCAACGAGAAAAATTGATTAATTTTAAATAAACTTACGACAAAAATCAGCTCAATTACATCATGGTCTAATATCTTCAAAAAAATTTCATTACAGGACAACTTTTCTGTTATATATTTTACATCTAGAGCATTTCATAGGTATAATTTAATATATAATTTATACGAAAATATAGTGAAAAAAGGCACACAAAAAGTAAAAAAAAAAAAAATTTAGCTATTCGAACATAATTATCGTCAAAATTTCCGATATATTCTTCAACTAAAATCATAATTTTTAATTTGCTAAAATTAAACTAATTTTAAAAAAAAATCGTTCAGAGAGAGGCAATGCGTAAAAAAACAATAAAAAAAATGAATCAATTTTACAATTAGAACCATAAAAATCAAATACTTGTTCAGAACCAGTAATTATATATATATATAAGAATATATAACAACTGAAAGGTGCATTAGATATGTACATGAAAAAAATAAATTATTTCGAACAAGTGTTTCTTTTGTTGGTTCCATGTAAAAATCAAATGAGTTGCGAAATTTCAGTGTAGTGAGGACTAGAAAATTCATGTTAAATCTTTCAAAGATTAACATTTTTTTTTTTTGGTTAATTAAAATAAAATTTGTGTTTTTTTTTGGAAATTTTTCAATGGTTTAATATTCACAGGTTTTTTCTTTCATTTTTCTCAACTACTATTTGAAAAATTCATTTTTTTTTACTCTTTTTTTAGACAATGTCCTCAGATAAAAGTCATTCTTGCTGTTGCTTTGGTGATTTGATTTTGAAACATTCAATTTTGAAATGTTCACACATTTGTTTCACCTAAAAAAATAAATAAATCAATTAATGTAATCGTAGGATATGATTAAAGTTTATGAAAAAAAAAATTGTTAAGACCATACCACACAAGTTCCGTAATGGATATGAGCAATTGTCGATGAAATTAGGAGAAAATATAATGTGAAAAGTTCCAATGTTGGATAGTTTTTCATGAAGAAAATACTTAGGACGACACCAATAGTGCTCGGCCAGAGTAACATGTTTCCAATCTCGGCCTTAGTATTGCTCATTTGGGAAATTATTAGGTGACACTGGAAAAAATATCATAAATATAGTGAATTGCTTTAGATCTTAATCAGGGGTTGAGTTTAAAATCATTAAAGATTTTAATTTGTATTTAGTAGACTGATTCAAAAAAAAAATGTTGATTTTTTTTTCTTAATTATATCGAAAATATTGTTGGGAATGACCAGAAAAAAAATCCTGTGAAAGTTTAAGCTCTTAATATTAAGAGGTGCTGCATCGAAAATTTCGATTTTCCATTGAAATAACATGGGAACAATATTTTCTTGCACTTTGGAATTTTATAGCTCACGTTGGTGGAATGACTAAGGTATATTCTTGTAGAAAATCAAACGATCTACAAAAAAGGTCTCGGACAAGTTTTTGATATATTTATTCCTTCAAAAGTTATTTGAGGTCAAAATTGAACTAAAGAGAAATTTTAATATTTTTTTAAATTTTTTGACACAACCATCAATTTTATGAAAAAATTTTATACGACATTTTTTGTAAAGCACTTTTTTTTCTATAACTTATCACTATAAAAGTTTTTGATATTTTTCACAGGTCCTAAGTTATTTGCATTAAACTGAAAATTCCCTGAATTATTATATTTTTAACATAAAAATTATATTTTTTATTTTAATTAAATAACTTAAGGACCTGTGAAAACTATTAAAAACTTTTATAGAGATAAGTTGTAGAAAAAAATGTGCTCTACAAAAAATGTTCTATAAAATTTTCTCATAAAATTGATGGTTGCGTCAAAAGATTGAAAAAATATTAAAATTTCTCTTTAGTTCAACTTTGACCTCGAATAACTTTTGAAGGAATAAATATATCAAAAACTTGTCCGAGACCTTCTTTGTAGATCGTTCAATTTTCTACAAAAATATACCTTGGTCATTCCAAAATATTGTCACCAACGTGAGCTATAAAATTCCAAAGTGCAAGAGAATATTGTTCCCATGTTATTTTAATAATATTAAGAACTTTAAGTTTCACAGGATTTTTTTTGTCATTCCCAACAATATTTTCGATATAACTAAAAAATAATCATAAATTTTTTTGAATCAGTCTAGTATTTAGTATTCTGAATATAATTCACAAAAAAAACTTACACAAATATTCGCAAAAACCGTTCCCATAAAAATAAATACGGCGCGAGGATCACGATCTAAAATATTCGACGGAGACAATAAAATCCATTGGGTGATTAAAAATAAAAAGTATAGCACAGGCCATAGGGGACGTACAGCTTCCGAAAACGGATACATTTTCCCTGTTTTCCTCGCGTATGACCTACAAATAATTATCAGTAAGTGGAAATTTCTTTCAATGTTCCATTTCATTTTCATATTTACATATAAACGTTATAAAATAAAAATGGCAAATTTGCAACCGCACATGATACGTGCAACAATATTTCGAATACAGTGCCACCAGGAATTCCAAACAGGTGAAATTTATAGGCATTCATTCCACCAAATCCGCCAAAGAAAAACAACAACGTCGAACCCTACAACAAAAATTTTTTTTTATAAATTTCATTAGCTAATATAAGTGTAAATTATTGGACTAATGGAGGGCTCTATGAAATAAGAACCACTTTAAATTAGATTAACACATATACCGTTTGTCCTTGGAAATGTTTACGGAAAGGCTTAGAAAACAGGAAAATCCATATCTTCTTTAATAACCAGATTAAAAGCGTTTATAAAGCCAGAGCTCAACTCCAAATTACTAAGGGTGTCTTTATTGATTTAATCCCTGAAAACCAAATAAGGTAATACTAGGACAAGGTTTATAAAACACATAGGTGGCCTCATGCGCTACGTGACGTATCCAGAAGAAATTTGTACATATCTTCAGACTGATTCAAATTGACGTCATTTTTTTTTCTAATGGGACAACCTGTGTAATTTATAAACCTTGATACTAGGGAACGAAAAGGTAATGTTTTTGCCCATTGAGAGGTCCAGATTGGTCCAGAATCTGGCGTCACAAAATCAGTCGTAAGGAAAACAATTTGCAAATCATATTTCTGTGGAATACCGGGAAAACTGGGATATTGGAGGTGGTTCTCTATCTAGTTTCTTGGCTTACAATAGGTACAATTGGGATCCAGGGAATACACATAACCAAACTTCTCCAAACCTCGTCCACGTGTACTCTAGGGAAAAGGAAATGTATTAGGTAATATTCATGAAAATTTGCATATTTATTCAACCGTTTTTAAAAAAAAATGTCGTTAGAAGATTAAAATTATCGGTTAATGCTTCATATAATTACTATAAAACTTAATTTGACGGAAATGAAATCAACGATTGTTGAGGAATAATACCGAACAATAAACAATAGACTCGTGGGAATATTATCGCATTGAAATTATGACGTTTCTGCGTATTTGGACTATTATTCAAATGTTTTTTTTTTTTGAAATCAGCGCTACGTTTGCCTTGAAATGGAACTATTTTCCTCCAAAGCGGTATATTTAAATTTAAAGTTAATAAGAGAATATTATTTCATCGAATAATAAGTAATAAATCTGCAATTATAAGACATGGAGAAGTCGCGGACAGGATGGAGAAAACATTCTAGTAAAAAAATAAATTGCATTCGCAACTTACCCACATTGAAAAGTCGTAGCCCCACGGCAAAAACAATACGCCCGTGTTGTACTTTTCCCAATGTGAGAGAAAAAAACACAAAAATACGTTCCAACAGACCAAATACATGCGAAACGGTGTAATACTATAAGTGCCATTTCGGCCGAAAACGCTAAACAACGACACCGGCACCATCATCGCCGCATAGGCGTCCAAACCATGATCGAATAATTCGCCCAATGGATTGCTGGAATTTGTACGACGTGCTTGCTTTCCATCGGTGCCATCTACAAAATTCGAGAAGTACTAACATTTTTTTTCCTTCGACCAAAAAAAAAGGTCCACAATTGAGCCACCCAATCCATATAATTCACATTGACTTTATTAATAAATCATGACTTATACCACTTTAAAATTAAGCGGCTCAATTAGAGTCCTTCCTTATCACTCTACCCATTTTATAAAATTCAGTTTTCATTAATTTATTATTAAATTCTAAGGTCAAAGATAACAATGTTATTCTATTCAATTCCATGATCGAACCGGATTAGTTTTATCGTGATTTTTTTCGTGTGTAATCCAAAAAAAAATTGTTTACATTAATGAAAACTGAACTTGAAAGTATTGGGGAGTGGGGCCGGGGGGGGGGGTGTGCTCATTTACCTAAAGTATATGCTAAAAATATATTAAAAGCTGCCACATAAAATACCCAATTTGGTACGTTCAACACTTGGGGATAGTCTTCGGATGCTGCGTAGAAATAGTAGTCATAGTAGGAAAATAATAGTAAATTTAATACGGTGAACATAAAGCCGGTGAATGTCAATAGATTCGGTGCCACCCATTTTGGATAAAACTAAAACAAAAAAACAAACGGATTAATAATTGGATAAGTAAATTTTCAATGTAATCTCACCTGAACAATAAAATTCCAAAATGGGTGCATTACGTATAAACTTATAGGACTTGTATCGATTGAACTGTACTATAACAAAAAAAATTAAAAATTAGTATTAGTTTAATGGGATTTTAGATAAACTGGTTAATTTACTGGATCTATATATTTTTGAAGTTATAATTCTTTAGCGGCGTTCATTAAAACATTTAGCCAATTTAGCCACTATCGAAGTGGATTGAAAACATTTTTTTAACGATACCAAAGAAGTATCACTTCACATTTATAATCAAAATAAGATTTTTTCGCTGACTTTGACCAGTTATACTGTGCATACAATATATTGCGGTCCAATTTATGTAGTGAATCATCGCAAACCAGTTACAGAGTGATCCAAACTACTTGAGAAGATTGCTTGGCAATCGAAATACGTATCTGGGCAATACGTCACGAATATTTTTTTGTTTGAACTTCTGTTCAAACTTATGTTTGTGGTATGATTTTTATATATTATTATATCAGATTATACTACATAAATTGGACCGCAATATATTCTATATATTTTATACACTAGGGTGATTTTTTTTTGACTTTTTTTGGCCCCATCGTGAAATTTTGTTGGAAATACCAAACAAAAAATTCTCTGAAAGTTTGAGCCCTTAATATATTAATTTTAAGTCCTCGACCAAGACGTGTAAAGATTTCCCATTGAAAATCCCATCGGAAACTCTGATTTTTTATTTTTAAATTTCTATATCTCAGCGGCATTTCATGGGATCGCTTTTACCGACGATGGTTTTTTCTCAGAATTAAACGCTCTACAAAAGTGCCCATTGCGACAAAGTCGTAACTCACACCGGTGAGGTAGTACGGGCCACTGAACCTGATTTTTCCATAAAATTCGCGTTTTTTTTTTGCATTTATCTTGTAAATAACAAGAGCTACGGAAAAATTATAAATGAAAAACTTGTAGAGAATTTGATTTCCTACAAAAAAGTTCCTTTAGACCAAATCGCTAAGATCAATATTAAACGAGATACTAAGCCTTGAATTGATATTTTGAAAATAAATTCAAGGCTTAAATATATAAATCAATTCAAGACTTAATACCTCGTTTAATATTGATCTTAGCGATTTGGTCTACACGACCTTTTTTGTAGGAAATCAAATTCTCTACAAGTTTTTCATTTATAATTTTTCCGTAGCTCGTGTTATTTACGAGATAAATGCAAAAAAAAACCCCGAATTTTATGGAAAAATCAGGTTCAGTGGCCCGTACTACCTCACCGGTGTGAGTTACGACTTTATCGCAATAGGCACTTTTGTAGAGCGTTTAATTCTGAGAAAAAACCATCATTCGGTAAAAGCGATCCCATGAAATACCGCTGAGATATAGAAATTTAAAAATAAAAAATCAAAGTTTCCGATGGGATTTTCAATGGGAAATCTTTACACGTCTTCGGTCGAGGACTTAAAATTAATATTAAGGGCTCAAACTTTCAGCGAATATTTTTTTTGGTATTTCCAACAAAATTTCACGATGGGACCAAAAAATAGTCAAAAAAAAAAAATCACCCTAGTGTATACAATATATAGAATATATTGCGGTTCAATTTATGTAGTATACTCTGATATAATAATTCATAAAAATCATACCACAAACATAAATTTGAACATAAGTTAAAACAGAAAAAAAAATCGTGACGTATTGTCCAGATACGTATTTCGATTGCCGAGCAATCTTCTCAAGTAGTTTGGATCACCCCGTAACTGGTTTGTGATGATTCCCTACATAAATTGGACCGCAATATATTCTATATATTATATACACAGTATAACTGGTCAAAGTCAGCGAAAAAATCTTATTTTTTGGTTTTCTTTTGGAGAAATTATCTCTTTTTTGTGAGAATCTTGTTTCTTGAATTTGATAAAAGGTTCATTTTTTGATAGGACGCCTTAGTTAACAAGTTAGAAGTCATGTTTTCATCGTTTTTATCGATTTTTTGGCAAAACGAATCATCACAAAGCAGTTACGGAGTGATTCAAATCACTGAGGAAGATTGCTTGGCAATCAAAATACGTATCTGGATAGTACTTCACAAATATTTTTGTTTGTACTTCTGTTTATGGTATAATTTTTATATAATATTATATCAGATTATACTACATAAATTGGACTGCAATATATTTTATACATTGTATTCACATCTATAGTTACAAGTAATCTTTTCTATTTATTTTTAAAATTAAATTTTGTCAGAAGAGTGGTGAATTATAAATGCTTTGATTCGATAAACATTTACCATAAAATTAATGAATTATAATTATTGAAAAAGGCAATTTTTATGTTGGAAAGTTTCAGCGATGAAAACTTGTCATTTTTCATATGAAAATGGAAACTTGCACCAGGTCTTCATTGCCCATTTATCGAGCGAGAGTCGATTTCTTTTTCGTCATGGGTCGGGAATTTAATGATCACATTGTACATGAGAAAGTGTTTTGAAATATGTGATCGCATGAACCCTCCAGGTCAAGAAGTTATCATCGATTTGCTCCAGAAAACTACATGCTTGAGACAATAATCTCTGAAAATTTCATATTTCGTCAATGTGTTGATATCCAATTTAAACAGAAAAATACCCAATTGATTTTTCCAAGTATTGTTTCGCCCACCCAAAAAAGAAAAAAAATTTTTTATTACCATGCAATTGGATTATTTACCTTGTAATGTTCAAATCCACGCATTTGTTCGTCAGTTAAATATTTATGGTCAAACATTGTTTCCACATAAAATAAACGTCGTTTTAGTTAAATATTATTATTATTATTATTTTAAAAAGCCCGCGATTTGTTGACAACAAAAAAGAATCACAGTCGGCTCTGGTTTCAATTGGATCAATTGACTATAGATTGATGGATTTTTTTGGAAAAAAAAATCTCCCCCCCGCTTGGAATCGAACGCCGAACCACTTGGTCACTCATTCATTGTTACGATGGGAAAAATTCGCTTTGATTCATTCAACTTAGCGGAGCACCAGTGGGAAAAAAATCCGTGTTTCTTTTTAGGTTATATCACCCACAATCTACAAAAAGAAATGATGAATTAATATTATCAATGAAATTGATTTAACGCACATAACTGAACGTAGATCGTTCATTTAGGATTAATTCTTTTGGGTTTAATATCTCCGTTTTTATTATTACCCCGGCAATGATCTGAGATTTGATATTGCTGCGCGTGGAAAACTTGTCAAATTCCGTCTAGTGGGCTATGCACTTAATATACAGCCAAAACGGTCCGAAACAAAAGGGCTCGTAAGATTTGAAAAAGGGCACGAAAATCTTTTCAATTCAAATTATTGAATTAATCGACGCAAACGTATTCTCCATCGAACGACTAAAAACACAATAAAAAAATAAATCGAAACAATTCTAATTTCCAACTTCCGTAGGTTGAATAATAATTACACTGCGACCGAAAAAAAAAAAAAAAAAAAATGCGAGGGAAATTTCAATGTACTTGAAACGATATTGTAACACTAACTAAATGTGTTATTATTTTTAATTTGATAAAACGGAAAAAAATTCTCCAAGTCATATCACACCACCATATAAAAAAAATTGAAACACTCATTATAATACAGTACACTATATGTATGCAGACTTTTGAACTTTGATTCCGATTCTAATTTGTAAGGGGAGAAAAAGATTTACTTACATATTTACACACATTTCATTCAAATGAACTGAAACGAATTACTCGAAACATTGATAATCGCTTTCATATTAAATCATTTATCAGTTAAATATAGTTTTTAAATACTTCAACCTATTTTTTTTTTCCTATTCTAGCCATAGATTTAAACTATCGAAGTGATAAGATAAGTTAATTTATTGCGGAAAAACTGCGTACATTTTTTTTTTTAATAAACACTCTAATCGTTTTATAATAAATTGATTAACGACGCCACTGAATTGGAATCCAAATTTATTGGTCCTAGTTGAAATGGTTGAAGATTCAACATACCCCCTATAGTAAAGAGTATAAAAACTTACATTGTTAATTCTTACCCTCAATTCCCTAATAATACATGGTAGCAGAGCGTGGTTCAATAAGACATATACGTAAAAATTTTATAGTAAAAGAAATTAATTTAGCCCCTCAACCCCCTTCTAAATTTTTTGGCTACGCTCATGAATAATACCGACGAAAAAAAAAATAAAATTATGCCCAAAATTAAAATTATGTGGGATGCAATTGTTACGATGCATTGTTTTCTTTGAAAAACAATCAATTTTCTTATTGATTTCCAAAAATTTATTAGCACTTCAAACGTTTCTATTTTAAGTTTTACATTTACATTTTGGCTGAATTCCAGACTGCATAAAATGTACCATTTGTATTAAATCGATTGGAACATTGTCTCAAATAATATGTTTTTCTATTTTGAATTTACCACCGAAGCCGGTAATTTGTTTGGTTTGAATATTTGGTTAAAAGTTCACGTGATATTGGCTAGATGGCGTCGTAAAATATTTGCTAACTAATTTACATTGATGCTGTTTTGCATTGAACTTTTCGATTATATTTACATCAAATTTTTCCAATTGGAAAATGAGAAAAACTTCTTTAAATATTTTTTGGTTAAAACAAAAGCTCGAGAGCTTTTGTTCGAAAATCATCCCTTTTATAACGACATTATAAGCTCTTGAAATTTGAATTGTTTTATCATATCTTCTGGCACTTTGATGGTTGATTTCATCCCTTAAAAGTGGTTTGTTTTCCGAAAAATTTGCACAGCATGTACAGATGGATATATACTTTCGATTGGCATCCCTAATTTTTTTTCTTTTTAACGATTTTCGTGAAAATCAACGATGGTTAACCCACGTTTTTTTTTTTTGGTGAAAAAGTTTTTGGAATCGAATTTAAAATGTATTGTTATATTATCGTTAAGTACGTTCTTACGTACTCAAAACGAATCTTTGTTCGATAATCATCCCATTTATAACAACGTTATAGGCTCTTGCAGTTTAATTGGTTTGATTATAACTTCTGGTTCTTTTATGGTCGATTTCATCCCTTAAAAGTGGTTTGTTTTTGGAAAAATTCACACAGCATATACAGATGGACTTATATTTTTGATTGGCATTCCTATTTTTTTTTTGATTTTGGCGATTTTCGTGAAAAATCAACGATGGTTAACCCACGTTTTTTTTTTGGCGAAAAACTTTTTGGATTCGAATTTGAAATGTATTGTTATATTATCGTTAAGTACATTGTTACGACCCCAAAACTGTTCTTTGTTCGAAAATCATCCCTTATATAACGACGTTATAAACACTTGAGGTTTAGAGGGTTAGATTATACCTTCTGGCACTTTGATGGTCGATTTCATCCCTTAATAGTGTTTTTTTTTTGGGAAAAATTTGCACAGCATGTACAAATGAACTTATACTTTCGATTGGTATCCCTATTTTTTTTTTAATTTTGACAATCTTCGTGAGAAACCAACGATAGTTAACCCACGGTTTTTTCTTGACGAAAATCTTTTTGGATTCGAATTTGAAATGTATTGTTATATTAGCCTTAAGTACGTTGTTAAGAACCCAAAACTGTTCTTTGTTTGAAAGTCATCCCTTATTTAACGATGTTACATGCGGTTGAAATTTAGATAGTTTAGTGATATCTTCTCGAAATTTGATTGTCGATTTCATCCCTTAAGCGTGGTTTGTTTTCTGAAAAAATCACACAGCATGTACAGATGGACTTATACTTTGATGGGATCATTCAAACATATCTTAACAAATAACAAATTATACCATAAAACAGTCCTAAAATTTCCCGAGAAATGTAAACAAATGCTTCTTGTATGCAACCTTTCATTTTTATTATACATTGGTGTTAGCAGGTTGCCTATCTAGCTTAAAGTTCGTTCACGATATTTCTCATATCATGTTTAATGTTATTGTAGAAATATAGTACAACAACAACAATAGAGTTGAATATCTGATTGGAATTTACGAGTAAAATCACTTTGTTTACCTTTTTCGGAATTAAATTCTTAAAGTCGATAATTGGTATTGATTTAGTTTAAAGAAGAGCAGTACATATTTGTCCATACGACAACAATGCATTACCGTTCCTTAGAATTGTAAATATGAAAAAAATGGGGAAGAACATCAAAATATTACTATGTGTTGTTACAAATTTTCCGGATGTACCATGGAGCAGCTAGGGTTTCAATTTTTTTTGGAAATTTCCAATTATTTCGATCGTGAAAGAAAATTGAATTTTGTAATATGAGAAATATTTATATACAATTTTTTATTATTGCAATCATGTGTAGTTGTAGCCGAGTAGATGTGGTAACGGAATCACCAGTTCTCGTCTGAGACACATACCGCATCTCGTCCAGGCACTTCGTTTAAATTGACATCTGACTAAAAATCCACAATTACGTTATTATATTAAATCAAAAATATCCAAATAAATATTAATCAATAACATTAGACCCAGTATCGTAAAACTAACTTTATAAATAGTTGAAACTAATAAAAAAGTGGATACAACTATACCTAACCTAAAAAACATTACTCAGCAAGCGCTGAGTAATGACTCCACCGCAGTTGAAAATGACAACTTTAAAATAATAAGCAAAAAAAACAGCAAAAGAAAACAAAAGGAGTCTTCACACGGAATGGAGTCTACCAGGAGTATTAAGAGGAGGACGATGTCCACCGACAGTTGCAGTGGACCAACGATATCAACTCACAACAAATATGCCGTTTTAAGTGATGAAAGTGAAGCAGAATCTGATTCAGAAGTTCAAAACAAACAAAGTGAAATCAAAAACAGTGTAAATAAACTCAGTGAAACAAAAAAACCTCCCCCATTCGTTATTCATGGGATGGTGGATGAACACAAAAAATTTATCAACAATATTAAAAATATAGTGAAAAGTGATTTCAGAATCACATACAAGAAAAACAATATAATCATACACGTAAACACCAATTCTGACTTTGTGCTACTAAAAGAAAACTGGGTAGCGCAAAAAATCCCATTCCACACATACACCGACAAGAATAATAAATACAAAACATATGTCATCTACGGACTACACCAAGAAATTGACGAAAAAGAAGTTAAAGAGGGATTGGAAGGCAAGGGCGTTAAAATAGAAAACGTCAGAAAAATGAAAGGGGTAGACCGGAGTATCTACATGGTGACAGTCAACGGTCTGTCGCTAAAACTCCTTCAAACCCAAATTAAAGACGTCCTCCAAACCCGTATAAGATGGGACTATTATAAAAAGAAACGAATTATAGCCCAATGCCACAGATGCCAAGAGTGGGGCCACGCAACTAGCAATTGCTTTGCTGACCCCATGTGCCTTAAATGTGCAAATCCTCATTTAACGAGGGAATGCACAAAACCGCTAACAACACCAGCAAGGTGCGCGAATTGTGGAGGAGCACACCCGGCAAACGCCACAATTTGCGAAGCTTACATTAAAAGAAAGGAAGAAGTTGAGACACGAAGGACATCAGCCAAAAAACCTACAACAAGACTGAGACAGTTCAACCAGAATGAATTCCCACCGCTACCGACACCCAAAACAGCAGTACAACAAAATATTATTCCCGAAAAACCAAATGCGTGGAAACAAAAGGAATCGTCAAATAATACAACTAGCGATATATTTGAATTTCAAAAGGAGGTCAATGAATTAGAAAAAGTTCTAAATATAAGTAAAATGATAAAAGCAGTTAAAGAACTAAGAAATAATATCAAAAATTGCAAATCAGAATCGGAAAAATTTTTCGAATTCTTTAACTTCTGTAAGCAGCTTGACAATTAATCAATATATAATGGATCGCAACACAACGAATATTAAAATATGCAGCTGGAATGCCAATGGCATACGGGGAAAAGTAGGTGAATTAATAGAATTTATAAACAGAAAACAATTGGACATAATAGGAATTAACGAAACAAGACTGAATGCAACCGACAAAATTAAAATAAAAAATTATACAATAGTAAGAAGAGACAGAAGCTCCGCAGCTGGCGGAGTAGCCTTACTTATTAGGAATACAGTTCCATTTACGGAAGTCGAATTAAGTGGCGACATTGGATTAGAGTATGTGTGCATCAAATTAAAGAGTCATATACATATAGTTGCCGGCTACAACAGCCCAAACAGAAAACTAAAAACCGAAGAACTTCGAAAAATATTCGATGTGGCCAACAAAGTCCTATTGATAGGAGATCTCAATGCTCTACATCACAGTTGGAACTCTCATATTAACAACCAAAGAGGAAGAGCCATTTATCAATATACTATAAACAACAACTGTACAGTGATGTTCCCAAATCAGCCAACTCATTTTCCAATGAATAATTCAACACCGACAGCAATAGATATAGCCATTAATAAAAACATCACTAATATAAGCCAGCTCAATGTTTACAACGAGCTTAACTCGGACCATCTACCAATAATCACCGAAATAGGAGGGGAAGAAAAAAACATACAATCTAAAAGGATGCTTAACTACCAACTGGCAGACTGGACAAAATTCAGATTACTCTTAAATCAAAAAATTAAAATTACACCCAATATTAGTACAGCTGAAAAACTCGATCAAGAACTTCAAAGATTTGTCAATATTATACAACATTGCATCACATCAACAATACCGAACAAAAATCCATACCGACAAATGGACAAACTGCCGACCGAAATAAAAAATTTAATAAAAGAAAGAAATCATATCAGAAGAAGGTGGCAAAATACAAGATTAGCCTACTACAAACAGGAAATGAATATACTCAATAACAAAATAGCGACAGAAATAAAACGACATCGTAATGAAACCTGGACAAACAAATTAGAAAAACTAAAACCCAACGACAATTCACTATGGAATATGACCAAAATATTGAAAAAAGAATATCATCCAATACCAACACTCAAACATGGAAACGTGGAAGCCATGTCTGACGTAGATAAAGCCGAATTACTTGCAACCACATTCGAACAAATACACGATATAGACAAACATCCCAATACGGAAGACCAAAACTACATCAGCGGAGAGGTACGGAAATTTATCCAAAGTGTACAACCCGAGGGTAAAATGTGTGTCAAATCAAAAAAAGTGAGACAAATAATCAAGGAATTACCATCAAAAAAGGCTCCCGGACAGGACGGAATCCAAAATCATATATTAAAAAATCTCAGTCTAAAGGCATTAAAGCAGTTTACTCATATCATAAATGCAACCTACAAATTAAAACACTATAGCAAACACTGGAAAACCAGCAATATAATACCCATATTAAAACAGGGGAAGAAACGAAATGAACCAATCAGCTACAGACCGATTAGCCTTCTATCTACACTAAGTAAAGTAATGGAAAAAACAATTTTAGAAAAATTAAACAACTTCGAAGATACAAACAAAATTATTCCGGAATATCAATTTGGATTTCGACGAAGGCACAACACAGTCCAACAAATAACAAGACTCATAAATGACATCAGTATAGGATTCAATAAAAATCAAACAACAGTATTATTACTACTTGACATAGAAAAAGCCTTCGATAGAGTGTGGATAGATGGTTTAATCTACAAAATGATCAAATGTAACTATAATCCAGAAATAATACAACTCATTTACTCATATTTAACAAACAGACACTTTAAAGTAACGGTAAACGACAAAAAATCCAAGAAACAGCTAATCAAAGCCGGTGTTCCACAAGGATCCGTCCTGGGACCAACATTATTTAACATTTATATACACGACCTACCAATATATCCACAAACGAAACTGGCAGTATTTGCAGACGATACCGCCATTTATGCACACTCATTCCACGCAATAGTTGCTGCAAAACAAATACAATACCACCTACACGCCTTGGAAACGTACTACGATCTCTGGAAAATCAACCTAAACACGACGAAAACCGAAGTAGTTATTTTCACAAAAAGTCTCACCAAGGGGAAAATCATTCAAAATATATCGGTAAAAGGAAACACTATAACACCCACAACATCTGCCAAATATTTGGGTGTGCATTTGGACAATAAACTCACCTACAGACAGCACATCAAACATTGTATTAAAAAAGCATATGGAATATATACAAAACTGTATCCACTACTCATCAGGGGATCGAAATTAAATCTAAAAAACAAAAAACTAATATACACAGCAATTGTACGACCGATAATACTATATGCAGCACCAGCATGGTGTGGAGCCGCACCGACAAACATCCTAAAATTGCAACGATTCCAAAATAAATGCCTAAGAACGATCCTCGGAGGTGATTCCTTCTCAAAAATAAGTCAACTCCATGATGATGCTGACATACCAATGATGAGGGACTACATTATGCAACTAGCCGAAAAATTTTACGAAAATCAACTAGACGTAAACGAATTAACAAGAACCGTAACCAAAATCAGACAACATAACACACCATTCCAAATAAAGTTTAAACTTCCTTATCAAAACTTAAGAATATTTAATGAACCAATATAATGTAAATAAGTGATCTCAAAAGTGCAAATAGCAGTGATATTAGCATTAATTTTATTAACTCGTTAACTAAATATAGTACTTAGCGTAAGACTTACTATTAATAGCAAATTTATTTTATTTAAACTTAGTACAAACAGAATATTTATTTTATTTTTCTTAGTTAATTTTAAATGTATTATATGTATATAGAAAACATATACCAAATATGTGCCTTAAAGGGTACAAAAGTCAATTATTCACATAAGGTTTTTTTCAAACTTTTCCTTGCAAATACTTAAAAGAACAAACTGATAACCAAATATGAACAATGTCGACTGATAACAATAAAACCAAACATGTACAAACTAATGTAAAATAATTGCTAAGTGTAGGTAGAACTTATTACGATAAGTAGGAACTACAAAATAAACCAAATATGTATTATAACAGTAGCTATATATTTATAACTAAAATGTATTTGCTCTGTACAAAAAGAATAAATAATAAACGATATTTTCACAAAAAAAAAAAAGGTAACGGAATCAAAAGCGACAGTTTTCGGGTTCGAACCTAGAAGTTGTCATATTTTTTTTTATATTTTACAATTTATTTCCATTTTTTAATGTTTCTAGTATCCTGGAATAACAATAATCGTTGTTACTGAGTTCTTTCTGGGCAAATTTTTTTTTTAGACAATTATAGCATTCTTTTTCCTTTTTGCTCACCTTTTGTGATGTTTGAAATTTAGAAAAAATAAGGGTCAGAATTGAAATTTTCAAATTTTAACGGCGATTATTACGCTGATTATCGATCGTACGTTAACGATGATAAATTTATACGATTGGGTTTGAATTATTCTGTTAAATGCTGAAAATTAAGTTCTGTTGGAAGAGCCTGAAGAGACAATGTCGAGAAGATTTGAAAACCCCAACCAATTCTAAAAAATTGATTTCAATACAATCAATTTTAATATGATTTCAGTCTTCCTTCTATTCTTTTCTATGATAACGTCTTCCTGCTGATTTTTGCCACCTTCCGGAACGGTTTACTGGACGGCTATCCTAGAACCGGAGGTTCTGAATTCTATTTGCAAACAATTAAAAGATTTTCTTCAACGATAATAAATGGTTTTTAATCCTTTTGAATTACGTTGGCTTACATTATCACTTAATAACATGAACCCTTTTTTTCCGAATTTCAGGACCATGTATTCAATCGATCAAAGATAGCCTTCGATATTTGGAAATGATTGATCGATGATGTATATGTTTCTCCTACTAAATCTAAATACAAAAGTGCAATTAAATGTTCAATTTTCGGGAAATTAGCGTCTTCAGCGACCTGTAATATGCGTCGTTTTGGGTTAAAATCCGGTAAATCGTTCCGGAGAGTGGCAGCAATTAACAAATTTTCCGATGAAAACGGAATAATGATATGAATTGGAACGTTTGTTGGTAAAATTCAAGTTAAATATTCTTTAAGCCTATGTCCCAAAGGAAGTTACAATCTCGTCGTAACGCCAACAAGCGGATGGTGGAATTAATTTGCGAATGAAATCGAAAAGAAACCACAGGATTTTATACATTGGGTTTTTAAGCCGATTGATATTGAAGTTTATTTGTACGATCTGTTGTAAGAAGATGATTTTAAAAGGAATTAATGATTATTTTTTAAGGTTCAAGCATACGGGGGGCCTTATTCTTTCGATTGGCTTCCTTAAAAAAACATTTAAGCTTGACGATTTTCGAGAAAAATCAACGATGGTTAACCAACGGTTTTTTTTTTGGCTAATAATTTTTTGAATTGAATTTCTTGGTAATTTGGATCTGTAAAAATATATTTCATTACTATTAATAAAAATTATACTTTCTAGCTACATTTACTTGGATACTGCGAAAACTACGATGCAGCTCATTTACATAATTGATATAATGGTTGCTAAACTTCTGCCATTTAAAAAAAACGGATTTTTGACAGATTGCTTTTCCTGATAGAAGTTATTTTTTCGACGATTTTTAAAATCATTCCTAAACATTGTAGATATGTGAAGAAAAATTTGTCCTGTGTGCAACAGGACACCCACAATTTCATTTCAAAGTTTCAATAAGTACAATTTTCTAGTACATAAAAAGGAATATAAAGAATGGTTTTCCTCGCAGAAATAATGCTGCTCATTTAAGACTGATTTATTCTTTAGGGTATTGCATAAATCAGTTCTCCGTGAGAAGGACTTACAAATACAATCATGGTTTTGGACGCTATTATGCCTATGTATTATTATGGTCCTGGTTACCCAGTGTTGTCAAGAATTGTTGATGGAGATATTCTTCTGATGCCCATAATAAATGGTGCACTTCCAGAGGCTTACATTTGCAGATTATTTGATTACATTCTTCTCTGCATGATTTTTTTTAATATATTTAATTTTGGTCGTTCATTAGTTAGTAAAACGTTGGCAAAAATCTACAAAATTAACGGAAAGTACATATAACCTTATGTAAACATTCCGGCAATACCTACAATTTTACAATAAATATTACCAATTTCACTGTTATTTGGTTTGATTCCGATTTTATGAAGTTTAAATGCAACACTGACCATCAAATCAAACCGCCATAACGTTAAAAATTAAATTTATTTGAAAAAAATAAAGTCAATTATCAACTAAGAACTTTCAAAAATTAGCTGTCAAGTTGACTGGCATCGTCGCTCCATCTACGCTAGAACGCGTGAACTATTGACATGAAATGTCAATTAAACCAACTTAAGTTTTTACCGCCACCTATGAGTCAGAAGGATGTACTCATAGCTTCCAACAAAATTCGAAACGCATTTTAGCGTTGTTTTAATTCAAAATATTAAACAATTCGAATTGTCAACAAATAAGAATTATTAAAAAACAAATAAATAACATAAGACATTTAACACATAAGAGATAATTGAAAGTATACGTCCATCTGTACGTGCTGTGCAAATTTTTCCCCAAACAAACCACGTTTAAGGGATGAACAGGCAGTTTAAGGGATGAACACTTCCCACTAAGAGGGAGAGACGAACTTGGCTTCTTCAACAATTGAATGTACCATCGTTATATAAGGGATGATTTTCGAACCAAAGGCAGTTTCGGGTTCGAACCAATGTCTAGAACGATGATATAATAATATTTTTCGATTTCGAAACAAAAAGTTTTTTCGTCAAAAAAAACCATGGGTTAACCATCGTTGATTTTCTCGAAAATCGTCAAATAAAAAAAAAAATTGTTTAAGGGTGCCAATCGAAAGTATAAGTCCATCTGTACGTGCTGTGCAAATTTTTCCCCAAACAAACCTCGTTTTAGGGATGAACAGGCAGTTTAAGGGATGAACACTTCCCACTAAGAGGGAGAGACGAATGTGGCTTCTTCAACAATTGCATGTACCTTCGTTATATAAGGGATGATTTTCGAACCAAAGGCAGTTTCGGGTTCGCAACAATGTCTAGAACGATGATATAATAATATTTTTCGATTTCGAAACAAAAAGTTTTTTCGTCAAAAAAAACCATGGGTTAACCATCGTTGATTTTCTCGAAAATCGTCAAATAAAAAAAAAAATTGTTTAAGGGTGCCAATCGAAAGTATAAGTCCATCTGTACGTGCTGTGCAAATTTTTCCCCAAACAAACCTCGTTTTAGGGATGAACAGGCAGTTTAAGGGATGAACACTTCCCACTAAGAGGGAGAGACGAATGTGGCTTCTTCAACAATTGCATGTACCTTCGTTATATAAGGGATGATTTTCGAACCAAAGGCAGTTTCGGGTTCGCAACAATGTCTAGAACGATGATATAATAATATTTTTCGATTTCGAAACAAAAAGTTTTTTCGTCAAAAAAAACCATGGGTTAACCATCGTTGATTTTCTCGAAAATCGTCAAATAAAAAAAAAAATTGTTTAAGGGTGCCAATCGAAAGTATAAGTCCATCTGTACGTGCTGTGCAAATTTTTCCCCAAACAAACCTCGTTTTAGGGATGAACAGGCAGTTTAAGGGATGAACACTTCCCACTAAGAGGGAGAGACGAATGTGGCTTCTTCAACAATTGCATGTACCTTCGTTATATAAGGGATGATTTTCGAACCAAAGGCAGTTTCGGGTTCGCAACAATGTCTAGAACGATGATATAATAATATTTTTCGATTTCGAAACAAAAAGTTTTTTCGTCAAAAAAAACCATGGGTTAACCATCGTTGATTTTCTCGAAAATCGTCAAATAAAAAAAAAAAATTTTTAAGGGTGCCAATCGAAAGTATAAGTCCATCTGTACGTGCTGTGCAAATTTTTCCCCAAACAAACCTCGTTTTAGGGATGAACAGGCAGTTTAAGGGATGAACACTTCCCACTAAGAGGGAGAGACGAATGTGGCTTCTTCAACAATTGCATGTACCTTCGTTATATAAGGGATGATTTTCGAACCAAAGGCAGTTTCGGGTTCGCAACAATGTCTAGAACGATGATATAATAATATTTTTCGATTTCGAAACAAAAAGTTTTTTCGTCAAAAAAAACCATGGGTTAACCATCGTTGATTTTCTCGAAAATCGTCAAATAAAAAAAAAAAATTTTTAAGGGTGCGAATCGAAAGTATAAGTCCATCTGTACGTGCTGTGCAAATTTTTCCCCAAACAAACCTCGTTTTAGGGATGAACAGGCAGTTTAAGGGATGAACACTTCCCACTAAGAGGGAGAGACGAATGTGGCTTCTTCAACAATTGCATGTACCTTCGTTATATAAGGGATGATTTTCGAACCAAAGGCAGTTTCGGGTTCGCAACAATGTCTAGAACGATGATATAATAATATTTTTCGATTTCGAAACAAAAAGTTTTTTCGTCAAAAAAAACCATGGGTTAACCATCGTTGATTTTCTCGAAAATCGTCAAATAAAAAAAAAAATTGTTTAAGGGTGCCAATCGAAAGTATAAGTCCATCTGTACGTGCTGTGCAAATTTTTCCCCAAACAAACCTCGTTTTAGGGATGAACAGGCAGTTTAAGGGATGAACACTTCCCACTAAGAGGGAGAGACGAATGTGGCTTCTTCAACAATTGCATGTACCTTCGTTATATAAGGGATGATTTTCGAACCAAAGGCAGTTTCGGGTTCGCAACAATGTCTAGAACGATGATATAATAATATTTTTCGATTTCGAAACAAAAAGTTTTTTCGTCAAAAAAAACCATGGGTTAACCATCGTTGATTTTCTCGAAAATCGTCAAATAAAAAAAAAAAATTTTTAAGGGTGCCAATCGAAAGTATAAGTCCATCTGTACGTGCTGTGCAAATTTTTCCCCAAACAAACCTCGTTTTAGGGATGAACAGGCAGTTTAAGGGATGAACACTTCCCACTAAGAGGGAGAGACGAATGTGGCTTCTTCAACAATTGCATGTACCTTCGTTATATAAGGGATGATTTTCGAACCAAAGGCAGTTTCGGGTTCGCAACAATGTCTAGAACGATGATATAATAATATTTTTCGATTTCGAAACAAAAAGTTTTTTCGTCAAAAAAAACCATGGGTTAACCATCGTTGATTTTCTCGAAAATCGTCAAATAAAAAAAAAAATTGTTTAAGGGTGCCAATCGAAAGTATAAGTCCATCTGTACGTGCTGTGCAAATTTTTCCCCAAACAAACCTCGTTTTAGGGATGAACAGGCAGTTTAAGGGATGAACACTTCCCACTAAGAGGGAGAGACGAATGTGGCTTCTTCAACAATTGCATGTACCTTCGTTATATAAGGGATGATTTTCGAACCAAAGGCAGTTTCGGGTTCGCAACAATGTCTAGAACGATGATATAATAATATTTTTCGATTTCGAAACAAAAAGTTTTTTCGTCAAAAAAAACCATGGGTTAACCATCGTTGATTTTCTCGAAAATCGTCAAATAAAAAAAAAAAATTTTTAAGGGTGCCAATCGAAAGTATAAGTCCATCTGTACGTGCTGTGCAAATTTTTCCCCAAACAAACCTCGTTTTAGGGATGAACAGGCAGTTTAAGGGATGAACACTTCCCACTAAGAGGGAGAGACGAATGTGGCTTCTTCAACAATTGCATGTACCTTCGTTATATAAGGGATGATTTTCGAACCAAAGGCAGTTTCGGGTTCGCAACAATGTCTAGAACGATGATATAATAATATTTTTCGATTTCGAAACAAAAAGTTTTTTCGTCAAAAAAAACCATGGGTTAACCATCGTTGATTTTCTCGAAAATCGTCAAATAAAAAAAAAAAATTTTTAAGGGTGCGAATCGAAAGTATAAGTCCATCTGTACGTGCTGTGCAAATTTTTCCCCAAACAAACCTCGTTTTAGGGATGAACAGGCAGTTTAAGGGATGAACACTTCCCACTAAGAGGGAGAGACGAATGTGGCTTCTTCAACAATTGCATGTACCTTCGTTATATAAGGGATGATTTTCGAACCAAAGGCAGTTTCGGGTTCGCAACAATGTCTAGAACGATGATATAATAATATTTTTCGATTTCGAAACAAAAAGTTTTTTCGTCAAAAAAAACCATGGGTTAACCATCGTTGATTTTCTCGAAAATCGTCAAATAAAAAAAAAAAATTTTTAAGGGTGCCAATCGAAAGTATAAGTCCATCTGTACGTGCTGTGCAAATTTTTCCCCAAACAAACCTCGTTTCAGGGATGAACAGGCAGTTTAAGGGATGAACACTTCCCACTAAGAGGGAGAGACGAATGTGGCTTCTTCAACAATTGCATGTACCTTCGTTATATAAGGGATGATTTTCGAACCAAAGGCAGTTTCGGGTTCGCAACAATGTCTAGAACGATGATATAATAATATTTTTCGATTTCGAAACAAAAAGTTTTTTCGTCAAAAAAAACCATGGGTTAACCATCGTTGATTTTCTCGAAAATCGTCAAATAAAAAAAAAAAATTTTTAAGGGTGCCAATCGAAAGTATAAGTCCATCTGTACGTGCTGTGCAAATTTTTCCCCAAACAAACCTCGTTTCAGGGATGAACAGGCAGTTTAAGGGATGAACACTTCCCACTAAGAGGGAGAGACGAATGTGGCTTCTTCAACAATTGCATGTACCTTCGTTATATAAGGGATGATTTTCGAACCAAAGGCAGTTTCGGGTTCGCAACAATGTCTAGAACGATGATATAATAATATTTTTCGATTTCGAAACAAAAAGTTTTTTCGTCAAAAAAAACCATGGGTTAACCATCGTTGATTTTCTCGAAAATCGTCAAATAAAAAAAAAAAATTTTTAAGGGTGCCAATCGAAAGTATAAGTCCATCTGTACGTGTTGTGCAAATTTTTCCCCAAACAAACCTCGTTTCAGGGATGAACAGGCAGTTTAAGGGATGAACACTTCCCACTAAGAGGGAGAGACGAATGTGGCTTCTTCAACAATTGCATGTACCTTCGTTATATAAGGGATGATTTTCGAACCAAAGGCAGTTTCGGGTTCGCAACAATGTCTAGAACGATGATATAATAATATTTTTCGATTTCGAAACAAAAAGTTTTTTCGTCAAAAAAAACCATGGGTTAACCATCGTTGATTTTCTCGAAAATCGTCAAATAAAAAAAAAAAATTTTTAAGGGTGCGAATCGAAAGTATAAGTCCATCTGTACGTGCTGTGCAAATTTTTCCCCAAACAAACCTCGTTTTAGGGATGAACAGGCAGTTTAAGGGATGAACACTTCCCACTAAGAGGGAGAGACGAATGTGGCTTCTTCAACAATTGCATGTACCTTCGTTATATAAGGGATGATTTTCGAACCAAAGGCAGTTTCGGGTTCGCAACAATGTCTAGAACGATGATATAATAATATTTTTCGATTTCGAAACAAAAAGTTTTTTCGTCAAAAAAAACCATGGGTTAACCATCGTTGATTTTCTCGAAAATCGTCAAATAAAAAAAAAAAATTTTTAAGGGTGCCAATCGAAAGTATAAGTCCATCTGTACGTGCTGTGCAAATTTTTCCCCAAACAAACCTCGTTTCAGGGATGAACAGGCAGTTTAAGGGATGAACACTTCCCACTAAGAGGGAGAGACGAATGTGGCTTCTTCAACAATTGCATGTACCTTCGTTATATAAGGGATGATTTTCGAACCAAAGGCAGTTTCGGGTTCGCAACAATGTCTAGAACGATGATATAATAATATTTTTCGATTTCGAAACAAAAAGTTTTTTCGTCAAAAAAAACCATGGGTTAACCATCGTTGATTTTCTCGAAAATCGTCAAATAAAAAAAAAAAATTTTTAAGGGTGCCAATCGAAAGTATAAGTCCATCTGTACGTGTTGTGCAAATTTTTCCCCAAACAAACCTCGTTTTAGGGATGAACAGGCAGTTTAAGGGATGAACACTTCCCACTAAGAGGGAGAGACGAATGTGGCTTCTTCAACAATTGCATGTACCTTCGTTATATAAGGGATGATTTTCGAACCAAAGGCAGTTTCGGGTTCGCAACAATGTCTAGAACGATGATATAATAATATTTTTCGATTTCGAAACAAAAAGTTTTTTCGTCAAAAAAAACCATGGGTTAACCATCGTTGATTTTCTCGAAAATCGTCAAATAAAAAAAAAAAATTTTTAAGGGTGCCAATCGAAAGTATAAGTCCATCTGTACGTGCTGTGCAAATTTTTCCCCAAACAAACCTCGTTTCAGGGATGAACAGGCAGTTTAAGGGATGAACACTTCCCACTAAGAGGGAGAGACGAATGTGGCTTCTTCAACAATTGCATGTACCTTCGTTATATAAGGGATGATTTTCGAACCAAAGGCAGTTTCGGGTTCGCAACAATGTCTAGAACGATGATATAATAATATTTTTCGATTTCGAAACAAAAAGTTTTTTCGTCAAAAAAAACCATGGGTTAACCATCGTTGATTTTCTCGAAAATCGTCAAATAAAAAAAAAAATTGTTTAAGGGTGCCAATCGAAAGTATAAGTCCATCTGTACGTGCTGTGCAAATTTTTCCCCAAACAAACCTCGTTTTAGGGATGAACAGGCAGTTTAAGGGATGAACACTTCCCACTAAGAGGGAGAGACGAATGTGGCTTCTTCAACAATTGCATGTACCTTCGTTATATAAGGGATGATTTTCGAACCAAAGGCAGTTTCGGGTTCGCAACAATGTCTAGAACGATGATATAATAATATTTTTCGATTTCGAAACAAAAAGTTTTTTCGTCAAAAAAAACCATGGGTTAACCATCGTTGATTTTCTCGAAAATCGTCAAATAAAAAAAAAAATTGTTTAAGGGTGCCAATCGAAAGTATAAGTCCATCTGTACGTGCTGTGCAAATTTTTCCCGAAACAAACCTCGTTTTAGGGATGAACAGGCAGTTTAAGGGATGAACACTTCCCACTAAGAGGGAGAGACGAATGTGGCTTCTTCAACAATTGCATGTACCTTCGTTATATAAGGGATGATTTTCGAACCAAAGGCAGTTTCGGGTTCGCAACAATGTCTAGAACGATGATATAATAATATTTTTCGATTTCGAAACAAAAAGTTTTTTCGTCAAAAAAAACCATGGGTTAACCATCGTTGATTTTCTCGAAAATCGTCAAATAAAAAAAAAAAATTTTTAAGGGTGCCAATCGAAAGTATAAGTCCATCTGTACGTGCTGTGCAAATTTTTCCCCAAACAAACCTCGTTTTAGGGATGAACAGGCAGTTTAAGGGATGAACACTTCCCACTAAGAGGGAGAGACGAATGTGGCTTCTTCAACAATTGCATGTACCTTCGTTATATAAGGGATGATTTTCGAACCAAAGGCAGTTTCGGGTTCGCAACAATGTCTAGAACGATGATATAATAATATTTTTCGATTTCGAAACAAAAAGTTTTTTCGTCAAAAAAAACCATGGGTTAACCATCGTTGATTTTCTCGAAAATCGTCAAATAAAAAAAAAAATTGTTTAAGGGTGCCAATCGAAAGTATAAGTCCATCTGTACGTGCTGTGCAAATTTTTCCCGAAACAAACCTCGTTTTAGGGATGAACAGGCAGTTTAAGGGATGAACACTTCCCACTAAGAGGGAGAGACGAATGTGGCTTCTTCAACAATTGCATGTACCTTCGTTATATAAGGGATGATTTTCGAACCAAAGGCAGTTTCGGGTTCGCAACAATGTCTAGAACGATGATATAATAATATTTTTCGATTTCGAAACAAAAAGTTTTTTCGTCAAAAAAAACCATGGGTTAACCATCGTTGATTTTCTCGAAAATCGTCAAATAAAAAAAAAAAATTTTTAAGGGTGCCAATCGAAAGTATAAGTCCATCTGTACGTGCTGTGCAAATTTTTCCCCAAACAAACCTCGTTTTAGGGATGAACAGGCAGTTTAAGGGATGAACACTTCCCACTAAGAGGGAGAGACGAATGTGGCTTCTTCAACAATTGCATGTACCTTCGTTATATAAGGGATGATTTTCGAACCAAAGGCAGTTTCGGGTTCGCAACAATGTCTAGAACGATGATATAATAATATTTTTCGATTTCGAAACAAAAAGTTTTTTCGTCAAAAAAAACCATGGGTTAACCATCGTTGATTTTCTCGAAAATCGTCAAATAAAAAAAAAAATTGTTTAAGGGTGCCAATCGAAAGTATAAGTCCATCTGTACGTGCTGTGCAAATTTTTCCCGAAACAAACCTCGTTTTAGGGATGAACAGGCAGTTTAAGGGATGAACACTTCCCACTAAGAGGGAGAGACGAATGTGGCTTCTTCAACAATTGCATGTACCTTCGTTATATAAGGGATGATTTTCGAACCAAAGGCAGTTTCGGGTTCGCAACAATGTCTAGAACGATGATATAATAATATTTTTCGATTTCGAAACAAAAAGTTTTTTCGTCAAAAAAAACCATGGGTTAACCATCGTTGATTTTCTCGAAAATCGTCAAATAAAAAAAAAAAATTTTTAAGGGTGCCAATCGAAAGTATAAGTCCATCTGTACGTGCTGTGCAAATTTTTCCCCAAACAAACCTCGTTTTAGGGATGAACAGGCAGTTTAAGGGATGAACACTTCCCACTAAGAGGGAGAGACGAATGTGGCTTCTTCAACAATTGCATGTACCTTCGTTATATAAGGGATGATTTTCGAACCAAAGGCAGTTTCGGGTTCGCAACAATGTCTAGAACGATGATATAATAATATTTTTCGATTTCGAAACAAAAAGTTTTTTCGTCAAAAAAAACCATGGGTTAACCATCGTTGATTTTCTCGAAAATCGTCAAATAAAAAAAAAAAATTTTTAAGGGTGCCAATCGAAAGTATAAGTCCATCTGTACGTGCTGTGCAAATTTTTCCCCAAACAAACCTCGTTTTAGGGATGAACAGGCAGTTTAAGGGATGAACACTTCCCACTAAGAGGGAGAGACGAATGTGGCTTCTTCAACAATTGCATGTACCTTCGTTATATAAGGGATGATTTTCGAACCAAAGGCAGTTTCGGGTTCGCAACAATGTCTAGAACGATGATATAATAATATTTTTCGATTTCGAAACAAAAAGTTTTTTCGTCAAAAAAAACCATGGGTTAACCATCGTTGATTTTCTCGAAAATCGTCAAATAAAAAAAAAAATTGTTTAAGGGTGCCAATCGAAAGTATAAGTCCATCTGTACGTGCTGTGCAAATTTTTCCCGAAACAAACCTCGTTTTAGGGATGAACAGGCAGTTTAAGGGATGAACACTTCCCACTAAGAGGGAGAGACGAATGTGGCTTCTTCAACAATTGCATGTACCTTCGTTATATAAGGGATGATTTTCGAACCAAAGGCAGTTTCGGGTTCGCAACAATGTCTAGAACGATGATATAATAATATTTTTCGATTTCGAAACAAAAAGTTTTTTCGTCAAAAAAAACCATGGGTTAACCATCGTTGATTTTCTCGAAAATCGTCAAATAAAAAAAAAAATTGTTTAAGGGTGCCAATCGAAAGTATAAGTCCATCTGTACGTGCTGTGCAAATTTTTCCCCAAACAAACCTCGTTTTAGGGATGAACAGGCAGTTTAAGGGATGAACACTTCCCACTAAGAGGGAGAGACGAATGTGGCTTCTTCAACAATTGCATGTACCTTCGTTATATAAGGGATGATTTTCGAACCAAAGGCAGTTTCGGGTTCGCAACAATGTCTAGAACGATGATATAATAATATTTTTCGATTTCGAAACAAAAAGTTTTTTCGTCAAAAAAAACCATGGGTTAACCATCGTTGATTTTCTCGAAAATCGTCAAATAAAAAAAAAAATTGTTTAAGGGTGCCAATCGAAAGTATAAGTCCATCTGTACGTGCTGTGCAAATTTTTCCCCAAACAAACCTCGTTTTAGGGATGAACAGGCAGTTTAAGGGATGAACACTTCCCACTAAGAGGGAGAGACGAATGTGGCTTCTTCAACAATTGCATGTACCTTCGTTATATAAGGGATGATTTTCGAACCAAAGGCAGTTTCGGGTTCGCAACAATGTCTAGAACGATGATATAATAATATTTTTCGATTTCGAAACAAAAAGTTTTTTCGTCAAAAAAAACCATGGGTTAACCATCGTTGATTTTCTCGAAAATCGTCAAATAAAAAAAAAAAATTTTTAAGGGTGCCAATCGAAAGTATAAGTCCATCTGTACGTGCTGTGCAAATTTTTCCCCAAACAAACCTCGTTTTAGGGATGAACAGGCAGTTTAAGGGATGAACACTTCCCACTAAGAGGGAGAGACGAATGTGGCTTCTTCAACAATTGCATGTACCTTCGTTATATAAGGGATGATTTTCGAACCAAAGGCAGTTTCGGGTTCGCAACAATGTCTAGAACGATGATATAATAATATTTTTCGATTTCGAAACAAAAAGTTTTTTCGTCAAAAAAAACCATGGGTTAACCATCGTTGATTTTCTCGAAAATCGTCAAATAAAAAAAAAAATTGTTTAAGGGTGCCAATCGAAAGTATAAGTCCATCTGTACGTGCTGTGCAAATTTTTCCCCAAACAAACCTCGTTTTAGGGATGAACAGGCAGTTTAAGGGATGAACACTTCCCACTAAGAGGGAGAGACGAATGTGGCTTCTTCAACAATTGCATGTACCTTCGTTATATAAGGGATGATTTTCGAACCAAAGGCAGTTTCGGGTTCGCAACAATGTCTAGAACGATGATATAATAATATTTTTCGATTTCGAAACAAAAAGTTTTTTCGTCAAAAAAAACCATGGGTTAACCATCGTTGATTTTCTCGAAAATCGTCAAATAAAAAAAAAAAATTTTTAAGGGTGCCAATCGAAAGTATAAGTCCATCTGTACGTGCTGTGCAAATTTTTCCCCAAACAAACCTCGTTTTAGGGATGAACAGGCAGTTTAAGGGATGAACACTTCCCACTAAGAGGGAGAGACGAATGTGGCTTCTTCAACAATTGCATGTACCTTCGTTATATAAGGGATGATTTTCGAACCAAAGGCAGTTTCGGGTTCGCAACAATGTCTAGAACGATGATATAATAATATTTTTCGATTTCGAAACAAAAAGTTTTTTCGTCAAAAAAAACCATGGGTTAACCATCGTTGATTTTCTCGAAAATCGTCAAATAAAAAAAAAAATTGTTTAAGGGTGCCAATCGAAAGTATAAGTCCATCTGTACGTGCTGTGCAAATTTTTCCCGAAACAAACCTCGTTTTAGGGATGAACAGGCAGTTTAAGGGATGAACACTTCCCACTAAGAGGGAGAGACGAATGTGGCTTCTTCAACAATTGCATGTACCTTCGTTATATAAGGGATGATTTTCGAACCAAAGGCAGTTTCGGGTTCGCAACAATGTCTAGAACGATGATATAATAATATTTTTCGATTTCGAAACAAAAAGTTTTTTCGTCAAAAAAAACCATGGGTTAACCATCGTTGATTTTCTCGAAAATCGTCAAATAAAAAAAAAAATTGTTTAAGGGTGCCAATCGAAAGTATAAGTCCATCTGTACGTGCTGTGCAAATTTTTCCCCAAACAAACCTCGTTTTAGGGATGAACAGGCAGTTTAAGGGATGAACACTTCCCACTAAGAGGGAGAGACGAATGTGGCTTCTTCAACAATTGCATGTACCTTCGTTATATAAGGGATGATTTTCGAACCAAAGGCAGTTTCGGGTTCGCAACAATGTCTAGAACGATGATATAATAATATTTTTCGATTTCGAAACAAAAAGTTTTTTCGTCAAAAAAAACCATGGGTTAACCATCGTTGATTTTCTCGAAAATCGTCAAATAAAAAAAAAAATTGTTTAAGGGTGCCAATCGAAAGTATAAGTCCATCTGTACGTGCTGTGCAAATTTTTCCCCAAACAAACCTCGTTTTAGGGATGAACAGGCAGTTTAAGGGATGAACACTTCCCACTAAGAGGGAGAGACGAATGTGGCTTCTTCAACAATTGCATGTACCTTCGTTATATAAGGGATGATTTTCGAACCAAAGGCAGTTTCGGGTTCGCAACAATGTCTAGAACGATGATATAATAATATTTTTCGATTTCGAAACAAAAAGTTTTTTCGTCAAAAAAAACCATGGGTTAACCATCGTTGATTTTCTCGAAAATCGTCAAATAAAAAAAAAAAATTTTTAAGGGTGCCAATCGAAAGTATAAGTCCATCTGTACGTGCTGTGCAAATTTTTCCCCAAACAAACCTCGTTTTAGGGATGAACAGGCAGTTTAAGGGATGAACACTTCCCACTAAGAGGGAGAGACGAATGTGGCTTCTTCAACAATTGCATGTACCTTCGTTATATAAGGGATGATTTTCGAACCAAAGGCAGTTTCGGGTTCGCAACAATGTCTAGAACGATGATATAATAATATTTTTCGATTTCGAAACAAAAAGTTTTTTCGTCAAAAAAAACCATGGGTTAACCATCGTTGATTTTCTCGAAAATCGTCAAATAAAAAAAAAAATTGTTTAAGGGTGCCAATCGAAAGTATAAGTCCATCTGTACGTGCTGTGCAAATTTTTCCCCAAACAAACCTCGTTTTAGGGATGAACAGGCAGTTTAAGGGATGAACACTTCCCACTAAGAGGGAGAGACGAATGTGGCTTCTTCAACAATTGCATGTACCTTCGTTATATAAGGGATGATTTTCGAACCAAAGGCAGTTTCGGGTTCGCAACAATGTCTAGAACGATGATATAATAATATTTTTCGATTTCGAAACAAAAAGTTTTTTCGTCAAAAAAAACCATGGGTTAACCATCGTTGATTTTCTCGAAAATCGTCAAATAAAAAAAAAAAATTTTTAAGGGTGCCAATCGAAAGTATAAGTCCATCTGTACGTGCTGTGCAAATTTTTCCCCAAACAAACCTCGTTTTAGGGATGAACAGGCAGTTTAAGGGATGAACACTTCCCACTAAGAGGGAGAGACGAATGTGGCTTCTTCAACAATTGCATGTACCTTCGTTATATAAGGGATGATTTTCGAACCAAAGGCAGTTTCGGGTTCGCAACAATGTCTAGAACGATGATATAATAATATTTTTCGATTTCGAAACAAAAAGTTTTTTCGTCAAAAAAAACCATGGGTTAACCATCGTTGATTTTCTCGAAAATCGTCAAATAAAAAAAAAAATTGTTTAAGGGTGCCAATCGAAAGTATAAGTCCATCTGTACGTGCTGTGCAAATTTTTCCCCAAACAAACCTCGTTTTAGGGATGAACAGGCAGTTTAAGGGATGAACACTTCCCACTAAGAGGGAGAGACGAATGTGGCTTCTTCAACAATTGCATGTACCTTCGTTATATAAGGGATGATTTTCGAACCAAAGGCAGTTTCGGGTTCGCAACAATGTCTAGAACGATGATATAATAATATTTTTCGATTTCGAAACAAAAAGTTTTTTCGTCAAAAAAAACCATGGGTTAACCATCGTTGATTTTCTCGAAAATCGTCAAATAAAAAAAAAAATTGTTTAAGGGTGCCAATCGAAAGTATAAGTCCATCTGTACGTGCTGTGCAAATTTTTCCCCAAACAAACCTCGTTTTAGGGATGAACAGGCAGTTTAAGGGATGAACACTTCCCACTAAGAGGGAGAGACGAATGTGGCTTCTTCAACAATTGCATGTACCTTCGTTATATAAGGGATGATTTTCGAACCAAAGGCAGTTTCGGGTTCGCAACAATGTCTAGAACGATGATATAATAATATTTTTCGATTTCGAAACAAAAAGTTTTTTCGTCAAAAAAAACCATGGGTTAACCATCGTTGATTTTCTCGAAAATCGTCAAATAAAAAAAAAAATTGTTTAAGGGTGCCAATCGAAAGTATAAGTCCATCTGTACGTGCTGTGCAAATTTTTCCCCAAACAAACCTCGTTTTAGGGATGAACAGGCAGTTTAAGGGATGAACACTTCCCACTAAGAGGGAGAGACGAATGTGGCTTCTTCAACAATTGCATGTACCTTCGTTATATAAGGGATGATTTTCGAACCAAAGGCAGTTTCGGGTTCGCAACAATGTCTAGAACGATGATATAATAATATTTTTCGATTTCGAAACAAAAAGTTTTTTCGTCAAAAAAAACCATGGGTTAACCATCGTTGATTTTCTCGAAAATCGTCAAATAAAAAAAAAAATTGTTTAAGGGTGCCAATCGAAAGTATAAGTCCATCTGTACGTGCTGTGCAAATTTTTCCCCAAACAAACCTCGTTTTAGGGATGAACAGGCAGTTTAAGGGATGAACACTTCCCACTAAGAGGGAGAGACGAATGTGGCTTCTTCAACAATTGCATGTACCTTCGTTATATAAGGGATGATTTTCGAACCAAAGGCAGTTTCGGGTTCGCAACAATGTCTAGAACGATGATATAATAATATTTTTCGATTTCGAAACAAAAAGTTTTTTCGTCAAAAAAAACCATGGGTTAACCATCGTTGATTTTCTCGAAAATCGTCAAATAAAAAAAAAAATTGTTTAAGGGTGCCAATCGAAAGTATAAGTCCATCTGTACGTGCTGTGCAAATTTTTCCCCAAACAAACCTCGTTTTAGGGATGAACAGGCAGTTTAAGGGATGAACACTTCCCACTAAGAGGGAGAGACGAATGTGGCTTCTTCAACAATTGCATGTACCTTCGTTATATAAGGGATGATTTTCGAACCAAAGGCAGTTTCGGGTTCGCAACAATGTCTAGAACGATGATATAATAATATTTTTCGATTTCGAAACAAAAAGTTTTTTCGTCAAAAAAAACCATGGGTTAACCATCGTTGATTTTCTCGAAAATCGTCAAATAAAAAAAAAAATTGTTTAAGGGTGCCAATCGAAAGTATAAGTCCATCTGTACGTGCTGTGCAAATTTTTCCCCAAACAAACCTCGTTTTAGGGATGAACAGGCAGTTTAAGGGATGAACACTTCCCACTAAGAGGGAGAGACGAATGTGGCTTCTTCAACAATTGCATGTACCTTCGTTATATAAGGGATGATTTTCGAACCAAAGGCAGTTTCGGGTTCGCAACAATGTCTAGAACGATGATATAATAATATTTTTCGATTTCGAAACAAAAAGTTTTTTCGTCAAAAAAAACCATGGGTTAACCATCGTTGATTTTCTCGAAAATCGTCAAATAAAAAAAAAAATTGTTTAAGGGTGCCAATCGAAAGTATAAGTCCATCTGTACGTGCTGTGCAAATTTTTCCCCAAACAAACCTCGTTTTAGGGATGAACAGGCAGTTTAAGGGATGAACACTTCCCACTAAGAGGGAGAGACGAATGTGGCTTCTTCAACAATTGCATGTACCTTCGTTATATAAGGGATGATTTTCGAACCAAAGGCAGTTTCGGGTTCGCAACAATGTCTAGAACGATGATATAATAATATTTTTCGATTTCGAAACAAAAAGTTTTTTCGTCAAAAAAAACCATGGGTTAACCATCGTTGATTTTCTCGAAAATCGTCAAATAAAAAAAAAAATTGTTTAAGGGTGCCAATCGAAAGTATAAGTCCATCTGTACGTGCTGTGCAAATTTTTCCCCAAACAAACCTCGTTTTAGGGATGAACAGGCAGTTTAAGGGATGAACACTTCCCACTAAGAGGGAGAGACGAATGTGGCTTCTTCAACAATTGCATGTACCTTCGTTATATAAGGGATGATTTTCGAACCAAAGGCAGTTTCGGGTTCGCAACAATGTCTAGAACGATGATATAATAATATTTTTCGATTTCGAAACAAAAAGTTTTTTCGTCAAAAAAAACCATGAGTTAACCATCGTTGATTTTCTCGAAAATCGTCAAATAAAAAAAAAAAATTGTTTAAGGGTGCCAATCGAAAGTATAAGTCCATCTGTACGTGCTGTGCAAATTTTTCCCCAAACAAACCTCGTTTTAGGGATGAACAGGCAGTTTAAGGGATGAACACTTCCCACTAAGAGGGAGAGACGAATGTGGCTTCTTCAACAATTGCATGTACCTTCGTTATATAAGGGATGATTTTCGAACCAAAGGCAGTTTCGGGTTCGCAACAATGTCTAGAACGATGATATAATAATATTTTTCGATTTCGAAACAAAAAGTTTTTTCGTCAAAAAAAACCATGGGTTAACCATCGTTGATTTTCTCGAAAATCGTCAAATAAAAAAAAAAATTGTTTAAGGGTGCCAATCGAAAGTATAAGTCCATCTGTACGTGCTGTGCAAATTTTTCCCCAAACAAACCTCGTTTTAGGGATGAACAGGCAGTTTAAGGGATGAACACTTCCCACTAAGAGGGAGAGACGAATGTGGCTTCTTCAACAATTGCATGTACCTTCGTTATATAAGGGATGATTTTCGAACCAAAGGCAGTTTCGGGTTCGCAACAATGTCTAGAACGATGATATAATAATATTTTTCGATTTCGAAACAAAAAGTTTTTTCGTCAAAAAAAACCATGGGTTAACCATCGTTGATTTTCTCGAAAATCGTCAAATAAAAAAAAAAATTGTTTAAGGGTGCCAATCGAAAGTATAAGTCCATCTGTACGTGCTGTGCAAATTTTTCCCCAAACAAACCTCGTTTTAGGGATGAACAGGCAGTTTAAGGGATGAACACTTCCCACTAAGAGGGAGAGACGAATGTGGCTTCTTCAACAATTGCATGTACCTTCGTTATATAAGGGATGATTTTCGAACCAAAGGCAGTTTCGGGTTCGCAACAATGTCTAGAACGATGATATAATAATATTTTTCGATTTCGAAACAAAAAGTTTTTTCGTCAAAAAAAACCATGGGTTAACCATCGTTGATTTTCTCGAAAATCGTCAAATAAAAAAAAAAATTGTTTAAGGGTGCCAATCGAAAGTATAAGTCCATCTGTACGTGCTGTGCAAATTTTTCCCCAAACAAACCTCGTTTTAGGGATGAACAGGCAGTTTAAGGGATGAACACTTCCCACTAAGAGGGAGAGACGAATGTGGCTTCTTCAACAATTGCATGTACCTTCGTTATATAAGGGATGATTTTCGAACCAAAGGCAGTTTCGGGTTCGCAACAATGTCTAGAACGATGATATAATAATATTTTTCGATTTCGAAACAAAAAGTTTTTTCGTCAAAAAAAACCATGGGTTAACCATCGTTGATTTTCTCGAAAATCGTCAAATAAAAAAAAAAATTTTTAAGGGTGCCAATCGAAAGTATAAGTCCATCTGTACGTGCTGTGCAAATTTTTCCCCAAACAAACCTCGTTTTAGGGATGAACAGGCAGTTTAAGGGATGAACACTTCCCACTAAGAGGGAGAGACGAATGTGGCTTCTTCAACAATTGCATGTACCTTCGTTATATAAGGGATGATTTTCGAACCAAAGGCAGTTTCGGGTTCGCAACAATGTCTAGAACGATGATATAATAATATTTTTCGATTTCGAAACAAAAAGTTTTTTCGTCAAAAAAAACCATGGGTTAACCATCGTTGATTTTCTCGAAAATCGTCAAATGAAAAAAAAAATTGTTTAAGGGTGCCAATCGAAAGTATAAGTCCATCTGTACGTGCTGTGCAAATTTTTCCCCAAACAAACCTCGTTTTAGGGATGAACAGGCAGTTTAAGGGATGAACACTTCCCACTAAGAGGGAGAGACGAATGTGGCTTCTTCAACAATTGCATGTACCTTCGTTATATAAGGGATGATTTTCGAACCAAAGGCAGTTTCGGGTACGCAACAATGTCTAGAACGATGATATAATAATATTTTTCGATTTCGAAACAAAAAGTTTTTTCGTCAAAAAAAACCATGGGTTAACCATCGTTGATTTTCTCGAAAATCGTCAAATAAAAAAAAAAATTGTTTAAGGGTGCCAATCGAAAGTATAAGTCCATCTGTACGTGCTGTGCAAATTTTTCCCCAAACAAACCTCGTTTTAGGGATGAACAGGCAGTTTAAGGGATGAACACTTCCCACTAAGAGGGAGAGACGAATGTGGCTTCTTCAACAATTGCATGTACCTTCGTTATATAAGGGATGATTTTCGAACCAAAGGCAGTTTCGGGTTCGCAACAATGTCTAGAACGATGATATAATAATATTTTTCGATTTCGAAACAAAAAGTTTTTTCGTCAAAAAAAACCATGGGTTAACCATCGTTGATTTTCTCGAAAATCGTCAAATGAAAAAAAAAATTGTTTAAGGGTGCCAATCGAAAGTATAAGTCCATCTGTACGTGCTGTGCAAATTTTTCCCCAAACAAACCTCGTTTTAGGGATGAACAGGCAGTTTAAGGGATGAACACTTCCCACTAAGAGGGAGAGACGAATGTGGCTTCTTCAACAATTGCATGTACCTTCGTTATATAAGGGATGATTTTCGAACCAAAGGCAGTTTCGGGTTCGCAACAATGTCTAGAACGATGATATAATAATATTTTTCGATTTCGAAACAAAAAGTTTTTTCGTCAAAAAAAACCATGGGTTAACCATCGTTGATTTTCTCGAAAATCGTCAAATAAAAAAAAAAATTGTTTAAGGGTGCCAATCGAAAGTATAAGTCCATCTGTACGTGCTGTGCAAATTTTTCCCCAAACAAACCTCGTTTTAGGGATGAACAGGCAGTTTAAGGGATGAACACTTCCCACTAAGAGGGAGAGACGAATGTGGCTTCTTCAACAATTGCATGTACCTTCGTTATATAAGGGATGATTTTCGAACCAAAGGCAGTTTCGGGTTCGCAACAATGTCTAGAACGATGATATAATAATATTTTTCGATTTCGAAACAAAAAGTTTTTTCGTCAAAAAAAACCATGGGTTAACCATCGTTGATTTTCTCGAAAATCGTCAAATAAAAAAAAAAATTTTTAAGGGTGCCAATCGAAAGTATAAGTCCATCTGTACGTGCTGTGCAAATTTTTCCCCAAACAAACCTCGTTTTAGGGATGAACAGGCAGTTTAAGGGATGAACACTTCCCACTAAGAGGGAGAGACGAATGTGGCTTCTTCAACAATTGCATGTACCTTCGTTATATAAGGGATGATTTTCGAACCAATGGCAGTTTCGGGTTCGCAACAATGTCTAGAACGATGATATAATAATATTTTTCGATTTCGAAACAAAAAGTTTTTTCGTCAAAAAAAACCATGGGTTAACCATCGTTGATTTTCTCGAAAATCGTCAAATAAAAAAAAAAATTGTTTAAGGGTGCCAATCGAAAGTATAAGTCCATCTGTACGTGCTGTGCAAATTTTTCCCCAAACAAACCTCGTTTTAGGGATGAACAGGCAGTTTAAGGGATGAACACTTCCCACTAAGAGGGAGAGACGAATGTGGCTTCTTCAACAATTGCATGTACCTTCGTTATATAAGGGATGATTTTCGAACCAAAGGCAGTTTCGGGTTCGCAACAATGTCTAGAACGATGATATAATAATATTTTTCGATTTCGAAACAAAAAGTTTTTTCGTCAAAAAAAACCATGGGTTAACCATCGTTGATTTTCTCGAAAATCGTCAAATAAAAAAAAAAATTGTTTAAGGGTGCCAATCGAAAGTATAAGTCCATCTGTACGTGCTGTGCAAATTTTTCCCCAAACAAACCTCGTTTTAGGGATGAACAGGCAGTTTAAGGGATGAACACTTCCCACTAAGAGGGAGAGACGAATGTGGCTTCTTCAACAATTGCATGTACCTTCGTTATATAAGGGATGATTTTCGAACCAAAGGCAGTTTCGGGTTCGCAACAATGTCTAGAACGATGATATAATAATATTTTTCGATTTCGAAACAAAAAGTTTTTTCGTCAAAAAAAACCATGGGTTAACCATCGTTGATTTTCTCGAAAATCGTCAAATAAAAAAAAAAATTGTTTAAGGGTGCCAATCGAAAGTATAAGTCCATCTGTACGTGCTGTGCAAATTTTTCCCCAAACAAACCTCGTTTTAGGGATGAACAGGCAGTTTAAGGGATGAACACTTCCCACTAAGAGGGAGAGACGAATGTGGCTTCTTCAACAATTGCATGTACCTTCGTTATATAAGGGATGATTTTCGAACCAAAGGCAGTTTCGGGTTCGCAACAATGTCTAGAACGATGATATAATAATATTTTTCGATTTCGAAACAAAAAGTTTTTTCGTCAAAAAAAACCATGGGTTAACCATCGTTGATTTTCTCGAAAATCGTCAAATAAAAAAAAAAATTGTTTAAGGGTGCCAATCGAAAGTATAAGTCCATCTGTACGTGCTGTGCAAATTTTTCCCCAAACAAACCTCGTTTTAGGGATGAACAGGCAGTTTAAGGGATGAACACTTCCCACTAAGAGGGAGAGACGAATGTGGCTTCTTCAACAATTGCATGTACCTTCGTTATATAAGGGATGATTTTCGAACCAATGGCAGTTTCGGGTTCGCAACAATGTCTAGAACGATGATATAATAATATTTTTCGATTTCGAAACAAAAAGTTTTTTCGTCAAAAAAAACCATGGGTTAACCATCGTTGATTTTCTCGAAAATCGTCAAATAAAAAAAAAAATTGTTTAAGGGTGCCAATCGAAAGTATAAGTCCATCTGTACGTGCTGTGCAAATTTTTCCCCAAACAAACCTCGTTTTAGGGATGAACAGGCAGTTTAAGGGATGAACACTTCCCACTAAGAGGGAGAGACGAATGTGGCTTCTTCAACAATTGCATGTACCTTCGTTATATAAGGGATGATTTTCGAACCAAAGGCAGTTTCGGGTTCGCAACAATGTCTAGAACGATGATATAATAATATTTTTCGATTTCGAAACAAAAAGTTTTTTCGTCAAAAAAAACCATGGGTTAACCATCGTTGATTTTCTCGAAAATCGTCAAATGAAAAAAAAAATTGTTTAAGGGTGCCAATCGAAAGTATAAGTCCATCTGTACGTGCTGTGCAAATTTTTCCCCAAACAAACCTCGTTTTAGGGATGAACAGGCAGTTTAAGGGATGAACACTTCCCACTAAGAGGGAGAGACGAATGTGGCTTCTTCAACAATTGCATGTACCTTCGTTATATAAGGGATGATTTTCGAACCAAAGGCAGTTTCGGGTACGCAACAATGTCTAGAACGATGATATAATAATATTTTTCGATTTCGAAACAAAAAGTTTTTTCGTCAAAAAAAACCATGGGTTAACCATCGTTGATTTTCTCGAAAATCGTCAAATGAAAAAAAAAATTGTTTAAGGGTGCCAATCGAAAGTATAAGTCCATCTGTACGTGCTGTGCAAATTTTTCCCCAAACAAACCTCGTTTTAGGGATGAACAGGCAGTTTAAGGGATGAACACTTCCCACTAAGAGGGAGAGACGAATGTGGCTTCTTCAACAATTGCATGTACCTTCGTTATATAAGGGATGATTTTCGAACCAAAGGCAGTTTCGGGTACGCAACAATGTCTAGAACGATGATATAATAATATTTTTCGATTTCGAAACAAAAAGTTTTTTCGTCAAAAAAAACCATGGGTTAACCATCGTTGATTTTCTCGAAAATCGTCAAATAAAAAAAAAATTGTTTAAGGGTGCCAATCGAAAGTATAAGTCCATCTGTACGTGCTGTGCAAATTTTTCCCCAAACAAACCTCGTTTTAGGGATGAACAGGCAGTTTAAGGGATGAACACTTCCCACTAAGAGGGAGAGACGAATGTGGCTTCTTCAACAATTGCATGTACCTTCGTTATATAAGGGATGATTTTCGAACCAAAGGCAGTTTCGGGTTCGCAACAATGTCTAGAACGATGATATAATAATATTTTTCGATTTCGAAACAAAAAGTTTTTTCGTCAAAAAAAACCATGGGTTAACCATCGTTGATTTTCTCGAAAATCGTCAAATAAAAAAAAAAATTTTTAAGGGTGCCAATCGAAAGTATAAGTCCATCTGTTCGTGCTGTGCAAATTTTTCCCCAAACAAACCTCGTTTTAGGGATGAACAGGCAGTTTAAGGGATGAACACTTCCCACTAAGAGGGAGAGACGAATGTGGCTTCTTCAACAATTGCATGTACCTTCGTTATATAAGGGATGATTTTCGAACCAAAGGCAGTTTCGGGTACGCAACAATGTCTAGAACGATGATATAATAATATTTTTCGATTTCGAAACAAAAAGTTTTTTCGTCAAAAAAAACCATGGGTTAACCATCGTTGATTTTCTCGAAAATCGTCAAATAAAAAAAAAAATTGTTTAAGGGTGCCAATCGAAAGTATAAGTCCATCTGTACGTGCTGTGCAAATTTTTCCCCAAACAAACCTCGTTTTAGGGATGAACAGGCAGTTTAAGGGATGAACACTTCCCACTAAGAGGGAGAGACGAATGTGGCTTCTTCAACAATTGCATGTACCTTCGTTATATAAGGGATGATTTTCGAACCAAAGGCAGTTTCGGGTTCGCAACAATGTCTAGAACGATGATATAATAATATTTTTCGATTTCGAAACAAAAAGTTTTTTCGTCAAAAAAAACCATGGGTTAACCATCGTTGATTTTCTCGAAAATCGTCAAATAAAAAAAAAAAATTTTTAAGGGTGCCAATCGAAAGTATAAGTCCATCTGTACGTGCTGTGCAAATTTTTACCCAAACAAACCTCGTTTTAGGGATGAACAGGCAGTTTAAGGGATGAACACTTCCCACTAAGAGGGAGAGACGAATGTGGCTTCTTCAACAATTGCATGTACCTTCGTTATATAAGGGATGATTTTCGAACCAAAGGCAGTTTCGGGTTCGCAACAATGTCTAGAACGATGATATAATAATATTTTTCGATTTCGAAACAAAAAGTTTTTTCGTCAAAAAAAACCATGGGTTAACCATCGTTGATTTTCTCGAAAATCGTCAAATAAAAAAAAAAATTTTTAAGGGTGCCAATCGAAAGTATAAGTCCATCTGTACGTGCTGTGCAAATTTTTCCCCAAACAAACCTCGTTTTAGGGATGAACAGGCAGTTTAAGGGATGAACACTTCCCACTAAGAGGGAGAGACGAATGTGGCTTCTTCAACAATTGCATGTACCTTCGTTATATAAGGGATGATTTTCGAACCAAAGGCAGTTTCGGGTTCGCAACAATGTCTAGAACGATGATATAATAATATTTTTCGATTTCGAAACAAAAAGTTTTTTCGTCAAAAAAAACCATGGGTTAACCATCGTTGATTTTCTCGAAAATCGTCAAATAAAAAAAAAAATTGTTTAAGGGTGCCAATCGAAAGTATAAGTCCATCTGTACGTGCTGTGCAAATTTTTCCCCAAACAAACCTCGTTTTAGGGATGAACAGGCAGTTTAAGGGATGAACACTTCCCACTAAGAGGGAGAGACGAATGTGGCTTCTTCAACAATTGCATGTACCTTCGTTATATAAGGGATGATTTTCGAACCAAAGGCAGTTTCGGGTTCGCAACAATGTCTAGAACGATGATATAATAATATTTTTCGATTTCGAAACAAAAAGTTTTTTCGTCAAAAAAAACCATGGGTTAACCATCGTTGATTTTCTCGAAAATCGTCAAATAAAAAAAAAAATTGTTTAAGGGTGCCAATCGAAAGTATAAGTCCATCTGTACGTGCTGTGCAAATTTTTCCCCAAACAAACCTCGTTTTAGGGATGAACAGGCAGTTTAAGGGATGAACACTTCCCACTAAGAGGGAGAGACGAATGTGGCTTCTTCAACAATTGCATGTACCTTCGTTATATAAGGGATGATTTTCGAACCAAAGGCAGTTTCGGGTTCGCAACAATGTCTAGAACGATGATATAATAATATTTTTCGATTTCGAAACAAAAAGTTTTTTCGTCAAAAAAAACCATGGGTTAACCATCGTTGATTTTCTCGAAAATCGTCAAATAAAAAAAAAAATTGTTTAAGGGTGCCAATCGAAAGTATAAGTCCATCTGTACGTGCTGTGCAAATTTTTCCCCAAACAAACCTCGTTTTAGGGATGAACAGGCAGTTTAAGGGATGAACACTTCCCACTAAGAGGGAGAGACGAATGTGGCTTCTTCAACAATTGCATGTACCTTCGTTATATAAGGGATGATTTTCGAACCAAAGGCAGTTTCGGGTTCGCAACAATGTCTAGAACGATGATATAATAATATTTTTCGATTTCGAAACAAAAAGTTTTTTCGTCAAAAAAAACCATGGGTTAACCATCGTTGATTTTCTCGAAAATCGTCAAATAAAAAAAAAAATTGTTTAAGGGTGCCAATCGAAAGTATAAGTCCATCTGTACGTGCTGTGCAAATTTTTCCCCAAACAAACCTCGTTTTAGGGATGAACAGGCAGTTTAAGGGATGAACACTTCCCACTAAGAGGGAGAGACGAATGTGGCTTCTTCAACAATTGCATGTACCTTCGTTATATAAGGGATGATTTTCGAACCAAAGGCAGTTTCGGGTTCGCAACAATGTCTAGAACGATGATATAATAATATTTTTCGATTTCGAAACAAAAAGTTTTTTCGTCAAAAAAAACCATGGGTTAACCATCGTTGATTTTCTCGAAAATCGTCAAATAAAAAAAAAAATTTTTAAGGGTGCCAATCGAAAGTATAAGTCCATCTGTACGTGCTGTGCAAATTTTTCCCCAAACAAACCTCGTTTTAGGGATGAACAGGCAGTTTAAGGGATGAACACTTCCCACTAAGAGGGAGAGACGAATGTGGCTTCTTCAACAATTGCATGTACCTTCGTTATATAAGGGATGATTTTCGAACCAAAGGCAGTTTCGGGTTCGCAACAATGTCTAGAACGATGATATAATAATATTTTTCGATTTCGAAACAAAAAGTTTTTTCGTCAAAAAAAACCATGGGTTAACCATCGTTGATTTTCTCGAAAATCGTCAAATAAAAAAAAAAATTTTTAAGGGTGCCAATCGAAAGTATAAGTCCATCTGTACGTGCTGTGCAAATTTTTCCCCAAACAAACCTCGTTTTAGGGATGAACAGGCAGTTTAAGGGATGAACACTTCCCACTAAGAGGGAGAGACGAATGTGGCTTCTTCAACAATTGCATGTACCTTCGTTATATAAGGGATGATTTTCGAACCAAAGGCAGTTTCGGGTTCGCAACAATGTCTAGAACGATGATATAATAATATTTTTCGATTTCGAAACAAAAAGTTTTTTCGTCAAAAAAAACCATGGGTTAACCATCGTTGATTTTCTCGAAAATCGTCAAATAAAAAAAAAAATTGTTTAAGGGTGCCAATCGAAAGTATAAGTCCATCTGTACGTGCTGTGCAAATTTTTCCCCAAACAAACCTCGTTTTAGGGATGAACAGGCAGTTTAAGGGATGAACACTTCCCACTAAGAGGGAGAGACGAATGTGGCTTCTTCAACAATTGCATGTACCTTCGTTATATAAGGGATGATTTTCGAACCAAAGGCAGTTTCGGGTTCGCAACAATGTCTAGAACGATGATATAATAATATTTTTCGATTTCGAAACAAAAAGTTTTTTCGTCAAAAAAAACCATGGGTTAACCATCGTTGATTTTCTCGAAAATCGTCAAATAAAAAAAAAAATTGTTTAAGGGTGCCAATCGAAAGTATAAGTCCATCTGTACGTGCTGTGCAAATTTTTCCCCAAACAAACCTCGTTTTAGGGATGAACAGGCAGTTTAAGGGATGAACACTTCCCACTAAGAGGGAGAGACGAATGTGGCTTCTTCAACAATTGCATGTACCTTCGTTATATAAGGGATGATTTTCGAACCAAAGGCAGTTTCGGGTTCGCAACAATGTCTAGAACGATGATATAATAATATTTTTCGATTTCGAAACAAAAAGTTTTTTCGTCAAAAAAAACCATGGGTTAACCATCGTTGATTTTCTCGAAAATCGTCAAATAAAAAAAAAAATTGTTTAAGGGTGCCAATCGAAAGTATAAGTCCATCTGTACGTGCTGTGCAAATTTTTCCCCAAACAAACCTCGTTTTAGGGATGAACAGGCAGTTTAAGGGATGAACACTTCCCACTAAGAGGGAGAGACGAATGTGGCTTCTTCAACAATTGCATGTACCTTCGTTATATAAGGGATGATTTTCGAACCAAAGGCAGTTTCGGGTTCGCAACAATGTCTAGAACGATGATATAATAATATTTTTCGATTTCGAAACAAAAAGTTTTTTCGTCAAAAAAAACCATGGGTTAACCATCGTTGATTTTCTCGAAAATCGTCAAATAAAAAAAAAAATTGTTTAAGGGTGCCAATCGAAAGTATAAGTCCATCTGTACGTGCTGTGCAAATTTTTCCCCAAACAAACCTCGTTTTAGGGATGAACAGGCAGTTTAAGGGATGAACACTTCCCACTAAGAGGGAGAGACGAATGTGGCTTCTTCAACAATTGCATGTACCTTCGTTATATAAGGGATGATTTTCGAACCAAAGGCAGTTTCGGGTTCGCAACAATGTCTAGAACGATGATATAATAATATTTTTCGATTTCGAAACAAAAAGTTTTTTCGTCAAAAAAAACCATGGGTTAACCATCGTTGATTTTCTCGAAAATCGTCAAATAAAAAAAAAAAATTTTTAAGGGTGCCAATCGAAAGTATAAGTCCATCTGTACGTGCTGTGCAAATTTTTCCCCAAACAAACCTCGTTTTAGGGATGAACAGGCAGTTTAAGGGATGAACACTTCCCACTAAGAGGGAGAGACGAATGTGGCTTCTTCAACAATTGCATGTACCATCGTTATATAAGGGATGATTTTCGAACCAAAGGCAGTTTCGGGTTCGCAACAATGTCTAGAACGATGATATAATAATATTTTTCGATTTCGAAACAAAAAGTTTTTTCGTCAAAAAAAACCATGGGTTAACCATCGTTGATTTTCTCGAAAATCGTCAAATAAAAAAAAAAAATTTTTAAGGGTGCCAATCGAAAGTATAAGTCCATCTGTACGTGCTGTGCAAATTTTTCCCCAAACAAACCTCGTTTTAGGGATGAACAGGCAGTTTAAGGGATGAACACTTCCCACTAAGAGGGAGAGACGAATGTGGCTTCTTCAACAATTGCATGTACCTTCGTTATATAAGGGATGATTTTCGAACCAAAGGCAGTTTCGGGTTCGCAACAATGTCTAGAACGATGATATAATAATATTTTTCGATTTCGAAACAAAAAGTTTTTTCGTCAAAAAAAACCATGGGTTAACCATCGTTGATTTTCTCGAAAATCGTCAAATAAAAAAAAAAATTGTTTAAGGGTGCCAATCGAAAGTATAAGTCCATCTGTACGTGCTGTGCAAATTTTTCCCCAAACAAACCTCGTTTTAGGGATGAACAGGCAGTTTAAGGGATGAACACTTCCCACTAAGAGGGAGAGACGAATGTGGCTTCTTCAACAATTGCATGTACCTTCGTTATATAAGGGATGATTTTCGAACCAAAGGCAGTTTCGGGTTCGCAACAATGTCTAGAACGATGATATAATAATATTTTTCGATTTCGAAACAAAAAGTTTTTTCGTCAAAAAAAACCATGGGTTAACCATCGTTGATTTTCTCGAAAATCGTCAAATAAAAAAAAAAAATTTTTAAGGGTGCCAATCGAAAGTATAAGTCCATCTGTACGTGCTGTGCAAATTTTTCCCCAAACAAACCTCGTTTTAGGGATGAACAGGCAGTTTAAGGGATGAACACTTCCCACTAAGAGGGAGAGACGAATGTGGCTTCTTCAACAATTGCATGTACCTTCGTTATATAAGGGATGATTTTCGAACCAAAGGCAGTTTCGGGTTCGCAACAATGTCTAGAACGATGATATAATAATATTTTTCGATTTCGAAACAAAAAGTTTTTTCGTCAAAAAAAACCATGGGTTAACCATCGTTGATTTTCTCGAAAATCGTCAAATAAAAAAAAAAATTGTTTAAGGGTGCCAATCGAAAGTATAAGTCCATCTGTACGTGCTGTGCAAATTTTTCCCCAAACAAACCTCGTTTTAGGGATGAACAGGCAGTTTAAGGGATGAACACTTCCCACTAAGAGGGAGAGACGAATGTGGCTTCTTCAACAATTGCATGTACCTTCGTTATATAAGGGATGATTTTCGAACCAAAGGCAGTTTCGGGTTCGCAACAATGTCTAGAACGATGATATAATAATATTTTTCGATTTCGAAACAAAAAGTTTTTTCGTCAAAAAAAACCATGGGTTAACCATCGTTGATTTTCTCGAAAATCGTCAAATAAAAAAAAAATTGTTTAAGGGTGCCAATCGAAAGTATAAGTCCATCTGTACGTGCTGTGCAAATTTTTCCCCAAACAAACCTCGTTTTAGGGATGAACAGGCAGTTTAAGGGATGAACACTTCCCACTAAGAGGGAGAGACGAATGTGGCTTCTTCAACAATTGCATGTACCTTCGTTATATTAGGGATGATTTTCGAACCAAAGGCAGTTTCGGGTACGCAACAATGTCTAGAACGATGATATAATAATATTTTTCGATTTCGAAACAAAAAGTTTTTTCGTCAAAAAAAACCATGGGTTAACCATCGTTGATTTTCTCGAAAATCGTCAAATAAAAAAAAAAATTTTTAAGGGTGCCAATCGAAAGTATAAGTCCATCTGTTCGTGCTGTGCAAATTTTTCCCCAAACAAACCTCGTTTTAGGGATGAACAGGCAGTTTAAGGGATGAACACTTCCCACTAAGAGGGAGAGACGAATGTGGCTTCTTCAACAATTGCATGTACCTTCGTTATATTAGGGATGATTTTCGAACCAAAGGCAGTTTCGGGTACGCAACAATGTCTAGAACGATGATATAATAATATTTTTCGATTTCGAAACAAAAAGTTTTTTCGTCAAAAAAAACCATGGGTTAACCATCGTTGATTTTCTCGAAAATCGTCAAATAAAAAAAAAAATTTTTAAGGGTGCCAATCGAAAGTATAAGTCCATCTGTTCGTGCTGTGCAAATTTTTCCCCAAACAAACCTCGTTTTAGGGATGAACAGGCAGTTTAAGGGATGAACACTTCCCACTAAGAGGGAGAGACGAATGTGGCTTCTTCAACAATTGCATGTACCTTCGTTATATAAGGGATGATTTTCGAACCAAAGGCAGTTTCGGGTTCGCAACAATGTCTAGAACGATGATATAATAATATTTTTCGATTTCGAAACAAAAAGTTTTTTCGTCAAAAAAAACCATGGGTTAACCATCGTTGATTTTCTCGAAAATCGTCAAATAAAAAAAAAAAATTTTTAAGGGTGCCAATCGAAAGTATAAGTCCATCTGTACGTGCTGTGCAAATTTTTCCCCAAACAAACCTCGTTTTAGGGATGAACAGGCAGTTTAAGGGATGAACACTTCCCACTAAGAGGGAGAGACGAATGTGGCTTCTTCAACAATTGCATGTACCTTCGTTATATTAGGGATGATTTTCGAACCAAAGGCAGTTTCGGGTACGCAACAATGTCTAGAACGATGATATAATAATATTTTTCGATTTCGAAACAAAAAGTTTTTTCGTCAAAAAAAACCATGGGTTAACCATCGTTGATTTTCTCGAAAATCGTCAAATAAAAAAAAAAATTTTTAAGGGTGCCAATCGAAAGTATAAGTCCATCTGTTCGTGCTGTGCAAATTTTTCCCCAAACAAACCTCGTTTTAGGGATGAACAGGCAGTTTAAGGGATGAACACTTCCCACTAAGAGGGAGAGACGAATGTGGCTTCTTCAACAATTGCATGTACCTTCGTTATATTAGGGATGATTTTCGAACCAAAGGCAGTTTCGGGTACGCAACAATGTCTAGAACGATGATATAATAATATTTTTCGATTTCGAAACAAAAAGTTTTTTCGTCAAAAAAAACCATGGGTTAACCATCGTTGATTTTCTCGAAAATCGTCAAATAAAAAAAAAAATTTTTAAGGGTGCCAATCGAAAGTATAAGTCCATCTGTTCGTGCTGTGCAAATTTTTCCCCAAACAAACCTCGTTTTAGGGATGAACAGGCAGTTTAAGGGATGAACACTTCCCACTAAGAGGGAGAGACGAATGTGGCTTCTTCAACAATTGCATGTACCTTCGTTATATTAGGGATGATTTTCGAACCAAAGGCAGTTTCGGGTACGCAACAATGTCTAGAACGATGATATAATAATATTTTTCGATTTCGAAACAAAAAGTTTTTTCGTCAAAAAAAACCATGGGTTAACCATCGTTGATTTTCTCGAAAATCGTCAAATAAAAAAAAAAATTTTTAAGGGTGCCAATCGAAAGTATAAGTCCATCTGTTCGTGCTGTGCAAATTTTTCCCCAAACAAACCTCGTTTTAGGGATGAACAGGCAGTTTAAGGGATGAACACTTCCCACTAAGAGGGAGAGACGAATGTGGCTTCTTCAACAATTGCATGTACCTTCGTTATATTAGGGATGATTTTCGAACCAAAGGCAGTTTCGGGTACGCAACAATGTCTAGAACGATGATATAATAATATTTTTCGATTTCGAAACAAAAAGTTTTTTCGTCAAAAAAAACCATGGGTTAACCATCGTTGATTTTCTCGAAAATCGTCAAATAAAAAAAAAAAATTTTAAGGGTGCCAATCGAAAGTATAAGTCCATCTGTTCGTGCTGTGCAAATTTTTCCCCAAACAAACCTCGTTTTAGGGATGAACAGGCAGTTTAAGGGATGAACACTTCCCACTAAGAGGGAGAGACGAATGTGGCTTCTTCAACAATTGCATGTACCTTCGTTATATTAGGGATGATTTTCGAACCAAAGGCAGTTTCGGGTACGCAACAATGTCTAGAACGATGATATAATAATATTTTTCGATTTCGAAACAAAAAGTTTTTTCGTCAAAAAAAACCATGGGTTAACCATCGTTGATTTTCTCGAAAATCGTCAAATAAAAAAAAAAATTTTTAAGGGTGCCAATCGAAAGTATAAGTCCATCTGTTCGTGCTGTGCAAATTTTTCCCCAAACAAACCTCGTTTTAGGGATGAACAGGCAGTTTAAGGGATGAACACTTCCCACTAAGAGGGAGAGACGAATGTGGCTTCTTCAACAATTGCATGTACCTTCGTTATATAAGGGATGATTTTCGAACCAAAGGCAGTTTCGGGTTCGCAACAATGTCTAGAACGATGATATAATAATATTTTTCGATTTCGAAACAAAAAGTTTTTTCGTCAAAAAAAACCATGGGTTAACCATCGTTGATTTTCTCGAAAATCGTCAAATAAAAAAAAAAAATTTTTAAGGGTGCCAATCGAAAGTATAAGTCCATCTGTACGTGCTGTGCAAATTTTTCCCCAAACAAACCTCGTTTTAGGGATGAACAGGCAGTTTAAGGGATGAACACTTCCCACTAAGAGGGAGAGACGAATGTGGCTTCTTCAACAATTGCATGTACCTTCGTTATATTAGGGATGATTTTCGAACCAAAGGCAGTTTCGGGTACGCAACAATGTCTAGAACGATGATATAATAATATTTTTCGATTTCGAAACAAAAAGTTTTTTCGTCAAAAAAAACCATGGGTTAACCATCGTTGATTTTCTCGAAAATCGTCAAATAAAAAAAAAAATTTTTAAGGGTGCCAATCGAAAGTATAAGTCCATCTGTTCGTGCTGTGCAAATTTTTCCCCAAACAAACCTCGTTTTAGGGATGAACAGGCAGTTTAAGGGATGAACACTTCCCACTAAGAGGGAGAGACGAATGTGGCTTCTTCAACAATTGCATGTACCTTCGTTATATAAGGGATGATTTTCGAACCAAAGGCAGTTTCGGGTTCGCAACAATGTCTAGAACGATGATATAATAATATTTTTCGATTTCGAAACAAAAAGTTTTTTCGTCAAAAAAAACCATGGGTTAACCATCGTTGATTTTCTCGAAAATCGTCAAATAAAAAAAAAAAATTTTTAAGGGTGCCAATCGAAAGTATAAGTCCATCTGTACGTGCTGTGCAAATTTTTCCCCAAACAAACCTCGTTTTAGGGATGAACAGGCAGTTTAAGGGATGAACACTTCCCACTAAGAGGGAGAGACGAATGTGGCTTCTTCAACAATTGCATGTACCTTCGTTATATTAGGGATGATTTTCGAACCAAAGGCAGTTTCGGGTACGCAACAATGTCTAGAACGATGATATAATAATATTTTTCGATTTCGAAACAAAAAGTTTTTTCGTCAAAAAAAACCATGGGTTAACCATCGTTGATTTTCTCGAAAATCGTCAAATAAAAAAAAAAATTGTTTAAGGGTGCCAATCGAAAGTATAAGTCCATCTGTACGTGCTGTGCAAATTTTTCCCCAAACAATCCTCGTTTTAGGGATGAACAGGCAGTTTAAGGGATGAACACTTCCCACTAAGAGGGAGAGACGAATGTGGCTTCTTCAACAATTGCATGTACCTTCGTTATATAAGGGATGATTTTCGAACCAAAGGCAGTTTCGGGTTCGCAACAATGTCTAGAACGATGATATAATAATATTTTTCGATTTCGAAACAAAAAGTTTTTTCGTCAAAAAAAACCATGGGTTAACCATCGTTGATTTTCTCGAAAATCGTCAAATAAAAAAAAAAAATTTTTAAGGGTGCCAATCGAAAGTATAAGTCCATCTGTACGTGCTGTGCAAATTTTTCCCCAAACAAACCTCGTTTTAGGGATGAACAGGCAGTTTAAGGGATGAACACTTCCCACTAAGAGGGAGAGACGAATGTGGCTTCTTCAACAATTGCATGTACCTTCGTTATATTAGGGATGATTTTCGAACCAAAGGCAGTTTCGGGTACGCAACAATGTCTAGAACGATGATATAATAATATTTTTCGATTTCGAAACAAAAAGTTTTTTCGTCAAAAAAAACCATGGGTTAACCATCGTTGATTTTCTCGAAAATCGTCAAATAAAAAAAAAAATTTTTAAGGGTGCCAATCGAAAGTATAAGTCCATCTGTTCGTGCTGTGCAAATTTTTCCCCAAACAAACCTCGTTTTAGGGATGAACAGGCAGTTTAAGGGATGAACACTTCCCACTAAGAGGGAGAGACGAATGTGGCTTCTTCAACAATTGCATGTACCTTCGTTATATAAGGGATGATTTTCGAACCAAAGGCAGTTTCGGGTTCGCAACAATGTCTAGAACGATGATATAATAATATTTTTCGATTTCGAAACAAAAAGTTTTTTCGTCAAAAAAAACCATGGGTTAACCATCGTTGATTTTCTCGAAAATCGTCAAATAAAAAAAAAAAATTTTTAAGGGTGCCAATCGAAAGTATAAGTCCATCTGTACGTGCTGTGCAAATTTTTCCCCAAACAAACCTCGTTTTAGGGATGAACAGGCAGTTTAAGGGATGAACACTTCCCACTAAGAGGGAGAGACGAATGTGGCTTCTTCAACAATTGCATGTACCTTCGTTATATAAGGGATGATTTTCGAACCAAAGGCAGTTTCGGGTTCGCAACAATGTCTAGAACGATGATATAATAATATTTTTCGATTTCGAAACAAAAAGTTTTTTCGTCAAAAAAAACCATGGGTTAACCATCGTTGATTTTCTCGAAAATCGTCAAATAAAAAAAAAAATTTTTAAGGGTGCCAATCGAAAGTATAAGTCCATCTGTTCGTGCTGTGCAAATTTTTCCCCAAACAAACCTCGTTTTAGGGATGAACAGGCAGTTTAAGGGATGAACACTTCCCACTAAGAGGGAGAGACGAATGTGGCTTCTTCAACAATTGCATGTACCTTCGTTATATTAGGGATGATTTTCGAACCAAAGGCAGTTTCGGGTACGCAACAATGTCTAGAACGATGATATAATAATATTTTTCGATTTCGAAACAAAAAGTTTTTTCGTCAAAAAAAACCATGGGTTAACCATCGTTGATTTTCTCGAAAATCGTCAAATAAAAAAAAAAATTTTTAAGGGTGCCAATCGAAAGTATAAGTCCATCTGTTCGTGCTGTGCAAATTTTTCCCCAAACAAACCTCGTTTTAGGGATGAACAGGCAGTTTAAGGGATGAACACTTCCCACTAAGAGGGAGAGACGAATGTGGCTTCTTCAACAATTGCATGTACCTTCGTTATATTAGGGATGATTTTCGAACCAAAGGCAGTTTCGGGTACGCAACAATGTCTAGAACGATGATATAATAATATTTTTCGATTTCGAAACAAAAAGTTTTTTCGTCAAAAAAAACCATGGGTTAACCATCGTTGATTTTCTCGAAAATCGTCAAATAAAAAAAAAAATTTTTAAGGGTGCCAATCGAAAGTATAAGTCCATCTGTTCGTGCTGTGCAAATTTTTCCCCAAACAAACCTCGTTTTAGGGATGAACAGGCAGTTTAAGGGATGAACACTTCCCACTAAGAGGGAGAGACGAATGTGGCTTCTTCAACAATTGCATGTACCTTCGTTATATAAGGGATGATTTTCGAACCAAAGGCAGTTTCGGGTTCGCAACAATGTCTAGAACGATGATATAATAATATTTTTCGATTTCGAAACAAAAAGTTTTTTCGTCAAAAAAAACCATGGGTTAACCATCGTTGATTTTCTCGAAAATCGTCAAATAAAAAAAAAAATTTTTAAGGGTGCCAATCGAAAGTATAAGTCCATCTGTTCGTGCTGTGCAAATTTTTCCCCAAACAAACCTCGTTTTAGGGATGAACAGGCAGTTTAAGGGATGAACACTTCCCACTAAGAGGGAGAGACGAATGTGGCTTCTTCAACAATTGCATGTACCTTCGTTATATTAGGGATGATTTTCGAACCAAAGGCAGTTTCGGGTACGCAACAATGTCTAGAACGATGATATAATAATATTTTTCGATTTCGAAACAAAAAGTTTTTTCGTCAAAAAAAACCATGGGTTAACCATCGTTGATTTTCTCGAAAATCGTCAAATAAAAAAAAAAATTTTTAAGGGTGCCAATCGAAAGTATAAGTCCATCTGTTCGTGCTGTGCAAATTTTTCCCCAAACAAACCTCGTTTTAGGGATGAACAGGCAGTTTAAGGGATGAACACTTCCCACTAAGAGGGAGAGACGAATGTGGCTTCTTCAACAATTGCATGTACCTTCGTTATATAAGGGATGATTTTCGAACCAAAGGCAGTTTCGGGTTCGCAACAATGTCTAGAACGATGATATAATAATATTTTTCGATTTCGAAACAAAAAGTTTTTTCGTCAAAAAAAACCATGGGTTAACCATCGTTGATTTTCTCGAAAATCGTCAAATAAAAAAAAAAAATTTTTAAGGGTGCCAATCGAAAGTATAAGTCCATCTGTACGTGCTGTGCAAATTTTTCCCCAAACAAACCTCGTTTTAGGGATGAACAGGCAGTTTAAGGGATGAACACTTCCCACTAAGAGGGAGAGACGAATGTGGCTTCTTCAACAATTGCATGTACCTTCGTTATATTAGGGATGATTTTCGAACCAAAGGCAGTTTCGGGTACGCAACAATGTCTAGAACGATGATATAATAATATTTTTCGATTTCGAAACAAAAAGTTTTTTCGTCAAAAAAAACCATGGGTTAACCATCGTTGATTTTCTCGAAAATCGTCAAATAAAAAAAAAAATTTTTAAGGGTGCCAATCGAAAGTATAAGTCCATCTGTTCGTGCTGTGCAAATTTTTCCCCAAACAAACCTCGTTTTAGGGATGAACAGGCAGTTTAAGGGATGAACACTTCCCACTAAGAGGGAGAGACGAATGTGGCTTCTTCAACAATTGCATGTACCTTCGTTATATTAGGGATGATTTTCGAACCAAAGGCAGTTTCGGGTACGCAACAATGTCTAGAACGATGATATAATAATATTTTTCGATTTCGAAACAAAAAGTTTTTTCGTCAAAAAAAACCATGGGTTAACCATCGTTGATTTTCTCGAAAATCGTCAAATAAAAAAAAAAATTTTTAAGGGTGCCAATCGAAAGTATAAGTCCATCTGTTCGTGCTGTGCAAATTTTTCCCCAAACAAACCTCGTTTTAGGGATGAACAGGCAGTTTAAGGGATGAACACTTCCCACTAAGAGGGAGAGACGAATGTGGCTTCTTCAACAATTGCATGTACCTTCGTTATATTAGGGATGATTTTCGAACCAAAGGCAGTTTCGGGTACGCAACAATGTCTAGAACGATGATATAATAATATTTTTCGATTTCGAAACAAAAAGTTTTTTCGTCAAAAAAAACCATGGGTTAACCATCGTTGATTTTCTCGAAAATCGTCAAATAAAAAAAAAAATTTTTAAGGGTGCCAATCGAAAGTATAAGTCCATCTGTTCGTGCTGTGCAAATTTTTCCCCAAACAAACCTCGTTTTAGGGATGAACAGGCAGTTTAAGGGATGAACACTTCCCACTAAGAGGGAGAGACGAATGTGGCTTCTTCAACAATTGCATGTACCTTCGTTATATTAGGGATGATTTTCGAACCAAAGGCAGTTTCGGGTACGCAACAATGTCTAGAACGATGATATAATAATATTTTTCGATTTCGAAACAAAAAGTTTTTTCGTCAAAAAAAACCATGGGTTAACCATCGTTGATTTTCTCGAAAATCGTCAAATAAAAAAAAAAATTTTTAAGGGTGCCAATCGAAAGTATAAGTCCATCTGTTCGTGCTGTGCAAATTTTTCCCCAAACAAACCTCGTTTTAGGGATGAACAGGCAGTTTAAGGGATGAACACTTCCCACTAAGAGGGAGAGACGAATGTGGCTTCTTCAACAATTGCATGTACCTTCGTTATATAAGGGATGATTTTCGAACCAAAGGCAGTTTCGGGTTCGCAACAATGTCTAGAACGATGATATAATAATATTTTTCGATTTCGAAACAAAAAGTTTTTTCGTCAAAAAAAACCATGGGTTAACCATCGTTGATTTTCTCGAAAATCGTCAAATAAAAAAAAAAATTTTTAAGGGTGCCAATCGAAAGTATAAGTCCATCTGTACGTGCTGTGCAAATTTTTCCCCAAACAAACCTCGTTTTAGGGATGAACAGGCAGTTTAAGGGATGAACACTTCCCACTAAGAGGGAGAGACGAATGTGGCTTCTTCAACAATTGCATGTACCTTCGTTATATAAGGGATGATTTTCGAACCAAAGGCAGTTTCGGGTTCGCAACAATGTCTAGAACGATGATATAATAATATTTTTCGATTTCGAAACAAAAAGTTTTTTCGTCAAAAAAAACCATGGGTTAACCATCGTTGATTTTCTCGAAAATCGTCAAATAAAAAAAAAAATTGTTTAAGGGTGCCAATCGAAAGTATAAGTCCATCTGTACGTGCTGTGCAAATTTTTCCCCAAACAATCCTCGTTTTAGGGATGAACAGGCAGTTTAAGGGATGAACACTTCCCACTAAGAGGGAGAGACGAATGTGGCTTCTTCAACAATTGCATGTACCTTCGTTATATAAGGGATGATTTTCGAACCAAAGGCAGTTTCGGGTTCGCAACAATGTCTAGAACGATGATATAATAATATTTTTCGATTTCGAAACAAAAAGTTTTTTCGTCAAAAAAAACCATGGGTTAACCATCGTTGATTTTCTCGAAAATCGTCAAATAAAAAAAAAAAATTTTTAAGGGTGCCAATCGAAAGTATAAGTCCATCTGTACGTGCTGTGCAAATTTTTCCCCAAACAAACCTCGTTTTAGGGATGAACAGGCAGTTTAAGGGATGAACACTTCCCACTAAGAGGGAGAGACGAATGTGGCTTCTTCAACAATTGCATGTACCTTCGTTATATAAGGGATGATTTTCGAACCAAAGGCAGTTTCGGGTTCGCAACAATGTCTAGAACGATGATATAATAATATTTTTCGATTTCGAAACAAAAAGTTTTTTCGTCAAAAAAAACCATGGGTTAACCATCGTTGATTTTCTCGAAAATCGTCAAATAAAAAAAAAAATTGTTTAAGGGTGCCAATCGAAAGTATAAGTCCATCTGTACGTGCTGTGCAAATTTTTCCCCAAACAATCCTCGTTTTAGGGATGAACAGGCAGTTTAAGGGATGAACACTTCCCACTAAGAGGGAGAGACGAATGTGGCTTCTTCAACAATTGCATGTACCTTCGTTATATAAGGGATGATTTTCGAACCAAAGGCAGTTTCGGGTTCGCAACAATGTCTAGAACGATGATATAATAATATTTTTCGATTTCGAAACAAAAAGTTTTTTCGTCAAAAAAAACCATGGGTTAACCATCGTTGATTTTCTCGAAAATCGTCAAATAAAAAAAAAAATTTTTAAGGGTGCCAATCGAAAGTATAAGTCCATCTGTTCGTGCTGTGCAAATTTTTCCCCAAACAAACCTCGTTTTAGGGATGAACAGGCAGTTTAAGGGATGAACACTTCCCACTAAGAGGGAGAGACGAATGTGGCTTCTTCAACAATTGCATGTACCTTCGTTATATTAGGGATGATTTTCGAACCAAAGGCAGTTTCGGGTACGCAACAATGTCTAGAACGATGATATAATAATATTTTTCGATTTCGAAACAAAAAGTTTTTTCGTCAAAAAAAACCATGGGTTAACCATCGTTGATTTTCTCGAAAATCGTCAAATAAAAAAAAAAATTTTTAAGGGTGCCAATCGAAAGTATAAGTCCATCTGTTCGTGCTGTGCAAATTTTTCCCCAAACAAACCTCGTTTTAGGGATGAACAGGCAGTTTAAGGGATGAACACTTCCCACTAAGAGGGAGAGACGAATGTGGCTTCTTCAACAATTGCATGTACCTTCGTTATATAAGGGATGATTTTCGAACCAAAGGCAGTTTCGGGTTCGCAACAATGTCTAGAACGATGATATAATAATATTTTTCGATTTCGAAACAAAAAGTTTTTTCGTCAAAAAAAACCATGGGTTAACCATCGTTGATTTTCTCGAAAATCGTCAAATAAAAAAAAAAAATTTTTAAGGGTGCCAATCGAAAGTATAAGTCCATCTGTACGTGCTGTGCAAATTTTTCCCCAAACAAACCTCGTTTTAGGGATGAACAGGCAGTTTAAGGGATGAACACTTCCCACTAAGAGGGAGAGACGAATGTGGCTTCTTCAACAATTGCATGTACCTTCGTTATATAAGGGATGATTTTCGAACCAAAGGCAGTTTCGGGTTCGCAACAATGTCTAGAACGATGATATAATAATATTTTTCGATTTCGAAACAAAAAGTTTTTTCGTCAAAAAAAACCATGGGTTAACCATCGTTGATTTTCTCGAAAATCGTCAAATAAAAAAAAAAATTGTTTAAGGGTGCCAATCGAAAGTATAAGTCCATCTGTACGTGCTGTGCAAATTTTTCCCCAAACAATCCTCGTTTTAGGGATGAACAGGCAGTTTAAGGGATGAACACTTCCCACTAAGAGGGAGAGACGAATGTGGCTTCTTCAACAATTGCATGTACCTTCGTTATATAAGGGATGATTTTCGAACCAAAGGCAGTTTCGGGTTCGCAACAATGTCTAGAACGATGATATAATAATATTTTTCGATTTCGAAACAAAAAGTTTTTTCGTCAAAAAAAACCATGGGTTAACCATCGTTGATTTTCTCGAAAATCGTCAAATAAAAAAAAAAAATTTTTAAGGGTGCCAATCGAAAGTATAAGTCCATCTGTACGTGCTGTGCAAATTTTTCCCCAAACAAACCTCGTTTTAGGGATGAACAGGCAGTTTAAGGGATGAACACTTCCCACTAAGAGGGAGAGACGAATGTGGCTTCTTCAACAATTGCATGTACCTTCGTTATATAAGGGATGATTTTCGAACCAAAGGCAGTTTCGGGTTCGCAACAATGTCTAGAACGATGATATAATAATATTTTTCGATTTCGAAACAAAAAGTTTTTTCGTCAAAAAAAACCATGGGTTAACCATCGTTGATTTTCTCGAAAATCGTCAAATAAAAAAAAAAATTGTTTAAGGGTGCCAATCGAAAGTATAAGTCCATCTGTACGTGCTGTGCAAATTTTTCCCCAAACAATCCTCGTTTTAGGGATGAACAGGCAGTTTAAGGGATGAACACTTCCCACTAAGAGGGAGAGACGAATGTGGCTTCTTCAACAATTGCATGTACCTTCGTTATATAAGGGATGATTTTCGAACCAAAGGCAGTTTCGGGTTCGCAACAATGTCTAGAACGATGATATAATAATATTTTTCGATTTCGAAACAAAAAGTTTTTTCGTCAAAAAAAACCATGGGTTAACCATCGTTGATTTTCTCGAAAATCGTCAAATAAAAAAAAAAAATTTTTAAGGGTGCCAATCGAAAGTATAAGTCCATCTGTACGTGCTGTGCAAATTTTTCCCCAAACAAACCTCGTTTTAGGGATGAACAGGCAGTTTAAGGGATGAACACTTCCCACTAAGAGGGAGAGACGAATGTGGCTTCTTCAACAATTGCATGTACCTTCGTTATATAAGGGATGATTTTCGAACCAAAGGCAGTTTCGGGTTCGCAACAATGTCTAGAACGATGATATAATAATATTTTTCGATTTCGAAACAAAAAGTTTTTTCGTCAAAAAAAACCATGGGTTAACCATCGTTGATTTTCTCGAAAATCGTCAAATAAAAAAAAAAAATTTTTAAGGGTGCCAATCGAAAGTATAAGTCCATCTGTACGTGCTGTGCAAATTTTTCCCCAAACAAACCTCGTTTTAGGGATGAACAGGCAGTTTAAGGGATGAACACTTCCCACTAAGAGGGAGAGACGAATGTGGCTTCTTCAACAATTGCATGTACCTTCGTTATATAAGGGATGATTTTCGAACCAAAGGCAGTTTCGGGTTCGCAACAATGTCTAGAACGATGATATAATAATATTTTTCGATTTCGAAACAAAAAGTTTTTTCGTCAAAAAAAACCATGGGTTAACCATCGTTGATTTTCTCGAAAATCGTCAAATAAAAAAAAAAATTGTTTAAGGGTGCCAATCGAAAGTATAAGTCCATCTGTACGTGCTGTGCAAATTTTTCCCCAAACAAACCTCGTTTTAGGGATGAACAGGCAGTTTAAGGGATGAACACTTCCCACTAAGAGGGAGAGACGAATGTGGCTTCTTCAACAATTGCATGTACCTTCGTTATATAAGGGATGATTTTCGAACCAAAGGCAGTTTCGGGTTCGCAACAATGTCTAGAACGATGATATAATAATATTTTTCGATTTCGAAACAAAAAGTTTTTTCGTCAAAAAAAACCATGGGTTAACCATCGTTGATTTTCTCGAAAATCGTCAAATAAAAAAAAAAATTTTTAAGGGTGCCAATCGAAAGTATAAGTCCATCTGTTCGTGCTGTGCAAATTTTTCCCCAAACAAACCTCGTTTTAGGGATGAACAGGCAGTTTAAGGGATGAACACTTCCCACTAAGAGGGAGAGACGAATGTGGCTTCTTCAACAATTGCATGTACCTTCGTTATATTAGGGATGATTTTCGAACCAAAGGCAGTTTCGGGTACGCAACAATGTCTAGAACGATGATATAATAATATTTTTCGATTTCGAAACAAAAAGTTTTTTCGTCAAAAAAAACCATGGGTTAACCATCGTTGATTTTCTCGAAAATCGTCAAATAAAAAAAAAAATTTTTAAGGGTGCCAATCGAAAGTATAAGTCCATCTGTTCGTGCTGTGCAAATTTTTCCCCAAACAAACCTCGTTTTAGGGATGAACAGGCAGTTTAAGGGATGAACACTTCCCACTAAGAGGGAGAGACGAATGTGGCTTCTTCAACAATTGCATGTACCTTCGTTATATAAGGGATGATTTTCGAACCAAAGGCAGTTTCGGGTTCGCAACAATGTCTAGAACGATGATATAATAATATTTTTCGATTTCGAAACAAAAAGTTTTTTCGTCAAAAAAAACCATGGGTTAACCATCGTTGATTTTCTCGAAAATCGTCAAATAAAAAAAAAAAATTTTTAAGGGTGCCAATCGAAAGTATAAGTCCATCTGTACGTGCTGTGCAAATTTTTCCCCAAACAAACCTCGTTTTAGGGATGAACAGGCAGTTTAAGGGATGAACACTTCCCACTAAGAGGGAGAGACGAATGTGGCTTCTTCAACAATTGCATGTACCTTCGTTATATTAGGGATGATTTTCGAACCAAAGGCAGTTTCGGGTACGCAACAATGTCTAGAACGATGATATAATAATATTTTTCGATTTCGAAACAAAAAGTTTTTTCGTCAAAAAAAACCATGGGTTAACCATCGTTGATTTTCTCGAAAATCGTCAAATAAAAAAAAAAATTTTTAAGGGTGCCAATCGAAAGTATAAGTCCATCTGTTCGTGCTGTGCAAATTTTTCCCCAAACAAACCTCGTTTTAGGGATGAACAGGCAGTTTAAGGGATGAACACTTCCCACTAAGAGGGAGAGACGAATGTGGCTTCTTCAACAATTGCATGTACCTTCGTTATATTAGGGATGATTTTCGAACCAAAGGCAGTTTCGGGTACGCAACAATGTCTAGAACGATGATATAATAATATTTTTCGATTTCGAAACAAAAAGTTTTTTCGTCAAAAAAAACCATGGGTTAACCATCGTTGATTTTCTCGAAAATCGTCAAATAAAAAAAAAAATTTTTAAGGGTGCCAATCGAAAGTATAAGTCCATCTGTTCGTGCTGTGCAAATTTTTCCCCAAACAAACCTCGTTTTAGGGATGAACAGGCAGTTTAAGGGATGAACACTTCCCACTAAGAGGGAGAGACGAATGTGGCTTCTTCAACAATTGCATGTACCTTCGTTATATAAGGGATGATTTTCGAACCAAAGGCAGTTTCGGGTTCGCAACAATGTCTAGAACGATGATATAATAATATTTTTCGATTTCGAAACAAAAAGTTTTTTCGTCAAAAAAAACCATGGGTTAACCATCGTTGATTTTCTCGAAAATCGTCAAATAAAAAAAAAAAATTTTTAAGGGTGCCAATCGAAAGTATAAGTCCATCTGTACGTGCTGTGCAAATTTTTCCCCAAACAAACCTCGTTTTAGGGATGAACAGGCAGTTTAAGGGATGAACACTTCCCACTAAGAGGGAGAGACGAATGTGGCTTCTTCAACAATTGCATGTACCTTCGTTATATAAGGGATGATTTTCGAACCAAAGGCAGTTTCGGGTTCGCAACAATGTCTAGAACGATGATATAATAATATTTTTCGATTTCGAAACAAAAAGTTTTTTCGTCAAAAAAAACCATGGGTTAACCATCGTTGATTTTCTCGAAAATCGTCAAATAAAAAAAAAAATTTTTAAGGGTGCCAATCGAAAGTATAAGTCCATCTGTTCGTGCTGTGCAAATTTTTCCCCAAACAAACCTCGTTTTAGGGATGAACAGGCAGTTTAAGGGATGAACACTTCCCACTAAGAGGGAGAGACGAATGTGGCTTCTTCAACAATTGCATGTACCTTCGTTATATAAGGGATGATTTTCGAACCAAAGGCAGTTTCGGGTTCGCAACAATGTCTAGAACGATGATATAATAATATTTTTCGATTTCGAAACAAAAAGTTTTTTCGTCAAAAAAAACCATGGGTTAACCATCGTTGATTTTCTCGAAAATCGTCAAATAAAAAAAAAAATTGTTTAAGGGTGCCAATCGAAAGTATAAGTCCATCTGTACGTGCTGTGCAAATTTTTCCCCAAACAAACCTCGTTTTAGGGATGAACAGGCAGTTTAAGGGATGAACACTTCCCACTAAGAGGGAGAGACGAATGTGGCTTCTTCAACAATTGCATGTACCTTCGTTATATAAGGGATGATTTTCGAACCAAAGGCAGTTTCGGGTTCGCAACAATGTCTAGAACGATGATATAATAATATTTTTCGATTTCGAAACAAAAAGTTTTTTCGTCAAAAAAAACCATGGGTTAACCATCGTTGATTTTCTCGAAAATCGTCAAATAAAAAAAAAAATTGTTTAAGGGTGCCAATCGAAAGTATAAGTCCATCTGTACGTGCTGTGCAAATTTTTCCCCAAACAAACCTCGTTTTAGGGATGAACAGGCAGTTTAAGGGATGAACACTTCCCACTAAGAGGGAGAGACGAATGTGGCTTCTTCAACAATTGCATGTACCTTCGTTATATAAGGGATGATTTTCGAACCAAAGGCAGTTTCGGGTTCGCAACAATGTCTAGAACGATGATATAATAATATTTTTCGATTTCGAAACAAAAAGTTTTTTCGTCAAAAAAAACCATGGGTTAACCATCGTTGATTTTCTCGAAAATCGTCAAATAAAAAAAAAAATTTTTAAGGGTGCCAATCGAAAGTATAAGTCCATCTGTTCGTGCTGTGCAAATTTTTCCCCAAACAAACCTCGTTTTAGGGATGAACAGGCAGTTTAAGGGATGAACACTTCCCACTAAGAGGGAGAGACGAATGTGGCTTCTTCAACAATTGCATGTACCTTCGTTATATAAGGGATGATTTTCGAACCAAAGGCAGTTTCGGGTTCGCAACAATGTCTAGAACGATGATATAATAATATTTTTCGATTTCGAAACAAAAAGTTTTTTCGTCAAAAAAAACCATGGGTTAACCATCGTTGATTTTCTCGAAAATCGTCAAATAAAAAAAAAAATTGTTTAAGGGTGCCAATCGAAAGTATAAGTCCATCTGTACGTGCTGTGCAAATTTTTCCCCAAACAAACCTCGTTTTAGGGATGAACAGGCAGTTTAAGGGATGAACACTTCCCACTAAGAGGGAGAGACGAATGTGGCTTCTTCAACAATTGCATGTACCTTCGTTATATAAGGGATGATTTTCGAACCAAAGGCAGTTTCGGGTTCGCAACAATGTCTAGAACGATGATATAATAATATTTTTCGATTTCGAAACAAAAAGTTTTTTCGTCAAAAAAAACCATGGGTTAACCATCGTTGATTTTCTCGAAAATCGTCAAATAAAAAAAAAATTGTTTAAGGGTGCCAATCGAAAGTATAAGTCCATCTGTACGTGCTGTGCAAATTTTTCCCCAAACAAACCTCGTTTTAGGGATGAACAGGCAGTTTAAGGGATGAACACTTCCCACTAAGAGGGAGAGACGAATGTGGCTTCTTCAACAATTGCATGTACCTTCGTTATATTAGGGATGATTTTCGAACCAAAGGCAGTTTCGGGTACGCAACAATGTCTAGAACGATGATATAATAATATTTTTCGATTTCGAAACAAAAAGTTTTTTCGTCAAAAAAAACCATGGGTTAACCATCGTTGATTTTCTCGAAAATCGTCAAATAAAAAAAAAAATTGTTTAAGGGTGCCAATCGAAAGTATAAGTCCATCTGTACGTGCTGTGCAAATTTTTCCCCAAACAAACCTCGTTTTAGGGATGAACAGGCAGTTTAAGGGATGAACACTTCCCACTAAGAGGGAGAGACGAATGTGGCTTCTTCAACAATTGCATGTACCTTCGTTATATTAGGGATGATTTTCGAACCAAAGGCAGTTTCGGGTACGCAACAATGTCTAGAACGATGATATAATAATATTTTTCGATTTCGAAACAAAAAGTTTTTTCGTCAAAAAAAACCATGGGTTAACCATCGTTGATTTTCTCGAAAATCGTCAAATAAAAAAAAAAATTTTTAAGGGTGCCAATCGAAAGTATAAGTCCATCTGTTCGTGCTGTGCAAATTTTTCCCCAAACAAACCTCGTTTTAGGGATGAACAGGCAGTTTAAGGGATGAACACTTCCCACTAAGAGGGAGAGACGAATGTGGCTTCTTCAACAATTGCATGTACCTTCGTTATATTAGGGATGATTTTCGAACCAAAGGCAGTTTCGGGTACGCAACAATGTCTAGAACGATGATATAATAATATTTTTCGATTTCGAAACAAAAAGTTTTTTCGTCAAAAAAAACCATGGGTTAACCATCGTTGATTTTCTCGAAAATCGTCAAATAAAAAAAAAAATTTTTAAGGGTGCCAATCGAAAGTATAAGTCCATCTGTTCGTGCTGTGCAAATTTTTCCCCAAACATACCTCGTTTTAGGGATGAACAGGCAGTTTAAGGGATGAACACTTCCCACTAAGAGGGAGAGACGAATGTGGCTTCTTCAACAATTGCATGTACCTTCGTTATATAAGGGATGATTTTCGAACCAAAGGCAGTTTCGGGTTCGCAACAATGTCTAGAACGATGATATAATAATATTTTTCGATTTCGAAACAAAAAGTTTTTTCGTCAAAAAAAACCATGGGTTAACCATCGTTGATTTTCTCGAAAATCGTCAAATAAAAAAAAAAAATTTTTAAGGGTGCCAATCGAAAGTATAAGTCCATCTGTACGTGCTGTGCAAATTTTTCCCCAAACAAACCTCGTTTTAGGGATGAACAGGCAGTTTAAGGGATGAACACTTCCCACTAAGAGGGAGAGACGAATGTGGCTTCTTCAACAATTGCATGTACCTTCGTTATATAAGGGATGATTTTCGAACCAAAGGCAGTTTCGGGTTCGCAACAATGTCTAGAACGATGATATAATAATATTTTTCGATTTCGAAACAAAAAGTTTTTTCGTCAAAAAAAACCATGGGTTAACCATCGTTGATTTTCTCGAAAATCGTCAAATAAAAAAAAAAATTGTTTAAGGGTGCCAATCGAAAGTATAAGTCCATCTGTACGTGCTGTGCAAATTTTTCCCCAAACAAACCTCGTTTTAGGGATGAACAGGCAGTTTAAGGGATGAACACTTCCCACTAAGAGGGAGAGACGAATGTGGCTTCTTCAACAATTGCATGTACCTTCGTTATATAAGGGATGATTTTCGAACCAAAGGCAGTTTCGGGTTCGCAACAATGTCTAGAACGATGATATAATAATATTTTTCGATTTCGAAACAAAAAGTTTTTTCGTCAAAAAAAACCATGGGTTAACCATCGTTGATTTTCTCGAAAATCGTCAAATAAAAAAAAAAAATTTTTAAGGGTGCCAATCGAAAGTATAAGTCCATCTGTACGTGCTGTGCAAATTTTTCCCCAAACAAACCTCGTTTTAGGGATGAACAGGCAGTTTAAGGGATGAACACTTCCCACTAAGAGGGAGAGACGAATGTGGCTTCTTCAACAATTGCATGTACCTTCGTTATATAAGGGATGATTTTCGAACCAAAGGCAGTTTCGGGTTCGCAACAATGTCTAGAACGATGATATAATAATATTTTTCGATTTCGAAACAAAAAGTTTTTTCATCAAAAAAAACCATGGGTTAACCATCGTTGATTTTCTCGAAAATCGTCAAATAAAAAAAAAAATTTTTAAGGGTGCCAATCGAAAGTATAAGTCCATCTGTTCGTGCTGTGCAAATTTTTCCCCAAACAAACCTCGTTTTAGGGATGAACAGGCAGTTTAAGGGATGAACACTTCCCACTAAGAGGGAGAGACGAATGTGGCTTCTTCAACAATTGCATGTACCTTCGTTATATAAGGGATGATTTTCGAACCAAAGGCAGTTTCGGGTTCGCAACAATGTCTAGAACGATGATATAATAATATTTTTCGATTTCGAAACAAAAAGTTTTTTCGTCAAAAAAAACCATGGGTTAACCATCGTTGATTTTCTCGAAAATCGTCAAATAAAAAAAAAAAATTTTTAAGGGTGCCAGTCGAAAGTATAAGTCCATCTGTACGTGCTGTGCAAATTTTTCCCCAAACAAACCTCGTTTTAGGGATGAACAGGCAGTTTAAGGGATGAACACTTCCCACTAAGAGGGAGAGACGAATGTGGCTTCTTCAACAATTGCATGTACCTTCGTTATATAAGGGATGATTTTCGAACCAAAGGCAGTTTCGGGTACGCAACAATGTCTAGAACGATGATATAATAATATTTTTCGATTTCGAAACAAAAAGTTTTTTCGTCAAAAAAAACCATGGGTTATCCATCGTTGATTTTCTCGAAAATCGTCAAATAAAAAAAAAAAATTTTTAAGGGTGCCAATCGAAAGTATAAGTCCATCTGTACGTGCTGTGCAAATTTTTCCCCAAACAAACCTCGTTTTAGGGATGAACAGGCAGTTTAAGGGATGAACACTTCCCACTAAGAGGGAGAGACGAATGTGGCTTCTTCAACAATTGCATGTACCTTCGTTATATAAGGGATGATTTTCGAACCAAAGGCAGTTTCGGGTTCGCAACAATGTCTAGAACGATGATATAATAATATTTTTCGATTTCGAAACAAAAAGTTTTTTCGTCAAAAAAAACCATGGGTTAACCATCGTTGATTTTCTCGAAAATCGTCAAATAAAAAAAAAAAATTTTTAAGGGTGCCAGTCGAAAGTATAAGTCCATCTGTACGTGCTGTGCAAATTTTTCCCCAAACAAACCTCGTTTTAGGGATGAACAGGCAGTTTAAGGGATGAACACTTCCCACTAAGAGGGAGAGACGAATGTGGCTTCTTCAACAATTGCATGTACCTTCGTTATATAAGGGATGATTTTCGAACCAAAGGCAGTTTCGGGTTCGCAACAATGTCTAGAACGATGATATAATAATATTTTTCGATTTCGAAACAAAAAGTTTTTTCGTCAAAAAAAACCATGGGTTAACCATCGTTGATTTTCTCGAAAATCGTCAAATAAAAAAGAAAAATTGTTTAAGGGTGCCAATCGAAAGTATAAGTCCATCTGTACGTGCTGTGCAAATTTTTCCCCAAACAAACCTCGTTTTAGGGATGAACAGGCAGTTTAAGGGATGAACACTTCCCACTAAGAGGGAGAGACGAATGTGGCTTCTTCAACAATTGCATGTACCTTCGTTATATAAGGGATGATTTTCGAACCAAAGGCAGTTTCGGGTTCGCAACAATGTCTAGAACGATGATATAATAATATTTTTCGATTTCGAAACAAAAAGTTTTTTCGTCAAAAAAAACCATGGGTTAACCATCGTTGATTTTCTCGAAAATCGTCAAATAAAAAAAAAAATTTTTAAGGGTGCCAATCGAAAGTATAAGTCCATCTGTTCGTGCTGTGCAAATTTTTCCCCAAACAAACCTCGTTTTAGGGATGAACAGGCAGTTTAAGGGATGAACACTTCCCACTAAGAGGGAGAGACGAATGTGGCTTCTTCAACAATTGCATGTACCTTCGTTATATAAGGGATGATTTTCGAACCAAAGGCAGTTTCGGGTTCGCAACAATGTCTAGAACGATGATATAATAATATTTTTCGATTTCGAAACAAAAAGTTTTTTCGTCAAAAAAAACCATGGGTTAACCATCGTTGATTTTCTCGAAAATCGTCAAATAAAAAAAAAAAATTTTTAAGGGTGCCAATCGAAAGTATAAGTCCATCTGTACGTGCTGTGCAAATTTTTCCCCAAACAAACCTCGTTTTAGGGATGAACAGGCAGTTTAAGGGATGAACACTTCCCACTAAGAGGGAGAGACGAATGTGGCTTCTTCAACAATTGCATGTACCTTCGTTATATAAGGGATGATTTTCGAACCAAAGGCAGTTTCGGGTTCGCAACAATGTCTAGAACGATGATATAATAATATTTTTCGATTTCGAAACAAAAAGTTTTTTCGTCAAAAAAAACCATGGGTTAACCATCGTTGATTTTCTCGAAAATCGTCAAATAAAAAAAAAATTGTTTAAGGGTGCCAATCGAAAGTATAAGTCCATCTGTACGTGCTGTGCAAATTTTTCCCCAAACAAACCTCGTTTTAGGGATGAACAGGCAGTTTAAGGGATGAACACTTCCCACTAAGAGGGAGAGACGAATGTGGCTTCTTCAACAATTGCATGTACCTTCGTTATATAAGGGATGATTTTCGAACCAAAGGCAGTTTCGGGTTCGCAACAATGTCTAGAACGATGATATAATAATATTTTTCGATTTCGAAACAAAAAGTTTTTTCGTCAAAAAAAACCATGGGTTAACCATCGTTGATTTTCTCGAAAATCGTCAAATAAAAAAAAAAATTGTTTAAGGGTGCCAATCGAAAGTATAAGTCCATCTGTACGTGCTGTGCAAATTTTTCCCCAAACAAACCTCGTTTTAGGGATGAACAGGCAGTTTAAGGGATGAACACTTCCCACTAAGAGGGAGAGACGAATGTGGCTTCTTCAACAATTGCATGTACCTTCGTTATATAAGGGATGATTTTCGAACCAAAGGCAGTTTCGGGTTCGCAACAATGTCTAGAACGATGATATAATAATATTTTTCGATTTCGAAACAAAAAGTTTTTTCGTCAAAAAAAACCATGGGTTAACCATCGTTGATTTTCTCGAAAATCGTCAAATAAAAAAAAAAAATTTTTAAGGGTGCCAATCGAAAGTATAAGTCCATCTGTACGTGCTGTGCAAATTTTTCCCCAAACAAACCTCGTTTTAGGGATGAACAGGCAGTTTAAGGGATGAACACTTCCCACTAAGAGGGAGAGACGAATGTGGCTTCTTCAACAATTGCATGTACCTTCGTTATATAAGGGATGATTTTCGAACCAAAGGCAGTTTCGGGTTCGCAACAATGTCTAGAACGATGATATAATAATATTTTTCGATTTCGAAACAAAAAGTTTTTTCGTCAAAAAAAACCATGGGTTAACCATCGTTGATTTTCTCGAAAATCGTCAAATAAAAAAAAAAAATTTTTAAGGGTGCCAATCGAAAGTATAAGTCCATCTGTACGTGCTGTGCAAATTTTTCCCCAAACAAACCTCGTTTTAGGGATGAACAGGCAGTTTAAGGGATGAACACTTCCCACTAAGAGGGAGAGACGAATGTGGCTTCTTCAACAATTGCATGTACCTTCGTTATATAAGGGATGATTTTCGAACCAAAGGCAGTTTCGGGTTCGCAACAATGTCTAGAACGATGATATAATAATATTTTTCGATTTCGAAACAAAAAGTTTTTTCGTCAAAAAAAACCATGGGTTAACCATCGTTGATTTTCTCGAAAATCGTCAAATAAAAAAAAAAAATTTTTAAGGGTGCCAATCGAAAGTATAAGTCCATCTGTTCGTGCTGTGCAAATTTTTCCCCAAACAAACCTCGTTTTAGGGATGAACAGGCAGTTTAAGGGATGAACACTTCCCACTAAGAGGGAGAGACGAATGTGGCTTCTTCAACAATTGCATGTACCTTCGTTATATAAGGGATGATTTTCGAACCAAAGGCAGTTTCGGGTTCGCAACAATGTCTAGAACGATGATATAATAATATTTTTCGATTTCGAAACAAAAAGTTTTTTCGTCAAAAAAAACCATGGGTTAACCATCGTTGATTTTCTCGAAAATCGTCAAATAAAAAAAAAATTGTTTAAGGGTGCCAATCGAAAGTATAAGTCCATCTGTACGTGCTGTGCAAATTTTTCCCCAAACAAACCTCGTTTTAGGGATGAACAGGCAGTTTAAGGGATGAACACTTCCCACTAAGAGGGAGAGACGAATGTGGCTTCTTCAACAATTGCATGTACCTTCGTTATATAAGGGATGATTTTCGAACCAAAGGCAGTTTCGGGTTCGCAACAATGTCTAGAACGATGATATAATAATATTTTTCGATTTCGAAACAAAAAGTTTTTTCGTCAAAAAAAACCATGGGTTAACCATCGTTGATTTTCTCGAAAATCGTCAAATAAAAAAAAAAAATTTTTAAGGGTGCCAATCGAAAGTATAAGTCCATCTGTTCGTGCTGTGCAAATTTTTCCCCAAACAAACCTCGTTTTAGGGATGAACAGGCAGTTTAAGGGATGAACACTTCCCACTAAGAGGGAGAGACGAATGTGGCTTCTTCAACAATTGCATGTACCTTCGTTATATAAGGGATGATTTTCGAACCAAAGGCAGTTTCGGGTTCGCAACAATGTCTAGAACGATGATATAATAATATTTTTCGATTTCGAAACAAAAAGTTTTTTCGTCAAAAAAAACCATGGGTTAACCATCGTTGATTTTCTCGAAAATCGTCAAATAAAAAAAAAATTGTTTAAGGGTGCCAATCGAAAGTATAAGTCCATCTGTACGTGCTGTGCAAATTTTTCCCCAAACAAACCTCGTTTTAGGGATGAACAGGCAGTTTAAGGGATGAACACTTCCCACTAAGAGGGAGAGACGAATGTGGCTTCTTCAACAATTGCATGTACCTTCGTTATATAAGGGATGATTTTCGAACCAAAGGCAGTTTCGGGTTCGCAACAATGTCTAGAACGATGATATAATAATATTTTTCGATTTCGAAACAAAAAGTTTTTTCGTCAAAAAAAACCATGGGTTAACCATCGTTGATTTTCTCGAAAATCGTCAAATAAAAAAAAAAATTTTTAAGGGTGCCAATCGAAAGTATAAGTCCATCTGTTCGTGCTGTGCAAATTTTTCCCCAAACAAACCTCGTTTTAGGGATGAACAGGCAGTTTAAGGGATGAACACTTCCCACTAAGAGGGAGAGACGAATGTGGCTTCTTCAACAATTGCATGTACCTTCGTTATATAAGGGATGATTTTCGAACCAAAGGCAGTTTCGGGTTCGCAACAATGTCTAGAACGATGATATAATAATATTTTTCGATTTCGAAACAAAAAGTTTTTTCGTCAAAAAAAACCATGGGTTAACCATCGTTGATTTTCTCGAAAATCGTCAAATAAAAAAAAAATTGTTTAAGGGTGCCAATCGAAAGTATAAGTCCATCTGTACGTGCTGTGCAAATTTTTCCCCAAACAAACCTCGTTTTAGGGATGAACAGGCAGTTTAAGGGATGAACACTTCCCACTAAGAGGGAGAGACGAATGTGGCTTCTTCAACAATTGCATGTACCTTCGTTATATAAGGGATGATTTTCGAACCAAAGGCAGTTTCGGGTTCGCAACAATGTCTAGAACGATGATATAATAATATTTTTCGATTTCGAAACAAAAAGTTTTTTCGTCAAAAAAAACCATGGGTTAACCATCGTTGATTTTCTCGAAAATCGTCAAATAAAAAAAAAAAATTTTTAAGGGTGCCAATCGAAAGTATAAGTCCATCTGTACGTGCTGTGCAAATTTTTCCCCAAACAAACCTCGTTTTAGGGATGAACAGGCAGTTTAAGGGATGAACACTTCCCACTAAGAGGGAGAGACGAATGTGGCTTCTTCAACAATTGCATGTACCTTCGTTATATAAGGGATGATTTTCGAACCAAAGGCAGTTTCGGGTTCGCAACAATGTCTAGAACGATGATATAATAATATTTTTCGATTTCGAAACAAAAAGTTTTTTCGTCAAAAAAAACCATGGGTTAACCATCGTTGATTTTCTCGAAAATCGTCAAATAAAAAAAAAAAATTTTTAAGGGTGCCAATCGAAAGTATAAGTCCATCTGTACGTGCTGTGCAAATTTTTCCCCAAACAAACCTCGTTTTAGGGATGAACAGGCAGTTTAAGGGATGAACACTTCCCACTAAGAGGGAGAGACGAATGTGGCTTCTTCAACAATTGCATGTACCTTCGTTATATAAGGGATGATTTTCGAACCAAAGGCAGTTTCGGGTTCGCAACAATGTCTAGAACGATGATATAATAATATTTTTCGATTTCGAAACAAAAAGTTTTTTCGTCAAAAAAAACCATGGGTTAACCATCGTTGATTTTCTCGAAAATCGTCAAATAAAAAAAAAAAATTTTTAAGGGTGCCAATCGAAAGTATAAGTCCATCTGTTCGTGCTGTGCAAATTTTTCCCCAAACAAACCTCGTTTTAGGGATGAACAGGCAGTTTAAGGGATGAACACTTCCCACTAAGAGGGAGAGACGAATGTGGCTTCTTCAACAATTGCATGTACCTTCGTTATATAAGGGATGATTTTCGAACCAAAGGCAGTTTCGGGTTCGCAACAATGTCTAGAACGATGATATAATAATATTTTTCGATTTCGAAACAAAAAGTTTTTTCGTCAAAAAAAACCATGGGTTAACCATCGTTGATTTTCTCGAAAATCGTCAAATAAAAAAAAAATTGTTTAAGGGTGCCAATCGAAAGTATAAGTCCATCTGTACGTGCTGTGCAAATTTTTCCCCAAACAAACCTCGTTTTAGGGATGAACAGGCAGTTTAAGGGATGAACACTTCCCACTAAGAGGGAGAGACGAATGTGGCTTCTTCAACAATTGCATGTACCTTCGTTATATAAGGGATGATTTTCGAACCAAAGGCAGTTTCGGGTTCGCAACAATGTCTAGAACGATGATATAATAATATTTTTCGATTTCGAAACAAAAAGTTTTTTCGTCAAAAAAAACCATGGGTTAACCATCGTTGATTTTCTCGAAAATCGTCAAATAAAAAAAAAATTGTTTAAGGGTGCCAATCGAAAGTATAAGTCCATCTGTACGTGCTGTGCAAATTTTTCCCCAAACAAACCTCGTTTTAGGGATGAACAGGCAGTTTAAGGGATGAACACTTCCCACTAAGAGGGAGAGACGAATGTGGCTTCTTCAACAATTGCATGTACCTTCGTTATATAAGGGATGATTTTCGAACCAAAGGCAGTTTCGGGTTCGCAACAATGTCTAGAACGATGATATAATAATATTTTTCGATTTCGAAACAAAAAGTTTTTTCGTCAAAAAAAACCATGGGTTAACCATCGTTGATTTTCTCGAAAATCGTCAAATAAAAAAGAAAAATTGTTTAAGGGTGCCAATCGAAAGTATAAGTCCATCTGTACGTGCTGTGCAAATTTTTCCCCAAACAAACCTCGTTTTAGGGATGAACAGGCAGTTTAAGGGATGAACACTTCCCACTAAGAGGGAGAGACGAATGTGGCTTCTTCAACAATTGCATGTACCTTCGTTATATAAGGGATGATTTTCGAACCAAAGGCAGTTTCGGGTTCGCAACAATGTCTAGAACGATGATATAATAATATTTTTCGATTTCGAAACAAAAAGTTTTTTCGTCAAAAAAAACCATGGGTTAACCATCGTTGATTTTCTCGAAAATCGTCAAATAAAAAAAAAAATTTTTAAGGGTGCCAATCGAAAGTATAAGTCCATCTGTTCGTGCTGTGCAAATTTTTCCCCAAACAAACCTCGTTTTAGGGATGAACAGGCAGTTTAAGGGATGAACACTTCCCACTAAGAGGGAGAGACGAATGTGGCTTCTTCAACAATTGCATGTACCTTCGTTATATAAGGGATGATTTTCGAACCAAAGGCAGTTTCGGGTTCGCAACAATGTCTAGAACGATGATATAATAATATTTTTCGATTTCGAAACAAAAAGTTTTTTCGTCAAAAAAAACCATGGGTTAACCATCGTTGATTTTCTCGAAAATCGTCAAATAAAAAAAAAAAATTTTTAAGGGTGCCAATCGAAAGTATAAGTCCATCTGTTCGTGCTGTGCAAATTTTTCCCCAAACAAACCTCGTTTTAGGGATGAACAGGCAGTTTAAGGGATGAACACTTCCCACTAAGAGGGAGAGACGAATGTGGCTTCTTCAACAATTGCATGTACCTTCGTTATATAAGGGATGATTTTCGAACCAAAGGCAGTTTCGGGTTCGCAACAATGTCTAGAACGATGATATAATAATATTTTTCGATTTCGAAACAAAAAGTTTTTTCGTCAAAAAAAACCATGGGTTAACCATCGTTGATTTTCTCGAAAATCGTCAAATAAAAAAAAAATTGTTTAAGGGTGCCAATCGAAAGTATAAGTCCATCTGTACGTGCTGTGCAAATTTTTCCCCAAACAAACCTCGTTTTAGGGATGAACAGGCAGTTTAAGGGATGAACACTTCCCACTAAGAGGGAGAGACGAATGTGGCTTCTTCAACAATTGCATGTACCTTCGTTATATAAGGGATGATTTTCGAACCAAAGGCAGTTTCGGGTTCGCAACAATGTCTAGAACGATGATATAATAATATTTTTCGATTTCGAAACAAAAAGTTTTTTCGTCAAAAAAAACCATGGGTTAACCATCGTTGATTTTCTCGAAAATCGTCAAATAAAAAAGAAAAATTGTTTAAGGGTGCCAATCGAAAGTATAAGTCCATCTGTACGTGCTGTGCAAATTTTTCCCCAAACAAACCTCGTTTTAGGGATGAACAGGCAGTTTAAGGGATGAACACTTCCCACTAAGAGGGAGAGACGAATGTGGCTTCTTCAACAATTGCATGTACCTTCGTTATATAAGGGATGATTTTCGAACCAAAGGCAGTTTCGGGTTCGCAACAATGTCTAGAACGATGATATAATAATATTTTTCGATTTCGAAACAAAAAGTTTTTTCGTCAAAAAAAACCATGGGTTAACCATCGTTGATTTTCTCGAAAATCGTCAAATAAAAAAAAAAAATTTTTAAGGGTGCCAATCGAAAGTATAAGTCCATCTGTACGTGCTGTGCAAATTTTTCCCCAAACAAACCTCGTTTTAGGGATGAACAGGCAGTTTAAGGGATGAACACTTCCCACTAAGAGGGAGAGACGAATGTGGCTTCTTCAACAATTGCATGTACCTTCGTTATATAAGGGATGATTTTCGAACCAAAGGCAGTTTCGGGTTCGCAACAATGTCTAGAACGATGATATAATAATATTTTTCGATTTCGAAACAAAAAGTTTTTTCGTCAAAAAAAACCATGGGTTAACCATCGTTGATTTTCTCGAAAATCGTCAAATAAAAAAAAAATTGTTTAAGGGTGCCAATCGAAAGTATAAGTCCATCTGTACGTGCTGTGCAAATTTTTCCCCAAACAAACCTCGTTTTAGGGATGAACAGGCAGTTTAAGGGATGAACACTTCCCACTAAGAGGGAGAGACGAATGTGGCTTCTTCAACAATTGCATGTACCTTCGTTATATAAGGGATGATTTTCGAACCAAAGGCAGTTTCGGGTTCGCAACAATGTCTAGAACGATGATATAATAATATTTTTCGATTTCGAAACAAAAAGTTTTTTCGTCAAAAAAAACCATGGGTTAACCATCGTTGATTTTCTCGAAAATCGTCAAATAAAAAAAAAATTGTTTAAGGGTGCCAATCGAAAGTATAAGTCCATCTGTACGTGCTGTGCAAATTTTTCCCCAAACAAACCTCGTTTTAGGGATGAACAGGCAGTTTAAGGGATGAACACTTCCCACTAAGAGGGAGAGACGAATGTGGCTTCTTCAACAATTGCATGTACCTTCGTTATATAAGGGATGATTTTCGAACCAAAGGCAGTTTCGGGTTCGCAACAATGTCTAGAACGATGATATAATAATATTTTTCGATTTCGAAACAAAAAGTTTTTTCGTCAAAAAAAACCATGGGTTAACCATCGTTGATTTTCTCGAAAATCGTCAAATAAAAAAAAAAAATTTTTAAGGGTGCCAATCGAAAGTATAAGTCCATCTGTACGTGCTGTGCAAATTTTTCCCCAAACAAACCTCGTTTTAGGGATGAACAGGCAGTTTAAGGGATGAACACTTCCCACTAAGAGGGAGAGACGAATGTGGCTTCTTCAACAATTGCATGTACCTTCGTTATATAAGGGATGATTTTCGAACCAAAGGCAGTTTCGGGTTCGCAACAATGTCTAGAACGATGATATAATAATATTTTTCGATTTCGAAACAAAAAGTTTTTTCGTCAAAAAAAACCATGGGTTAACCATCGTTGATTTTCTCGAAAATCGTCAAATAAAAAAAAAAAATTTTTAAGGGTGCCAATCGAAAGTATAAGTCCATCTGTACGTGCTGTGCAAATTTTTCCCCAAACAAACCTCGTTTTAGGGATGAACAGGCAGTTTAAGGGATGAACACTTCCCACTAAGAGGGAGAGACGAATGTGGCTTCTTCAACAATTGCATGTACCTTCGTTATATAAGGGATGATTTTCGAACCAAAGGCAGTTTCGGGTTCGCAACAATGTCTAGAACGATGATATAATAATATTTTTCGATTTCGAAACAAAAAGTTTTTTCGTCAAAAAAAACCATGGGTTAACCATCGTTGATTTTCTCGAAAATCGTCAAATAAAAAAAAAAAATTTTTAAGGGTGCCAATCGAAAGTATAAGTCCATCTGTACGTGCTGTGCAAATTTTTCCCCAAACAAACCTCGTTTTAGGGATGAACAGGCAGTTTAAGGGATGAACACTTCCCACTAAGAGGGAGAGACGAATGTGGCTTCTTCAACAATTGCATGTACCTTCGTTATATAAGGGATGATTTTCGAACCAAAGGCAGTTTCGGGTTCGCAACAATGTCTAGAACGATGATATAATAATATTTTTCGATTTCGAAACAAAAAGTTTTTTCGTCAAAAAAAACCATGGGTTAACCATCGTTGATTTTCTCGAAAATCGTCAAATAAAAAAAAAAAATTTTTAAGGGTGCCAATCGAAAGTATAAGTCCATCTGTACGTGCTGTGCAAATTTTTCCCCAAACAAACCTCGTTTTAGGGATGAACAGGCAGTTTAAGGGATGAACACTTCCCACTAAGAGGGAGAGACGAATGTGGCTTCTTCAACAATTGCATGTACCTTCGTTATATAAGGGATGATTTTCGAACCAAAGGCAGTTTCGGGTTCGCAACAATGTCTAGAACGATGATATAATAATATTTTTCGATTTCGAAACAAAAAGTTTTTTCGTCAAAAAAAACCATGGGTTAACCATCGTTGATTTTCTCGAAAATCGTCAAATAAAAAAAAAAAATTTTTAAGGGTGCCAATCGAAAGTATAAGTCCATCTGTACGTGCTGTGCAAATTTTTCCCCAAACAAACCTCGTTTTAGGGATGAACAGGCAGTTTAAGGGATGAACACTTCCCACTAAGAGGGAGAGACGAATGTGGCTTCTTCAACAATTGCATGTACCTTCGTTATATAAGGGATGATTTTCGAACCAAAGGCAGTTTCGGGTTCGCAACAATGTCTAGAACGATGATATAATAATATTTTTCGATTTCGAAACAAAAAGTTTTTTCGTCAAAAAAAACCATGGGTTAACCATCGTTGATTTTCTCGAAAATCGTCAAATAAAAAAAAAAAATTTTTAAGGGTGCCAATCGAAAGTATAAGTCCATCTGTTCGTGCTGTGCAAATTTTTCCCCAAACAAACCTCGTTTTAGGGATGAACAGGCAGTTTAAGGGATGAACACTTCCCACTAAGAGGGAGAGACGAATGTGGCTTCTTCAACAATTGCATGTACCTTCGTTATATAAGGGATGATTTTCGAACCAAAGGCAGTTTCGGGTTCGCAACAATGTCTAGAACGATGATATAATAATATTTTTCGATTTCGAAACAAAAAGTTTTTTCGTCAAAAAAAACCATGGGTTAACCATCGTTGATTTTCTCGAAAATCGTCAAATAAAAAAAAAATTGTTTAAGGGTGCCAATCGAAAGTATAAGTCCATCTGTACGTGCTGTGCAAATTTTTCCCCAAACAAACCTCGTTTTAGGGATGAACAGGCAGTTTAAGGGATGAACACTTCCCACTAAGAGGGAGAGACGAATGTGGCTTCTTCAACAATTGCATGTACCTTCGTTATATAAGGGATGATTTTCGAACCAAAGGCAGTTTCGGGTTCGCAACAATGTCTAGAACGATGATATAATAATATTTTTCGATTTCGAAACAAAAAGTTTTTTCGTCAAAAAAAACCATGGGTTAACCATCGTTGATTTTCTCGAAAATCGTCAAATAAAAAAAAAATTGTTTAAGGGTGCCAATCGAAAGTATAAGTCCATCTGTACGTGCTGTGCAAATTTTTCCCCAAACAAACCTCGTTTTAGGGATGAACAGGCAGTTTAAGGGATGAACACTTCCCACTAAGAGGGAGAGACGAATGTGGCTTCTTCAACAATTGCATGTACCTTCGTTATATAAGGGATGATTTTCGAACCAAAGGCAGTTTCGGGTTCGCAACAATGTCTAGAACGATGATATAATAATATTTTTCGATTTCGAAACAAAAAGTTTTTTCGTCAAAAAAAACCATGGGTTAACCATCGTTGATTTTCTCGAAAATCGTCAAATAAAAAAGAAAAATTGTTTAAGGGTGCCAATCGAAAGTATAAGTCCATCTGTACGTGCTGTGCAAATTTTTCCCCAAACAAACCTCGTTTTAGGGATGAACAGGCAGTTTAAGGGATGAACACTTCCCACTAAGAGGGAGAGACGAATGTGGCTTCTTCAACAATTGCATGTACCTTCGTTATATAAGGGATGATTTTCGAACCAAAGGCAGTTTCGGGTTCGCAACAATGTCTAGAACGATGATATAATAATATTTTTCGATTTCGAAACAAAAAGTTTTTTCGTCAAAAAAAACCATGGGTTAACCATCGTTGATTTTCTCGAAAATCGTCAAATAAAAAAAAAAATTTTTAAGGGTGCCAATCGAAAGTATAAGTCCATCTGTTCGTGCTGTGCAAATTTTTCCCCAAACAAACCTCGTTTTAGGGATGAACAGGCAGTTTAAGGGATGAACACTTCCCACTAAGAGGGAGAGACGAATGTGGCTTCTTCAACAATTGCATGTACCTTCGTTATATAAGGGATGATTTTCGAACCAAAGGCAGTTTCGGGTTCGCAACAATGTCTAGAACGATGATATAATAATATTTTTCGATTTCGAAACAAAAAGTTTTTTCGTCAAAAAAAACCATGGGTTAACCATCGTTGATTTTCTCGAAAATCGTCAAATAAAAAAAAAAAATTTTTAAGGGTGCCAATCGAAAGTATAAGTCCATCTGTTCGTGCTGTGCAAATTTTTCCCCAAACAAACCTCGTTTTAGGGATGAACAGGCAGTTTAAGGGATGAACACTTCCCACTAAGAGGGAGAGACGAATGTGGCTTCTTCAACAATTGCATGTACCTTCGTTATATAAGGGATGATTTTCGAACCAAAGGCAGTTTCGGGTTCGCAACAATGTCTAGAACGATGATATAATAATATTTTTCGATTTCGAAACAAAAAGTTTTTTCGTCAAAAAAAACCATGGGTTAACCATCGTTGATTTTCTCGAAAATCGTCAAATAAAAAAAAAATTGTTTAAGGGTGCCAATCGAAAGTATAAGTCCATCTGTACGTGCTGTGCAAATTTTTCCCCAAACAAACCTCGTTTTAGGGATGAACAGGCAGTTTAAGGGATGAACACTTCCCACTAAGAGGGAGAGACGAATGTGGCTTCTTCAACAATTGCATGTACCTTCGTTATATAAGGGATGATTTTCGAACCAAAGGCAGTTTCGGGTTCGCAACAATGTCTAGAACGATGATATAATAATATTTTTCGATTTCGAAACAAAAAGTTTTTTCGTCAAAAAAAACCATGGGTTAACCATCGTTGATTTTCTCGAAAATCGTCAAATAAAAAAGAAAAATTGTTTAAGGGTGCCAATCGAAAGTATAAGTCCATCTGTACGTGCTGTGCAAATTTTTCCCCAAACAAACCTCGTTTTAGGGATGAACAGGCAGTTTAAGGGATGAACACTTCCCACTAAGAGGGAGAGACGAATGTGGCTTCTTCAACAATTGCATGTACCTTCGTTATATAAGGGATGATTTTCGAACCAAAGGCAGTTTCGGGTTCGCAACAATGTCTAGAACGATGATATAATAATATTTTTCGATTTCGAAACAAAAAGTTTTTTCGTCAAAAAAAACCATGGGTTAACCATCGTTGATTTTCTCGAAAATCGTCAAATAAAAAAAAAAAATTTTTAAGGGTGCCAATCGAAAGTATAAGTCCATCTGTACGTGCTGTGCAAATTTTTCCCCAAACAAACCTCGTTTTAGGGATGAACAGGCAGTTTAAGGGATGAACACTTCCCACTAAGAGGGAGAGACGAATGTGGCTTCTTCAACAATTGCATGTACCTTCGTTATATAAGGGATGATTTTCGAACCAAAGGCAGTTTCGGGTTCGCAACAATGTCTAGAACGATGATATAATAATATTTTTCGATTTCGAAACAAAAAGTTTTTTCGTCAAAAAAAACCATGGGTTAACCATCGTTGATTTTCTCGAAAATCGTCAAATAAAAAAAAAATTGTTTAAGGGTGCCAATCGAAAGTATAAGTCCATCTGTACGTGCTGTGCAAATTTTTCCCCAAACAAACCTCGTTTTAGGGATGAACAGGCAGTTTAAGGGATGAACACTTCCCACTAAGAGGGAGAGACGAATGTGGCTTCTTCAACAATTGCATGTACCTTCGTTATATAAGGGATGATTTTCGAACCAAAGGCAGTTTCGGGTTCGCAACAATGTCTAGAACGATGATATAATAATATTTTTCGATTTCGAAACAAAAAGTTTTTTCGTCAAAAAAAACCATGGGTTAACCATCGTTGATTTTCTCGAAAATCGTCAAATAAAAAAAAAATTGTTTAAGGGTGCCAATCGAAAGTATAAGTCCATCTGTACGTGCTGTGCAAATTTTTCCCCAAACAAACCTCGTTTTAGGGATGAACAGGCAGTTTAAGGGATGAACACTTCCCACTAAGAGGGAGAGACGAATGTGGCTTCTTCAACAATTGCATGTACCTTCGTTATATAAGGGATGATTTTCGAACCAAAGGCAGTTTCGGGTTCGCAACAATGTCTAGAACGATGATATAATAATATTTTTCGATTTCGAAACAAAAAGTTTTTTCGTCAAAAAAAACCATGGGTTAACCATCGTTGATTTTCTCGAAAATCGTCAAATAAAAAAAAAAAATTTTTAAGGGTGCCAATCGAAAGTATAAGTCCATCTGTACGTGCTGTGCAAATTTTTCCCCAAACAAACCTCGTTTTAGGGATGAACAGGCAGTTTAAGGGATGAACACTTCCCACTAAGAGGGAGAGACGAATGTGGCTTCTTCAACAATTGCATGTACCTTCGTTATATAAGGGATGATTTTCGAACCAAAGGCAGTTTCGGGTTCGCAACAATGTCTAGAACGATGATATAATAATATTTTTCGATTTCGAAACAAAAAGTTTTTTCGTCAAAAAAAACCATGGGTTAACCATCGTTGATTTTCTCGAAAATCGTCAAATAAAAAAAAAAAATTTTTAAGGGTGCCAATCGAAAGTATAAGTCCATCTGTACGTGCTGTGCAAATTTTTCCCCAAACAAACCTCGTTTTAGGGATGAACAGGCAGTTTAAGGGATGAACACTTCCCACTAAGAGGGAGAGACGAATGTGGCTTCTTCAACAATTGCATGTACCTTCGTTATATAAGGGATGATTTTCGAACCAAAGGCAGTTTCGGGTTCGCAACAATGTCTAGAACGATGATATAATAATATTTTTCGATTTCGAAACAAAAAGTTTTTTCGTCAAAAAAAACCATGGGTTAACCATCGTTGATTTTCTCGAAAATCGTCAAATAAAAAAAAAAAATTTTTAAGGGTGCCAATCGAAAGTATAAGTCCATCTGTACGTGCTGTGCAAATTTTTCCCCAAACAAACCTCGTTTTAGGGATGAACAGGCAGTTTAAGGGATGAACACTTCCCACTAAGAGGGAGAGACGAATGTGGCTTCTTCAACAATTGCATGTACCTTCGTTATATAAGGGATGATTTTCGAACCAAAGGCAGTTTCGGGTTCGCAACAATGTCTAGAACGATGATATAATAATATTTTTCGATTTCGAAACAAAAAGTTTTTTCGTCAAAAAAAACCATGGGTTAACCATCGTTGATTTTCTCGAAAATCGTCAAATAAAAAAAAAAAATTTTTAAGGGTGCCAATCGAAAGTATAAGTCCATCTGTTCGTGCTGTGCAAATTTTTCCCCAAACAAACCTCGTTTTAGGGATGAACAGGCAGTTTAAGGGATGAACACTTCCCACTAAGAGGGAGAGACGAATGTGGCTTCTTCAACAATTGCATGTACCTTCGTTATATAAGGGATGATTTTCGAACCAAAGGCAGTTTCGGGTTCGCAACAATGTCTAGAACGATGATATAATAATATTTTTCGATTTCGAAACAAAAAGTTTTTTCGTCAAAAAAAACCATGGGTTAACCATCGTTGATTTTCTCGAAAATCGTCAAATAAAAAAAAAAATTGTTTAAGGGTGCCAATCGAAAGTATAAGTCCATCTGTACGTGCTGTGCAAATTTTTCCCCAAACAAACCTCGTTTTAGGGATGAACAGGCAGTTTAAGGGATGAACACTTCCCACTAAGAGGGAGAGACGAATGTGGCTTCTTCAACAATTGCATGTACCTTCGTTATATAAGGGATGATTTTCGAACCAAAGGCAGTTTCGGGTTCGCAACAATGTCTAGAACGATGATATAATAATATTTTTCGATTTCGAAACAAAAAGTTTTTTCGTCAAAAAAAACCATGGGTTAACCATCGTTGATTTTCTCGAAAATCGTCAAATAAAAAAAAAAAATTTTTAAGGGTGCCAATCGAAAGTATAAGTCCATCTGTTCGTGCTGTGCAAATTTTTCCCCAAACAAACCTCGTTTTAGGGATGAACAGGCAGTTTAAGGGATGAACACTTCCCACTAAGAGGGAGAGACGAATGTGGCTTCTTCAACAATTGCATGTACCTTCGTTATATAAGGGATGATTTTCGAACCAAAGGCAGTTTCGGGTTCGCAACAATGTCTAGAACGATGATATAATAATATTTTTCGATTTCGAAACAAAAAGTTTTTTCGTCAAAAAAAACCATGGGTTAACCATCGTTGATTTTCTCGAAAATCGTCAAATAAAAAAAAAAATTGTTTAAGGGTGCCAATCGAAAGTATAAGTCCATCTGTACGTGCTGTGCAAATTTTTCCCCAAACAAACCTCGTTTTAGGGATGAACAGGCAGTTTAAGGGATGAACACTTCCCACTAAGAGGGAGAGACGAATGTGGCTTCTTCAACAATTGCATGTACCTTCGTTATATAAGGGATGATTTTCGAACCAAAGGCAGTTTCGGGTTCGCAACAATGTCTAGAACGATGATATAATAATATTTTTCGATTTCGAAACAAAAAGTTTTTTCGTCAAAAAAAACCATGGGTTAACCATCGTTGATTTTCTCGAAAATCGTCAAATAAAAAAAAAAATTTTTAAGGGTGCCAATCGAAAGTATAAGTCCATCTGTACGTGCTGTGCAAATTTTTCCCCAAACAAACCTCGTTTTAGGGATGAACAGGCAGTTTAAGGGATGAACACTTCCCACTAAGAGGGAGAGACGAATGTGGCTTCTTCAACAATTGCATGTACCTTCGTTATATAAGGGATGATTTTCGAACCAAAGGCAGTTTCGGGTTCGCAACAATGTCTAGAACGATGATATAATAATATTTTTCGATTTCGAAACAAAAAGTTTTTTCGTCAAAAAAAACCATGGGTTAACCATCGTTGATTTTCTCGAAAATCGTCAAATAAAAAAAAAAATTTTTAAGGGTGCCAATCGAAAGTATAAGTCCATCTGTTCGTGCTGTGCAAATTTTTCCCCAAACAAACCTCGTTTTAGGGATGAACAGGCAGTTTAAGGGATGAACACTTCCCACTAAGAGGGAGAGACGAATGTGGCTTCTTCAACAATTGCATGTACCTTCGTTATATAAGGGGATTTTCGAACCAAAGGCAGTTTCGGGTTCGCAACAATGTCTAGAACGATGATATAATAATATTTTTCGATTTCGAAACAAAAAGTTTTTTCGTCAAAAAAAACCATGGGTTAACCATCGTTGATTTTCTCGAAAATCGTCAAATAAAAAAAAAAATTGTTTAAGGGTGCCAATCGAAAGTATAAGTCCATCTGTACGTGCTGTGCAAATTTTTCCCCAAACAAACCTCGTTTTAGGGATGAACAGGCAGTTTAAGGGATGAACACTTCCCACTAAGAGGGAGAGACGAATGTGGCTTCTTCAACAATTGCATGTACCTTCGTTATATAAGGGATGATTTTCGAACCAAAGGCAGTTTCGGGTTCGCAACAATGTCTAGAACGATGATATAATAATATTTTTCGATTTCGAAACAAAAAGTTTTTTCGTCAAAAAAAACCATGGGTTAACCATCGTTGATTTTCTCGAAAATCGTCAAATAAAAAAAAAAATTGTTTAAGGGTGCCAATCGAAAGTATAAGTCCATCTGTACGTGCTGTGCAAATTTTTCCCCAAACAAACCTCGTTTTAGGGATGAACAGGCAGTTTAAGGGATGAACACTTCCCACTAAGAGGGAGAGACGAATGTGGCTTCTTCAACAATTGCATGTACCTTCGTTATATAAGGGATGATTTTCGAACCAAAGGCAGTTTCGGGTTCGCAACAATGTCTAGAACGATGATATAATAATATTTTTCGATTTCGAAACAAAAAGTTTTTTCGTCAAAAAAAACCATGGGTTAACCATCGTTGATTTTCTCGAAAATCGTCAAATAAAAAAAAAAATTGTTTAAGGGTGCCAATCGAAAGTATAAGTCCATCTGTTCGTGCTGTGCAAATTTTTCCCCAAACAAACCTCGTTTTAGGGATGAACAGGCAGTTTAAGGGATGAACACTTCCCACTAAGAGGGAGAGACGAATGTGGCTTCTTCAACAATTGCATGTACCTTCGTTATATAAGGGATGATTTTCGAACCAAAGGCAGTTTCGGGTTCGCAACAATGTCTAGAACGATGATATAATAATATTTTTCGATTTCGAAACAAAAAGTTTTTTCGTCAAAAAAAACCATGGGTTAACCATCGTTGATTTTCTCGAAAATCGTCAAATAAAAAAAAAAATTTTTAAGGGTGCCAATCGAAAGTATAAGTCCATCTGTTCGTGCTGTGCAAATTTTTCCCCAAACAAACCTCGTTTTAGGGATGAACAGGCAGTTTAAGGGATGAACACTTCCCACTAAGAGGGAGAGACGAATGTGGCTTCTTCAACAATTGCATGTACCTTCGTTATATAAGGGATGATTTTCGAACCAAAGGCAGTTTCGGGTTCGCAACAATGTCTAGAACGATGATATAATAATATTTTTCGATTTCGAAACAAAAAGTTTTTTCGTCAAAAAAAACCATGGGTTAACCATCGTTGATTTTCTCGAAAATCGTCAAATAAAAAAAAAAATTTTTAAGGGTGCCAATCGAAAGTATAAGTCCATCTGTACGTGCTGTGCAAATTTTTCCCCAAACAAACCTCGTTTTAGGGATGAACAGGCAGTTTAAGGGATGAACACTTCCCACTAAGAGGGAGAGACGAATGTGGCTTCTTCAACAATTGCATGTACCTTCGTTATATAAGGGATGATTTTCGAACCAAAGGCAGTTTCGGGTTCGCAACAATGTCTAGAACGATGATATAATAATATTTTTCGATTTCGAAACAAAAAGTTTTTTCGTCAAAAAAAACCATGGTTAACCATCGTTGATTTTCTCGAAAATCGTCAAATAAAAAAAAAAATTTTTAAGGGTGCCAATCGAAAGTATAAGTCCATCTGTACGTGCTGTGCAAATTTTTCCCCAAACAAACCTCGTTTTAGGGATGAACAGGCAGTTTAAGGGATGAACACTTCCCACTAAGAGGGAGAGACGAATGTGGCTTCTTCAACAATTGCATGTACCTTCGTTATATAAGGGATGATTTTCGAACCAAAGGCAGTTTCGGGTTCGCAACAATGTCTAGAACGATGATATAATAATATTTTTCGATTTCGAAACAAAAAGTTTTTTCGTCAAAAAAAACCATGGGTTAACCATCGTTGATTTTCTCGAAAATCGTCAAATAAAAAAAAAAATTTTTAAGGGTGCCAATCGAAAGTATAAGTCCATCTGTACGTGCTGTGCAAATTTTTCCCCAAACAAACCTCGTTTTAGGGATGAACAGGCAGTTTAAGGGATGAACACTTCCCACTAAGAGGGAGAGACGAATGTGGCTTCTTCAACAATTGCATGTACCTTCGTTATATAAGGGATGATTTTCGAACCAAAGGCAGTTTCGGGTTCGCAACAATGTCTAGAACGATGATATAATAATATTTTTCGATTTCGAAACAAAAAGTTTTTTCGTCAAAAAAAACCATGGGTTAACCATCGTTGATTTTCTCGAAAATCGTCAAATAAAAAAAAAAATTTTTAAGGGTGCCAATCGAAAGTATAAGTCCATCTGTACGTGCTGTGCAAATTTTTCCCCAAACAAACCTCGTTTTAGGGATGAACAGGCAGTTTAAGGGATGAACACTTCCCACTAAGAGGGAGAGACGAATGTGGCTTCTTCAACAATTGCATGTACCTTCGTTATATAAGGGATGATTTTCGAACCAAAGGCAGTTTCGGGTTCGCAACAATGTCTAGAACGATGATATAATAATATTTTTCGATTTCGAAACAAAAAGTTTTTTCGTCAAAAAAAACCATGGGTTAACCATCGTTGATTTTCTCGAAAATCGTCAAATAAAAAAAAAATTGTTTAAGGGTGCCAATCGAAAGTATAAGTCCATCTGTACGTGCTGTGCAAATTTTTCCCCAAACAAACCTCGTTTTAGGGATGAACAGGCAGTTTAAGGGATGAACACTTCCCACTAAGAGGGAGAGACGAATGTGGCTTCTTCAACAATTGCATGTACCTTCGTTATATTAGGGATGATTTTCGAACCAAAGGCAGTTTCGGGTACGCAACAATGTCTAGAACGATGATATAATAATATTTTTCGATTTCGAAACAAAAAGTTTTTTCGTCAAAAAAAACCATGGGTTAACCATCGTTGATTTTCTCGAAAATCGTCAAATAAAAAAAAAAATTGTTTAAGGGTGCCAATCGAAAGTATAAGTCCATCTGTACGTGCTGTGCAAATTTTTCCCCAAACAAACCTCGTTTTAGGGATGAACAGGCAGTTTAAGGGATGAACACTTCCCACTAAGAGGGAGAGACGAATGTGGCTTCTTCAACAATTGCATGTACCTTCGTTATATTAGGGATGATTTTCGAACCAAAGGCAGTTTCGGGTACGCAACAATGTCTAGAACGATGATATAATAATATTTTTCGATTTCGAAACAAAAAGTTTTTTCGTCAAAAAAAACCATGGGTTAACCATCGTTGATTTTCTCGAAAATCGTCAAATAAAAAAAAAAATTTTTAAGGGTGCCAATCGAAAGTATAAGTCCATCTGTTCGTGCTGTGCAAATTTTTCCCCAAACAAACCTCGTTTTAGGGATGAACAGGCAGTTTAAGGGATGAACACTTCCCACTAAGAGGGAGAGACGAATGTGGCTTCTTCAACAATTGCATGTACCTTCGTTATATAAGGGATGATTTTCGAACCAAAGGCAGTTTCGGGTTCGCAACAATGTCTAGAACGATGATATAATAATATTTTTCGATTTCGAAACAAAAAGTTTTTTCGTCAAAAAAAACCATGGGTTAACCATCGTTGATTTTCTCGAAAATCGTCAAATAAAAAAAAAATTGTTTAAGGGTGCCAATCGAAAGTATAAGTCCATCTGTACGTGCTGTGCAAATTTTTCCCCAAACAAACCTCGTTTTAGGGATGAACAGGCAGTTTAAGGGATGAACACTTCCCACTAAGAGGGAGAGACGAATGTGGCTTCTTCAACAATTGCATGTACCTTCGTTATATAAGGGATGATTTTCGAACCAAAGGCAGTTTCGGGTTCGCAACAATGTCTAGAACGATGATATAATAATATTTTTCGATTTCGAAACAAAAAGTTTTTTCGTCAAAAAAAACCATGGGTTAACCATCGTTGATTTTCTTGAAAATCGTCAAATAAAAAAAAAAATTTTTAAGGGTGCCAATCGAAAGTATAAGTCCATCTGTTCGTGCTGTGCAAATTTTTCCCCAAACAAACCTCGTTTTAGGGATGAACAGGCAGTTTAAGGGATGAACACTTCCCACTAAGAGGGAGAGACGAATGTGGCTTCTTCAACAATTGCATGTACCTTCGTTATATAAGGGATGATTTTCGAACCAAAGGCAGTTTCGGGTTCGCAACAATGTCTAGAACGATGATATAATAATATTTTTCGATTTCGAAACAAAAAGTTTTTTCGTCAAAAAAAACCATGGGTTAACCATCGTTGATTTTCTCGAAAATCGTCAAATAAAAAAAAAAAATTTTTAAGGGTGCCAATCGAAAGTATAAGTCCATCTGTACGTGCTGTGCAAATTTTTCCCCAAACAAACCTCGTTTTAGGGATGAACAGGCAGTTTAAGGGATGAACACTTCCCACTAAGAGGGAGAGACGAATGTGGCTTCTTCAACAATTGCATGTACCTTCGTTATATAAGGGATGATTTTCGAACCAAAGGCAGTTTCGGGTTCGCAACAATGTCTAGAACGATGATATAATAATATTTTTCGATTTCGAAACAAAAAGTTTTTTCGTCAAAAAAAACCATGGGTTAACCATCGTTGATTTTCTCGAAAATCGTCAAATAAAAAAAAAAAATTTTTAAGGGTGCCAATCGAAAGTATAAGTCCATCTGTACGTGCTGTGCAAATTTTTCCCCAAACAAACCTCGTTTTAGGGATGAACAGGCAGTTTAAGGGATGAACACTTCCCACTAAGAGGGAGAGACGAATGTGGCTTCTTCAACAATTGCATGTACCTTCGTTATATAAGGGATGATTTTCGAACCAAAGGCAGTTTCGGGTTCGCAACAATGTCTAGAACGATGATATAATAATATTTTTCGATTTCGAAACAAAAAGTTTTTTCGTCAAAAAAAACCATGGGTTAACCATCGTTGATTTTCTCGAAAATCGTCAAATAAAAAAAAAAAATTTTTAAGGGTGCCAATCGAAAGTATAAGTCCATCTGTACGTGCTGTGCAAATTTTTCCCCAAACAAACCTCGTTTTAGGGATGAACAGGCAGTTTAAGGGATGAACACTTCCCACTAAGAGGGAGAGACGAATGTGGCTTCTTCAACAATTGCATGTACCTTCGTTATATAAGGGATGATTTTCGAACCAAAGGCAGTTTCGGGTTCGCAACAATGTCTAGAACGATGATATAATAATATTTTTCGATTTCGAAACAAAAAGTTTTTTCGTCAAAAAAAACCATGGGTTAACCATCGTTGATTTTCTCGAAAATCGTCAAATAAAAAAAAAAATTTTTAAGGGTGCCAATCGAAAGTATAAGTCCATCTGTACGTGCTGTGCAAATTTTTCCCCAAACAAACCTCGTTTTAGGGATGAACAGGCAGTTTAAGGGATGAACACTTCCCACTAAGAGGGAGAGACGAATGTGGCTTCTTCAACAATTGCATGTACCTTCGTTATATAAGGGATGATTTTCGAACCAAAGGCAGTTTCGGGTTCGCATCTAGAACGATGATATAATAATATTTTTCGATTTCGAAACAAAAAGTTTTTTCGTCAAAAAAAACCATGGGTTAACCATCGTTGATTTTCTCGAAAATCGTCAAATAAAAAAAAAAATTGTTTAAGGGTGCCAATCGAAAGTATAAGTCCATCTGTACGTGCTGTGCAAATTTTTCCCCAAACAAACCTCGTTTTAGGGATGAACAGGCAGTTTAAGGGATGAACACTTCCCACTAAGAGGGAGAGACGAATGTGGCTTCTTCAACAATTGCACGTACCTTCGTTATATAAGGGATGATTTTCGAACCAAAGGCAGTTTCGGGTTCGCAACAATGTCTAGAACGATGATATAATAATATTTTTCGATTTCGAAACAAAAAGTTTTTTCGTCAAAAAAAACCATGGGTTAACCATCGTTGATTTTCTCGAAAATCGTCAAATAAAAAAAAAAAATTTTTAAGGGTGCCAATCGAAAGTATAAGTCCATCTGTTCGTGCTGTGCAAATTTTTCCCCAAACAAACCTCGTTTTAGGGATGAACAGGCAGTTTAAGGGATGAACACTTCCCACTAAGAGGGAGAGACGAATGTGGCTTCTTCAACAATTGCATGTACCTTCGTTATATAAGGGATGATTTTCGAACCAAAGGCAGTTTCGGGTTCGCAACAATGTCTAGAACGATGATATAATAATATTTTTCGATTTCGAAACAAAAAGTTTTTTCGTCAAAAAAAACCATGGGTTAACCATCGTTGATTTTCTCGAAAATCGTCAAATAAAAAAAAAAATTTTTTAAGGGTGCCAATCGAAAGTATAAGTCCATCTGTACGTGCTGTGCAAATTTTTCCCCAAACAAACCTCGTTTTAGGGATGAACAGGCAGTTTAAGGGATGAACACTTCCCACTAAGAGGGAGAGACGAATGTGGCTTCTTCAACAATTGCATGTACCTTCGTTATATAAGGGATGATTTTCGAACCAAAGGCAGTTTCGGGTTCGCAACAATGTCTAGAACGATGATATAATAATATTTTTCGATTTCGAAACAAAAAGTTTTTTCGTCAAAAAAAACCATGGGTTAACCATCGTTGATTTTCTCGAAAATCGTCAAATAAAAAAAAAAATTTTTTAAGGGTGCCAATCGAAAGTATAAGTCCATCTGTACGTGCTGTGCAAATTTTTCCCCAAACAAACCTCGTTTTAGGGATGAACAGGCAGTTTAAGGGATGAACACTTCCCACTAAGAGGGAGAGACGAATGTGGCTTCTTCAACAATTGCATGTACCTTCGTTATATAAGGGATGATTTTCGAACCAAAGGCAGTTTCGGGTTCGCAACAATGTCTAGAACGATGATATAATAATATTTTTCGATTTCGAAACAAAAAGTTTTTTCGTCAAAAAAAACCATGGGTTAACCATCGTTGATTTTCTCGAAAATCGTCAAATAAAAAAAAAAAATTTTTAAGGGTGCCAATCGAAAGTATAAGTCCATCTGTACGTGCTGTGCAAATTTTTCCCCAAACAAACCTCGTTTTAGGGATGAACAGGCAGTTTAAGGGATGAACACTTCCCACTAAGAGGGAGAGACGAATGTGGCTTCTTCAACAATTGCATGTACCTTCGTTATATAAGGGATGATTTTCGAACCAAAGGCAGTTTCGGGTTCGCAACAATGTCTAGAACGATGATATAATAATATTTTTCGATTTCGAAACAAAAAGTTTTTTCGTCAAAAAAAACCATGGGTTAACCATCGTTGATTTTCTCGAAAATCGTCAAATAAAAAAAAAAAATTTTTAAGGGTGCCAATCGAAAGTATAAGTCCATCTGTACGTGCTGTGCAAATTTTTCCCCAAACAAACCTCGTTTTAGGGATGAACAGGCAGTTTAAGGGATGAACACTTCCCACTAAGAGGGAGAGACGAATGTGGCTTCTTCAACAATTGCATGTACCTTCGTTATATAAGGGATGATTTTCGAACCAAAGGCAGTTTCGGGTTCGCAACAATGTCTAGAACGATGATATAATAATATTTTTCGATTTCGAAACAAAAAGTTTTTTCGTCAAAAAAAACCATGGGTTAACCATCGTTGATTTTCTCGAAAATCGTCAAATAAAAAAAAAAAATTTTAAGGGTGCCAATCGAAAGTATAAGTCCATCTGTTCGTGCTGTGCAAATTTTTCCCCAAACAAACCTCGTTTTAGGGATGAACAGGCAGTTTAAGGGATGAACACTTCCCACTAAGAGGGAGAGACGAATGTGGCTTCTTCAACAATTGCATGTACCTTCGTTATATAAGGGATGATTTTCGAACCAAAGGCAGTTTCGGGTTCGCAACAATGTCTAGAACGATGATATAATAATATTTTTCGATTTCGAAACAAAAAGTTTTTTCGTCAAAAAAAACCATGGGTTAACCATCGTTGATTTTCTCGAAAATCGTCAAATAAAAAAAAAAAAATTTTAAGGGTGCCAATCGAAAGTATAAGTCCATCTGTACGTGCTGTGCAAATTTTTCCCCAAACAAACCTCGTTTTAGGGATGAACAGGCAGTTTAAGGGATGAACACTTCCCACTAAGAGGGAGAGACGAATGTGGCTTCTTCAACAATTGCATGTACCTTCGTTATATAAGGGATGATTTTCGAACCAAAGGCAGTTTCGGGTTCGCAACAATGTCTAGAACGATGATATAATAATATTTTTCGATTTCGAAACAAAAAGTTTTTTCGTCAAAAAAAACCATGGGTTAACCATCGTTGATTTTCTCGAAAATCGTCAAATAAAAAAAAAAAATTTTTAAGGGTGCCAATCGAAAGTATAAGTCCATCTGTACGTGCTGTGCAAATTTTTCCCCAAACAAACCTCGTTTTAGGGATGAACAGGCAGTTTAAGGGATGAACACTTCCCACTAAGAGGGAGAGACGAATGTGGCTTCTTCAACAATTGCATGTACCTTCGTTATATAAGGGATGATTTTCGAACCAAAGGCAGTTTCGGGTTCGCAACAATGTCTAGAACGATGATATAATAATATTTTTCGATTTCGAAACAAAAAGTTTTTTCGTCAAAAAAAACCATGGGTTAACCATCGTTGATTTTCTCGAAAATCGTCAAATAAAAAAAAAAAATTTTTAAGGGTGCCAATCGAAAGTATAAGTCCATCTGTACGTGCTGTGCAAATTTTTCCCCAAACAAACCTCGTTTTAGGGATGAACAGGCAGTTTAAGGGATGAACACTTCCCACTAAGAGGGAGAGACGAATGTGGCTTCTTCAACAATTGCATGTACCTTCGTTATATAAGGGATGATTTTCGAACCAAAGGCAGTTTCGGGTTCGCAACAATGTCTAGAACGATGATATAATAATATTTTTCGATTTCGAAACAAAAAGTTTTTTCGTCAAAAAAAACCATGGGTTAACCATCGTTGATTTTCTCGAAAATCGTCAAATAAAAAAAAAAAATTTTTAAGGGTGCCAATCGAAAGTATAAGTCCATCTGTACGTGCTGTGCAAATTTTTCCCCAAACAAACCTCGTTTTAGGGATGAACAGGCAGTTTAAGGGATGAACACTTCCCACTAAGAGGGAGAGACGAATGTGGCTTCTTCAACAATTGCATGTACCTTCGTTATATAAGGGATGATTTTCGAACCAAAGGCAGTTTCGGGTTCGCAACAATGTCTAGAACGATGATATAATAATATTTTTCGATTTCGAAACAAAAAGTTTTTTCGTCAAAAAAAACCATGGGTTAACCATCGTTGATTTTCTCGAAAATCGTCAAATAAAAAAAAAAATTGTTTAAGGGTGCCAATCGAAAGTATAAGTCCATCTGTACGTGCTGTGCAAATTTTTCCCCAAACAAACCTCGTTTTAGGGATGAACAGGCAGTTTAAGGGATGAACACTTCCCACTAAGAGGGAGAGACGAATGTGGCTTCTTCAACAATTGCATGTACCTTCGTTATATAAGGGATGATTTTCGAACCAAAGGCAGTTTCGGGTTCGCAACAATGTCTAGAACGATGATATAATAATATTTTTCGATTTCGAAACAAAAAGTTTTTTCGTCAAAAAAAACCATGGGTTAACCATCGTTGATTTTCTCGAAAATCGTCAAATAAAAAAAAAAAATTTTAAGGGTGCCAATCGAAAGTATAAGTCCATCTGTACGTGCTGTGCAAATTTTTCCCCAAACAAACCTCGTTTTAGGGATGAACAGGCAGTTTAAGGGATGAACACTTCCCACTAAGAGGGAGAGACGAATGTGGCTTCTTCAACAATTGCATGTACCTTCGTTATATAAGGGATGATTTTCGAACCAAAGGCAGTTTCGGGTTCGCAACAATGTCTAGAACGATGATATAATAATATTTTTCGATTTCGAAACAAAAAGTTTTTTCGTCAAAAAAAACCATGGGTTAACCATCGTTGATTTTCTCGAAAATCGTCAAATAAAAAAAAAAATTGTTTAAGGGTGCCAATCGAAAGTATAAGTCCATCTGTACGTGCTGTGCAAATTTTTCCCCAAACAAACCTCGTTTTAGGGATGAACAGGCAGTTTAAGGGATGAACACTTCCCACTAAGAGGGAGAGACGAATGTGGCTTCTTCAACAATTGCATGTACCTTCGTTATATAAGGGATGATTTTCGAACCAAAGGCAGTTTCGGGTTCGCAACAATGTCTAGAACGATGATATAATAATATTTTTCGATTTCGAAACAAAAAGTTTTTTCGTCAAAAAAAACCATGGGTTAACCATCGTTGATTTTCTCGAAAATCGTCAAATAAAAAAAAAAATTGTTTAAGGGTGCCAATCGAAAGTATAAGTCCATCTGTACGTGCTGTGCAAATTTTTCCCCAAACAAACCTCGTTTTAGGGATGAACAGGCAGTTTAAGGGATGAACACTTCCCACTAAGAGGGAGAGACGAATGTGGCTTCTTCAACAATTGCATGTACCTTCGTTATATAAGGGATGATTTTCGAACCAAAGGCAGTTTCGGGTTCGCAACAATGTCTAGAACGATGATATAATAATATTTTTCGATTTCGAAACAAAAAGTTTTTTCGTCAAAAAAAACCATGGGTTAACCATCGTTGATTTTCTCGAAAATCGTCAAATAAAAAAAAAAAATTTTTAAGGGTGCCAATCGAAAGTATAAGTCCATCTGTACGTGCTGTGCAAATTTTTCCCCAAACAAACCTCGTTTTAGGGATGAACAGGCAGTTTAAGGGATGAACACTTCCCACTAAGAGGGAGAGACGAATGTGGCTTCTTCAACAATTGCATGTACCTTCGTTATATAAGGGATGATTTTCGAACCAAAGGCAGTTTCGGGTTCGCAACAATGTCTAGAACGATGATATAATAATATTTTTCGATTTCGAAACAAAAAGTTTTTTCGTCAAAAAAAACCATGGGTTAACCATCGTTGATTTTCTCGAAAATCGTCAAATAAAAAAAAAAATTGTTTAAGGGTGCCAATCGAAAGTATAAGTCCATCTGTACGTGCTGTGCAAATTTTTCCCCAAACAAACCTCGTTTTAGGGATGAACAGGCAGTTTAAGGGATGAACACTTCCCACTAAGAGGGAGAGACGAATGTGGCTTCTTCAACAATTGCATGTACCTTCGTTATATAAGGGATGATTTTCGAACCAAAGGCAGTTTCGGGTTCGCAACAATGTCTAGAACGATGATATAATAATATTTTTCGATTTCGAAACAAAAAGTTTTTTCGTCAAAAAAAACCATGGGTTAACCATCGTTGATTTTCTCGAAAATCGTCAAATAAAAAAAAAAAAATTTTAAGGGTGCCAATCGAAAGTATAAGTCCATCTGTACGTGCTGTGCAAATTTTTCCCCAAACAAACCTCGTTTTAGGGATGAACAGGCAGTTTAAGGGATGAACACTTCCCACTAAGAGGGAGAGACGAATGTGGCTTCTTCAACAATTGCATGTACCTTCGTTATATAAGGGATGATTTTCGAACCAAAGGCAGTTTCGGGTTCGCAACAATGTCTAGAACGATGATATAATAATATTTTTCGATTTCGAAACAAAAAGTTTTTTCGTCAAAAAAAACCATGGGTTAACCATCGTTGATTTTCTCGAAAATCGTCAAATAAAAAAAAAAATTGTTTAAGGGTGCCAATCGAAAGTATAAGTCCATCTGTACGTGCTGTGCAAATTTTTCCCCAAACAAACCTCGTTTTAGGGATGAACAGGCAGTTTAAGGGATGAACACTTCCCACTAAGAGGGAGAGACGAATGTGGCTTCTTCAACAATTGCATGTACCTTCGTTATATAAGGGATGATTTTCGAACCAAAGGCAGTTTCGGGTTCGCAACAATGTCTAGAACGATGATATAATAATATTTTTCGATTTCGAAACAAAAAGTTTTTTCGTCAAAAAAAACCATGGGTTAACCATCGTTGATTTTCTCGAAAATCGTCAAATAAAAAAAAAAAAATTTTAAGGGTGCCAATCGAAAGTATAAGTCCATCTGTACGTGCTGTGCAAATTTTTCCCCAAACAAACCTCGTTTTAGGGATGAACAGGCAGTTTAAGGGATGAACACTTCCCACTAAGAGGGAGAGACGAATGTGGCTTCTTCAACAATTGCATGTACCTTCGTTATATAAGGGATGATTTTCGAACCAAAGGCAGTTTCGGGTTCGCAACAATGTCTAGAACGATGATATAATAATATTTTTCGATTTCGAAACAAAAAGTTTTTTCGTCAAAAAAAACCATGGGTTAACCATCGTTGATTTTCTCGAAAATCGTCAAATAAAAAAAAAAATTGTTTAAGGGTGCCAATCGAAAGTATAAGTCCATCTGTACGTGCTGTGCAAATTTTTCCCCAAACAAACCTCGTTTTAGGGATGAACAGGCAGTTTAAGGGATGAACACTTCCCACTAAGAGGGAGAGACGAATGTGGCTTCTTCAACAATTGCATGTACCTTCGTTATATAAGGGATGATTTTCGAACCAAAGGCAGTTTCGGGTTCGCAACAATGTCTAGAACGATGATATAATAATATTTTTCGATTTCGAAACAAAAAGTTTTTTCGTCAAAAAAAACCATGGGTTAACCATCGTTGATTTTCTCGAAAATCGTCAAATAAAAAAAAAAAAATTTTAAGGGTGCCAATCGAAAGTATAAGTCCATCTGTACGTGCTGTGCAAATTTTTCCCCAAACAAACCTCGTTTTAGGGATGAACAGGCAGTTTAAGGGATGAACACTTCCCACTAAGAGGGAGAGACGAATGTGGCTTCTTCAACAATTGCATGTACCTTCGTTATATAAGGGATGATTTTCGAACCAAAGGCATTTTCGGGTTCGCAACAATGTCTAGAACGATGATATAATAATATTTTTCGATTTCGAAACAAAAAGTTTTTTCGTCAAAAAAAACCATGGGTTAACCATCGTTGATTTTCTCGAAAATCGTCAAATAAAAAAAAAAAATTTTTAAGGGTGCCAATCGAAAGTATAAGTCCATCTGTACGTGCTGTGCAAATTTTTCCCCAAACAAACCTCGTTTTAGGGATGAACAGGCAGTTTAAGGGATGAACACTTCCCACTAAGAGGGAGAGACGAATGTGGCTTCTTCAACAATTGCATGTACCTTCGTTATATAAGGGATGATTTTCGAACCAAAGGCAGTTTCGGGTTCGCAACAATGTCTAGAACGATGATATAATAATATTTTTCGATTTCGAAACAAAAAGTTTTTTCGTCAAAAAAAACCATGGGTTAACCATCGTTGATTTTCTCGAAAATCGTCAAATAAAAAAAAAAATTGTTTAAGGGTGCCAATCGAAAGTATAAGTCCATCTGTACGTGCTGTGCAAATTTTTCCCCAAACAAACCTCGTTTTAGGGATGAACAGGCAGTTTAAGGGATGAACACTTCCCACTAAGAGGGAGAGACGAATGTGGCTTCTTCAACAATTGCATGTACCTTCGTTATATAAGGGATGATTTTCGAACCAAAGGCAGTTTCGGGTTCGCAACAATGTCTAGAACGATGATATAATAATATTTTTCGATTTCGAAACAAAAAGTTTTTTCGTCAAAAAAAACCATGGGTTAACCATCGTTGATTTTCTCGAAAATCGTCAAATAAAAAAAAAAAAATTTTAAGGGTGCCAATCGAAAGTATAAGTCCATCTGTACGTGCTGTGCAAATTTTTCCCCAAACAAACCTCGTTTTAGGGATGAACAGGCAGTTTAAGGGATGAACACTTCCCACTAAGAGGGAGAGACGAATGTGGCTTCTTCAACAATTGCATGTACCTTCGTTATATAAGGGATGATTTTCGAACCAAAGGCAGTTTCGGGTTCGCAACAATGTCTAGAACGATGATATAATAATATTTTTCGATTTCGAAACAAAAAGTTTTTTCGTCAAAAAAAACCATGGGTTAACCATCGTTGATTTTCTCGAAAATCGTCAAATAAAAAAAAAAAATTTTTAAGGGTGCCAATCGAAAGTATAAGTCCATCTGTACGTGCTGTGCAAATTTTTCCCCAAACAAACCTCGTTTTAGGGATGAACAGGCAGTTTAAGGGATGAACACTTCCCACTAAGAGGGAGAGACGAATGTGGCTTCTTCAACAATTGCATGTACCTTCGTTATATAAGGGATGATTTTCGAACCAAAGGCAGTTTCGGGTTCGCAACAATGTCTAGAACGATGATATAATAATATTTTTCGATTTCGAAACAAAAAGTTTTTTCGTCAAAAAAAACCATGGGTTAACCATCGTTGATTTTCTCGAAAATCGTCAAATAAAAAAAAAAATTGTTTAAGGGTGCCAATCGAAAGTATAAGTCCATCTGTACGTGCTGTGCAAATTTTTCCCCAAACAAACCTCGTTTTAGGGATGAACAGGCAGTTTAAGGGATGAACACTTCCCACTAAGAGGGAGAGACGAATGTGGCTTCTTCAACAATTGCATGTACCTTCGTTATATAAGGGATGATTTTCGAACCAAAGGCAGTTTCGGGTTCGCAACAATGTCTAGAACGATGATATAATAATATTTTTCGATTTCGAAACAAAAAGTTTTTTCGTCAAAAAAAACCATGGGTTAACCATCGTTGATTTTCTCGAAAATCGTCAAATAAAAAAAAAAAAATTTTAAGGGTGCCAATCGAAAGTATAAGTCCATCTGTACGTGCTGTGCAAATTTTTCCCCAAACAAACCTCGTTTTAGGGATGAACAGGCAGTTTAAGGGATGAACACTTCCCACTAAGAGGGAGAGACGAATGTGGCTTCTTCAACAATTGCATGTACCTTCGTTATATAAGGGATGATTTTCGAACCAAAGGCAGTTTCGGGTTCGCAACAATGTCTAGAACGATGATATAATAATATTTTTCGATTTCGAAACAAAAAGTTTTTTCGTCAAAAAAAACCATGGGTTAACCATCGTTGATTTTCTCGAAAATCGTCAAAAAAAAAAAAAAAATTTTAAGGGTGCCAATCGAAAGTATAAGTCCATCTGTACGTGCTGTGCAAATTTTTCCCCAAACAAACCTCGTTTTAGGGATGAACAGGCAGTTTAAGGGATGAACACTTCCCACTAAGAGGGAGAGACGAATGTGGCTTCTTCAACAATTGCATGTACCTTCGTTATATAAGGGATGATTTTCGAACCAAAGGCAGTTTCGGGTTCGCAACAATGTCTAGAACGATGATATAATAATATTTTTCGATTTCGAAACAAAAAGTTTTTTCGTCAAAAAAAACCATGGGTTAACCATCGTTGATTTTCTCGAAAATCGTCAAATAAAAAAAAAAATTGTTTAAGGGTGCCAATCGAAAGTATAAGTCCATCTGTACGTGCTGTGCAAATTTTTCCCCAAACAAACCTCGTTTTAGGGATGAACAGGCAGTTTAAGGGATGAACACTTCCCACTAAGAGGGAGAGACGAATGTGGCTTCTTCAACAATTGCATGTACCTTCGTTATATAAGGGATGATTTTCGAACCAAAGGCAGTTTCGGGTTCGCAACAATGTCTAGAACGATGATATAATAATATTTTTCGATTTCGAAACAAAAAGTTTTTTCGTCAAAAAAAACCATGGGTTAACCATCGTTGATTTTCTCGAAAATCGTCAAATAAAAAAAAAAAAATTTTAAGGGTGCCATTCGAAAGTATAAGTCCATCTGTACGTGCTGTGCAAATTTTTCCCCAAACAAACCTCGTTTTAGGGATGAACAGGCAGTTTAAGGGATGAACACTTCCCACTAAGAGGGAGAGACGAATGTGGCTTCTTCAACAATTGCATGTACCTTCGTTATATAAGGGATGATTTTCGAACCAAAGGCAGTTTCGGGTTCGCAACAATGTCTAGAACGATGATATAATAATATTTTTCGATTTCGAAACAAAAAGTTTTTTCGTCAAAAAAAACCATGGGTTAACCATTGTTGATTTTCTCGAAAATCGTCAAAAAAAAAAAAAAAATTTTAAGGGTGCCAATCGAAAGTATAAGTCCATCTGTACGTGCTGTGCAAATTTTTCCCCAAACAAACCTCGTTTTAGGGATGAACAGGCAGTTTAAGGGATGAACACTTCCCACTAAGAGGGAGAGACGAATGTGGCTTCTTCAACAATTGCATGTACCTTCGTTATATAAGGGATGATTTTCGAACCAAAGGCAGTTTCGGGTTCGCAACAATGTCTAGAACGATGATATAATAATATTTTTCGATTTCGAAACAAAAAGTTTTTTCGTCAAAAAAAACCATGGGTTAACCATCGTTGATTTTCTCGAAAATCGTCAAATAAAAAAAAAAATTGTTTAAGGGTGCCAATCGAAAGTATAAGTCCATCTGTACGTGCTGTGCAAATTTTTCCCCAAACAAACCTCGTTTTAGGGATGAACAGGCAGTTTAAGGGATGAACACTTCCCACTAAGAGGGAGAGACGAATGTGGCTTCTTCAACAATTGCATGTACCTTCGTTATATAAGGGATGATTTTCGAACCAAAGGCAGTTTCGGGTTCGCAACAATGTCTAGAACGATGATATAATAATATTTTTCGATTTCGAAACAAAAAGTTTTTTCGTCAAAAAAAACCATGGGTTAACCATCGTTGATTTTCTCGAAAATCGTCAAAAAAAAAAAAAAAATTTTAAGGGTGCCAATCGAAAGTATAAGTCCATCTGTACGTGCTGTGCAAATTTTTCCCCAAACAAACCTCGTTTTAGGGATGAACAGGCAGTTTAAGGGATGAACACTTCCCACTAAGAGGGAGAGACGAATGTGGCTTCTTCAACAATTGCATGTACCTTCGTTATATAAGGGATGATTTTCGAACCAAAGGCAGTTTCGGGTTCGCAACAATGTCTAGAACGATGATATAATAATATTTTTCGATTTCGAAACAAAAAGTTTTTTCGTCAAAAAAAACCATGGGTTAACCATCGTTGATTTTCTCGAAAATCGTCAAATAAAAAAAAAAATTGTTTAAGGGTGCCAATCGAAAGTATAAGTCCATCTGTACGTGCTGTGCAAATTTTTCCCCAAACAAACCTCGTTTTAGGGATGAACAGGCAGTTTAAGGGATGAACACTTCCCACTAAGAGGGAGAGACGAATGTGGCTTCTTCAACAATTGCATGTACCTTCGTTATATAAGGGATGATTTTCGAACCAAAGGCAGTTTCGGGTTCGCAACAATGTCTAGAACGATGATATAATAATTTTTTTCGATTTCGAAACAAAAAGTTTTTTCGTCAAAAAAAACCATGGGTTAACCATCGTTGATTTTCTCGAAAATTGTCAAATAAAAAAAAAAAATTTTTAAGGGTGCCAATCGAAAGTATAAGTCCATCTATACGTGCTGTGCAAATTTTTCCCCAAACAAACCTCGTTTTAGGGATGAACAGGCAGTTTAAGGGATGAACACTTCCCACTAAGAGGGAGAGACGAATGTGGCTTCTTCAACAATTGCATGTACCTTCGTTATATAAGGGATGATTTTCGATTCAAAGGCAGTTTCGGGTTCGCAACAATGTCTAGAACGATGATATAATAATATTTTTCGATTTCGAAACAAAAAGTTTTTTCGTCAAAAAAAACCATGGGTTAACCATCGTTGATTTTCTCGAAAATCGTCAAATAAAAAAAAAAATTGTTTAAGGGTGCCAATCGAAAGTATAAGTCCATCTGTACGTGCTGTGCAAATTTTTCCCCAAACAAACCTCGTTTTAGGGATGAACAGGCAGTTTAAGGGATGAACACTTCCCACTAAGAGGGAGAGACGAATGTGGCTTCTTCAACAATTGCATGTACCTTCGTTATATAAGGGATGATTTTCGAACCAAAGGCAGTTTCGGGTTCGCAACAATGTCTAGAACGATGATATAATAATATTTTTCGATTTCGAAACAAAAAGTTTTTTCGTCAAAAAAAACCATGGGTTAACCATCGTTGATTTTCTCGAAAATTGTCAAATAAAAAAAAAAAATTTTTAAGGGTGCCAATCGAAAGTATAAGTCCATCTATACGTGCTGTGCAAATTTTTCCCCAAACAAACCTCGTTTTAGGGATGAACAGGCAGTTTAAGGGATGAACACTTCCCACTAAGAGGGAGAGACGAATGTGGCTTCTTCAACAATTGCATGTACCTTCGTTATATAAGGGATGATTTTCGATTCAAAGGCAGTTTCGGGTTCGCAACAATGTCTAGAACGATGATATAATAATATTTTTCGATTTCGAAACAAAAAGTTTTTTCGTCAAAAAAAACCATGGGTTAACCATCGTTGATTTTCTCGAAAATCGTCAAATAAAAAAAAAAATTTTTTAAGGGTGCCAATCGAAAGTATAAGTCCTTCTGTACGTGCTGTGCAAATTTTTCCCCTAACAAACCACGTTTTAGGGATGAACAGGCAGTTTAAGGGATGAACACTTCCCACTAAGAGGGAGAGACGAATGTGGCTTCTTCAACAATTGCATGTACCTTCGTTATATAAGGGATGATTTTCGATTCAAAGGCAGTTTCGGGTTCGCAACAATGTCTAGAACGATGATATAATAATATTTTTCGATTTCGAAACAAAAAGTTTTTTCGTCAAAAAAAACCATGGGTTAACCATCGTTGATTTTCTCGAAAATCGTCAAATAAAAAAAAAAATTGTTTAAGGGTGCCAATCGAAAGTATAAGTCCTTCTGTACGTGCTGTGCAAATTTTTCCCCTAACAAACCACGTTTTAGGGATGAACAGGCAGTTTAAGGGATGAACACTTCCCACTAAGAGGGAGAGACGAATGTGGCTTCTTCAACAATTGCATGTACCTTCGTTATATAAGGGATGATTTTCGATTCAAAGGCAGTTTCGGGTTCGCAACAATGTCTAGAACGATGATATAATAATATTTTTCGATTTCGAAACAAAAAGTTTTTTCGTCAAAAAAAACCATGGGTTAACCATCGTTGATTTTCTCGAAAATCGTCAAATAAAAAAAAAAATTTTTTAAGGGTGCCAATCGAAAGTATAAGTCCATCTGTACGTGCTGTGCAAATTTTTCCCCAAACAAACCACGTTTTAGGGATGAACAGGCAGTTTAAGGGATGAACACTTCCCACTAAGAGGGAGAGACGAATGTGGCTTCTTCAACAATTGCATGTACCTTCGTTATATAAGGGATGATTTTCGATTCAAAGGCAGTTTCGGGTTCGCAACAATGTCTAGAACGATGATATAATAATATTTTTCGATTTCGAAACAAAAAGTTTTTTCGTCCAAAAAAACCATGGGTAAACCATCGTTGATTTTCTCGAAAATCGTCAAATAAAAAAAAAATTTTTTAAGGGTGCCAATCGAAAGTATAAGTCCATCTGAACGTGCTGTGCAAATTTTTCCCCAAACAAACCACGGTTAAGGGATGAACAGGCAGTTTAAGGGATGAACAATTCCCACTTAGAGGGAGAGACGAATGTGGCTTCTTCAACAATTGCATGTACCTTCGTTATATAAGGGAAGATTTTCGATTCAAAGGCAGTTTCGGGTTCGCAACAATGTCTAGAACGATGATATAATAATATTTTTCGATTTCGAAACAAAAAGTTTTATCGTCAAAAAAAACCATGGGTTAACCATCGTTGATTTTCTCGAAAATCGTCAAATAAAAAAAAAAATTTTTTAAGGGTGCCAATCGAAAGTATAAGTCCATCTGTACGTGCTGTGCAAATTTTTCCCCTAACAAATCACGTTTTAGGGATGAACAGGCAGTTTAAGGGATGAACACTTCCCACTAAGAGGGAGAGACGAATGTGGCTTCTTCAACAATTGCATGTACCTTCGTTATATAAGGGATGATTTTCGATTCAAAGGCAGTTTCGGGTTCGCAACAATGTCTAGAACGATGATATAATAATATTTTTCGATTTCGAAACAAACAGTTTTTTCGTCAAAAAAAACCATGGGTTAACCATCGTTGATTTTCTCGAAAATCGTCAAATAAAAAAAAAAATTTTAAGGGTGCCAATCGAAAGTATAAGTCCATCTGTACGTGCTGTGCAAATTTTTCCCCTAACAAACCACGTTTTAGGGATGAACAGGCAGTTTAAGGGATGAACACTTCCCACTAAGAGGGAGAGACGAATGTGGCTTCTTCAACAATTGCATGTACCTTCATTATATAAGGGATGATTTTCGATTCAAAGGCAGTTTCGGGTTCGCAACAATGTCTAGAACGATGATATAATAATATTTTTCGATTTCGAAACAAAAAGTTTTTTCGTCAAAAAAAACCATGGGTTAACCATCGTTGATTTTCTCGAAAATCGTCAAATAAAAAAAAAAATTTTTTAAGGGTGCCAATCGAAAGTATAAGTCCATCTGTACGTGCTGTGCAAATTTTTCCCCAAACAAACCACGTTTTAGGGATGAACAGGCAGTTTAAGGGATGAACACTTCCCACTAAGAGGGAGAGACGAATGTGGCTTCTTCAACAATTGCATGTACCTTCGTTATATAAGGGATGATTTTCGATTCAAAGGCAGTTTCGGGTTCGCAACAATGTCTAGAACGATGATATAATAATATTTTTCGATTTCGAAACAAAAAGTTTTTTCGTCCAAAAAAACCATGGGTAAACCATCGTTGATTTTCTCGAAAATCGTCAAATAAAAAAAAAATTTTTTAAGGGTGCCAATCGAAAGTATAAGTCCATCTGAACGTGCTGTGCAAATTTTTCCCCTAACAAATCACGTTTTAGGGATGAACAGGCAGTTTAAGGGATGAACACTTCCCACTAAGAGGGAGAGACGAATGTGGCTTCTTCAACAATTGCATGTACCTTCGTTATATAAGGGAAGATTTTCGATTCAAAGGCAGTTTCGGGTTCGCAACAATGTCTAGAACGATGATATAATAATATTTTTCGATTTCGAAACAAAAAGTTTTATCGTCAAAAAAAACCATGGGTTAACCATCGTTGATTTTCTCGAAAATCGTCAAATAAAAAAAAAAATTTTTTAAGGGTGCCAATCGAAAGTATAAGTCCATCTGTACGTGCTGTGCAAATTTTTCCCCTAACAAACCACGTTTTAGGGATGAACAGGCCGTTTAAGGGATGAACACTTCCCACTAAGAGGGAGAGACGAATGTGGCTTCTTCAACAATTGCATGTACCTTCGTTATATAAGGGATGATTTTCGAACCAAAGGCAGTTTCGGGTTCGCAACAATGTCTAGAACGATGATATAATAATATTTTTCGATTTCGAAACAAAAAGTTTTTTCGTCAAAAAAAACCATGGGTTAACCATCGTTGATTTTCTCGAAAATCGTCAAATAAAAAAAAAAATTTTTTAAGGGTGCCAATCGAAAGTATAAGTCCTTCTGTACGTGCTGTGCAAATTTTTCCCCTAACAAACCACGTTTTAGGGATGAACAGGCAGTTTAAGGGATGAACACTTCCCACTAAGAGGGAGAGACGAATGTGGCTTCTTCAACAATTGCATGTACCTTCGTTATATAAGGGATGATTTTCGATTCAAAGGCAGTTTCGGGTTCGCAACAATGTCTAGAACGATGATATAATAATATTTTTCGATTTCGAAACAAAAAGTTTTTTCGTCAAAAAAAACCATGGGTTAACCATCGTTGATTTTCTCGAAAATCGTCAAATAAAAAAAAAAATTTTTTAAGGGTGCCAATCGAAAGTATAAGTCCATCTGTACGTGCTGTGCAAATTTTTCCCCAAACAAACCACGTTTTAGGGATGAACAGGCAGTTTAAGGGATGAACACTTCCCACTAAGAGGGAGAGACGAATGTGGCTTCTTCAACAATTGCATGTACCTTCGTTATATAAGGGATGATTTTCGATTCAAAGGCAGTTTCGGGTTCGCAACAATGTCTAGAACGATGATATAATAATATTTTTCGATTTCGAAACAAAAAGTTTTTTCGTCCAAAAAAACCATGGGTAAACCATCGTTGATTTTCTCGAAAATCGTCAAATAAAAAAAAAATTTTTTAAGGGTGCCAATCGAAAGTATAAGTCCATCTGAACGTGCTGTGCAAATTTTTCCCCAAACAAACCACGGTTAAGGGATGAACAGGCAGTTTAAGGGATGAACAATTCCCACTTAGAGGGAGAGACGAATGTGGCTTCTTCAACAATTGCATGTACCTTCGTTATATAAGGGAAGATTTTCGATTCAAAGGCAGTTTCGGGTTCGCAACAATGTCTAGAACGATGATATAATAATATTTTTCGATTTCGAAACAAAAAGTTTTTTCGTCAAAAAAAACCATGGGTTAACCATCGTTGATTTTCTCGAAAATCGTCAAATAAAAAAAAAAATTTTTTAAGGGTGCCAATCGAAAGTATAAGTCCATCTGTACGTGCTGTGCAAATTTTTCCCCAAACAAACCACGTTTTAGGGATGAACAGGCAGTTTAAGGGATGAACACTTCCCACTAAGAGGGAGAGACGAATGTGGCTTCTTCAACAATTGCATGTACCTTCGTTATATAAGGGATGATTTTCGATTCAAAGGCAGTTTCGGGTTCGCAACAATGTCTAGAACGATGATATAATAATATTTTTCGATTTCGAAACAAAAAGTTTTTTCGTCCAAAAAAACCATGGGTAAACCATCGTTGATTTTCTCGAAAATCGTCAAATAAAAAAAAAATTTTTTAAGGGTGCCAATCGAAAGTATAAGTCCATCTGAACGTGCTGTGCAAATTTTTCCCCAAACAAACCACGGTTAAGGGATGAACAGGCAGTTTAAGGGATGAACAATTCCCACTTAGAGGGAGAGACGAATGTGGCTTCTTCAACAATTGCATGTACCTTCGTTATATAAGGGAAGATTTTCGATTCAAAGGCAGTTTCGGGTTCGCAACAATGTCTAGAACGATGATATAATAATATTTTTCGATTTCGAAACAAAAAGTTTTATCGTCAAAAAAAACCATGGGTTAACCATCGTTGATTTTCTCGAAAATCGTCAAATAAAAAAAAAAATTTTTTAAGGGTGCCAATCGAAAGTATAAGTCCATCTGTACGTGCTGTGCAAATTTTTCCCCTAACAAATCACGTTTTAGGGATGAACAGGCAGTTTAAGGGATGAACACTTCCCACTAAGAGGGAGAGACGAATGTGGCTTCTTCAACAATTGCATGTACCTTCGTTATATAAGGGATGATTTTCGATTCAAAGGCAGTTTCGGGTTCGCAACAATGTCTAGAACGATGATATAATAATATTTTTCGATTTCGAAACAAACAGTTTTTTCGTCAAAAAAAACCATGGGTTAACCATCGTTGATTTTCTCGAAAATCGTCAAATAAAAAAAAAAATTTTAAGGGTGCCAATCGAAAGTATAAGTCCATCTGTACGTGCTGTGCAAATTTTTCCCCTAACAAACCACGTTTTAGGGATGAACAGGCAGTTTAAGGGATGAACACTTCCCACTAAGAGGGAGAGACGAATGTGGCTTCTTCAACAATTGCATGTACCTTCGTTATATAAGGGATGATTTTCGATTCAAAGGCAGTTTCGGGTTCGCAACAATGTCTAGAACGATGATATAATAATATTTTTCGATTTCGAAACAAACAGTTTTTTCGTCAAAAAAAACCATGGGTTAACCATCGTTGATTTTCTCGAAAATCGTCAAATAAAAAAAAATTTTTTAAGGGTGCCAATCGAAAGTATAAGTCCATCTGTACGTGCTGTGCAAATTTTTCCCCTAACAAACCACGTTTTAGGGATGAACAGGCAGTTTAAGGGATGAACACTTCCCACTAAGAGGGAGAGACGAATGTGGCTTCTTCAACAATTGCATGTACCTTCGTTATATAAGGGATGATTTTCGAACCAAAGGCAGTTTCGGGTTCGCAACAATGTCTAGAACGATGATATAATAATATTTTTCGATTTCGAAACAAAAAGTTTTTTCGTCAAAAAAAACCATGGGTTAACCATCGTTGATTTTCTCGAAAATCGTCAAATAAAAAAAAAAATTTTTTAAGGGTGCCAATCGAAAGTATAAGTCCATCTGTACGTGCTGTGCAAATTTTTCCCCTAACAAACCACGTTTTAGGGATGAACAGGCCGTTTAAGGGATGAACACTTCCCACTAAGAGGGAGAGACGAATGTGGCTTCTTCAACAATTGCATGTACCTTCGTTATATAAGGGATGATTTTCGAACCAAAGGCAGTTTCGGGTTCGCAACAATGTCTAGAACGATGATATAATAATATTTTTCGATTTCGAAACAAAAAGTTTTTTCGTCAAAAAAAACCATGGGTTAACCATCGTTGATTTTCTCGAAAATCGTCAAATAAAAAAAAAAATTTTTTAAGGGTGCCAATCGAAAGTATAAGTCCATCTGTACGTGCTGTGCAAATTTTTCCCCTAACAAACCACGTTTTAGGGATGAACAGGCCGTTTAAGGGATGAACACTTCCCACTAAGAGGGAGAGACGAATGTGGCTTCTTCAACAATTGCATGTACCTTCGTTATATAAGGGATGATTTTCGAACCAAAGGCAGTTTCGGGTTCGCAACAATGTCTAGAACGATGATATAATAATATTTTTCGATTTCGAAACAAAAAGTTTTTTCGTCAAAAAAAACCATGGGTTAACCATCGTTGATTTTCTCGAAAATCGTCAAATAAAAAAAAAAATTTTTTAAGGGTGCCAATCGAAAGTATAAGTCCATCTGTACGTGCTGTGCAAATTTTTCCCCTAACAAATCACGTTTTAGGGATGAACAGGCAGTTTAAGGGATGAACACTTCCCACTAAGAGGGAGAGACGAATGTGGCTTCTTCAACAATTGCATGTACCTTCGTTATATAAGGGATGATTTTCGATTCAAAGGCAGTTTCGGGTTCGCAACAATGTCTAGAACGATGATATAATAATATTTTTCGATTTCGAAACAAAAAGTTTTTTCGTCAAAAAAAACCATGGGTTAACCATCGTTGATTTTCTCGAAAATCGTCAAATAAAAAAAAAATTTTTTAAGGGTGCCAATCGAAAGTATAAGTCCATCTGTACGTGCTGTGCAAATTTTTCCCCTAACAAATCACGTTTTAGGGATGAACAGGCAGTTTAAGGGATGAACACTTCCCACTAAGAGGGAGAGACGAATGTGGCTTCTTCAACAATTGCATGTACCTTCGTTATATAAGGGATGATTTTCGAACCAAAGGCAGTTTCGGGTTCGCAACAATGTCTAGAACGATGATATAATAATATTTTTCGATTTCGAAACAAAAAGTTTTTTCGTCAAAAAAAACCATGGGTTAACCATCGTTGATTTTCTCGAAAATCGTCAAATAAAAAAAAAAATTTTTTAAGGGTGCCAATCGAAAGTATAAGTCCATCTGTACGTGCTGTGCAAATTTTTCCCCTAACAAACCACGTTTTAGGGATGAACAGGCCGTTTAAGGGATGAACACTTCCCACTAAGAGGGAGAGACGAATGTGGCTTCTTCAACAATTGCATGTACCTTCGTTATATAAGGGATGATTTTCGAACCAAAGGCAGTTTCGGGTTCGCAACAATGTCTAGAACGATGATATAATAATATTTTTCGATTTCGAAACAAAAAGTTTTTTCGTCAAAAAAAACCATGGGTTAACCATCGTTGATTTTCTCGAAAATCGTCAAATAAAAAAAAAAATTTTTTAAGGGTGCCAATCGAAAGTATAAGTCCATCTGTACGTGCTGTGCAAATTTTTCCCCTAACAAACCACGTTTTAGGGATGAACAGGCCGTTTAAGGGATGAACACTTCCCACTAAGAGGGAGAGACGAATGTGGCTTCTTCAACAATTGCATGTACCTTCGTTATATAAGGGATGATTTTCGAACCAAAGGCAGTTTCGGGTTCGCAACAATGTCTAGAACGATGATATAATAATATTTTTCGATTTCGAAACAAAAAGTTTTTTCGTCAAAAAAAACCATGGGTTAACCATCGTTGATTTTCTCGAAAATCGTCAAATAAAAAAAAAAATTTTTTAAGGGTGCCAATCGAAAGTATAAGTCCATCTGTACGTGCTGTGCAAATTTTTCCCCTAACAAACCACGTTTTAGGGATGAACAGGCCGTTTAAGGGATGAACACTTCCCACTAAGAGGGAGAGACGAATGTGGCTTCTTCAACAATTGCATGTACCTTCGTTATATAAGGGATGATTTTCGAACCAAAGGCAGTTTCGGGTTCGCAACAATGTCTAGAACGATGATATAATAATATTTTTCGATTTCGAAACAAAAAGTTTTTTCGTCAAAAAAAACCATGGGTTAACCATCGTTGATTTTCTCGAAAATCGTCAAATAAAAAAAAAAATTTTTTAAGGGTGCCAATCGAAAGTATAAGTCCATCTGTACGTGCTGTGCAAATTTTTCCCCTAACAAATCACGTTTTAGGGATGAACAGGCAGTTTAAGGGATGAACACTTCCCACTAAGAGGGAGAGACGAATGTGGCTTCTTCAACAATTGCATGTACCTTCGTTATATAAGGGATGATTTTCGATTCAAAGGCAGTTTCGGGTTCGCAACAATGTCTAGAACGATGATATAATAATATTTTTCGATTTCGAAACAAAAAGTTTTTTCGTCAAAAAAAACCATGGGTTAACCATCGTTGATTTTCTCGAAAATCGTCAAATAAAAAAAAAATTTTTTAAGGGTGCCAATCGAAAGTATAAGTCCATCTGTACGTGCTGTGCAAATTTTTCCCCTAACAAATCACGTTTTAGGGATGAACAGGCAGTTTAAGGGATGAACACTTCCCACTAAGAGGGAGAGACGAATGTGGCTTCTTCAACAATTGCATGTACCTTCGTTATATAAGGGATGATTTTCGAACCAAAGGCAGTTTCGGGTTCGCAACAATGTCTAGAACGATGATATAATAATATTTTTCGATTTCGAAACAAAAAGTTTTTTCGTCAAAAAAAACCATGGGTTAACCATCGTTGATTTTCTCGAAAATCGTCAAATAAAAAAAAAAATTTTTTAAGGGTGCCAATCGAAAGTATAAGTCCATCTGTACGTGCTGTGCAAATTTTTCCCCTAACAAACCACGTTTTAGGGATGAACAGGCCGTTTAAGGGATGAACACTTCCCACTAAGAGGGAGAGACGAATGTGGCTTCTTCAACAATTGCATGTACCTTCGTTATATAAGGGATGATTTTCGAACCAAAGGCAGTTTCGGGTTCGCAACAATGTCTAGAACGATGATATAATAATATTTTTCGATTTCGAAACAAAAAGTTTTTTCGTCAAAAAAAACCATGGGTTAACCATCGTTGATTTTCTCGAAAATCGTCAAATAAAAAAAAAAATTTTTTAAGGGTGCCAATCGAAAGTATAAGTCCATCTGTACGTGCTGTGCAAATTTTTCCCCTAACAAATCACGTTTTAGGGATGAACAGGCAGTTTAAGGGATGAACACTTCCCACTAAGAGGGAGAGACGAATGTGGCTTCTTCAACAATTGCATGTACCTTCGTTATATAAGGGATGATTTTCGATTCAAAGGCAGTTTCGGGTTCGCAACAATGTCTAGAACGATGATATAATAATATTTTTCGATTTCGAAACAAAAAGTTTTTTCGTCAAAAAAAACCATGGGTTAACCATCGTTGATTTTCTCGAAAATCGTCAAATAAAAAAAAAATTTTTTAAGGGTGCCAATCGAAAGTATAAGTCCATCTGTACGTGCTGTGCAAATTTTTCCCCTAACAAATCACGTTTTAGGGATGAACAGGCAGTTTAAGGGATGAACACTTCCCACTAAGAGGGAGAGACGAATGTGGCTTCTTCAACAATTGCATGTACCTTCGTTATATAAGGGATGATTTTCGATTCAAAGGCAGTTTCGGGTTCGCAACAATGTCTAGAACGATGATATAATAATATTTTTCGATTTCGAAACAAAAAGTTTTTTCGTCAAAAAAAACCATGGGTTAACCATCGTTGATTTTCTCGAAAATCGTCAAATAAAAAAAAAATTTTTTAAGGGTGCCAATCGAAAGTATAAGTCCATCTGTACGTGCTGTGCAAATTTTTCCCCTAACAAATCACGTTTTAGGGATGAACAGGCAGTTTAAGGGATGAACACTTCCCACTAAGAGGGAGAGACGAATGTGGCTTCTTCAACAATTGCATGTACCTTCGTTATATAAGGGATGATTTTCGATTCAAAGGCAGTTTCGGGTTCGCAACAATGTCTAGAACGATGATATAATAATATTTTTCGATTTCGAAACAAAAAGTTTTTTCGTCAAAAAAAACCATGGGTTAACCATCGTTGATTTTCTCGAAAATCGTCAAATAAAAAAAAAATTTTTTAAGGGTGCCAATCGAAAGTATAAGTCCATCTGTACGTGCTGTGCAAATTTTTCCCCTAACAAATCACGTTTTAGGGATGAACAGGCAGTTTAAGGGATGAACACTTCCCACTAAGAGGGAGAGACGAATGTGGCTTCTTCAACAATTGCATGTACCTTCGTTATATAAGGGATGATTTTCGATTCAAAGGCAGTTTCGGGTTCGCAACAATGTCTAGAACGATGATATAATAATATTTTTCGATTTCGAAACAAAAAGTTTTTTCGTCAAAAAAAACCATGGGTTAACCATCGTTGATTTTCTCGAAAATCGTCAAATAAAAAAAAAATTTTTTAAGGGTGCCAATCGAAAGTATAAGTCCATCTGTACGTGCTGTGCAAATTTTTCCCCTAACAAATCACGTTTTAGGGATGAACAGGCAGTTTAAGGGATGAACACTTCCCACTAAGAGGGAGAGACGAATGTGGCTTCTTCAACAATTGCATGTACCTTCGTTATATAAGGGATGATTTTCGATTCAAAGGCAGTTTCGGGTTCGCAACAATGTCTAGAACGATGATATAATAATATTTTTCGATTTCGAAACAAAAAGTTTTTTCGTCAAAAAAAACCATGGGTTAACCATCGTTGATTTTCTCGAAAATCGTCAAATAAAAAAAAAATTTTTTAAGGGTGCCAATCGAAAGTATAAGTCCATCTGTACGTGCTGTGCAAATTTTTCCCCTAACAAATCACGTTTTAGGGATGAACAGGCAGTTTAAGGGATGAACACTTCCCACTAAGAGGGAGAGACGAATGTGGCTTCTTCAACAATTGCATGTACCTTCGTTATATAAGGGATGATTTTCGATTCAAAGGCAGTTTCGGGTTCGCAACAATGTCTAGAACGATGATATAATAATATTTTTCGATTTCGAAACAAAAAGTTTTTTCGTCAAAAAAAACCATGGGTTAACCATCGTTGATTTTCTCGAAAATCGTCAAATAAAAAAAAAATTTTTTAAGGGTGCCAATCGAAAGTATAAGTCCATCTGTACGTGCTGTGCAAATTTTTCCCCTAACAAATCACGTTTTAGGGATGAACAGGCAGTTTAAGGGATGAACACTTCCCACTAAGAGGGAGAGACGAATGTGGCTTCTTCAACAATTGCATGTACCTTCGTTATATAAGGGATGATTTTCGATTCAAAGGCAGTTTCGGGTTCGCAACAATGTCTAGAACGATGATATAATAATTTTTTTCGATTTCGAAACAAAAAGTTTTTTCGTCAAAAAAAACCATGGGTTAACCATCGTTGATTTTCTCGAAAATTGTCAAATAAAAAAAAAAAATTTTTAAGGGTGCCAATCGAAAGTATAAGTCCATCTATACGTGCTGTGCAAATTTTTCCCCAAACAAACCTCGTTTTAGGGATGAACAGGCAGTTTAAGGGATGAACACTTCCCACTAAGAGGGAGAGACGAATGTGGCTTCTTCAACAATTGCATGTACCTTCGTTATATAAGGGATGATTTTCGATTCAAAGGCAGTTTCGGGTTCGCAACAATGTCTAGAACGATGATATAATAATATTTTTCGATTTCGAAACAAAAAGTTTTTTCGTCAAAAAAAACCATGGGTTAACCATCGTTGATTTTCTCGAAAATCGTCAAATAAAAAAAAAAATTGTTTAAGGGTGCCAATCGAAAGTATAAGTCCATCTGTACGTGCTGTGCAAATTTTTCCCCAAACAAACCTCGTTTTAGGGATGAACAGGCAGTTTAAGGGATGAACACTTCCCACTAAGAGGGAGAGACGAATGTGGCTTCTTCAACAATTGCATGTACCTTCGTTATATAAGGGATGATTTTCGAACCAAAGGCAGTTTCGGGTTCGCAACAATGTCTAGAACGATGATATAATAATATTTTTCGATTTCGAAACAAAAAGTTTTTTCGTCAAAAAAAACCATGGGTTAACCATCGTTGATTTTCTCGAAAATTGTCAAATAAAAAAAAAAAATTTTTAAGGGTGCCAATCGAAAGTATAAGTCCATCTATACGTGCTGTGCAAATTTTTCCCCAAACAAACCTCGTTTTAGGGATGAACAGGCAGTTTAAGGGATGAACACTTCCCACTAAGAGGGAGAGACGAATGTGGCTTCTTCAACAATTGCATGTACCTTCGTTATATAAGGGATGATTTTCGATTCAAAGGCAGTTTCGGGTTCGCAACAATGTCTAGAACGATGATATAATAATATTTTTCGATTTCGAAACAAAAAGTTTTTTCGTCAAAAAAAACCATGGGTTAACCATCGTTGATTTTCTCGAAAATCGTCAAATAAAAAAAAAAATTTTTTAAGGGTGCCAATCGAAAGTATAAGTCCTTCTGTACGTGCTGTGCAAATTTTTCCCCTAACAAACCACGTTTTAGGGATGAACAGGCAGTTTAAGGGATGAACACTTCCCACTAAGAGGGAGAGACGAATGTGGCTTCTTCAACAATTGCATGTACCTTCGTTATATAAGGGATGATTTTCGATTCAAAGGCAGTTTCGGGTTCGCAACAATGTCTAGAACGATGATATAATAATATTTTTCGATTTCGAAACAAAAAGTTTTTTCGTCAAAAAAAACCATGGGTTAACCATCGTTGATTTTCTCGAAAATCGTCAAATAAAAAAAAAAATTTTTTAAGGGTGCCAATCGAAAGTATAAGTCCTTCTGTACGTGCTGTGCAAATTTTTCCCCTAACAAACCACGTTTTAGGGATGAACAGGCAGTTTAAGGGATGAACACTTCCCACTAAGAGGGAGAGACGAATGTGGCTTCTTCAACAATTGCATGTACCTTCGTTATATAAGGGATGATTTTCGATTCAAAGGCAGTTTCGGGTTCGCAACAATGTCTAGAACGATGATATAATAATATTTTTCGATTTCGAAACAAAAAGTTTTTTCGTCAAAAAAAACCATGGGTTAACCATCGTTGATTTTCTCGAAAATCGTCAAATAAAAAAAAAAATTTTTTAAGGGTGCCAATCGAAAGTATAAGTCCATCTGTACGTGCTGTGCAAATTTTTCCCCAAACAAACCACGTTTTAGGGATGAACAGGCAGTTTAAGGGATGAACACTTCCCACTAAGAGGGAGAGACGAATGTGGCTTCTTCAACAATTGCATGTACCTTCGTTATATAAGGGATGATTTTCGATTCAAAGGCAGTTTCGGGTTCGCAACAATGTCTAGAACGATGATATAATAATATTTTTCGATTTCGAAACAAAAAGTTTTTTCGTCCAAAAAAACCATGGGTAAACCATCGTTGATTTTCTCGAAAATCGTCAAATAAAAAAAAAATTTTTTAAGGGTGCCAATCGAAAGTATAAGTCCATCTGAACGTGCTGTGCAAATTTTTCCCCAAACAAACCACGGTTAAGGGATGAACAGGCAGTTTAAGGGATGAACAATTCCCACTTAGAGGGAGAGACGAATGTGGCTTCTTCAACAATTGCATGTACCTTCGTTATATAAGGGAAGATTTTCGATTCAAAGGCAGTTTCGGGTTCGCAACAATGTCTAGAACGATGATATAATAATATTTTTCGATTTCGAAACAAACAGTTTTTTCGTCAAAAAAAACCATGGGTTAACCATCGTTGATTTTCTCGAAAATCGTCAAATAAAAAAAAAAATTTTTTAAGGGTGCCAATCGAAAGTATAAGTCCATCTGTACGTGCTGTGCAAATTTTTCCCCTAACAAATCACGTTTTAGGGATGAACAGGCAGTTTAAGGGATGAACACTTCCCACTAAGAGGGAGAGACGAATGTGGCTTCTTCAACAATTGCATGTACCTTCGTTATATAAGGGATGATTTTCGATTCAAAGGCAGTTTCGGGTTCGCAACAATGTCTAGAACGATGATATAATAATATTTTTCGATTTCGAAACAAACAGTTTTTTCGTCAAAAAAAACCATGGGTTAACCATCGTTGATTTTCTCGAAAATCGTCAAATAAAAAAAAATTTTTTAAGGGTGCCAATCGAAAGTATAAGTCCATCTGTACGTGCTGTGCAAATTTTTCCCCTAACAAACCACGTTTTAGGGATGAACAGGCAGTTTAAGGGATGAACACTTCCCACTAAGAGGGAGAGACGAATGTGGCTTCTTCAACAATTGCATGTACCTTCGTTATATAAGGGATGATTTTCGAACCAAAGGCAGTTTCGGGTTCGCAACAATGTCTAGAACGATGATATAATAATATTTTTCGATTTCGAAACAAAAAGTTTTTTCGTCAAAAAAAACCATGGGTTAACCATCGTTGATTTTCTCGAAAATCGTCAAATAAAAAAAAAAATTTTTTAAGGGTGCCAATCGAAAGTATAAGTCCATCTGTACGTGCTGTGCAAATTTTTCCCCTAACAAACCACGTTTTAGGGATGAACAGGCCGTTTAAGGGATGAACACTTCCCACTAAGAGGGAGAGACGAATGTGGCTTCTTCAACAATTGCATGTACCTTCGTTATATAAGGGATGATTTTCGAACCAAAGGCAGTTTCGGGTTCGCAACAATGTCTAGAACGATGATATAATAATATTTTTCGATTTCGAAACAAAAAGTTTTTTCGTCAAAAAAAACCATGGGTTAACCATCGTTGATTTTCTCGAAAATCGTCAAATAAAAAAAAAAATTTTTTAAGGGTGCCAATCGAAAGTATAAGTCCATCTGTACGTGCTGTGCAAATTTTTCCCCTAACAAATCACGTTTTAGGGATGAACAGGCAGTTTAAGGGATGAACACTTCCCACTAAGAGGGAGAGACGAATGTGGCTTCTTCAACAATTGCATGTACCTTCGTTATATAAGGGATGATTTTCGATTCAAAGGCAGTTTCGGGTTCGCAACAATGTCTAGAACGATGATATAATAATATTTTTCGATTTCGAAACAAAAAGTTTTTTCGTCAAAAAAAACCATGGGTTAACCATCGTTGATTTTCTCGAAAATCGTCAAATAAAAAAAAAATTTTTTAAGGGTGCCAATCGAAAGTATAAGTCCATCTGTACGTGCTGTGCAAATTTTTCCCCTAACAAATCACGTTTTAGGGATGAACAGGCAGTTTAAGGGATGAACACTTCCCACTAAGAGGGAGAGACGAATGTGGCTTCTTCAACAATTGCATGTACCTTCGTTATATAAGGGATGATTTTCGATTCAAAGGCAGTTTCGGGTTCGCAACAATGTCTAGAACGATGATATAATAATATTTTTCGATTTCGAAACAAAAAGTTTTTTCGTCAAAAAAAACCATGGGTTAACCATCGTTGATTTTCTCGAAAATCGTCAAATAAAAAAAAAATTTTTTAAGGGTGCCAATCGAAAGTATAAGTCCATCTGTACGTGCTGTGCAAATTTTTCCCCTAACAAATCACGTTTTAGGGATGAACAGGCAGTTTAAGGGATGAACACTTCCCACTAAGAGGGAGAGACGAATGTGGCTTCTTCAACAATTGCATGTACCTTCGTTATATAAGGGATGATTTTCGATTCAAAGGCAGTTTCGGGTTCGCAACAATGTCTAGAACGATGATATAATAATATTTTTCGATTTCGAAACAAAAAGTTTTTTCGTCAAAAAAAACCATGGGTTAACCATCGTTGATTTTCTCGAAAATCGTCAAATAAAAAAAAAATTTTTTAAGGGTGCCAATCGAAAGTATAAGTCCATCTGTACGTGCTGTGCAAATTTTTCCCCTAACAAATCACGTTTTAGGGATGAACAGGCAGTTTAAGGGATGAACACTTCCCACTAAGAGGGAGAGACGAATGTGGCTTCTTCAACAATTGCATGTACCTTCGTTATATAAGGGATGATTTTCGATTCAAAGGCAGTTTCGGGTTCGCAACAATGTCTAGAACGATGATATAATAATATTTTTCGATTTCGAAACAAAAAGTTTTTTCGTCAAAAAAAACCATGGGTTAACCATCGTTGATTTTCTCGAAAATCGTCAAATAAAAAAAAAATTTTTTAAGGGTGCCAATCGAAAGTATAAGTCCATCTGTACGTGCTGTGCAAATTTTTCCCCTAACAAATCACGTTTTAGGGATGAACAGGCAGTTTAAGGGATGAACACTTCCCACTAAGAGGGAGAGACGAATGTGGCTTCTTCAACAATTGCATGTACCTTCGTTATATAAGGGATGATTTTCGATTCAAAGGCAGTTTCGGGTTCGCAACAATGTCTAGAACGATGATATAATAATATTTTTCGATTTCGAAACAAAAAGTTTTTTCGTCAAAAAAAACCATGGGTTAACCATCGTTGATTTTCTCGAAAATCGTCAAATAAAAAAAAAAATTTTTAAGGGTGCCAATCGAAAGTATAAGTCCATCTGTACGTGCTGTGCAAATTTTTCCCCTAACAAATCACGTTTTAGGGATGAACAGGCAGTTTAAGGGATGAACACTTCCCACTAAGAGGGAGAGACGAATGTGGCTTCTTCAACAATTGCATGTACCTTCGTTATATAAGGGATGATTTTCGATTCAAAGGCAGTTTCGGGTTCGCAACAATGTCTAGAACGATGATATAATAATATTTTTCGATTTCGAAACAAAAAGTTTTTTCGTCAAAAAAAACCATGGGTTAACCATCGTTGATTTTCTCGAAAATCGTCAAATAAAAAAAAAATTTTTTAAGGGTGCCAATCGAAAGTATAAGTCCATCTGTACGTGCTGTGCAAATTTTTCCCCTAACAAATCACGTTTTAGGGATGAACAGGCAGTTTAAGGGATGAACACTTCCCACTAAGAGGGAGAGACGAATGTGGCTTCTTCAACAATTGCATGTACCTTCGTTATATAAGGGATGATTTTCGATTCAAAGGCAGTTTCGGGTTCGCAACAATGTCTAGAACGATGATATAATAATATTTTTCGATTTCGAAACAAAAAGTTTTTTCGTCAAAAAAAACCATGGGTTAACCATCGTTGATTTTCTCGAAAATCGTCAAATAAAAAAAAAATTTTTTAAGGGTGCCAATCGAAAGTATAAGTCCATCTGTACGTGCTGTGCAAATTTTTCCCCAAACAAACCACGATTAAGGGATGAACAGGCAGTTTAAGGGATGAACACTTCCCACTAAGAGGGAGAGACGAATGTGGCTTCTTCAACAATTGCATGTACCTTCGTTATATAAGGGATGATTTTGAAACCAAAGGTAGTTTTGTGTTCATGACAACGACTAGAATTATTCTATAACTATACATCTCAAATTCATATAATAATTATTATAATGGTTGCTAAAATTCTGCATTTATTAAAAACGTATTTTTCGGGTTTGCTTTTCGTGATAAGGATTATTTTTTAATTATTAAAGATATGTGAAGTAATTATTGTCCTGTGTGCATCAGGACATCCACAATTTCATTTCAAGGTTTCAAAAAGTACAATTTTCAAGTACATAAAAATATATAAAAAATGGTTTTCTTCGCAGAAACAATGTTGCTCATTTAAGACTGATTTATTCTTTAGGGTATTGCATAAATCAGTTCTCCGTGAGAAGGACTTACAAATACAATCATGGTTTTGGACGCTATTATGCCCATGTATTATTATGATCCCGTTTACCCCATGTTGTCAAGAATTGTGGATGGAGATATTCTTCTGATACCCATAATACTTATGTTGCACTTCCAGAGGCTTACATTTGCAGATTATTTGATTAGATTTATCTCTGCATGATTTCGATTTTAGTATGTTTCATTTTTGTCGTTCATTAGTTAGTTAAACGTTGGAAAAAATCAACAAAATTAACAGAAAGTACATATAACCTTATGTAAACATTTAGACAATATCAACAATTTTACAATAAATATTACCTGTTTCACAGTTATTAGGTTTGATTCCGATTTTATGAAGTTTAAATGCAACAATGACCATTAATTCAAACAATCATAACGTTAAAAATTAAATTTATTTGAAAAAAATAAAGTCAATTATCAACTAATAACTTTCAAAAATTAGCTGTCAAGTTGACGTGCATCGTCGCTCCATCTATGCTAGAACGTGTGAACTCTTAACATATTATTTCAATTAAACCACTTTAAGTTTTTATTGCCACCTGTGAGTCAGAAGGAAGTACTCATAGCTTCCAACAAAATTTGAAACGCATTTTAGCGTTGTGTTAGATCAAAATACTAAACAATTCGAAATGTCAACAAATAAGAATTACAAAAAAGCGATACTTTAAAAATTGAATTATAAATTTAGTATTGTTGCCTTTTCACACATAAGAGATGAAATTGAAAACACGGAAACTGGTAAAATATTGAACAAACTTCAAATGGATAGAAGCCAATCGAAAGTATAAGTCCATCTGTACTTGCTGTGCAAATTTTTCCGAAAACAATCCACGTTTAAGGGATGAAATCAACTATCAAAGGGCCAAAAGATATAATCGAACCCTCTAAACTATAAGAGCTTATAATGTCGTTATATAAGGGATGATTTTCGATCAAAAGACATTATTAATGTATAAGGAGTTTATTATTATTTAAACAATGTTAATTTCTTAGTAATTGCATCGATTAGAGTATAACTTTAATGATTTATCAATAATCTTTTCTCAATTAAAACCAATTGGGAAATTTTGCAATTTCATTAATTTAGTAATATTCACATATTGAAAGTGATGCAATTAATTTCAAGGAACAGCTCTTCTCAGTATTATCATCTGTTGTAAATATCCAATTGTTGTACTTTTATCTATCAAATTAGTTTCGCTTAATAGAATTTTTATCAGACAATATGCATGCAATTTGATTGCGATACATTTATTTTTTTTTTATCAAAATAAATAAATATTTTCTATTTAAGAGTTGAAAAAATGTACTTGAAATATATTTCTCGGGAGATTTTTTTTTTTGCTGTTATTGTATATGAAACATTGAAATAAATTGCATTGTGACCTTTGGTATTAATCACACATTGTGATGCCAGAGTTAAACAATAAAATTCACATGGCCATTATATATTTCACACTTTTTTTATTGTTGCAATTTTGACACCAACATTCAAAATTATTATTGCGACCAGTTTATTGTATCGTCAGCGTTTCTTAAACGGTGGATTGCCAAAGAAGTTATATTAGAAAATATGGGGTTTTTGAAAAAAAAAATATGAAAAACTTTTTTTTTTGGGGGGCATTTTTTCATTACGTAGTTAAAATTTCCAGGATAAAGTTATTCTTCTAGTTAAAACCTAATGTTTTTTATGTCTTCATCCTATACTATACTCTTATTATATGTAGTGGAAATATTTCTTCCTTTTATGACCTGATTTCTGGTAATCAAGAATGAGTGCACAAATTTCAGATTAATTTGGAAATGGCCTATGATTGCACTAATGCATCAGAGAAAAATTTCAAGTGAAAAGTTTGAGAATCATCGCTATATTAATATCCCTGTATCTTTATTTCTAGTGAAAAAAAAAAACTACATCAATGTACTAGATAAAGATGTATGCTATTCACATGTGTGCAATGTTTAAATGCAATTAATTTTTTTATTCGTTTAATGACTAATGACTAATGCAAGTGAGTCTGAACATTGGAAATTCGCAACGTTTTAAAATATTTGTTCAGTATCTTTACAAGTTTGACGAACGATTGATGTGATAAACTTTAGTAATAAAAATTGTGTTTTCTTCTTCATAATATTTTCGTTTAAAATATACGAAGTGGCAATAAAAATATAATCAAACCGCAAATTGGGGCCAAGTGTGTAAATAAACGTTGCGTTTTTTAACTAAAAAAAAAACATTGTTTTGTAAATATTTTCTGCAGTTTTAATAACAGTTTTTTAACAGGTAAATATTTGAAAAACTTTATTTATTTTTGCAAAAACTAAATTAAAAAAGTCCAGTAGAATCATGTGAGTTAATCGATCTGAAACTATGTTAAATTTTGTTGACATTTCCAGTGTTTTATATTGCAATGAATAATTGGCGACCTTGTTAAACAGCAAGTGTTTATCACATATTTATTTTTTGCTCGGATATTATTGATGATTAAATATCATTTGAACTAAAAGGAAACATTCCAATTAATTATCACTTTTGAATTCACTAATTTGATCAATTTTCTTCTATTGTTGATGTCCTGATAAGATAATGACTAATAAGACAATATAATCGCATGTTTAAATGACCCACGTTTCTGTCTACTCATGGGAATTACTTTTATATTTTAACATCTAAAATTATCATATAATTTAAAATATAAAAAATGAAATAAAGATAATTTTATTGCGTCAAGGTCTGTTTATATGTTTCATAACTGGCATTTTAGAACAGGAAGATTTTAATCCTAAATATAACAGAATAATCGAAATTTCAAGTACACATCAACCATAATCCAAATATTAGCATTCCAAACGTGAAAAATATTTGCCTTACTAATTTTTCAACAAAGTGTTACACTTAATTATTGACCAGTTTTTCCGGAAACCAACATCTAATCGGGTAAGATAATTGAAAATTCATTTTCTTTATTGCATTCGCCAGGAAAATCGATTGACATTTATTATTAATATAGTTCATGTTATTGAGTACCAATTTGTAGACTTTCTTGAATCGATAAAGTGCATGTAACAATGGTAAATGAAAAGTTTTCCCGATTCATTCGTACAATAATTTATTTACAATGAAAATTTTCAATCATGCCATCTATACGCATTTCATTAAAGTTATAATACTAATACTAAAATTCAAAAAAACTAAACCAAATAAACTACTTTAAAAATATTTTTCTTGAAAATCATTTTCATTTTCAACAGGTAAACTCATTTTAAATTGAAAAATTTCAAATATAAGTTTGAAACTGACATTTACCATATTTTAACCTATTTTACAAGAAATTTGACAAAATTTCATTGAAATTTAATTCTAGAACTCAATTCAATAAGTCCGAAACTGTATGAGAATCATAATTTTAAATTCTAGAACCAATGCGAGTAGAACCGACCGTTTGGCAAATGCGCATGATCAATGCAATGAATTTTGAATTCTTACAAAAACCAATTAGATCACGGTCTAACAGTTTATCGCGATTTTCGGCAAAACTTGGTTACTAAAAAAAATTTTATTTAGTAACTTTTTTCCATAGGACTTGTAGTTTTGTCGAAAATCACGATAATCCAATAGACCCTGGTCTAATTGGTTTTTACAAGAATTCAAAACTCATTTCATTGATCATGCGCATTTGCCAAACGGTCGGTTCTACTCGCATTGGTTTTGGAATTTAAAATGATGATTCTCATACAGTTTCGGACTTATTGAATTGAGTTCTGGAATTCAATTTCAATGAAATTTTGTCAAATTTCCTGTAAAATGATAGGTTAAAATATGGCAAATGTCAGTTTGAAATGTATATTTAAATTTTATTGATTTGAATTGTATTTTGTCGTTGAAAATGATTTTAAATAAATTTAAATTCGATTATACTCGCATTGGTTTTGGAATTTAAAATTATGATTCTCAAACAGTTTCGGACTTATTAAATTGAGTTCTGGAATCACATTTGAATGAAATTTTCTCAGATGTCAAATTTCCTGTAAAATGATAGGTTAAAATATGGCAAATGCCAGTTTGAAACTTGTATTTAAATTTTATTAATTTTAAATGTATTTTTCTGTTGAAAATGAAAATGATTTTGAATAAAAATGTTGTTTAGAGTATTTTAAAGTAGTTTATTTGGATAAGTTGCAGTAAAATTGATTTTGATATAACTTTGGTGAAATGCATGTAGATGGCATGCCAAAAAATTTTGGGAAATTCGAAATTTTTCATTTTAAATAAATTATTAAATCAATTTTACTTGATCGATTTCTTCCTTTTCCAATAGATTTCATCTTACTTTTACTTTATTTCACTTTTTACCATTTTCAAAGGCTTTTTTGGCACTGGGCAAAACCCACAAATCATTTTATTGCATTTTTGAATTTTAAATTTCAGAAATTTCTGAAACGATTTATTAAATAATCATTTTCACGATTTCCTCTGTAAATATACACAGGTTTTATCCCTCTTTACTTAGCTTATTTCCTTATCTTCCGTTACTACGGAAATTTATTGCATAATAAATTTTCTTGTTTGTTTACTGAGATAAACTAAAAATAGTAATTATAATTTATTATAGGGACAACAATGTCGAAGAACGATTGCATTTGTATTGACGATCCAGATTTAAACGATCTGAAAGGTATGGACTTTATTTTAGTGAAACTAGGTAATGTAATTTGGAATTTTTTAGATTTGAATTTGGAGACAAATCAGCATGAATCAAGTGTTGGTGAGGTGAAACCGCATGCTGGTTTGCATTTGTACGTAAGTGTGCAATCTCCGATTGCAATTGAACACGAGTCTAGTCGAAAATATGACCATTTCGAGCCGTTAGAATTTCATGGTCATTGGGACAATGTCGGCTCGGCGATATTTTCCAACACTGGCTATACAGGTGAATGTTTACATTGTCGATTTAATCAAAACACGTGATCAATGACTTATTCTTCAGCGATGGTGCGGTTGCAACGGGAAAATGGAGCAACGTTACAAGGTGGACCACTGCACGAAGACCTTTATCAATTCGAGCAATTGCATTTCCATTGGAGTGACAATGATGATATGGGTTGTGAACATATTTTCGAAGGGCGAGCGTATGAATTTATTTATGTATATAAATTGCATAGAAATGCATATAGATTTTTAGGTTTTCAATGGAAGCACATGCTGTGCATTATAATATGAAATATGCAAGTTTTGGAGAAGCTGCCGACAAACCTGATGGCCTTGCGGTGGTCGCTTTTTTCTTGCACGCCGAAGATGATTACGAGATTAATTCCCAGTTTGAAGCATTGAGCAATCACATCAAAAATATCACAAAAATCTCATCAGTTTGTACAATTTCCGGAGGTAAAAATCTTCAGTACTGATTGTTACTAAGAATTACAATTAAAAATCAATTCAACAGATTGTTTAAAATGGATTGAAGAACAAGCCCACTGCAAAGGCTATTATACTTACCATGGATCACTAACAACGGAACCTTACAACGAAAGTGTAACATGGATCATCTATCCAAATCCGATAAAAATCTCGAAAAACCAAGTAAAAAAAAACCACACAACTTACTAAATATTTATTACAACAAATTAATACAATTTCAGGTATCAATATTTCGTACACTGGGATCTTCCAACAAATGTGACAAGCAAACGATCAAGAAAAATGTTCGACCCTTACAACAATCCGAAATCAAACATGAAATTATCTATGCTCGAGCACATCGTTAAATATATTTTCTACTTAATAAAAGTTATCTTTCATATTCTCTCTTCGACTTTGCGTTGAATTTCCATTCTTTGAATCTCAGCATAACATTCATTACCCAATATCCTTTCAATCACATACTCTTTGTACGTATATTCCGTGCTTTGCCTGCACTCCGATGCATTTTTAGCCGATGCAATATTGGCAATTAAAACACTCATGAATAAATTAATGAAAAAAATACGAAAAATAATATAAAACACCGCATAAATAATATAGGCCAACACTCCAACATGGTCAAGAATATCGATTCGTAGTTCCGGTGCCATTCCAAAGCCCATACTAAACACAAGAATCAAAGCTCGGTCAAACGTATTAGCAAATTCGTAGTACGGACCAAAGAGTAAATGAAAAATCGAAGTAAATCCCAAAATTATAAACATCATTGTCAATGTGATTCTCCAAATTGGTCCTAACGATTTAATCAACGTGAATTGAATCAAATAGAATATGTCATAACCAATTAAAAATCTCCACATTCGAAAGGTGCACAAAAAAATTAGAATACCAGAAACGATATCGACCGTTCGTTGCGCCTTTACCAACGGAATAAAATCCGTGTAGTAATTATTTCGAGCAACAAAAAGTCTTTTGAACACTTCATTTGTATAATAAGCGCGTATGGCAATTAAAATTGCAACAATCATTCCAAGAAGAACGATAAAAAAATCAAAGTACATCCAAGTCGATGAAAAATATCCACTTGTTTCTTCTAAATTATAAATGGCTATTTGATAAACACAAATGGAACAAGTCGCCAACAAAAACATGGAATAGATTATAAATTGTTTGGTATTGAAAATATCTCCATTTGCCGTCATTTTCAATGAGTAAATCTACAAATAAGTAAATATATTAGACGATAAATTAATTGGTATGTAATGAATTCTTCAGAACGCCATCTACACAATTTTAAGTGAACTCATATTACATGGGACTTATTACTTGATAAGATTTTCAATAAAAATCAAAATTATTAGTTAATGTTTGTCTTTGAAAAAAAGTCTTAACAACTCTAACTTTAAGAAAATGTTCATCAATCTCAATAAAACATACCGTAAGTAACTTAAAATCAAATATAAATTTTCAATCTGACATTTATCATATTCCCAAACCTTTCATCCTACCATTTTATCGGCACCAATTTGAAATTCAATCGCCCGGGCTTTTCAAAGGGTCTAGCAGGATCCACATGGCGAGTTGGCCCCCAAATAGGAACTTATATCGAAACTTATGTTAAAATATTGGCTTGATATACCAACACATTTTATATACTTTTCGCGACCAAATTCCTCTTTGACCTTGAGATATGGGCCAAAATGTCCGCCCCGCATGGCTATTTTTCAAAGTTATATATCTCAAAAACTAATTAAGCTAGCGAAGTGAAACCAACGCGAGGCTTTAGATTATTTTACAGAGTATATCATGTATTTTTTTGAAATTTTTAGAAAAACAAAATTATACAAAAAAAAATCGAAAAAACAAATGAAATATTTTTTTTTATGTGTTCTCTGAAAATGACAATCACGAAAAAAATATATTTTATGCTTCTACATGACCACTATAACTCATAAAAATTGCGTGAAAAAATAGTTGGTGCAACACCTTGAAAAAAATAAAATGTGATTTACGCCTAATAGTAAACCTCGGTTTTATTTTTTTTTCGAAGTGTTGCACCAACTTTTTTTTTCACAAAACTTCAATAAAAAATAGGGCACATATAGGAGCAAAAGATATATTATTTTCATAATTGTAAGTCTAAGGAAACATAAAAAAATATTTCTTTTTTGTTTTTCTATATTTTCTTTTAAGATAATTACTTTCACGATCAAAATAATTGATCCCAAAAGAAAAAAAAACAACTAGTGTTCAATTTTTATTAAAATAAGAATAAAAAAAACTATCGTCACTGTTATAATTTATTACCACTGGAATAATATGAACCTATAATAATTTAGGTAGGATTTCATAGGACGCAGAATTCTGGATAATTATTGTTCATATGAAACATAACAAATAAAAGCTGTTGCATGAGAACAATATCCCACTGTAAAGTTTCTATTGGAGGACCACAGGAATAACGAAGAATACTGTTGCAATCTTTACCATTCGAAATATAATCATTGTATATTCGACCATCTTTGCTATTTATACATATGTCTTGATTTTACTTCTACCCTAATGATATTAAATTCTTATTTTACACATTGTTTTAAAATATTATTTGAAGTTCATTTATTCGTTCACTTTAGGTAAAACCTGTAAAAATTTTGCTATGAACCAGGGAATAATATCCTAAGCTAAACAAAGTAAACCAAATAATTCAGATGCCATCAATATGTACCCAGAATTAATTGGAGACGCATAGTATTTCAGTTGTAATACATTATAACAGTGACGTTTTTTTTTGTATACTTATTTCAATAAAAATTGAACACTAGTTGTTTTTTTTTCTTTTGGGATCAATTATTTTGATCTTGAAAGAAATCATCTTAAGAGTAAATATAGAAAAACAAAAAAAGTAATAATTTTTTTTTTACGTTAAATATATCATAAAATATGTATAATGTATAATGTAAACTTAAATTTTTTTATTAATAAATATTTAACTACGCGATACATAATGTACAATTTATTTTTTTTAAATGGAGACAAATATACTTAAGCATAAAAAAAACTTGAAAAATATTTTGAAGTTTCTCAGTTGATAAAAACTAAAATTCATGTAAATATTCTCAAAAATTATGAATTAAATTGAAATTTTTTGAATATCTCATCAAAAACTTTTATAACCCGTACACATGAAAGTTTGATGATGAATATCTTTTGAACGGTTAATTTAATCGCCAAAATATTAGAAACCATTTTTATAGAGCAGTTAATTTCCAACAAAAATTTGTATTGCGCCTTGTATAAGAGTCATTTATTGTCGAGTTATAAAATTCATAAACAAAAATGAAATTTGTCTTAAAATAATCAAAATTAAATCCTTAATATCTTTCAAATGGTCAGGCTTACGGAAAAAATATAGAATACCTTTTTTGTAGAGCATTAAATTTCCTAAAAAATTCTTTCAAACCATTTTTCTGTACCAATCGATAAATGATGAGGTATGAATTTTTTTCTATTGAACTGAGAAAAAAATACAAAACTGCGATGCGGAGGATCTTCCTATTAAAATTAAGAGCTCATAGTTGGTGAGAATTTTTTTAAGGTGTCTAACAACCCATTTTTCCGTGTCACTTGTAAACAAAAAAAAAAAACGATTTTTTTGACCCACCCTTATGTAAGTGGTTCGATTAAATCTTAAGTTTAATTGTTTGATAGAGAAGTAAACGATAGAAAGATTAATAAATCTCTTAAAAAATTAACATTAAATTGTATTCAGTCTTGGAATACCGTCAACATTGATTCAGCCTACGAAAAACTTTTATCATCAACAGTGAATACGATAGATTTACAGGTAGGGTAAGCTACCTTTAACTAGACCTCAATTTCGATTTCCCTGGTTGATATTTCTAATAATTTATCATAATTTCCCCAAGTTTTTTTTTCCTTTTACCTTAAATTCTGTATGTATATTTCCTATAGCTTTCTTTGCAATGATTAGTTGAGCGACTATTAAGATATTTGCATTCGGATTATATGTATTAAAATCGGCCACCAAAATCCTTGTACCACCGTTGAGCCACTCGTAATGTTCCAAATAGTTGAGAACAAATCTGTGATTATGTGCGGTGCGACCAAGAAACACATAATAACCACCAGCAGGTAGAATACTGTAACGCCCTATTAACAATCAGAAAATTGAAAAGTTATCGAAACTTTAAAGTATAAAATTCACCGATTATTTCATGGTTTTTCACGACTGATGTGTTCGAATATGTGAAGGGTAATCGTTCTTGTGGACTAAATTGACTTTTCTTTCGTAGTGGCTTCCATCCAGGGTTGTAATTACTTTGATCTTTATTGTCTGATGTCAATTTGTCGTAACAATACGAACCATATTTGTCAATGAAAACCGATGGAATTGCACAATTTGAGAATGGCGTTCGTACTTGACGTAACCTAGGCAAATTGTTTCTTGAATTGTTCTTTTCATATTCTCGTCAAATACCTGATGACTCCAACCATTTTAAAATTGGTATTGATAAGCCAACCCTGCGGTCGCCAATGGGTGGAATGCAAAAGTGTATAGTTCAAATAATCCCAAATGCTGACCCACAAAGAAAAAGTAAAAATTCATCAGAAATCTAACATTCAAGTGTGCAATTGTAAAATACTAACTCCTCAGTGGAGGTAATCTCTTCTAATGGAATCGTATACGTATAAGAGGCATCCACGACCATTTTTTCTACACAATTTGCAGCGTAATAGCTATAGGCATCTCGATGCACTATAAATAAAATAAACAGCACAAATAAATGTGATCCATAGAGTATAACTTCAATCGTTATCCATTTAAACTCTTGAAATCGAACTTCACGTTTTTTCAATTCCTAAAAACCAATACAAGTTAATATTTTCTCCACACATTTACTGTTGCAATTAACTTCTTTCAAATACGATGGCACCGGAACTAGTTGATCTTTCTTTAGAACTGTTCGTATGTCCACGTCGACCACATCTTCCAGTTCTCGTCGAATATCTTTTTTGGCTCCTACTTTCCGAAACCAGAGCACATCTTGTCTCTAAAACTTTAACATTTATAAATTTCCAAGTTGAAAACGAAAACATTTTGCATTTCATTGACCAACTTTTAAACTATAACGTATACAATATGATTTCAGCATAACAATCAGACTCTCCATTATTATTATCGAAAAGATCAGATATAATATCAGAGAAAACAACCACATATAACTTTTACGTATTCCAAATGACACGGAAACCGTTGCAACGTATATGATATTGAATAGAACTAGCATACCACAAAGAATTCTGTGGAAAAAAGTTTTTTTTTTTTCAATAAGAATCAATTTGTATTTTTCACTTTTTCTACATGATCATCATTCGGTTGATGTTCGCCGCTTTTTGATGCAATCGCAGTGGTAATCCTTTGGGATTGGCAATTTTTGATGTAAACAATTCGGAATATCTAAAAACACAAAACATTTTTCAACTAATTTGACATTTACAAAGCAAAAACTGTTGTTTTTTCTTACTCAAAAATGTATGAAACCATCAGCGTTATCAAGCTTGCAATTATTGATGCACAAAAAGCACTTAATACCACCATACTCCATCGAATCTCACCATAATCACCAACATCTTCGCCATCATAATTCACGAAAATTACAATAAAATAACTAGCAATGGAAAGTTGTGCAAAAGCAAACAATACTTTGGATGAACACGATAAAGAACTAGGCGATTTCCTAAAAAAAAAATATTTCTATTAAGACTCTAAATAGTTATAAAACTAATATAATAGATGCAATTTTATAGGGATACTTCCTTTCGATAAAGTATACACCAATGTAGAACGGGTTGCCTATACGAATGCACCAAATAACTTGGGGATACATACTCGCAAAAAGTAAACATTCCAAGCCACAAATGATTGAAATAAAAAAGATCAAAGTTCACAACACTTTTATGAGTCTTTGCTTCAGCTAGTGCCGTATAGTAAATGATTCGATGAATCTTTTTTGATCCATAAATCAACGAAAACCATTTCTTAACAACAAAAATCCATTCCAATCGTTTTCTGCATTCTCGTATGTAGATTTTGTCGCAATACCATGACGGGGCTACGCCCCGATGGTCGATCCATAATTCAACAGCCACTATTGGCCCCAAAGAACTTCTTGTGGTAAGTGCAAACCACTCGACACTACAACGTTGAAACAATTTCGATGTTCCAATACATCGTAAAACATGCCTCTATTTATAAAAAAAAATCCAATTAAAACCATTGTTTTTTTCTTTTTTGTTCCTTATAATACCTTACTACTACCTTTATCTCCATATAATTTGATTCCAATCGTCGATGTAGTGGCTGCATTCCAACAACGTCCGGTTTTCACAATTATCACGTACAAATATTTCTCCGTCTTTCGATTATCAATTAAATAATGTGTTTTTTTCTAAAAAAAAATCATAAATTTCAAAAAAAAAAATAGTACAAAATTGCCAGTAAAAACTTAACTGTTTTTGTCACATTTATATCCTTCAATATTCCAAATCCCAACAAAATTCCAAACAAAACAAAAAGGAGGAACAAAGATTTAATAATTATATAGCATTGTTGCATTTGGTAGCGTAAATTTAAAGGAATATATCCATAAAAATTGACTTCTCGCGTAGCTGTGGTGTATGAGAATACACTGTAGTGTTCCAACAAACCTTCGGTGGAATTAATTTCACAATATAGTTCCCTATTGATTCTGGGTCTCTGCAAATTTTGTACAAAGAGAAAAATTTTCTGGGGCTTTGTTTAAATCGAAATACATTACATAAGCAATCATTTGCCACGAATTTTCGTCTCTAAATTGCCAATTGAGGCATTGAAAATCATAAGTACGTATTTGATAATAAACACTTATAACGAAGTTCTAAAAGAAAAAAAAATTAAATGCTCTAAAATGCCATTTATAACAGAAATCGTTTAAAGTTATCAAAAGTATTTTAAGGATGGATCACCGTCAGAACGTAAAAAAAAATGACTTTTTTATAACTGCTGCCATTGTTTTTTTTTTAAAGATATTAAAAAACGGTTTTCGGCATGTAAAAGTTGAAGTTTTGAACTATTTTTTTCTTATTTACTCCGATATGTCCCTTTCCCCCTCCCCCTTTTACAGCGCTTTGAAAAAGGGTCCTCAAAAATGAGGAGGCAAACGGGAGACAAGTTTTCTCGAAAACCGGAAGTCGGATCATGGTTTTCCAAAGAATGTAGGTTTTGGTAATGCGTCTTCTTGGTACTGAACCTCGAAAATCCGAAAAAAAGTTGAAAATTTACAAAATGGCGCGACTTTGAAAAAAAAGTTAAAAAAAACGACCTTTTTTTTGGACCTTTCCCCCCTTTCCCACTTTGAGGGGGGAGGTTTTGCCAATTTCAGAAGTTCAGTACCAAGAAGACATGTTGAACTATAACACTTTCCAGTTTCAAGTCAATCCGTCGGATAGTTTCTGAGAAATCTTGTCTCCCAGTTTTAAAAAGTTTCGAAATTTCGAGAAAAACGCATTTAAAACTTTTTTAAGATATTTTTTTATGTTATTATCAATTTATTCAATTTTTGATCAGTGAAAATACATTAGTCAGCTATTTTTTTTTATTTGCCCCGATATGTTCCTCCCTCCCCCTTTTACAGCGCTTTGAAAAAGGGTCCTCGAAAATGAGGAGGCAAACGGGAGACAAGTTTTCTCGAAAACCGGAAGTCGGATCATGATTTTCCAAAGAATGTAGGTGTTTGGTAATGCGTCTTCTTGGTACTGAACCTCGAAAATCCGAAAAAAGTTGAATATTCACAAAATGGCGCGACTTTGAAAAAAAAGTTAAAAAAACGACCTTTTTTTGGACCTTTCCCCCTCTCCCACTTTGAGGGGAGGGAAGGTTTGGCCAATTTTAGAAGTTCAGTACCAAGAAGACGTGTTGAATTATAACACTCTCCAGTTTCAAGTCAATCCGTCGGATAGTTTCGGAGAAATCTTGTCTCCCAGTTTTAAGAAGTTTCGAAATTTCGAGAAAAACGCATTTAAAGTTTTTTTAAGATATTTTTTTATCTTATTATCAATTAATTCAATTTTTATCAGTTATCAGTTATAAACACGTTATTCTTGAATGTTATAAGAAGACATTTATAGAAAAAAAAAATCGAAATTTTTTTTTCTGACGGTGATCCACCCTTAAAAGAAATATCAAAATGCCTGTTTTCAATAGATTTATTCCTATGCGGCAATATGCCACAATTGTGGCACTCTATGTTATTCTCAAAGAAATAGTCCACAAGGAATAGTACCGTATTGGATTAAGGGTGCATTAAATATAAAGCAATTCCAACAAAAAAAAACGATACTAACCAAAGGAACCACCGCAATGTACAACACTTTAGTTATCCCCAATTTATTGTAGTGATACAAAACTTTATTTTCTCCATTGTTGGCAAGTCCCAAAGTTTTTCGAAACACAACATTCTTTTGTAAATCTTTCAAGTTGTTAACTTCCCGAAAAAATCCATAAACCTGATACCAAATATTGTAAATTATCAATCAAATTATCAGAGATTAGTTTGACAACAATTACTTTCACAGAATCATCGGTTTGTAGATTGATTTCAATGACTAAAGTTCCAAAATTGTCTTTATTAATAACGACCGTATGAATCGACAATTCTTCGAACATTCCAAACTTAATTACCATCGTCGAGTGGGACTTAAAATCGAAAATATTTCTCGGTATATAGTAATAAATATGAGCCAAATATGCTACTGGTTCTTCTAGTTTATACATAACACGAAAACGCAATAAAACCAAATAATTTGGTGTGAAACTTTTCAATGGATTCCACCAAAAAATATTGGTTTCACTGGCAAAAAGATGCATGCCAACCATTTCTCCATTTGGGACTGTTAAACTTTTGATAAAAACTTCCCCAATTCGTTCGACAACAATTGGTTTGGTGTGATTCAACCACGTTTCTTTCAAATCCATTCGCACAAAAGCATCGCCGGTTGGCCAATTCTGATCAATTGATTTAATTCGATGATCAAAATTGTACAAATCGAAATCAATGTTTTCGTATTCGGGTAAGAGGCCCATCAGATCCATTATCGATGCAAAACATTCGAGAATAACTTTTGTCGATTCCTTGTACTAGAAAAGTTTAAATTAGACAAAATGATAGATCAAAAAACGGATAAAATATTTGCAACTTTTTCAGCATTATCATTATTTTCGTTGTCGAATTTATAGTCAGAATACGATTCAAAAGTTGTATCCTCTCCTCGTTCCAAATCCATTTCGTTTTTAGTAATTTTTTCAACGAAACTATCCACATAGTCCCAACTTTCGGAAATTCCATTTATTTCATAGCGAACACCACTTATGAATGTTATACCTTCCAACAATAAACTGCAATTAGAAAAACATTTAAAACATTTCGCAAAAAAAGCATTAGAATACTTGAATACGTACACGATTAAGGGTTGATTTAATCGATAATATTGGAATCGTTCATTGGCCAAATTTTGTTGGAAAAACAACTTGAATTTCTTGTACAAATATTTCAATACGTTCCCAACTTTATTGACAAACGTTGGAGTTAATAATTCATCTCTCGTTAATATATGTACGTAAATTAACGAATAAAACTGTAAAACATCAACTGCAGTATCGAAATTCATCTGAAAATAACAAATAACATTATATAAACTATTCAATTACAAAAGAAATACGGCTAATCCAAATACAATGAAGATAAAATCTTTTGCATTTTAAAAAAAAATGTTACCACTTTTTATTCAATACAAATAGGTTGATGCATAAGAAAAATGCATTTTTTCTCAAGAGCTAAAAAAAAATCGTCTTTTTCTGCTGAGAAATGCAAAATATCGGTCAAATTGTGTTACCCGGAGGATTTTCGGGTTGCTGATTCAGAATATAAAATCTAAAAAGTTTCCAGGACTACCAAAAAAGGCATTTAGAAGCATTTTGAAATCCATACATTTAAAATGTCTTTAAGAACTATAAACAACTTCTAATGCCTTTTTTTATCAGGGTTAAGACCTTATATTCCTAATCAACGATTTGAAACACTTATTGCGTGTATTTTGAACCAATTTTGATGGAAATCAGAATAAAAAAGAAAGCAGGATTAAGTCCAAATCAACGCTTAGGTACATCGGGGAATCTTATGATTTTATATTCATAAAAAAATCCAAAACTTAAACTTTCTGTGTATTTTTCGTAATGGTTTTATGAAAAATATGATATAAACTCCAGAAGATGAGGTCCAGGTCTGTCTCTTGGTACACTGAAACCCCTAATGGACCACGTATTTGTAATCAACGACCCCAAAAGTCCCTTATATGTTTGTTGTACTCATTTTACGTAAAATTTGAAAGAAACTCCCGAAGATGAGGTCCAGATCTACCCCCGGCTGCACTTGAGACCCTAAAGGATCTTATATTCGTAATCAATGATCCTTAAATAATTTGCTTTCATTTCAAAATAACTTTGCACCAAAATCAACTTATCTTTTTTTTTGCAAATCAGAAAATTTAATCTCCTGACGATGACGTCCATACAAACTCCTAAGTACTGTGGGAAACCTCCTGGATCTTATATTTTAGTCTAGGTACGTTGAAGACCCTAATATATCATATATCGTTTATAAACGACCCCAAAAGCTTCTTATGTGTTCTTAAACTCATGAAAGATTTGAAGAAAACTTCCGGAGATGAGGTCCAGGTCTATTCTCAGCTATTCTTGAGACCCTAATAGACCTTACATTCATAATCAATTACTTTAAAAAGTTTTGCCTTTATTTTAAAATAACCTCCACCAAATTTAAAGTAAACATCAAAATTTGCTTTTTCTTGAAAATAAGAAAATTTCATCTCCAGATGATGATGTTCAAATTACGAATCCCCGGTACTACGGGAAACCTCGAGGATTTTAGGATTCTACTCTAGGTGCATTGAAGACCATAATGAACCTTATTGTTAATCAATGACCTTAAAAGCTCCTTATGAGTTTTTTGTACGAATTTCACGAAAAAATTGAAAAGACCTCTCGAAGATGAGGTCCAGGTCTATCTTCAGCTATACTTAAGACCCTAGTGGATGTTTAACGCGTAATCAATGACCCTTATAAGTTTTGCTTGCATTTCAAAATAACTTTCCACCAAAATTATAATAAAAATCAAAATTTACTTTTTTTTGAATATAAGAGAAATCAACCTCCTGATGATGATGTCCAAACAAACTTCCGGTGCTATGGGAAACCTTATGGATTTTAGATTTTTCTCTAAGTACATCGAAAACCCTAATGGATAACATAATGTTAATAAACGACCCCAAAATCTACTGTTATGTATTTTTTATTCATTTTACGTAAAATTTGAAAGAAACCCCCGAAGATGAGGTCCAGATCTACCCCTAGCTATACTTGAGACCCTAATGGATCTTACATTCGTAATCAATGACCCTAAAATTATTTGCTTTCATTTCAAAATAACTTTGCACCAAATTCAAAAATTTTGAAAATAAAAAAAAAAATCTTCCGACGATGACGTCCATACAAACTAGGTACTTCTAGGTACTGAGGAAAATCTCATGGATCTTATATTCTAGTTTAGGTACGTTGAAGATCCTAATAGATCATATATCGTTCATAAAGGACCCCAAAAGCTTCTTATGTGTTTTTGAACTCATTTCATGAAAAAATTGAAGAAAACTCCCGAAAATGAGATCCAGGTCTATTCCAAGCTATACTTGAGACCCTTATAGATCTTACATTCGTAATCAATTACTTTAAAAAGTTTTGCCGTTATTTTAAAATAACTTCCACCAAATTTAAAGTAAACATCAAAATTTACTTTTTCTGGAAAATCAGAAAATTTAATCTCCTGTCGATGACGTCCATACAAACTTCTAGATACTGCGGAAAGCCTCCTGGATCTTATATTCTTGTCTAGGTATGTTTAAGACCCCTATAGATCATATATCGTTTATAAACGACCACAAAAGCTTTTTATGTATTTTTGAGCTCATTTCACAAAAAATTTTAAAGAAACTCCCGAAGATGAGGTCCAGGTCAACCTCCAGCTATACTTGATACCCTAATCGATGTTTTATACATAATCAATGACTCTTATAAGTTTTGTTCTTATTTAAAAATAACTTTCCACCAAATTCAAAGTAAAAATCAAAATTTATTTTTTCTTGAAAACAAGAAAATTAAATCTCCCGATGATGACGTCCATACAAATTCCCAGATACCACGGGCAACTTGGTGGACTTTAGATTCGAAATCATTAATCTCAGAAGCGAATTGTGTGATTTTTCTTAGCATTTAACGATTTAAAATTTGCAAATGAGACGTAGACCTCATCTTCTGGAGTCTATTTCAAAAGTTTGGTAAAACGAATATGAAAACAATTTAAAATTAATTCTACACTCTCTAATTATGGATATGATTATTTTCGGTTATTCTTCAACATTATAGAAATCTTCTTCATTTCCTCCAATAGAAAATGGAGTTTTTCGAAAAACGTTTACGTAACGTTTGGTGACACTGGTTGTAAAGAGGATGTCTATGGGGTACACTGTGGTACCTAATGTTGGTAATCGGCGACCCCAAATAAATAATTTGAGTTTATTTCTAAGAAAATTGTCAATAAACTCCAAAGGTTGAGATTTCTAGCTACAAAATTTGTTCATTTTATGGAATTCTTGGCAGAAAATGAAAGTTTTTAATTTTGTCCCTTGGAAAGTGATAATTTTTTTGATTTACATTCGATCAATTTACCTCCGAAGCTGCTTGATATAATCGTTCGTAAACAACACCTTGAAAGGCTACAATCTCTTCCAAATAACTTTCACCAGGTACTTTCGGCAAGTAATACAATTCCATCAGAAGAAAATAAAACTTTTGCACCACTTCTGAAAGTTCATTGTTTTGTATACTAAATTCCATAGACATTCGATACCACCATGTATTATTTCCGTAGAAAAAATTCTTTAAAAATTCAATTCGATTTTCGATACTTTGCGTGGCTGGTACCGGACTAACCACCTAAATAAAAATTAAATGACATCAGAGAAAATGTTAACAAATATATTGATCATTTATACCTCGATTCTTTGTTCGAATTCAGCGATGGCATGATTTTCGGAGGCTACAACAATGGTGAGCACTCCTAAAAGGAAGGATGTCGGAAGAATAACATCGGGGATGTAGGGCGAAGATCCGTGAGTTATTAGAACCCCACGCAGATTAAATACAACGTCAACTTTGTAGTAAAACTCAAAATACAATGGAAAGTATTCGTCACGAATATTCAAACACAAATCGATTCGATCGATTAAAACCGTAAATTTTCTTTCATTGTTATGATGTAAACATATTGAGTGAAGATGATCGTGTGGTAGCAGCTGTGGACTTCTAGTGCACAAATAGTACTCGGTCTCCCCAAAGTTTCCACTACCTAAAACAAGTTAATTATTTAAAGAATTGGTTCTAGTTTTGGGGATACTAACTTTTAACGGTGACAATAAAAGATGGTTCGTTTGGAAGATAATTTGGAGGAATAATCAGTGGGTTTGTGGTAAACATTATGCTTGATTCAACATCATTTCTGTTGAGGTCTCTGATGTCCCACATAAATCCTCTGGTGTAATTACAATAGCGGCTGCATTCCACTTTTAAAATTATTGGTCTAGAACGATCGACAACTGTAATGGAATGCTTGTTTCCATCTCCGCAGTTGTGGACGCAAATGATTTCCAGTTTGGGAAGGTTCAACTTGGTCGCCAGGAGTTTGATGTCGACAACGATTTTTTTGCGAAATTGATAGTTTGGATTTGTTGGTTGCACTTCTACGGATAGATCAAATAGACCGTCATGGTTCCATGATGTGAGATTTAATGTAGAAGTTTCCGTATCTAAATTACAAGTAATAGTAGTGTTTTGATTTGAAAAACTATTTAAGATATACCTTTGAATGATTTTAAACATGGCAATTTGTATTCATCAATTGCATTGAATAAATTGTAAACAGTTGTAGTGCACTTCCAGTGGATGGTGAACGATTTTTCTTTACCAATTTTGTATCCAGAAATGTTGGCAATTATCTCGAAAGGTTCATGAACGTAGATCAACACTTTGATTGGTACACGAATTTGAAATCGTCCCAATGGTCTATTATCAAACCAACACTGTTTTCCATTTATCGATTTTTTTTTAAAAATATCAAACTTAAACTGTAAATATTTTACCATACCGTATCAAAACCAGCACTATCTCCATTCTCGGTAGCTTTTACTGTAATAGCAATACGTTCATTTGGCATTGACGTTCTTCTTATCACACTTGTTCCATCAAATTGATTTGTTAATTCCAAAACTTAACGAAGATTAAACTATTAGATATTTCTTGTACAACAAAAAGGATATAATACCAACGTCCGTCAGGCTTATCTTCAACGATAAAATATTCCAAATCTATCGGATTGGTTTCTTTTGAGTCGCACATCGATGTTGCGGAAACTTTTATTTTATAATGAAAATCATCCATCAAACGAGAACCAATGTAATTCACGGAACTAAAAATTCAAAAATTCAAAATCCAATTGCAAAGAATGTAATTTCAAAATACCTGCAAGGTCCACCTGATACCCGCACTATTGGAACACATTCTCCATACGAAGCAATCGGATAAACTTGAAAATCATATCTCTCATAAAAATTCGAATGTGCCACCAATATCATTGTCATCACTTTTGGACCGGAATGTCGAAAAATCCGTGAAGATTTTACCATTAATTTTTGAGCTTCCAAAAAAAAAAAGAGATTACTATTGAATTATTAACAATATCCACTTGATTTACTTAGATATTCTGGCCATCCTTCGGATGGCGAAACATCAAACGATTCCATATCATTCACATTGATTAAATGTTTGGTCAAATATCCAGCGGCATAAAGATAAATAGCTTTGGTTTGAAATTGATTTTCAAATGCCATCAACACATTGTATTCCTCACCCAAGTTGGGTACATACGAAGAAAAATCATCCGGTTGGGATTGCCTCGTGAGATAAATCATCGGATCAGAAAGTACTTGGACATCATCATCAAAAACTACAATAAAAGAAATGATTCAAACATTTATTTTCATATTTTTTAGAAACTTACATGTATTTTCCGTGTCACAAAATCGACCGATAATGGATTCGTTTGGGATACATCTACAGTTTAGTCCGCCGAAATATTCAGAGCAGATTATAGTGTTCGGGGTGTAGCACTTGCCGGAAATTGGATTTTGACATAAGTCAATTATTGCAGAACAATGTTGGCCGGAATAGTATTGTTCGACGCATTGGCATTGTTGACCGTTTGAATTTTCAATGCATATTCCATTGTAGTTACAATAACTTGGATCACATTCATGTCTTCGGAAGTAACTACTAACGTTTTCTATTGAAAGTGTTATCAATATAATTGTTAAAGTATTCATTATCGTCAAATTTAATTTACAATAGTTTGCACGATTTTTTTTTTCTATGGCAACCAGTAAAACTATTGATGCATCTTTATTATTAAGCAATAATCTTCCTACCTCCTTACCTTCGATTGAATCGTTTTGTTGGAAACTGGAAAGTTTTTCTACTAAAAAAAAAGTTTTCCCACTAAAATTAAACTTTATTTGGATAAATTAAATTAACTTGCGTAAATAATTTCAAGCATATTAGGCTATTTTATTTGATATTCCTCACCGAAATGCGTAATTTTAAAATCGAGTTTAAAGGAATAATACAATGTAGAATCGATTGCCGCCAAAGATAATGATTTGCCTAATTATTTTAAACTTAAATCACTTCTTTTTACGTAAAAATTCAAAAACATAGAGCTTAAAAATGAAAAAAAAAAGTTTTAAATTTTCCTCAATTCAAAAATAATTAATGACACTACAAAAGTGCCATCTCTATGATTCCTTTAAAACCTACATCATTTTCCAGATTCCAAATCATCTACCTTACCGATCCAGATGGTTGCATATGGGACGAACTATGAAATTTAATTCTTATCGATCATTATAATCAATAAAAATAACAAAAACCACAATATTTAATTGATTTATTTATATTATTATTCATTTATATCACTTACTGTATAATATTTATTAGTTACAAATTATATTAACCATTTTTTTTTCTCTTATACAATAGTAAAAGTGTCGTACAAAATTTGAAATGATTCATATCAATTTCTTAACAATTAAATAAAGTTCACTATTTGGAGACTAATAGATAATAAAATTCATAAATTATTTTTTATACACAATAGCCTCCATTTACCGTATTTTCTTTTCTCCCGCTTCGGTCTCTTCCAATTTGCTAAAATCGCTCGATTGTTAGTGATTTTTCTATTTTTTTTTTTTTACTTGTAAATTCGAGCTTTTTTTAATTGATCCTTTACAAATAGGACATCATTTTCAAATTTATTTTCTAAAAATAAAAAAAATAAGTATGGAATTTTGAAATGGCCGGCAAAATTGTATTTCCTGTATGACAATATTGTTGATTTTTATGTTGTGTCGTTCGAAACTATTCCTCGAGTTCAATTTTACGTTGAAGGAATAATATAGAACGACACAATATAGGAAGATGGGAAATATTGTCGCATAGGAATGATTTCCAAGTTTTTTTTTTTTTTTTTTAAAATCCAGCCCAAAAAATTTAATATTTTTCTTTTTTAACTCTTCCAATCAACAATTGGCTAATGTAACAATAGAAAAAAGAAAAACTTTTCCTTTTGATTTCCAAAAGTATTTCCCCTGTATAGCCACTTTCGTGGATAATTATTCATATTTTACCTAAGTCATCCCGTAAAGCTTTTTTTGGATTTCCTTCTTCCAATAAATTAGAAGAGTTAAAAATTTAATGATTGCAATTGGCTTATTTCATTTCCATTATGATAATTTACGTGTGTAATTAAGTGGATTGTTTTTTATATACAATTAAAAACCTAGTTCAATGTTATGATTGCATTAAGTTTTCTATTTTGGAAGAATTTTAATTTGCTTTCAAAAAAAAAAGAGTAAATAAAACATTTTTTCTTTACTATTTTATAGATCTATTAGATTATCACAATCATTCCATTTCTTTTTCTATGATTTTTCTTTGTTAAATCGTTGACGTCGTTGATTGTCGATTACTTTTGGATTTCCCACGAAAATAAATGCACATTAAACCCAAAAAAAAAAAAAATATGATTTTCTTTGCTGATATAAATAAGATATTTATCTACTAGTGGGTGGGTATGATATGATACGATACAGAAGACCAGAGGTCAATCAAAAGGTTCTTTTTGTCCTCGAAATTTGCAAATCTCTGAAGACAATTTATGAATAGACTGAAGCTTTGAAGTTAACAGTTCTTTTGAAAACCACCAGGTTGATTTCATATTTCATAAACTCCATAAAATGATGATCATATTCTTCCGTTTTTCAATAGCCTTAAAGTTTTAATCGGATAAATATTTGATTACAATCTTTGTTGTCTAAAGTTGCTCTAGAAAAAAATTGGGAACTTAAAAGAATTAATGTGCATTTATTAGAAAAAGATTTTGGCCAAGTTGATTTGATTGTTGTTTACGTAGACGTCGTTCCCATGGCTGTGATAAAATGTGGATGTCCACTGTTGCTGGTACCAGCACCATGAGCGTTGGCCTCGCCACTTTGAATTGAAAAATGCCGATACGAAATATATTCGGGCGCCACTGGTTGATCTCTCTTTTCAGCAGTGCGCTGTTTTTTCACTTTTAAATAGCCTAAAACGGAAACCAAAACGATGAACACAACAAAACCCATACAGCATCCGATGATGAGGCCGAGGCGACGTGTTAAAATTGACGTGACGTTACTTCCGCGATGATGGAAATCTCCTCCGTATCCGCCACCCGGACCACCGACTCCGATGATTTCTTCATTTCCCGTTAGACTGTCGGGTGGAGCTTCTAAAGTTCGAACTTCCGTGCATCGACTGAACGGAGAATCCACCAACAGTGGAAGCATTACGTCGCTAAACACTTCGGTGATATCACTTCCGGAATTGGGATTCAAAGATGTGTCATTGTCGGAATTCCGGACTAACGGTCGATGACGCACCGAAGCATCTGTGGCCCAATTTCCCAAACCAATTACACAAATCAAATATTTTGTGTTTGGTGCTAGTTTGTCGAGGCGAACCGATCGTGTGGATCGTTCCATAAGTTTTCCAAGAATTTGAAACTAAAAAAGCGTTAAAATTGTCAATTAGCAACGAGAAGAAATTTATCAATTTGTAGTGGGATTACTTCGTAATATGAGTCTAAAGCGTGATATGCGATTTGATAACTATGAAGTCCGGTGTGATTTCGACTTTGCCATGAAACCAACACCGAAAACGGTTGAATATCTTGAATCGCCAGTTTTAATATAAGTGGAACATTGCAGAACTGTTGGGGTTCGAGTTCCAGAAAAACGCGACCTCGTAATTCCAGTGGTTGTTCACATCGCAACAGTCCTCTGGTCTCCGGACCGACTAACTTTTGATGATCTCTCAGCCATTCCCACAGTTCTTGCGATTCACAGCCACAATACAACGGATTTTCTAAAAAAAGAAAACCATAAAAATTAAATGATTAATCAAGAATTACACTCATACCTTCAGCCTTTAAACTGCGTATTTGAGTTTCGAGCGGACGGAACGCATTGAGTGGTAAATTCTCCAAATAGTTTCGACTCAGGTCGAGCGTACGCAGCTTTTTCAGCGGTCGAAAAGCGTCCGACGAAACGGCCGATATCCAGTTGCCGTACAGATGTAGCTCGGCCAAATTTTCCAGATTGTGAAACGTGCCCTTGCTGATTCGACTGATTTGATTGAACGACAAGTCCAACATTTGTAACGAGCGCAAATCGGCCGGGAACTGTTCCAGTTCTTTGAGTCGATTGTGCGTCAAGTTCAACATTTGCAGCACGTGCAACCCGTGGAGCCGTTCGGCCGGCAACATTTCCAACTCGTTGATGGCCAAATTTAAGGTGACCAAGTGCGGAAGTGGAGCAAACGCTCCGGGTGACACACGTGCAATTCGATTGTGATCGAGATAGAGGTAGAGCAGAGCGGGAAATGCTTCGAAATCTTTGCTGGTCACAATCGTGAGATTGGTGTTACGAATATGGATTTCCTGTAGAGCGGGATATCGAGTCGTTGGTGCCGCCAGTTCATCGTGGATGCGTAGCAGTGGGTTTCCGGTAAGATTGAGCCATGCAAGACTCGGCAGTGTTTGATCTGACAATGCGGTGGTGGGAATTTGGCGAAATCGATTCTCGGCCAGATCGATTCGACGTAGCGTGACCGAGTGATGGAAAAAGTTGGCCGGCAATGCGGTGAGGGCATTTCCGCTGAGATCCACCGACAACAATTGACTTAAATTGGCCGAGGCGAAACCGGTCAACGTTGCTATTTGATTCCACTTTAAATCCAATTCACGTAGTCGCGGCAAACCGCTCAAACGTGACATTTCTATCGTCGTTAACGAATTACGCGCCATCGATAGAATCTCCAATGTCGTGATGTTCAACAATGCGGTGTATGGCACTTGACCAAACTCGTTTTGACTCAATCGCAACTCTTTTAAAACGTTCAAATTCGTAAACACATCGTGCGGCAACACTTGCAAGTGATTACCACTGAAATCGATACGCAACAAATTTTTATTTTTCCCAAAAACCGCGTCATTTAACTCGCCAATCTTTGAACCACTTAGCGATAAAGTTTGCAACGATGGTAGTCCGCCCAGTGCGTGTTTTTTAACTCTAATCAAATCACTCAAGTTATTACCACTGGCATATAAAACCCGCAATCCGGGAACATCTAGCCGCGTTAAATCTTCCGCCGTTAATTCATTGTTAGTCAAATTCAATTCGTTTAAATTATTCAATCCGTTGAATGCGTCCACTTCTATATTCCGAATGGAACAGTTGAAAAGATTCAACAATCGTAACGGAAGACCTTCTTGAAACATCTGCGTATGAATTGTCGTTAAATGATTGTTGGACAAATCTAACGTTCGTAATTTCTTTAAATTAGTCAAAGCACGTGGTTCGATGGTCTCTAAACCATTATCGGACAGATATAATTCTTCCAATTCGTGCAATTGGGAGAATGTTTCCAAACGGACTTTTTGCAAGCGATTTTGGCTGAGATCTAACAACTTGAGGGCTTGCATCGGCTCAAATGCACCATCTTCAATTTGTGCAATACTATTATTCGTCAGATAGACTCTTTGAATCATCAACAAGTCGCTGAACAAAGTTTTATCGATTCGTGTAAGTCGGTTGTGTCCCAGCCACATAATCTGCACACTGGATTGTCCACGCAATGAATCATTATGCAACGATGCCAACCGATTCGAGTCCAATTGAATGGACAACAATGTGGGGGCCTCATGCAAAAAAACATCCCCCAAATGTGTCAAAACATTTCCCTGTAAGTTCACGTGTTGCAAACTTTGCAAGGTGCGGAACGCACCCGATTCAATTGCACCAATCAAATTGTTTTGCAGATGCAGTTCCAACAGCGATGGTAGCGGATCAAAAACACCACGTTTGATTCGTTCGATGCGGTTGTTGTGCAACCGAATTTCCCGTAAATTGGTCGCATGTTCAAACGTACCGGGTTCCAGATCGTTGAGCCAATTATCGTCGAGACTTAGCGACGTTAATTGAGTGGAATGCGTGAATAAATTACGCGGAATATGCGGAATGAAATTCGCACTTAAATGCAGTTGTACGAGACTCGTTAGCGTTTGAAACGCATCGCGATCGATGCGACGAATCGCATTCTGTTGCAAATAAATCACCGACACCAATGTCGAGTCGGTGAACGCATCGGATGGCACTTCTAAAATGTTATTTTCCGACAAAAACAACTCGCGTAAGTGGGGCAAATGACAAAAAACTCCGCTAATATAATGAATATGATTATGACTCAGATCTACGGTTCGTAGTTTTTTGTTGGTGTGAAACGTCAGTGGATCGAGAAAAACGATTTTATTTTGACTGAGATCTATTGACTCCAGATGAATTAGCGAGAGCAGTGCATGCCGGTGGATGCTTTCAATCGAGTTGTAGTACAACGAGAGCGTTCGTAAGTGGGGCGACGGACGAAAACCGTCTTCGGGAAGATCCTCAAAATTGTTTGAACTCAAATCGAGAAAAACGAGAGCCGCAAGTCGCGAATAGCCATCGTCGGGAATCGTGCTGATCTCATTCCAGGCGAGTCGTAACGACCGCAACCGTTCCAGCCGCCGTAATGCGGTCATCGGAAAAAACGGCAGTTTATTCTCGGCCAAATCCAACTCGGCCACAGAATCTTCCAGTCCCGCAAATGCGTATTCGGAGATTTTTTGCACATGATTTGCCTTGATATTCAATTTAATCAAATGCAACCCATAGAAACTATAACTGGGAAGATCTTTAATTTCATTCGACTCCAAATCCAACGAGATTAACTTCGGCAGAGCCGCAAAAGCTTTTTGCGGAATTTGCTGCAACTTTCCGGAAACCAGACTCAGTGATTCCAGTTCCGGACGAAGAACGGCCAAACTGTCCTCGTGTAAGTCATGCAAGTTTGATTGAGCTACTTGTAGGTGTTTAATGGTGACGGGCGTTAGCGGAAAGATTTGCGGCGTTAACACCGTAACGGATCGATCCAAATCGTAGACACTCAACGATTGAATGGTGGTTTGTCCGGCTAAAATTTCTAGTAAAGCCCGGACCGACGAAATTGTGGCGGCTGGACATTCTAGTAAAACACCGTCGTCCAAATTGTAGCACGGACATGAAGGATTCGCTGTTAAACTTGGACACTTGTCGTTCGACTGGGTGGCCGATTGCATGGACGGATACAATATCAAAATAAAACTAAATAAAAACGAATCAATCCACGCCATTTTTCTCTATCGATTGTATTCAATCGAAACTTGATCCAATCTCATACTGGAGGGCTATATCGAACCGAATGTGACCCCATGTGGTATCGTGTACTAGGCCGTTAATATGGTGACCCAGAAATGGATTCATTGCGTGCATCTGTAACAAGAAAAAAATTTAAAAATATCAATTGCCAAAAATAAAAAAACGCAATAGAATGACTAGTCAGCGATTTTTCTTTAGTTTTCCGGCTCATAAAACTCTCGTATTCGTACGTGTTTTAAATGAAAAGTTCGTTGAAAAAATTGTGGTTCAGTGGGGGATGAAGAAGAGTGTGGCCATCTGAAGTAGTTTGGCGCAATCACATTCGTGATGGCGTGCGATTTAAAACTTTGATTTCTATTTATGCTTTGCATGCGTCCCCAGATATCCTTTATATATTTAACCCCTTTGTCAAGACACGAATTTTATTCGTGTCGTTTATATAATGAAAATAAAAAAAAAAAAACAACAAATCTCCACCCTTATTTCCATATTTTCCTTCTACTTAATTTTTTTTTGACGTATTTCCTGGAGTCTGGATGTTTCGGAAGATCAAAGAGAAATCATAATAATAATAATAATATATATGTTGATTTATTTTTGTGTTTTATCACTTCATTTTCATGTACGATATGTTACGTTTATGAATAAATAGGTTTATTGCGTATTCTCAGATGTGCCATCTTTATTACCTTTTAGTAAACTGTATAATGTGGCATTTATTATTCCTTTTCTGACGGAATGTTTTCCCACAATTTCGCGATGCGTAACGCAAATGATACATACGTAATATAATAAAACTTGTTCATATTCTTACTGAGCAAATAATTTCATTAAAACATTAAAGTTTTGTATTTAAATTTTAAGATCACTTCAAGTCTTTTGGAGACTAAAAAATTACAGTTTTTAAATTTTCCCAGAAAAATTATGACCGAATGGCCTACTTGAAAAATACCATAAACTTCAATAGTATGCTAACTAAATTTGTCTCGAGTAATCATAGATTGATGAAATTGTTGGTATCAAATTGGAATTTTTGAAAAGTTTATCGAAAAAATGCAATTTTTTATGAATGAAATATGTTTTATTACATAGGAAACACTAAAAAAAATCTTCTTGAGCGGATTTTTTGTTTTTAAAGGATAAAAAGTATGACAACAATCGATTGACCAAATCAGCTTCAAGTAAATTTTCTTCCGCCCTATCTATAACCGATAACAACATTTTATAACAATACAGAACTGATGTCTTAAAAAGTTAATCGGAAAAGTAAAGAAAATGTAATTAGATAAAGCAAATTTGAAGGAAAAACATTGAAAAAGTAATTCCAAATCCAATGCGGTAATATTCCAACTTTCTAACATATTCCTCAAAGGCGGCCATATTATATTATTGGCCTGTATTACCCTCTATGTTAATAATTTAGGTTAGTCAACCAAATGCCACGTGAAAAAGATTTGGAATAAAGTAAAACAGGTAATATTTCATTTAAATTATACAAATCGTTAACTATTTACAATTTTTAGATATCAAGGCTTCGTTTAAGGTGCAGGACAAAAGTTATAAAAATCATTTTCCAGAACGTGGGATGGAATCTGAAGTTGAAATACTTTAAAGAGAATAAATTGTCTAGTCTGAAGAGTAAAGCTCGCCAACCTTTATTTAAAGATAATTTTCAATATTTGCAATAGTAATAAGAAGCTTTTACATGGCAAAGTTTGAAACATTTAAAGATCGTAATTATTTGAATAAGTTATACTCTTTGGTTGTTTTAGTATCAAGTTTAGTTAAACTGAATAAATGATTGAATATAATTTGCAATCTAAAAGCTTTTTTCGGTAATAAATGATAAAATAAAAGTTAAAAAAAAATTTATTTTTTAGGCTTGTGATAACCATTGGAATTTGTTATTGATTGGAACAATTATCGTGTGGCAACAATGATGGAATATGCTGTGGACCAAAGTTATAAATTTTGAAGAAACTACTTCAAATTATATATTTATACTATCGTTACAAGGGGAAAGGAAAATAGTTGTTTAAAGCAGGTAGTATATAAATGCAGTTTCCCAATCATTAGAAATCATAAAGCAAACAAGAAAATCTTTATTTAAATCGATCGGTTTAATGAATTTTCACGTAGGTGCATCATTTTCAATAGTATTTTGGATGAATTTACATATATTTTTCAGACGTCAAAGTTGTTTTGCCGTATATGCAACCCATTAAACATTTAAAAATGACGTACTAAAGTGGTGAGTCGATAAGACAGTAAACTGGGCAAATTGAATGGCGGCAACCCGTTTTACAGCTATGTAATTTGGTGTGTATACTTTTTTTGATCCAAATAATTTATATTGTTGCAAAAAATGGTTAAATGATAGAAACTTTAATGACATCTAATAATTTTTTTCATCTAATCAGTTTTGAAATATTAATTTTGATACCTGAAATGTCAAAAGTGATTATTATAAAGGCTTTGTTGTCCCCAAATGATTTTTTACCGATTCGGAAAATGAATTTTTATTATACTTAATTTGAATTTAGCCTTTTATTTATTGTTTTCTTTGTTTTCTTAAATCTATTGTTTTCTTAAATAATTTCAGTATAGGTAGAGCTGACAAGAGTACAAAACAAAATTCGAGATCTATTTTTCTGAAGCCTACAAACTGCGAAATTGAAGCAATAGTAAAAAGCCTAAACAATAAAGCGGATGGAATCGATGGTATAAGTATTAAAGTTCTTAAAACCATTATCTATATTATATTATTATCTGTAAGTGGGCAAAAACGCTTAATTGCTTAAATTGCTCATATCAAATCTTTTCAAAATTTTTGAAAAGATAATTCGTAAATGTTTATTTTAGACCTGGGTCGATAATTTTTGAGACCAAAAAAAATTATAGTAGGATGAAATCCATTGGAAAAGGTAGAGAATATAACAAAAATGAAAGGAAAAATAAATTATGTGCGATCTGAGGTCGGGAAGGGGGAGGGGGTGAGTTTTTAAGGGTAAAAAACGATTAATCTCGATTTCCGGTAAAACTGCAAGTACTATGAAAAAAAGTTAAATGGCAAAGTTGTAGGTAATTAAAAGATCTACAACTTTTCTATCGACACTTTTTTTACATAACCTCAAAATGTATGTGAAAAATTCGGATAACCGAGTTTTTGGGTTTTTATTTTTATTTTTTGCAAAAAAAAATATTTTTTCACGAAATTTGGTGAAAACTTACCTTTGTATGTCTCAAACATACAGTAATTTTTTTGATTTAAAATATTGATTTTTTCACCTTATTTTGACTTAATATCCAAAAAGCACCCTAATTTTCAATCGAAAATTCTCACGTCAAAATACCTGCTTTTTTAAAAAAGTTGGTGTGTTTTTTGTTTGTGGAAATCTCTACTTTCTGATGGTATAAAAAAACATATACACTACTATGGTAAATGTTCTCAGAAAATGCAAATAATGATTGCATAAATGCACAAATTTATGCTCAAATTGTCATGGTTCTGAAACATGCTCCAATGTGGAAGAAAAATCCTATCATTATTTGCATTTTCTGAGAACATTTACCATAGTAGTGTATATTTTTTTTATATCATCAGAAAGTAGAGATTTCAACAAACAAAAAACACACCAACTTTTTAAAGAAAGCAGATATTTTGACGTGAGAATTTTCGAATGAAAATTAGGGTGCTTTTTGGATATTAAGTCAAAAGAAGGTGAAAAAATGAATATTTTAAATCAAAAAAATAACTGTATGTTTGGGACATACAAAGGTAAGTTTTCACGAAATTTCGTGAAAAAATAATTTTTTTTGCAAAAAATAAAAATAAAAAACCAAAAACTCGGTTATCCGAATGTTTCACATAAATTTTGAGGTTATGTGAAAAAAGTGTCGATACAAAAGTTGTAGATCTTTTAATTAACTACAACTTTGCCATTTAACTTTTTTTCATAGGACTTGCAGTTTTACCGGAAATCGAGATTAACCGTTTTTTACCCTTAAAAACTCACCCCCTCCCGCCTTCCCCACCTCAGATCGCCCGTAATTTATTTTTCCTTTCATTTTTGTTATATTCTCTAGCTTTTCCAATGGGTTTCATTCTACTATAATTTTTTTTCACTTTTCACCATTTTTAAAATTATCGACCCTGATCTATTACTTTTAGTATGAATTGCAACATCGTTAATAGTGACCAGTTCCAGTTTTGGCTTCTTGATTTTATCTACCTAATATGCACATTAAACATGAAATTTAAGTACTTATAAGATTCATAATTAAATCAAATGCATAATTTAAAAGAATCAAATAATTTTTTTCTTAAAAATTTCCATTTTTCGCTATAATAGGCAAATCCAAGTATAAATTTTTAACTAGCATTTTAGTATATCTTCGAACCATTTTAAATTTAAAATTCTATTTCCCTTACTAGTATTGAAAGCTTAAAGTTAGAACTCTATCGGATTATTTTAAAAGTTTTACATTTGCGCATGATCATTCGGTTCAAAAGCAGTTATAGTCAGTTTGGAATTTTTACAAAAACCAATGTAATGATAGGCGGGAAAAATAAATCTGAAATATTTTGTTAACTAAAAAAAAATATTTAAATTAAACGATGCAAAATCCGATTTTATTGCACCGTGATTGATGCATATGAAAAATCACAATTAGCTGATATTTTCGAGTGGTACTTTAATGGGGTTTAATGCATCAATATTTGTATAAAGTACTTTATATCAATTATGATTAATAATTCGCTGTTATAATCTATAAGTACCCAACTGTGTACAGATGTAAATATTTTATGGTATGTGTGTTTTAATTTCACTCGTTACCGCATTTTCATTTTCATTAACCAAACGCTGAAAAAAAAAGCTTGAAAACGTTAAAGGGATTTATAATTAGCAAACATTTTTTTTTTCAATTTTAATTTTGCGGTTTTAATCAAAGTCAATATTTTCATGATATTAATGAGTGTGCCAAATTGGAATGTTGAATTTTCTTGTGAAATTTATTCAATTAGACGAGGTACGTTAATCGATACGAATTTACTATAAAGTTAAGGTAATCAAATTGAATTATTTTGCAATAATTAAGAGGGCAAATTTTCAAAGTTTTTCTCTATAAACTAGCAAATATTTTAATGTATAAGAAGTAGAATTTCGTCGAAATTATCAATACTTTAGGGTTTAGTTTTTGGACTAATTATTCCATGATAGTTTGCAAGGAATCGACCAACTATTGGAAAACTTTCCCGTAATGACCAATTGTGTTCATAAATTACGTGGGTTACCTTAAACTTCAATCTTTTACAGATTGTTTTCTTGGAAACTTAATTCAAATTACAAACGAAAATAAAATCGACACCGTAAACCACCGAAATGCCGTCCCACCTACGTACTTAAAGTCCTACATCGTAAAACAAAACGAGTAACGAATTAACCACACTCGTTAGAAAATTTTACCAAAATGGGAACAATAAAACCTTATCAGTTTGGTGAAACTTTTCCATTTTACAAATTTATAATGACCAAACTTTTATTATACATAACTCACTTATATGCGCTGGCTGGCGTTACAAAACTACACAGAGTGCTTTTGATAAATTGCCAATACGTTTCGAATTTCGTCCGCAGAAATGAACGAACGGAAAAATTCCAGAATCATAAACTGACTTTTAATTCTTCAGTCGTAAAATAAATATAAACTGCTATCGTTAAAGAATAAAAAACCGTTATTGTTCTATTCGAAATTAGTGTTGAAACTTCTTACTTATATTTGACTACCAATTCTTATTTTAGGCTGCAAAAGCTTTCAAAGCTCAACTAAACTTTCAAGAATATATTTTCTTGAAAATCTTTTATTGCTAATGATAAAAGTTATTAATTTTCAGGTACAATCCATACGAATTCATATTCACACTAATTCCTTCGGTTGCTCGTCTTTTATTCGAAACAAATTACGATTTGTGCACGTGAAATAATTAATTCAAAACTGTAAAGACTTCATCAACACATGAGTTTAGCCGCAATAAGCTTGGGAATTTCACAACAACTAATAATTCCAAATACCATTTCCAATTAATTTAGGAACGGCAAAGATCTCTTACGGAATATATATATGTATATAGAGAATGGTGCACCCATTTCAACCGACCCCTTGCCCCCCCAAACGACGATTGTGTGGTATATTTCCGACGCTAATCCTTTCATTTTCAGCTTGGATCAAATATTTCCCGTTTTGTTAACAAAGTGAAACATGAAATGTACGGAAATCATATGCACAAAGGCTTGGACATAGTGTGCGGATAAAAGCACAGCCGAAATTATTATCATTAACCTATTTAAAGCACAACATTTATAAATAGAGCATAAAATAATAATATTGTTATGGGTTTGAAATGGAAATGCTGTTGATAGTTTACAGTTTAGTGCCGTTTCAATTTAATACGTAAAAATATAAATTCAAACAATTACTCATTTCTAACTTTAAAACCCGTTTTGGTTCAAATTTGAGATAAAACTCCTGAAGAAGACCTCTACGTCTACCTCCAGGTAAGTCGCAGAACTAAATAAACCATCGTTAGTGACTTAAAATACTATTGGCATGTTTTTTATTTTCATTTTATGAAAATTTATATAAAACTCCAGAAGATGATATCCACGTCTATCATCCAGGTACATCAGAGAACTTCCTGAACATTATATTTGGAATCAGTGTAAAAGTCGTTAAAATTCAAACAATTACTCATTTCTAACTTTAAAACCCGTTTTGGTCCAAATTTGACATAAAACTCTTGAAGATGATCTCTACGTCTACCTCCAGGTAAGTCACAGAAGTAAATAAACCATCGTTAGTGACTTCAAATACTATTGGTATGTTTTTATTTTCATTCTATAAAAATTTATATAAAACTCCAGAAGATGATGTCCACGTCTATCATCCAGGTACATCAGAGAACTTCCTGAACATTATATTTGGAATCAGTGTAAAAGTCGTTAATCATTAATGGAAAATTTCTTCAATCTTCCGACACGAGGATGTTGAATTTTTAAATGGAATTAATGGTGATGAACATGTGTACTCTTAGGTATGATGGATAATCTCCTTAAAATTATAATCGTAATCACCGATTCAAAAAAAGTGTTTTTTTTTAGTCATTTTACGAAAAAATTTGAGGCACACTCCCGAAGATGATGTCCAGGTATACTATCAGATGCGTCGAGAAAGTTCATGGATCTTATATTACTAATAAGTGTAATTTTTCTAAGCGTTTTACTTTAAATTTAAATCAAAGTCCAGAAGATGACGTCCACGTCTACGCCAAGATTTATTGAGAAATTTCAGGTCTATAGGTTTTGTGAAACACCAACTCAAATAATTCTCTTGTATAATTTTTGTTAATATTTTAAAAAAAAGTTATTATCGAAGGCCAGAAGATGATGTCCACATCAATCTCCAGGTACGTCATGAATTTTAACAAATCTTTTAACAATTTGTAGAATTACGAATATTTCAAAAATCGGTCTGTGTTTTTTATATTCATTTTACGAAAATTTTAAGCCAAACTCTCGGAGATGATGTCCAAGTATACTTTTAAAATGCATCGGGAAACTTTATGGATCATATATTCCAAATTAACGATTCAAAAGTCATTCCTAAATATTTTTTCTGGGCATTTTATTTTAATTCAAAAGAAGCTCCTGAAGATGACGTCCACGTCTACGCCAAGATTTATTGAGAAATTTCATGTATATAGGTTTTGTGAAACACCAACTCAAATAATTCTCTTGTATAATTTTTGGTAATATTTTAAAAAAAAAGTTATTATCGAAGGCCAGAAGATGATGTCCACATCAATCTCCAGGTACGTCATGAAATTTAACAAATCTTTTAACAATTCCTTGAATTGCTGATTAAGATTATTTCAAAAAATCGTTCTGCCTGTTTTTCATATTTATTTTACGAAAAGTTTAAGCTAAACTCCAGAAGATGATGTCCAAGTTTACTTTTTAAAAATGCATCGGGAAACTTCATGGATCGTATATTCCAAATCAACGATTCGAAAGTCATTCCTAAATATTTTTTCTGGACATTTTATTTTAATTCAAAAGATGCTCTAGAAGATGATGTCCACGTCTACACCAAGGTATGTTATGGAATTTTATGTACAGTTTCGAAAAGTTCGATTCAAATAATCCTGCTGTGTGTTTTACGAGCATACTTTACAAAAATTTGTCCATTATACTTCCGAAGATGATGTCCACATTTACCTCCAGGTAGATCGCATAGCTTTGTAAATCTTTGACTTGTTGAATTGCTGGTTACGAATTTATGAAGTTCTCCGACGTACCAAGAAGTGTGGACATCATCTTCTGGATTTTTTTTTCCAAATTTCGCACAAAAGGAGTTTCAATATACGTAATTTTCGACCGGCTGTTATCAATTATTATTTGATATACCTGAAGATAAACGTGGACGTCATCTTCTGAAGATTTTTGATGATTTTATAGAATATTGAGATCAAATCCTCCTTTGGGATTGTTTGATGTTACGTATGAAAATTACGAAGAGATATTTCAATTATAGCTCCTGGGCCTCCAGGAAATGAAGTCCACGTTTAGTCCATTTAGCGTTAGTCCATCCACGTTAGCTCAGGGAATCTAACATAAAATTCGTAATCGGGAATTTAAAAAAAAAAAAATTTTTGTACTCATTTTTCAAAAAGTTTCTGCCAAACTCCAGAAGAAGGTGTCCACGTCTAACTGCAGGGATTGGTGAGCTAAATTATTTTGTAATCAATGCCCCGAAAAATTCCTTTAAAAACCCGATCTAAAAAAATTTCTGATGTACCTCGAAGTATACGTGGACATCATCTTCTGGAGTTTTGTCCTAATTTTTGTAAAGTGAATACAGGAAAAAAGAGAGTTTTTGAATGGATGATAAGGAATGTAAAGGTTATGAAACTTTCCGCTCCAGAAGATGGTCTCCAAGTTTACATCCAGGTACGTCAGGAAACTTCCTGAACCTTCCATTTGAAATCAGTACCTAAGAAAATTTTAGTAAAATTGAGGTCGATCGCATTCTTCGACGTGAGTCAACGTGGACGTGAATATCATCATCTGGAGTTTTATTGTAACTATTGTAAAATGAGTACAGAAAAAAGAGGGTTTTTCAATGGCTTACATATGTAAAGGTTATAAAGTTTTCCACTCCAGAAGATGGTGTCCAAGTTTACCTCCAGGTACCTCGGAAAACTATGAACCTTATATTTCAAATCAGTGCCGCGAAAAATCTCAATAAAATTAGGTCTATTGAATTCTTCGACGTACCTCGAAGTAGACGTGGACATCATCTTCTGGAGTTTTATTGTAACTATTGTAAAATGAGTACAGAAAAAAGAGGGTTTTTCAATGGCTTACATATGTAAAGGTTATGAAGTTTTCCACTCCAGAAGATGGTCTCCACGTTTACTTCCAGGTACCTCGGGAAACTTTATGAACCATTCAAGTAAAAATGAGGTTTATTCGATTTTTTCGTCGTAACTCGAAGTAAACGTGGACATCATCTTCTGGAGTTTTGAACAAATTTTTTGAAAAATGAATACAGAAAAGAAAAATAGAGAGTTTTTTGAATTGCTGATCAAGAATCTAAAGCTAATGAAGTTTTTCGAAGTACCTGGAGGATTGCGTGGATATCATCTTCTGGAGTATTTTTCAAATTTTAAGCAAAAGAGTTCGGAATTTTTGATGGGTCGAATTATGAATAAAATGTTCAAGATATTTCCCGACGTTTTATAGGGTAGTGGCTCTCAAACAGTGGGAAGCGGCTCCCAAGGGAGCCTTGGAGCTCCTGCCAGGGTGTTGCGAAATATTTCTCTAATAATAATAAAGTACATGAGTAAAGAATTGTCACTAAAGTTTAAAATTTTTCGGAAAGGGAACCTTGGCTATTTTTCCTGATTTTCGGAGCCGTGGTAAGAAAAAGTTTGAGAACTGCTATAGGATAACTATGGACATCATTAATAAGTCTACCTGGAGGTTAATTTAAAAAAGTTACAATTACTTTTTAAGCGGATTTCGGAGTCACTGATTACCAATAATTAGTTCCCTGATCTACCGAAATGGTAGACGTGGACATCATCTTCAGGAGTTTAGTTCGAATTTTGGCCAAAACAGTTCAGAATTTTTGATGGGTCGAATTACGAATAAAATGTTCAAGAGATTTCCCGACGTTTTATAGGGTAGTGGCTCTCAACCAGTGGGGTGCGGCCCCCAAGGGGGCCTTGGAACTCCTACCAGGGTGTCGCGAAATATTTCTATAAAAATAAAGTACATAAATACATAAATACATAAAGAATGGTCACTAAAGTTTAAATTTTTCGGAAAAATAATCTTGGAGATTTTTCTTGATTTACAGAGCCGTGGTATGAAAAAGTTTGAGAATTGCTATAAGGTATCAATGTACATCATCATTAAGTTTACCTGGAGGTTAATTTTAAAAAGAGTTATAATTACTTTTTAAGCAGATTTCCGAGTCACTGACTACCAATAATTAGTTCCCTGACCTACCGGAATGGTAGACGTGGACATCATCTTCAGGAGTTTTGTCGAAATTTTGAACAAAATAAGTTTAAAAAATTAGGCAATAGTGATTTTCAAGTCCCTTATAATAAACGAGAGGTCTATTAGCTTCCCCGATGGCACCTGAAGGTAGACGTGGACATCATCTTCAGGAGTTTTGTCGAAATTTTGAACAAAATAAGTTTAAAAAATTAGGCATAATGATTTTCAAGTCCCTTATAATAAACGAGAGGTCTATTAGCTTCCCCGATGGCACCTGAAGGTAGACGTGGACATCATCTCCAGGAGTTTTTTTTTGAAATTCTTTGTGTTAAGTTTAAATTTGATGAATTTCTATAGTTTTTTGAACTTTTGTGTTTCATATAAACTCTTGAGAAAAGAATCGTGAAAAAGCCACTTTGGTAATGTCAATGGGAAGAAAATTTAAAAGACCGAATTCTCCTCGATACAACTTATAAAAATTAATGATACTCAACACATGAACCGCCCATTTCCGTTCTAGTTTCCACAAAGACGAACTTTTTGTGCTTATTTCATGAAAAGCATTTTTTCTAGATTCCTTTTTTCTTCAATTTCATTTAGTTTGAACAACTCTTTTTTTTTGTAAACTTAAATCGTAAATTACGAATTAGAAATTTCCAATGAAAGATATTTATCTATTCAAATTTGTGGGTTATAAAAACTCTTTTTTGCGTCGAAAAAGCGGTGTTATTTATTTGAAGTTTACTGTAGGAAAGAAGTAGGAAGTTCATGTTCAATATTAATGTTTAACTAATAATACTGTCGGTCGTTAAATCATTGATTGAACAAAGTTTTGCAAAGACACAAAAGAAATGCAAAGAAATGTCATTAGATGGCGCTAAATCTCAGTAGTTTTTCGTCGAGAAACTACTTAAACTTTATCATTTTGCTTTGTGTAATTGAATTTAATAATAAATACGATAAAATATCGTTCATACTCGTTAGGGAAGGAAACGAATGACACAACGTACACCGGCGACGTTTAAAAATAGATGAGAACTTTTCCTTCTGTTTTCCTTCTCTCCATAATTTAAAAACTTTTCTGTATAAGTTTATTTATAAATAAAAACCGAATAAGACCAACCAACCGACGTTGTGCGATGGAGGACAAAGGGAGGACGAATGTTCACACGTGTATCTCATCAGAAATGTCATCATTAACATTTCCCAAATATATATAAATTTTAGTTTTTCCATTATGTAATGTAATCAGCATCAATAAATTTATTGGTAAAAGGGATCACGTGAAAGTGGGGTGGTGGTTTGAAAATTTGAAAGTTTTGAAAGCCGAGGAGATTGAGCAAAGACTATATCAATTAGACAGGGGATTTAGGGTGTTCCTATATATATATATATAAGAGAATATATGGTTTCGAGTTTAAAAGGTTTAAAATAAATTTCACTTGGCACTCATAAATTATTTGCTAAAATAGAAAATGTGGCTCATGGCCGTAAAAAGAACATGAGAAGCTAAGGGTTGAAATCTAATTATAATTTAATAATTTGATATTATCCTTAAAGACTAGGCCTACAAATATATATGAAGGGATTAGAAATCTGTCATTTTACTGAAGTGTTAACATAAAACTTTCCGTTTTTATGTTTCAATTTAAAAAATGATACAATCAATTGTTGTGTGAAGGATATGGAGAACATGTTCCATCAATTAAAGCCCATGAATTTTGATTCTGATACTTTAAAAGTGGTAATTTTGGTACCAGTAACCAAAAACCCAAAAATTCGCGAAGATATTCCAATATGATTTAAAGACGCAGAATTGGAGAAGTTATGGTATCAAAGTTCATGTAAAAATTCAGAAAAAATCGTGGATACCTTAAAAGTGAGTAAATCAACGATTTTATACCCTCTAAACGTCATTGATGTGGTACCAAACCGGGAAACTAGGTTCCACAAGTTCTTAGCCAATAGAACGTAAAAAACCGTTTTTTTCGTGCAAATAACTGCTTCAAAAGTAAAAATGGAACAAATTTTTGCATAGAACTATGACTATGGATTAAAAATTATTCACATTTGACACATTAAAGAAGATAAAATAGTAGGGTAAGTCCAAATTAGACAGCGAAATTGATTATTTATCTAAGAATTTATTGCTGGTATTTGATGAAACCAGATCGGAATTATCGCTTATAAGTTGCAGAAATCTAATAAAATCGTTACGGGAGAGCTTAATCAATAATAATTAATGCAATTCAACCGAAATTTAAAACTTAAACGCTTTCAGAAAACATTAAATCTTTTAGGATTTTTCAATACAATAAGTATAGGCAACCAGTGTAACTTATATGGAATCAAGTTGCCTAGTTACATTAACTTTATAAAGGTTTGCTAGTACTTCAAAAGTATTGGTATTTGATGAAATTAGATCAGAATAATCGCTTATAAGTGGCTGAAGTCTAATTAAAGCGTTACAAGGGAAATTAAACATTAACAATTAATGCACTTCTGCCAAAATTTGAAACTTAAACGCTTCCAAAAGATCTGATTTCTTTTAAGGTCTTTTAGCTTAGCAAGTATAGGCAACCCTCATACATTATTTGAAAACCAGTTGCCTAGTTACAGTAACTACATAAGTTTTTGTTAATACTTCAAAGTTACTAGCATTTGATGAAATCAAATCAGAATAATCGCTTATAAGTTGCTGAATTCTAATTTAATCATCACGAAGGAACTTAAACATCAAAAATTAATATATTTCATTTGAAATTTGAAGCTTAAACGCCCCCAAATTATATCAAAAGACAAGAGGTCTTTTAAGGACTTCCAGCACAGTAAATATAGGCAACCATCACAACTTGTATGGAAACAAGTTGCCTAGTTACAGAAACTACATCAACATTAGTCAGTACTTCAAAAGTACTGGCATTTGAGGAAACCAGATCGGAATTATCGCTTGTAAGTCGCTGAAATCTAATAATATCGTTGCAGGGGAACTTAAACAGCAACAATTAATGCATTTTAACTGAAAATTTAAAATTCAAACGCCTCAAAATATATCAAAAGACATGAGGTCTTCTCAGATCTTTCAGAACAATATCGTATAGGCAATCATCAAAACTTAGATGGAATCAAGTTGCCTAGTTACAGTAACAACATAAACGATTGTTAATACCTCAAAAGTACTGGCATTTGATGAAACCAGATCAGAATAATCGATTATAAGTCGCTGAAATCTAATAAAATCGTTACGGGGAAACTTAAACTTCAACAATTAATAAAATTCAGCCAAAATTTGAAATTTAAACACTTCCAAATAGATCAAAAGACGTGAGGTCTTCAAAAGCTTTTCAGAACAACATTGTATAGGCAACCCTTATAACTTAGATGAAATCAAGTTGCCTAGTCACAGTATCGTACTTCAAAGTTATCAATCAAGGAGATTATAAATTTTAATAAAATAATACTTCCTTATTTATATTGTTACTTGATGCACCACAAAAAATTAACTAATAATGATATTTTAGACGAAATAACTGGGGAATTAGACACAATTTGGCTGACAATTGAAGCTTCAATATACCCAAAAACATTTGAAAATCATTCAGCACGATAATCACAAACTATTGATACAAAAAATCGAAACTTATTGTTAAAATATGGCATAAATTCGAGATCTAGCGCGCTAGCGCTTCAAAAAGCGCGAATTTTAATCATTACACGGGAACTTAAGATTTGGCGCCGCCACTAGAGTGCCAAATGTACTAACTTATGTTACCTTATCTATCTTACGAAATTCAGGTACTTTTTAAATACACTTTAAAACTTGAAATTTAAATCAAAACTTTAAGATTACATGAAAATTATACCAAAAACAAATGAATAACACATACCTATTCAATTAGAAGCAATTGAGCGTGGAATTTAAAGAAATAACGCACCGAATTTAATCTTTGGAAAAGCCGGAAAATTGATCAAGGGGATACAAGCACTTATGTAACAATATATTTGCCGTAGAACCACACCGGGTCTTCGGGGGGTGGGTGGGTGTGGACGGGTGCGAGGAAACGGTGCGGCGGTGAGATACGGGCAAATAATTCAGCCCAGACTTGGGGGCCAAACCGTTAAAAACCATTTCCCGAAATGTTTCGTTTTCATCCAGTTTCCCAGTCCCGACAATAATTCACTCCACGAAAAAAGCAAAAAAAAAAAAAGAATGAAAAACCGGAAAAATGTGCTCTTAAATACGGGAAAAATTAGTTTTTCGATTTGTCAATCGTAAGAATATCATTTTCTTTTAAATTGCTATGACGGTGAAACCGATGCGGAAGTTTAAGGATTTTGAATCAATTTTACCGTTCGTTGTTTTTTTGTTTTTTTGTTTTTTTTTTTTCGCGTGTATATTCCAAAATATACGGGGGTTATACGAGGCGCGAGCTTACGTACTGGAACGAGAAATGGAAATATATTTATATATTTCCCTTTTAAATTTATGAAAAACGTCTTCGATTTGCTCTTCCATTAAAATAAACACTCACTGACTTGCTTTTGTTTCTCTAACACACATAAAACAAAAATGTACATCAAGCACGCTAGATTAAATTTTCAAACAAAAACACATCACTTGATTGGGAGACCAGAAATTGGCAGTGACTGTTAATTTTCTTTTCTGTTTGGTTTGGGGTTATTGTTGATGATAAAAGTTGATGCGGGGGTGGGCGATAAGGGTTGGATGGTTAAGGGTTGTAGTAGCATTGTCGCATATCGCGCCGCGTATATTTCTCGTGTACGGCGTGAAAATACGTCGCAAAGTTGGTAACCGCAATGTACGACGTCTGTGCAACGCGACCGGTGCTACGACGACTGGCGTCGCGACGTCACGAATAATACCAAACCCGCCCGTCCGGCGTCTCATCACTAATACCCATACACACACACGACGTCAACCACACCCCACCTCACCCTTATCCCATCCACATACAGCTAAACGCATGCGTCACTCAACAAAGCTTTTCTTATAATTTTCCACACACACACACACATCCACGTAAAACATACAACTTAAAGCTCATTAATTAAACAAAATGAACAATAAAAAGCTCAACCATCCCAAAAACCACTATCTACTTATACATACACAATCATACAATTTATTAAACTAAAAATACTTTCCCCTCTTGGCTTCGTTTTTCTTTCTTTTTTTTTTGTTTGTTGATAAAATTATTTGTTCCATTAAACAATCAGTAACAAGTGAATAAATTAGAAACAGAGGCGCATCTATGAAATCTTAACGATAAATTGCTTTCGATTCAAAGTGAAGAAACTTTTATTTGTTTGCAGTAAAATTTTTCACTGAAACTTTCCATAACGAACCAATTTTAATGGAAAATTGTTTCACTTAACTTTATCACCTTGTTATTTGTGAAAATTAAATAAATTATATCAACATTTCTTTATTTTCGTCCATCTTTAGTACATATAAGATTTGTTATTAACAATTGAATTTCGTTATAATTTAGCTCATTTTTTTTCGATAAGCTACATAAATGAACTTTTTTATACCAAATGTACATTATGGTGGATTCATTACCCATTTTTGCTTGAAATAAATCCTAAAATTTGGGGAAAAAAGTATTTTTTGATAAATATTTTGATTTATTTTAAATAAGAGGCCTCAAATACTTGTAAAACAGAAAGTTTTATGGCTTAAATTTACTTTGCGGAATTTATAATTGCATTAGTTGCATCAAACGCATCCACCAACTTTTAAGGAGCAACGATAGACTATCGAATTTTTATTGCTATTTCTTCAAAAAAAAAAAAAAAAAACATAAGGATATTTGCTGAAAAAAAGTACATTTTTAAATAAACAATTTTGTAAAATTTGCAAAGAAATACAAATTTTCATATATCCTACAATTAGCTGAATATACTTCATTGAGTATTAAGAATCTATCATTACAAGTCCGTTTATACCATAATATCGTTGACTTCGGATCAAAAAAATTTTATAAAAAATAAATTTTTCACCCCTCTGTTCCCTCCAGCTTTTCATTTAGTCGTAGCATTTGTGAATTGTCAAGAAATTGATGTTGATGTTGAAAATATTCTCTTAAGATGATTAAATGAAAAATAAACCAATTTTATGTCTTTTCCATTGTAAATGCCATAAAATTTTCACTAAACCATTTTATAACTTAGAAATTGTATTATAAGCTTCATAATTCAGGAAGAAAATAGTTTCAGGTTCATAAGTAAAAAAAAAGGGAAGACCTTTAAAATTTTTAGGGTTAACGATGTTTATTTTAGACTAGCTTCAGCCTTTATCCGAAACTGCACAAATTTTCCATATAATATCTGCTTAGATATTGCCATATTTATTATAGTAGGCTGAGGAATTCGATTTTATTCCATCATGAATCAATTTCGGTAATGTTCCTATGTTTTCGGAGATATTCCGTTAATGTCGCCATGATGTACTTGATTAATTGTGAAATGAGGTTAGTATTTTAAACGTCATTCTGCTTGATGAAATTTAACATAAAATAAGTTAACATTATTCTAAAGAATAATACTTATAATCAATGGAAAAACAATTTTGAAAAAGTAATAATAGATATTTACTTAATAGAGAGGCCATAAACAAACTTTATGATTTGGAAAAAATGGAAATCAGGTAATTTTTATATGAGCAATGTTAACATTATACAAATTGATTTCTATTGTAATTTTTAGATGTTTTCTTCGTTTTATGAATTAATTTTCGTCCAAATAGATACATAAGTACTTAAATAGTAGCAAATATTTCAAACCAAGCACTAACTATGTTCAATTCCACGGAAATGTACAAAATACTGATGACCACGAAACCGATCCCCAGGTCGCATTGTGCCGTTGTAAGCGAAATCCAAGTGTTATAAATTAACTTCCTTAATAATTAAATTATTTTTCAGATCATTTTAACAATTCAAGAAGAAATTTTGAAATGATTTTCTAAAGAACCTAACAATGAAAATATTTGCAAAAGTATTGGGTGAAAATTTATTAATTTGTAAAAACTATAAGGCCTTAATATTTTTCGTCAAAACATTAATTTGCGTCATTAAAGATATTAATTAGATTGGGACTTATAAAAAGGTCATTATTCATTTAATTAAAACTCAACGAGTAATTGTATTTTCTTTTTTCAGACTAAAGAAACTTGATATTTTGAAGAAGTTTTTTGGAAAAACTATTGCATAGAAGCTTCTAATTACTGTCGTAAATAATATAATGCAACAATTTAATTTTGGTGCTACGAACGTTAAGCCATTGATTTGAACTCTTCTTGTTCAATACAACAAATTTCGAACACTTTTAATGCACTTTTTGGTGTTTATAAATTTGATATTCGGAAGGTGAATCATATAAAAAATATTAAAGCTTTATAGTACATTGTCACTTAATTTAATTAACTTAACTATCATTTCCCTTTAAATAAATTGTAAATCACTTAAAAAAAACCATATTGATTTCTGTTTCAATTTTTAGAAGTTTTCCCCTGTTTTATGAATTAATTTTGGTCCAAATTGATATACAAGTACTTGGATAGTTGCAAATATTTCAAATCAAATGACTAACCAAGTGCAGTTCCAAGGAAATGCACTAAAGACTTTTAACCACGAAACCGATCTCCAGGTCCCATTGTGCGTTTGTAAACGAAAATCAAAGTGATATACATTAACCCACTTACTAATTGCAATGTTTTTCAGATTAATTATTAAAATCAATAAGAAATTTTATAATGATTTAATGGTCAACCTAATGAAAATATTTGCAAAAGTATTGGATGAAAGCTTCTCAATGTCGCTATTTACACAAAAAACGTAATAATTATATATTTGTATCATTAAAGACATGAATTAGATCGGTAATTATTATTGCTTTGTATAAAAGTCATTTAATAAATGTATTTTTTTCAGGGTAATGAAATTTGATTTTTTGAAGAAGCTTTTTTAAAAAGTATGGCGTCGAAGCTTCCAAATATTGCTGTGAATAATTGATTCCTCGTCCTAGTTCAATACAGCAAATTGCGAACTCTTTTAATACACTTTTTGGGTGTTTATAGACCAGATATTCATTAGGTGAATCAAATTTTTTACTTTAGAGATTATATTTACGGTTTAGCTCAATAAACACCAATATTTCTTTCTTTTATATTTCTATGAGGAATTATTTACTTTATAAAACATTGTCTCGATTTAATATATAATGTATTACCTCACCACTTCACATAAATTGTGAATCAAAATGAAAAGAAAGCAATATTGATTTATAAATTCCAATGTCAAATGCATAATTTATTTAATTGAAACTTTTTGTTGCAGTGAATGAATGAATGACTAAATTATATGATCCACATTGTTGATGTTTCCTTTTCTTAACTTGTTTCGGAGTAATTATTGTTGCAACTGTGATTTATAGCAGCAATGCAAATACGGAACTAACTAGTTTATTCAATGTTCCACCGGCGTTTCAATGGCAAACCGAATTAATTTAATTCCTTAAATCTTATAATTAATCAATCACCGGTTAAATTTCAATACTTTTGATAATTATTAATTTAATTACTCCTACTGAATTTTGTTAATTAAAACTGCTTTTTTTTTCTTCTAGTTTTGAATTGCCGACACGCCAGGCCGTTTTCATTCGGATTTCTTGTAAATTCCAGCCGAATAAGTGAGTTGTGATTGCAAAAGGATGTGGTGGGGGGGTGGGGGGAGTGCGAAAGGAAAAGGCGTCAGCTGCCACGTCTCTTAAAACGTGCCATCCGCCGTACCAAATTTTCAAATATCTGCCGTCAAACATCATCCACCCCCATGCGATTAGAATATAAGTAGAGTATCCAACCGAGCTGCTTTTGCCATTTTACTCGTCCAGCATTGCACCCTTAAATCCATTCCACCCTCATCCCGTTCTTCCGTCTATACATAATCAAATAATATAATGCATATTATGCATGCTCACATCCACAGACAGACATTGAAATTACCTCTTGTCTAATCTATCTTCAATGGAATATGGCATTCCCATCCCCGTGGCTATCCTCGTTGGATATTCCATTTATAAATGATAAAATACGTTCAGTTGTGTAAATACAAAAGGCAATTAGTTATGCTTTTACAATTCTAAGACAGTGGTAGTACCTACATGGAAACATCTTTTGCGAATAAATTGTTTTATTGCGGACGGCGTTTTTAATAGTTTTCGTTAACGAAAAGTAAACTTTATGATCTGTTTTATTAAGGAGGTAAATATTACATTCATTTGGAAAAGTCCAACTAAAAAATTATTGATACAGAGGTCTGTGGAAATTGATCTTAGGATTTTTTTCTCCATCTTCTAGTTCCGCAGGTTTGGTTAATGTTGGCGATAGATAACGTCCGTATATATCCGCCGTAATTGTCTTAAAGTAGTTTAAAATGCAATTATCTTTATGAACGGTTCTTTTCACATGCACCGCCGTCGTGGCCGTGGTTTCAACAAGATCTCCTTTACTCCCGAGAATCGGATATACTTGGCGGTAGTGCAATTTTTTTTTTTTTTTTTGGTATTTTGCTTTGTAAATCAATCTGCAATGTTGCAAAATGGAAACGAAAGCTTCTAATTTTCTCGTTTAAAGTCATTAGTGAATAGGTAGAACGGAAGAACGGCGAAGCGATCTTAGTTTTCAACTGCGATAATTATATGGCTGGGTAATTATGTGGGGCGGACAGGGGGGTGAGGAGAATCGTTCGATTATATTGTTTCAATAATGAAGAGGGGGAGCTTTCCAACTTTGGTGGCGGTTTGATTAAAAAGCTCAAAGCTATTCTATTCGCTCGATTGCAACACGAATGTTTCGGGAAAATGTCGCGAGGCGCGCATAACTTGACGGAAAATTAAAACAAAACCAAAAAAAAAAAAATGAAACTAACTTTTAACAAAAACAAACTTTTGCATGAACTTTATACAATGACATTTAATGGAATCTCATAGGAATTGAAAAAACGCGTTTTTGTTCATTAGTTTATAACGAGCCAAGAAGAGTACTAGGAAGACCAAAAAAAAAAAAAAAGAAGCGAATTTCTAATATAACAAATGAACGAAACATTGCAAGAGAAAAATTGCATTTATCTCGTCAAGAGGTTTAAGTGTGAAATTTGTTTGAAAATATTAGCGCCGGAGCCAAAACTTTGTAGTAGAACTTATTTTTTCGATCAAATAAAAGTTGAACGTTTTATGATCGAAAGCAATCTATCACGTCATTCAATTTATTAGCATTTTCTCTAGCGTTAAAGCGATGAAATTTTTATACGCTCTTATGAATATGAGTTGAACGAGGGGGGTGGAGGAGTGAAAGCGGAAGAAATATTTCATCAAAACTATCAAACACTTTTTAGTCTTTGGACATTGAAACGCGTCATAAATATCTCGACAATTTACATAATTTCAAATGAGAGATTGAAATAAAATTTACTGAAATTTATTGTTTTAGGTGCCAAAAATTAATCAGTCAATCAAATTTGAATGTTGTAAAAAGGATACCGGAAGATTTCAAGCTTTACCAATGTATAAAATCATGGCGCTACTTAAGTGCCATCTATGTGGATTTCCTCGCACCTATATTGATTTCTTGATCTCCAATACAAACAAACTGCCTTACCGACCAATTATTTGCGATAGGGAATTCGATTTTCTATCGATTTTCGTTTAAATTAAAAAAATTATCGTTTGAAATGAAATATTTTCAATCAAATTCCACAATTGTTGATAATTTTGTAAGAAAAGCCACTTATCAATTTTTTATTAAAAAGAAAATAAAAGTGTTTAATAGAAATGAAATAATTTCATTTTGAAATTATAAAAGAAATTTCCATCGTCAGGAGATGTGTTTGAAGTGTCTTTGATTTAAAGTGGAGCTTTTTTGTCGTTGTAAAATGTGACACGTGACACAAATGTTGAGTTTGATTGTTTTTCACAAAGCTTTTCGTAGACAAAGCTTTGGTGACGTATTTACATTTTGCTGTTCGATTTCCGACGAAAAATGTCTGAATCTCTTCATTAAAGTTGTAACATATTTGATGAACGCAAATTTTTCAATCAATTCCCCCGAAACAATCGTTAATTTCGAAGCTCACATAGACAAATGAAGTTATAAGTTTTCGGTCGAAATAGTTTCCGACGTTATGTGCTTTAAATATCGTTGATGGATGTTTGAAACTGATGCTTTAATGTAATTTTCAACAACTTTGCTTTTTCATTTACTCAAAATTTGTCAGTTTGAAATTGACGCTGCTTTTCGATTTTATTTTCACAAAACGAATAATTAATTATGTTTCTGCATATTTGCCACTAGCATATTTCAAACTAAATAAACTTCCCTATACTGATTAGCCAATAAAATTTTAAAGTTTGAATTTTCCGCATTTTTCTTGGGGCTTGAGGGTTGTGAAAGAACCCGTTTTGTGATAAAATAGTTGAAAATTTTATTGGCTAATATGGAGCTTTCGGATCCAAAGCCGAATGATTTACCAACGTTTCGTAATCTTTCTAGGTCCCATCTTCATGGGCATAATTGCACCAAAACTAATTTCAATATGCTCTTCAAACCGTCTAATAATATACCATTCATGGTGGTCAGAATAATGAAAATGTTAAGGGTGGATCACCGTCAGAACGAAAAAAAAAATGACTTTTTTAAAACTCATGCCATTGTTTTTTTTTTAGAGATATTAAAAAACGGTCTTCGGCATGTAGAAGTTGAAGTTTTGAACTATTTTTTTCTTATTTACCCCGATATGTCCCCTTCCCCCTCCCACTTTTACAGCGCTTTGAAAAAGAGTCCTCAAAAATGAGGAGGCAAACGGGAGACAAGTTTTTTCGGAAACCGGAAGTCGAATCATAGTTTTCGAAAGAATTTAGGTTTTGGTAATGCGTCTTCTTGGTACTGAACCTCAAAAATCCGAAAAAAGTTGAAAATTCACAAAATGGCGCGACTTTGAAAAAAAAGTTAAAAAAAACGACCTTTTTTTGGGACCTTTCCCCCTCTCCCACTTTGAGAGGGGGGGATATTTGGCCAATTTCAGAGGTTCAGTATCAAGAAGACGTGTTGAACTATAACACTTTCCAGTTTCAAGTCAATCCGTCGGATAGTTTCTGAGAAGTCTTGTCTCACAGTTTTAAAAAGTTTCGAAATTTCGAGAAAAACGCATTTAAAGTTTTCTTATATTATTATCAATTTATTCAATTTTTATCAGTGAAAATATATTAGTCAGCTATTCCAATCCTTTTAACACGTTATTCTTGAATGTTATAAGAAGACATTTATGAAAAAAAAACCAATTTTATTTTTCTGACGGTGATCCACCCTTAAATAACAGCATGTCAATCAATAAGGGGCAGGATAATCGTTCGCTATTTTGTTGAAGAGCTATTCAATTTAAAAATCCGAAAAATCACCTCCAGGTCGGATGAAATCCGACCCTACGATCCCTGTTGATTGGTATTGGGATCTATATGGATCTTTCCTTCTCGGTGCTTTCTTTTGAAAAAGTCCACGAAAAGTTGGTAAGATCAAAGTTTGAATTTTCCGCATTTTTTGTTTGCCAATCGATGAAAAATCGTTAGCAGAGGTTTAAATAGTTTAAAATTTTGTTGCCTAATCGATATAGGATAAATAAATCACATAATAATCGAAAAATATTTGTTTTAAATATTCATTTGGAAGACCAGAATGATTGAAATGATGGATGTCACCTTAAATTTAGGGTGAAATTAGACAATGGTCTCCAAATTAAATTTTCCAATTTCCAATTAAATTTAACTAAATCAAAGTACAACTCTTTAGAGTAAAGGTTGTGACTTTCGGATCCAAAAGTCGAATGATTTACCAACGTTTCGTAATCTTTCCAGGTCGCATCTTGAGACCATAATTACACCAAAACTGATTTCAATGTGCTCTTCAAGCCGTCTTATAAGACTCAGAATAATGTCAATGTTAAAGAACAGCATGTCAATCAATAAGGGGCAGGATAACCCTTCTCTCTTTTTTTTTTGTTAAAGAGGTATTCAACTAAAAAATCCGAAGAATCACCTACGGTTCTTGTTAATTGGTATTGGGATCCTTATGGATCTCTATTCTCTCGGTTTCACCAAAAAATCCATGTGGATAGCATTGTATTTTAATTAAGTCTTAAATCGAAAATATCTAATAAAACTTTCAAAAAATTTAATAAGAATGTCAACTTAAAAGTTGTCGATTTGTTTGCTTTAATAAAACGGGTTGCAGATATGTGGCTGACCTCTTATTGTATCAGCATCATCGTCAATGAGAAAAACACAATCAAAAGCATTTCACTGATAATAAATTCCCGCAACCACCCTGCGTTGCACCCCTGAAATCACTGTGCTTTCAATTTAATACAGAAACCCACCAGCCATATGTGGGTTAGTAATACACAGCCATTTCCTCATAAAGGAAAACAACGATGGAAGAATGTACTATGAGTCGCCAGAAACTGGGAATAATTGAATCAAACACACAATCCAATCTGAACGAAAAACGTAATTCAATTGCACACATCCTTGCTTTGTATTTATGCACTTTATTACACGAATCGTAACCGGATACGTCTATGGAAATTTCTAATTCATATCAGCCGAAAAGTCGGTAAGTTGTGGTCCAATAACATTCAAATAATATAACAATAGTACGATTTAATTCTAAGGGAAATATTTCAAGAGTTTACCTCGTTGAATTCTCAACAATTGTATTGGATACAAGCTGATCCCCGCGACTTCGTCTGCGTAACGTTTTTTATTTTTCTTATTCTATTACGAAAAATATAATCATACTACATCATACATCAAATAAAAAAATATCGCCAAGTTCAATAAATTCGGCCAAAATAACCCCATCTCCCTTTTTCGATTCCCGAATGAACTTTTTTCCAAAAACTATTACACTATTGCAATGTACAACACAACCGCGAAATTGAAATTTGTACAATGGCACGAAACCCAGTTCTTCCATAATCATGTATAACCATTATGTATCTATAAACTTATTATTAAAATATCTGAATTTCAACTATATAATTAAACCATATTGGATAGTCCAGAGTTCACCATACACGATTTGGCGTATGCCTTTTGTTCTGGAAGAGGATTTTCAATTTCTTTTATCATTATGATGAGATGATTATTTAATATTTATCATTATGATGATTTCTGGCTGGAATTGCAAATTTTTTTCGTGATCCCTTTCATGTAATTGCAAATAAAAGATATTGTCCCCCCCCAAGAAAAAAATCCTGATTCCACCCTTGTCCGTTAGGGTAGGAATTTTCAAAAAAAAATCTTATCAGATGCCTACTTCCTATAAAGAATACACCGAATATTAAAATTTCATCAGTAGGAAAAGTATATATACCATTTTATATATGCACGGTTTTAAAAACGTTTTTATTTTAAGCTTTATTACTATTATTATTATTACTTTTACATTTTTTTCGTTAATATTTCCTTACTGAGCCACCCTAAGGATCTATTTACAACAATTTTATGAAAAAAAAAGTTTACTGTCAGATTATTATCTATAAAAACATTTATATTTCAAAAAGGCAATTTTTTGTACTTTTAATTAAATTACTGTGCTTTTTAATAGTTCAACTAAAAATATTAATACAGATCATTTTTTAACTTTTAAATACCTTTTCAATGATATATAAGTCGCCTATCTAAAGTAAATTTTTATTTTCATCCCTCAGTTTTTACGTAGGGGGTACATTCCCTTATTATTTTTAAGGAATGATAAATAGCCTAACGTGTGTGGGTAATTGTGTTATATCTTAGTATAAAGTTTCATTAAATTCGGTTGTTCCGTTCTTTAGTTAAATCACCAGCGCACGTGATGTAAGAAAGTTTTTTGGTAATTTTTTCATACATTATTGGAGTTTTAGTATGGATCCCTAATTTTTTGAAAATTTAATATTGCCTATGTTCACCGGGAATAGTGTAACTTCCCAACAGTGAAATAATTTTTCAAATCGGTCAAGTAACTTTGGAGCCTATTCAAAGCAAACAAATAATCAAATTTTTCCTCTTTATAATAATAATAATTAATAATTAAACGTAAATAGACAACCTTTTCTACCAAAGAAAAATAGTTTAAACTTGATTACAAAGTTTCTATCAAATCAGTAAAGCTTTCTTTAAATTAGAACCATAAGCAAAAAACGTATTTACTTTAAGCTTTATTACTATTATTATTACTATTACATTTTTTTCGTTAATATTTCCTTAGTGAGCAACTCTAAGGATCTATTTACAACAACTTTCTAAAAAAAAAAAGTTTACTGTCAGATTATTATCTATATAAACATTTATATTTCAAAAAGGCAATTTTTTGTACTTTAAATTAAATTACTGTGCTTTTTAATAGTTCAACTAAAAATTTTAATACAGATCATTTTTTTAATTTTTAAATACCTTTCCAATGATATATAACTCGCCTATCTATAGTAAATTTTTTTTTCATCCCTCAGTTTTTACGTAGGGAGTACATTCCCTTATTATTTTTAAGGAATGATAAATAGCCTAACGTGTGTGGGTAAGTGTGTTGTATCTTAATATAAAGTTTCATTAAATTCGGTTGTTCCGTTCTTTAGTTAAATCACCAGCGCACGTGATGTAAGAAAGTTTTTTGGTATTTTTTTTGGAGTTTTAGTATGGATCCCTATTTTTTTTGAAAATTTAAAATAGCCTATGTTCACCGGAAATAGTGTAGCTTTCCAACAGTGAAATAATTTTTCAAATCGTTCCAGTAGTTTCGGAGCCTATTCAAACCAAACAAACAATCAAATCTTTCCTCTTTATAATAGATAGATGCCGGCAAGGGTGTTTTATTTATTTACGTCAATTGAGTCGATCATTCTCATTGAAAAGATCAAACATGTCTCTACAATTGACTCGCAAGCTATTGACACCCAATTCATTTCGAACGACGAAATTGAAGTTTCTGTTTTTCACCGTACAAAGTACTTATTATTAGGTTTGCAGTTTTGTCAAATTTTCTTCGTCCCTCGATCCCGTTTCATGCTTTAGTTGTTTGGCGCAGCCATATACGTTGGAATACGAGACTTGAGTTTTGAGGAATCTATTAATGCAAGCCTCGACAACTTTGTATTATATTTTGAAAGTTAACGCAAATAAAACCAAACTAATGCCACAAACTCCAAGTTGAAACATCCAAGAAACGTAACTCACCAGCGAAATAGCAAGGATAAAATAAAGTTATAGTGACGGGGGGTAGGTGGTGGTGGGTGGTGGTGAAGGTGTTAAAACGCCACCAATATATTTATTATATGTAACTCAATCTAGAACCATAACCACCAACTAACACATAGGAAGGTATATGAACATATACAGCTACAATGAACCTAGAAATTACGAATGAGAAAGCTTTATGTGCTTTACATGTATATGTGAGAAAAGTTCCGCACTTAAGCTCATCCTATATCACAACCCTGGCATGCCCCACATCGATCTTGTTTGCTTTGCTAGTATACGAAATTTCCCAAAAAAAAAAATTGATGTTTTTTACAGAATTTAAAATTTGTCATCGTTAACAATTGGTTTATTTATTTGAGTGAAAAATATCGGACGAAAACACTTCAACGATAGTAATAGTAATGGACGAGTTCAAAAATTTCATGTGGTTTTATAAATTTTTTTTTTCTGCGGTGGTAGATGGAGAACAGGAAAACATCGACGGATATGTGTGTGACTTCCATTTGAAACGTGTTTCACCAATATAATGAAATGAAAAGGAGCTCCAGCTATTTTCAAATGAAATTTCTCCGGCATGAGGGGGAGGGGGGGGGGTTAAAGTGAAACGCATAAATTGAACAAACAAGGAACAAAGAAAAACTCTTGGAAACAACACAAAAACACCCATCATTCCCATGGTTATTGCTTGTCCAGCAATAACTTCGCTTTAATAGTGTCCCGTATCCTGTCCATATCCTGTTTCATTTCCCGGCTAGTTTTCTCGTGAAAAATCACTCTTTAACATGTCGTGACATTTTTTTGGAAATCTCCCCATGTTTTTCCCTCTAAATACAATTCAATTTTATTCCAATTTAAGATTTGGATTTGGGCCAAGTTGCACTGTTATTTGATAATAAAATTACATTTGAATTCATCCAAGATTTGCATGAATGCTTTGAAGCGTCCAAATTTTTCGTGTCGCCATGTTTACATGAAAAATTAATTTTTTAATTATCGTTCATTGTCTTTTCGGTAGCAGGGCGCCTTCATTATTCCGGTGGTGCATACAATTGTATTATATATGATCAAATTGGTCGGCGGAAAGTTTTAATTTTCTTGAGACTTTTTATTTGGGGGGAGGGGGGCGTTCATAAATACAACCGGAAATTTCCTTCCTCGACAATTATCTCCGCTTTGCATCTCTCACGTAGCACCCCCGAGTCGCCTTCTATTCACATCCGAAGTCTTCCGCTCATAAGGGCATTAATTAGCCTTGTGCATTCACAAGTGAGAGCTTAACAAAATGATTTAGCAGCTTAATTTCTCTCTTGGCCAAAGTTCATATTTTAAAGATTTAATAGAATCCCATTGGGATAATACACAACACCTGGTGCTGCTTATTATTTTTCAACAACATTTCATCGTAAATTCTATGGGAGCTTTTCGTGCTTGTGGAAAAAGCTACCACGAATCAATTACTCACATTCCTGATTTAAATATTTCGAAGAATTTTTAGCACTTATTTACATGAAAATCTACAATAAAAATATTTTAAACAAGTTTTTAACAAGTTGCAAGCATACTTTTTTTAATTTGAGTCCAATATTATTTATTTTCATGCGACAATATTCCAACGGATTAGATATTGAGTCGTTCTAGATTATTCTTCGAATGGCTGGCTTTGAAACGCCTGGCTTCCGTTTTAATCATGTTTCCAGATTTTAACCAATTTAATTCAGTTTAATATTGATTACCAGCTGAAAAAGTATTTCTATTAACAATTAAATTTATTTGGATAGTTTTTCACTTACGTAATTTATTTTTAATCCAATATATTCACTTCAAAGTCTAATTGAATTGAATAGCACTCCTAACCCAACATTACTAAATACCACCATTTTGAAACTGAATAGTTGAATCAAAGTTAGCCGTTTTTTGAGGAATAACATAGAACAACACAATATAGAAATTAACAATATTGTCGCATAGAAACAATACCTATTTCGATAGTCAACCAAAAAATTAAATAATAAATTTAACGATTAGAAAACACCCTGTACCAATAAATTTTCACGTTTTATTTTCGCAAAAAAACTTCCGCTCTATCAAATTGTACACAGTGTTGACTTGGCGACTTTTTCCTTGGTGTTTTTTTTTTTTTTTTCATTTTTGGTTTTATTTTCATTAGCTCTAAACTGAGCTGAGTTGATTGATGAGTTGGGATTATTAAGCCGATATGTGCTTACGTTCAAGAAAAGGGATGAAAGACCCGGGAAAAGACGTCGATCGGAATAAAAAACAGAGATAAAATTTCAGCCATGTGTATATGGTGAGATGGTCGAGAGATTTATGAACGGAAATAAATGATCTATTCGGTTTTTTTATGCTTGTGACATGCACGAAAAAAAAATTATTGATTTAAACAAATGGAGCAGAAAAAGAAAATGGAAACGATAATCAAATTGTGCTTTTGTTGAAATTATATATATATTTTTTTTGAGCTTTCAATAATAATAAAAATTTATAAAACAACCCTAAACTATATTATATTTTTACCATTTTGGTTTGTTTCAAGCTCACTTGTTCTATCAATTTTTAAAACAAATGAAGATTGAAACATAAAAATTGAACAAAACACTATCGGTGAGGATTTTTACTATAAAATATTAATATACTCGATAGAAAAAAAACAGCACAGACATATATCCATTTTGGTAAAAATTGAGACAGAAAAAAAAATCTATCGTGAAATTGACATTTGATTTACGGTTTAGTAAAAATATTAGGTAGGGGAAAGAGTTGAAAAAAAAAACCTTATGTGTTGACATAAAAGTTAATGATGATTGAAAAGTCGATTTTTTTCTAGGTTAAATCGAAAAGGTATTATTAAGCTCCGAACACGATTGTGAATACAATAAACGGGGTGAATTTTGAATGGAAAAGAAAAACGCACATGTTGGGTGTGTTTTTGCGATTACTTTCGGGAAAATTGGCAAAGTTTTTTGGCTGACCAATTTATCTAGGTAATTTATTATTATTCTTAATAAGTAATCCTTTAAAATATTTGTTTTCTAACTTTTCTGAACAATAAACGTAAATTACCAGAAGTAATTTTGTATCTTTGTTTCAATTTAAAAATGCAACTGATAAATCATCGATTAATGCGGGAAATATAAAAGAAAAGATGCTCTATCAATTAACAGACGTGAATTTTGGAAAAAATCATTTGAAAAGTATTGTTTTTTTAGTTTTTTTGAAAGACATTTCCTAGTTATAGATGAAAGAATATTTTGAGTTTGCAGATAGGCAACCCACGTAGCACATATGTAATCAAGTTGCCTAGTTACAGTAACTACATAAGCGTTTGTTAGTACTTCAAAGTTATTAGTTAAAAATCATGTTTATAATATATTAAACGTAAAATAATAATAACTGTTGAAAGAATTGGAAGTAATAATCATTATTAGTTAATATTAACGCTATATTTACGGTCAATTTATATAAATTCTTCATTGACAAACCTCGAATTTTAACAGGACTGAAAACCACCTCAGACCAGCAGGCGTTGTACTAGAAAAGAAACTAGAAGTTAATTGTGTAATTCTACGCGGAAAATTCAATTTTTAATATAAACTAAAGAAGTCTTGTAATAATATAAATGAACTTTACATTTGATAAATTAACAAAAATCATGAAACTTGCAATTTAGTTGAAATGTATATTTTATACAAATATATAATTTCCTGTCACACATCGTTTTAAAGTAGCGATGACATGAAACATTGACCAAAAAATGTGTCAACTGCATTATTGTTAATTAAGTGGTATGTATAAAATATACTTTAGTATTGGATTGACATTTTTACCCCTCTATACCTGCAACTGGTGATACATATACTAAACTGTTCTAGTAAAAAAAAGTGGAACTAGAATCACAAATTAATGTTCCACTTCCTCAAAAGCTCAACTTAACCAGATATTCAGTATTCTTGAAATATTTTCATTTTATCTTAGAAATTTTCATAAAAAATAAAAAACAAACGAGAAAGCAATGTTACTAATAAAAAATTCACTAACATTTTTTTTTTGTGCTTCGTATCGCTGGAAACTAGTAATTCAAAACAGAATTATCCGAAAGGAACAAGAATTTACCTTTGTTGGAGCCGAGGAAAATATATAAAAATACGAGACGGGCAAGGCGAGACCGGGGTGGGGGAGGGTCGCTGAAAGAAAATACGGCGAAAGCACGTTGTCGAGTGAAAGCTTTATGGGGTAAATATGGGGGATTATATAAAATAAAATGATAATTCATGGTTGAGGGTGGATTGCCTACAAAAAGCCTCTCTCTGCTACCATCAATTGCGACCATTCCTTCTTTTCAACTTTCCTTTTTATTTCTATTTATTTTTTGTTTCTTCCAGACTTTTACCCCAACACACGTGCATCTCTATCTAAAGTTGGAGCTTTTAAGAAAGCTCGACGATATGACGAAGATAATCGCACAAGTAAACAAAACGAAAAGAAACGAACTTTTTGTACACAAGCTCATTTGATGGAACATAAAAATATTATCAAAGTGATGGACTACAACTCTTACCCATTTCATCCCTTAAACCCTTACAATATTCTGATATCATTTTGTCGTACAAAAATGCATCTGCATTTTCCGGTGGAAAAAGAACAATATACGTTAAGTTAAGTTGCATTATGCACCTGGAGGTCCAAGAATTGCATCTTCTGGAGTTTAATCAGAAAATTTCTTGTTAATATTTAATTTAATCTTGGATTAAACGTGGACATTATATTCTGGAGTTTCTATTAAATTTAGAACAAAATTATATAAGAAACATTTTTGGGGAAGCTAATTATAAATATAAGGCTCATCAATTTCTTTAACATACTTAGAGGAAGACAAGGACGTTATTTTTCAAAATTTCGAATAAAATTGTTTAAAGTTTGAATTTAACTCCAGAAGAGGATGTCCACGTCCGGCTTCAGGTACGTTGGAGCACTTAATGCATTATAACTGATATTTATAATTAATTTCCCTTAAAAAGTTTTAAAGCCTTAATCCAAAGAAATTCTTTGATAAACTCCAGAAGATGAGATTTTTGGACCTCCAGTTGCATAGCAACTAAAAGGATCCAACAATAATTTTGTTTAAGATTTCAAAAAAAAAAATGAAAGTCAATCCTGTTTTATTTGTTGTTCTAATTTAAAAAAAAAACACTCTAGAAGATGATGTCTAGGTACGTACGAATTTTTCATTTTTCCAATATTTTTGAGACGCAATTCATAAATTCTCTGGTGTTTTTCGTATTTATCTAAAATTATTTTTCCAAAAAAATCCAGAAGATGATGTCCACGTACATCTTCAGAGACTTTGGAGAATCTAATTGACCTCAAATTGGTCAGCATTGGTCATCACCGTGGCGAAAAAGTCCCGTATATAATTTTTGAACTCATTTTCTTCTAAATTTAACAGAAACTCCAGAAGATGACGTCCACGTTTACTCCGTGGCAATGAGGAGAATTTTATTTAATTATACAATTCGTTACCAAGGATTCATAAATTCCATTCTGTGTATTAAAAATGATAAATTTAACAAAAAATTTGGACAAAACTCCAGAAGATGATATCCACGTCAATCTCCAGGTGTGCTGAAGATACTTACAGATCTTAAATTTGTCATGGTCAACGCAAAAACCTATCCTATGTGATTCTCGAATTCATTTTTCCTAAATTTATAAGAAACTTTAGTCGATGATGTCCTGGTTTATCCGGTACCTATTTACGTTTGTAGGTAGAGGAATTTACGTATATGAAATTCGTAAAAAAAGATTCACAGAGTCATAAAATTCATACAATCTCTACCTGTTGTTATAATGAAAAAATTGAACTTAACTCCCGAAGATGATGTCCACGTCCATCTCCAAGTTCAGTGGATAATCTGAGATATCTCATATTTGTCATCAACAAATCAAAAATTTCACCTAAAGAATTTCTCAGTACTTTTGTTCGAAAATTAAAAGAAACTCCAGGAGATGATGTCCACGTTTACCTATCAGCGCATCGGAAAATCTCACAAACCTTTTAAAATCGTAATCAGCGACTTTAAAAATTTCATTTGCGAGATTTTTTAAATAATTTTATCGGAAATTCGGAAGAACTTCCAGAAGATGATATCCACGTCTATCCCCAGATCTTGTCACTCAATTTTTCGTTAAACAAAAATGAAGAAATATTCAGAAATTTTATATATCATTTAAAGTATCTTTAAACAAAAATCCTCGACGTAATTTGGAGTAGACGTGGACGTCATCTTCTGGTGTTTCTTTTAATTTAAGAAAAAAACGATTTAGAAAATCACACAGAAAAGGCTTTCAAATCACTAATGATGAATATGCGGTCTTAAAGATTCTTCAACATACTAGGAGATCGACGTGGACATCATCTTCTGGAGTTTGTTTTATATTTTGGACAAAAGTACTATGAAAATATCACATAAGAAGTTTTTGACCACAAATGTGAAGTCTATTAGATTCCCCTATGTACCTGGAGATGGACTTGGACATCATCTTCTGGAGTTTAGTTCATTTTTTTCATTGAAAGAGAAGGAATGAATGAAGAAATGATGAATCCCTATGGATTTCATGATTCCGTGAATCCTGGTTTACGAATTTTATATCGAAATAATATATTCGAATATATTCGATATATAAATAATATTCGAAATAATTTTATCGGAAATTCGGAAATTCGGAAGAACTTCTAGAAGATGACATCCACATCTATACCCAGATCTTCTGATTTAATTTTTTTGTATAAACATTCAGAAAGATCATTTTAATTAACGTTTAAACAAAATTCCACGATGTACCTAGGGGTAGACGTGGACGTCATCTTCTGGCGTTTCTTTTAAATTTAGAACAAAATGAACTCGAGAATCACATATGATAGATTTTTGCATTGATGACAAATTTCAGGTCTGTTAGTTTCTCCAATGCACCTGGAAATGAACGTGGACATCATCTTCTAGATTCATGCCAAAATTTTTTGTTAAATGTATAATTAAAACATACAGACGAATTTTTTGAATCCGTTATTACGAATCTTATACAGTACATGAAACTTCCCTTCGTATCCTGGAGTAAACGTGGACGTCATCTTCTAGAGTTTCAGTTAAATTTCGAAGAAAATGAGCTCAAAAATAAATACAGGGAAGTATTTCAACCTGGTGTTGACAAATTCGTGGTTCATAAGACTCTTCAACGTCCCTGAAGATAGACTTAGACATCATCTTCTGGAGTTTTTTTTTTACTTTATTTTAAATGAATTCAAAAAACATGGGAGAATTTATGAATCGCTCAGAAATATTGTATTCTTGCAAAATTCCAATGTACCTGGACGTCATCTTCTAGAGTTGTTAAGGCAAAAAAGACTTTCAAGTCCTTGATGACAAATAGTACATCTGGCATGGTTTTCAGACCTTTCTGAAGATAAACGTTGACATCATCTCCAGGAGTTTTATCCTAAATTTTTGTCGTATCAATACGAATACAATATTCATGGGATTCCCCTAAAGTATTTTGGAGTTGTGTCCAGTTTAAGTCAAAAAAAAATCAATCAATAAGTGCCCCCAAAAATTTCAATTTGTGGGTTTTTTGAACTAGTTTTCTTCAAAATTCGAAGAAGCTCTTGAAGATGATGTCCAAATCTACTTCCAGATTATTAGAGGACTTCATCAACTTTATATTGGTAGGCCAAATCTCTTAAAAAAACATTTGATTAAGTAATTTTAAGCCCATAAGAAAAACAAATTCCCTGCAATCTCCATGAGATGAGATTTGAAATCTCCAGGTGCATTTAGATGCAAAATTGAACGACGACTTCAGCGGTTGCATCAAAATTATGTACTTCAATCATGCATTTTTCAGTGGAACAAATGCATCAATACTTTTGTTTACGAAAATGGTGATTTTTTTTTATTTAAATGGTTACCAAATGTAAAATGAGATAGTATGTTAAATTTATTCGTTAAAGCACAATTTACACAGCTGAAAGCTCCCAATTCTGCAAATATTTTTTTGGTTGTTAAGATGTGGATCTCTTAAAATTTTAGAGCTTTGAAAGCTTTTAATTTTCAAACAAAAACGAATTTATCGAATGGAAAGAAAAGTTTGGCGATTTTTTCATGTAGATGTTTTGGTGTTTCTTTTTTGTTTTCTTAGTCGTGGGTTTCGTATTCTTGGTGATATATTTCCTTGTTCCTCCCCCTCTCTCCGTACCCCGCGTCTTAAACAACTCATTTTCCAGAAGGGATCGTAAAATAAATACGAAACGTACGGACGATCTTAAGACACATTTATGACGGATAAAGAAACGTGGATCGGAGTAGGTAACGGGCGGGAAAAGGACGGGGGGAGGTTGGTTTTCTTATGATAATGATGTTCACGATCAAGACCCAATGATGACGGGGGAAAATTGGCCTGGCCGCCGCCGTGAATGGCCAAACAAATGGGAATATATTTTGAATGAAAGGATCTTTAAATGGGGGACCGGGAAGAAGAATAGGAAATGATGACGTCGGTTGGTAATAATGGAAGATTGGCGTATTCTCATTTGCTTTCTATGCGGTGGTGTATGAGATGAGACGAAGTGCGAGGGGTGAGGGGGGTGAGGATGGACGGATAAATGTATGATCCCGTGGGAAATGTTTCAAGAGTTTCTCGTTATTTAACATCACTTTTACTACCGTTCCACTTGCACGATGATAATTTGTCGATGAGATTTACGAAAATTTTAAAGGAAATTTTTTTTGCCCCTCAATGCTTTGTGATATCACAACAAATTTCTTGGAAAATTTCCAAACAAATATGAGGAAAAAGAAAGTTTCACACGCCAATATATAGTCGAAGAGATTTCAAGTGTTTTTCTGCCGGTTGATATCCCTCACGTTTCTCACCCCCCTTGTCCCAAACAAAAAAAAAAAAAAAAAAAATATCGAATCTATTGCCGTTCCATTAATAATATTTCGGTCAGTGACGTATCCATATAAATCATATATTTTCTTTTCTACGAAAGCCAACTTCCAGCTTCCATTTTCGAGGACAAAATCGAATATTTCCACCATTTATCAAAATGTGTACATAACAGATTTAGGCGAACGGTTTCCCCCCCCCATTCACCGAATACTTTATCTTTAAAAACACTAATTTCGCCGAAAAAAAAACAATTAAACCTTAAAATTTTTACTTGGCAACAAATTCAAATTGGGCCGAAGTGGAATGAGGGAAATGAATTTATTGACTGGAAATGAAATGGGATGGCTTTAATACAACTAAAGGTATTATAATAATAATGTAGGGAAATGGAAATATTTTTTTTTGCTTTGGTAACCTTCTTTTTTTTACGGCGGCAATCCTCTCCGGGGGTTGAAAGAGTGACGTCTGAAATAAGCCCGGAATAGTCCATACATACATACATACATACACAACCCTTGTTTGCGTTTATAACTTTTAGGAATTTACGGGTGAAAATAATAAATAATCCGGGGACAAAACAAAAAGCTGCAACCCAAATCATACCCTGATGAAAACAAAGAAACCGGCAGAGAAAAAAAAAATTATACATTTTTTTTTTACTTCTGAGATTGAAATTTACAAAAGTATTTCGTGTAAAACCTATCACTTTAAAGGCCTTGTTTTTATGCCTACAAATATGAAATAAAAACCGTTACGATTCCATCCCCAAGTGCCTCTTAAGTATTTCAATTTATTTCTCGATTTTGCCACACATATTTCTTTTGTCGTCGGTGGTAGTTTTTTGTTTCGAGTTTCTCTCCACCCACCCCCACCCCCCACTTGCCAACCATCCCCTGTCAACTCTTTGAGCTTTTGTAAAGTGATAAAAGAAGAAAAGCGCTTCAAAAAATGTGGATAAGGAAAGCAAAAGCTCTACGTAGGTAGGTAGGTAGGTACCTATTACAAAGTTGTGACAAAACAAACTTTTGCAAAGAACCAGAGGAAAGCTCCTTTCCACTCGTTTCCAAGTGAAAAGCTTAGATCCGTCTACCCTTACCGAGGAGGAAAACTTTCGTCCAAGTGTCGCGACAATTCTTTGTCTGACTTTTCTTTTAATTTACTTTTACGTATATTCCAATTCTTTTCAACTCTTTGTATATTTGATTTGTTACAATTAATCACATGTGGCCTCAAATTTTGGAAGAATATATCTGAAATTAATAATTAGTCAACCTTGGGATTACTTTAGCGAAATATTTTAGTCTGTAAATGATGATTTTCGGAATTGCAACACATAAAGTGTTGGTTTTCAACAGAAAAGTTTTAGTAAACTAAAAATGTACCATTCAGTCGAAGTTGTGGGTGTTAAATAAAAAAGTTACTAGTCGGATTACTGAAGAATATTTTTTGTTTAAATCTGGTTCAAATTTTTCCCGATAAGTTTCATAAATGTGCGTTTTTTACCTAATGTACAATTATGGTGGATTCATTACCCATTTTTGCTTTAAATAAATCCTAAAATTTAGGGAAAAAAATATTTTTTGATTAATTTTTTGATTTATTTTGATTCAGAGGCATCAAATACTTGTAAAACAGAAAGTTTTATGGGTTAAATTTACTTTGGAGAATTTATAATTGCATTTGTTGCATCAAACGCATCCACCAACTTTTAAGGTGCAACGATAGACTATCGAATTATTATTGCTATTTTTTTATGAAAAACATAAGAATATTGTTGAAAATACATTTTTAATGCACAGTCTTGTAAAGTTTCTAAAAGAAAATGATAAAATTTTCATATTTTTCTAAAATTTACGGAATATATTTCATTGAGAAGTGATAACATTCAAATTCATATATACAAACATAAATGTATAATTCCTCCTTTGAATTCAACCCAATAATTTTTGGTACAAATTTTTTCTTCACCCCTTTATTCCCCCCACCTTTGATTTAAGTTACCTTTGTGGAAATTTTTCAAAAAATTGTTATTGGTACCAATAAATTTCCTTAAAACATCAATTGAAAATTAAGGATATTTATTTTTTTCTTCATTGTTAACTATTTAAAATATTCACTAAATCATTTCATAAATTTCCGTAACAATGGTATTATTAGCCTGATAATTCTTTGGAACAGTAATTATTGGTTCAAACGAAAATAAAATAGGGAAAACTTTTAAATTTTTGTGGTTTACCATGTTGATTTTAAACTTGTTCAGCCCTTATAAAAATGCGTAGTTACACAAATTTTCTAAATAAATTTCCCCATATGGTATCTGTTTAAATATTGCCTCAAATATTCTATTAGTTTGAAAATTTCGGTTTTATTCCATCCTGAATCAATTTCGGTAATGTTCCTATGTTTTCGGAGATATTCTGTTAATGTGGCCACGAGGAACTTGATTAATTGTGAAATGAGGTTAATATTTTAATTGTTATTCTGCTTGATGAAATTTAAAAATAAATAAGTTAACATAAATCTAAAGAACAATTACTATAATCAATGGAAAAACAGCTTGAAGAAAGAAGTATTCGATATTAATTTAATAAATATGTAGGATATCTAGTAACTTAATTTTACGATAATGTATCGGAAAGATTGATTAGAAACTTGAAAAATTTAAAGTCATTGAAAAGGAATTTAGTTGTAAAAGAGTTTATGGGTATTGCCTTTATTTAGGTATTCTTAATATGAAAACAAATTACGTTTTCTTGATGATCAATTATCGTGGAATCTGACAGAGTTAAATAGAGTTTCAGTCAATAACTTTTAATGAGTTTTAAAGTTTACAACAAGTCGCTAAAACAGCGAATGTCAAACGGTTGAAATTTCAGGATAAACCTGTAAAAATAGTCTTAGATTTTCATTTAAATTATCAATCAACAGATTGTTAAGAAAAAGTTTCTTCAATGTTTTTGATTGATAATTTTGAATCATTTATAAAAATTTTTGCATTTTTCACTCTAAAGCGAAAGTGTTCCATTTGCAAGATGTAGAAATTAACAAGAAGTTGGAATCTTCTAAGATCGAATATCAAGTGGAATTTATTACTAAGAATCAAGGAAAATATCAATATTTTAGTAATAATATATATATTTTATATATTTATATATTAATATATATATATATATATATATATATATATATATATTTTAGGACAAAATTTAAGTAGTTTGGCAATATACTATATATAATATTTGTTAATGATTTTTTAAACTTTTAGGCGAATGTTTAAAGAAAATATTATCTTATATAAGATTAAAGAGTGGAAAGAGGATTTAATCAAATTAAGAACTATGGAAAGGGTCTAGCAGAATCCAAATGGCAAGTTGGCCCTCAAATAGGAACCTATATCAAAACTTATGTTAAATTATCGGCTTGATATACAATCACATTTTATATACTTTTCGCGACCAAATTCCTCTTTGCTCTTGAGATATGGACAAAAATGTCCCCCCGCATGGCTATTTTTCAAAGTTATATATCTCAAAAACTAACTCAGCTAGAGAAGTGAAACCAACGCGAGGCTTTAGATTATTTTACAGAGTATATCATATATTTTTTTTTAAATTTTTAGAAAAAAAAAATATACAAAAAAAGTCCAAAAAACAAATGAAATAATTTTTTTTTATGTGTTCTCTGAAAATGACAATCACGAAAAAAATATATTTTATGCTTCTACATGCACACTATAACTCATAAAAATTGCGTGAAAAAATAGTTGGTGTAACACTTTGAAAAAAAATAAAATGTCATTTACGCCTAGTAGTATACCTCGGTTTTATTTTTTTTCGAAGTGTTTCACCAACTTTTTTTTCGCAAAACTTAAATAAAAAATTGGTCATATAAAGGAGTAAAACATATATTTTTTTCATAATTGTAAGTCTAACGAAACATAAAAATAAAATTTTTATTAGTTTTTTTTGTTTTTCTATATTTACTATTAAGATAATTACTTTCAAGATCAAAATAATTGATCCCAAAAGAAAAAAAAGCAACTAGTGTTCAATTTCTATTAGCATAAGAATAAAAAAAATTATCGTCACTGCTATAATTTATTACAACTGGAATATTATGAACCTAAAATTATTTAGTTAGTATCTCGAAGGACGCAAAATTCTGGATAATTATTGTTCATATGAAAAATAAAAAATAAAATCTGTTCCATGAGAACAATATCCCACTGTAAATCCCACTTTTGTTACGCAATTCTTATAAGCTATAGTGCTCATGTAGAAGCATAAAATATATTTTTTTCGTGATTGTCATTTTCAGAGAACACATAAAAAAAATTATTTCATTGGTTTTTTGGATTTTTTTTATATAATTTGGTTTTCTAAAAATTTCAAAAAAATATATGATACACTCTTATAAGAATTTCCAAAGAATGTAGGTTTTGGTAATGCGTCTTCTTGGTACTGAACCTCGAAAATCCGAAAAAAGTTGAAAATTCACAAAATGGCGCGACTTTGAAAAAAAAAAGTTAGAAAAAACGACCTTTTTTTTGGGACCTTTCCCCCTCTCCCACTTTGAGGGGAGGGGTGGGGATTTCAGAGGTTCAGTACCAAGAAGACGTGTTGAACTATAACACTCTCCAGTTTCAAGAAATTTCTGAGAAATCCTGTCTCCCAGTTTTAAAAAGTTTCGAAATTTCGAGAAAAACGCATTTAAAGTTTTTTTAAGAAATTTTTTTATGTTATTATTAATTTATTCAATTTTTATCAGTGAAAATATATTAGTCAGCTATTCCAATCCTTTTAACACGTTATTCTTAAATGTTATAAGAAGACATTTATGGAAAAAAAAATCATATTTTTTTTCTGACGGTGATCCACCCTTAAAGAACAGCATGTCAATCAATAAGGGGCAGGATAATCGTTCGCTATTTTGTTGAAGAGCTATTCAATTCAAAAATCCGAAAAATCACCTCCAGGTCGGATGAAATCCGACCCTACGATCCCTGTTGATTGGTATTGGGATCCTTATGGATCTTTCCTTTTTGGTGCTTTCTTTTGAAAAAGTCCACGAAAAGTTGGTAAGACCAAAGTTTGAATTTTCCGCATTTTTCGTTTGCCAATCGATGAAAAATCGTTAGCAGAGGTTTAAATAGTTTAAAATTTTGTTGCCTAATCGATATAGGATAAATAAATCACATAATAATCGAAAAATATTTGTTTTAAATATTCATCTGGAAGACCAGAATGATTGAAATGATGGATCTCACCTTAAATTTAGGGTGAAATTAGACAATGGTCTCCGAATTAAATTTTCCAATTTACAATTAAATTTAACTAAATCAAAGTACAACTCTTTAGAGTAAAGGTTGTGACTTTCGGATCCAAAAGTCGAATGATTTACCAACGTTTCGTAATCTTTCCAGGTCGCATCTTGAGACCATAATTACACCAAAACTAATTTCAATGTGCTCTTCAAGCCGTCTTATAAGACTCAGAATAATGTCAATGTTAAAGAACAGCATGTCAATCAATAAGGGGCAGGATAACCCTTCTCTCTTTTTTTTTTGTTAAAGAGGTATTCAACTAAAAAATCCGAAGAATCACCTACGGTTCTTGTTAATTGGTATTGGGATCCTTATGGATCTCTATTCTTTCGGTTTCACCAAAAAATCCATGTGGAAAGCATTGTTTTTTAATTAAGTCTTAAATCGAAAATATCTAATAAAACTTTCAAAAAATTTAATAAGAATGTTAACTTAAAAGTTGTCGATTTGTTTGCTTTTTTTTCAATTTTTATCAGTGAAAATACATAAGTCAGCTATTCCAATCCTTTTAACACGTTATTCTTGAATGTTATAAGAAGACATTTATGGAAAAAAAAATCGAAATTTTTTTTTTCTGACCGTGATCCACCCTTAACAAAACATTTAGTTGGTTTTTCGATGCAAATGCATCGCAAAAGTTTTCAACGCTAAATACTTTAATACACTCATTTGCATTTAAAATCGTTCATACATATTTATTTCATTTCATTTGTACAAATATTCATAAATTCATATTTTAAGCTTTTTTGTCGAAAAAAATGGACAATTTTTCTTGAAAATTTCATAATTTGAATTAAATTAATGTTAATGAATTGCATCTCAAATTCTAGTGTACATAATATTGACGGTGAAATATAATCATGAAACTTTTTGCAGGCAAATGTAGTGCATTGAAAATGCTGTTAATAGCAGAATATCATATCCACCATCATCATCATCTTATGAGCTTATCATATACCAAGTTGGAAACTCAAAAACTTTTCCTAATTATTTCAAGAAAAGCAAAACAATAAGTTGAACATTGCACTGTTACCTATTTCCTAATAAGATATCTTAATGTTAACGCCAAATCTAACATAACATTAACGCGGAAAACTTTCACCCGAAAGCTTTCGGGAAAAGCTCTCGGGCAATTACACGAGACACAATAAAGTTTAACAGCTTCATTTTAAAATCGTTATCGTTGATGCAATAAACGAGAGGTTTTGTCAAACGCATGAGAAAAAAGCTCCGCACAGAAAAAAAAAATACACACCAAACATCGGATATTTAAGTGTAAATGTTTGAGCTTTTATACGCCAGCTTTATCTTGTCTCTCTATTTGTTATCGCCGCACGAAAATCGAGATTTATTTTTTCCAAACGAGCTTTTCAACATTAGAAAATGCCAATGGTTGGTTGGTGGGAGAGATCAGGGGCAAGGGTGGATGGGGGAAAAAAAAAAAAAGGAAAAGTGTTTAGTGTCCATTTGTATTGGTAGCAAGGCCTATATGAAGAATATGTGTTGGGGGTGTGGGAAAAAAATCGTGGAAATTGCCAAGGTGGATGAAAAAAAAAAGAACGGAAAGAAAATCTATAAATAACAAACACGAATTGCTTATATGTAATTTTTATATTTCCTGATAAAATATTATTGAGTACACTATATTATCGTTGATTTGTTTTTAATCAATTCCAAATTTTCGATGGATTTTTTTTCCAATTGACAAAACAATTTTTTTGCCCACTAATCCCATTGAGGACCCATTGTTGAGCCGATGAGTAAACACAATTGTCGAAGAACGCAAGGATTTATTCAAAATAAATTGCTCGACTACGTAAATATTTGGAATAATAAAGCTGTGCTTGAGATAAGTTTACAATAATGATGATCACACGTAGGTATAGGGGATGATGTTTATTGTTTGTCATTCGAAAGCCTTTTTTAAACTCTGTCGTGTTAAAGCACTACATTGTTTATGTGAAATAACATAAAATGGGATGAAAAGCACAAGGGCCGTTTATTTTAAGTTGTTTCACTGCAATGATAACAATGTTATACAACAGTGGCGTGCGGTTTACATTATACATACAGAGTTAATGCCATATATATCTATAAATTGAGCTCTTCAAACTCTTATAATTAACTGTTTATGTAATAAGTATTTTATTTATTGCACACTACTTGTGGAACCACATAATTTTTAACGGCTTTATCATAAACGATTATGTAATAATGCTTATTGAAATTAACAAATGACTTTATGAGCTTAAAAATATAACAGAAATTAAATCGATTGGCTGATTTAAATGTAAAAGTAAATATAACATTCAAGTGCATTCGAGCTTTACAACGTGTATCGTATCATAATCACCTAGTTACAGAAAACTTGACAATAAATCCACGTGCAACACTTTTAACGACAAATTTATAACAGCCGGATGATTTTCAAAGTGTAAAGAAATAACTATCAGAAATTTTTGAGCCATTTTTACAAGTATTTTAATGGCACTACAAAAGTGCCATCTTTGTGACTACTTTCGAACCTACATTAAGTTCCTGATTTCTAAAGGATGATTAACTACTTTACCGACTCAGATAGCTGCGCAGGGTTCTTGTTGATAATTTAAGACGAAATAGTCCATGAGAAAATATGCGGATTTAAATTTATGAATTGAGGAAAAATTAATTTTAGAGCTTTTAAGCTTGACCTACCAATTTGGGTTTAATAGTGTGGGTCAAAAAATCGATTATTCTGTTTTTACAAGTAACACGGAAATATGAGTTGAAAAAAAGTGGGTATTCACTAGTAAATAAATACATATCTTAGTAATGAATTTGGGCAGTAGAAAAGTGTAGAAAAATGTGCCATTAAATGTGAAATACGTTATCCATGATGGATATTGAAAAGAAGACCGCGATTCCAAATAATCAAATTCGGCATTTTAAAGTTAGCCAAAAAACTTCCCCCCCCCTAATTTCTTAACTACTAACTTCAACACTTCTACCAACTTTACACTTTACCCTAGCTAAAAGTCTCTTAAAACTTGAAATACTGCTTACCGCGCCATCTGCATTTGACGCCCCAACTATTAATTTTTGGGAACCAAGTCTACCATAAGAGCTTGACCCCCATGTCCTTGATTATCTCAATTGTGAAATAGGGAAACTTTTTGCTTTTTTTTCACCAAAGCTTTCATTAAACCACCAGAACTTTTTCTGCATAAAACTTACCACTTTTTGAACAAATCTTTACTGATTAAACACTAGGGTGGGTCAAAAAAATTCATTATTCTTTTTTTTTTTACAAGTGACACAGAAAAATGGGTTGCTAGACACTTGAAAAAAATTCTCACCAAGTATGAGCTCTTAATTTTAATAGGAACATCCTCCACATCGCAGTTTTGTATTTTTTTCTCAGTCCAATAGAAAAAAATTCATACCTCATCATTTATCGATTGTACAGAAAAATGTTTTGAAAGAATTTTATAGGAAATTTAATGCTCTACAAAAAAGGTATTCTATATTTTTTTCGTAAGCCTGACCATTAGAAAGATATTAAGGATTTAATTTTGATTATTACGAGACAAATTTCATTTTGGTTTATGAATTTTATAACTCGACAATAAATGACCCTTATACAATGCGCAATACAAATTTTTGTTGGAAATTAACTGCTCTATAAAAATGGTTTCTTATGTTCTGGCGATTAAATTAACCGTTCAAAAGATATTCATCATCAAACTTTCATGTGTACGGATTTTAAAAGTTTCTGATGAGATATTCGAAAAATTTCAATTCAATTTATAACTTTTGAGAAAATTTACACGAATTTTAGTTCTTATCAACTGAGAAACTTCAAAATATTTTTCAAGTTTCATCACTTTTCTACTTCCCAAATTCATTACGAAGGTATGTACTTATTTACTAGTTAATACCAAAAATAAGATTTTTTCGCTGACTTTGAACAGTTATACTGTGTAAACAATATATAAAATATATTGCAGTCCAATTTATTAACATAAATTTGAACAGAAGTTCAAACAAAAATATTCGTGACGTATTGCCCAGATACGTATTTCGATTGCCAAGCAATCTTCATCAGTGATCATCAAGTAGTTTGGATCACTCCGTAACTGCTTTGTGATGATTCATCTTTGTGTGAATCATAAGATTGCTAGGCAATCGAAATACGTATCTGGGCAATACGTCATGAATATTTTTGTTTGAACTTCTGTTCAAATTTATGTTAATAAATTGGACTGCAATATATTTTATATATTGTATACATAGTTAATACCTATTTTTACGGGGCAAAAATATGATTTAAATTCAAACTTTGAATCGATTTTTTTAAGTACAATAAATTTGTTTCAGCAAAGATTCGACGATTTTTCTAGACAGTCACAATTCATAGCGATAGAAAAGGACAATTTCCAGGATTCAATTTGACGCCATTAAGCAAATATAATTGAGCATGTCTGTAATTAACTTTAATTAAATTTTTAAATGCGAAATAATGTTATATGTTGTATTTCAATTTTTAATAAAGAAAATTTAATTTTAAAATTTTAAAATTACAATTTGAAAGGAATAAATTAAATTTGAATTTGGCGCATAAAATTCTAAAATTGGTTAAAAGTAGTTATCGTTATTATCGGCTATGCTACACTAGCGTCCTCAGTTAATGACGCCCGGAAGATAGCCATTTGGAGGAACACAAAATTAACATTGAGTTAGCCTCCCCAGATCAAGGATATCAAATTTGAATATTTTGTACTCCCTTTTTGATCCAAATGGCTTACATTTACTTGATTCACACATTGGGAGAAGAAATAGGAGAAAACTGTAATTTAAACGGTTGAATATTTGGGTTCAACAAAAAATTACATTTTTGATTTTCTTATTAGAGTATTACACTAAGATTTGATAGACTTTATGGCTTTTAAAACACTTTTTTCAACAAAGTCATTTTAAACGGTAAATTATATTTTTAAAACGGTTGAAAAGTGGACACATTTCCGGACATAAATTTGTACAGTTTTATTCCTATGCGGCAAAATTCTTAATTTCTATATTATGTCAGTCTATGTTATTCCTTCAAAGAAAACTTGGCTTCAACTTCGATCAATTGGTTTTCAAGTTATCTTATTAAATACAGCACCGCCTTTCTTCTAAAAAAGTATTTTTTTTTTCATTAAAATGATTTTTTTTCGATAATTCAATTTAAATTACATAACTTATTTTGAAAATCCATTCATTTCGCATCACTTCACCGAAAACCGTCATTTTTTTTTTTTGAGGAATACTACAGAGTTTCATAATATAGAAGTCTGAAATGTTACTAGAGTAAATTTATAAGTTTGTTAAAATAAATTTCATATTTTATTTTCAACTTTGAACTGATTTCTTGGAGTCAAGTAATTATAAATGAGTTATATTTTTAATCTTAAAAGTTTAATTTAAAGAATACGCCAAATTCTTTAGAGTAATATTTAAACAAAATTCCTTATTAACCTAACTTATTAATTTTGGCATACATCAACGAATACAAATCAACCGTATTAATTTTTACCCTACTTTTAAGCCGATTTGAAAAGGAGAGAAAATAATATGTGGGAATATGGTTCAAAAAAAATTACATATTTGCTTTTCTAATAAGTATTATATTAAGATTTGATAAACTATGGCTTTTAATACACTTTATAACATTATTTTTCAACTAAATAATCTTAAATGGTAATTTTAATTTTTAAAACTGTTGAAAAATGGAGGCAAATCCGACCATAAATTTGTACACCTTTATTCCTATACGGCAAAATTCTTAATTTCAATATTGTGTCAGTCTATGTTATTCCTTCAAAGCAAGCTTGGCCTCAACTTTGATCAATAGATTTTTATGGTATTATATTAAATACAGCACTGCCTTTCTTCTAAAAACTTTTTTTTTCATTAAAAATTAAATTAATTTAGATAATTAAACTTAAATTACATAAGCCATTTTGAAAATTCAACCACTTGGCACCACTTTATCGTAAACCGCCATTTTTTTGAGGAAATCACAGAGTATCATAATACAGAAGTCTGAAATGTTACTAGAGCGAATTTATAAGTCTATTAAATATATATTCAAAGGTTTTTTGTTTCCAAATTTTGACTGATTTTTTGGAGTCAAGTAATTAAAAATTAGTTTAATTTTTAATTTTAACTGTTAGGGATACGTCAAATTCTTTGGTGTAATATTTAAACAAGATTGCTTATTTATGGGTTTAACCTATTAAATTTCGGCATAAATGAACGTTTGCATCAAAGTTTATAAAATACACAGGTGGCCTCATGCGCTGCGTGACGTATCCAGAAGAAATTCATACATATCTTCAGACTGATTCAAATTTCAAAATTCTTCGTATGACGTCATTTTTTTTCTAATGGGGCATATCTACGTTTGAATATCTACCATAGTAATTTTAACCTTACTTTTGTACCAATTTAGAAAAGAGAGAACATAATTTGTGGAAATATGGTGTAAAAAGAGATCAAAGAGCATAGGGCATATGGAACAAAGCTCAGTACTTCAATAACTTGGCTTTTATCGTTACTGCAAAAGTTAGGTATAATTTAATAATTAGGGATAATTTAAAATAACATATGTTATTTATTTGGAATATACTATGAAAATTTAATCGATCCACAGCACTGTTCACCAATTACCTCCATTTTTACCGAAGTTTAGTATTAGTTGCCCGAAAATCAAGGTGGTCAAGCTTATTTCAAACTAAATACCAAAAAATGTTGATGTAGAAGTTATTCCTATGCGGTGGTGTTGTAACCATTGAAATTACTTGATCGATTGAATTAACCTGAATAGATATTTTAAAATTTTAATGCAGTAAATGCATTGCAAAAATTGAAGAAAAAAAAACAGTTTAAAATTAAACAAATTTATTTAATCAAACAAATATTAAAATGACGCATTTTATAAGTGTTTACGATTGAAAATATTATTTTCATGTTTATAATTAATTTGATGTGCATTGCAATAACAGATTTAATGCAATGGCGCAAATTATTTGGTTTTATTTGTAAATAAAATATCTATTAAACTATTTTTTGTTTGAATAATAATAAATAAAAAAATCAATTATTTACGTTTTATTGGTTTTCAATTTGTATGTTTCGGCTCAAATATAATTTATATTTGTACATCAATGTGATAACAGGATAAAAATTGCATGAAAATTTATAAATATCGGTTAATGAGCTTTATTTAAAAAAAATGAGGCAACATTATGATCAATATACTGACTTGTTGGATTATTATTAAAGATACAGACATTGATTTGGTCTATTGAAACACTTTATGATTCGATTACATTGTTGGAATGAAAATATTAGTGGAAACAAAACCATACAGAATATCAATTACTACACTTGTGGATTTCAGATAATATTAGTTTTCGATTGTGTTAATTGTTGAATCAATATGCTTGTCGTAATGATTACTTGTTTCAATAATTGCTCAAACAATCGTTATCATTAAATTTTATTGTTTTTCCAAATTAAAGTTTCAATTGTTGGAGCTTTCCCCCACCGCAATAGTGCAAATCATAATAGTGATTTTAGACGATAATTGTTGGCAATGGATTAGAATTAAAGAGCTTTTGAGCGCTACTGTGGTACCCAACGGTGGTGCACAACAGGGTAATGAGGACACTTTTTCGCGAGGGGGATGTTGTCGTCGCAAGAGGGGGATGGAAAAAGCTTTTAACATTTATATTACGTTACAGATGCAGTGCTCTGCGTTGTTGTTTTGCATGTGTTTGGAAATGTCAATATTTGTTTAGTTGAAAACTGAAATATCTTCAAAACTACTCCCTAATCCTGCCGGGGGAGACGACATGTCAAAGTTCCACGCTCCTCACCAGCTATCCACCCCATTCCACCCCTACAACCCCTTGCATTTTATATTGCAAATACTTTTAACGTTAATGAACGAATGCACACATTGATTTATTGCGAATAAAATTTTCGAGTCAAAAGACTGCTCTAGTGACCCCTTTAATCAAAAAAATAAGATTTTTTCGCTGACTTTGAACAGTTTGAACTGTGTATACAATAAATAAAATATATTGCAGTCCAATTTATTAACATAAACTTGAACAGAAGTTCAAACAAAAATATTCGTGACGTATTGCCCCGATACGTATTTCGATTGCCAAGCAATCTTCCTCAGTGATCACTCCGTAACTGCTTTGTGATGATTCACGAAAAAAACCAAGTAATTCAGATGCTGTCAATATGTACCCAGAACTAATTGGAGACCCATAGTATTCCAGTTGTAATAAATTATAACAGTGACGAAATTTTTTTTTTTACTAATTTCACTAAAAATTGAACACTAGTTGTTTTTTTTTTCTTTTGGGATCAATTGTTTTGATTTTGAAAGTAATCATCTAAAGAAAGTAAATATAGAAAAACAAAAAAAAACCCTTTGCTCAGAAACATATTTCGATTGCCAAGCAATCCTATCATTCACACAAAGATGAATCATCACAAAGCAGCTACGGAGTGATCCAAACTACTTGATGACCACTCTGATGAAGATTGCTTGGCAATCGAAATACGTATCTGAGCAATACGTCACGAATATTTTTTGGTTTGAACTTCTGTTCAAGTTTATGTTAATAAATTGGACTGTAATATATTTTATATATTGTATACACAGTATAACTGTTCAAAGTCAGCGAAAAAATCTTATTTTGATTTCCTTTTATATTCCATCAAACATTAACATGAAATATTTATCAATTTTCACGTTTCAAATTTATAAACGGAAGAAAACATCTAAAAATTATGATAAAAATTAAAATGTATGATTTTAACATTGGATATAGTCTAGGATCCCACTGCAAAAAAATGTAGTGATCGAGTATATGCTGAAAACCAAGTTTTAACGCATACTTATCATCAAGAGAATAAATATCTACTAGGTTGCCTATCAAAATGTGGCCGCTAGTTTTTTAAATTAAATTATTTTTAATTGATTTGTTTTTAAAATAAAATATCGTCCACTTCACGGCAATATATATATATAAAGACTTTGAAAAGTCAGGGTTGGCGTTGCGCATTTGACCGCACCTCTTCGCAGCCAGATGTAAATAGATATGGTTTTGGAGCCTTTTTACGTTCATAACGTACATTTATGATTTATATATTAAATTAAAGCTAATTTTTTTCTCATCATTATAATATACGATTGCCTTAATAAATCTGGCCGCAAATAAGGGTTTCTGATAAGGGGTTCTAAATATGGTAAATATTAAAAATAGAGTGAAAAAGAACTAGCGCGAATATTTTATATATTCTATACACAGACCCCGTTAATGTTTATTGCAAAATGTGCCAATTTTTTTGTTGTTGTTTTTCCCAAGATTTCAGTGAAAACTTTCCCAATAATTTGGAATGAAAAAAGATTAAACAGAAGTACTATTTCCCAAAAAAAAAAACTTAAAAAAAAGTTTCTTACTGTTGTATAAAATTATGATGAAGAAAGAGACTCGGCATTGTTAATAGGGGGTGGGATGGGGGTGTAAAGAATGTTTTTTAGGGGGGATGGAAAATAATGAAGGGAAATGAGTTGTTGGTGAGTGCCACAATGAAGAACTTTGTGTACGTTACGTTTTATGTAATCGTGAAGTTTGTAATGTGAAAATAATGAAACGAGCCACCCCTATATGGCATTTAGGGGTGCAAGAGTGAGACGCGTGACGAATGTACTCGTCTTGGCGTTTGACTACGTCAGCTGCTTTATTAGTTAATTAGGATGGAGAAGAGGCCATTGATGTAGTTTGGTCGTTGAGCTTTTGCAAATTCAGAGTCGAAAAATTCGACAAAAGCTCTCGCTCTCTCTCTCTCTCTCCCACACTCATGCCAAAGCTCTTCATTAGCCAATGCGTATGAATACTTACACACACGCGTACCGAAATTATACTTAAAGATAATGGAAACTTTGTTTTGTGTTCATTCGCATTCCGCACCAACGTACTTCATTAACTTTCACTAAAGATTAATATTTCAATATCAAAGTTTTCCTAATTTATGTTAATTGTTACGACAAATGTTTACACATTGTACAGTAACAACTCGTACATCTATTGTAAGAAAATCAACAATGATTTCTAGCCAAAAAAATTCGTATGGAATTGTAAATTTATTTTGAGTATTATCACATATTATACAAATATATAGATAGTTTGATTGAATTCGCGAGACTATTTGTGATATTAAGCCCCGGAGATTTGAATTTGCTTGATCGAATCGTATTTTTTTCGAGAGATTTCAATGGAAAATAAAATTTCAATCAAGTGAATAATATTGGGGAATTTGTCTCTTTTTATCAACGGTATTTACGTTTTGGGTTGATCAACAATGTAGAAAAAGATTAGGCAATGTTTTTTTCCGAAAAAAATTAGATAAATATGGTTTTCAATCAAAATTTTAGGGTATCAAATTCGTTGGATAAAATTTTAAAGTACTAACACACCATAACAATAACAAGGCAACTTCAATACGTATACGTATTGCGGGTTGCATATACACTGATTATTTTTGACGTATAAGTAATATCGCTGAATTTATCTCTTTTTATCAATTGTATATACGCTACAATAAATAAAAGGAAAGGTTATTTAAAAAAAAAAAATAAGATAAATTTGATTTTTGGTCAGATTTTTCGGGTATTCAACTTCTTTGATAGTATTTTTGAAGTAGTACAAACGTTCGCCTATTCACTCTAACAAGGCAACTTCAATGTCTATAAGTAATGCTAGTTGCCTATCCATTAAGACGGAATGCTACAAGGTTTATAAAATACACAGGTGGCCTCATGATGGCTACGTGACGTATCCAGAAGAAATTCCTACATATCTTCTGACTGATTTAATTTCAAAATTCTTCGTATGACGTCATTTTTTTTCTAATGGAGCAACCTGTGTATTTTACAAACCTTGGGAATGCTAAATTTTTGGCCTTATCTTCGAGGAGAGGTTGAAAAATCGTCTATCAATGGTATTTACGTTTTGGGTTAATCAACAATGTAGAAAAAGATAAGGCAATTTTTTTTGCAAAAAAAATTAGATAAATATGATTTTGAATCAGAATTTTAGGGTATCAAATTCGTTGGATAAAATTTTAAAGTACTAACACACCATAACAATAACAATGCAACTTTAATACGTATACGTATTGCTGGTTGCCTATCCATACTGATTATTTTAAGATAAGAGTAATATTGCTGAATTTATTCATGGTTTATAAATTACACAGGTTGCTTCATTAGAAAAAAAAATGACGTCATACGAAGAATTTAGAAATTTTAGTCAGTCTGAAAATATGTACTGAATTTCTTCTGGAGACGTCACGTGGTGCATGAGGCCACCTGTGTATTTTATAAACCTTGGAATTTATTTCTCTTTTCATCAATTGTATTTACGTTTCGGGTCAATCAACAATGTAGAAAAGGAAAAGGTTATTTAAAAAAATTAGATAAATATGGTGTTTGGTCAGATTTTTCGGATCTCCCAAGGTTTATAAAATACACATGTGGCCTCATGCACCACGTGACGTATCCAGAAGAAATTCGTACATATTTTCAGACTGGTTCAAATTTCAAAACTCTTCGTATGACGTCATTTTTTTTCTAATGGGGCAACCTGTGTAATTTATAAACCTTGCCTGGGTATCCAACTCGTTTGATAGGATTTTTGAAGTAGTAACAAACGTAACAAGGCAACTTCGATTCCTATAAGTAAAGCTAATTGCCTAACTATTAAGGCGGAATGTTCAATTTTTGACCTTATATTCAAGGAGGGGCTGAAAAGTCGTCACCAGGTCTACAAATAGCAAGGAAAAGCTACAAAAATACTAAAATTACTCAATTTACTACTGCTCAAACTACTTAATTTAATAATTAAGGACAATTTAAGTTAACATACGTTATTTATTTGGAATATACTATGAAAATTTAATCGATCCACAGCACTCTTCACCAATTACCGCCATTTGTAGCACCGTTTTAATATTAGTTGCCCAAAAATCAAGGTGGTCATGCTTATTTCAAACTAAGTACCAAAAAATGTTGATGTAGAAGTTATTCCTATGCGGTGGTGTTATAACCATTGAAATCACTTGCTCGATGGAACTAACCCGATTAGATATTTTAAAATTTTAATGCAGTAAATGCATAGCAAAAATCGCAGAAAAAAGCATTAAAATTAAAACAAATTTGTTGAATCAAACAAGTATTAAAATTATGCATTTTATGAGTGTTTACGATTGAAAATAATATTTTTGTATTTATAAATAATTTGATGTGTATTGCAGTAACTATCCATTAAGGCTAAATGTTTAATTTTTGATCTTATCTTCGAGGAAAGGTTGAAAAATCAACCAGGTCTACAAATAGTAAAAGAAACAACAAAACTTCCCCTCAATTTAATTTTTATTTCTATTCAACGTTTTTTTCTCGGAAAATTTCAAAAAAATCGTTAATTTTTCAATTGAAAAATTGTTTAGTTTTAATAAACGTCAATCTCAAATAAATAGCCATTTCGGTTCAGTGAATAATATTGGTGAGTTTGTCTCTTTTTATCAACTCTATTTATGTTTTGGGTTAATCAACCATGTAGAAAAAGATAAGGCTACTTTTTTTTAAGAAAAAAATAGATAAATATGGTTTTTAATCAGAACTTTAGGGTATCCAATTCGTTGGATCATATTTTAAACAATCGTTCGTCTATTCACTATAATAAGGCAACTGGAATTCTTATAAGTATTGTTGGTTGCCTATCCACACTGATTATTTTGACATACGAGTAATATCAGGGGAGTTTAACCACGGGCTGTCAACTCTCAAAAACGAGACAAGGATAGCCGAACTGGGTAGGATAATTGTGGAATAGCTGTATAGAGTGTTTGCTGCAGGTAGAAAGAGATAGAAATTCCGAAATTCTATCTCTTTCTACCTGCAGCAATTCCACAATTATCCTAACAAGTTGGGCTATTCTTAGAGTTAACAGCCCGTGGTCTAACTCTTATGGCAGACTTGGTTCCCAAAATCTCATGCTTAGCTCTCCCAAATATAGATGGCGCGGCAAGCATTTCTAGTTTTAAGTAGCACAGACCTGGGGTAAAGAACAGAAGATTGGTAAAAGTAAAGATGTTGGTAGTAGTGAAATCATCTGAAAAATCGCGCTTAAATCCAAACTGATTAAAAGAAGATATCGTTATTATCGGCTGTGCTACTGCACGAGCGCCATCGGGACTTGTCAACAAGAAGTAGGCCTTTTCGAGGAACAAAAAATTAACATTGAGTTAGCCTCCCCTGAATAATATTGCTGAATTTATCTCTTTTTATGAATTGTATTTTCGTTTCGGGTCAATTAACAATGTAGAAAAGGAAAAGGATATTTTTTTTAAAAAAAAAAAGAAGATAAGTATGGTTTTTGGTTATTTTTTTTGGGTATCCAACTTGTTTCATAGGATTTTTGAAGTATTAACCAACGTTCGTCTATTCACTCTAACAAGGCAACTTCGATTCCTAGAAGTAACGCTAATTGCCTATCCACTAAGGCGGAATGCTAAATTTTGAACCCTATCTTTGACGAGGGGTTAACAAGGAAAAAAAAAACAAGGAAAAGCTACAAAACTACCCCTCAATTTCACCTTAATTTCTATTAAACGTTTTTTCTTGGAAAATTTTAAAAAAATCGTTAATTTTTCAATTGAAAAATTCTTTTTAGTTTTGATAAACTCCAATCTCAAACAAATAGCCATTTGGGTTTGAAAATATTAAATAACTTAAACAAGTTTCCAATATCAATGAAAGAAAACTTCCAAACTACGACAAGCAATTTAAGTTTTATACGTAGCGCCGGTTGTATTTTAAAGTAAATATAATATTTTATAAATTCGAAACTTTTTCATTCCCTTCTATGATAAACAATGATTTCTTTTAAAGCTTTTGTGCATTTTTACCGGAAATACTTGGAAATAATTAAATTTAAATCAAAATGTTTCTATTTTTGTGTTTACTATATATTTAGTGGTATGCGGGAAACGTAACATTTCCAAAATTCTTAACATTGTAATTGTAAAGTTCAATTTGTATAAATAAATTCAACGCGAAAGCTTGCAATTAAAATTTTATTTCCCCATTGTGCTAGTAAGCGTGTATATTTATAATTCACCAAAAATTTACTTTAATTTCACTGAGAATCTAATATAACTTGAAAATTTTTCACAAAACTAAACACTGAAAAGTCATTGAATTTAAACCGATAACAAAAATATATTGAAATTCATTATTCAAACTTGTTCTATCAATTTTCATTTTCCCCATTTCTCCCCATCCCCTTTGGACTTGTATCGTGATCTAAACGTTAAATGTAACAAAACATGAAAACTCGACAATTCCCTGGGGATATCACTGTTTTTTTTATATGGGGAGCGATGAGTCGAAGAGATCAATTGTCAACAAAAATCAATAATTTCCTATTCTATATAAATATATTAATAACTCCGAGAACAATCAATTGATGGGCATTACTTCAACGTATCAATCCCAGAGGAAACAACCCCCCCCATCTGCCCCATCCCCCTAATCTGCCATTTTCAGAGACAATAAAATTAATGATTCTTATGACCAATTCGTAAATGGATTCGATTTATTATTTTCAACAATTTTATCACATCGGTGATGAGGGTGCAAATTATTTGTATGGATTGATTTTTGAAGCATTCACTTATCTGCAAACCAAACGAATTCATGTGAATTTCGAATGAATACGGGATGAATATAAAAGGGATGAGGGAATAATTGCGGGTCCATCTGCAACTGCAATTGTGCATTGTTCTCTTGGATTCATACGTGACAATGCCATTTTTATTCCTAGATAAATTATAACATAATTTTACAAGTGCTTTGTCACTTGCATATTGCTAACATTAGTTAAATGTTCCAAGTTAAAAAAACCCGCTCTTTTAAATGCTGTGAACGAAAAGTGAATTGTATATTTTTTCAGTAAACCGTCAAATACTATTCAAATGATTGGAATAAGCCCGAAATTTCATAGGTTACTCGATATATCAAGTTTGGGAAAAATTAAAATTTCAAATGAGACTTAATCAGAAGAAAATGAAAAGAGATATCATATAGCAAAAGTATGGGTGTTGAAATGAGTAAGGTTATATTTTACTTTTGGGGACTATTAATCAATTTGAGGTTTGTAACATTTAATAAACGCACCCATATTGTGCTAGCACATAGTGAACGTACAATTACAAAGCCAACTAGTTCTAGAACCATGGATACATTTAAAAGTGCTACTTTCTATCTGTTTTTTTCTTACATACACACTTTGATATTTGATGTTTCACTCGGTTATATTAAGAAAAAATGGAGTTGAAAATTTAAAATCCAAAATAACTTTCATTCCAAATACTTCAGATTTAAAAAAAACGATTTAAAGCTTTTCCTATTGTTAACGCAACGTTAAAGCTTTGCTAAAACTTAAGCGAATTGAACTGACAAGAAAAAAAAAATACGCAAACTAGTACAAAACCGGCGGAAAAACTTTAACCATTTTGATGGGACGAATCATTGAATTTAATCATAATTTATAGGATTTGCGTTTGCCAGGGAAAAAATTCAAATAAATGCATTTGAAATGTCAAAACTTTTCAGTATTTCACAATTGAAGGAAAAAAAACCCGTAGAGTTTTCCTCATTATAAACCGGAAAAAATCTGTTCTATTTATTATTGTTATGAAAATTTCTTTTCCTGCATTTCGCGTGCTCTGCGCCCCCCGCGCCACATTTTCCGATCCCCGACGGGAAAACTTGTGAATTCTTCAAGTTGAAAATTGATGTTAAATCTTCCATAATTTTTTGCCGGTTCAACAGGGGGCGGGGGGTGAAAGTGCGACAAGGAATCGATGATTTTTCCTACGTCACTTTCTCCTGTTGCGGCATTTTGTAGTTCGGTTGAGTGATTTTTTGCGCGACATTTACCTTCGCATCTTTTTTCATTGTATCAAAACAAAAATACAAAATCGTTATATCTTTTACTATGATATTATAATAATGCATTTTTCATATGTAAATTAAATTTTTGCTTTGGTCTTTCGACCTCGAACCATTTCACCTTCTTTATATTTATCGGTTTTCATTTCAATGTGCCACGGAAATTTATTGTTCCGTTTTATTGAAATAGAATCAACTTTAAAGCTTCCTATAAATTCAATCTTTTCTGTAAAATTATCAATAAATTAATTCATTGTTCGTGGATTTTATAAACGAGCTTTTATTCTTTGGGCCAAAAACCACCTTTAAAAAAATCCGGAATTTACATTCTTATTCCTATGCGTCGATATTTTTCTTATTTCTATATTGTGATATTCGTTGTTATTCCTCCAAAAAGTTCGACTAATTAAATTACGAGGTTAAGTGAAATTATTCACCGAAAATAATGGAATAACCTAGATTGACAATAAAGAATATCACCGAATAGGAATTTTCAAACCAAAATGGCTATTTATTTGAGATTAGAGTTTATCCAAACTGAACAACAATTTTTCAATTGAAAAGTTAACGATTTTTTTAAAATTTTCCAAGGAAAAACGTTGAATAGAAATTAAAGTCAAAAATTGAGCATTCCGCCTTAATGGATAGGCAATTATCATTACTTATAGGAATTTAGGTTGCCTTTAGGAATTTAGTTGAATACCCGAAAAATTTGGTCAAAAACCAAATTTATCTTATTTTTTTTTAAAATAATATGACCGATTAGGAATTTGCTGTATAATTGATCTGAATTTCCAAATAAAGTTTCCCCAAACTAAAGCTTTCGAAAATTTAATTTAAAAATAAAAACGTAGACTTGGCTTTCCCGGCACGAAATCATATCAAAAAGGTCAATTATACACGTGATATTTTCATCAAGTTTTTCATTAAATTTTTTTTTTATATTATTTCAGAAGATTGATGATAGCATTTCTATTTTATATCATCAATATTAATTCAAGGTGTCCCATTTTTTTTTTTGGTTCTAATAAAATGAAAAACAATATCGAAAGTTAAAGCACATTTGATGCAAAATCACGAATAAGAATATTAGTTAGAGCTTTTGTTAAAAATGAGGTTAGGTAAATATTATATAAACAATGCCAGCTTGGATAAAAACAGTGGTGTATTAAATGTATTTGTGTGGTGTATATTCTTTTTTTTCTTTTTTCAAAAAAAAAGCTAGAAAAACGGAATAGAATAAGGGTGGTGGATGATGAGGGGTGTGAAAGAACCACCTTTTATGAGTTTTCAAGTAATATTCATAAATAAATAAAGCTCACATACATACAAACACCAATCCCCTTAACTGCCATAGTCTGAAAGTGATGGTCTGTATAAGAGTAGATTACTTGACACCCCCCAACCCCCAAACTTTCGCCCCATTAACCCCATTCCCGGCAGTCGAGAAATATAATGTAAGTATATAAACATTCAAAACCATTGAAATTCTTAAACAGCAACGACGTTTTCTAATTTTCCCTAACGAAAAAAATAAAAAATAAATGAAAAGCTTTTGATCTACCTGCCGTTATATTTTTTAATAGTTGACTATAATTTTTACCCATATTACGCTTTTCTTTGTCTTTCTAATTAAACAGTTTTCATTTTGTTAAAATATATATTTTACAATTATAACATGACGTGTATTCTTTTGTCTAACAAATGAACGTGTTACACTCTTTTGTTCACGTTTTGTTTTCAAGTCTATCGTAGCTTAGTCAATTATAAATATAAAAACAAAAAAAAAACAGTTGAACCCAACGATAATTAAATAAATTCACAGTGAAGAGTGTACGAAAAAAAAAAGAAGAAAAACAAAACACAGTCAATAAAGAGGCAGTGTTTGTGCTTTTTGTTGGTATATTCGAGTTACACAATACATGAGTTTTGAGTGTCAAAGGATAATATTATTAATAATACTTTATATGGATTCATCAAGTGTGCGTTGCAAAGTAAAAAAAAAAACAACAGAAGTCTGCCAAAACAAATATTAACATTTCTCATTAAATTTGTTTTAATATTTTCATTGAAAAGTCAATTTAAAAAAAAAAAAACGAAAAACATTTCTTCCCTTGACGATTTATATTCAATCAAAGTCGAAACAGCATATTTCATTGTTTGCGTTTGTGATTTTCAATCAGCTAATATTTCTGGAAACATCTGAATAAAGTTAATTTTAATAAATAAAAAAAAAATGAACGCCAATAATAATCATTTGTTTGATGAATATGTATTTTTGACATTTATTAACATTATGCCAATTCCATAATGTTAAAAAGGGTATTTAAGTAAAAAGTTTCAATTTCAAGTAATGTACTTCGGTGTTTTATAATGAGAAGTAAGTTCAAGATTGATTCATATTAGAGAAATTTTCAGTTATTTAAAATTCGCATTTTCTGATTTGCAATTAAACAAATGTTAGTTCTTTAATGGTAAATATTATTGAAATAATAGTGCACCACTCAAACGAAGTTGCAGGTATCGGCTAGTAAATTTCATCGATTTGTCATTAACAATCAATTTTCATCAAAATTTGGTTCCATTTTTTTCCGATTAGTTTCATAAATGAGCTTTTTTATACCCAATGTACAATTATGGTGGATTCATTATCGTTTTTTTCATGAAATCAGTCCTAAAATTTAGGGAAAAAAGTATTTTTTGATAAATATTTTGATTTATTTTGAATAAGGGGCACCAAATACTTGTAAAACAGAAAGTTTTATGGGTAAAATTCGCTTTGCAGAATTTATAATTGCATTAGTTGCATCAAACACATCCACCAACTTTTAGTTGGTGGATAGACTATCGAATTTTTATTGCTATTTCTTTATAAAAACATAAGGTATTTGTTGAAAATACATTTTTAATAAGCATTCTTGTAAAGTTTCCAAATGGAAATGATAAAATTTTCATACTTTTTTAAAATTGACGGAATATATTTCATTGAGAAGTGATAATATTCAAATTTATATATACAAACATAAATGTATAATTCCTTCTTTGAATTCGACTAAAATATTTTTGGTACAAATTTTTTCTTCACCTCTTTGTTCCCCCCACCTTTGATTTAAGTTACTAATGTGGAAATTTTTAAAAAATTGTTATTGGTACCAATTAATTTCCATAAAACATTAATTGGAAATTAAGGATATTTATTCTTTTCTTCATTGTTAACTGTTTAAAATATTCACTAAATCATGGCATAAATTTCCGTAAAAATTGTATTATTAGCCTGATAATTCTTTAAAACAGTAATTTTTGGTTCAAACGAAAATAAAATAGGGAAAACTTTTAAATTTTTGTGGTTTACCATGTTGATTTTAAACTTGTTCAACCCTTATAAAAATGCGTAATTACACAAATTTTCTAAATAAATTTCCCCATATGGTATCTGTTTAAATATTGCCTCAAATATTACATTAGTTTGAAAATTTCGGTTTTATTCCATCCTGAATCATTTTCGGTAATGTTCCTATGTTTTCGGAGATATTCTTTAAAAGTGGCCACGAGGTACTTGATTAATTTGTGAAATGAGGTTAGTATTTTAAACGTCATTCTGCTTGATGAAATTTAAAATCAAATAAGTAAACAGAAATCTAAAGAATAATTACTATAATCAATGGAAAAACAGCTTGAAGAAAGAAGTATTTGATATAAATTTAATAAAGACGGCCATAAACAAACTTTGTGATTTAAAAAAAATGGAAATCAGGTAACTTTTATATGCATAATATTAACATTATACAATTTGATTTTTATTAAAATTTTTAGATATTTCCTCCGTTTTATGAATATATTTGGTCTAAATAGATACAAAAGTACTCAAATAGATTCAAATATTTCAAACCAAGCACTAACTATGTTCAAAACCGATCACCAGGTCCCATTGTGCCGTTGTAAGCGAAATCCAAGTGTTATAAATTAACTTCCTTAATAATTAAATTATTTTTCAAATCATTTTAACAATTCAAGAAGAAATTCTGAAATGTTTTATTTAAGAACCTAAATTTTTATGGGCATTATGTAATTGTCATACAATTTGATTTCTATTCGAATTTTAAGATGTTTTCCTCCGTTTTGTGACTTTATTTTGGTTTAATTTAAATATAAGTACTTGAGAAGTTCCAAATATTTCAAATCAAGCACAAATTATGTCCAATTCCATTGAAATGCACTAAACACTGTTGACCACGAAACCGATCTCCAGGTCCCATTGTGCGTTTGTAAGCGAAAATCAAAGTATTTTTCATTAACTTCCATAATAATTGAAATGTTTTTCAGATCATTATAACAAATTAAGAAGAAATTTTGAAATGATTTACTAATGAACCTAACGATGAATATATTTGCAAAAGTATTGGGTGAAAATTTCTTAATTTGTATAGACTATAAGGCCTTAATATTATTCGTCAAAACATTAATTTGCGTCATTAAAGATATGATTTAAATTGGTACTTATAAAAAGGTCATTATTCATTTAATTAAAACTCAACGAGTAATTGTATTTTCTTTTTTCTGACTAAAGAAACTTGATATTTTGAAGAAGTTTTTTGGAAAAACTATTGCATAGAAGCTTCTAATTATTGCTGGAAATAGTATAATGCAACAATTTAATTTTGGTGCTACGAACGTTAAGCCATTGATTTCAACTCTTCTTGTTTAATACAACAAATTTCGAACACTTTTAATACACTTTTTGGTGTTTATAAATTAGATATTCGGAAGGTGAATCATATAAAATATATTAAAGCTTTAAAGTATATTGTCGTCACTTAATTTAATATATTTTACTCTCTCTTCCCTTTAAACAAATTGTAAATCACTTCAAAAGAAAACCATATTGATTTCTGTTTCAATTTTTAGAAGTTTTCCTCCGTTTTATGAATCGATTTTGGTCCAAATTGATATACAAGTACTTGAATTGTTGCAAATATTTCAAATCAAATGACTAACCAAGTGCAGTTCCAAGGAAATGCACTTAAGACTTTTAACCACGAAATCGATCTCCAGGTCCCATTGTGCGTCTGTAAACGAAAATCAAAGTGATATACATTAACCCACTTACTAATTGCAATGCTTTTCAGATTATTTATTAAAATCAAGAAGAAATTTTATAATGATTTAATGATCAACCTAATGAAAATATTTGCAAAAGTATTGGATGAAAGCTTCTCAATGTCGCTATTTACACAAAAAACGTAATAATTATATATTTGTATCATTACAGACATGAATTAGATCGGTAATTATTATTGCTTTGTATAAAAGTCTTTTAATAAATGTATTTTTTTCAGGGTAATGAAATTTGATTTTTTGAAAAAGCTTTTTTAAAAAGTATGGCGTCGAAGCTTCCAAATATTGCTGTGAATAATTGATTCCTCGTCCTAGTTCAATACAGCAAATTTTGAACTCTTTTAATACACTTTTTGGGTGTTTATAAACCAGATATTCATTAGGTGAATCAAATTTTTTACTTTAGAGATTATATTTACGGTTTAGCTCAATAAACACCAATATTTCTTTCTTTTATATTTCTATGAGGAATTATTTACTTTATATTACATTGTCTCGATTTAATATATAATGTATTACCTCACCACTTCACATAAATTGTGAATCAAAATGAAAAGAAAGCAATATTGATTTATTAATTCCAATGTCAAATGCATAATTTATTTAATTGAAACTTTTTGTTGCAGTGAATGAATGAATGACTAAATTATATGATCAACATTGTTGATGTTTCCTTTTCTTAACTTGTTTCGGAGTAATTATTGTTGCAACTGTGATTTATAGCAGCAATGCAAATGCGGAACTAACTAGTTTATTCAATGTTCCACCGGCGTTTCAATGGCAAACCGAATTAATTCAATTCCTTAAATCTTACATTAATCCATCACCGGTTAAATTTCAATACTTTTGATAATTATTAATTTAATTACTCCTACTGAATTTTGTTAATTAAAACAGTGTTTTTTTTCTAGTTTTGAATTGCTCACACGCCATTTGGTGCAACGAACATTGAACCAATGATTTGAATTCTACTTGGTTCAAAACAGTAAATTTTAAACACTTTTAATACACTTTTTGTGTCTATAAATATGTAATTGAATAATTGAACCAATATTGCTAAATTTTAAGGGTCACATTTTGTGTTAAGCTCATTAAAATCCATTCATTTTTCCTATAATGTTTGTATATGGAATTATTTCGTTTTCAAAAGTTTTTAATACATTGTTGTCAATCTAAATAATATATTTTACCATTTCTTCACTTAAAATAAATTGTAAATCAATCCAAAAGAAAATAATATTGGTTTCAATTTAAATTTTTGGATGTTTTTTCCGTTTTACGAATTGATTTGGTCCAAACTAATATACAAGTACTTGAATAGTTCCAAATATTTCAAACCAAGCATTCCAATTCCAAGGAATTGTACTAAAGACTTTTGACCACAAAACCGATCACCAAGTCCCATTGTAAGTTGGTAAGCGAAAATCAAAATATTTTACACTAGCAGATCCCCGCGACTTCGTCTGGGTAACATATTTTATTTTTCTTATTCTTTTACGAAAAATATAATCATACCATATCATACATCAAATAAAAAATATCGCCAAGTTCAATACATTCGGTCTTAAATATGACTAAAAAAAGTCGAAAATTATCAAAATACTTGCGTCAAAATAACCCCATCTCTCTTTTTCGATTCCCGAGTGAACCTTTTTTCAAAAATTATTACACTATTGCAATGTACAACACAACCGCGAAATTGAAATTTGTACAATTGCACGAAACCCAGTTCTTCCATAATCATGTATAACCATTATGTATCTTTGAACTTATTATTGAAATATCTGAATTTCAACTGTATAATTAGACCATATTGGATAGTCCAGAGTTCACCATACACGATTTCGCGTATGCCTTTTGCTCTGGAAGAGGATTTTAAATTTCTTTTATCATTATGACGATAAGATTATTTATTCTTTATCATTATAATGATTTCTGGCTGGAATTGCGAATTTTTTTCGTGATCCCTTTCACACACTTGCAAATAAAAGATATTGTCCCCCCCAAAAATAAAATCCTGAATCCACCCTTGTCTGTTAGGGTAGGAATTTTCAAAAAAAAACCTTATCAGATGCCTACTTCCTATAAGGAATACACCGAATATTAAAATTTCATCAGTCAGAGGGGATATATAAATACAATAATATATATGCACGGTTTTAAAAACGTATTTACTTTAAGCTTTATTACTATTACATTTTTTTCGTTAATATTTCCTTACTGAGCCACCCAAAGGATTTACAACAATTTTGTAAAAAAAAAAGTTTACTGTCAGATTATTATCTATAAAAACATTAATATTTCAAAACGGCAATTTTTTGTACTTTAAATTAAATTATTGTGCTTTTTAATAGTTCAACTAAAAATATGAATACAGATCATTTTTTAACTTTTAAATACCTTTCCAATGATATATAACTCGCCTGTCTAAAGTAAAATATTTTTTTTCATCCCTTAGTTTTTACGTAGGGGATACATTCCCATATTATTTTTAAGGAATGATAAGTAGCCTAACGCGTGTGGGTACTTGTGTTGTATCTTAATATAAAGTTTCATTAAATTCGAATGTTCCGTTCTTTAGTTAAATCACTAACGCACGCGATGTAAGAAAGTTTTTTGGTAGTTCTTTTGGAGTTTTAGTATGGATCCCTAATTTTTTTGAAAATTTAAAATAGCCTATGTTCACCAGAAATAGTGTAGTTTCCTTACAGTGAAAGAATTTTTCAAATCGGTCAAATAGTTTCGGAGCCTATTCAAAGCAAACAAACAATCAAATGTTTCCTCTCTATAATAATAGATGTCCAATTCCATGGAAATGCAATAAAAACTGTTGACAACGAAACCACATTCCATTAAGCATTTGTAAGCGAAAATCAAAATGTTTTACATTAATTCACTTACTAATTGTAATGTTTTACAGATCATTTCCAAAAACCAAGTTTTTTTTTTTAAAAGTAATTGAAAATATTTGAATTGCTGACCTACCAACAACTGAAGATACTACCGCCAATACATTTGGCGACGATAATATCCGCTCTTTGATATGTCCATGGCAAACGTTTTTGATTGAATTTTTCAATTTTTTTTTCTTACCATAGTGGAATAAATTGGCTGGCAATTTTAATATTGCTCCCTATTGGCTGTTATTTCGTAAGGGAAATTGGCAAATTAGCTAAGATTAGGTGAGGGAATATATAATACAATGGAAAGTTCGTAAGTAGTTCTCTTATCTTCTAGATTTCCCGATTGTCATTCTCTGTATTAGACCTTATTAGGCTTTAACATAATATAAATTTACTTGAGATTAAAGCCCAGTTTAACAATTGAGAAATTTGGTCATAGGATTACTTATAATGTGTAGGGAAGTATTGATTAATTTTTTTTTTCAATGGTTCTTTAGATAATTGGAAAATTGTTGAAATAAACGAAATTTAATGAAAGTAGAACTTGGTGGAAGTGGAAAAAAAAATTGCTCGTTTGATATTAAACTTTTTGTCTGCAATTTCTTGTTGGATTTTTCCAAATAAAAAATTTCCGTTCTTTGTTAGAATGAAGAATAATTGCAACACGTTTGCAGAAGATAAAAAATAAATAAACAGCCGAAATGATAATCTATATTCAAGTTTTGTAATTAGTTTAATTTTGGATAATCCCGCGATATCCTCGAATGGATATTATCCCAAATCTGAGCACACAATACAAACGGTTTCCATCTGTACAAAGGGTTTTCGTGCCACGGAGAGGAAGAGGCGGGAAATAATTCATACATACATACACAGTGAGGATACTTGGGTTATTATTGAATATATATATATACATATATACATACATACACTTTAGTGGTCCTTTGTTTGCGAAATGCTTCAAACCCCATTTCGGTTTTCGGTCAACGAGAACCGACCTTTCTCCGCCCGTTATGTCCATCGTATAGTTTCAAGTTCTGTTAGCATATCCACTACAATCTTTTACCCCACCTCATGTCCTATCCTTTATTCTCATTATTATTATAGATGAGGACTATTAAAGAAAATCCCGTTTCGATTGTGTGTAATTCCCTGGTCGACGAAAAAGCTAAAGAAATTTCCATCCCCGCCGGCATTTTCTTCCGTTCATTCCTTATTGACAAAGTTATCATACAATTGACATAATATGGAAATTTCACATTGGAAATTGCATTTAGCAAATGCAATTTCCCTAACTTAACTTTTCCCTATTTTCTATCGGAAAGCCCAAAGCTATTCGTTCAATTCTTATTCCGCGGAAAATATCTTAAAAATCGATAAACCTACCAAGTCACTGTTTTGTATTTTTTTTTCATTTTTTTTTGTTATTTTGTTATTTAAATCTCATTTTCTTGTAGTAACAAGACTTTTTCATCAATCTCCCCCCCACCCCCCTACCCTCCCCAATTTCAAGTGCTGAAACCATTTCGATGTAAACGGAAACTTTCCACGTGTCCGCACCCAAAATATCTCCATTTGATTGAAAACAATTGCTGTTTATCAAACAAATGAAGTTGTTAGACACAAACAAAAAAAAAAGAAAAACGATTTGAAAAAACCAAGAGAAAATAACAGAAATCGAACACGTTCAATTCGTGTTTACCTTCACTTTAATGAGTTTACGATGTTTTATCTATCCAAGTCGACGCGGAAAATGAAGGGGGAGGAGACGTGTCGAATGAAAAGCTTCAAACAAGTCTTCGTTTTTTTTTTGTTTTTTTTTTTTTTGTACATTTCCCATCAAGAGAAATTTTATTGGTGTCTTAAAAATCTATTGTACACTTACAAGGATTTCCTTCTATTACTTGTGCTCCACTTTGTAATGTTCAGTTATTCCTTCAAATTTAAATAGGTAACTTTTTATAAAAATGCATAACTGCACAAATTTTCCATATAAATTACTGCATTTGAACCGTTTCATTTTGAAAGTGCGTTAAGTCAATTTAAAAAACAATCCCTAGAGTGTTATCATTTTTAATCATAGGAACATAAGATACTAAGGAGGAGGAGGGAATAATTGGCGTTTTTGTTAAAATCAGTTAATTTCTGAAAACTTAGCAGTTAAATAATTAACATAATTTGTTCTAGTTACAAGAAATGGACTTCAATCCTTGAAATGGACTTACACCACTTTCAAAATAAACGAGTCATATAATAACTACTGAAATTTTGCCTTCAGTATAACATTAGGTTGAAAATTTCGGTTTTATTCCATCATGAACCAATTTCGGTAATGTTCCAATAATTTCGGAGATATTCCATTAATGTGGCCATGAGGTACTTGATTAATTGTGAAATGAGGTTAGTCATTCTGCTTGATGAAATTTAAAATCAAATAAGTTAACAGAATCTACAAAATAATTACTATAATCCATGGAAAAACCATTTGAACAAAGTAATATTCGATATTTACTTAATAAAGTGGCCTTAAACAAACTTTATGATTTGGAAAAATGTAAATCAGGTAATTTTTATAAGAGCAAGCAGCAATTTATTTAAGTAAAAAGTTTCAATTTCAAATAATGCACTTCGGTGTTTTATAATGTGAAGTAAGTTCAAGATTAATTAATATTAGAGAAATTTTCAGATATCTAAAATTCCCATTTTCTGTAATGCAATTAAACAAATGTTAGTTCTTTAATGGTAAATATTATTGAAATAATAGTGCACCACTCAAATGAAGTTGCAGGTATCGACTAGTAAATTTCATCGATTTGTCATTAACAATCAATTTTTATCTAAATTTGGTTCAATTTTTTCCCGATATGGTTCATAAATGAGCTTTTCTATACCGAATGTACAATTATGGTGGATTCATTACCCATTTTGGCTTGAAACAAATCCTAAAATTTAGGGATAAAAGTACATTTTGATAAATATTTTGATTTATTTCAAATAAGAGGCATCAAATACTTGTAAAACAGAAAGTTTTATGGGTAAAATTTGCTTTGCAGAATTTATAATTGCATTAGTTGCATCAAACACATCCACCAACTTTTAGTTGGTGGATAGACTATCGAATTTTTATTGCTATTTCTTTATAAAAACATAAGATATTTGTTGAAAATACATTTTTAATAAGCATTCTTGTAAAGTTTCCAAATGGAAATGATAAAATTTTCATACTTTTTTAAAATTGACGGAATATATTTCATTGAGAAGTGATAACTTTCAAATTGATATATTCAAACATAAATGTATAGTTCCTTCTTTGAATTCGACTAAAATATTTTTGGTACAAATTTTTTCTTCACCTCTTTGTTCCCCCCACCTTTGATTTAAGTTACTAATGTGGAAATTTTTAAAAAAATTGTTATTGGTACAAATAAATTTCCATAAAACATTAATTGGAAATTAAGGATATTTATTCTTTTCTTCATTGTTAACTGTTTAAAATATTCACAACATCATTTCATAAATTTGTAAAAATTGTATTATTAGCCTGATAATTCTTTAAAACAGTAATTTTTGGTTCAAATGAAAATAAAATAGGGAAAACTTTTAAATTTTTGTGGTTTACCATGTTGATTTTAAACTTGTTCAACCCTTATAAAAATGCGTAATTACACAAATTTTCTAAATAAAAATTCCCCATATGGTATCTGTTTAAATATTGCCTCAAATATTACATTAGTTTGAAAATTTCGGTTTTATTCCATCCTGAATCATTTTCGGTAATGTTCCTATGTTTTCGGAGATATTCTTTAAATGTGGCCACGAGGTACTTGATTCAATGTGAAATGAGGTTAGTATTTTAAACGCCATTCTGCTTGATGAAATTTAAAATAAAATAAGTAAACAGAAATCTAAAGAATAATTACTATAATCAATGGAAAAACAGCTTGAAGAAAGAAGTATTTGATATTAATTTAATAAAGAGGGCCATAAACAAACTTTGTGATTTGGAAAAAATGGAAATGAGGTAATTTTTATATGCATAATATTAACATTATACAAATTGATTTTTATTGGAATTTTTAGATGTTTTCTTCCGTTTTATACAACGATTTTGGTTCAAATTGATAGACAAGTACTTGAAGAATTTCAAATATTTCAAATCAAGCATTAATTATGTCCAATTCCATGGAAATGTACTTAAGAATGTTGACCATGAAACCGATCACCAGGTCCCATGGTGTAAATGAAAATCCAAGTGTTTTAAATTAATTCACTTAGTAATTGCAATGTTTTTCAGATTAATTTCTCAAATCAAGAAGAAATTTTACAATGATTTAGTTCACATCCTAATAACGTAAATATTTTCCAAAGTATTCGATTAAAGCATCTTATTTTTTTACAGTGAATTCACGGCACCTGATTAAAAAAAATAAGTTGTAATTTTCGGACAATTTGATTCAGTGAAACGCGAAATTACATGTCCAATAATTCTAGTCGGAAAATAGATTCAGTTTGAATTGCCGTGGAAAGCTCTGGAACAGGAGCGGCCTGAGGTCGCGGAAAATTGGTTTCCCCCCAAATCTCCCCCGACCGCCGTCACACCCACCCACCAACTCACCGTCAACTTTTGAACATGCACACGCACGTACTGTAATCCTCGAGGCCATTTTGTTATGTTTAATTTCACAAGGAACAAAGATAAATCAAAACTAATTTTTCCTCAACCTGTAACTGCTGCCAACCGATTTTTCCTCAAAACATCGAAAATAATTTCGCCCCAAAAAAAGCACACAATTGAATATTTAGTATAAATCGATATATATGCAAGCTACTGGAGTGTATGCTTCGCGATTTACCAATATTGTAGAGAGGAAATTTAAATTAAATTTTGAAAGCCTTTTGCCATGGGATCCGGGTGGGTGATGAATGGAATCGGGGGGTGAAGAAAACTTTCACGGCAGTGAATATTTGAAACAATGGATATTACACGTTGGGCATTTAAGTGGATGGGAGGAGATGATAAATATTTAGTCCGACTATTTACATTAGACGCGAATGAAATTTAAATATTTGACGATTATTTCGATTCATATTTACTTTCGTGATTTTATTTTTCTTGCAAATGTAAATATTTATAGTTTTCAATAAAATTTTTCTCGGTAAAATGCAGCGCAGATATGCTTTCGTATTCCAGCTCAACCGGCCGCCACCCAGCCTGCGGCTGTAAATTCAATTTAAATAAGTAGATGAACAATCATAAATGCCTTAACTCTATTACAACAAAGAAATAAGCTGCTGCTCCCAACGCAAATGACTTATAATCATAAAATTTATTGTAATCGGATTGAAAGCTTTGAGCTTTTAAAAAACACGAAAAATTTACCAAAAGCTTCTACTTGAAGAGTATTTTGCCTTTATAATCTCCACTTAAAATTGGTCTTTTCAAGTTTCCTCCCATGTATTTATAATTCGCAAAAAAAAAAACATATTTTCTCTATAAATTTTATATAGTTTCTAAAATTCAAGCGATAACATCAATATTAATCGAAATTAATAATTTTGATTTTCCTATAGCGCCTTAATCTCATGCGATAGTATTCCTATATTTTCTATGATATTCCTTAAACTCGGCCATATTTGTTTCCTCTATTACCAATTATAGGTTAGTGTTTTAAATGTCATGCCAAAATTTTTAACTAAAAAAATATTTAAAAACAGCAAAAATGTATTTATATAATTTCAATAGAATCAGTTTCAAAACTAATTACTGTGATTCAGAATAATATAAAACAAGTAATATTAACACAAGCAATGTTAACTATAATTTCAAATTATTCAAATAGCAACGCCATAATGTTATATTTTACTTTTCAGTATTTCAATAAACAAATATTGGTTTTTAAACGGAAACTATTGCTGAAGTTGTAATGCACCACGCAGACGAAGTTGCAGGTATTGACTAAATATTGACTAATCTATTTTTAAGATGTGTAAAATGCAATTATTTTTTGTCTAGGTTTGGTTCAATTTTCTCCCGAAAAGCTACATAAATGAGCTTATTGAAGTTAATATATATTATGGTGGATTCAATGTCGTTTTTTCTTCAAACAAACGCCAAAATTTTTGAAAAAAAAATCTTTTTGATGAATATTTTTGGCTGATTTTCAATGAAAGACATCAGTTACTGTTAAAATTGAAGATAATTTGCATTAAATGTTTTCCACTGAACTTAAAATTGCATTACTTGTATCCAATGCTTCCACCAACTAATAGGTAACGAAAGACTACTCGGTTATATTGGCATTATTTTCATAAAAATTTAAAGATGTTTGTGAAAAATACATTTTTCATGAAGAATTTTGTAATATTTGCAGAAAAAATTCCATAAAAATCCAAACTTGATTTGGAATACATTAGAATATTATAACATTTTAATGGGTAAGAATAAACAAAAATTAGGCATTCAATTCTTAATTTTTTTTCTACATCCATCAAATTAACAATACACTTTTAACATTTATTAAAATTTTGAAATTTATTTGCACCATTGATTGAAGTTTTTCTTCTAATAGATGGAACCCAAAAAACCTGATTAAAAACTGCATTTTCTAACGGATATTGAACACGAAAAACTTACATACTTATCAATGATATTACTATGGCCGAATATAATCCGTCAATGATGGAGAAAACAAAAAAAAAATAATAAATTCCCTCCAATAAAAGTAAGACTATTGAAATTGTATGTGATTTGTTATTTCAATTTTCCAATTTAATTTCGCAGATTCCATCACAGTAATTCCAGTGCCAAATATGCAATTCGATCTGGAGAACCTATTGTCAAACAAATCGATGAAATCTTGGAAATAATTAAAATATGCTTCAGATTTCATGACTTTGATTACCTTCTAAAAGTTCCAAGAGTTCACCGGGTTCTCTGATATTATAATAAAAAAATATTTGCTTATAATATAATCAAATACATATCAATTGTAACGCAGGCAATTTGTAAAACGCTTTATTTTTTAAATGTATTAAATATTATTAGCATACACAAAAGAACTTAATGAAACCATGAAATAAAATTTTAAATTTGTTTTGTTGGTAAAAACTTTTAAAATATTATTAAATTGTATAAATATATACGAATTGGTGGTATAAAATAACATACTTAAAGCTTGAAGGCCACAATGAGAGAATGGCAGCTTTAAATATGTCGTTTAAGGAATTTGAAACTAGTTTGAAGTATTTATTATTTGTTGTCAATCATAATAATATTAACACCTGTTTCCAAATCCATTAGTGACACCTTTAAATTACCTTTTTCTCACATTTTGGTCTTCAATGTATCTCATACCACCCGTTGAGATCAGGTAGAAATTTTTTGCACTTTTAACATCAGCTTGGAATTTTGATCAGCTTTGCTTCCAATAATAATCATTAAGGACCAAAGGTTGATAAATTTGAACGTAAAAATTTGTCTACCTGAATTTTACCGTACAATTCAAGAACAGGTTTATCGATTTCGATAATATTTTGATTTCAGATACTTCTTAGTGTTTCGCAAAAATAAAAGTATAAAAGAAGGTCACAGAAAAGTCTAATCTAAATAATTTTACCAAAATTTTATTCTGATTTAGCTTATGGTTCTAATTTAAAGAAAGCTTTACTGATTTGATAGAAACTTTGTAATCAAGTTTAAATAATTTTTCTTTGGTAGAAAAGGTTGTCTATTTACGTTTAATTATTAATTATTATTATTATTATAAAGAGGAAATATTTGATTGTTTGTTTGCTTTGAATAGGCTCCAAAACTACTTGACCGATTTGAAAAATTCTTTCACTGTTGGGAAGCTACATTATTTCTGGTGAACATAGGCTATATTAAATTTTCAAAAAAATTAGGCATCCATACTATAACTCCAATAATGTGTGAAAAAATTACTAAAAAACTTCCTTACATCGCGTGAGTTAATGATTTAAATAAAGAACGGAACAATCGAATTTAATGAAACTTTATATTAAGATACAACACAATTACCCACACACGTTAGGCTATTTATCATTCCTTAAAAATAATAAGGGAATGTACCCCCTACGTAAAAACTAAGCCTAACTAAACCTCGACCAAGACGTGTAAAGATTTCCCATTGAAAATACACGGAAACTTTGATTTTTTATTTTTAAATTTCTATATCTCAGCGGCATTTCATGGGATCGCTTTTACCGAAGATGGCTTTTTCTCAGAATTAAACGCTCTACAAAAGTGCCTATTGCGATAAAGTCGTAACTCACACCGGTGAGGTAGTACGGGCCACTGAACCTGATTTTTCCATAAAATTCGCGTTTTTTTTGCATTTATCTCGTAAATAACAAGAGCTACGGAAAAATTATAAATGAAAAACTTGTAGAGAATTTGATTTCCTACAAAAAAGTTCTTGTAAACCAAATCGCGAAGATCAATATTAAACGAGGTATTAAGCCTTGAATTGATTTATATATTTATATATTTAAGCCTTGAATTTATTTTCAAAATATCAATTCAAGGCTTAATATCTCGTTTAATATTGATCTTCGCGATTTAGTCTACACGACTTTTTTTGTAGGAAATCAAATTCTCTACAAGTTTTTTATTTATAATTTTTCCGTAGCTCTTGTTATTTACGAGATAAATGCAAAAAAAAACGCGAATTTTATGGAAAAATCAGGTTCAGTGGCCCGTACTACCTCACCGGTGTGAGTTACGACTTTATCGCAATAGGCACTTTTGTAGAGCGTTTAATTCTGAGAAAAAGCCATCTTCGGTAAAAGCGATCCCATGAAATGCCGCTGAGATATAGAAATTTAAAAATAAAAAATCAAAGTTTCCGTGTATTTTCAATGGGAAATCTTTACACGTCTTGGTCGAGGACTTAAAATTAATATTAAGGGCTCAAACTTTCAGGGATTTTTTTTTTTGGTATTTCCAACAAAATTTCACGATGGGACCAAAAAAAAAAACAATAAAAAATCACCCAACTGGTGCATATTATCAAATTTAATTTCTGAATGTCTAAAGTTGATAATTTCAATAGATTCATCCAGTTTTTTTTGAATTTAACTACTCAATTTTCATCCAACTCACATGACAGAATGGTGTCAAATAGTTTTACATGTAATTCACGTTTTCATATATTATTACAACTGTATCTATCATATAAGTAGACGTATGATTACTAATTCAAAATTCTAATTAGTAGGTATGAATTAATATTATCAACATATTACATAAGCGAAATTCAAATACTTACAAATTATGTTATGGTTAGATGTCATTCAGTATATCGTGCAATAATTAGAAATGTTAATATAATCAGTTTCGTTGATTTAATTAATACACTAATTACCTGTGACGGTAGTCACTATACCAAACTATTGGAAATTCATTAAGAATCAATATTTGAGTTTGAAAAGAAAAATGCTTTCACAATTGGTTGGGGAATGATGCAATCTTTTCCTAGTTACGATTTTAATTGATGTTATCATTATTTGTCAATCAGTAGTGGAGGTACAAACCATTGAATAATTAGATTTGGTACTTTCCTCAATAATGCATTTAAGCTCGTACAGTGCACTCCATCAACTTGCAAAGCGCTTTTAACGTTAAGTGTTTTCACCGAGCCTATCTCAATTATATTCTCCTGAAACCAATCAAACATTAAATCAATATTTCTTGAATCCTCCTCTACTAAATTATAATATAAAGTGATAATATATCATCGATGTGCTGTTATTTCCAAGTCAATACGTTATGGTTGCAATTTTTCAACTATAAACATTAGACTGATCAAAAAAAATATGATTTTTTTTCTTAATTATATCGAAAATATTGTTAGGAATAACAAAAAAAAATCTTGTGAAAGTTTAAGCTCTTAATATGAGTATTAAGAGGTACCGCATCGCAAATTTCGATTTTCCATTTAAATAACATGGGAACAATATTCTCTTGCACTTTGGAATTTTATAGCTCACGTTGGTGACAATATTTCCGAATGACCAAGGTATATTCTTGTAGAAAATTGAACGATCTACAAAAAAAGGTCTCTAACCAAGTTTTTGATATATTTATTCCTTTAAAAGTTAGTCGAGGTCAAAGTTGAACTAAACAGAAATTTTAATATTTTTTCAATTTTTTGATGCAACCATCAATTTTATGAGAAAATTGTAGAAGACTTTTTTGTAGAGAACCTTTTTTCCTATAACTTATTTCTATAAAAGTTTTTGATATTTTTCACAGGTCCTAAGTTATTTGCATTAACATTGAACAGGTATACTGTGTATACAATATATAGGGTATATTACGGTTCACTTTATGTAGTATAATCTGATATAACAATATATAAAAATCATACCATAAACATAAATTTGAACAGAAGTTCAAACAAAAATATTCGTGACGTATTGCCCAGATACGTATTTCGATTGCCAAGCAACCTTCATCAGTGGTCATCAAGTAGTTTGGATCACTCCGTAACTGCTTTGTGATGATTCATCTTTGTGTGAATCATAAAATTGTTTGGCAATCGAAATACGTATCTGGGCAATACGTCACGAATATTTTTTTTTTTGAACTTCTGTTCAAATGTATGTATATGTTATGATTTTTATATATTATTATATCAGATTATACCACATAAATTGAACCGCAATATATATCCTATATATTATATACACAGTACTCTTGAGATGATTACTTTCAAGATTAAAATAATTGATCCCTAAAGAAAAAAAAAACTTGTGTTAATAGTGTTAATTTTTTATTAAAATAAGAATAAAAAAAATTATTGTCACTGTTATAATTTATTATAACTGAAATACTATGCGACTCCAATTAATTCTGGGTACATATTGACGGTATCTGAATTACTTGGTTTTCTTTGTTTACCTTAGGATATTATTCACTGGCTCATACCAAAATTTTTACAGGTTCTACCTAAAGTGGGCGAGTATGTTTTACTCCTTTATGTAACTTTTTTTTTTTTTGAAGTTTTGGGAAAAAAAAGTTGGTGCAACACTTCGAAAAAAAAATAAAACCGAGGTATACTATTAAGCGTAAATCACATTTCATTTTTTTTCAAAGTGTTGCACCAACTATTCTTTTACGCAATTTTTATGAGTTATAGTGCTCATGTAGAAGCATAAAATATATTTTTTTCGTGATTGTCATTTTCAGACACCACATAAAAAAAAATAATTCATTTGTTTTTTGGATTTTTTTTTGTATATTTTTTTTTCTAAAAATTTCAAAAAAATATATGATATACTCGGTAAAATAATCTAAAGCCTAGCGTTGGTTTCACTTGTCTAGCTAAATTAGTTTTTGAGATATATAACTTTGAAAAATAGCCATGCGGGGGGACATTTTTGCCCATATCTCCAGGTCAAAGAGGAATTTGGTCGCGAAAAGTATATGAAATGTGTTTGTATATCAGCCAATATTTTAACATAAGCTTCGACATAGGTTCCTATTTCGGAGCCAACTCGCCATGTGGATCCTGCTAGACCTTTTTTGTAGATTGTGCAATTTTCTACAAGAATATACCTTGTTCATTCTGAAATATTGTCACCAACGAGAGCGTGAACGTGAACATTTTTTGTAGAGCACTTTTTTTCTATAACTTATCTCTATAAAAGTTGTTGATATTTTTTACTGGTTCTAAGTAATAAAAAAAATTATCTTAAAAATATGATAATTTAGGGAATATTTTTAATTTAAAACAATAAAATTACGAATATTTTCTGTTTAATGTAAATAACTTAGGACCTGTAAAAAATATCAAAAACTTTTAGTATGATAAGGTATAGGAAAAAAGGTTCCCTACAAAAAAGTCCTATAAAATTTTCTCATAAAATTGATGGTTGCGTCAAAAAATTGAAAAAATGACTTTGAATGACTTTTGAAGGAATAAATATATCAAAAACTTGTATGAGACCTTTTTTGTAGATCGTTCAATTTTCTACAAGAATATACCTTGGTCATTCCGAAATATTGTCACCAACGTGAGCTATAAAATTCCAAAGTGCAAGAGAATATTGTTGCCATGTTATTTAAATGGAAAATCGAAATTTGTCGATGCGGTACCTCTTAATATTAATGTTAATAGCTTAAACTTTCACAGGAATTTTTTTTGTCATTCCCAAAAATATTTTCGATATAATTAAGAAAAAAATATTTTTATTTTGAATCAGTCCAATAAACATAAAATTTGCCACTAGATTGCTTTTACAAATATCCCTGAAATAGCCAAAGGTTCAATTTGGAATCTAAACCAAGGAGATAACTGATCAACGTTTTGGTTTTAACGTTTAAACAGGGAAGAAATGCCATGTGAATAGATTTTCTTGCAGAGTTTAAATTCAAAGCATGCAAATGTTGATTTGACATGTAGATAATATTGTTTCATAAATGCTAGTTTCTTGCAGATACATCGAGGATGATATCATTGTGTAACTTTTCCCATTTCCCCCCCGCAACAGTGTCAGACCTAAATGCCAGCTAAAGTATGGCGGGCGACATTACATCATCCACGTTTCACATACAACAACAAAGGTGTTTCGTGCGACGCGAAAATTGTCGTTACTTAAGATGAAAACAATAGAGCGAGGCAAACCTACCCTAACAATGGAACAAATGGCAACGTTTCACGTCCGCTCCTCTGTCTTTGTATTAAGTCTACGAATGCCAGCTATTTTCCATAGAGAGGGAGATATAGAGCATCCATTTGGCGGTCTGTCGTTCTAAATTTTAATTTAAAACCGTTTGTATAGAGCACAATTTCTATTTCTGAAATCCCCGTCATTCCCCCCCCCCCACCCATCCTGTCGACAGCAAACCATGGAAAACACTTGAACAGGATGTCTGTTTGAAGTAGGTGTGGAAATAACTAGGATAACTAGGGAATAACTGGAACATGTTTTAGATAATACATATGTATGTGCTATATTTAACCAAAGTAAGTAAGAGAGGGACTCGGCGCTGATATGAGAACAGAAATGGAAAATTCCATTATGTAATTCCAAGAGTTCGACTCTGTACATCATTTAAATGTGTAGGTAAGCCACTCGGACAACAAATGAAGTATGAAACGAGGAAATCTCTCTCAACTACATCATCCAACGGGAAAACGTGTCACGCACAAAACGTTGAGAAGATGCCTGAGATGGAAAAGCTCACCCACTTTCATAAACATTTAATTAAAAATTTAAATTGTCCAGTTTCCCAAAAAAAAAAAAAAAAAAAAAAAATCCCCTATGCGTTTTTTTACACTAACTTGGGAAAATAGTTTTTTTTTTTACAGAAATTGTCATAATTTCAATGTAAATTACGGTCAGTGCAATGATTTGTTCATTTATTTGTGTATGATTATTTCGATTGAATGGTTTCAAACAGAAATGAATTGAAAAATTGGTATAAGCTTGGATCAGGAACGTCGAAATTTAAGAATTGTTTTTGAATGGTTTCGATATTATTCCTGTAGGTATTGTTCACTCGAATGCTTTTTGTACGTAAATTTTGACAAGTCAGAAATAAAGTAGTGATTGTTATTTTCAATTATGTACTTATATTGTATTATGTAAAATTAAATTTTCTAAGTAAAGTCTACTTTGGGCAAGTACACTTCAGCACACCCACAATTGGGCAACATTGCATTTTCAACTTTGTTTTAATTTAATTCGCGATTAAATCGGGCCATAATAAAAATAACCGTAGCTTCTTCATTTCTGGCTTGTCAAAGTTGTGGGCGTACAAAATGCATTCGAGTGAACAATACGTACCCATTCGGAATAGTTACCTACAGTTCGGAATATCTCGACGTTCCTGATCCAAGCTTATACCGAAAAATTGGTCAAAGTATAGAATAGACAAGTACTAGAAATAGGTTGGTAGGAATGCATGGGGGAAATTTTTTTCAAGTTGGTATGTTTTTGCGCCTTTGCGAAATATCATTATTTTCATCACGTGCTGACATCTACCGTCATATTTAAAATATTCAGAAATAAACATTCAACGTGCAAATCAAAATTATTTGGAAATATTTAAAGGAATGGATATAATTCATGATCTGGTAAAAATAATAAACAATACAAGTATACTAAAATTGATACAATTACTTCAGATTTTTGCGTATAACTTCAAAATTTTTGCAGACATCTCCATAGAAGTTCTTGTCTGATAATTTTTTTTTCTTATGGATGAGTTTTAATGGCGAAGCCAAATCGACCAGTGAAAAATTATCAACCCATTTATGTAATGCTAGCAATTGGAGAACATTTTAATGAAACCTTTTTGAAATTTAAAATATTAATTTACATGTTTATAAATATTTTAAGTTATAGTTGATGTACTAAGTAATAAAATTCGATAAATCTTAGTACAATTATTCAAATGGTTGCTCACAAACTTTCGATGGAAAAAGAAAGTATACCAGTAGTCTTTTTTAAACAAAAATTAACCAAAATAGGTTTAAAATTAACGTATTTATGAATTAAATATTGACCATTAGTGCAAAGTCTAAATATTTAAAGCATAATTGGGAAGCAATAAGACAATATTTTGTAAAAGCAGAGGTACAAGTAGCTTTTGTATATACCACTAACTCAATGTCTCATTTTCTATTCTGTTTTAAATTCTCGAATAAATCAGCCGTGATATATATGTAACCAAAACTAAATTATTAACAAATTTGCGAATTGAAAAAATTCGCGAATTTTTGAAAAAACGAAGTAGAGAGTTAGATGTTACCAGAGAGTACCTTATAGAAAAGGTATTTGTACCAAATCATGAATAATTTATTTAAAGAAAAATTATGTGTTTATAATTTATGTTCTTAAACACAAATATTATTTACTATATAACGTATTTAACTAAAACCATCTTCTTCGTTTCTTATTATATATGTGATTTTAAATTCACTGGCCTCCACCTCTACTACCACATCTTTGAGACAATTCTTCAGTTGAATTTGCTACTTTGGTACATTGATGGAAAATATCTTTATCTAAAGAGAATTGCTTTGGAAATTTCTATTTGTATTCTATAAGTATTGTTTATTAGTTTACTTTAACATTTGTTTTATTTTTAGACATAAAATCAAGAATTATATCCATTCCTTTTAATATTTGCCAGTAAATGTTTATTTTTTTCAATTTCAAATATGATAGATATGTCAAAACGTGGTGAAAATAACGTTAATTTTGCAGACGAGTAAATAAGACGTAAAATCATACCAACTTGAAAAAAATTTCCCCCACGCATTCCTACCAACCCATTTCTAGTACTTGTCTGTTCTATACTTTGACCAAAAATTTAAATTGTCTAGTTCCCAAAAAAAAAAAAAAAAATAAAAAAAAATATTCCCCTACACGTTTGCATTTAAATAACCAATTGGTACTAAACTAACTTGGAAAAATAGTTTTTTTTTTTACAGAAATTTTAATAATTTTAATGTAAATTACGGTCAGTGCAATGATTTATTTATTTATTAGTGTACGATTATTTCGATTAAATGGTTTCAAATAGAAATTATTTGAAAAATTAGTTTCAATTTTGAAATTAATATGAATCGATAATTATTTATAAAATAATTTAAATCGCGCGAATTACAATACTGAAATAACTAGGTCTCAGGTCATATTTGACAATAAAATATTAATGATACAAAAAATTATATAGCAATTATCTTCAACCACAATTCTCACCCTAAACATTTCATTCTGTTTACAAAGACAACACTGCATTTGATTGCATTAGTGCAATTACATAATATCTGACATTAGCGCACATAAACCCTTTAGTTTTAAATCATTGCAAAGTGTCTGTCATTTACGGAAGTGAAAATTACAAATTATGATTCAAAAGCGAGAAATTTTGTCACTAATTTGTCACAAAAGTTATGTTAATTGCTGTGTGATTTGAGGTGAAATTCTACAAAATCCATACGGAAATTTCCCTCAGCACTATACGTATGACTTTTGTAGAAATTAATGGAACATTCAAAAGAAATTTAGTGATATTTTTAAAAACTTTACGAGCTTCAAACATTGAGGAAAATATAAAATCTTGTTTCATCTTGCCTCAATGTAAGCACATCTATACAAATCGACTGTGAATTTATTTTCTTTAATAAATGAATTTCCCCGAAGGATTATCCGTGCTTTTGTAATATACTATACGCTCTTTGTATTATTATAGGTACACTATTTCGTTTTCCGTCTTGTACAAATATGAATAAACGGAAGAGAGTTTTCACAGAGATTGTGTATGAGATATTTATTCCCAATTGATTTGCCCTAAAACGGTTCGCTTCATTATTTCATACGAATATGTTCGGATAGAAGAAAAATCAACTTGCCACATAAAACCACCGACTAGAGCATAAAATTTTAACGTTTTTGCTTCTAAAACTAATCGATTTCTAAAAGATTATGTCCTTTAAATTTTCCATTAATATCAAACTTTAAGGACGCAAATTCATGCACTTTAAAATTTCCACCAAAAATTTTCAAATTTTAATGTTTCATTTTTCTGAAAAACGTTCGAATTAATGTAAGGCATTTAAATTTTTGCTTACAACCACATAATGGGACCTGGTGATCATCTTCATAGCCATTAATTTTTAATTCATTTTCTTGAAATAAAAACATTTCCCTTTATTTTCCATCAAACATTAAGATGAAATATTTGTCAATTTTTACAAATTTCAAATTTATAAACGGAAGAAAACATCTAAAAATTCTGATAAAAATTAAAATGTATGATTTTAACATTGGATATAGTCTAGGATTCCACTGCAAAAATATGTAGTGATCGAGTATATGCAAAAAACCAAATTTTTACGCATATTTATCATCAAGAGAATAAATATCGTCTAGGTTGCCTATCAAAATGTGGCCGCTAGTATTTTAAATTAAATTATTTTTAATTGATTTGTTTTTAAAATAAAATATCGTCCACTTCACGGCAATATATATAAGGACTTTGAAAAGTAAGGGTTACCGTTGCGCACTTGGTCGCACCTATTCGCAGCCAGGTGTAAACAGATATGATTTTGGACCCTTTTTACGTTCATAACATACATTTATGATTTATTTATCAAATTAAAGATAATTTTTTTCTCATCATTATGATATACGGTTGTCTAGTTAAATCTGACCGCAAATAAGGGTTGCTGGCTGCTAAAGATGGTAAATATTAAAGATAGAGTGAAAGATAGCTAGCGCGTAACATCACCAGTCAGACGAGGATAGTGATTGCGAACTGTATGACATTTTAAAGCCATTGCACATGCGTCGGATGCTAGTGTTTTCAACCACTCAAGTGCCTCCGGAGTATTTTTTGAACAAAGTTTTATCAATATTGATTCTGCTACTTTTCCAAATGTTTGTGGCAAAGTAGACCTAATTTGATATAAACAGTAAAAAACATCAATAATTTCTATGTCGATTTGTCCGGGATTAGTTGGTGTAAGATAGTTTCTTCAATTTGTCAACTGGTAAAGGGGCATCCTCAAATGTAACCAATTATTTACTCAACGTTAAGTCTTTAGGCCAAGAACAAAAGTTTTTTTCGGAATGCTTTGAAAATTCAACAAGATTTGTGAGATCTATAACTCGTAATAAAATAAATAACTTCGCTTCAGTTTGTATTAAAAAAAGTTTTAAGAGTACCACCGAAAAAAATAAAAAATCAATGATTAAAATGGAATGAGATATTTTTGGACGTCTGTTGGCAATTGCTATTAATCCAAAAGTTGACATTGAGTACTGTCTGTTATTCCCTCTAGCATCTCTACCTTCTGCACTATTCCACTGCTCAGGCGACATGATGAAGACGGACAAGTCAACTCTAAGTAAACAATTGACAGCCAAGATGGCACCAGCTAATCCCGGACAAGTCGACATAGAAATCATTGATGCTTTCTATTATTTATATCAAATTGGGTCTACTTTGCCACAAACATTTGGAAAAGTAGCAGAATCGATATTGATAAAACTTTGTTCAAAAAATACTCCGGAAGTACTTGAGTGGTTGAAAACACTATTATCCGACGCATGTGCAATGGCTTTAAAACGTCGTACAGTTGCCAATCGCTGTCCTCGTCTGACTGGTGATGTTACGCGCTAGCTCTCTTTCACTCTATTTTTAATATTTACCATCTTTAGCAGCCAGCAACCCTTATTTGCGGCCAGATTTGACTAGGCAACCGTATATCATAATGATGAGAAAAAAATTAGCTTTAATTTGATATATAAATCATAAATGTACGTTATGAACGTAAAAAGGCTCCAAAATCATACCTGTTGACACCTGGCTGCGAAGAGGTGCGGTCAAGTTCGCAACGGCAACCTTGGATTTTCAAAGTCTTTATATATATTGCCGTGAAGTGGACGATATTTTATTTTAAAAACAAATCAATTAAATTTCTGCGAAAAATCAATTAAAATACTAGCGGCCACATTTTGATAGGCATCCTAGTCGATATTTATTCTCTTGATGATAAATATGCTTTAAAATTTGGTTTTGAGCATATACTCGATCACTACATTTTTCTGCAGTGGGATCCTAGACTAATACATATTACCAGCTTTGGATTTGCCAAATCATAATACATTGTTTTATACTTCGTTCTCGTAAATAAAAATGAAGCACTGATTATCCCAAATGATAAATTTGAATTAAAATGACTATTGCATAGTTATATTAACATATTTTAGTTTGAGTTTCAACGAAAATTAGCATGGCGTATAAAAAAAAAATAACTTTATTTCACAGATGAGTAAATAACTCGAAAAATATGTCCAAACTTATAGGAATATTACCGCATAAGATTTAAAGTGTAATGTAATCACAATACTCAAGGAAATAATGATCAAAATAATGATTATTTTTCCGAGCAATAATTATTAACCTTGGACATATATTAGCTGCTTAAGATTTTCCCAAAACACAGTAATAATATTTCATACCTCTTATTAAATAAAAATAAAGCACTGATTTTCCCAAATGATAAATTTGAACTAAAATGATTATTATTTAATTATATTACCATATTTCATTTTACAACCTTATTTCAGAGTTGAGTAAATAACTCGAAAAATATGCCCAAACTTATCGGAATACTACCGCAAAGGATTTAGACTGCAATGTAATCACAATACCCAAGGAAATATGAATCAAATGGGACCAAAATACGTATTTACTTAAATCAAATATAGATCATCAAGGCATTAATTTATTTAAATAATATTAAATTGTTAAAAGAAAGAACAAGTTTTCCGATCAAAGGCGAATCTGGCATTTTATTGTAAAGCGATTTAAATTTGAAGCATAAACTTGGAAAAAATCGGATTTTCCATATAATTTATGGTGGTATCAAGTTGAAAATATCTTTGCCTCAAATCATAAAAATACGCTCAGAACTGAAACAGATAGTCATGAAAGACGTGACACCCAACGATATATCTTTGTCTTAAAGATGAAAAACAAATCGAAAATAAAACTGGGAATACGGCAGCGGGAAAAAAAAAGAAGACCAAATGGGAAGGAATGAGAGATAAAAGATGGATGCTGCATCGGCTGAAACCGGGAAAAAAGAGAATTTGTTGCCACACACCAGAAAAAAAAATTGCACCGAGCAGAAATAGAAACGTTTAATTTTTTGCATAGAAATGAACGACAATATTTCCAACGTATATATTAAACAGAGACGCAAACCTTTTACGAATATTCCCATGGATCTTGCAGAAATGTTGGATACGATTCCCGACGTTATTCCCATGTGACACACCGACAGACAGACAGACAGACAGGAATTTCTTCTTCGACGCTAACTTCTTCTGTGTCCTCTTTGCGTCGTTTTGTTCCAGCACACATGGACTTCTTACCAGTTCCACGTTTCCTTGGCTGTTCCCAATTGTCCTTTTCTTGTTGATCTCAATCTGGAATTCACAAACAAGTCTCTGGAGTGCATTCAACACAACTTGCATCATTTTTCTTACACAACACATAAAAAGTGCATAGAAATGAACCATTTTTTTTTTACTTTAATACCACCACAAGTAAATAAACTGCAAATTCTCAATAATTATTACTTTCATACCCTACGAAAACGTAAATTTTAAATAAAAAATAAGTTTAATAAATATGATTTTTGTATGAATAAATTCAATAATAAAACTTTTTTTATTCAGACATTACAAAGTTATCAAAGTCAATCGGTTCAATGTTAGAAAAAATTCTATTTCATCATTCTGATGTTTATGCATTTGAATACGGAACATTGAATAAGGAAGTTTTAAAAACTTCCTTCACGGAATATTAAATATTTCTTTTACATAGTTGAAAGTTTGATTAAACTTTTTTTTTCCATTTTTCCAAAAAAAAAAAAAATTACAAAAATCTTTTAGGCACTTTAATTTTGTTGTCAAAAAGAATAAAAGAGTTGATGTAATGTTTTCTAAAACATTCATGAACCGCTATAAAGAAAGCTTTGAGCTTTTTCAAATTTGATAAAATAAAACCAAAGTTTTAAACTACAAAAAGTGTAACAAAAATTTAATGTATTTTGATTAGCCAATCTGATATTTGTTAAGAAACTAAAAAAAATATAAATACGGAAAAATAACATGGCAGTTTTTTTATTTAGTTTAAACATCATTATAACGTCAAAAACTTGCAATATAACATTTGCTAAAAAAGTATTTTATTATTTAATTTTAAGCCATGGAGGAAATCACAAACACACGGAGTAATGTTGGAAGAATCAAATATACGTCACCTAAAGAAGTGAACTCCGTTTTGCAAGTCTTAAAATCAGGTAAGGCCCCAGGTTATGATTCGACAACAGGGAACATACTAAAAGAACTACCGAAAAAAGGAATTGCTTATGTAACCCACATTTTCAATGCCGTTAATAGAACAGCCCAGGTCCCAGGGCAATGGAAGATAGCGATGGTTATTATGATCCTGAAAACTGGAAAACCTCCCCAAGAAGTTGGTTCATACCGACCAATAAGTCTGCTTCCAATCTTAAGCAAAGTATATGAAAAATGACTTCTTAAAACACCCAATAATACAAGACAAAAAATCCTACCAGATCACCAATTTGGCTTTAGAAATGGTCACTTAACACTAGAGCAAATCCTTAAGATAAGGATATCTATATCCATATGTTTTAGCATCCTGTGATATAAATCGTATACATTTATATTACACATATCACTATTTTTACGTAAAAATTAACAAATTTTTTCTATCCTCTGAACAAAATTTTATCTGGAAGATAAATACCGTTGCCTAAATGTGAAAATATCAACTCTTCATCCTCTAAAAGCTCGAATATTTTAATTTTTTTTTAGTCACACTTAAAATTTGGTATTTTCCGTTAAGGCTTTTCCAAGTAAAGCTCTTAAAAGACCAAAAGAAAAAGATTTAAGAAATACCCAATTATCTGAGATCAAAATGTGCTAACTAATCGTTTAAACTTCAGACTTTTTATTCCTCTGAAAATCGTGGAAATTTTTAGTTTCCCTTAAGACTTTTCCAAATACAGCGTACAAAAGACCAAAAGAAGAAGATTGGCCTGACTAATTATGATTTTAGAAATACCAATGATTTGAGATCAACATTTGTGAGTTAATAGTTAAAGTTTCAGTTTTTTCCCCCATTTTATTCCTCTGGAAGCCCCAAAGTTTTATATTTCATAAATTTCTCTTTAAATATGATAGTCCAGGAAAGAAACCAATAGTGTTGTGCGGCTTTTCTGGATGTGGCACAGGCATTTGATAAGGTGTGGCATCCCGGACTGTTGTACAAAATCAAAAAAAAACTTCCTGAGCATTTTAACATAATCTCGTCCGACTTGGAAAACCGAATCTTTTAAGTCAAATACCAAATCGGAAGTAACGACTCCCAGAAAAATAACAGCCGGGGTTCCCCAAGGTAGCGTACTGGGACCTCTGTTGTATTCCCTTTACACAGCCGATATGCCAAATACAACAGATGCATTAGGGGCAACATTTGCTGATGACACAGCCATCGTAACCGCACCAGATGAACCCAATAAAACTTCGTTAAAGCTCCAAAATAACCTGGACAAAGTAGACAAATGGGCAAAAAAGTGGAAAATAAAAATAAACAACGCAAAATCTACACACATAATATTTACACTGCGCAGAAATATATGTCCAGCGGTCACAATGGAAGGCCCAGAGCTATCGCAAAAAAGCACTTGGATGAAAAACTTACATGGGCTGTGCAAATCAAAAAAACTCGACAACATTTAAATAAAAAATACAAAAAAATGTACTGGCTAATGGCGTCTAATGCACCATTATCAACAGAAAACTTCTTCTATACAAGATCATGCTTAAGCCCATATGGATATATGGGATACAGTTATGGGGTACTGCATCCAACTCCATCAAATCCTGCAAAGATTTCAATCAAGGACCCTACGACAAATAATCGGTGCTCCATGGTATGTAAACAATAAAAAAATACTTGAAGATACAGAAATGCCATCTGTAGAGGAGGAAATTCAAAGATTTAGTAAAAAATTCCAGACAAAACTAGATGATCATTAAACCATCTCGCAATAAACTTATTGGACAACAGTGAGATGATAAGAAGTTTACCAAAATGGAATATTTAAGATTTGCCTGATAGATTTGTAACTAAACAAATATTCCTATTAACTATCTGTTGCCAAATTATTATTTCTTATTATATAGCTTTATTTTTATATATTACTTATATATTAACGTTTCACATTATTTTTAGCATTGATATTATTATTCTTACTGCTAATGTTGTTTTTATTGCTATAAGAATTACTATTATTGTTATTGTTGCTATAGATTGTTAAAAATCTTTGTACTTATACAGCACTAATCTACTGAGACTAGTGCTTACATGTGATTGTCTATGGATTGAATGCACTTATTGCAACCCTATGCAGATTGTGCAATTTATTTGAAAAAAAAAATTTAAACAACCAACCTTGCTTTTATACTAGTTGCCTAACCGTAGTACTAAAATGTTTTTCTTTTCCCAGTCTTGTCTAAAAAATATTCAAGTCGATTCCAGATCCTGTTGGATCGATTTAGTTTAGATCAGGGGTAACTAACATGCTTTTAAGGAGATTTATGATTTTTATTTTCACAGCCAAACAAATTTTCCAATAACTATACGAGGAGCTTTAAATTTAACACGTTTCCACGGACCGTACGTTGGACTGGCCTGATTTAAATTTTATAGAGCGACTGTTTGGAAAAACAAGAAACGGAAGAATGGTAACCGGCAACTCGAAGATTCCAACTTATATAAAACTTTGAAGTTATTGTCCAAAAATTTATTAATACTCCAATGATTAGTTTCCCAGCACAAAACAAGGTACACGAGATATTGCCAACACATTTATCGTTACATAATTATAGTAAGTCATATGTAAAGACTTCGGTATCTTTATATTATTTGATTTGCATATTAGTAGAGAATACTTTTAACCCCGAGAAAGTATTATATAAGTTGAATGTCTTAGGGTTACAAATTTTAAAAAAAAGGATATCATAGCGGGTAGGAATGCTATTACTAACGTTTTGGTTTGGTTTTTATTGGTTTATCTAAAAAAAAAGGATAAATTTAGTGATTTTTGATCAAAAATTCCGAGCTTAAATCGTTAAAAGTATTATACTTATGTTATTTGTTACATTATACTACTAATGCAGATTCTATGGACCAAAACGTAAGCCAACAATTTGATATTTACGAAAAACTTCCACCCAATTAGATCGTCGATAAAATTTCCTGTTTAATTCAAAGTTATTTAACTCTGATGTTTCATTTATCTAAAAAATATTGCATTACTAAATGATTTATTGATTTTGAATAAAAAATTTTGGACTTAAATCGTTTAAACGATTTTAATTATGCTGGTAGTTAGTACCTACTACTAGTGAAGCATATTTTATGGACCAAAACATAAGCCAACATTTTGATATTTACGAAAAACTTCCACCCAATTAGATAATCGACCACATTGCCTCTTAAATTCCGAATTTGTAAACTGATGTTTCATTTAATCTAAAAAAATATGGCATTACTAAATGATTTAGTGTAAAACACCCAATGCTTACCAAATACAATAAATTAAAATTTTTTGCTTCATATAAAGTATAATATTGCGGCCAGCTTGCCTTTAAATATTTGGTAATTTTCTCTTTTTATGTCTTAATACCAATGTGGACCAATATTAAATCGTAAACCGCCAGAAAACACCTAAAAATTTTTAGCCCAAATCAAATTATATTGTGTTAATATTGCTCATATAAATGTTATATGTTTTACCTTGAACCACCAAAAAAAAAATGTTTTGATCCCTATTTTATGAAATATAAAAATATAGGACTTCTATTTCTTAATTAATTTCCATTGAAAATTAAACTTATTCATTTTATTTTACTGAACCAATTTCAAAATGACGTTCACAATACTAACCTAATTTTGTAATGAAACAAACCACACGTGGTAGTAGTACGTGAGGAATATCCTCGAAAACATAAGAAAACTACCGCATTAGATTTTAATCTAATACTTAAACTGATATAAAAATACGTAAACTCGCGTTTAAAATAAGTCTTGTACCAAACAAAAATTAAATAAATTTTTAATACTTTTGACAAAAATTTTCATGTGGCCTCATAATAATGTTTTTTTTTGTCCTCTCGTTTCCCTTTTATTTAATTGAAGTTATTATTAGTGGATATAAAGCTCGGAACCGTTCTAGACTTGAAGCGCAACGTTGGTGATTTGCAATGCAAATTACGAAGCACATGCAAATTTTTCGGCAATGATAGCGATAGCGAAAATGTTCCAAAGTTGGCTGGTTGGCAAAGAATAGGCGAAAAATAGGAAAAATGGAATGGAATGGGAAGTAGTTACTTTTGTGTTCAATCCCTTTTGTAAAGTTATTTGAGGACCGGTGGCATTTGACTTTGATTGTGGTACAGAGGGCGGGGGTTGGGGTGAATAAACGAGTATGCCACCCTTAAGGTCTATTAATTTATATTCACGTACATTCTCATGTGTGCCTTCAGACAAGTTTTTATACTCTATCTCCGATCTTCATTCTGCTTTCATCGAGATTACAAACACTTAACACCTGAGACAAATTCGGGATGGATGTAATATGACGAAGATGGAACTGGTTAGGGATTGGGACGTGTCTTTTTACATATGTATATGAGAACACCATTTTGTTTAGCACGGTACAAACATGAATAAATCATGAGTCACGTCCACTTTAACAGTCAACTTAGACCCGACAACATTGGACGAATGTTGGAGGGATGGGGGGATGAAGAAAATGCGCCGGCAATCCCAACGGTTTCCCTGTAAATTTCATCCTGAATCTTCTCCACTTTATCTATCTTTTTCTATGACATCCACCAACATTGATACTGATTATATGTACGTCGTCGTGGAGATTGGGAAAGCCGAGAAAATACACATAAGAAATCCGCAAATATATTCACAGGGAGGCCTTCAAAAGCTCACACTACGATCGAGAATTTAACATTGTTGAATTTTGTCAAGGGATGAAATGTATCAACGTATATTAAACCGAATAAACATTGCTTTTAATACGCAACATTTTTAAATCACACCAAATCCATTTATTCGTCGAATGCATTCACGTTATAAAGCGATTCGATTTGAAACGCAAATTTTTCTTTTCCCATCCTCCTTATTAATAAATATTTCCACCATACAGAAACTAGCTACAATTCATTGAAGTCCCAAAAAAAAAAAACATGCAACTTGGATATATTTTTCTTTTCATATCACTTTTAAAATCCCATAAACTTTTATTGTATTTCTTAAAGGAATCAATCGAAATTCAATTTCGACCCCTTTTGATACAAATCTCCCCCGTCAAACACGTCATATTCCTACATTATCGGCTATCAATAACAAACCATGGCTTCCCTTGATATTTCATTTGACAAAAATACCTACAACAAATCGCAAATCCCCCCAGAGCTTTCGTTATTTAAACCACACACCACGTTAACTTCGAGGGAAAAAAAATCTTATTTACGCAAATAAAAACACCAATTTTTTTTTTTTTTTGATATAAAAATATTTTGTGATAAAATAAAAACATTTTTATTCGCGTCTCAAATAGTTGGCAATAAAAATTGAATTTCAACCCCTCAAAGCTTTACGTGTGTGAACCAAAAGCTCTAAAAACACGGAGGTGAAACTTTTTTTTTTATTATACATTTCAATTTTATAAAAATAATTATTTTTTTTTTCAGGTAGGTTATCGCAGTTGTGAATTAGTTACCAAATTCAATTACGTGCAAACTAGAAGTCATGCAATGAAAGTTGCACATTTATTGATTGAAAAAACAATTGCTAACGATTTTTGTACGTTCAAACCAATAAATAAGATAGGTTTTCAACCCCAAATTTAATTGCTTTCAAATTGAATTTTAGTAAAAAAAAAATACTATACAACAAACATCAGCAAAATAAAACCTCAATTTAGTCAAAATAAGATTTTTTCGCTGACTTTCAACAGTTATACTGTGTATACAATATATAGGATATATTACGGTCCAATTTATGTGCTATATTTTTATATTATAGTATATAAAAATCATACCATAAATATAAATTTGTACAGAAGTTCAAACAAAAATATTCGTGACGTGTCCAGATACGTATTTCGATTGCCAAGCAATCTTATGATTCACACAAAAATGAATCATCACAAAGCAGTTACGGAGTGCTCCAAACTACTTGATGACCACTAAAGAAGGTGCTTGGCAATCGAAATACGTATCTGGGCAAATACGTCACGAATATTTTTGTTTGAACTTCTGTTCAAATTTATGTTTATTAAATTATACTACATAAATTGGACCGCAATATATCCAATATATTGTATACACTCAATTTGGTGTTAAAAATTTGAACAAAGATAAGGCTAACCACGTCTTTTCGATACCTTAAAACAATATAAAATAAGATATTCCAATTCTGTAATGCATCATGGGAAATATATCAACATGTAGCGCCATCACAAGAAAGTATGGAATACTAACTAACAGAAATTATTTTCTTTTATGGTAACTTTTAAAGTTAGTACTATAGACACACTTGTGGCGGCGCCACATCTCGATACATTTCCCATGACGCATTGCAGAATTGGAAAACCTTCTTTTATGTTACCTAAATTGTATCAAGTGTCAATATAAGTGCTAGAAATATTTTCAAATAATTCACAAGGGATTAAGAGTTTCAATGGCAAATTATTTTCTAAATATAAGTCGAATCAATTTTTTTTATTTTTATTTTCCAGCCTACTGGTTGATTAAAATGACCGCTTCAAAACCAGTAATTGTTCGGTTCAAATCTTTTAGCGAGCAAATATTCAATAATTCTCGATTTACAAATTTTTATTGACCCTAGAGTTGCTATAGACCTTAAAATCTTGGATAGTTACAAAAAGATGGCAAATAACAATTGAAAAAATTTATAAATTATTGCTTTGCTAAATTTTTCACAGCTTTGGCTTCAGTTTGAACAAAAACTACAAAAAAGTTAAGTGGGCTAAGTTTTTTGGCGACAATCCGCTACAAGTGGCTGAAAAAATAACTAAACCATATATTTCCCTCATATCTTATTCTTTGTGAGTTAATGCAAGGTTTGTTCACATTTTAACGCCGAATTGAATTTAAAGACAAAAATAAAGAACAAAAAACTTGGTTTTTTGAATTTTTCACATTAATTTTGAGGTTATATGAAAAAAGTGTTGATACAAAAGTTGTAGATCTTTTTATTACCTACGACTTTACTATTCAACTTTTGTTAATAGGACTTGTAGTTTTGCCGGAAATCACGAAAAACTATTTTTTACCATTAAAAACCCACCCCCTTTCATTTTCCGACCTCAGATCACCCGTAAATGATTTTTCCTTTCATTATTGTTATATTCTCTTTTTTTCCAATGATTTTCATCATCCATTTGAAAATTACCATTTTCAAAGACTTCTACCCTTGTCTATAATGATAAAGAGCATAGATTTTAGAGCATCAAAAGAACCACAGTTTGAAGTAACATTTACCATAGTAATGTAAATAATTGTTATACCATCAGATAGTAGAGATTGCAACGCACAAAAAGCTCATCGAATTTCATAAAAAAACCGATATTTTAATGGGAGATTTTTCGATTGAAAATTAGGGAGCTTTTTCGATATTTAGCCAAAAAAATTAATATTTTAAATAAAAAAAACTACAGTGTGTTTGAGGTATAAAAAGGTAAGTTTTTACCAAATTTTATACAAAAAAAATTTTTTTTTGCAAGCAATAAGACTAAAAAACCAAAAACTTGGTTTTTTGAATTTTTCATATAAATTTTGAGGTTATGCGAAAAAACTGTTAAAACAAAAGTTGTAGATCTTTTAATAATCTACAACTTTGTTATTCAACTTTTTTTCATAGGACTTGTAGTTTTGTCAGAAATCACGAAAAACTGTTTTTTACCTTTTAAAAACCCACCCTCTTCCATTTCCCGACCAAAGATTACCGTTAAATTGTTTTTTCTTTAATTTTTGTTATACTCTCTTCTTTTTTAATGGATTTCAATTGTTTTTTTCACTTTTTACTTAAAACTTGGTTTTTTGAATTTTTAACATAAATTTTGAGGTTATGTGAAAAAAATGTTAAAACAAAAGTTGTAGATCTTTTAATAACCTACAACTTTGTTATCCAACTTTTTATCATAGGACTTGTAATTTTGCCGGAAATTATAAAAAACTGTTTTTAACTTTTGAAAACCCACCCCGTTCCATTTCCCGACTTTAGGTTGCCCTTAAATTGTTTTTCCTTTCATTTTTGTTATATTCTCCTCCTTTTCCAAAGGATTTCAATCATTTTTTTTATTTTTTACATTTTCAAAGGCTTCTGCCCTGGTCTATAATGATAAAAAGCATAGCTTTTAAAGCTTCAAAAGAACTATCGTTTAAAGTATCGAAAGAAAAGCTTAATGATATAGAAATACTTATTACCTATGACTCTTATGTTTAATAATCAAAGTAATCAACGTGTTTAACTTCACAACTAATTAGGATAGTAGATGAAAGCTCTGCCAAAGCTTTAATTAATAAAAGAAAAATGAAATTTATCCAACAATTGGTTGTGATTTTTGCAAAGAAGTTTGTTACTAAAAGTTAAGGAAATTTGAAAATTTTTCATTCAAAGCCCATCTCGTATTTCCACCTAACCTTTGGTTGAAAAATTCCAACATGAAAAGCTCAATTTTCTGTTTAAAGATCGATCCATTTTTCATTATCCAACGATCGTTTTACATTGGAAAACAGACGAAGATAAGTTAAGGTTTAAAACCAAAGCGAACTTTGATACACGAGGATTGGAACTGGCATTATGTTATATTATATTGGGCGTCTCGAATGATATAAAAGCTTCGAAAAGGACGAAAAAAAAAACCTAATATTTGCGATAGGATAACAGCACATATGTGAATCTAGTGTGCCATGTGTAGGATGCCATCTGTGTAACATTTCGACAATTTATATGAGATCGAACCTTCTTCGGCAAGCAAAACAGAGACAATTGATTTGAAATTTTAAGAGGGGGAGGGGAAGGGAAAAAATATGGGAATTTTTTCATGAAATACACCGGAAACTGGAGTTCAAGTTGAATGGATTTCAGCCGAATTTTCGATTCATAAGAAAAATTCCATTCACCGATAGAATCGTATTATCTGCGTTAACCTCATCATTGTTGTTATCCTATCAATCTTTCATTTTTTTTTTTCGTATAAAAGTGGAAAAATTTCATCACTCGTACACTTCAATGCTTTTTCATTGCCGATAAGAATGATTTTCCATCTTTTTTCAACTGCAAACGTTAAACGAAAATGCACAGCAAACGTTTCAAATCAAATCGGTGGTGATTTACAAAAATAGAGCTTTGGCGGTTACGAATGATATATACATAGATATAGAGTGAAAGCTTCTGAACTAAACTTGAATATTGATAAGTTCACTGAAATACCAACGAAGAAATCATCCCTCACCGCCACCCCCTTCGCTTTCAAACCAAGAATTGAATCAATTTCGGATAAAATCAATATTTTATCCTTGCAACAATCGAACGAAAAAATTCATATATGAAACATTTCCAACACTTGAACCAACCGATCGGAGTAAATATAATTGATTTTCCATAAAACAACGCGACCATTTCTTTCTCCACAAGTGAGAGATAAGAATTGAGAATAACATAAAGATTTTTCTCGTAAATTTATTTTTCTTCCTCCATGGCACAAATGTCGGGAACAAGTAAAATATTATTTTAGCGGGGCATTGGGGGCAAATAGGGGGACACATTTCCCAACTGCTGCTTTCTTTGTCAGGTGGGTAAATCTATTATTTATCTCATACATATATACAAGATGATTTCAGAGCCATGGAGATCAAAGCTAAATTAACATAACGAAAGGGTGTTAAATCAAAAATTATAAATCGTCTTCTCAAACAAATGGCATACTCTTTGCCGGGGTCATTACAAGGAAATGATAAATATTTATGTTTTCCGCTTTTTCTTTTTCACCTCCCCCTCAAGAAAAAAATTAACATAGATAATTCACTCGTTAAATATTCAGCAAATAGATAAACAATTCATTACCAGTAAATCTCTTTAGATAAGAAAAATACCATTTCTATTTTCAACAGTAAATAGAGCTTTAAATTTATATTGAAACTTTAATATTAAATATTGGTGTTAAAGTATAGGCAATTAGGCAAACAGATGCAAAAATTCATGTAAAAGCTCCCGGAAATGCAATCGTGCGCATAGCACGACTCCATACGCTAATGTTTACGCACATTTAATGCAAAACCAAAAATTTTAACATACCTTAATCTATCTGTTATCTTTTATCACATACTTATTTTGAGATCCAAATTTTTAAGTCCTTGTTTATTACCGAGTGAAATATAACATGTCAAAGTTTGTACGTAAGAAAAAGACCGATGTGGTTATAATGACATTCATTAATCCAAATCTAGTGAGCTTTGAAATTGCTCCTGTCTTTTTCTAACACCATACATTTTGGCACTTGAAGTTTTGATATCTCTTTTCAATCATCCATTAAGTTGATTCCATACTATGCCATTACAAAAGACCTATAAGCGCATCCTGCGTTTTTGAGCTTTAATTTGCTTATTAATATTAAAAAAAAAACTGCCGAATATATTTTTAACAACTAAATATTTTCTTCCAAAATATAAGTTTTCCAGAAATAAATATTGGTTATTTCTCAAGAATTAGTAAGTTTTAGGTGTCATTAGGCAAACAGGTGCAAGTTTTCATGTAAAAACTCCAGGAAATGCAATCGTGCGCATAGGCCGACTGCATACGCTAATTTTTACGCACATTTAGTGCAATACCAAAATTTTTAACAAACCTTTATCTACCTATTTTCTTTTATCACATACTTATTTTGAGATCCAAATTTTTAAGTCCTTGTTTATTACCGAGTGAAATATAAGATGTCAACGTTTGCACGTAAGAAAAAGACCGATGTAGTTATAATGACATTCATTAATCCAAAACTAGTGAGCTTTGCAATTGCTCCAGCCTTTTTCTAACAATATACATTTTGGCACTTGATCTTTTGATATCTCTTTTTAATCATCCATTAAGTTGATTCCATACTGTACCATTACAAAAGTCTTAGAAGCACATCCAGCGTTTTGAGCTTTCATATGCTTATTAATATTAAAAAAAAACTGCCGGATATATTTTTTAACAACTAAATATTTTCTACCAAAATATAAGTTTTCCAGAAATAAATATTGGTTATTCCTTAAGAATTTGTAAGTTTTAGGTGTCATTAGTCAAACAGGTGCAAATTTTCATGTAAAAGCTCCAGGAAATGCAATCGTGCGCATAGTACGAGTGCATACGCTAATTTTTACGCACATTTAGTACAACACCAAAAATTTCAACATACTTTTATCTATTTGTTTTCTTTTATCACATACTTATTTTGAGGTCCAAAATTTTCAAGTCCTTGTTTATTACCGAGTGAAATATAAGATGTCAACGTTTGCACGTAAGAAAAAGACCGATGTGGTTATAATGACATTCATTAATCCAAAACTAGTGAGCTTTGAAATTGCTCCTGTCTTTTTCTAACACTATACATTTTGGCGCTTGAACTTTTGATATCTTTTTCTTACTCATTGAATTGGTTCCATACTGTGACGTTACAAAAGTGCATCACCTATAAGCGCATCTAGCGCTTTTGAGCTTTCATTTGCGTATTAATATTAAAAATTCTTTTGCCAAATATATTTTTTTATCAATTAAATTTTAAACTTTTTATCACTTTAGTAATGCCTGTATCAATTTAAAAAAAAAAAAACATAAATCAATCATTTCGCTCTAAAGCTTTAACTATCTCTTTTCATATCACCCATTGAATTGAATATTGGTTCAATTGTTATCAGTACATTTAAATCAGAGGTTCCCAAGCCTAAAAATATATTCTAAGATTAAAAAAATAATTTAGGGAATAGTGGGAATTTTTGGGGTCAAAAAAATAATTTAACATTATAGATCAAAGCACACCTGTTCACTTCCATAAAGCTAGTCCAGAAGATGATTAACATAATCGCTTAATCTCTTTTGATATTTTGAACAAAATTTCCGAAATTTTCCAAATACTTAAAATGATCCCTTTTTTTATAGAAGTTCTAAGGAAATCCTGGTTTTTGACAGACCATGGAGCTTTCGCCAAAAGTTTAAGGGGATTAGATTGGAAGGGTTGAATGATTTTAATGTTCAAATCGCTGGATATTCCCCGTAGCTAAATGCCAAACGTCAAAATTGGATTTAGAATGGTTTTTTTATGGCAGAAGTTTGTGATTTAAGGAATATTAGGTATTCTATCCAATTAGCTAGTAATGCTAGGTATTAGGTGTTATTCCTCGGCCAAGATGTCATCACTAGGTTTGTTATTCCAGGTGCATCCCGAAGTACCTAATCTCCGTCGCTGGTGGTATCTGTAGGTGATACATGAAAATTAGAAGACTGGTACCCTATATTATTTAATAGCATTTGAATAATATCTTTTCGGTAAAAGCTTTTAGTTACTGTTGGTATAATTGTTGTGCTATTTAAAATAAATTATTGTAAAAAAGTTAATTTTTCCAATATTGAGTAACAACATTGAGTTATACACTATAGGAATAGTATCGCACAGGAATAAAGGTGAAAGTTAAAATTTTGTTTCTTCTGTATAATTCTAATCCACTTTTAGTAACTATCATTTCATGAAATTAAGGTTTGTAACTTGGATAACAGATAATGGTAATTTATTATATTTAGGCGACATGAACTTTGGTAAATATTATTTTTAAAATATTTTAACAACAAAATGAATAATAATTTTCATTTATTTATTGAATTTAAATTAAAAATATTTTATTTTTGTGAATTAAGAAGCCTGAGGAAGTTACGAGAAGTAACGAAACGTAGCTACTTGAAAAATAAAAATATTAAATAAAAAACAAAAAGATCTTAAATAACCTGAACTGTCTTCTTTTTTAAAAAATATAAAAGCTGAGATCTGAATTTTATCATCTAACAAAATGAAATTTATATCAGAAATAATTAAGTCAATTAAATAAGTATTACACTTTTGGAAATTGAAAAAAATATGAAAATTTTTGGATTTGTTATCTCTGTTTAAATCGTTTAAATTGTTGAAGCTCCATCTCACGCATATCCATAACCATTTCTAATTGATTCATTTTAAACTATTGCAACAATGAATTTACTATTTGAAAATACTAATAAATAATATTAGATTATTATGAATATTATGAATATTCTCCAGATAAACACGAAATTTTATGTTTTAATGCATTTTTCACGATAAATTATCCTTGTTTTTTTTTTGCAACGATTGTTGCAATTATTGAAGGAAATGCAATAAATTTAGTTCTCTAGATTTGATCAAGTACGTGCTTCATACAATGAAACAAATCTGAGAGAAATTAAAAAAAAAAGAAGTTAACATTTTTCCCTTTTTAGAGATTTATTTCTTGGAAATCATTGTCTTCCAATGAACAATACCCACAACAATGAAGCCATTGAATTGTTGGAGATATGCACTCGAACGTTTTATATTTAATATAAATTTTCCTCCTCGAAAAATATATTTACTTGTCAATTAGGGGAACGTTTGGTTTAGCTTACGTCATTGGTGGAGACGAAAATTAATGGAAAATATTCACCAAAAGTGGTGGAAAATTAAAAAAACAAAATTGCTTAATTCAGCGCGAAATTGACGAAATGAATTCTTCAGGGGTAGCGTTATTTCAACCCCTATAAATCATTATTTTTTTTTTTTTTATTTCCACCTTTAAAATAATCCAATTTTCGTTTTATTAATGTTCCGGATTTCCTTCACCATTGCATCTATCTACATATCGTCTATATGTGGAATCAATTACGACGGCCCTGTTCGGTTAACGACAGACTAAAACAGTCCAGAGAAAATGATATCAATTTGATCGGCCCCCCAGTTCATCGTCAATATTCGAACGAATTTCCAGAGCACGATGCCGGCACAAAACCCTCCCCCCTCCCGTATCGTTACCCCGCTTGCCAGCCGCCCACGGGAATCAAATCCCGTGTCCGTCGAGGGATGTTCCGCTCAGACGGGAGTTGGAAAATGATACAGTCATCTGTTACATGTTTCCTGGCCATTTCCACCAACCCGGGGCAGTAGTCCAATCAGGGGGTGAGAGTTTTGGTCGGGAATTCGCGTACTACACAATTAATTACATCAGTTTTCGCGCAACGTTCCACTTAGCAATTAACCAAACTTGAAAATATTGTAAAATCTCATCTGCTCACTACCCACATCCCCCCCGATAATTCCCCACCTCACTATGACATCCCTTTAATGGACGTGGAATTTATGACTCGACAAACTAGTCGAGAGAAAACAAACCCAAAGGATCAAGCGAGAATAATTATTTCATAAAAAGCGTAGGTACTATATGATATTGGATTCTAGGTGAACCTTTTTTTGTAATTGGAAAACTTTTATTGTTTCCCGAGGATTATTCGATGACAATAATTAGTATTGAAGACGGTTAAAATTATCATCAGATCCCTTTAGGTAAACCTATGTTATATACATATATATAAAAGGGGAAGATTTTCCATGTTAAATTACTAAACTTGCAGTTGTTTATAATTGAATTTCTCCAACTTTATAGGTAATATCGTTGGTGGTAACTTTACGGGGATACAGAAGGTAGTGTTTCAACAACTCTTCAAGGTCTTTGAACACTTAGAACGTACTAAACATGTATCATATACATAGATACTATGTAGTACAATATATATGGATAAGGGTAAAACAGTTTTCTAACATAGCGGCTTGTATCGTCAAGGGAGTAGAACGTAATAACTGAAACGTTTTCAGAAGTGCACAAAGCCAGTCTGTCTGTCTGTCGGTCGGTCGGTACTTTCTATCTTACAATGACTTTTGCAGAGGAAAATAATGAACGGAGAACTTGGCGAAAGTTTACTGAATCACTGACAATAAAGCACACAGTAATGAAGTTAATTTCAATTTTCCAAATACCTGGAATATGTATGATACCTCCTCTTTGCTGCCTTCCACTAACTATTACCTTACAAACAAGAAAACAAGAAATTTCCTTATAAACATAGTTTCAATTCTTTCAAACAATATTTTTACGGTTCCCTTAACAAAAAAAAAAGTTCAATTATAATTCAGTTAACGAATTAATTATCAATATTGTTTACAACTTCTTCTGTCCTCCAAAAAGACCAATTCAGAAACTTTTGAAAGTGGTAAAAATGCATTGCCAATTACTTGTTTTCAAATAATTAAATTTTTTCAAGTTTGAATTAATAAAAATAATTACAAAACGGAAGAAAACATCTAAAAAAAATGTTTATATAAACCAAATTTCACAACATAAATAATACCTGTTTTCTAAATTATAATAATTCGTTTTCGGTATAATCTTATTAAATATAAATACGTCTCTGGTTTTCCAACTTTTTTCCATTAAAATATTAACTACTAGCTGGTCCCCGCGACTTCGTCTGTGTAACGTATTTTATTTTTCTTATTCTTTTACGAAAAATATAATCATACCATATCATACATCAAATAAAAAATATCGCCAAGTTCAATAAATTCGGTCAAAATAACCCCTTCTCACTGTTTCGATTCCCGAATGAACCTTTTTCCAAAAACTATTACACTATTGCACTGTACAAAACAACCGCGAAATTGAAATTTGTACAATTGCACGAAACCCAGTTCTTCCATAATCATGTATAACCATTATGTTTCTATAAACTTATTATTGAAATATCTGAATTTCAACTATATAATTAAACCATATTGGATAGTCCAGAGTTCACCATACACGATTTGGCGTATGCCTTTTGCTCTGGAAGAAAATTTTAAATTTCGTTTATCATTATGATGATATGATTATTTATCATTATGATGATTTCTGGCTGGAATTGCGAATTTTTTTCGTGATCCCTTTCACGCACTTGCAAATAAAAGATATTGTCCCCCCCCCCCCAGAAAAAATCCTGAATCCACCTTTGTCCGTTAGGGTAGGAATTTTCAAAAAAAAAAACTTATCACATGCCTACTTCCTATAAGGAATACACCGAATATTAAAATTTCATCTGGCAGAGGAGATATATAATTACACGATTTTATGTATAACGTTCTTAAAAACGTACTTTAAGTTTTATTACTATTATTATTATTATTACTATTAAATTTTTTTCGTTAATATTTCCTTACTGAGCAACTCTAAGGATCTATTTACAACAACTTTGTAAAAAAAAAGTTTACTGTCAGATTATTATCCATAAAAACATTTATATTTCAAAAAGGCAATTTTTTGTACTTTAAATTAAATTACTGTGCTTTTTAATAGTTCCACTAAAAATATTAATACAGATCATTTTTTTACTTTTAAATACCTTTTCAATGATATATAACTCGCCTATCTAAAGTAAATTTATTTTTCATCCCTCAGTTTTTACGTAGGGGGTACATTCCCTTATTATTTTTACATTATTTTTACGTTTATTTTCAAATATGTATTTATATTGTAATATATAAAATTACATTTTCGTCTCAAGTCCATTTTAGCACACCCAAAATTGCATTTTCGATTTTGTATTTAATTTAATTCGCGATATTTTTGTTAATTCAATTTCAATATGGTATAATTCTCTCTTTTGTGGCTAAATTTTTATTATGGACTGATTTAATCGCGAATTAAATTAAAACAAAGTCGAAAATGCAACGTTGCCAGATTGTGGATGTGCTGAAATGGACTTGAGCCAAAGTAAACTGTATTTAGAAAATTTAATTTTATAGATTTTATATAATACAATATAAATACATATTTGAAAATAACAGTCGTTACTTCATTTCTGGCATGTCAAAATTTAAGTACAAATTGCATTCAAGTGAACAATACGTACAGGAATAATATCGAAACCATTCAAAAATAGTTCTCAAATTTCGACGTTCCTGATCCAAGCTTATACCATGGAAATTATCTGTCGAAACTCTCGAACAATAAAGAAACTAAAAAAATCAAAATTTCAGTATTTGAAAAATGATCTAAATGGAACTTTTTCTTTAAATTGCTTTTTCCGGAAACAATGCCAGTGATAAATTTTTGTATTTAAATATCTCGAATGACAAAAGAAACGCCAATTAATAATGAAATAAATATTTGTGAAATGTCAAAGTCAAAACTACTTTGACATTTCATTCACAAATATTAAAATTTCAAAATTTTTATTTCACTTTTAATTATTGTCTTTTTGTAAATAAAAATTTTCGAAAAAAAAAAATTGTCACTATATTTTCCCGAAAAAAAAAACCACTTGAAGAATAAGCTCGATTCGGATCATTTCCGAAATGGCTTTTTTCGGGAAATTAAGCAAGCTATGGAAATTATCTTACGAAACTCTCGAACGATAAAAAAAAATCAATATTTGGAAAACGATCTAAATGGAGCTTTTTTTTTAAATGGCTGTTTCGGGAAACAATGCCAGTGATTATTTTTTTGCATTTAAATATCTCGAACGACAAAAAAACACCAATTAATAAGGAAATAAATATTTGTGAAATGTCAGTCAAAAAGCGCTACTTTGACATTTCACGAATATTAAAATTCAAAATTTTTATTTCACTATTATTTATTGTCTTTTTGTAACTCAAGATTATCAGAAAAAAAAATTTTGTCACTATATTTTCCCAGGAAAAAAACACTTGAAGAATAAGCTCGATTTGGATCATTTCCGAAACGTCTTTTTTCGGGAAATTAGACAAGCTATGGAAATGATCTTTCGAAACTCTCGAACGAAAAAAAAACTTAAAAAATCAAAATTTCAATATTTGGAAAATGATCTAAATGGAGCTTTATCTTTAAATGGCTTTTTCCGGAAACAATGCCAGTGATAATTTTTTTACATTTTAATATCTCGAACGACAAAAGAAACACCAATTAATAATGAAATAAATATTTGTGAAATGTCAAAGTCAAAAAGCTCTACTTTGACATTTCACAAATCTGAAAATTTTTATTTCACTATTAATTATTGACTTTTTGTAACTCAAAATTTTCGAAAGAAATTTTTTTTTTTACTTTTATATTTTCCCGGAAAAACCACTTGAAGAATAAGCTCGATTTGGATCATTTCCGAAATGGTTTTTTCCGGGGAAAATAAGCAAGCAATGGTGCTTTTTCTTTTGGAACTCTCGAACGAAAAAAAATTACTTATTAACAACAATTAAGCTAACATAACATAGGATTTTCCTGGAAAAAAAATTCCCAGAAGTTTTAAGCGACCAAAAAAAACACCAAAATATTCAGTAGTCACTTTTTACAAATTCCATAAGTATAATTCATACTCGATGGAGATCTTTTATTTAATCAAATTTTAAACAGAGATTTATATTTACAGATACGAACACTTTTGGGGCACTTGTCGACGTGAAATTTTGTAAAACCGATCCACTTGCCTATTGAATAATTTGCTATCCATTCTCGTCATTGTTTTGGGTTTCAAGTGTTAATTAATAACCAGCGGAATATTTGATCAGAGTTTTGCAATTAATTAGTGCTGATTTGATTTGCATAATCAATCGATTAATCATAAATTGATTAGTTATTTGCTTATGATTTGTAAATATTTGTTTGATCAAAAAAAAAAAAAAACGCCAATATTTGAATTGAAATTTCCCAACACTTTTCCCGTATATTGGGCTAAAGGTTACGATTTTATGTTTCATGTTTCGATATAAAACGATAGAATACGTCATTTCAATCGATTTCATGTAATTTTCAGAAGGAATAATTCAAAAGCTCATTTTTAAATGAATATTTCTTCAAGAAAAACACTAATTTTTTGCTACAAATCAAATATTCGAAAAAAGCTCTGAAAAGCACACTTCAATATTGATTAGAACAACAATTTGTAAATCCTTTTGCCATTGGCAAAAAAAGGCGTGTAAAAGCTCTTCATACAAAGCAAATTTCTTATTCAAAGACTTGTTTTCTTCGTCTATCCGTATTAATAAAAAAAAAAAACATGAACTTTATAAAAGGCAAAATTTGCAAATATAATTTTTATAATTACATCGCAAGTATATTCTGTTTTTATTTGGCGTAGTAACATTTAAAATTCAAAAAGCTCACTGTTCTGCGCGTCTTTTTCTCCACGCTTTTTATCTTTCCGTATTTAATGCTTCAATGGATATTTTTAAATATACATATTGCGTGTTTTCGATGTCAATTTTTAATTGCGTATTTAATCATTAAGTCAATATTGATCGACAAAGAAAAAAAAACACACGAAAGCCGGAAAAGGTCAAATTGGAAATTATGCAAAAAAACGAGGTTTTGACCTTTCGGTGTTATTCCACCTTATTTTTTCAAGAAGTTTAAGTTAATTCATTTGCGACATTTTACTACGGTGAATTAATTAATCAATTGCTAAAAATAATTTCAAGTGGTTGACAATCTTTTTACGTTAGAATTTCAATGCAAAATGTTATTTTAGTACGAAACATCCAAGTTAGATTGATGTTTTTGTAGAAAAACGAGAAAAGTTTTCCCAAAAACTTTTCCCCAAGAACCATAATTCCCAAATAAATTTTAATCAAATCAACTTTTAAAATAAACTCCAACATTTCGCCATCTCCAATCCGCTTGGTTCCCCTTTCTAATTTCCAACTCTTTACATTAACCAAAGCGAGAAGGAGAAAGAAGAAAAAAAAAAAACGTGACATGATCGACTTTACAAATGTAACTTTTTCCACTTTAAATTTTTTTGTGGTCCATTCTATGAATCTATCGTTAACTTGAACCTTCACCCTCTCGCCCCCTCCCCCCCGCCACATTTACCATACACAAACTGCACGTTTCTGACATGAAATGAAAATTCTATATAATACGTTATTTACAACCATACTTCGACCATACACATGTACACTAGAGTTGTAATATCATTAAAAGTTATTCAAAAACGAATAGAACAGAATGGTGCACGGGGCGAAAAAGCTCCCCCATTGATGAGGGCAGCTCGAGGGTGAGGGGCACATCTCCATGTTGCTAAAATATAAAAATATCTTCGTGGCTTTTAGTGCCAAAGTTGAAAAGGGTATTTTGTGCGCGGAAAAGAGATAGAAAATGGGGGAATAAAATGAACTGTAGTATACTACTACCCCATACACATACACACAGTCTGGCACTATCATTTCAACCCTCTGCACCCTTATCAGTATATTACAGACTCACACATGAAACGATGGCCAGAATTGCGAATGGTTCAGGGGGAGGATGAATGGGGCAAAAACCTGTGCTGTCGGGAGGGTGGAGGGTTTGGTACATATTCGTAGAATCAAATTCATTTTATTATCGTTTTTCGTTAACATTATCACTGCATATGGGTTTTACAACATTATCGAATCAAAAAAAAAAAAAAAAAAAAACTATAGTAGAGGAAAACTAGTAAATTTCATGATGAGTTTTGAAATCAACAAACAAGATTGCCATGTAAATAAAATATTAATATAATAGTTGGCTGGATTTTTGGTTTGAGAATTCGATAAAAAGACATTAATTGGGTAATTAACGAATAGGTGGAGAGTATCTCATCCCCTTTCTTCTAAAGCAAGTACTATATGAAACTATTCAGAATAGAAGAAAACGAAATCAAAAGTTTGCCCCTCATTTGTAAAAACGGAATTTTTTCCTTGGACTTGATGAATTTCTTTCGATTTTTGGTATTTTACTCCCCTCCACATCACTAAAATTCTCATCCTAATAGGTTCAATATCTGTATTTATGTATTCCCAAAAAATTGTCATTTACGCAAAAAAAAAATTAATGAAAAAACAATTTTTAATTTTCAAACATTTTGATTTTGAAAAAAATTGTTCTCCAATTACAAATATTATTGAAGTAATAATGAACCACTCAAGCGAAGTTGCAGGTATTGAATAGTAAATTTTATAGATTTGTCATGAACAATCAATTCTCATTTAAATTTGGTTCAATTTTTTTCCGATTAGCTTCATAAATGAGCTTTTTTATACCGAATGTACAATTATGGTGGATTCATTACCCATTTTTGCTTGAAATAAATCCTAAAATTAAGCGAAAAAAGTAAATTTTGAAAAATATTTTGATTTATTTTAAAAGAAAGGCATCAAATACTTGTATAACATAAAGTTTTATGGGTTAAATTTACTTTGCGGAATTTATAATTGTATTAGTTGCTTGAAACACATCCACCAACTTTAAGGTGCAATGAATGATTACCAAATAACCATTCCATTTTTTCGTAAAAACATAAGAAATTTGTTGAAAATTAATTTTTAATGAACATTCTTGTTGAGTTTCCAAAAGAAAATGATAAAATTTTCATACTATTCTAAAATTTACGGAAAATATTTCATTGAAAAGTGATAACATCTAAATATATACATACAAACATAAATGTATCATTAATTCCACCTTTAAATTCGAATCAAAAAATTTCTGTATAAATATTTTCTTCACCCTTTTGTTCCCTCTACCAATTAATTTAGTTAAAAAATAAGTAAATTTTTAAAAAATTGCTATTGGTACTTATAAATTTCCGTAAAATATTTATTAAATATTAAGGATATTTAATCTTTTCTCCGTTGTTAACCCTTTAAAATAATCACTTAATATTTTAATGAATTTCCTTTAAAATTAAATTATTAGCCTGATACTTCTAGGATTAATAATATTTGGTTCATAAGAAAAAATTGGGAAAAAATTTAAATTTTATGGGGTTTACCATGTTAATTTTAACTTTGTATCAGTCAGTCCTTATAAAAATGCGGAATTTTCCATATAAATATCCCCAATTAGTATCTGTTTAATTATTGTCTTAAATATTGTATTTGGTTGAAAAATTCGATTTTATTCCATCATGAATCAATTTCGGTAATGTTCCTATGTTTTCGGAAATATTCCTTTAATGTGGCCATGAGGCAAGGTTTGTAAATTACACAGGTTGCTCTATTAGAAAAAAAATGACGTCATACGAACAATTTTGAAATTGAATCAGTCTGAAGATATGTACGAATTTCTTCTGGATACGTCACGTATCCACCATGAGGCCACCTGTGTATTTTTTAAACCTTGGCCATAAGGTACTGATTAATTGTGAAATGAGGTTAGGGTCAGTCTAATTCAGTCAGTCCAGCACTGGTCGCTTGATTATTTTTTTTTTATTCTAACTTTTTTTTTCGGTCACCCCAACATGTTGGTAATTCAAATTCATCATTATTTTAATTTTATTGTTTTTAGTTTTCCAGTGGTGGCCATATAAGTTGCACTAAACGCAGACATTTTCGCACTTTTAAGGGTTTGCGGAAACTTGGTTATCTCAGGCCCTATTTGTCCTATCAAAATGAAACTAAAAGCAGTGTGTTTATAAAAATATAAATTATAATGTTGTAATAAGACGTTTTCACCTAAATGTAATTCTAAATGGTGAAATTTCAGTCTAAATTTTTAGCTCTCATTTTTAAAAACTCCAAATTTCACGGAAATATTGTGAAAGAAGGGAAAGAATCTACACGTTAAAAATTTTTTCACAAACAATTAGGTACTAGTTGTATTCTAGTAATTAGTAGAAATAGTGTAGCTTCGCAACAGTGAAAGAATTTTTCAAATCGGTCAAGTAGTTTCGGAGCCTATTTATTACAAACATACAATCAAATCTTTCCTCTTTATAATAATAGATAATAGATAACACATAAATTGATATTTCTTACTAAAAATTTGACTATTTCAGGATAAAGTTATTTCATTAATTGATCATTAATTTTTTTCTGGCTTTTCCAAAGGAAAATAAATTGAAAATTTCAAGGTGATCGACCAAATTGTCAGATATAAAATCAAATGACACATTTTTTCGAGGACTAACTGAGGAGGAAATTTATGCATGAAAGATCAACTGCGGGATTTAAAAGAGGTGAAAGATTTGCGTTTAAAGGGTAAAGTTGATTGGGAAAGTCAATAGTTCCGGCTACACCTTTCCGTTTAGTTAGAACGGAGAAAGTCAAACGCAAGATTCGAATCAAGTGCACTTCTCTTCTGCATTCGCTTGATTGATTTCAAACGATTTTTATCGTCGACTCATCGTTAGTTGCAAATGACACGAAGCTAATTTATTTCTGTTAAAGAAAATTATGTGAACTTGAAAGTTGAACATTTTTTTTATTTTAGGTATTAACAAATCATTTCTTTCTTCAATAGATTCCAGTACAAAAATAATTATGCTTTTTCAAAATGGATGGCGCTTTATTGTTAATCATGCAATCAAGAGCTTAACTTTATGAAAGCTTTGAAAAGTAATTTATTTTTTTCACAAAGTAGTTAACTACTATATCGTCTTTGCGAAGTGATGGCAACAAAGAAAAATGATAAGAAATTAATTTAGGATTCAATATGAACATTTTCTCATTGAACATTTGCATTTATTGAATTAATTAATATGCTCTCGCGATGGTGAACGATATTGTTGGAATCCCAATGTTAAAAAAAGCTATTAGTTAATGAAAGAAGCGATGAAGTTTCTTTTTTATTCCATCTTTTCTGTTGAACAGAAAAAAAAAACGTTTCAAACCCTTAATAAAAGAATTTAATTTAATTTTTTTTTTTTTTTGGCGGAATATTGAAAAAAATCAGGTGAATAGAAATACGAAAATGTGCATGTAATGGATAATCAGACTTGAAATAAGCAGAATTGGGGTGAAAAAGAGAAAATTTTTCGTTACAGGGGGTGGTTGTCATCTGGTTCAGGGTTGTTAGATAAAAGCAATTTTATTTTTCCTATCCTCTTGTCTCTTGTGAAACAGTGACAAGACGAAATGAGAACGGAGAAGGGAATAAATTCCGGGATGGTTTACGGGAATGGATATGATACAACTCTTTCTTTTTTTGGCATCCTTGTCTCGTGATTTTTCTTTTCATTCTTCCGGAAATTATTATATAGGTGGTCCAAAACAACCCTCAGGTACCCACCTCCCAACAGTGCAATATCCTCAAACACCTCCAATTCCTTCTCTCCCTCCCCCTCCCCCCGCAATGTTATGTCGACGCGAGAACTTTCGGTTGTAAGCTGCGATAAGTAGCCGCCGCATACTTTGAAAATCTTTTTCACTTATGTGATGAAAAACAGAATGGTGTAAGTGTATGTGATAATAGTTTTGTTCGAACTTGGCGTTTTTTTTTTTTTGTTTATATCCGGTAGAACTTCCGAAGTTTGATGCCAAAAAGAAAATAACATGACATTTACGTCACCTCCATCTATATTGAAAAATAGGAAACGAAATTTTCTCAAAAAAAACAAAAAGTTTTCATCTACTTTTTCTTGCTATAAACTTGTTTAATATTTTTTGTCGTTTTTGTTCGACGAAAAACTCCATACAACTTGTTCAAGTTTTCTTTGAAAGAAAATAAAAATTTCAGGACAAACTCAAGAGAATATGACATTTAAAGCTTTTCATTAAACTTTACAAGTAGGGACAATTAAATTTCCTTCAATGACCCTTATTATTTAATTTTAATAATATTCACTTCAATTTTTTACTGTAATACTTCTTAAATCTACGCTCGATACTGTTCCACTTGCCATATGGAATAAAACCGCGTGGAACTAAATCGACTACACAAAATTAAAACAGCACCAAATTCAAAATTTCAATAAAATTAATGGTGAAATATTAGAGGTAATCTAATGACAGAATTATGAAAAATGATTTAATCCAAGTTAGGCTGTTACACTAATTAATTAAAACTAATAATTATTTAAACAGAACGAACGTTTGCAAGCCTGTGCAACCAGAGATGGGATGAAACACGACCATTAATCATTCCATCTAAATTGAAAATGATGAATTAGAATTTACATTTATTATAAAAAAAAATATTCAAATAAACAATTCCATTCGAAACTTTTCAAAGTGAAAGAAGAAGAAGAAAAAAATCAAAAAGAATCGTTAACGAGGCCCTAAAGTTTCTAAAGAAAAATTAATTTAGTGTACACGTTTGTGAAATTTATACTTCTACCACCCCCACCCCCTTCAACCATAATCCTTTTCAATCCCTTCGTAGCACGCGCCGCGCTACGTTTTCACACGCACTTTAACACAAAAACACGAGGAATAAAAAGAACACAAGAACCTAATGAAAATGAAGAGACGAACAAGAAGAAAGTTAATTAGCAATATCCCAACACTGAATTCAAAGTTTTGATTCCGAAACGAAATGGAAACGGTGGGGTGATGGGGGGGATGAGGAGCGAGGGTCGAGTGCAAAAGTCAAGATATATATTTCTCCATTTCGCCCGTTTGTTTGATCAATCTGAAAAATCTGCGCCGCAAAACTTTCACCGAAAATGAGACCAAAGGTTCACGAAAAGAAACTTTTTGGTCAAGTGTAGTTGATTTTTAATGAAAATATACAGACGGAAAATCTGGCGGAAAAACCGAACCAAATAGATGAGAAAGTAGAGACGTTTAATAGAGGTAAAACCTGTTTTTATTAGTCGCAATTATTGCTAAAGTTATAATGTACCACTAAGTCGAAGTTGCAGGTATTGATTACTAAATTTTAAAGTTATGGTATTAAAGATTAGTTTTTAAGTAAAATTAGGTTCAAATTTTCAATCGATATGATACATATATGAGCTTTTTTCTACCTGATGATAATTATGGTGGATTCATTGTAATTTTTTCATGAAACAAATCGCAAAATATTTAAGAAAAAACACTTCTAGATTAAAATTTTTCCCTTATTTCAAAGCAAAGCAATTAACTACTTTTAAAACAGAAAAAAATTGGTTCAAATTTTTTTTTGTATGCATTAAATTTGCATTTATTGTACCAGATGCTCCCACCAACTAATATGCAACAAAAGACTACTAAATTATTTAAATCTTTTTTGGTGAACAAATTCAGATATTTGTTGATTTTACGTTAAAAATGAAGATACAATCTTAATAAGCGCATACCTCAACAAAAATGGTACATAGGAGGAAGATTTATAATATATAAATATTAAAATTTTTAAAGACATATTAGGAAAAAATGGATTGTATTTACCATCAATAAAAGTCTAATATAATAATATAAAACTTATAATAAATATTAGTTCAATGCTAAGTTAATAAATTTAACATTCAATTAAAAATATTTAACAGTTTTCCTCCATATAAACAATATACCATGTCCATTAGACTGATAAAAAAAATTAAAAAATTTTTTTTCATAATATTATCGAAAATATTGTTGGGAATGACAAAAAAAAATGCTGTGAAAGTTTAAGCTCTTGATATTAATATTAAGAGGTGCCGCATCGCAAATTTCGATTTTCCATTTAAATAACATGGGAACAATATTCTCTTGCACTTTGGAATTTTATAGCTCACGTTGGTGTCAAAATTTTGGAATGACCAAGGTATATTCTTGTAGAAAATTGAACAATCTACAAAAAAGGTCTCTAACAAGTTTTTGGTAACAAAAGTTATTTGAGGTCAAAGTTCAACTAAAGAGAAATTTAAATATTTTTTTCAATTTTTTGACGCAACCATCAATTTTATGAGAAAATTTTATAGGACATTTTTTGTAGAGCACTTTTTTTTCTATAACTTATCTCCTTAAAAAATTTTTAATATTTTTCACAGGTCCTAAGTTATTTGCATTAAACTGAAAATTCCCTGAATTATTATATATTGAACATAAAAATTATTTTTTTTATTTTAATTAAATAATTTAGGACCTGTGAAAAATACCAAAAACTTTTATACAGATAAGTCATAGGAAAAAAAGTGCTCTACAAAAAATGTCCTATAAAATTTTCTCATAAAATTGATGGTTACGTCAAAAAATTGAAAAAATATTTAAATTTCTCTTTAGTTCAACTTTGACCTCAAATAACTTTTGTTATCAAAAACTTGTTAGAGACCTTTTTTGTAGATCATTCAATTTTCTACAAGAATATACCTTGGTCATTCATCTATACCAGAGTTCCCCAAACTTTTTTGTGTCGTAGACCCCTTGCCATGTTTTTCCGTGTTGGGTAGACCCCCTTCTTACCTGATATTGATTTCCTGTAAATTTCTAACTGCAGTGAAGTTTAGTGTTAAAAACTTAAAGTAAAAACATAGGTACTTTTAATAATGTATATGTCTAAATAGGTACTATCAGTGTATCTGTTGAGATCCACTATCGTGGACCCCCAAATTTTTTTTCGCTGACGTAGACCCCTTGCAGGTTGTCATAGACCCCTAGGGGTCGATATAGACCACTTTGGGAATCACTGATCTATACAGAGTTGCTGTTTTTTTTAAAAATAGCCTTTCGAACAATTTCGATCATAATTATCTTTGCAATCTTCCAGTATGATGGAAAATAACCTCTGACAATTGGAAGGGAGTTTTTTCAACATTCGACCAGTTATTCTCCCGGAGTATCCCGGAACCCTTTTTGGGTTTACCTTTTCATCTATGCAAAAAGCCACTTCTTCAGGTGTAATATATTTCCAAAATTAAGAGAAAACTTTTCAAATTTTCCGCACACATTAAAATGCAATAGTACCATTTCGATGTATAAAACATTCCACATTAATTTATGTCATTAAAGTTTCATACAAACTCATTATTTAAATTGACTAAAACGAATTCAAATTTTTTAGCATTTTCATTGAATTAATTAAAAAGTACTTGAAGCACTTCTTTATTTCAAGTTTTTTTTTTCTTGTAGAACTTCCTCAATCAATACCAACGAAAAAACGAAAACATTTCACATCTAATTGAAATAAATACGTTGAATTCGGTGAATAAGTTGAAGTGTTTCTCCGAATTCTACCTTTTATACCAAAAAAAAAAAAAAATAATAAAAAGCACACATTTTAATGAGAAAACGTTGATATTGTTCAATTGAATAAATTCCCAATTATAATCCTACGCATATAATTTTTCGAGGAAACAAATTATATGGTTTTTTTTTTTGTAAGTTTCAACTTCAATAAATTTATTGTTTGTGATGAAAAATGTTTGTTGTTCTATGGGTGTAAATGTAGCGAAAATGAATAAGCAGACTAACATTTATATAAAAGCGGTAGAAAAAAAATTTTGCTTTTTTTTTTTTTTTGTTTAACTCTTATACAGTCATCTCGTTTCATCCCTCCAGAATATTATAATAATGAATTGTCGCTTTGCAATATCCCAGAGTCCATATTCACCTCGCTATGTTTTCAGCAGAGAGATAAAAAAAAAGTTAACTCTATGTTTTCCATAAATGAACAAAGTTTTCATCCCTCATCCATCCTCCCCCAATTTATTCCCAAACATAAATTTTTTCTCGACTCATACATCTATCGGTTGAAAGCTTCTCTGCGGAGCTTCACGATTCGATGATTCCCCCCCCCCCGCTCACGATTCCCTACAACTCCTTCTTTTTTTTTTCCTCCAATTCCCAAAAGCAACTCCCTAAAACAACTCTATCAATCCATTTCATCTCCTCTCGGTTCAATTCAACATCATTCATCCCTCTTAAATGAGTCGGCAATGGATAAGTGACAAGATTCGTATATACTCTTTGGCAAATAAATTGGGCCAACGCATTTGCTGAACGACAATTTAAACTTGGTAAATTGGCGGTTCTCGTGGTTACATATCCGTGCGCTAGGTGCGTTAGTTGTGCGTGAAATTAAGAGGAAACACGAGAAAAAGTAAAGACTGGAACTTGCAAAAACAAAAAAAAAAAAAACATTTCCGTTTCGTTAGTTAGACAAAAAAAAAACGGTTAATGTAATGTCCTTTTGAGTTCACTCGGTTCTTTATGCGCTTAAGGTTTTATTCGGAAAGTATATTATTTACGGCTGTCTTGATAATTTTCCAACCCAATTTTAAAGTGAATTACTTTGAAAACCATAACAGCCAGCAATTTATTATTACATTAGAGCGATGAATTATTGGTACCAACATCATTTTCAGCTGTAAAACACCCAGACACCCATTCCACCGCAGAATATAAAAATGTAAGTTTTAGTTCACCGGCTTTTCTAAACTTCACATTACTTTACAAACTCTTTAATTCGTAGGCTTCTTATTTGTGATTTATTAATACATCTAGTAAACCATGGAAATGAAAATGAAAACCTCTTCTTTGTCTCTTTCTAAAAAAAATGAAATATGGCCGCCAAAATGTGATAACCTCGAATATTTGAGACAAGCTGATCCCCGCGACTTCGTCTACGTAACGTAGATGTAGATTATATTTTCTTTTTAAATTTCCTATTTGTAGTGGTATATGAAAATTATTATTTTTCTTATTTCTTTTACGAAAAACATAACCATACCTGAAAACACTATTTTGTCAACTTTAAAAATACACATTTAATAAACTGTTACTTAGAATAAAATATTTGTATATCATGATCAATTAAGGGTGGATCAACGTCAGAAAAAAAAAAAAACGATTTTTTTTTCCATAAATGTCTTCTTATGACATTCAAGAATAACGTGTTAAAAGGATTGGAATAGCTGACTAATGTATTTTCACTGATAAAAATTGAAAAAATTGATAATAATATAAAAAAACTTTAAATGCGTTTTTCTCGAAATTTCGAAACTTTTTAAAACTGGCAGACAAGATTTCTCAGAAACTATCCGACGGATTGACTTGAAACTGGAGAGTGTTATAGTTCAACACGTCTTCTTGGTACTGAATCTCTGAAATTGGCCAAACTACCCTGAAAGAGGGGGAAAGGTCCAAAAAAAGGTAGTTTTTCTTAACTTTTTTTTCAAAGTCGCGCCATTTTGTGAATTTTCAACTTTTTTCGGATTTTTGAAGTTCAGTACCAAGAAGACGCATTACCAAAAGCTACATTCTTTGGAAAATTATGATCCGACTTCCGGTTTCTGAGAAAACTTGTCTCCCGTTTGCCTCCTCATTTTTGAGGACCTTTTTTCAAAGCACTGTAAAAGGGGGAGGGGGGGGGGGACATATCGGAGCAAATAAAAAAAATAATTGTTCAAAACTTTAACTTTTACATGCCGAAGACCGTTTTTTAATATCTCTAAAAAAAAAAATTGGCAGCAGTTTTAAAAAAGTCATGTTTTTTCGTTCTGACGGTGATCCACCCTTAATTTTCAAAAAATATTTATAAATATCTAAAAAGAGTATGGTCTATTCCGCATACCTACAGTAGGTATACCTACCGTGAACCAATTAATGCGTAAATCAATCACCATCTATACATAAATAAAAACTATCGTTAAGTTCAATAAGGGCAGTCATAATTATGACTTAAAACAGTCAAAAGTTATCAAAACACTCGGCTAGATATTTAGAATATTAGTAAAAATCCCATTTCATTATCTCAACTTTTACACTACTGAAATGTACAAAACTACCGCGAAATTAAAATTTGTTCAATTGCACGAAACCCAGTTCCTCTATAATCAAGTATAACCATTGTGTATCTATGCACTTATTATAAAAATATCTGAATTTCAACTATATAATTAAACCATTTACTTTCAATTCGCCGAATTTCTCGCTATTCGATATTCACTCATTAATGTATTTATTTGTGATTACGTATATTGGATTTTCAGGTTTACAATATGTGAAAGCCAAAAAATTTAATGTTCACTTCTGAACTTAACCTTTTCCAGATATATATATATTAAGGTATAACTTTTTAAGCAGATCCTACGTTTTTGTTTCTAATAATAAACCAACATTGTTTTATTTTAAGTGATAAATTGTTTCGTCTATAACGAACATACTTTGATAATTAAATTTGAAATTTCGATTGTTTATTAGACATTATGCCGTACAAACTTTGCCACCATTTTTCACTTTTTTAGGGGAGGAATTAAAAAAAAAATCTTATCAAATGTCTACTTCTTACAAGGAATACATCGAATATTAAAATTTCATCAGTCAGAGGGGATATATAAATACAGGATTTTATGTATGCACGGTTTTAAAAACGTATTACTTTAAGTTTTATTACTATTATTATTATTACTACTACTACTATTACTTTTTTTTTTGTTAATATTTCAATATTGAGCAACTTTAAGGGTCTATTTACAACAATTTTGTAAAAAAAATAAATAAAAAAGTTTACTGTAAGGTTCGAACCCAAGTGTTTTAATTAGGAGGATCAGAATGTCCGATACGTAAGCCATTACGCTATTAACATCAACTATGTGTTTTATATATATAAATGTTTATATTTTAAAGAGGCAATTTTTTAAACTTTAAATTAAATTTACTGTGCTTTTTATCAGTTCCACTAAAAATATTTTTACAGATTATTTTCTAACTTTAAATTACCTTTCCAATGATATATAACTCGCCTGTCTAAAGTAAAAATTTCTGTTTTCATCCCTAGGGAATACCTTCTCTTATTATTTTTTTGGAATGATAAGTAGCTTATAGTCTGTGGGAAATTATGTTGTATCTAAATACCAAATTTCATAAAATTCGGTTGTTCCGTTCTTTAGTTAAATCGGGACACACAGACAGACAGACAGACAAAAATTTTTAAAATGTTAAATTTTGAATAAGGGCCTCTTGAAACAATTATTTTCTCTAAAATTGGGTTCAAAATCGAAATGTACATACAGACGTAAAAATTGTATATATTAGTATAGATGCCTAATAATTAAATTTTTTTATAACTGCAGACAAGTTAAATTTTATATTTTCCATTCTTCTCGATCCAAACGATTCTAGTAAATCTACCAAGTGAAATAATAAGCGGGAAAAATTAGAGCACATTTATCAAAATTATTTGGCTTTTATTTCCGTTGTCGAAGTGAAGAAAAAGGAAGAAATATGAAATAAAATAACACCATCTCTCTTTCCATTTCATGTCTCGATTGTGTTTGAAAAATTGAATGACCATCAACCACCACAGACGGATATCAAAGTGAGCGAAGCATTTTCATCCCCCGTTTGCCACCCCCACCCCCTATTTAACCGCGTGCCAAGTGAACGGACAAAACGACGTCAAACCCTTCCGACTAAGCACAGAAATAAGTCAAAATAACAGCAGAAATGTGATAAATTTTCCAGAATGAAAATTTTGAAAAATTAATTCCATATAAGCACCATAGGTTACACTTGTACAAGAAAATTGAAAAAGTGGAAATATTAAATGATGAAATCTTGGCAGAAATTCCTTCTTTTATATATTTATCATCGTTAGAGTTTGTCTGACTCGTTCCATTACAATTTTATGGCCCCAAAGCCCGCGGAAACGCCGATAAAAAGCTCCAATACAAATGAAGAAAAGTGAAAAAAAAAAAAAAAACATAACACCAATTCACTTCGGTTGAAAATATTTCATTCATTTTTCTTTATTTATGATACATTTTCGAGAGTCGAATCGATCTACCCCCGTCCTATTCTCCAACCCTCCGGTCATATAAAACCCTATTATAACCGTTATAAATTCATTTGAGCTTGGCAAAAAAAAAACACATACAAAGCTCAAATTAAACGTTAAATAATTAGCATTAAACCAATTGAATTGTTACAATATCAATTTAACACCAACAATTTGCCTTTTGACGACTCCTGGCACGAGAAAACTTCCACCCACTTCATTCAAATTCCTATTTTGCATGTCAACAGTTTTATATCGAAAAAATATTACCATTATTCTACAATTGAGTTATGTACAACGCATAATATAAAATCAATAAAACAAAAAGTTTTCATTTCGATGCGCCACCTCATTTCATCCCCTAATTGAAATTGATCGCAAATATAATTAGATCAAAACATTGACACTCTCTTCAAAATATTATCCCATGTAATAAAGCTTTTGCGTATATATCCCCCCTCCCCACTAAATTAGAGGGAAAACATGAAGGCTAATCTTATTATCTCGACATGGTCCAGACCGAAAACATCCCTAAACTCATCACACACTAATTCGTAACGATAAAATCTATGAGCTTTTATTACGAAAGCCCACCGAAAAAAAAAACTAAAATTTATTTCTAATCATTTTTTTACCAATTTCATAAAAAAAAATTAAAATTACCGCTCAAACGTTAATTTTAGGACATTTGGAATAACTCCGAAACAAACAGGCATTTCTTTATTTCTTTGCGACCATATTCCTATATTTCTATATTATGTCGTTCTGTATTATTCCTCAAAAAATGGCTGGCTTGATAATTCAAAAAAAATAGGAGATAAAGCAAAAGATATGTTAACTTATATGCTTAAAACTGAGATGTCAAATATGTAACACTAACTTTTGGGTTTTATTTATAACCTATTATTCTTTGGAAGCTTGTTTAAATACCAAGTTAAAAACCTTTTAAGCTTCCTTCAAATGGTTGAGGAATAAGAAAAAAAATATTCAAGAACATTATATTTAAGTATTTGAATACATTTCTTCAACAATTCAAATTTAATAAGCACGTTGACATTCCCATTTACGAAATAAAATCCATTTTCCTTTTTCTATCGGGGCATTAATATTCCAGCATATTTAGTTGTATTTCATCCCTCCGCTGCTGTAAATAGTTCACGTAGAACTTGAGAGCTAAACCATATCGTTTCATACTCAACTCATCAACTTCATATCCCAATACTTGGCTCAAATATAACTAATGGATAAGGATAATCCAACGTGGGTTAATAGATATACGTCCCACCACTTAAACCACCCGCGACTAACATCCCCTAACCATTACAGTTTATCCTTCATATTTATTCATATATATAGGTGAACTCGAAGGAGTATCCTGTCGGTAATATTCCGGGATAACTTCCCGTTCATACTTGTGAAATCTTCACCGCCTCACCCCACTAATACCAACAAGAAGAAGTATCCATGTGCAAGATATAAACACGAACAGGAAATTGGGGTTTACCGGTATAGAATGTCAAGTGACATTTTTAATCAAGAATGACATTAATTCATTCTTATTGCAGTACTAATTAGTTTGATCATTTTAATTTAATGTTTTTTTTTAAACTTTTAGCCAAGTTATCAACCCAAATATCATCATGGTATGGAAGATTAAGGAGCTGAAACAGGCTTCAATTAAATCAAGAATTATACAAATTTTCATTGACTGAAACCCAAAAAAATGGTTTTCAACGATACTTGAAGATTTAAATATTAAATTTTGTTAAATTTGACTACGAAAATCATAGTAAAACAATGAAAAAACTTTAATTTAAATCATCAAAAAAACGACAGATCCCTAAATTAAATGGCGGTTCAAAGCCATCTAAAGTTGCGCAGATCATTAACAATTACCATGATTGATAATAGTTTAGTTAGCTTTGGAATTATAACTCTCCCATTTAGCCAAGTTATCAACCTAGATATCATTTTATAGAAGATTAAGGAGCTGAAACAGGCTTCAATTAAATCAAGAATTATACTAATTTTTTACCAATTTGAAACCAAAAAATGGCTATAAACGATACTTTAAGATTTAAATATTAACTTTCGTTAGTTTTTACTACGAAAATAATAGTTAAACAATAAAAAAACTTTAATTCAAATCATCAAAAAAACGACAGATCTCTAAATTAAATGGCGGTTCAAAGCCATCTAAATTTGACTGAAAATTGTTTAGTGAGCTTTGGAATTGTAACTCTCCCATTTAGCCAAGTTATCAACCTAGATATCATTTTGTAGAAGATTAAGGAGCTGAAACAGGCTTCAATTAAATCAAGAATTATACAAATTTTTTATCAATTTGAACCGAAAAATGTTTTTTACGACACTTGAAAACTTAAATATTAACTTTTGTTAAACTATACTACGAAAATCATAGTTAAACAAGGAAAAAACTTTAATTCAAATCATCAAAAAAACGACAGATCTTCAAAATAAATGGCGGTTCAAAGCCATCTAAAGCTGCGCAGAACACTAAAAAGTAACACAAATGAAAATCGTTTAGTGTGCTTTGGAATTGTAACTCTCCCATTTAGCCAACTTATCAACCTAAACATCATTTTATAGACAATTAAGGAGCTGAAACAGGCTTCAATTAAATCAAGTATTATATAAATTTTTCATTCACTGAAACCCAAAATAATGGGTTTCAACGATACTTGATGATTTAAATATTAACTTTCGTTAGTTTTTACGACAAAAATCAGAGTCAAACAATGAAAAAACTTTAATTCAAATCATCAAAAAAACGACAGATCTCCAAATTAAATGGCGGTTCAAAGCCAACTAAAGTTGCGCAGATCACTAAAAAGTATCATGATTGAAAATCGTTTAGTGAGCTTTGGAATTATAACTCTCCCATTTAGCCAAGTTATCAACCTAGATATCATTTTATAGAAGATTAAGGAGCTGAAACGGGCTTCAATTAAATCAAGACTTACACAAATTTTTTATCAATTTGAACCCAAAAAATGGCTATTAACGATACTTTAAGATTTAAATATTAACTTTCGTTAGTTTTTACGACAAAAATCAGAGTTAAACAATGAAAAAACTTTAATTCAAATCATAAAAAAAACGACAGTTCCCCAAATTAAATGGCGGTTCAAAGCCATCTAGAGTTGCGCAGATCACTCAAAAAGTATCATGATTGAAAATCGTTTAGTGAGCTTTGGAATTATGACTCTCCAATTTAGCCAAGTAATCAACCTAGATATCATTTTATAGAAGATTAAGGAGCTGAAACGGGCTTCAATTAAATCAAGAATTATACAAATTTTTTATCAATTTGAACCCAAAAAATGGCTATTAACGATACTTTAAGATTTAAATATTAACTTTCGTTAGTTTTTACGACAAAAATCAGAGTTAAACAATGAAAAAACTTTAATTCAAATCATCAAAAAAACGACAGATCCCCAAATTAAATGGCGGTTCAAAGCCATCTAGAGTTGCGCAGATCACTCAAAAAGTATCATGATTGAAAATCGTTTAGTGAGCTTTGGAATTATAACTCTCCCATTTAGCCAAGTTATCAACCTAGATATCATTTTATAGAAGATTAAGGAGCTGAAACGGACTTCAATTAAATCAAGAATTATACAAATTTTTTATCAATTTGAACCCAAAAAATGGCTATTAACGATACTTTAAGATTTAAATATTAACTTTCGTTAGTTTTTACGACAAAAATCAGAGTCAAACAATGAAAAAACTTTAATTCAAATCATCAAAAAAACGACAGATCTCCAAATTAAATGGCGGTTCAAAGCCAACTAAAGTTGCGCAGATCGCTAAAAAGTATCATGATTGAAAATCGTTTAGTGAGCTTTGGAATTATAACTCTCCCATTTAGCCAAGTTATCAACCTAGATATCATTTTATAGAAGATTAAGGAGCTGAAACGGGCTTCAATTAAATCAAGACTTACACAAATTTTTTATCAATTTGAACCCAAAAAATGGCTATTAACGATACTTTAAGATTTAAATATTAACTTTCGTTAGTTTTTACGACAAAAATCAGAGTTAAACAATGAAAAAACTTTAATTCAAATCATCAAAAAAACGACAGATCCCCAAATTAAATGGCGGTTCAAAGCCATCTAGAGTTGCGCAGATCACTCAAAAAGTATCATGATTGAAAATCGTTTAGTGAGCTTTGGAATTATGACTCTCCAATTTAGCCAAGTAATCAACCTAGATATCATTTTATAGAAGATTAAGGAGCTGAAACGGGCTTCAATTAAATCAAGAATTATACAAATTTTTTATCAATTTGAACCCAAAAAATGGCTATTAACGATACTTTAAGATTTAAATATTAACTTTCGTTAGTTTTTACGACAAAAATCAGAGTTAAACAATGAAAAAACTTTAATTCAAATCATCAAAAAAACGACAGATCCCCAAATTAAATGGCGGTTCAAAGCCATCTAGAGTTGCGCAGATCACTCAAAAAGTATCATGATTGAAAATCGTTTAGTGAGCTTTGGAATTATAACTCTCCCATTTAGCCAAGTTATCAACCTAGATATCATTTTATAGAAGATTAAGGAGCTGAAACGGACTTCAATTAAATCAAGAATTATACAAATTTTTTATCAATTTGAACCCAAAAAATGGCTATTAACGATACTTTAAGATTTAAATATTAACTTTCGTTAGTTTTTACGACAAAAATCAGAGTCAAACAATGAAAAAACTTTAATTCAAATCATCAAAAAAACGACAGATCTCCAAATTAAATGGCGGTTCAAAGCCAACTAAAGTTGCGCAGATCGCTAAAAAGTATCATGATTGAAAATCGTTTAGTGAGCTTTGGAATTATAACTTTCCCATTTAGCCAAGTTATCAACTTAGATATCATTTTATAGAAGATTAAGGAGCTGAAACAGGGTTCAATTAAATCAAGAATTATACACATTTTTTATCAATTTCAACCCAAAAAATGGCTACTAACAATACTTTAAGATTTAAATATTAACTTTCGTTGGTTTTTACGACGAAAATCAGAATGAAACAATGAAAAAACTTTAATTCAAATCATCAAAAAAACGACAGATCCCCCCCCCCCAAATTAAAAGGCGGTTCAAAGCCATCTAAAGCTGCGTAGATCACTAAAAAGTAGCACAAATGAAAATCCATTTAGTGAGCTTTGAAATTTCAATTATCCCATATGAAAGCATAAAATTAATAATATATCCCCATTTTTTTTCTAAAACATATATTTTCAAACTACAACTAAAAATAGGAATTTTTTTATGAATAACAAAGTCACAGATCTCATCTGGTATTTTTCCAACAATATAATAGTGCCTGACGGTTATATAAATACAAGGAGACAGTATATCTGGAATCCTTTACCAATTATTATCTAACAATCCTTTAATTGAAAATAAAAATGCATTCAACTACTATTTGAATTAAAATTAATAAAATTCAAGAAAACATTAAGCTTCATGTGTTCAACCATTAATCAATATTAGTTTTATGTTTTCAATCCAAAATTACATCGAAAAAAAAAAGGATAAAACCATGTTTTATAAGAAAAATGGATCATTTCAATGATCCGAGATTTCCTTGAGAGTTGTTTTACAATCAAAAGTTTATATTTCCATCATTCGATTTATATATGATTGCACTATTTTTCCAATGGATAAAGATTCTCTCTCTCTCTCTTTCTCCTGCATCTACTAACTATCGTCAATAAAATTCGAAATATTTTCAAATGTCTGTTTTGAGTCTTTAATGAAAATTTATTTTCACGTCGTCTCGTTTCTGTGCCAGCAATTCCCAATAAGATTGTCTCTATTTCGTTTACATGGCCCTCTTGGTTTTTCCATGCAATAGACGAAATTAGATTTGGTATATACGCGTGTGCAATTTTCTATCGTATTTCAATTGCCAATTTATTTTCATTATCGTTAGCAATTGTATCTACACGAGCAAGAGATGCACGGAAATCGTTCAGTCCTTTCAATTACTTTTACCATTTTTATTACATTTAAAATAGTTTGGTTTCGTTGGTCTTTTTTGCACCGCAAAAAATAAAAGAGCTTTTTTTTCAAAGTCTATGAAATGAATTTTTACTGCACAAAAGTTCAATTAAAGCTTTAAAAGTTTAAATCTGCTTAAAGACTTACAAAACTTCGTAATATCTTTACGTATATAGGCTCAAATATTATTTATATAGATAACATAGCGACTTAAATCCTAAGCGATAATATTCCTAAGTTTTCTGGGATATTCCTCAAAGTTGGCCATATTTTGTTTGTTCAATTGTAAAATTGAATTTCAAATTGAGTTTAGTTGATACATACAAAAGTTAAAGTTTAATCAACTAAATAGGTCAATTTTTAACAAATCACCAATATCATTTACATTGAGGTAAGGTAAATTGTGATTTTATTGAAGCAAAAGAACATACAGCTAATCAATATTTGAAAATATTTAGTTTTGCAAAAAAAAAATCTTATGAAAAATATTAATACAATAAATATGTACCACTGAGGCGAAGTTGCAGGTATTGACTGATACATGTTATAATCCCATTGCCAAATACTATTATTTAATTTGATTAGGTTCAACTTTATTCCTCAATAAGCAATATAAATGAGCTTTTAACACCGAATGTACATTATGGTGGATTCATTGTCATTTTTTGATGAAATAAATGTCAAAATATAAAGGAAAAAATACTTTTAAATATTTTTTTTTGATGTATTTCAATTAAAAGCATTAAGTACTACTTAAATTGATAGTAATTTGGGTTAAAATTTCTTTTATTCAATTTAAAATTGCATTTATTGCACCAGATGCATCCACCAACTTCTAGCCAACACAAGCTTACTCAACTATCTTTGACTTTTTTACAACTTAAGGGTGTTTAAAGTTATTAGAAGTTCTATCTTGAAATTTACTCAAAATATTTCTACATAAATATAACCCCCCTCCCCCTTTATTCAATAGCATTTCTGTAGGTTGTCTAACTATTGTTTATTTCTCCTATAAATTTCCTCAAAAAAATCAATAGAAATAATGAAGACAATTTACGTTTTTACAACAAAAAAAAATCATTAAAAGATTGTCTTTTTAAGTTTGCTTTAAGACTCCTTATAATACAGGAGGTAACGAAGTATAAATAAATGAAGGAATCCAAACGGTATAGGCTATTACACCAATTAAAGACTGAGATAAATGATCATTTTTTTAGCAATGCAAATATTCAGAAAATACCTAAGATTTTAAGAATTTTTTATCGTGGCGCCATCATAAGTGTGTTTGCAATACTAACTTAAATCGAAACTAGGTCCTTTATATAAGGTAAATAACGTCATAAGTTAGTACACCAGACACTCTTGTGGCGGCGCCACATCTTAAATTTATTTTCCATCGGGTAGAACAATTAAAATTACAATTGTTAATATCAATAATACATCTACTGGTACTAGATTTAAAATTGATGCCCCTTTTTTAACATTACAAATTCCTTGATAAAAGAGGTAAAGGGTGATAAAGTAGAGAAAGAAGGTAATTTAAATTTTAAAAGAAAATATAATTTTATCATTAAGTTATGGTATTACTTAAGAAAAAACTAACATTTATTGCAGTTAAATTGTTAAAAAGTATAAATGGTGTAGAAATCAATCAAAAATCACCAACTTTTAGTACTAGAATTAATACCAACTTCAATAATGTCTTTAAAGGTTAGGATTGCATTGTATACGAAATACTATACGGTATTGTTCTCGTGTTTTCGGGCATATTCCTCAAGAGTTACTTTCTTAATTTTGTAATATGGTTAGTTTTATAAACGTCATGCTGATGTTATTCTAAATTATTAAAATATTTTTAATTTTTAACCCTCAAAGTATTTGATAAATGCAAAATTGCATTAATATTTAATAAAATCAAGTCTAAAAACAAATAATTTTGACTTGGAAATATCACAAACAGGTAATATTTTTCTTAGAAGTTCTATATAAATATCTCTTCTCTAAATCCAATAATAATTTCTAAACTATCTTAACTGCTTTAATAATTATCAAAACTTAATAAATGGTGTAGAAATCAATCAAAAACCACCAAATTCTAATACTAATGCTAATACCAACTTCATTAATGGCTTTAAAGGTTAGGATTGCATTGTATAGGAAATCCTATACGATGTTGTTCTTGAGTTTTCGGGTATATTCCTCAAGAATTACTTCCTTGATTTTGTAATAAGGTTAGTTTTATAAACGTCATGCTGATGTTACTATTTTAAATTATTAAAATATTTTTGATTTTTAACTATCCAAATATTTGATATATGCAACATTGCATTAATATTTAATATAAATGAAGTCCCAAATCATTCATTTCGGCTTGGAAATATGAAAAACAGGTAATATTTTATATATCCAATGTAATCATTATGTTCGAATTTATAAATGTGTTTTTTTCCAGTTTTACGAATCATTTTAAGTCCAAACTGTTATGTAAATACTAGAAAAGTAATAATATTCAAATATTTCAAACCAGGCAACAAAATGTTTGATAAAATATTATGGGAAAAGTTTCAAATGTATTTAAGCTAATTTTCTATAAGGTCTCATTGATGTCGCTATTTTAAATGAAATAAATGATGTTTAACCATCAAAATATTTGATGAATGCAAAGTTGAATTAATATTTAATAAAATGAAGCCTAAAAATAAATAATTTTTAGTTGGAAATATGATAAACAGGTAATATTTATATATCTAATTTAATCATTATATTTGAACTTATAAATGTTTTTTTCCAGTTTTACGAATCCTTTTAAGTACAAATTTTATCTCAACACTTGAAAAGTTATAATAACCAAATATTTCGAATCAGGGAACATGATTGATAAAATATTATGGAAGAAGTTTCAATTCCAAGAAAATGTATCAAAGCTAATTTTCCCTAAAGCCATACTTTTGTAAGCAAAATCCGATATTTTACATTGATTTACTTTTTTATTGTATTTTTTTTTTCAGATATATGAAATATCACAATCTTAATGGTGAAAACTTTTAAGTCAATCAATACGTTTCAATGCAATGTGAATTGATGCCATTGCAGTCTTATATAAAAACTATAATTAATTAAAAAAGAAAAGACTATTTGAAAGGAAATAATCTCATTTAAATTGATAGTTTGGGAAAAATCATTACTTTCTTCCAACTGTAATTTTCATGTTTTTGCCGGAGCTTGGCTCTATATTTTACTTTACTCGACAAGTTTTATGTGTATTAATATTGTTTTTAACCAAGTGTAAAGCTTTACGAAAATGCCTAGTGGGCACATACAAATAAATTACGAGTGTCGCTACATGCACACATACATATATATATACACATCAACATGTAACAGTAATGTAAATGCTCGAAATTGAATTTAATAGGAATTTAAGTAGCTTAAAATTGTAGCGTACAGTATGAATCTTTCATGAAGTTATTTTCTCAATCTGATGTCAGACAAGGAAAATGAACGAAATAAGTCATAGGTGCTATATATATATATATACATTTATATGCATGTAGGTGTAACTACATTTGATAAAACCTCCATTTTATGGTGATGACATTCATACTGTAAAATAATAGTAAATTACATTGGTGTCAAGTCTACTTGGTTATTGCCCAAAGCGAATTAGCTGTTTCACGCTGCCGAATGAAATTATTTCCTTTTCACAGTTCTAGGACGTTGTAAAAGATTTTAATTAAAAATAGAATAACTGAAAAGATCAGCTTGTTAATACGAGAGGATATGAAACCATAATCCCGCACGAATTAGATATGCATTTTCAGCTTTCCGCTGCATTTTATCTAAATCCTCGATGAATTTTTTAAGCCTCATGATTTCGCATTAAAGGATACACCCTGATAAAAATGCATAACTTGATTAAAATGTAGATCTAAAGAGATGCCAGACATCCACTTGACAATTTACATAAATCTATCACGTTAAAGTTGTCTATAAATTTTTGAAACATTTCCCCCTTATTTTCCACTTTATTTTCATACAACTCTTCTCGATTTTCCCCCCGTTCCCCGGCCCCCAGCCCTTTCACATCATTTTCCATGCGGCACCGAAAAATCGACACCTCCTTCGATATTTGTAACAACGTGTTCCACGACATAAATTCTGCAAAACGATAATGGGGAACAAAAACGAATCATTCATGCGTAAAACAAATGATAAAATAACATAAGACGGCGATCAAAAGGCGTTCGAAAATCGGCCGACGAATGCACAAAGCTGATTTAAGCAGGAGCAAAATTGTGCGAAAGAACTAATAAAATAAAGTACATTTTAACAGGAAAAACCAATCCTCATTCCATTCCTCGATGCCGGTGGTGGTGGTGGCATATAAGAACAGCGAAACAATAAAATGAGATTACTAACCGTGAAAAGTCTCGGTTACAACGCCCATTTTGTTGAAAAACAAATGAATTATGTTCCAATAATGGATCAAGTAGCCACGTCCGGTTTTTTTATTGTTTATGATTGTTGTTTCGTTAATTCACTCTCTTTTTTTTTTTCTTCCACATTAACTTTTTGAAACAATAAGTCAATTACGAGCGCTACAAATTGGATATGATCCAGAAAAAGGGGACCGCAACCGCGGGCAATTTAAATCAATTTAATTGCATTATATAAAACACACATGTACACGAGTTTAATTAATATATATGGGCGAATGGAAAAAAAAAATAATTGAATGTCGGTGTTGTAATTCCAAAAAAATAAACGAGACCGTTTTGAATAGAAAAATAAAAATTGAACTATTTACTTCCTTTTTTGTTTACAGGCAACAACGTGGCGTAGTTGTTTTCTTGGAAGTTATCCGAAGAATAGACCACCAAGTATACGTGCACGTCGACGCGTGGTTTAGTCTCGACTGAACTGCCGTTACTGTTGCCGCACCGAATATTTGTGTCAACAGTGCCGCGCGACGTCGAAACTTTGTCGGGAAATTCCACATGGAGAAAGTCCCTCCCCCGACCAATTTTCCCTTGCCAACCTTCCAATTTTCCTCAACAATCTTGTCTCGCATTGTTTCAGATACGCTCCTGTCCCTAAACAAATATGATCGAAGCCGATCGTAGGTGGTACACATATAGATGTCGCTAAAGTTGTTTGATTGAAGAGGGATTAGACTGGAATTGGTGAATTGAGGGAATGATAAAGAAATGAGATTAAAATCTAAAGCCCTCTTCAAACGATCGAGCGCCAAACTATTTGCGACAGCCACGTACGTAATTAATGGAACGATTTTCCCAACTTTTTCATTAAATCCACATTTTCCTAATAGACTAATACCATCGTCGTTTACCATAATATGTTTTAGATCTTCTGCCAGCATTAACTACTGTCGACTGTTTTATACCATTGGTAATCTTTCCATATATATTTCTCTTCATACTCTATAATATCAATCAATCTGCATTGAATAGTAGATATTGTACTTTCAAGAACTTATTTGATTAACCAAGACATTGGTAGAACTATTTAAAGGCAATTTTTTGGGGACATTTTGATTTTATACACCAAAGACCAGCGAAAACCTAAAATCAAATTACATAAATTTTCTGCAAAAACGATTATTAAGAAAAATAATACCTTCACAATGGATAACAATCTTTGTTACCCTTTTCACAACAGCAAACTTTCGATAATTTCATCACTTTTAAAACCAAAACGCATATCCAAAGATAATTCATTTCAATCGTTAATTCTTGAAATTTATAACATCTAATCAACCAAATAGTTCCTACCCTTTCCTACCTATCCAGATATCTAAGAAAAAGCAACTGCTCTGAGCCAAAAATATACAAAACACAGTACTAAATCGGTGCAATCTAGGATTCGACCTGTAACCTAGTATCAATTGATACCCTAGAATCCATTGCCTGGAAAGAAATAGGGAAATGAAAAGGCTCAAGAGCAGTTACCACGGCAAAAGAAAAAAGGATTAGTCTAGAAAACCATGCATCTTAGCTTGACTGAAGTCTTCACTGCATTCAACCGCCTACAACAGCTTTTCCGTATCCAGCTTCCGGTATCCAAAAGCACTTATCACACCTGTAACAAAAGACTTGTTAGAAAATAATTCCAAATCCAAATAATTCCGTCAATGCCATACTTCTAATTTTGCAAAGGTCAAAAAATTTTCGAAAACATATTCGACAGTAAATGAAATTTTAATGCAAATTTAGTATGGCTAGAATATTATATTAAATTTGATATAACAAATGTAAATAAGGTTACCAACTCTCCGGTTTTAGTCCGGAGACTTCAGAAAAATAATGTTTTCTCCAGACTCCAGTTTACAACAATAATCTTCGGATTTTTTCAGGGTTACCAACTCCGCCATTTTAAACCGGAAACTCCAGAAAAATGTAATTTTTTCTTGACTCCAGTTTACAAAAACGATTTTCCACATTTTTTTTAATCCAATTATTATTTATTTATCCAATTGATTTTATAGTCAAAAAAAAAAATATTTATTATATTTCGAATATAGAATGAAGCCGTAAAACTTGTGAACCTTATTATTTAGAATACTTGCTAAATTTTTAAGACTGTTTTTTTTTTTTTATTGAATACAACTCTCCGGATTTAGTTATACGTTCTCCGGATTTTCTATAATTTAAAATTGGTAACCCTAAATGCAAATTCAACAAGTGTCACATGCTTTTCATGATCTATCGTCAATTCCATGTAGCAAGTTTAAATCTCAATTAATAGCACGAAAAATGTATTAAAAAGTTTGCAAATTGATTTAATCAATTAAGATTAATCCAATAATGCGATTTTTAACGAAAAAATCACTATTTTCATGAACATGGAAAAACCGACGCCAAACACCGACGCTATCTTTTATCAATCAACATCGAAAAAGTTTACTTACAATTTCAAAAAAAAATTATTCCAATCGATGCACCAAACATTAAATTTCACTTCGCGAATTGATTTCGAATAAAATTCACCGTTTTTATCATTGATTTCTCACATTTAAGTCACTTGAAACTTAACCAAAAAAAAAAAAACGTTGTAAAACTTTATTTGTTACAACACCAGTAGCGCCAATTGTCAGGAACTAAAAAAATTATTTCCATCAAAAATACACATTTTCTATTACTTAATCATGTACTAGTTTTTTTTTTGAAAGTTTTGAAAACTTTTCAATACTTATCAAAGTTTAATTACCTACGTAATAAGTCAGCAAAAACATGCATTTTCTGAAATTTCTTCAGCCTTTAATTTTTGAGACCATGTTCATTACATAAGTTGATTACATAAGTAATGAAAATTGCAGGAAAATGGAAGTTTATTATTGACTGTCATTGACTACCTGGAACAGTAATCGTTGAGGACGGATTTCTTTTAAGGATAAAAAATATTTGTCTTTTAAAAGCAATATATCTTTTAAAAGCATTATAATATTTAACAAACATGAATTATGGGATTATTTCAGCTGGATACCATATTACAACATAATCCATTTAAATCAATATAAATCTTATTCAGTGGTAAGTTTGGAAAACTTATGATTTATTCCTTCCATATTAGTCAGAACAAGTTAACAACTTAAAGATTTCGTTTTCTTTACAATATTTGAGTACTTTAAATTATTTCTTCAATGTAACTAAAATTGTTTATATTTCTTTTCGAATTTCGGTTTAAAACTAAAAAATTATTTGTGGATTATAGCTTCCTATTGGCTTGATAGCTATCCAATATCATTGTGGATCAACATCATCGTATGGATATGAAACTTGGAAGAAAATGTCTATAATGAATCGCCTCGATTATGTCATCTAAGAGATCATCTTTTCCAACTTAAAGATGTCTTCAACAATCGTCAACTTTACTTAATTGTTTGAAGATTTACATATCATTGGATTTTATTGGTAGTTTTAAGTACTATTCTTTAACGTTTTGTCAGCGGATTCATAGGTGGACAACCTAAACAAATTAACAAGAAGTTAAGTTCTTTCTAAGAAAAACTTTTAATCAACTCTTAAACTTACTCCCTTACTTTATCAAAATAATTTCTTTTGATTTACAAACTTCAATAGATGAAATGGCTTGGAAATATATTAGAAACACAGATTTTCAATTTACGATTTATCAAATGCAATTGATATTTTTTGAAATCATTAATAATATTGAATTTAAAACCATTTACAATAATGCACCTGGAGCTATCCAATTATCATCGAAACCGAAGACAACATAGGACATTTCATGGAAAAACGAGTGAATCGTGATTTAAATACTTTGAGAAACAAAATTAAAGAAAGTAATACAAAATATATTTATATAAATAAAATTCAAATCACAAAATCAGAAGATAACAGGTGGAATATGTACATATATAACTTTGACAGATGTCAAAGTGACATGACATTTTAGTTGATTTCCGAGATTAAAAAAACCGTAACTTTTCAGGTCTCCAGGGATTGCCGTAAAATTTATAATCATATTAAATGAAGAAAAATCTAGGAATTTCCTAAAGATTTCAAATGATTTGAACCTAAATCAATTAATTCATTAATACATATACGGCAATTGTTGTACTGAAGTGCCCCCTAGCATAAAAATAGCAAAGTGTCTTTGAAATTTTTGATCGATCTATAATCCTGTATGAATTTTATTCATACAGGAATTCATATAATTTTATTCTTTGTTCTAACAAAAAATGTGATTTTAAATTTTTAAATCTCTGTAACCTCTATACAAAAGAACTACTCCTACCACAACAGCTTATCGCCTTCATGTTTAACATTCACGTAACTATGGTTGCCTATAAAACACTTAAGTTAGTTAAAAATTTGAAGTGGTTTTGAATTATCTTCGTACATTCGATATCACATATAGAAATGCATTATAAATTGTAAAATATTAAACTTTGGTATATCTAAAACACAATTTTGTTAGATATTATGAATGGAAACTTGGTAGTATTTTATTCTTTACCACCAAATTGTTATATTTTATTTCTTCCAGCAATGTCTGAACACTCGATTAGGGTCTTAACTTTGGAAGAAATTCAGTTCAGAAGGTTCAGAATGTCTCAGTGTATTTTTTTTTCTTTTTTGACATCAAATCGTTGATTTTCTTCTCTTTACGGATATTTTCCTCTTAATGTTTAATCTCTCCAAATTATCCCATACGATTTAATTTGCACATGTTTCAATTAATAATCAGGTACGAAGTTTAGTGGTACTACAAACCTGTACAGAGAGAATACTTAATTGAAAATTTAATCTAAATATTCTTTCAAAATTAATAATCCCAATGGCATTATTTCCGATTTGACTATAGCTGCTCTTCGATTCCAAGACACATCAAATCTGCACCGAATAAGTAATTTACTTATTTTATATTAAATTTTAAAAAAAATATATACTTAAATGTAATTTATTGATTGAATCATGATTTCCAAAAAACAAGACTTACTTCAAACTGCCAAACAATGAATTTTTTTAAATGACAAATTGACAATAATGGTTCTAATAATTAGTTTGATTATTGACGAATTTTGACGACAATCAAATTTAAAAATATTAAATACATTTAAAGTTTTCAATGTAGACACTGATCTTAAAAATACCACTTGTATGCGATAAATTGTACTTGTAAATTGGTGATTGCAATTCCATGCGTTTTCAAGCCTCCAGTATTTGGGTTGAAATTTCCAAATAATACTCCAATTTAATCAAGAACTGATCTAGTATAAAGTCTAAAAAAACATCTTTTCAAGTTTGTTAATGTAATGAGTGGTGAAGAGTTAATTGTAAGTTCTTTTTGCTTATTAAAATCTTAATTTATTGTTCTTTTTTAGACTTAAACAAAATGTTGAAGAAGTATGAGTTTAAGGCCAGATCAGGACCAAACTACGGGCAGAAATACAAGGGGGCAACTAGGAAAAGTATGCATCAGGTGCATTAAAGACTAAAGACGGTATAACGAGAAAAAAAAAACAATTACATAACTTTAAGAATTACTAATCGTTTCCGGATAATAAGCGATGCATTTTCTTTTCAACTTTCAAACTTATAAAAGAGAATTAATCTCCAAGGAATGATAGCTACAAGTTTCGTAGTCTATTGGGAGCTTTTTCTTTCAGACGAACTTTATTATTGATTTTTCCAGTTTTGGATCAATCTTCAAGTGTATTAAAATCATCAAAACTTTGTCGAAAGAATCCAAAAGGCTATTTGATGAAATTCCAACGTAAATAAGTTTCAAATTTGTTTCGAAATTTTCAAAATAGAGAAATATCGATATCAGTTAACAATTTCCACCGCTTTTTGTGGTTCGATAAATAGAAAAAGACACTTAATACTTTGTTGAAAGAATTGCAAATCGTATCAAAGCAATGGATTATTGATTTTTAATATTTTAAACTCAAATTGTTGAGAAAAGAGGTTTAAGTACTCTAGAAATTAAAGGTAAGTTTCAAAACTTGTTTTTATATTTGAACTTATTTTTATTATGTGTTTTTCATAAATAGATAATCTTTTTTTTTGCAAAATATCACCAACTAATTTGTCTAATACGATTTGTATTGATATAATTGGATTCTTTTTTAATTTGGTATCCAGCAGAGATAATCTAATAATCCATCTTTTTAATTTAAAAATAATCCTTTTAATTGAATTAAAGATAATTGATATCTCTAACAGGAAAAAATAATGCATTCTGTTTGTCAATTGAAAATTTACATTTTCCTGAAATTTTCTTTTTCGGTTTCAGGGTAATTATTCAAATAAAGAAAGAAAATGCCCAAAAAAGTAAGCTTTTTTGGATTTATCATTTGTATATCATAAATAATGTTAATAGTTGAAGACATCAGCAAAAAGTAGATAAATTTGATATTTACAATAACATCACCAATAGTTATACCCTCTTTTCTTCAAGATTGGTAAGAGGTGGGTCAACTTGCGGAACCTCTGCTTTAAACTATTACTAAGAAGACATTTGTTTTTGGTGGAAAGGTATGAGATTTTTCCGTATAATTTGTAATAATTTGTACCAATTTAAAGTAATATATATGCATTTTTTGCAGCAAAATTAAAACACGGAAATATTCTTAATGAAGTCAAATACTTTTCTTAAAGTATACGGAAAAAAAATATCCAAAATATAACTATTTAAGAGGACTTAAAAGCATAATACTTAATTGATTTCATTATATTTTTTAACTACTGCATTTACTGTAAAAAATGAGGTAAATCATGAACCATTGGTAAATATTATTGAGACATTGTAAGCTGGAAGATAATAATTTTATGTAATAGTGAATGACGACAGTTCTGCAGTTTAAAAATAGAGATAATCAATTACGGCAAATTGTTCATCATCTCGCAATACTTCTAAAACGAAGATTGTATTTCAAGCAGCAAATTAATGCAATGTCTGCTTGAAAAATAATTACAGAATTTACAAAGATTAATTGTACGAAGCTTAATAACATGTAGGTGCAGCGTAGACTAGTTTATAGCTGGATTGCTTAATTGAAATATATCGAAATGACGTGGAATATAATTAAATAAAATCATCCCGAAACGAATACAAATGTATTTCATAAATTTATGTCAATTTCCGCAAAATTAAATGAGATATCGGAAAGAAAATCAATAGGCCACGCGCGTAAACAAGGGCACAGTAAAAAATTCAAAGATGTAATTTTTATCTCATCGTATTATGTTTTTCTACAAAATATTATGTCGTTCACAGCATCTGATAATAGTAATAATACTGATAATAATAAAAAGTGATATAAAAAAAATAAATAAAAAGACAAAACATAAAAGGGTATCTTTGCAATGAGAAATAAATTTTCATTTCCAACGTTGTGGCCCATAAGTTTCAATGGCAAAGTGGCAATTTTCGTTTAGTAACACGAACAAACCGCGTAAATTCCCCGTCGTAAGACTTGGGGGCTCACGGAAAATGATGTAAGCACCACGTCTAAGAATTTTCCATTTTTTTTTTCTTATCTGATCCTTTTTCCCTTTTCTTTTGCCTCGTTGTAATAATGTAACGTTTACGGCCGAAAACCGAAGGCGATGGGGAAAAATTTAGCTCGGGAATAACAGGAAAACATTTATCACACTTTATTATTATTCATAAACAATTTGCGTTACTATTTCCAATGAAAGAAAACGAAAATTCCTAGTGTGATTTCTATCGCATCAATTTTTCAATTTAATTTCGGAACAAACCGGATTGTATGTGGATTGTTTAATTGTAAATGTATCCCCAGGAAGTGCACGAAATCCCAATTGAAAACTGTTGGTGCATGTTGGCTATACGGATACATTGCAACTGGGATAACATCCTTCGGGAAGAAAGGCTATTTATACCACATATAGACAATACATGTGCGAAACAAGTACAGGAATCTATATTTTACTGCTCTCAATTGTATAATACAAGGTGTTTTCAAACTGTTAATTTACTATTACTTTGCACTTTATTTACGTGGTTTATTTTCAGGTGGAAAATTTTAATTTTTCCTTCTTCTTCAATGGATGTATCCAGCTTTTGTATCCAAGCCGTTCATTGTGAAAACATCCTGTGTAAAAGTTGTTGATGCCATTTGGGAATTGTAAACGCAATACGTGAGAAATTGGGGCAAGTACAAGCGTTGGAAAAGGAAAAAAATTTAAATAATGAATAATTTATCGGTGAAAATTTCAATTAGTTTTTTTTTGCACAAACAAAAGCGTGTCAGTTCCATTCCCTTTGTAATGATTGTTCACGTTTTCCTCTCTACATAGAGGAAAACGCGGGAAAAACAAAGATAACATTTTCCCTAAACAAACATTAGATGCAATCCAGTGATTCTTTTATTTCGTTTTCGGTCCGACACAATACAGAAAATGAAGCAAGTCGAATGCATGTGCAATTTGCATGCTTGCAAAATGAAAATGAATGCCATTGTTGTGCCGGAATGGGACGCGGATATCGCGCGTCAAATATCCTATGAGAGTACCTCGATGCACATGCATATGGGGAAATAAAATTGTCGACGAAATCCAATGCTCCAATTGTAAATTTCCAAAAGGACAAGAAGAAAGAAAAAAAAACGCAAACCAAGCTGGTGGGGCGTTAACTAAAACGTTAGACAAATTGGAAAAATAAATGATGTATTGGAAAAATGAGATGTGGCAAAGAAAAACGGAAAGTTTTCTGGACAGGATGACAGCTTTCCAGAGGAAAACAATCAAGTTGTCGATTCAATTTTCTTGAATTCGTGATGAGAAATTTTTATACATTTATATGTACTGCTTTTATTGTGATAAATCAAGTTTCTTTCGATTTATAGATTGAAAATATTAAGGAAAAACATATCAATTAATTTGCTACACACAATTGTCTTTAAAATGATTTGTTAATATATAAATTAGTTTTCAAAAGAAAAAATGACACCTCCATTAAGTTAGCATAACACTTTTGGAATTTGGAAAGAGTAACTATGAAATATTTTGGTCGTTCAAGAGTGTGGTAAAAAAAATTACCTTTTTCCATACCTTTTTCAAATGTTACCGATTTCATTTTTGACATCCCTTGTGAAAAATTTACATTAATTCGTTAATATTTACCTGACAAAAAGGACGAAAACACCAACAGACATTGATTGATATTTCGTTTAAAAGCTTTAATAATTTCACAAACATTGACTTTTACAATTATTGATTTTGATGTTCACTTCATACTTAAAATTAATGTTGCAAGTTTACATTTTTTTTTTTAATTCAAAAGCTTTTAAAGATATATTCAATTTTTATAGAATAAAATAGATTGATTTTTTACAATATTAAATCTAAGAGCATCACAAATCAAGTTATTGTTATACAAAGAGCAAAATAAAGAAAATCTTTGGAAAACAGGAAACTTCTAAAATCATCTTAGCAGCAATGGATGAGACATGAGAGGAAATTTCCAATTATAATTTCCTCTGATAACTATAATGTACAAAAATTAAAAAAACATGTTGGTAAAATGTTTTCATAAAAGATTTTCTGCTGTGCTTCTATAGAACGTATTATCTAATATTTAACAGTGCATTTTTTATTCATTTGTGCATAGAATAAACAATTACAGAATTAATTTCCTTCAATGCAACTTTCTTCCGCTTGTTGTAGATATTTCAATTTAGGAAAAAAATTAATAGACAAATATATTATCAAACTTTTGTTCAAACTAGTAATTGAAGTAGCTTCATTTGATTTTTTTATTATTCTCTGGAAAATAATGTTGCTATAGAGAATGCAGTCTTGAATAGCTAAAAATCGCAATAAATTATTCAATTTTATTGATGAGATAATTAATATTTCTTACTGTAATCAGTGTAATGTTATTCATAAATATAATACTTAAACCGGTTAGACGAATAGGTCGTTGAGACATACGAATCATATGAATTAATCCCAGACGAAGCTTTGGGCTTTTCGTGTACCATAAACAATTGTAAGCTCCGTTGGCCACTTGTTCTGCCTACAACATTCATTGAAATTTCATTTCTTAAAATATTATCAGCTTAAAATATTACCTCGGATTCCAACCAGCTTCCACAGAGACAATAAAGCGCTACATGATTTATAATTACGATTATATATAGCGACAGTTTGAACAATCTGACATTATCAGATTCCTACGGAAAACAACAATGGAATATGATTTATATTTTGACATAATAACTGACATCAACTTACTTTTGGTGCCAATATAAAGAAGGATGCGAGCAAAAATAGATCAATGAATGAATCTATACCATTCTCAAGGTTGTAAGCAATTTGCAGTTTTTCACAGAAGCTAAACCAAAAAATACGTTAATGTTTAAATAACCGTTGATTTTTTATCAGGAAAAGAAAATTGCAACCATTCAAATGGGAACTATCGTGATTGAAACAGTTCGAAATTAGCATGCGTACTTTACTTCTAATGCGACAATATTCATATATTGAGTCTTTCTAGATTGTTCCTTGATTAAGCATGGGAAAGATAAAGATAGCGATGGTAGACAAACTTAAAATAGTTTAAATCAATGTTAAAAGTGGAGCTGCTATCGTTTTTAAAAACGCACCAATCAAATTATTGGAAAAAAGAAGCGGAAATTAAGTCAAACAATGGAAAAATTTAAATTTTTTTGGTTATCTATTACACTATAATCGTGTAAAACACAAAATTACACCTTATAAATTTCATTTGGTTCTTATTTTTGTTAATTTAATACCAATATGGTATAATAGTTTCCTCTTTTGTGACTAAATTTTTATTATGATCGATTTTTTCGCGGTTTAAAGTAAGAAATGCAACGTCGCTAGAATGACGGTTGTAAAAACGGGCTTGAATCGAAAAGATTTGTTCATTATTGCTGGAAATTTGTTAATTTTGTACTCATTGACTTACTGAAGAAGTTTTTTGTGATATTCAACATAAAATTTAAAGTCTTCGTTGGCTTTCTCGTCCGACTGTTGGCACATATTGTTGAGTGCCAAATTCAAAGCTCGAAACTGTACAATAACATTGGTAATAATAAAAACAAATAACGAATCACTTCCACACATTGCAGCGCACACAAAAAAGCATTCAACAACAATGAACGTGTTGATGATTTGAAAATTTGGAAACTCTTCTGCATGCATCCAATCGGGAAATCTTTAAGAAAATATTTGTCAATAATCATCCTGATGTTGGTAAAATGCACATTTTACCCGATTAGTATGGCATTGTTACGTTTGCCCGGTAATGGATCATTGTAGGGAAATAAAACCCAGAAGAAACAGGTGAAAAGTGATCCAATTTTTAGTGTCCAAAAGAAGTAATGGATTCGCTTAAAAAAAATAAAAATTTCTTGTCGATTTTCGAACGCATTGATTGGCCAAAATTCATGGAAAATTGTATGCAACATTTCCGACAAATATTTCTTATTTATCGAACTACAAACACTTTTAGTGAGAGCCTGTAAAATTGAATTTCTTAATCTGTCTTTGCAGTTAACTCTTCAGCTCAATATATTTACACAAATGATGATAAACATGGAAAGTGAAACACCAACCACTACGTTAATATTTGTATAGTACAAGTAATAGATTCTCAGTTGAAATGAAATTTCCAAAATTGCAACGAGCATGTAAAAATGTTTTCCCAAACATGCCAAAAGATTATTGTCCGGTGGCCACATGCCACCATATCGTAAAAATATCTTCACCGGCTTAACAGTGTTTGAAAGATGACTCATGTGAATTTCTAAGATCAAAAAAATGAATTTTTGAATCAGGAAAAATTAACTAGCAATTATCGATACATACCTCGTGATGCATTTAAAATCTTCTCCATGTTCCAATCTTTTGAAATTTCCGGATAATTTCGAGCAAAAAACTGCAATTTTTTACGTAAGAATTGCTTATATTTGCTGCGATCTTTTGATTTATTAATACCAAGTACTTATCGTATAAATTTAAATAAATACAAAATTACATGTTGCATTTTAATTAAAAGGTAGATAATCACTAGCCATTATGCAATTTTATATGCACTTGCGTCTTTTGTCGTAGTAATGATCCATTTTTAAGAAGAAAGTAAAAGAACAACTTTAATTGCACATAATTATAAACTAGTGGACAATTATGTCGAATTGAAATAGAATGATTATCAACGATAAAATGCGAAGTAAAATCTGAAAATTGTAATAAAGTCGTTTGTATTAATAATTCAAATTATTGGAGTTATACCCAGAAATTAACTTTAAATTTAAGCTGATGATTGAAAACTCCAAAACAAGGTGCTGAAAATTCCAAACGAAATTTCAAGAATTTTTGGGAGAGGAAATAGTTTTCGGATGTGTTTAACAATTGATGTGGTGACGTGGAGTTCCATACGTGAAGAAAATGGCTTAATATTCCATTTGTCTAAAAAATTAATTAATTAATTATGATTTTATATTTTGGTTTTTAGTTTATTTGATCTGTAGGAAGCTGTATTCCTTTATTCCTAAGCGATAATGTTCCAATATTTTTATATTGTGTTGATCTGTGTTATTCCTCGGTAGCAAAAATACGTATCAGTGATTGCATTAATTCAAATGAAAATTAAAACATTGATTAAAAGAATTAAACGTACAAAATGTTACGTAAGTTAATTAAAATTATTCAAATTGTTAATGGGAAAACTTAAAATTATTTTTATGTTCTAAATAAAGCAGATTCATTTTGAGGGAATAACATAGAATGACACAATATAGGAACATAGGAACATTGTCGCATATAAGTAAAACAGAGCCTGCTAATTTCAACTTACACTAACTTATGCAAAATTATCCTTACCTTATCGGACATTGTTGCCAAAGTATCAATAGTTTCAAACAAAAAAAGTATTGTTTTCAAAAAAACTATAATTCCCACCAACAAATATTTGCTTGTAATTCTGTTGCAATATATTTTACAAGCAAAAACATTGGCAAACACTATGTTATACGAAAAATTTAAACACACCACTATTTGCGAAAAAAAATGAAATGCCAGAATCAATCGAAGCATTTGTTCAAGTTTGTCATAAAATTCTAATAAAACATCAAAATATTTAATGAAATCCCAATAATTTACGCACATTTCTTTGCAGTAAATACGTTCGGAAATTTTCGCATTTAAAGATTTTAATTTTTTGTTTAGAATTTTAACGTTCCAAGCGATGAAACTCGTTTGTACGGTGATAATATTTGTCGAGAAATGAAATAGAAAAATCGCAAACAAACTATCCACTCCAAATATTGAATAAAACGTAATAAATTCTGCTACTATATAGACAATTAATAAAATGGGCCAGAGAAATGCGACGAATTGGAATTGTTTCTCACAATTAATATGTTTTGAGAATTCAAGAATTTCCAGTGTTGTTTTTTGCTTGCAAAATCCAAAAATGTAAATGAAAATTAAAGAAATAAAATTTATGGCAGCCAATAGTTCATTGGCCAAGCCACTCATTGGTGAAAGATTTTTTTTTATTATTTCTAAAGTATATAATCCTTGTAACATTAAGAAAATAAAAACGACGCCTAAGAGAATTGCGTATGAGTAGTACACTTTCTTTAATGAATTTGGTACCAAATATGGAGTAAAACCAAAAATTGTTAAGAAATATAAATTTATTTTCAAACTTGAATTCACATTCATGTAATGGGACTGCATTCTTTCAAATACTATTTAAACTAATCACACAATCCATACGTTTCTAAAGTATTAATAATTTACATCCACTACAATTAATTAAAACACCCCATTGCATTCAATATCGTAACAAATGTCTTTCAAGTGTAATAAAGTTATACCCTAACAATTAACTGAAGTGTTTCGTTTAAAAATAGAACTAAAATATTAAAACTTTCACCTTCACAAATAAATGCAGTTTTTTAAGACTACGCAATGTTTATTATTGCACAAAAGAAAACATTTTTCTGAGGTAAATGATTTCTTTTAATCTATACTAATATATAAAATTCTTACGTCTGTCTGTACATTTCGATTTTGAACCCAATTTTAGGGTAAATATTTGTTTCAAGAGGCCTTTATTCCAAATTTAACATTTTTAAAATTTTTGTCTGTCTGTGAGTCCCGATTTAACTGAAGAACGGAACAATCGAATTTAATGAAATTTGGTATTAAGATACAACACAATTTCCCACAGGCTATAGGCTACTTGTCATTCCAAAAAAATATTAAGGGAAGGTATTCCCTAGGGATGAAAACAGAAATTTTTACACTAGACCGGAGTGTTATATATCATTGGAAAGGTAATTAAAAGTTAGAAAATAATCTGTAAAAATATTTTAAGTTGAACTGACAGAAAGCACAGTAAATTAAATTTAAATTTTAAAAAATTGCCTCTTTGAAATATAAATCTTTATATACATAAATCACATAGTTGATGTTAATAGCGTAATGGCTTACGTATCTAACATTCTGATGCTCCTAATTATAAAGACGTGGGTTCGAATCTTACAGTAAACTTTTTTTTTTTTTTTACAAAATTGTTGTTAATAGACCCTTAGAGTTGCTCAATATTGAAATATTAACAAAAAAAAAGTAATAGTAGTAGCAGTAATAATAATAGTAGTAATAAAACTTTGAGTACATACGTTTTTAAACCCGTGATCAATGATTACAAATAGTATATAGGCAAGTAAGCGTAAAAATTTGCAGAAGATGTCGCGGGACATCTTAATCTTCTAGAGGTATAAAATATACTTTATATCCGATTCCCATGCCTACCGAATATACATAGAAAATTTCATGAAAATTGGTCAAGCCGTTCTTGAGTTATAAATAGTGTAACTAACACGACTTTCTTTTATATATATAGATTATTTTATTCTTAGTAACAGTTTATTAAATGTGTATTTTTAAAGTTGACAAAATAGTGTTTTCAGGTATGATTATGTTTTTCGTAAAAGAAATAAGAAAAATACAAATTTTCATATGCCACTACAAATAGCAAATTTAAAAAGAATCTACAATATAATCTACACCTACGTTACGCAGACGAAATCGCGGGGATCAGCTAGTTAATTATAAAACGCTTGTTTTAGATAGTAATTATATTTCGTGTCTTCCATATGCTTGCATTTCAAAATGCTTATTGGTTTTTCCATCAAACTATTATTAAAATGAATCAAAATCCTTCATTTTAGCTGTGAGGTGAAAATGGGATCGCAAATATTCCTTAAGGAAAAGGTTTTTTGGGAGATTGACCAACTCAAAAATGTTAAATGAACAATTACAAATTTTATTTCCTCAAAAATCTATCATCTTTAGTCTTTCGTATATACAATTTTCGTATCATCTCATCGTAATACATCAACGGTTTATTGTCCAACATTCTTGACGACGAAACACCCACTTTCATCTCTTGATTCAGCCAAAAGTTCAAGGAATTCTTCAAAGTTTGTTCCAAAGATTTTAACGTTTGAAAGTTTACGGTAACTTCTTTCAGCGAATTGAAAGACTTTTTCTTTTTAGATTCGATCAACGACAACATCGATTGCCAATCTGAAAGCCCAAATATTAATTTTATACTTACATTACTTACAACGATACTTTACGATGGTAACTTACTTTTAGTGCAATTCAAATCATCGTGCAGTGTTGTATGTTCTTGATCTTCCAAATCTCTAAGCTTCTCGAATTGAGACAGTTGCTTCAAAAATTCAATCAGTATGATTTCAGGTCGTTGCACATACGCATCGGGGAAAAGATCTAAAATTTTATTCTGCTCCAAATGCGGAACCGAATTCAATAGATCAACGAAACAGTCGTCGATAATATTTTCACTGCAAATTAACCAATTCATTTACCAATTAAGATCATTAAAATCATTTCAATGGATACCTCTGTTTAATCGCTTCTAATGGCAATTGAGTTACTAAATCAATTTCTTCGTGAAAATTATATGCATCCAAATCGAAAATCAAATTAGTTTTGCATATATCTTCAATGGAATGTTCCAATTCTTTTCGCGTCGCATCAATTGAATTCAACATTGCGTGGCATTCGGCAAAATATCTTTCGATAAAACATTTAGTTTTGTCCTAACACATTCGAAAAATTAGTAAATCAAATAATTTGGGAATATTCGTTAAGCTTACGATATCTGAATCTAAAAGATTCAATTTGTTTGCAATTTCAGTGACGTTTTCGTTGGAACCACTGTTCGAAGTCTTTAAATCGTCGGCAAATTCATCCAATGCTGTTTCAAACGCTCGCAATCCAATTGTCTTATAATTAGATTCAATAAATTCCAAATCTCGGGGTTCCTATTGAATATTTATATTTAATTTTTAAGTTTGCATTTTCGGGAAGCATAGATGTATATACTTGAAGTTAAATTTGTAGGACAGTAATAGTTCAGTCAATGGGGGGTTTTGCCCTATCAAAGGTGGTTTAATTCTGATTTTAGATATATGTTATTGGGTTTAGGGCCAATCACGTTTCGTCCGCTGTAACTCGTTTTAGTACTATAGAAATCGTTTCCAAAAACCGGCCTGGTTTCATTTGCTAGTTAACCGATTGCAAGCAATTTCCTACTATAACAATAACGTCAAATTTTATTAAAAATTCAATCTAATTCTTTTTTTCAAAACGCCGTCAAAGTATAACTTCAATTAACAATAGAAAAGTACCCATTTAGTACAACGCTGTGTTATAGGCAACCAAGTGTGCATACATGCGTAGGGGTTGCCTATACACATAACAAATCTATATCAATGGCATTTTTGTCCCGGAATCAATTGCTAAGGAGTTAAATCGGAAAAATCAATTTTTCATACCTTTAATTCAAGATGGTGAATCGCGCGCACCCCCATATCCCTTTCTACAACGTCGAAAACTTGGATTTTTTTATCAGAACCCCTAACCCAATAACCCAATTCCAAGATCAGAGCTACACCGCCCTTTATAGGGCAAAGACCTATTTTGGCCTCTGTTATATGAACTTAAATCACATATGTTTGCCCCAATTGTCTATGAAAATTTGCAACTTACTTTAATTTTATTTAGAAATTTGTCGAAATGGTTGTTGTAAATTTTTTGTTCACTATTATATTTATGAGTCAACAATAACGTTTCATTCAGGTAATCATACATTTTAACGATAATATCGGCATCGTCCAATCTATAATCGGCAATAAATAAAGATTTTTATCTTTTTTTTTTGTAATATAATTTCGGATTTTTCATGAATTACGTGTGATGTATAAGAGATAGCCAGAAGTTTAAAAGTATTATATCAATGTCTTGAAATATTAGTAAAAACATTAACGTAATTCATGAAAAACACCTTTTTCTGAATTCATACTTATCCGGACATATTTCATTTTGTTTCGTGTCCAACTTGAATGACTTCATTATTTTGGCAAAATTCATTAACACTGTTTTCAAATTAAAGTTTGGAATAATATTATTCTGTACAAATAGTACGGCATCATCATTTAATTTTGGACATTCCGAAAGATGTGTTAAATTCAACGTTGACGAAAGATTAGTTGTAGAAGAAAAATCATGAATTTGATTAAAGTTTATGGAATTGGTAAACTTTTTATAATTGTCGTTAAAAATTGCATCGCTCTTTGATTCGGATGGTTCTATATGAAGAGATTTAAGTTCGTCGCAAATATGCGAGAAATGTTCCAAGTTTTCATTGATTTTTTCTGCGATTTTTTTCTGAAGAAGTATTTTAAGTCTGCTCTCTTCTTGTTTATCGGCTACGCCTTTTAAAAGTTTCGCTAAAAAAATAGTTTCATCTTTACGATTGCATTTATGCTTTTATTTTAAATACCTTGAAGATTAAATTTGCCGCGTAATTTCTCCATTCGTTGCTCCATCGCATCTAGTTTAGCATCAATTTGGCGATTCTGAGATTTGAGGTCTTCTAGTTGTTTCCATCTTTTCAATTGTGCAGTAGTGCTTATTTCATTTCTCTTCCACTTGTTGTAAAGTAGTAAATCACGAATTTTATTTACCTCTTGTTTTGATTTGTATTTTGAAATCAGATCTTCGAATACGGGTTGTAAACGACCACGGGTAAGACTTGAAAAGAATTGGATTAATACTTTTAAACAAGTTGAAAACAAAACTTACTCGTTTAAAACTTCATCAGGTGGTATTTTATGAGTCGGGTAACCCAATTTAATTAAAAAACTTCTTAAATTCAAATCCATTTCTTAGGGAAAGAAGTTATTTGAACTGTTAAGCCGTTACCAATTTGACATTGATGACCGTTAAGCCGGTAACTGTCTATTTGAACGATTTGAACCACTTGACCTGTTTTACCAACTGACCCAATTGGTGTTTTGAAAACAATTCCTAGTGATACCGAATCAAATGGCGTTATAGCAATTTACACAATTTGCAGTAATCGGAACTGATCGGAATTGTCATTGTACAACTATAGACTTCATAGACTTCTACTAGTTACGTTTTTCGAACAATTCAAAATGTCAAAGATTACGTCAAAAATTTAACCAAGATGTTTTAAGTATTATCAAGATGAGATAAAATTATTTTTTTAAAGAAATATTCATGAATTAAGCATAAATTTAAAATGTGTTTATCTCCATTAAAAAAAGTTTTTCACTGGGGTCCCATTATTGCTTTGGGTAAGAGGAAATAACCAAGAAAAAAAATTAAACTAATAGTTACAAAACTTTATTTTTAGTGATAATTAAAACTATTACGGGAACTACTCTACATTTTTGTCGTATGTGGTGGCCCCCAGAAAATTCATACATCGGCGTAGTGCATATTGTTAGCTTTTTATCATTGGCAGGTTTTACGTTTTACAATTTCTTTTCATCAATATCCAATGGGCCTGGCTTTGTTCCAAAGAACTGGAAACCAGTAAGTTGGTCCATCCAAAGACTCTTCACATATCCACTGTTAATTTTTTCTTCATTTTTTTCCCAGGAAAACGAAGAAGACTGCGCTTTTCTGCAATGGTGCAGTGTATGCGAAGGATACAAAGCTCCTAGGTCTCATCACTGCCGCAAATGTAATACTTGCCACTCTTTAATTCTCTGTTAGGATAAAGAAAAAGTTTTACTGGGTTTTTCTCTATAAATTTCATTAAAAAAATGCTTAAAACTCTTAAGATATTGGCCAATTGTAATTGATTTTTTCTTTAAATTCAGGTGGTCGTTGTGTTATGAAAATGGATCATCATTGTCCATGGATTAACGGATGTGTGGGATGGCGAAATCACACTAATTTTACAGCATTTCTATTCTTTGCTGTTATTGGCTGCGGTCATGCTGTTGTAATTCTTTCCTTTTCCTTGTACCACGGCTTAAATCGAGTTTGGTATATCTACTATGGGACAGGAAACGAACCAGTTATTTACTTGAATATGTTTACATTGATAGCATGTGTATTTTCGCTGGGCCTTTCCATCGGCGTATTTTTAGCAGTTGGAATGCTTCTATTTTTCCAAGTATGTACTGCGAAAAATGCATTAAAAATGAATCAATATTTGTGTAAGTCATTATCGAGATTGATGTTTCACTTCCCTGTAAACGTTATGTCCTAATAAAGTGATCAAATCATGAACTAATTTAAATTTGTTACAACAGGTGAGAGCTATTATTCGTAATCAAACCGGAATTGAAGATTGGATTTTGGAAAAGGCAAATCATCGACGAAGAAATATTCCCGAAACGTTTGTGTTTCCCTATAATTTAGGGGCACGTAGAAATGTTCAACAAGTGTGTAACTGGTCATTTCAACCGGTGGGGGATGGAATTGTGTGGGAAGTTGCCGAAGGATGCGATCAATATACATTGACCCGTGAACAAATTGATCAAAAGGCTGAAAAAAGATTGCGAACAAAAAGCTATAAAATAATTCGTTCAGTGTCTGGATCTTGGTTCCCACTGTCGCATGGACTTGGCGTATTATGTCAACCGCCGTGTTCCGATGAGTGTCGATTGAAATTGAATGTCGGAGACATTATACACGTTACACGTTGGAAAAAGTAAATTGTTGATAAGTTTTCACCACTTAAAACTTATTATTTAGCGAAAACATTATCAATAGCTATTCTAAAACTTTATTTATTTTTTTTTGTAGACATTGGATGTTTGGTGAAGTCGTGGAAGCAACACCAGTTGCGGTGAGACGGCGAGGGTGGTTTCCGCGTCGTTGCGCCATTGAAATCACCGACGTTGATGAAGTTATAGACGATAGCAATAAATTAAAATTAAACTAAAACAAAATGTAATAAGAACGAATATTTATTTTTATATGATAACACAAACCAAATCTTCAATTCAATAAAAATAACTCAGTCGTTTGGTTGCGACTCCATTGCAGCAACTGGTAATAACGTAGAATACAAATTTGGACATCGATTCACATGAAACACTTGGCGCTCTTCAGTCGATTGAATCGGATGGAAATTTTTCTGCAATTGCTCATTATTTATATCGAGCAAAGTACGAAAAGTTGCTGTCTAAAACAGAAAAAAAAATCATAAATAATCAATAATCAATTGTACACATCTTTTCTTTTACTTGTTGAATATTAATGCCGATTGGTTCACGGCAAATTATCCACAACAGAGGAAAAGTCACGCCTTGACTTTGTACCGAGCCCCAATAGGTAAAGTAGTCATTGTAAAATGGACGAATAAAATTACTAACCGGATCGTCACTCATTCGAACCGACGAACGTGGCTTCTTCAACAATGGTATCGTGTCCAAAATAAACTGCAGCTCTACATTACCAGCAGTTCGAATCTGAAATAAATAATTACACTTAACCAAATGGTGCAAATGTCAGCAACTAGAAATTAATGTTAACGAGACATTAGGTCATTTAAATTTTTGTATAATAATGCACTTTGCGTTTGTATACCACCCAACTGTTGAATTGTGAGTGCAAGACAAGTTTGCACGTAATACATATCTGAACGAACCAATTAATATGTTTTAAAATAACTTTTTTTTACAATAATTTATTTGTAGTTTTATTGTCGTTTAGATGTTTCAAAGTGTTGTGATTTGTTTTACTTTAATTTATATACGTGGAATGTTAAGCATGAATTTCATTGCCCCATCTTAACAGCAATGAAATTTCAACTAAAATCTAATCAATGTTGTATAAATATTTCGTACAAACATGATAATGCTATACCTAAAGACTTGCTAAGTACACTTATAAATAAATAAATATTTAATTAAAAATTTGATTTTCATTAAATGATAAACCTAGACTTTATCCATAAATTATACAAAATAAAGGCTTTCAATTCTCAACATTTTTGGAACCAAAAAAGCTCATTTTATATTATCAGTAAAGCGGCGCGGGTAATTATTAGTTGGAATGCCTATAAATATATTAATCAAGTGGGGAATCGAGGATAATTGTTAGACAAAATAGGTCTTTCTTATTAAACTAGATGCAATACCTTTATTCTCAAATATTCTTTTTCCCAACATTAAATTATTTAATGGGAATTAAAGAATGAATCAATTATGATTTTCTGGTCCTAAAACGGCAAATATTGAGTTGAGGACCATTGTTTTAAGGATGGATCACCGTCAGAAAAAAAAAATTTCAATTTTTTTTTCCATAAATTTCTTCTTATAACATTCAAAAATAACGTCTTAAAAGGATTGGAATAGCTGACTAATGTATTTTCACTGATAAAAATAAAATAAATTGAGAAAAAATATCTTAAAAAAACTTTAAATGCGTTTTTCTCGAAATCAACTTTTTCAAACTGGGAGACAAGATTTCTCAGAAACTATCCGACGGATTGACTTGAAACTGGAGAGTGTTATAGTTCAACTCGTCTTCTTGGTACTGAACCTCTGAAATTGGCCAAACTACCCCCCTCTCAAAGTGGGAGAGGGGGAAAGGTCCAAAAAAAGGTCGTTTTTTTAAACTTTTTTTTCAAATTCGCGCCATTTTGTGAATTTTCACTGTTTTTCGGATTTTCGAGGTTCAGTACCAAGAAAACGCATTACCAAAACCTATACATTCTTTGGAAAATCATGATCCGACTTCCGGTTTTCGAGAAAACTTGTCTCCCCTTGTTTGCCTCCTCATTTTTGAGGACCCTTTTTCAAAGCACTGTAAAAGGGAGAGGGGGGGGAGGACATATCAAGGCAAATAAAATTAAAAAAATAGTTCAAAACTTCAACTTTTACATGCCGAAAACCGTTTTTTAATATCTTTAATAAAAAAAAATGGCAGCAATTTTAAAAGTCATTTTTTTTACGTTCTGACGGTGATCCACCCTTAAAGCGTAGTTTATAGGCATATTGCTAAACTATGGCCTACACTTTAAAGCATTACTATTTACCAGAAGCATTGTTTCCTCATATTTTTATGATTAAATCAAATAAAAGTAAAGTTAGATCAACAATGAAAATGGCCAAAAGATAAATAAATAGAGATGAAATAAGCAGAGTTGAAAACAAATTTCAGTGATCAAGGAAATCGGGCAAATGCAGGAAAACCGAAAAGTTCTGAACATTTTTAAATTTTTAATTGTAGAACTAGCTGAACCCGGCAGACGTTACTTGCCAGCCTATGGTTGTAGATAAATATATTGATTTTAGGAAAAAAAAGCTTATGAATTATGAGAATCATCTCCCGAATCAAGCCGCAGTATCCCTCACTGTACCAATTATAAATTACCGTCAAGATATACATTTATCAATTACGTTTTGAGAAAATTTGTTCTACCTCTAAAAATCACTTCACAATTATAACAATGAAGTATTGACTGTTGAAATAGCCGTTTTCTTGCGATCGAAGATAAGTCACTAACGCAAGAAAAAGATAAAAACAATCTTTAAAACGGATTGTATATGTCGGGACAAAATTTGAGGTAAATCGATGCAAAACTTTTTGAGCTTTAAAATCTACACAAACCAAAATATAACAATTTTATATATATCGAGAAATGATAGATTATTCATTGTTAATATAAATCAGAGATTGTCAGAGGTGGCCAACCCGCAAAATGCATCAGACTTTTATAAAATGTATACATTTTATAATGACCAAACTGGTGAAAACCAATTTAATAAATATCTAAATTTAGTATGGAAAATTTGAGATATAACTTCAAAAGTGGCCCGCAAAGTTATGATGCACTTCCGAAGTGGCCTGCAATATCATTTGGGTTGGCCCTCTCTGATTTTTCGATATCTTAAAAAAGAACAAAGATATTTACTTAAAAATTCCAATTTATATCCAACTAATAAATGTCCGTTTATTTATTTTAATCTATCTTCTAAATGCTACTTTTATTATTAATAATTAAACGTAAATAGGCAACCTGTTCTTCCGAAGAAAAATTAGTTGAACTTGATTACAAAGTTTCTATCAAATCAGTAAAGCTGTCTTCAGATTGGAACCATAAATGAAATCAAAATAAAATTTTGGTTCAACTATTTAGATTATTTAGACCTTCATTAAAACACTAAGTACCTGACAATAAAATATTATCGAAATCGATTAACCGAATTATACGATAAAATTCAGGTAGACAAAACTTAAAATTCAATTTTATCAACCTTTGGTCCATAATGATTGTTATTGTGAGCAAAATGAGTATAAATTCCAAGGTGGTGTTAAAATTGCAAAGAATTTCTACCTGATCTCAACGGGTGGTATGAGATAACATTGAAGGCCAAAACGTGAGAAAAAGGTAATTTAAAGGTGTCACTAATGGATTTGGAAACAGGTGTTAATGTTATTATAATTGACAAAAAATAATAAATGCCTTAAACCGGTTTCAAATTCCTTAAACGACTTATTTAAAGCTGCCATTCTCTTATTTTGGCCTTCAAGTTTTAACTATGTTATTTCATATCACCAATTGAGTATATACTTGAATTTTTCGTATATATTTATACAATTTAATAATATTTTTACAAACAAACCAAATTTTAAATTTAATTCTTTTGTGTATGATAATAATATTAAATAGATTTAAAAAATAAAGCATTTTCTAAAATTGCCTTCGTTACAACTGATATGCACTTGATTATATTATATACAAATATTTTTTTAATGAAATATCAGAGGACCCGGTGAATTTCATACCACCTAAAATTGATTGGCGAAAATTAAATGATATCGATGATATTGCTACATTTTTAATTATTAAATTACTAACAATAATTAGTAACAATTAAACCAATATAAATTGTATTTTACTTACTTAAATTTACACCTTAAGAAACATTAAACATGTTAAAACTCATATGCAAAAAAAATCCTTGAATTCTCACCTATTCATGAGTTTAAAAACATACATAGATATTTCTAAAAATATTTTTGTTTTTGTCTATTTGGTCCCTTGAAATTGTATTATTCTTTTTGCCAATTCGATCCTAAATTCCCAATTAATCAGGGACGGAAGCTTACTGGGAATATTCTTGTTTTCTTCAGTACTTCCGTAAATATAATATTTGTTTTATGCGCTAAACTACGTCATTTGAAAACAACTGTTAAATTTTTAAATATTGGCCAAAGAGTTTTTATATTCTTTCCCTATCCCATAAACTAATTAACGTAATGGATTTGGTGATGGGACCAATTGTTGCAATTTTACTTTTCCACCAGCACAACATAACCCAATAGATTCACTGCTGTTTTTTAACGCCGTACAATATTGACAAATGATTGTCCTTTCCCCTATTGTTACCGATTACAATAAATTTTAAGTAAAACATGTAATTATAAATAAATGACAGTAATTTTGCAAAATCACAAAGCCAAGAAATGACATAGTCGTTTGTTGTCGAATATTTATCGGTATCAGCGCCTAATTTGCCTATTTAGCCAATTTGACTGATATTAACAGTTTGTATGGAGATTTTTTATTACTTTTACGATTTTTCTTACAAGTTGTTCGTATTTTCTCACCTTTTAAACTTTCATTTGCCTTATACAAATATTTCAAAACCAAAATGAGCCAAAGCCAAGTCTTTGCAAGACCCACACGTCTCAACTCATTTTTATATAATAAATTAGTATTTAAATAATACAGGCTTCAAGTATCAGCATAAAGAATCTATCCATCGAATCCTATACTCACTAAAACTAAACTAAACTAAAACCCTAGAAACGTTAACGGCGGAATAGATTTGGCGACAGTATAGGCAACACGTATACGTCTATGCACACTGGGTTACCTATACTAACACGTAGTCTTAAATGTGTGCTTTTCTATTGCTTATCTCGTGCTTTATATAATAATCCGGGAAAAAAGGATTTTTTTTTATGTGAAAACTGAAAAAAATTCGATTACAGAATAATAATTGGGGTTCCTAGAAAACCACAGTAGCCAAATATATAAAATAGAAAACACACAGTACAAAAGCTTCAAAGCATTTGTGTACGAATTTGTTCAAACTCATTAAATGTTTTTTTTTTTTATTTAGCAATCAGTTAGTGCAAACTATGAGCTAATGTGTTGTCTTGGCTGGAGCTCTTGAGCTCCAAATGGCTTGATGAAGAAGTTTTCAGTGGAACAGTGAAGTCAGCTCATATGGAGTTCTTTTTGATTTTGAAGTTTTCTAATGGTTGAGTGCTTTTGAAGTGGCCCCCCATCAACGGATTTGTGTGCTCCATCAGTCTTATAAAGTGATCTTCACTTCTTTGTTTGATCATTTCTGAGATCGGACATATGTGCAGGTCTTTGTGCAGCATATCGTTGGTGACATACCATCGCTCGTAAAATTTTTGACTGAGATCTTTGGATCATTTTGGTGCTTGATTTGCTGGCACAAGCCCATAATTCAATCCCATAACTCCATATCGGAACTATTATGGCCTTGTATAGGAGCAGTTTATTTTCCAAAGACATTTTGGATTTCCGTCCCAAAAGCCAGTATAGCTGTTTGAACGTCTGCATGGTTTGGGTTCTCTTTTTTGCTATGTGGGTTCTCCACGTAAGTCATGAAATGTTTGGTTATCTTCTTTAGATCTATGGCTTCCTTCAAAATACAACTCTTTGAAGAAAAAATTGTGGTTTTCCAATGCAAAACCGAAATCTTAACGTGGGTTTTTAATCCGAAAGCTATAACCATTTCTTCAAAGAGTTATAGTTTGGTTATCTTTTTTGTATAGGCAACCGACATTACATTTGATTTTTACATTTTATTTACATTTATTAGAAAAATTGGCACAGCATGCACAGGACATATTCTTTCGACTGGCAATATTATTTTTTTTTAAATTTTACGATTTTCATGAAAAATCAACGATGGTTAACCCACGGGTTTTTTTATCTACTATCGAAGACTATCGAATTATCAAAAAAGCAGAAGAAATCATTCTTTGTCAAAAAAAAAAAAACGTTGATCAACCATCGTTTATTTTTCACGAAAATCTAAAAATTCAAAATAATTTTTAAGGACGCCAATCGAAAGTATATGTCCTTCTGTACATGCTGTGCTAATTTTTCCGAATGCAAACGATGTTTAAGGGTGAAATCGACCATCAAGGAGGCAGAAGATATAATCTCACTCTCTATAAACTTCAAGATCTTATAATGGCATTATATAAGGGATGATTTTGGAACCAAAGACAGTTTTGGGTTCGTAACAACGTACAAAATGATTATATAACGATACATTTCAAATTCATATAATAATTGCTATAATGGTTGCTAAACTTCTGCATTTATTTAATAATCGGATAGTTGCGGTATTGCTTTTCCTGATAAAGAGTTATATTTTCGACGATTTTTAAAATGATTCCTAATCATTGTAGATATGTGAAGTAATTATTGTCCTGTGTGCATCAGGACATCCACAATTTCATTTCAAGGTTTCAAAAAGTACAATTTTCAAGTACATAAAAAGGAATATAAAGAATGATTTTCCTCGCAGAAATAATGCTGCTCATTTAAGACTGATTTACTCTTTAGGGTTTTGCATAAATCAGTTCTCCGTCAGAAGGACTTACAAATACAATCATGGTTTTAGACTTTTTTATGCCCATGTATTATTATGGTCCCGTTTACCCCGTGTTGTCAAGACTTGTGGATGGAGATATTCTTCTGATATTCACTATACTAATGCTCTACTTCCAGAGGCTTACATTTGCAGATGATTTGATTAAATTCTTCTCTGCATGATTTTTTTTAAAATATTTATTTTTTGTCGTTTATTAGTTAGTTAAACGTTGGAAAAAATCTACAAAATCAACAGAAAATACATATAACTTTATGTAAACATTCCGGCAATACCTACAATTTTACAATAAATATTACCAATTTCACAGTTATTTGGTTTGATTTCGATTTTATGAAGTTTAAATGCAACACTGACCATCAATTCATACAGCCATAACGTTAAAAATTAAATTTATTTGAAAAAAATAAAGTCAATTAGCAACTAATACCTTTCAAAAATTAGCTGTCAAGTTGACATGCATCGTCTCTCCATCTATGCTAGAACGTGTGAACTATTGACATGTGATGTCAATTAAACCAACTTAAGTTTTTAGTGCCACCTGTGAGTCAGGAGGATGTACTCATAGCTTCCAACAAAATTCGAAACGCATTTTAGCGTTGTTTTAATTCAAAATACTAAACACCAATGATATGATTCCGTAGAATTGGAGAGGTTGCAAGTTACAGCTTAAAACTCTTTAAAGATTTACCGAAGCTTTAAAATGTTAATTGCTTTTAAGGGCAAATCGGGGATAAATTGTAAAACATATTACCGCCAATGTTAATAAATATTTTATTAGGATTTTTATTGCCTTAGCACTCGAAAGCAAAGGAAGATATAATTTAAAAAAAAAAAAAACTTTACCTGATAAAAGTAAGCAACAATGCATAAACCATCCAATTTCGTAAGAGCATTTTCTTGCGATTCATATTCTTTTTTATAATGCACCACATGCATTTCTAATGGAAAACTGAGAAAAATGTCTTCACACGAAATGCTTGTCCAAAATATACTACAAAAGTTTTCAGAACCCTGTTAAAAATACAACTATAAAGTTAAAGCTTTGGTTTTTTTTCAAATTTATTCAGGGTTTTGAAAACTTTTTCTCTAGCTTTTTTCAACAATATTTACAATGTGCCATCGATGCAATGCTCACTCCCTTCCATATCATTTCGTCCCCAGTGAAAATGCAATTGCGAAAATATATAATCATCCCTTAACGGTCCTCCTCGTATATATGGTCTTGTATTATGGTATTTCACACTATAAATCACTGAAAAAAATAATTTACAATAAGAGGCGAAAATCAATTTCAATTTGGTTTCATTTTTTACAAGTATAACCCGTGTTTAAAAGCTTCACTTTCTTGGATCGAAATGAATAATCGTGCCATTCTAAACTGGGCAATTCCATGGGTTTCATTTGACCCATTTTTATGTCAATGGGTGATCCATAGTGTTTCTGGTGTACACCCACTAAATTGATCCATTCAGCACGTTCTGATATTTTATCCGGAGGATTTATCACATCTGAAAAAAAACATTATAAATCAATGGATCTTTTTTAATTGGGAAAACAATACCTATCTCTTCTTCCGGTTCTGCTATTTCTTGTGGTGGTGCTTCTTCTTCTTCATCGTTATCGTCGTTTTTCATCGTTTTCAATCAATAAAATTACAAATCACCAAATTTCACTTGTTTAATAATATATTTGTCAAATTTCAAGGATATACTTTTGGAAAAGATGCCAGTGGAAACGGCAGATATTGACGACACTTCATTACTGGAATCACTTTCGGTCGTTTCGGCGAGAACCACAAAAAATGTTTTACGTTCCGCCTATGAATCATTAATCGATGTTGCTGATTTAAAGCATAAAGAACCCACTTCCTCAAAATTTGAATGGGACAAAAGATTGAAAAGATGGCACGAATGGTTAAACGAGCGGAAACAACAACATACAAAACTCGGCAGAGTTTTAAAACGTGTTTCCGGTTATTTGGTGATGAACAGTGCCGAAGAACGTCGTGCCATTGTTGAGGACCGGCTTGTTTTTGATTACACTCAAATATTGGCTCCACCGGATCGTTTTCGAGGTTCTCCGGCCTTTTTTACCATTCCTTTTCGACTGTTGCCCGAATACGAGGCGCAGCCATCACCGGCCGAACGATGCGAAATTCCGCCAATCGAATATGTCGGAGTGCCACGTGTTCTTCAAAAGTTTGAAAAGGATGTTTATGGAAGATCACAGCAGTGCAAGGAAAAGTGGATGAATCAGGAGTATCGAAGACGTCGCGAAAATGAATTGGCCAAGAAGATTAAATTTATTCAGCCTCATAAACCAGAGATTGATGATCTATTGATTATCGGAACTAGGTGTTTCAATGACGCTAATACAATGGATGATCCCTCCAGTGGAATGTCAATTAATATTCCTGTATTGACCATATCAAAAGTGGATGAATTTGATGAAGAACCACAACTTGTGCAAGAAGAATCGAATATCTTTGCGATTGAATATCTAGAAATTACTTTAAACGACATGAAATTATCGCGTGGCGGTGTTTCAGCTGGAGAGGATGTAAACATTAACGTTTTCTTTGAATGCTACCTACCTCCAATTCAAATATCCAAGAAAACAATTACGTTGCAAAATTCCGGAACGGCAACCGTGAAGTATTTCTGGCGACGTATCACGCACTCCAATCCCGATTTACCAATCAAATCCGAAAAAGATCAATTCTACTTTGATAAACGTGCCAGTATTATTCTTCCAGGTCAATCGTGTGACATGAAATTTATGGTTCGGCCGTTGCGTGAGGGTTCATTTCGTGAAAATTGGGAACTTCTCACAATGCCCAATGTGATGCCGCCGAATAAAATCATCAAGTTCAACTTAATTTGTCATGTTTTTGAGTTTAAACACCAAGAAACCTTTGATGAGATCCGCAGTCGGATTGCAGAAAAGACTAAAACGTCCACGGTCAATCGAATTGTTAATTATTTGTTGCATTGCACGTTGTTGTATCACTCCAAACATCCGATTACTTCTTTTGGAAAAGTTACAGAAGAAGAATTGTTTTATATTAACAACATGGACCCATTGACCCAACAACCAAAGTATGAATACAAGAAACAGCTGATCGATCAGTTGGGTCAGTTGTATACGCAGGAAACTTCAGCCGATTGGGATTACAGCGTTGATACAATCACGAAAATGATCAATAAAAAAGAAAATATCGATGAGAGGAAGTTATTGTTTGATCAAGTGAATTCCGCGTTGTCACGGATGCCATATACAGCTTTAAGTGAAGTTAATCCAGAGTTTCGTAAACGGCAGTTGGTGTACAACATTCTGTTGTGGACTGTTAATAATATTGTGGATATTGCAACCGACTTGGAAGCCAAATGTCATTTACATCGAATAATTTCAGCCAACCAAAACCCTGAATTTGATAAATCGTTTCAACAAATCAATTTATACACAGAACCGATGCCATACAAACCTCTGGTCGAGCCACTGGCCAAATGTTTCCAACGATCCGATCATCGGAATGTATTTCGCGAAAAGTATCGTCCACCACTGGCATATCCAAGTCGGGATTCCCTCTTGGAGTCGATGACTCCACTGGAACGACACGAGCATTTAAAAGAACTACACCATACCACCAAGAACACAGCATTGCAGTATGGATTGGTCGTACCGGAAACTACTGCAAAAACTGATATGAAAGCCGTCACTACCGGCACGGCTTCGCCCCGTGAACTCTTCATGGATTTCAATGTATCCAATTGCGTGTTATTTAATGAGATATTCTACTTGAAAGTATACACAGCGTTGTGTAAAGCCGTGGATGATATCACGGCGATTATTGACGCATGTAATTTAAGTGGGTACAGTCTTCCGTTGGTCGCCCTCGAGCGGATGTTGAAGGCGGAAAATGCTGCCGCATATTATATAGAAGCCGATAAACCAAAACCGGTGACTCCGATTCCGCCGGGTTGGAAAACGATGGATGAAGATTTGTTGTACAATCAGCGTAACAAGGGGCGACCGAATCTTATCAATGTTGCCGATTTTGGAGTGGGCACGATTGGTGGTCGAGACCAGTGGTGCTGTTATTTGAAAGATGCCGACAATAAAGTGCATGATGGACCTCCGAAACATTTCGATAAAGAAGTTCCCAAATAGAATTTAAAAGTACTACAGGCGTTTGATAAAATATATATATTTTCATTATTTTTTAAGTTCATTGCTTTATATTTCTTCTTTATAGTTCTTGGATAACATTTAAGTCCTCTTAGTGTTAGATAACAAGGGGGAGAGGTTCTAAATCTCTGGATATCTTAGACGAATAATCTCTAACAGTGTTCCTTGAATTTCCAGGGGAGATGACACGAAATTGACAAGGTTTTACGCTACACAACATTTTGGTAACTCCAGACAATAAAAATGGTTCAGACAACAGCTTTAATTAACGAAAATTATTTGAATACTTCTATGACTTCTATGTTATCGAATTAAATCCCAAAATACCAAACATTATTCATACTTGGTCCATAAAGATTGGTCTTTGTTAAGTAGACTTTTAATGTAGAATAAAATGAACAATTATCATTAAAAAAGAGGAGAAATATGTAAGAAATAGAAAACAGGATATCTATTGGACCGGTAAGTCAGGGAAGCCAAGGACTCGGACAAAAAGTCCGACTTTTTTTTTACTTTCTCTATAATTTGAATAGTTTGTGTTTACAATAGAAAGGATTTAAATGTCATCGATGACAATCTGTTCATTGAATGATAAGTTCAATAGATTATATATGAAAAATCATAACAATTTATCTACAAATTTGAGTAAATTGGAAAAAAAAATATCTTCTCTGCTAGAAACGCTAGAGCTGTCAGATTTGAAAACGTATAGGCAATCCCTAAGCTTAAATGAACATGTAGTTGCCTACACTAAAGCGTCGTGCAAAACGTATGCTTTTCCATCATTTATTTTCTATTTTAATTTCCTGAATAACAATTCGATATTAGACTGGGCCAAAAAATCGACTAATTTTTTTTTCAAAAATATATCGAAAATAAAGTTAAAGGTAACAAAAAAATATCGGGAAGGTTTGAGCCCTTAATATTAATATTAAGAGGTCTATAATCTTTAATTTCGATTTTTTATTTGTGCTTTCATTTTTGCGTCAATGCTGTCAAATCATCAAGGTAAAAAAAATCATCTGTACATATATTTATAGAAAATTAAATTCCCTACAAAAAAGGTCTCTTTGAAAATTTTTGCCAGACACGCCGTTTCCGAATAATCAAGCTTCAGACATTGATATAATTTTTAGATTTATCTTCTTTATTTTGGAATTTTGTAACTAACGAACAAATAAATATGTAGAAATTAACAATATAGATTATTGAAGGGAATTTAATGTTCTACCAAAAAAGGTCTCGTAATTTTTTTCATAAAATCACTGTTTTAAAATTGGTTCAATAACGAAAAAAACAATAATTTAATTTTTCCTTCTACTTTAATTGTGAATAACTTTAGAAAAAGTGATTTTATGTAAAAACGTTTAGAGACCTTTTTTTTAGAGCATTAAATTTCCTTCAAGAATCTATATTATCTATATTCATTTCTATATATTTATTTGTTTGTTAGGTACAAAATTCCAAAATAAAGAAGATAAATCTAAAAATTATATCAATGTCTGAAGCTTGATTATTTGGAAACGGCGGGTCTGGCAAAAATTTTTAAAAAAACGTTATTTGTAGGGAATTTAATTTTCTATAAATATATGCACAGATAAATTTTTTACCTTGATGGTTTGACAGCATTGACGCAAAAATAAAAGCACAAATAAAAAATCAAAATTAAAGATGATAGACCTCTTAATAGTAATATTAAGGGTTCAAACCTTCCCGATATTTTTTTTTTTGTCACCTTTAACTATATTTTCGATATATTTTTCAAAAAAAAAAAATATTGATTTTTTGGCTCACTCTAATATTGAATTGTTATTCAGGAAATTAAAATGGAAAATAAGTAATGGAATAGCATACGTTTTGCACGACGCTTAAGTGTAGGCAACTACACGTTCATTTATTCTTAGGGGTTGCCTATACGTGTAACAAACCTGATAGCCTTAGCGTTTCTAGCAGAGAAGAGATTTTTTTTTTCGAAAACGGCGTGTCTGGCAAAAATTTTCAAAGAGACATTTTTTGTAAAGAATTTAATTTCCTATAAATATATGCGCAGATGATTTTTTTATTTTTGCATTGACGCAAAAATGAAAGCACAAATAAAAAATCGAAATTAAAGATGATAGACCTCTTAATATTAATATTAAGGGCTCAAACCTTCGCGATATTTTTTTTTTTGTCACCTTAAACAATATTTTCGATATACTTTTCCAAAAAAAATAAATTAATAAAGGAAATAGGCAATTTTTTTGGCCCAGTCTAATATATATATGCATGCACGTGTCTGTAGTTGATTTTTATTTTTTAAAACTATGTTCCACCAATTCGATCATTTTGTAACTTTGACATGTAACAGGTAAATAATTAACATATAAAATATATTTTTTTGGTAGGTATCACTTAAGGGGTTGATATAAAAAACCACCCTCAAAAAATAAACTTTGCGTTTTTACAGTTTTTAGTGGTGTAAAAATTCTTAAAAAAATTCAGTATAATTATTTTAATGATAATCATGTGTAGTTTTAATTTCACGAAGATATTTTCCATAGGTACTGAGAAAAAAAATATTTACCTTAAGGATTGTCACCCCCATTATTTCCTTATTATAAGGGATAGGGGTGTGAAATTAAGCGTATGGCTATCTTGGATGAAAAACAATAAAAATAAGGGAAGAACTTTTGATTAAACCGTTCATTAGTTTATCAAATGCTTAATTGATTAGATCCTTTATAGGATATTTAGAATAACGCCTTGGAGTAGGCAACCATGTGTTACTTGAAGTTGAGATATTGCCTATATCCAACTAACTTGATTCCAGCATCAAAATTTCTTCTGTTTCTTGATTTAAAGCAATTATTTATTCATAAAAGAGCAAGAATAATTTATATTTAAAAATTGAATAATAAAAATTGATATTTCAATGATTATTTGCTTAATGCATTTCGTAAATATTGAACAAAATTTGCATTTTTTCCTTGATTGATTTAAATAATATATGACGATAATCAAATTTTCCCCAATGTAAAATGTGAAAACGCTGTTGGCGTCAAGCCGACTGGCGACCTACAGGTGTCGGCAAGGTTTTCCCAATGAGTATGCGCCGAATGAAAAATCAATTTTCCATCACATGTGTTTTCACAGTGAAGCGGATATGTATGTGTTTAGAATAAAGCTCGAAAAATAAATAAACGTCTGCGGAAAAAAACGTCTTTTTTACTTTGGAAAAGTTTTCTTCGTTTATGATTTCAGTATTAATGTGATATATATATTTAATTTGGGATTATATGTTAGAGAGAATACGGTGCAATTCAATCTTTGTGACTTTCTCGATTTTACCGGGAGGAAATCGTGTGGTGAAAAGTTTTAGATTGTTTGGTTTCGGATATGGCGTTGGATTTTTCTGCCACTTATAAAGTATTGGTTTTGGGTGATTCGAATGTGGGGAAAACTTGTATTGTACATCGATATTGTGATGAACGTTACTATGACACGTACATATCAACAATAGGTAAGGACTGAAGAATCAATGATATTTTTGGTTTTTCTTTTCAAAACTTATGAAAATTTAAGTTCTAAATCTCAACTATTTGCAATTGGTTTTCTTTATTTGGACTTGTTGATCTTGTGTAGAGTTCCTTATTGTATATTTTCACGACTTTGAAATGAAGTTCTTAAATTTCATTAATCGTTAATGTTAAAGGAATTGATTTTAAACAAAAAATTATCAATTTGGATGGAGTTCCGATCAAATTACAAATTTGGGATACGGCCGGACAAGAACGATTTCGAACACTAACCACGGCATATTATCGTGGAGCCATGGGAATTTTATTAATGTACGATGTTACAAGTTTAGAATCGTTCAATCATCTCGACTATTGGCTTCGAAATATTCAAGAGGTAAGATTTTTGATAACAGATGGAAAATTTCTCATCAAATTTGCTGTTTTTTTAGAATGCATCACCAGATGTAGTCAAAGTTTTGTGTGGCAACAAATGCGAGTCTCTCGATCGAGCCGTGGAAATGGAGCGAGGCGAAAAAGTAAACCGGTTTTCTGGAAAATTAACTATTTTTGCCCTAAAAATTGATCAATTTTTAGATTGCCGACAACTTTGATATGCCCTTCTTTGAAGTGTCTTGTAAACATAATATTAATGTAGAAAATGCTTTCCTAACATTAGCTCGACGAATTAGAGAACGACGTGAACGAAAAGTTAGTGTTACCAATATATTTTTTTTTTTTTTAAGAAAATCAATCGATTTATTTTTTGAATCATTTTGTCGATGTTTTAGGGCGACGTTTTTGAGGAAAATGAAAAGCAAAATGAAGGACTTCATAATTTATTAAATCAACGACCACCCGAATCCGAGTCGTGGCGCACTTGTTCTTCGTGTTAACAATCAAATTTCATTGTTAACGGGACAACAAAGAATCTTAGATATACATTGCAAATTTCAACTACGATTAACTCCGTTAATTCAATCCCATAATCACAGATTTGGTTTTTTTCTTTTGAAATCTGTACAACTAACAATTTCTGTACTTGCACGAATTTAGAAATTAGATCATAGTGGATTTATGTAACTATTATGACTTTAAATTTGCTATTTGTTTTATAATGATTGAAAAAAATAAGGCAATATTCTATCTCATATGGAATGAAACATAATTATTTCATGGAAACGTTTAATTCAAGTGTATAGACAATAAGATAAAAGGTCAATAACTTAAGTGATTTAGCAGAATTTCTATGAAAAAATAATTACAAAAATTGGTAATTTTGTCATATCGCGGCTTTTCTAAAAAAAAAATCGTAGGCACATAAAATTAGTCTTAAAATGTTCAGAACACTTAAAAATGCAATATTCCGGTGGCGGAAATGTAACTTCTATTACAGTTTTTCCAAAATAAAGCCAAAAAAAATGCATTATAATAGACTTTAATGGACGTCAAAGTAATTATTAAACTCAATTACTTTCAAGTACGCATGTGCATTAGAACAAGCAGATAGAGCAGATATCTATTTGAAGCAAATTTGAAAAAGCCCGGCAATATCTATATGAAACTGTTAATTGAGAAATATTGACAATTTGGTTGTTTTTGATTCTTGTTGGTTTGATTTTGATTCGATTTTCGCAAATAAATTGCGCCATAATGGTTATGATCCACGTTGTCTTGGTTGATCCAGGAGAATACCCGAAAATCGTTATATTTATCATTACAAAGGATTGCTATAATGGAACTTTTAACGAATTAAAAATTAAATCTGGCATAAAACAAAACTCGTGTTCAGTCTCGCAACGTAATATTATTGGTCTACCTTAAATTACCTGAGATTTAACAATAAAAAGATAAAAGGAACAAAATAAACATGGACTAATTTCAGATACTAAATAGAATTTTTTTCAACTATAAAATTTTTATTAGTAATTTATATACAAATAATTATATGACAACGTCCCATTTTCTATTCCGGTTTTAATTGAATTCGCGAATAAATTGGCCCTCATAAAATTTAGCACCAAAGGAGAAATTAGAAGATGTTCGAGGTGAATTAACAAACCAAATATCGAAAAAATTCGCGAATTAATTTAAAACACCATACAGTAACGTTAATAAATGCTATTTCTAACATAAAATTATGTAACCTATTGGTCATTACTTCGTATCAGATATTTTACTGTAATTTGGTTAACTTTTACTTTCCCGGGCGCTTTGTCAAATTAAATTCATATTTGTTCTCTTTGTCATTTTTGCATCTCTTTGTTCTTATAGCACATGCGTACTTGTAAGCAAATGCGTTTAGCTGTTACTTTGACGTCTATTAAAGTCTACTATAATGGCATAATTTTTTAGACTTTTTTGTAATAATTGTCAAGAAAATTAGAGTTCCGCCACCGGAATATTGCATTTTTAAGTGTTCTGAACATTTTAAGAACAATTTTATGTGCCTACGATTTTTTTTGAGAAAAGCCGCGATATGACAAAATTACCCAAAAATTAATATAAACTTATTTTAACTGGAATGGATTCAAAGTTGATTATTGTTAGCTTTTGTTCGACATGCACTCTAAATCCTCTGTGGTAATATTCCTATATTTTCGAGGATATTCCTCAAAAGTGATCATACTTTGGCGGCCATGTTTACTAATTTTTGTTGACATTTAAAATGTCAACAAATTTAAAATTAGGTTCAAATAAATAATTAAAATTTTTAATTAAATAAATACTAAGGAAAAGCAAAATTGTATTTTGCTTTAATAAAATGGGATTTCAAATAAAGTATTGTTATTCGAAAGAATGTAAAACAGGTAATTGTCATATGCCCAATGTAAACACTATATAATTAATTTTTTTGCGGAAATTTTTTAGATTTTCCAATTGATATCTGTGGAAATTGGTATAAGTACTTGAATAATTCCAGGCATTAAAGCAAATGTTATGTAAAAGATTCCAAGTCCAAAAGAAATCAACGAAATAATGTTTCATTCCAATTAAACACTAAACTTTCAAAAGTTACGAAAATATAAATAATGATTTTTGATTTACAACTTGACGAAGAAAAAATAAGCAAATTGTTAATTTCCAAAGGAAAAGAAGTCATAATAATTACAATCCTGCAACTTATAACTTCAATATAGAGATTGACCATTTACAATCGTTTTAATATTAATAATAATAATAGAAAAAATTTAGATGAAATCATATTGTGACGTTGCCAAAAAAATACGCTCTGTATGTGTAACAAATAGTAATAGGAAGAAAACAAATATCTTTATCCCAAAGCAAATGCTAAATGCACACTAAAAGCCTTCAATGTGCCTAAAAATTGCCTATTAAAAAAAAAAGCTGATCAAAGACTTAATGGAATGAAATTTTAATGAAAAAGAGCAAAATTGAACTGAATTAGCAAGTGCTTTAACTTTATATGATAATAAAGCTTTTCTCTTTTACATTGGATATCAAATCAATGAATTTAAAAATAAAAATTTTCATTTTAAGCTTAATATATTGTGAAACTTTAGGTTTATTGTACATTGTAACATATCGAAATTATATCAATGTTTTGATGGCGCATTTGGGAAAATGAACGGATTTGCATAATTGGACTTAATGATTTATTTTTTGTTTTTAATATTTTTGGGACCATATGCTAAATGGGGCATTTAAATGAATTCGGAACTGTTTACTGATGTTACTATTGGATTTTTATCGATTTTCTATTCGTAAAAGTTGGTTTGCTCAATTGAAAAATCAAATAGTGGAAGTTTTTGAGTGATTTTTAATTTTTTATTTATTATGTGTTTAAATTTAATAATAAAATTACTTCTTTGTAGATTTGTTTAACCAATATTACCATGAGATGCTTGGAATAAAATTTGTGACATATGAAATTCAAGCATTAAACTAAACGAAGACAAATGTGCTTTAAATATTTAATATATTTACAACTTCCACTATGGATATTATTGTAAAATAAAGAGTCTGAAAATAGATTTTATAAATATCGAATGTAAAGTTTATTTCTATTGTATTATTATTTGTCAATTAGATAAATCAGTAAAAGGCAAATATGATGATTATCAACAAATATATACATAAATTTAAATAATTACAATAAATATGATCTTGATAGATATAAATTACAGTATTTGATTTATTTTTGACTAGCAAATGCCCGCGACTTCGTCCGCATAACGTAAGTATTGGTTATATTTGTAGGGGTGTATAAAAATTTTAATTTTTCTTATTTCTTAAAACAGACACATAAAGTAAACTGTTGCTTTTTTTTGTCCTTTGTTCTGAGGGCCTCTCCTGAGGTATATTGATAATTTGAATCAAATATTTACGCTAGAATTGGGTTCAAAATCGAAATGTATAGACAGACGTAGATAAATATTTTATAAATTAGCATAGATTGATAATTTATTAGTCTCAACATAAAAATCGTTACAATAAAATTGATAAAGGTCAACAGCTGTGTTATAATAATTTCTCACAATAAATTATAATGTTTATTTAAAAACTAAACACATTTATATCTTTTAGTGGTTCGATCCATTTCGCATTTTTGGTAAGAATTACATTTGGCGTTTCCGCAATAATTACCCGCGCCGGATCCTGCAAGGAAATTGAAACAAGAAATTAAACAAACCATCCAAGTGCTGCACATTGAAAATACCAAAGTACCTGATCCACTTTTGTAACCACCGGAATTTTTATGTGCATTTGGTGGCGAACACGATTTTTCATTGCAAATATTTAAACAACATTTGGTGCCGGGTGAACAATCCGTGTCGACTTTACATTTTGGACTGCAACTTTGCATTTGACTTGATGCCGGACATTGGGAATTTGCAATTTGAACAATTGCTACCACCAATAATAGCACTGCTACAATGCCTGTAGGATCTAAAACGAAAATTTTTTAGTATAAAACTTTTTTAATATACTAACTTTTACATTTCATGTTTTGAATTTAATACGTCTTGGTATGGAGTTGATAATGGTTCAACAAACACTGATTGACCTCCGGAAAAACCGCGAATATTTATAGTCTTCAGAGATATGGCTTAAGGCATCATTTGCATACCAAAACAGAAAAAAATTAAGAAACGTAATGGCATATTCCATTGGCTGTAACACTAATAATTATGCCGTAAAAGTTTTATGACTAATACAAACCTAATTAAAAACTTAAAATTGAACCAACTCAACACTTTTAATATTTCTAATGAATACTTATAATAATTGCAATGTTTTAAATATCAATGTTAGCAATTAATATTAATAAAAGATTATAGTGACTGTAAATTGACATTGAGACGTAAAATCAATCAACAGAATGTTATTTATTTATATATTTAAGATGTGAACTTGAACTACAAATCTTAAAAAATAAAACCTTTCCTTCAAATTATTTAAATTATATGTGCAATCAATTTCAAAATTATGTAAACAAATATTAATTTTCTCGGTGATTAAAAAGTCACTAGTGATTATTGATATTCGCTTAAGATTTGGATACTTGATAATTGAAAATAAAGTTAACGAAATAATCGAACCGAATTTAATTTCATTGAATCGAACAAGAGCACTAACTATTTGCAAAATAAGATACGTTATAGATAGATAAGTTTTATTTTTATTCATAAAATTAATTATTTTACTGAAAACATTGTGGTTAGGCAATCAGTGCTACATGTATTAATTTTTGGTTGCCTATCCATAACCTTGTTCTTTTTGATAGAACTCTATAATTGATAATTAAATCTTGAAGGATCCTATGGATAGGCTGAGATGGTTAATGATTTTTGAATTTTCTAGAAAAAGCAAAATATACAAACATAATTTGAACCTTTCAACTGTCACAAATGGTATATAAAAACAATCATAAATGTTTCCTAGTTTATATTTTTATTTAATTTATAAGGAAAAATGTCTCTATTAGTCTACCATAAACGTTTTTTGGGGAAAAATATATTCCTTCTGTCACTTTGATGGTCGATTTCATCCCTTAAACGTGATTTGTTTTTGGATAAATTTGTACAGCCTGTACAGGAGGACATATACTTTCGATTGGCACCCAAAAAAAAAAAATTTAATTTGACGATTTTCGTGAAAAATCAACAATGGTTAACCCACGGTTTTTTTTTGGCTAAAAAATTTTTGGATTCGAATTCAAAATGTATTGTTATACCATCATTAAGTACATTGTGACGAACCCAAAACTGTCCTTTGTTTGAAAATCATCCCTTATATATCGACGTTAAAAGCTCTAGAAGTTTAGAGGGTTTGATTATATCTTCTGACACTTTGCTAGTTGATTTCATCCCTTAAAAGAGGTTTGTTTTCGGTGAAATTTGCATAACATGTACAGATGGACTTATCCTCTCGATTGGCATCCCTAAAAAAAAAATTTTAATTTGAAGATTTTCATGAAAAATCAACGATAGTTAACCCAAGGTTTTATTTTTTGGCGGAAAAGTTTATTGTTTCGAATTCGAAATGTATTGTTATATAATCGTTAAGTACATTGTTACGAACCCGAAACTGTCTTTTGATCGAAAATCATCTCTTCTATAACGACGTTATAAGCTTTTGAAGTTTGGAAGGTTTGATCATATCTTCTGGCACTTTGATGGTCGATTTCATCCTTTAAAATTGGTTTGTTTTCGATAAAATTTGAACAGCATGTACAGGTGGACTTATACTTTGATGAAACATGCAAATATATCTTAACAAATAACAAATTAAATCATAAAACAGTCCTAAAATTGCCCAGGAAATGTTATTAAATGTTACATTTATGCAACCTATTATTTTAATTATACATTGGTGTTAGCAGGTTGCCTACCTAGCTGAATGTTTGTTCACGATATTTCTCATATCATGTCTTATGTAATTGTAGAATTATAATACAACAGCAACAAAAGAGTTAAATATTTGATTGGAATTTACGAGTAAAATCACTTTGTTTACCTTTTTCGGAATTAAATTCTTAAAGTCAATAATTGGTATTGATTTAGTTTAAAGAAGAGCAGTACATATTTGTCCATACGACAACAATGCATTACCGTTTCTTATAATTGTAAATATCAAAAAAATGGGGAAACACATCAAAATGTTACTATGTGTATCGACACATTTTCCGGTTGTACCATGGAGCAGCTATGGTTTCAATTTTTTTCGGAAAATTCCAATTATTTCGATCGCGAAAGAAAATTGAATTTTGTGATCTGAGAAATATTTATATGCAAGTTTTTATTTATTGCAAACATGTGTAGTTGTGGCCGAGTAGATGTGGTGACGGAATCAAAAGCGACAGTTTTTCGGGTTCGAACATCGAAGTTGTCATATTTTTTTTTTATATTTTACAATTTATTTCTATTTTTTAATGTTTCTAGTATCCTGGAATAACAATAATCCTTGTTACTGAGTTCTTTGGGGGCAAATTTTTTTTTAGACAATTATAACATTCTTTTTCCTTTTTGGTCACCTTTTGTGATGTTTGAAATTTAGAAAAAATAAAAATAAAAATTGAAATTTTCAAATTTTAACGGCGATTTTTACGTTGACTATCGATCGTATGTTAACTATGATAAATTAATACGATTGGGTTTGAATTATTCTGTTAAATGCTGAAAATTAAGTTCGGTAGGAAGAGCCTGAAGAGACAATGTCGTGAAGATTTGAAAACCCCAACCAATTCTAAAAAATTGATTTTAATACAATAAATTTTAATATGATTTCAGTCTTCCTTCTATTCTATTCTATGATAACGTCTTCCTGCTGCTTTTTGCCACCTTCCGGAACGGTTTACTGGACGGCTATCCTAGAACCGGAGGTTCCGAATTCTATTTGCAAACAATTAAAAGATTTTCTTCAACGATAATAAATGGTTTTTAATCCTTTTGAATTACGTTGGCTTACATTATCACTTAATAAAATGAACACTTTTTTTCCGAATTTCAGGACCATGTATTCAATCGATCAAAGATAGCCTTCGATATTTGGAAATGATTGATCGATGATGTATATGTTTCTCCAACTAAATCTAAATACAAAAGTGCGATTAAATGTTCAATTTTCGGGAAATTAGCGTCTTCAGCGACCTGTAATATGCGTCGTTTTGGGTTAAAATCCGGTAAATAGTTCCGGAGAGTGGCAGCGATTAACAAATTTTCCGATGAAAACGGAATAATTATATGAATTGGAACGTTTGTTGGTAAAATTCAAGTTAAATATTCTTTAAGCCTATGTCCCAAAGGAAGTTACAATCTCGTCGTAACGCCAACAAGCGGATGGTGGAATTAATTTGCGAATGAAATCGAAAAGAAACCACAGGATTTTATACATTGGGTTTTTAAGCCGATTGATATTGATTGCTTATCTTTATTTTTTCCATATTTTCAATTTCATCTATTATGTATGAAAACTCAACACCAGTAAGTTCATAATACAATTTTTAAATTATTACTTTTTAACAATTCTTATTTGCCGACAATTCGAATTGTTTAGTATTTTGAATTAAAACAACGCTCAAATGCGATTCGAATTTTGTTGGAAGCTATGAGTACATCCTTCTGACTCATAGGTGGCGGTAAAAACTTAAGGTGGTTTATTTGACATTATATGTTAAGAGTTCACACGTTCTAGCATAGATGGAGAGACGATGCATACCAACTTGACAGCTATTTTTTGAAAGTTATTAGTTTATAATTGACTTTTCTATATCTAATTAAATATAATTTTTAACGTTATGGTAGTTTGAATTGAAGTTCATTTTTGCATTTAAACTGCATAAAACCGGACTCAAACCAAATATCGGTGAAATAGGTAATATTTATTGTAAAATTGTAGGTATTGCCGGAATGTTTACATAAGGTTATATGTACTTTCTGTTAATTTTGTAGATTTTTTCCAACGTTAAACTAACTAATGACCGATAAAAATTAAATATATTAAAATCGAAATCATGCAGAGAAGAATCTAATCAAATCATCTGCGAATTTAAACCTTTTGGAAGTGCAACATTGTGGGTATTGTGGGTATCAGAAGAATATCTCCATCCACAAGTATTGACATCACGTAATAAACAGGATCCTAATAATATTTCAATTTTTAATCATCGAAATAAAAGTGAAATAACCTTAACTTGATGAGGTGAATGTATAACACGTATTTCCTTTACTTCATATCTTTTATTAACTTCTTCTTAATGACTAATCTTTAATGACCACTCTTAAAAGACTAAATACTTAATGACTAACTCTTAATAAAATGCAGAGTCTTTAATAATGTTTAATGAAACACATATGTGTGGCTTGTCTCGTGAGCCATAGCTCACCTGGCTAAGCTATGTGTGCAATACAAGTCGAAGACCTCTGAAAAGCATATCAATCAGAACAGAAGTCATTCACTTTGACTTTCTGCCGATTGGGTAATTATGCACACTTCAAAAGCTCTTGAAGTTGGAAAGGATTGATCATTTCTTCAGGCCCTTTGATAGTCGCTTTCATCCCTTAAAAATGGGTTGTTTTCGGAAAAATTTGCATAGCATGTACAGAAGGATGTATACTTTCAATTTTCATGCTTAGAAAACTTTTATGAAATTTTCGATTTCCGTGAAAAATCAACGATGGTTAACCCACGGTTTTTTTTTGACGAAACGTGATTTCTTCTGCCACTTTGATGGTCAATATCTCCCGTACACGTGGCTTGTTTTCAGAAAAATTTGCATAGCATGTACAGAAGGATGTATACATTCAATTTTCATGCTTAGAAAACTTTTATGAAATTTTCGATTTCCGTGAAAAATCAACGATGGTTAACCCACGGTTTTTTTTGACGAAACGTGATTTCTTCTGCCACTTTGATGGTCAATATCTCCCGTACACGTGGCTTGTTTTCAGAAAAATTTGCATAGCATGTACAGAAGGATGTATACATTCAATTTTCATGCTTAGAAAACTTTTATGAAATTTTCGATTTCCGTGAAAAATCAACGATGGTTAACCCACGGTTTTTTTTTGACGAAACGTGATTTCTTCTGCCACTTTGATGGTCAATATCTCCCGTACACGTGGCTTGTTTTCAGAAAAATTTGCATAGCATGTACAGAAGGATGTATACATTCAATTTTCATGCTTAGAAAACTTTTATGAAATTTTCGATTTCCGTGAAAAATCAACGATGGTTAACCCACGGTTTTTTTTTAACGAAACGTGATTTCTTCTGCCACTTTGATGGTCAATATCTCCCGTACACGTGGCTTGTTTTCAGAAAAATTTGCATAGCATGTACAGAAGGATGTATACATTCAATTTTCATGCTTAGAAAACTTTTATGAAATTTTCGATTTCCGTGAAAAATCAACGATGGTTAACCCACGGTTTTTTTTTGACGAAACGTGATTTCTTCTGCCACTTTGATGGTCAATATCTCCCGTACACGTGGCTTGTTTTCAGAAAAATTTGCATAGCATGTACAGAAGGATGTATACATTCAATTTTCATGCTTAGAAAACTTTTATGAAATTTTCGATTTCCGTGAAAAATCAACGATGGTTAACCCACGGTTTTTTTTTGACGAAACGTGATTTCTTCTGCCACTTTGATGGTCAATATCTCCCGTACACGTGGCTTGTTTTCAGAAAAATTTGCATAGCATGTACAGAAGGATGTATACATTCAATTTTCATGCTTAGAAAACTTTTATGAAATTTTCGATTTCCGTGAAAAATCAACGATGGTTAACCCACGGTTTTTTTTTGACGAAACGTGATTTCTTCTGCCACTTTGATGGTCAATATCTCCCGTACACGTGGCTTGTTTTCAGAAAAATTTGCATAGCATGTACAGAAGGATGTATACTTTCAATTTTCATGCTTAGAAAACTTTTATGAAATTTTCGATTTCCGTGAAAAATCAACGATGGTTAACCCACGGTTTTTTTTTGACGAAACGTGATTTCTTCTGCCACTTTGATGGTCAATATCTCCCGTACACGTGGCTTGTTTTCAGAAAAATTTGCATAGCATGTACAGAAGGATGTATACATTCAATTTTCATGCTTAGAAAACTTTTATGAAATTTTCGATTTCCGTGAAAAATCAACGATGGTTAACCCACGGTTTTTTTTTGACGAAACGTGATTTCTTCTGCCACTTTGATGGTCAATATCTCCCGTACACGTGGCTTGTTTTCAGAAAAATTTGCATAGCATGTACAGAAGGATGTATACTTTCAATTTTCATGCTTAGAAAACTTTTATGAAATTTTCGATTTCCGTGAAAAATCAACGATGGTTAACCCACGGTTTTTTTTTGACGAAACGTGATTTCTTCTGCCACTTTGATGGTCAATATCTCCCGTACACGTGGCTTGTTTTCAGAAAAATTTGCATAGCATGTACAGAAGGATGTATACATTCAATTTTCATGCTTAGAAAACTTTTATGAAATTTTCGATTTCTGGAAAAAATCAACGATGGTTAACCCACGGTTTTTTTTTGACGAAACGTGATTTCTTCTGCCACTTTGATGGTCAATATCTCCCGTACACGTGGCTTGTTTTCAGAAAAATTTGCATAGCATGTACAGAAGGATGTATACATTCAATTTTCATGCTTAGAAAACTTTTATGAAATTTTCGATTTCCGTGAAAAATCAACGATGGTTAACCCACGGTTTTTTTTTGACGAAACGTGATTTCTTCTGCCACTTTGATGGTCAATATCTCCCGTACACGTGGCTTGTTTTCAGAAAAATTTGCATAGCATGTACAGAAGGATGTATACTTTCAATTTTCATGCTTAGAAAACTTTTATGAAATTTTCGATTTCCGTGAAAAATCAACGATGGTTAACCCACGGTTTTTTTTTGACGAAACGTGATTTCTTCTGCCACTTTGATGGTCAATATCTCCCGTACACGTGGCTTGTTTTCAGAAAAATTTGCATAGCATGTACAGAAGGATGTATACATTCAATTTTCATGCTTAGAAAACTTTTATGAAATTTTCGATTTCCGTGAAAAATCAACGATGGTTAACCCACGGTTTTTTTTGACGAAACGTGATTTCTTCTGCCACTTTGATGGTCAATATCTCCCGTACACGTGGCTTGTTTTCAGAAAAATTTGCATAGCATGTACAGAAGGATGTATACATTCAATTTTCATGCTTAGAAAACTTTTATGAAATTTTCGATTTCCGTGAAAAATCAACGATGGTTAACCCACGGTTTTTTTTTGACGAAACGTGATTTCTTCTGCCACTTTGATGGTCAATATCTCCCGTACACGTGGCTTGTTTTCAGAAAAATTTGCATAGCATGTACAGAAGGATGTATACATTCAATTTTCATGCTTAGAAAACTTTTATGAAATTTTCGATTTCCGTGAAAAATCAACGATGGTTAACCCACGGTTTTTTTTTTAACGAAACGTGATTTCTTCTGCCACTTTGATGGTCAATATCTCCCGTACACGTGGCTTGTTTTCAGAAAAATTTGCATAGCATGTACAGAAGGATGTATACATTCAATTTTCATGCTTAGAAAACTTTTATGAAATTTTCGATTTCCGTGAAAAATCAACGATGGTTAACCCACGGTTTTTTTTTGACGAAACGTGATTTCTTCTGCCACTTTGATGGTCAATATCTCCCGTACACGTGGCTTGTTTTCAGAAAAATTTGCATAGCATGTACAGAAGGATGTATACATTCAATTTTCATGCTTAGAAAACTTTTATGAAATTTTCGATTTCCGTGAAAAATCAACGATGGTTAACCCACGGTTTTTTTTTGACGAAACGTGATTTCTTCTGCCACTTTGATGGTCAATATCTCCCGTACACGTGGCTTGTTTTCAGAAAAATTTGCATAGCATGTACAGAAGGATGTATACTTTCAATTTTCATGCTTAGAAAACTTTTATGAAATTTTCGATTTCCGTGAAAAATCAACGATGGTTAACCCACGGTTTTTTTTTGACGAAACGTGATTTCTTCTGCCACTTTGATGGTCAATATCTCCCGTACACGTGGCTTGTTTTCAGAAAAATTTGCATAGCATGTACAGAAGGATGTATACATTCAATTTTCATGCTTAGAAAACTTTTATGAAATTTTCGATTTCCGTGAAAAATCAACGATGGTTAACCCACGGTTTTTTTTTGACGAAACGTGATTTCTTCTGCCACTTTGATGGTCAATATCTCCCGTACACGTGGCTTGTTTTCAGAAAAATTTGCATAGCATGTACAGAAGGATGTATACTTTCAATTTTCATGCTTAGAAAACTTTTATGAAATTTTCGATTTCCGTGAAAAATCAACGATGGTTAACCCACGGTTTTTTTTTGACGAAACGTGATTTCTTCTGCCACTTTGATGGTCAATATCTCCCGTACACGTGGCTTGTTTTCAGAAAAATTTGCATAGCATGTACAGAAGGATGTATACATTCAATTTTCATGCTTAGAAAACTTTTATGAAATTTTCGATTTCCGTGAAAAATCAACGATGGTTAACCCACGGTTTTTTTTTGACGAAACGTGATTTCTTCTGCCACTTTGATGGTCAATATCTCCCGTACACGTGGCTTGTTTTCAGAAAAATTTGCATAGCATGTACAGAAGGATGTATACTTTCAATTTTCATGCTTAGAAAACTTTTATGAAATTTTCGATTTCCGTGAAAAATCAACGATGGTTAACCCACGGTTTTTTTTTGACGAAACGTGATTTCTTCTGCCACTTTGATGGTCAATATCTCCCGTACACGTGGCTTGTTTTCAGAAAAATTTGCATAGCATGTACAGAAGGATGTATACATTCAATTTTCATGCTTAGAAAACTTTTATGAAATTTTCGATTTCCGTGAAAAATCAACGATGGTTAACCCACGGTTTTTTTTTGACGAAACGTGATTTCTTCTGCCACTTTGATGGTCAATATCTCCCGTACACGTGGCTTGTTTTCAGAAAAATTTGCATAGCATGTACAGAAGGATGTATACATTCAATTTTCATGCTTAGAAAACTTTTATGAAATTTTCGATTTCCGTGAAAAATCAACGATGGTTAACCCACGGTTTTTTTTTGACGAAACGTGATTTCTTCTGCCACTTTGATGGTCAATATCTCCCGTACACGTGGCTTGTTTTCAGAAAAATTTGCATAGCATGTACAGAAGGATGTATACATTCAATTTTCATGCTTAGAAAACTTTTATGAAATTTTCGATTTCCGTGAAAAATCAACGATGGTTAACCCACGGTTTTTTTTTGACGAAACGTGATTTCTTCTGCCACTTTGATGGTCAATATCTCCCGTACACGTGGCTTGTTTTCAGAAAAATTTGCATAGCATGTACAGAAGGATGTATACATTCAATTTTCATGCTTAGAAAACTTTTATGAAATTTTCGATTTCCGTGAAAAATCAACGATGGTTAACCCACGGTTTTTTTTTGACGAAACGTGATTTCTTCTGCCACTTTGATGGTCAATATCTCCCGTACACGTGGCTTGTTTTCAGAAAAATTTGCATAGCATGTACAGAAGGATGTATACATTCAATTTTCATGCTTAGAAAACTTTTATGAAATTTTCGATTTCCGTGAAAAATCAACGATGGTTAACCCACGGTTTTTTTTTGACGAAACGTGATTTCTTCTGCCACTTTGATGGTCAATATCTCCCGTACACGTGGCTTGTTTTCAGAAAAATTTGCATAGCATGTACAGAAGGATGTATACATTCAATTTTCATGCTTAGAAAACTTTTATGAAATTTTCGATTTCCGTGAAAAATCAACGATGGTTAACCCACGGTTTTTTTTTGACGAAACGTGATTTCTTCTGCCACTTTGATGGTCAATATCTCCCGTACACGTGGCTTGTTTTCAGAAAAATTTGCATAGCATGTACAGAAGGATGTATACATTCAATTTTCATGCTTAGAAAACTTTTATGAAATTTTCGATTTCCGTGAAAAATCAACGATGGTTAACCCACGGTTTTTTTTTGACGAAACGTGATTTCTTCTGCCACTTTGATGGTCAATATCTCCCGTACACGTGGCTTGTTTTCAGAAAAATTTGCATAGCATGTACAGAAGGATGTATACATTCAATTTTCATGCTTAGAAAACTTTTATGAAATTTTCGATTTCCGTGAAAAATCAACGATGGTTAACCCACGGTTTTTTTTTGACGAAACGTGATTTCTTCTGCCACTTTGATGGTCAATATCTCCCGTACACGTGGCTTGTTTTCAGAAAAATTTGCATAGCATGTACAGAAGGATGTATACATTCAATTTTCATGCTTAGAAAACTTTTATGAAATTTTCGATTTCCGTGAAAAATCAACGATGGTTAACCCACGGTTTTTTTTTGACGAAACGTGATTTCTTCTGCCACTTTGATGGTCAATATCTCCCGTACACGTGGCTTGTTTTCAGAAAAATTTGCATAGCATGTACAGAAGGATGTATACTTTCAATTTTCATGCTTAGAAAACTTTTATGAAATTTTCGATTTCCGTGAAAAATCAACGATGGTTAACCCACGGTTTTTTTTTGACGAAACGTGATTTCTTCTGCCACTTTGATGGTCAATATCTCCCGTACACGTGGCTTGTTTTCAGAAAAATTTGCATAGCATGTACAGAAGGATGTATACATTCAATTTTCATGCTTAGAAAACTTTTATGAAATTTTCGATTTCTGGAAAAAATCAACGATGGTTAACCCACGGTTTTTTTTTGACGAAACGTGATTTCTTCTGCCACTTTGATGGTCAATATCTCCCGTACACGTGGCTTGTTTTCAGAAAAATTTGCATAGCATGTACAGAAGGATGTATACATTCAATTTTCATGCTTAGAAAACTTTTATGAAATTTTCGATTTCTGGAAAAAATCAACGATGGTTAACCCACGGTTTTTTTTTGACGAAACGTGATTTCTTCTGCCACTTTGATGGTCAATATCTCCCGTACACGTGGCTTGTTTTCAGAAAAATTTGCATAGCATGTACAGAAGGATGTATACTTTCAATTTTCATGCTTAGAAAACTTTTATGAAATTTTCGATTTCCGTGAAAAATCAACGATGGTTAACCCACGGTTTTTTTTTGACGAAACGTGATTTCTTCTGCCACTTTGATGGTCAATATCTCCCGTACACGTGGCTTGTTTTCAGAAAAATTTGCATAGCATGTACAGAAGGATGTATACATTCAATTTTCATGCTTAGAAAACTTTTATGAAATTTTCGATTTCCGTGAAAAATCAACGATGGTTAACCCACGGTTTTTTTTTGACGAAACGTGATTTCTTCTGCCACTTTGATGGTCAATATCTCCCGTACACGTGGCTTGTTTTCAGAAAAATTTGCATAGCATGTACAGAAGGATGTATACATTCAATTTTCATGCTTATAAAACTTTTATGAAATTTTCGATTTCCGTGAAAAATCAACGATGGTTAACCCACGGTTTTTTTTTGACGAAACGTGATTTCTTCTGCCACTTTGATGGTCAATATCTCCCGTACACGTGGCTTGTTTTCAGAAAAATTTGCATAGCATGTACAGAAGGATGTATACTTTCAATTTTCATGCTTAGAAAACTTTTATGAAATTTTCGATTTCCGTGAAAAATCAACGATGGTTAACCCACGGTTTTTTTTTGACGAAACGTGATTTCTTCTGCCACTTTGATGGTCAATATCTCCCGTACACGTGGCTTGTTTTCAGAAAAATTTGCATAGCATGTACAGAAGGATGTATACATTCAATTTTCATGCTTAGAAAACTTTTATGAAATTTTCGATTTCCGTGAAAAATCAACGATGGTTAACCCACGGTTTTTTTTTGACGAAACGTGATTTCTTCTGCCACTTTGATGGTCAATATCTCCCGTACACGTGGCTTGTTTTCAGAAAAATTTGCATAGCATGTACAGAAGGATGTATACATTCAATTTTCATGCTTAGAAAACTTTTATGAAATTTTCGATTTCCGTGAAAAATCAACGATGGTTAACCCACGGTTTTTTTTTGACGAAACGTGATTTCTTCTGCCACTTTGATGGTCAATATCTCCCGTACACGTGGCTTGTTTTCAGAAAAATTTGCATAGCATGTACAGAAGGATGTATACATTCAATTTTCATGCTTAGAAAACTTTTATGAAATTTTCGATTTCCGTGAAAAATCAACGATGGTTAACCCACGGTTTTTTTTTGACGAAACGTGATTTCTTCTGCCACTTTGATGGTCAATATCTCCCGTACACGTGGCTTGTTTTCAGAAAAATTTGCATAGCATGTACAGAAGGATGTATACATTCAATTTTCATGCTTAGAAAACTTTTATGAAATTTTCGATTTCCGTGAAAAATCAACGATGGTTAACCCACGGTTTTTTTTTGACGAAACGTGATTTCTTCTGCCACTTTGATGGTCAATATCTCCCGTACACGTGGCTTGTTTTCAGAAAAATTTGCATAGCATGTACAGAAGGATGTATACATTCAATTTTCATGCTTAGAAAACTTTTATGAAATTTTCGATTTCCGTGAAAAATCAACGATGGTTAACCCACGGTTTTTTTTTGACGAAACGTGATTTCTTCTGCCACTTTGATGGTCAATATCTCCCGTACACGTGGCTTGTTTTCAGAAAAATTTGCATAGCATGTACAGAAGGATGTATACATTCAATTTTCATGCTTAGAAAACTTTTATGAAATTTTCGATTTCCGTGAAAAATCAACGATGGTTAACCCACGGTTTTTTTTTGACGAAACGTGATTTCTTCTGCCACTTTGATGGTCAATATCTCCCGTACACGTGGCTTGTTTTCAGAAAAATTTGCATAGCATGTACAGAAGGATGTATACATTCAATTTTCATGCTTAGAAAACTTTTATGAAATTTTCGATTTCCGTGAAAAATCAACGATGGTTAACCCACGGTTTTTTTTTGACGAAACGTGATTTCTTCTGCCACTTTGATGGTCAATATCTCCCGTACACGTGGCTTGTTTTCAGAAAAATTTGCATAGCATGTTTAGAAGGATGTATACATTCAATTTTCATGCTTAGAAAACTTTTATGAAATTTTCGATTTCCGTGAAAAATCAACGATGGTTAACCCACGGTTTTTTTTTGACGAAACGTGATTTCTTCTGCCACTTTGATGGTCAATATCTCCCGTACACGTGGCTTGTTTTCAGAAAAATTTGCATAGCATGTACAGAAGGATGTATACATTCAATTTTCATGCTTAGAAAACTTTTATGAAATTTTCGATTTCCGTGAAAAATCAACGATGGTTAACCCACGGTTTTTTTTTGACGAAACGTGATTTCTTCTGCCTCTTTGATGGTCAATATCTCCCGTACACGTGGCTTGTTTTCAGAAAAATTTGCATAGCATGTACAGAAGGATGTATACATTCAATTTTCATGCTTAGAAAACTTTTATGAAATTTTCGATTTCCGTGAAAAATCAACGATGGTTAACCCACGGTTTTTTTTTGACGAAACGTGATTTCTTCTGCCACTTTGATGGTCAATATCTCCCGTACACGTGGCTTGTTTTCAGAAAAATTTGCATAGCATGTACAGAAGGATGTATACATTCAATTTTCATGCTTAGAAAACTTTTATGAAATTTTCGATTTCCGTGAAAAATCAACGATGGTTAACCCACGGTTTTTTTTTGACGAAACGTGATTTCTTCTGCCACTTTGATGGTCAATATCTCCCGTACACGTGGCTTGTTTTCAGAAAAATTTGCATAGCATGTACAGAAGGATGTATACATTCAATTTTCATGCTTAGAAAACTTTTATGAAATTTTCGATTTCCGTGAAAAATCAACGATGGTTAACCCACGGTTTTTTTTTGACGAAACGTGATTTCTTCTGCCACTTTGATGGTCAATATCTCCCGTACACGTGGCTTGTTTTCAGAAAAATTTGCATAGCATGTACAGAAGGATGTATACATTCAATTTTCATGCTTAGAAAACTTTTATGAAATTTTCGATTTCCGTGAAAAATCAACGATGGTTAACCCACGGTTTTTTTTTGACGAAACGTGATTTCTTCTGCCACTTTGAAGGTCAATATCTCCCGTACACGTGGCTTGTTTTCAGAAATATTTGCATAGCATGTACAGAAGGATGTATACTTTCAATTTTCATGCTTAGAAAACTTTTATGAAATTTTCGATTTCCGTGAAAAATGAACGATGGTTAACCCACGGTTTTTTTTTGACGAAACGTGATTTCTTCTGCCACTTTGATGGTCAATATCTCCCGTACACGTGGCTTGTTTTCAGAAAAATTTGCATAGCATGTACAGAAGGATGTATACATTCAATTTTCATGCTTAGAAAACTTTTATGAAATTTTCGATTTCCGTGAAAAATCAACGATGGTTAACCCACGGTTTTTTTTTGACGAAACGTGATTTCTTCTGCCACTTTGATGGTCAATATCTCCCGTACACGTGGCTTGTTTTCAGAAAAATTTGCATAGCATGTTTAGAAGGATGTATACATTCAATTTTCATGCTTAGAAAACTTTTATGAAATTTTCGATTTCCGTGAAAAATCAACGATGGTTAACCCACGGTTTTTTTTTGACGAAACGTGATTTCTTCTGCCACTTTGATGGTCAATATCTCCCGTACACGTGGCTTGTTTTCAGAAAAATTTGCATAGCATGTACAGAAGGATGTATACATTCAATTTTCATGCTTAGAAAACTTTTATGAAATTTTCGATTTCCGTGAAAAATCAACGATGGTTAACCCACGGTTTTTTTTTGACGAAACGTGATTTCTTCTGCCTCTTTGATGGTCAATATCTCCCGTACACGTGGCTTGTTTTCAGAAAAATTTGCATAGCATGTACAGAAGGATGTATACATTCAATTTTCATGCTTAGAAAACTTTTATGAAATTTTCGATTTCCGTGAAAAATCAACGATGGTTAACCCACGGTTTTTTTTTGACGAAACGTGATTTCTTCTGCCACTTTGATGGTCAATATCTCCCGTACACGTGGCTTGTTTTCAGAAAAATTTGCATAGCATGTACAGAAGGATGTATACATTCAATTTTCATGCTTAGAAAACTTTTATGAAATTTTCGATTTCCGTGAAAAATCAACGATGGTTAACCCACGGTTTTTTTTTGACGAAACGTGATTTCTTCTGCCACTTTGATGGTCAATATCTCCCGTACACGTGGCTTGTTTTCAGAAAAATTTGCATAGCATGTACAGAAGGATGTATACATTCAATTTTCATGCTTAGAAAACTTTTATGAAATTTTCGATTTCCGTGAAAAATCAACGATGGTTAACCCACGGTTTTTTTTTGACGAAACGTGATTTCTTCTGCCACTTTGAAGGTCAATATCTCCCGTACACGTGGCTTGTTTTCAGAAATATTTGCATAGCATGTACAGAAGGATGTATACTTTCAATTTTCATGCTTAGAAAACTTTTATGAAATTTTCGATTTCCGTGAAAAATCAACGATGGTTAACCCACGGTTTTTTTTTGACGAAACGTGATTTCTTCTGCCACTTTGATGGTCAATATCTCCCGTACACGTGGCTTGTTTTCAGAAAAATTTGCATAGCATGTACAGAAGGATGTATACATTCAATTTTCATGCTTAGAAAACTTTTATGAAATTTTCAATTTCCGTGAAAAATCAACGATGGTTAACCCACGGTTTTTTTTTGACGAAACGTGATTTCTTCTGCCACTTTGATGGTCAATATCTCCCGTACACGTGGCTTGTTTTCAGAAAAATTTGCATAGCATGTACAGAAGGATGTATACATTCAATTTTCATGCTTAGAAAACTTTTATGAAATTTTCGATTTCCGTGAAAAATCAACGATGGTTAACCCACGGTTTTTTTTTGACGAAACGTGATTTCTTCTGCCACTTTGATGGTCAATATCTCCCGTACACGTGGCTTGTTTTCAGAAAAATTTGCATAGCATGTACAGAAGGATGTATACTTTCAATTTTCATGCTTAGAAAACTTTTATGAAATTTTCGATTTCCGTGAAAAATCAACGATGGTTAACCCACGGTTTTTTTTTGACGAAACGTGATTTCTTCTGCCACTTTGATGGTCAATATCTCCCGTACACGTGGCTTGTTTTCAGAAAAATTTGCATAGCATGTACAGAAGGATGTATACATTCAATTTTCATGCTTAGAAAACTTTTATGAAATTTTCAATTTCCGTGAAAAATCAACGATGGTTAACCCACGGTTTTTTTTTTGACGAAACGTGATTTCTTCTGCCACTTTGATGGTCAATATCTCCCGTACACGTGGCTTGTTTTCAGAAAAATTTGCATAGCATGTACAGAAGGATGTATACATTCAATTTTCATGCTTAGAAAACTTTTATGAAATTTTCGATTTCCGTGAAAAATCAACGATGGTTAACCCACGGTTTTTTTTTGACGAAACGTGATTTCTTCTGCCACTTTGAAGGTCAATATCTCCCGTACACGTGGCTTGTTTTCAGAAATATTTGCATAGCATGTACAGAAGGATGTATACTTTCAATTTTCATGCTTAGAAAACTTTTATGAAATTTTCTGATTTCCGTGAAAAATCAACGATGGTTAACCCACGGTTTTTTTTTGACCAAACGTGATTTCTTCTGCCACTTTGATGGTCAATATCTCCCGTACACGTGGCTTGTTTTCAGAAAAATTTGCATAGCATGTACAGAAGGATGTATACTTTCAATTTTCATGCTTAGAAAACTTTTATGAAATTTTCGATTTCCGTGAAAAATCAACGATGGTTAACCCACGGTTTTTTTTTGACGAAACGTGATTTCTACTGCCACTTTGATGGTCAATATCTCCCGTACACGTAGCTTGTTTTCAAAAAAATTTGCATAGCATGTACAGAAGGATGTATACTTTCAATTTTCATGCTTAGAAAACTTATATGAAATTTTTGATTTCCGTGAAAAATCAACGATGGTTAACCCACGGTTTTTTTTTGACGAAACGTGATTTCTACTGCCACTTTGATGGTCAATATCTCCCGTACACGTGGCTTGTTTTCAAAAAAATTTGCATAGCATGTACAGAAGGATGTATACTTTCAATTTTCATGCTTAGAAAACTTATATGAAATTTTTGATTTCCGTGAAAAATCAACGATGGTTAACCCACGGTTTTTTTTTGACCAAACGTGATTTCTTCTGCCACTTTGATGGTCAATATCTCCCGTACACGTGGCTTGTTTTCAGAAAAATTTGCATAGCATGTACAGAAGGATGTATACTTTCAATTTTCATGCTTAGAAAACTTTTATGAAATTTTCGATTTCCGTGAAAAATCAACGATGGTTAACCCACGGTTTTTTTTTGACGAAACGTGATTTCTTCTGCCACTTTGATGGTCAATATCTCCCGTACACGTGGCTTGTTTTCAGAAAAATTTGCAAAGCATGTACAGATGGATGTATACTTTCAATTTTCATGCTTAGAAAACTTTTATGAGATTTTCGATTTCCGTGAAAAATCAACGATGGTTAACCCACGGTTTTTTTTTGACGAAACGTGATTTCTACTGCCACTTTGATGGTCAATATCTCCCGTACACGTGGCTTGTTTTCAAAAAAATTTGCATAGCATGTACAGAAGGATGTATACTTTCAATTTTCATGCTTAGAAAACTTTTATGAAATTTTTGATTTCCGTGAAAAATCAACGATGGTTAACCCACGGTTTTTTTTTGACGAAACGTGATTTCTTCTGCCACTTTGATGGTCAATATCTCCCGTACACGTTACTTGTTTTCAGAAAAATTTGCATAGCATGTACAGATGGATGTATACTTTCAATTTTCATGCTTAGAAAACTTTTATGAAATTTTCGATTTCCGTGAAAAATCAACGATGGTTAACCCACGGTTTTTTTTTGACGAAACGTGATTTCTTCTGCCACTTTGATGGTCAATATCTCCCGTACACGTTACTTGTTTTCAGAAAAATTTGCATAGCATGTACAGAAGGATGTATACTTTCAATTTTCATGCTTAGAAAACTTTTATGAAATTTTCGATTTCCGTGAAAAATCAACGATGGTTAACCCACGGTTTTTTTTTGACGAAACGTGATTTCTTCTGCCACTTTGATGGTCAATATCTCCCGTACACGTGGCTTGTTTTCAGAAAAATTTGCATAGCATGTACAGAAGGATATAAACTTTCAATTTTCATGCTTAGAAAACTTTTATGAAATTTTTTATTTCCGTGAAAAATCAACGATGGTTAACCCACGGTTTTTTTTTGACCAAACGTGATTTCTTCTGCCACTTTGATGGTCAATATCTCCCGCACACGTGGCTTGTTTTCAGAAAAATTTGCAAAGCATGTACAGAAGGATGTATACTTTCAATTTTCATGCTTAGAAAACTTTTATGAAATTTTCGATTTCCGTGAAAAATCAACGATGGTTAACCCACGGTTTTTTTTTGACGAAACGTGATTTCTACTGCCACTTTGATGGTCAATATCTCCCGTACACGTGGCTTGTTTTCAAAAAAATTTGCATAGCATGTACAGAAGGATGTATACTTTCAATTTTCATGCTTAGAAAACTTTTATGAAATTTTAGATTTCCGAGAAAAATCAACGATGGTTAACCCACGGTTTTTTTTTGACGAAACGTGATTTCTTCTGTCACTTTGATGGTCAATATCTCCCGTACACGTGGCTTGTTTTCAGAAAAATTTGCAATGCATGTACAGATGGATGTATACTTTCAATTTTCATGCTTAGAAAACTTTTATGAGATTTTCGATTTCCGTGAAAAATCAACGATGGTTAACCCACGGTTTTTTTTTGACGAAACGTGATTTCTACTGCCACTTTGATGGTCAATATCTCCCGTACACGTAGCTTGTTTTCAAAAAAATTTGCATAGCATGTACAGAAGGATGTATACTTTCAATTTTCATGCTTAGAAAACTTATATGAAATTTTTGATTTCCGTGAAAAATCAACGATGGTTAACCCACGGTTTTTTTTTGACGAAACGTGATTTCTACTGCCACTTTGATGGTCAATATCTCCCGTACACGTAGCTTGTTTTCAAAAAAATTTGCATAGCATGTACAGAAGGATGTATACTTTCAATTTTCATGCTTAGAAAACTTATATGAAATTTTTGATTTCCGTGAAAAATCAACGATGGTTAACCCACGGTTTTTTTTTGACGAAACGTGATTTCTACTGCCACTTTGATGGTCAATATCTCCCGTACACGTGGCTTGTTTTCAAAAAAATTTGCATAGCATGTACAGAAGGATGTATACTTTCAATTTTCATGCTTAGAAAACTTATATGAAATTTTTGATTTCCGTGAAAAATCAACGATGGTTAACCCACGGTTTTTTTTTGACGAAACGTGATTTCTACTGCCACTTTGATGGTCAATATCTCCCGTACACGTAGCTTGTTTTCAAAAAAATTTGCATAGCATGTACAGAAGGATGTATACTTTCAATTTTCATGCTTAGAAAACTTATATGAAATTTTTGATTTCCGTGAAAAATCAACGATGGTTAACCCACGGTTTTTTTTTGACGAAACGTGATTTCTACTGCCACTTTGATGGTCAATATCTCCCGTACACGTGGCTTGTTTTCAAAAAAATTTGCATAGCATGTACAGAAGGATGTATACTTTCAATTTTCATGCTTAGAAAACTTATATGAAATTTTTGATTTCCGTGAAAAATCAACGATGGTTAACCCACGGTTTTTTTTTGACGAAACGTGATTTCTACTGCCACTTTGATGGTCAATATCTCCCGTACACGTGGCTTGTTTTCAAAAAAATTTGCAAAGCATGTACAGATGGATGTATACTTTCAATTTTCATGCTTAGAAAACTTTTATGAGATTTTCGATTTCCGTGAAAAATCAACGATGGTTAACCCACGGTTTTTTTTTGACGAAACGTGATTTCTACTGCCACTTTGATGGTCAATATCTCCCGTACACGTAGCTTGTTTTCAAAAAAATTTGCATAGCATGTACAGAAGGATGTATACTTTCAATTTTCATGCTTAGAAAACTTATATGAAATTTTTGATTTCCGTGAAAAATCAACGATGGTTAACCCACGGTTTTTTTTTGACCAAACGTGATTTCTTCTGCCACTTTGATGGTCAATATCTCCCGTACACGTGGCTTGTTTTCAGAAAAATTTGCATAGCATGTACAGAAGGATGTATACTTTCAATTTTCATGCTTAGAAAACTTTTATGAAATTTTCGATTTCCGTGAAAAATCAACGATGGTTAACCCACGGTTTTTTTTTGACGAAACGTGATTTCTACTGCCACTTTGATGGTCAATATCTCCCGTACACGTAGCTTGTTTTCAAAAAAATTTGCATAGCATGTACAGAAGGATGTATACTTTCAATTTTCATGCTTAGAAAACTTATATGAAATTTTTGATTTCCGTGAAAAATCAACGATGGTTAACCCACGGTTTTTTTTTGACGAAACGTGATTTCTACTGCCACTTTGATGGTCAATATCTCCCGTACACGTGGCTTGTTTTCAAAAAAATTTGCATAGCATGTACAGAAGGATGTATACTTTCAATTTTCATGCTTAGAAAACTTATATGAAATTTTTGATTTCCGTGAAAAATCAACGATGGTTAACCCACGGTTTTTTTTTGACCAAACGTGATTTCTTCTGCCACTTTGATGGTCAATATCTCCCGTACACGTGGCTTGTTTTCAGAAAAATTTGCATAGCATGTACAGAAGGATGTATACTTTCAATTTTCATGCTTAGAAAACTTTTATGAAATTTTCGATTTCCGTGAAAAATCAACGATGGTTAACCCACGGTTTTTTTTTGACGAAACGTGATTTCTTCTGCCACTTTGATGGTCAATATCTCCCGTACACGTGGCTTGTTTTCAGAAAAATTTGCATAGCATGTACAGAAGGATATAAACTTTCAATTTTCATGCTTAGAAAACTTTTATGAAATTTTTGATTTCCGTGAAAAATCAACGATGGTTAACCCACGGTTTTTTTTTGACCAAACGTGATTTCTTCTGCCACTTTGATGGTCAATATCTCCCGCACACGTGGCTTGTTTTCAGAAAAATTTGCAAAGCATGTACAGATGGATGTATACTTTCAATTTTCATGCTTAGAAAACTTTTATGAGATTTTCGATTTCCGTGAAAAATCAACGATGGTTAACCCACGGTTTTTTTTTGACGAAACGTGATTTCTACTGCCACTTTGATGGTCAATATCTCCCGTACACGTGGCTTGTATTCAAAAAAATTTGCATAGCATGTACAGAAGGATGTATACTTTCAATTTTCATGCTTAGAAAACTTATATGAAATTTTTGATTTCCGTGAAAAATCAACGATGGTTAACCCACGGTTATTTTTTGACCAAACATGATTTCTTCTGCCACTTTGATGGTCAATATCTCCCGCACACGTGGCTTGTTTTCAGAAAAATTTGCAAAGCATGTACAGATGGATGTATACTTTCAATTTTCATGCTTAGAAAACTTTTATGAGATTTTCGATTTCCGTGAAAAATCAACGATGGTTAACCCACGGTTTTTTTTTGACGAAACGTGATTTCTACTGCCACTTTGATGGTCAATATCTCCCGTACACGTGGCTTGTTTTCAAAAAAATTTGCATAGCATGTACAGAAGGATGTATACTTTCAATTTTCATGCTTAGAAAACTTATATGAAATTTTTGATTTCCGTGAAAAATCAACGATGGTTAACCCACGGTTTTTTTTTGACCAAACGTGATTTCTTCTGCCACTTTGATGGTCAATATCTCCCGTACACGTGGCTTGTTTTCAGAAAAATTTGCATAGCATGTACAGAAGGATGTATACTTTCAATTTTCATGCTTAGAAAACTTTTATGAGATTTTCGATTTCCGTGAAAAATCAACGATGGTTAACCCACGGTTTTTTTTTGACGAAACGTGATTTCTACTGCCACTTTGATGGTCAATATCTCCCGTACACGTGGCTTGTTTTCAAAAAAATTTGCATAGCATGTACAGAAGGATGTATACTTTCAATTTTCATGCTTAGAAAACTTATATGAAATTTTTGATTTCCGTGAAAAATCAACGATGGTTAACCCACGGTTTTTTTTTGACCAAACGTGATTTCTTCTGCCACTTTGATGGTCAATATCTCCCGTACACGTGGCTTGTTTTCAGAAAAATTTGCATAGCATGTACAGAAGGATGTATACTTTCAATTTTCATGCTTAGAAAACTTTTATGAAATTTTCGATTTCCGTGAAAAATCAACGATGGTTAACCCACGGTTTTTTTTTGACGAAACGTGATTTCTTCTGCCACTTTGATGGTCAATATCTCCCGTACACGTGGCTTGTTTTCAGAAAAATTTGCATAGCATGTACAGAAGGATATAAACTTTCAATTTTCATGCTTAGAAAACTTTTATGAAATTTTTGATTTCCGTGAAAAATCAACGATGGTTAACCCACGGTTTTTTTTTGACCAAACGTGATTTCTTCTGCCACTTTGATGGTCAATATCTCCCGCACACGTGGCTTGTTTTCAGAAAAATTTGCAAAGCATGTACAGATGGATGTATACTTTCAATTTTCATGCTTAGAAAACTTTTATGAGATTTTCGATTTCCGTGAAAAATCAACGATGGTTAACCCACGGTTTTTTTTTGACGAAACGTGATTTCTACTGCCACTTTGATGGTCAATATCTCCCGTACACGTGGCTTGTATTCAAAAAAATTTGCATAGCATGTACAGAAGGATGTATACTTTCAATTTTCATGCTTAGAAAACTTATATGAAATTTTTGATTTCCGTGAAAAATCAACGATGGTTAACCCACGGTTTTTTTTTGACCAAACGTGATTTCTTCTGCCACTTTGATGGTCAATATCTCCCGTACACGTGGCTTGTTTTCAGAAAAATTTGCATAGCATGTACAGAAGGATGTATACTTTCAATTTTCATGCTTAGAAAACTTTTATGAGATTTTCGATTTCCGTGAAAAATCAACGATGGTTAACCCACGGTTTTTTTTTGACGAAACGTGATTTCTACTGCCACTTTGATGGTCAATATCTCCCGTACACGTGGCTTGTTTTCAAAAAAATTTGCATAGCATGTACAGAAGGATGTATACTTTCAATTTTCATGCTTAGAAAACTTATATGAAATTTTTGATTTCCGTGAAAAATCAACGATGGTTAACCCACGGTTTTTTTTTGACCAAACGTGATTTCTTCTGCCACTTTGATGGTCAATATCTCCCGTACACGTGGCTTGTTTTCAGAAAAATTTGCATAGCATGTACAGATGGATGTATACTTTAAATTTTCATGCTTAGAAAACTTTTATGAAATTTTCGATTTCCGTGAAAAATCAACGATGGTTAACCCACGGTTTTTTTTTGACGAAACGTGATTTCTTCTGCCACTTTGATGGTCAATATCTCCCGTACACGTTACTTGTTTTCAGAAAAATTTGCATAGCATGTACAGAAGGATGTATACTTTCAATTTTCATGCTTAGAAAACTTTTATGAAATTTTCGATTTCCGTGAAAAATCAACGATGGTTAACCCACGGTTTTTTTTTGACGAAACGTGATTTCTTCTGCCACTTTGATGGTCAATATCTCCCGTACACGTGGCTTGTTTTCAGAAAAATTTGCATAGCATGTACAGAAGGATATAAACTTTCAATTTTCATGCTTAGAAAACTTTTATGAAATTTTTGATTTCCGTGAAAAATCAACGATGGTTAACCCACGGTTTTTTTTTGACCAAACATGATTTCTTCTGCCACTTTGATGGTCAATATCTCCCGCACACGTGGCTTGTTTTCAGAAAAATTTGCAAAGCATGTACAGATGGATGTATACTTTCAATTTTCATGCTTAGAAAACTTTTATGAGATTTTCGATTTCCGTGAAAAATCAACGATGGTTAACCCACGGTTTTTTTTTGACGAAACGTGATTTCTACTGCCACTTTGATGGTCAATATCTCCCGTACACGTGGCTTGTTTTCAAAAAAATTTGCATAGCATGTACAGAAGGATGTATACTTTCAATTTTCATGCTTAGAAAACTTATATGAAATTTTTGATTTCCGTGAAAAATCAACGATGGTTAACCCACGGTTTTTTTTTGACCAAACGTGATTTCTTCTGCCACTTTGATGGTCAATATCTCCCGTACACGTGGCTTGTTTTCAGAAAAATTTGCATAGCATGTACAGAAGGATGTATACTTTCAATTTTCATGCTTAGAAAACTTTTATGAGATTTTCGATTTCCGTGAAAAATCAACGATGGTTAACCCACGGTTTTTTTTTGACGAAACGTGATTTCTACTGCCACTTTGATGGTCAATATCTCCCGTACACGTGGCTTGTTTTCAAAAAAATTTGCATAGCATGTACAGAAGGATGTATACTTTCAATTTTCATGCTTAGAAAACTTATATGAAATTTTTGATTTCCGTGAAAAATCAACGATGGTTAACCCACGGTTTTTTTTTGACCAAACGTGATTTCTTCTGCCACTTTGATGGTCAATATCTCCCGTACACGTGGCTTGTTTTCAGAAAAATTTGCATAGCATGTACAGAAGGATGTATACTTTCAATTTTCATGCTTAGAAAACTTTTATGAAATTTTCGATTTCCGTGAAAAATCAACGATGGTTAACCCACGGTTTTTTTTTGACGAAACGTGATTTCTTCTGCCACTTTGATGGTCAATATCTCCCGTACACGTGGCTTGTTTTCAGAAAAATTTGCAAAGCATGTACAGATGGATGTATACTTTCAATTTTCATGCTTAGAAAACTTTTATGAGATTTTCGATTTCCGTGAAAAATCAACGATGGTTAACCCACGGTTTTTTTTTGACGAAACGAGATTTCTACTGCCACTTTGATGGTCAACATCTCCCGTACACGTGGCTTGTTTTCAAAAAAATTTGCATAGCATGTACAGAAGGATGTATACTTTCAATTTTCATGCTTAGAAAACTATTATGAAATTTTTGATTTCCGTGAAAAATCAACGATGGTTAACCCACGGTTTTTTTTTGACCAAACGTGATTTCTTCTGCCACTTTGATGGTCAATATCTCCCGCACACGTGGCTTGTTTTCAGAAAAATTTGCAAAGCATGTACAGATGGATGTAAACTTTCAATTTTCATGCATAGAAAACTTTTATGAGATTTTCGATTTCCGTGAAAAATCAACGATGGTTAACCCACGGTTTTTTTTTGACGAAACGTGATTTCTACTGCCACTTTGATGGTCAATATCTCCCGTACACGTGGCTTGTTTTCAAAAAAATTTGCATAGCATGTACAGAAGGATGTATACTTTCAATTTTCATGCTTAGAAAACTTTTATGAAATTTTTGATTTCCGTGAAAAATCAACGATGGTTAACCCACGGTTTTTTTTTGACGAAACGTGATTTCTTCTGCCACTTTGATGGTCAATATCTCCCGTACACGTTACTTGTTTTCAGAAAAATTTGCATAGCATGTACAGATGGATGTATACTTTCAATTTTCATGCTTAGAAAACTTTTATGAAATTTTCGATTTCCGTGAAAAATCAACGATGGTTAACCCACGGTTTTTTTTTGACGAAACGTGATTTCTTCTGCCACTTTGATGGTCAATATCTCCCGCACACGTGGCTTGTTTTCAGAAAAATTTGCATAGCATGTACAGAAGGATGTATACTTTCAATTTTCATGCTTAGAAAACTTATATGAAATTTTTGATTTCCGTGAAAAATCAACGATGGTTAACCCACGGTTATTTTTTGACCAAACATGATTTCTTCTGCCACTTTGATGGTCAATATCTCCCGCACACGTGGCTTGTTTTCAGAAAAATTTGCAAAGCATGTACAGATGGATGTATACTTTCAATTTTCATGCTTAGAAAACTTTTATGAGATTTTCGATTTCCGTGAAAAATCAACGATGGTTAACCCACGGTTTTTTTTTGACGAAACGTGATTTCTACTGCCACTTTGATGGTCAATATCTCCCGTACACGTGGCTTGTTTTCAAAAAAATTTGCATAGCATGTACAGAAGGATGTATACTTTCAATTTTCATGCTTAGAAAACTTATATGAAATTTTTGATTTCCGTGAAAAATCAACGATGGTTAACCCACGGTTTTTTTTTGACCAAACGTGATTTCTTCTGCCACTTTGATGGTCAATATCTCCCGTACACGTGGCTTGTTTTCAGAAAAATTTGCATAGCATGTACAGAAGGATGTATACTTTCAATTTTCATGCTTAGAAAACTTTTATGAGATTTTCGATTTCCGTGAAAAATCAACGATGGTTAACCCACGGTTTTTTTTTGACGAAACGTGATTTCTACTGCCACTTTGATGGTCAATATCTCCCGTACACGTGGCTTGTTTTCAAAAAAATTTGCATAGCATGTACAGAAGGATGTATACTTTCAATTTTCATGCTTAGAAAACTTATATGAAATTTTTGATTTCCGTGAAAAATCAACGATGGTTAACCCACGGTTTTTTTTTGACCAAACGTGATTTCTTCTGCCACTTTGATGGTCAATATCTCCCGTACACGTGGCTTGTTTTCAGAAAAATTTGCATAGCATGTACAGAAGGATGTATACTTTCAATTTTCATGCTTAGAAAACTTTTATGAAATTTTCGATTTCCGTGAAAAATCAACGATGGTTAACCCACGGTTTTTTTTTGACGAAACGTGATTTCTTCTGCCACTTTGATGGTCAATATCTCCCGTACACGTGGCTTGTTTTCAGAAAAATTTGCAAAGCATGTACAGATGGATGTATACTTTCAATTTTCATGCTTAGAAAACTTTTATGAGATTTTCGATTTCCGTGAAAAATCAACGATGGTTAACCCACGGTTTTTTTTTGACGAAACGAGATTTCTACTGCCACTTTGATGGTCAACATCTCCCGTACACGTGGCTTGTTTTCAAAAAAATTTGCATAGCATGTACAGAAGGATGTATACTTTCAATTTTCATGCTTAGAAAACTTTTATGAAATTTTTGATTTCCGTGAAAAATCAACGATGGTTAACCCACGGTTTTTTTTTGACCAAACGTGATTTCTTCTGCCACTTTGATGGTCAATATCTCCCGCACACGTGGCTTGTTTTCAGAAAAATTTGCAAAGCATGTACAGATGGATGTAAACTTTCAATTTTCATGCATAGAAAACTTTTATGAGATTTTCGATTTCCGTGAAAAATCAACGATGGTTAACCCACGGTTTTTTTTTGACGAAACGTGATTTCTACTGCCACTTTGATGGTCAATATCTCCCGTACACGTGGCTTGTTTTCAAAAAAATTTGCATAGCATGTACAGAAGGATGTATACTTTCAATTTTCATGCTTAGAAAACTTTTATGAAATTTTTGATTTCCGTGAAAAATCAACGATGGTTAACCCACGGTTTTTTTTTGACGAAACGTGATTTCTTCTGCCACTTTGATGGTCAATATCTCCCGTACACGTTACTTGTTTTCAGAAAAATTTGCATAGCATGTACAGAAGGATGTATACTTTCAATTTTCATGCTTAGAAAACTTTTATGAAATTTTCGATTTCCGTGAAAAATCAACGATGGTTAACCCACGGTTTTTTTTTGACGAAACGTGATTTCTTCTGCCACTTTGATGGTCAATATCTCCCGTACACGTTACTTGTTTTCAGAAAAATTTGCATAGCATGTACAGAAGGATGTATACTTTCAATTTTCATGCTTAGAAAACTTTTATGAAATTTTCGATTTCCGTGAAAAATCAACGATGGTTAACCCACGGTTTTTTTTTGACGAAACGTGATTTCTTCTGCCACTTTGATGGTCAATATCTCCCGTACACGTGGCTTGTTTTCAGAAAAATTTGCATAGCATGTACAGAAGGATATAAACTTTCAATTTTCATGCTTAGAAAACTTTTATGAAATTTTTGATTTCCGTGAAAAATCAACGATGGTTAACCCACGGTTTTTTTTTGACCAAACGTGATTTCTTCTGCCACTTTGATGGTCAATATCTCCCGCACACGTGGCTTGTTTTCAGAAAAATTTGCAAAGCATGTACAGATGGATGTATACTTTCAATTTTCATGCTTACAAAAACTTTTATGAGATTTTCGATTTCCGTGAAAAATCAACGATGGTTAACCCACGGTTTTTTTTTGACGAAACGTGATTTCTACTGCCACTTTGATGGTCAATATCTCCCGTACACGTGGCTTGTTTTCAAAAAAATTTGCATAGCATGTACAGAAGGATGTATACTTTCAATTTTCATGCTTAGAAAACTTTTATGAAATTTTCGATTTCCGTGAAAAATCAACGATGGTTAACCCACGGTTTTTTTTTGACGAAACGTGATTTCTTCTGTCACTTTGATGGTCAATATCTCCCGTACACGTGGCTTGTTTTCGGAAAAAATTGCATAGCATGTACAGAAGGATGTATACTTTTAATTTTCATGCTTAGAAAACTTTTATGAAATTTTCGATTTCCGTGAAAAATCAACGATGGTTAACCCACGGTTTTTTTTTGACGAAACGTGATTTCTTCTGCCACTTTGATGGTCAATATCTCCCGCACACGTGGCTTGTTTTCAGAAAAATTTGCATAGCATGTACAGAAGGAGATAAACTTTCAATTTTCATGCTTAGAAAACTTTTATGAAATTTTTGATTTCCGTGAAAAATCAACGATGGTTAACCCACGGTTTTTTATATGACCAAACGTGATTTCTTCTGCCACTTTGATGGTCAATATCTCCCGCACACGTGGCTTGTTTTCAGAAAAATTTGCAAAGCATGTACAGATGGATGTATACTTTCAATTTTCATGCTTAGAAAACTTTTATGAGATTTTCGATTTCCGTGAAAAATCAACGATGGTTAACCCACGGTTTTTTTTTGACGAAACGTGATTTCTACTGCCACTTTGATGGTCAATATCTCCCGTACACGTGGCTTGTTTTCAGAAAAATTAGCATAGCATGTACAGAAGGATGTATACTTTCAATTTTCATGCTTAGAAAACTTTTATGAAATTTTCGATTTCCGTGAAAAATCAACGATGGTTAACCCACGGTTTTTTTTTGACGAAACGTGATTTCTACTGCCACTTTGATGGTCAATATCTCCCGTACACGTGGCTTGTTTTCAGAAAAATTGCATAGCATGTACAGAAGGATGTATACTTTCAATTTTCATGCTTAGAAAACTTTTATGAAATTTTCGATTTCCGTGAAAAATCAACGATGGTTAACCCACGGTTTTTTTTTGACGAAACGTGATTTCTTCTGCCACTTTGATGGTCAATATCTCCCGTACACGTGGCTTGTTTTCAGAAAAATTTGCATAGCATGTACAGAAGGATATAAACTTTCAATTTTCATGCTTAGAAAACTTTTATGAGATTTTCGATTTCCGTGAAAAATCAACGATGGTTAACCCACGGTTTTTTTTTGACGAAACGTGATTTCTACTGCCACTTTGATGGTCAATATCTCCCGTACACGTGGCTTGTTTTCAAAAAAATTTGCATAGCATGTACAGAAGGATGTATACTTTCAATTTTCATGCTTAGAAAACTTATATGAAATTTTTGATTTCCGTGAAAAATCAACGATGGTTAACCCACGGTTTTTTTTTGACCAAACATGATTTCTTCTGCCACTTTGATGGTCAATATCTCCCGCACACGTGGCTTGTTTTCAGAAAAATTTGCAAAGCATGTACAGATGGATGTATACTTTCAATTTTCATGCTTAGAAAACTTTTATGAGATTTTCGATTTCCGTGAAAAATCAACGATGGTTAACCCACGGTTTTTTTTTGACGAAACGTGATTTCTACTGCCACTTTGATGGTCAATATCTCCCGTACACGTGGCTTGTTTTCAAAAAAATTTGCATAGCATGTACAGAAGGATGTATACTTTCAATTTTCATGCTTAGAAAACTTTTATGAAATTTTCGATTTCCGTGAAAAATCAACGATGGTTAACCCACGGTTTTTTTTTTGACGAAACGTGATTTCTTCTGTCACTTTGATGGTCAATATCTCCCGTACACGTGGCTTGTTTTCGGAAAAAATTGCATAGCATGTACAGAAGGATGTATACTATTAATTTTCATGCTTAGAAAACTTTTATGAAATTTTCGATTTCCGTGAAAAATCAACGATGGTTAACCCACGGTTTTTTTTTGACGAAACGTGATTTCTTCTGCCACTTTGATGGTCAATATCTCCCGTACACGTGGCTTGTTTTCAGAAAAATTTGCATAGCATGTACAGAAGGATATAAACTTTCAATTTTCATGCTTAGAAAACATTTATGAAATTTTCGATTTCCGTGAAAAATCAACGATGGTTAACCCACGGTTTTTTTTTGACGAAACGTGATTTCTACTGCCACTTTGATGGTCAATATCTCCCGTACACGTGGCTTGTTTTCAAAAAAATTTGCATAGCATGTACAGAAGGATGTATACTTTCAATTTTCATGCTTAGAAAACTTTTATGAAATTTTCGATTTCCGTGAAAAATCAACGATGGTTAACCCACGGTTTTTTTTTGACGAAACGTGATTTCTTCTGCCACTTTGATGGTCAATATCTCCCGTACACGTTACTTGTTTTCAGAAAAATTTGCATAGCATGTACAGAAGGATGTATACTTTCAATTTTCATGCTTAGAAAACTTTTATGAAATTTTCGATTTCCGTGAAAAATCAACGATGGTTAACCCACGGTTTTTTTTTGACCAAACGTGATTTCTTCTGCCACTTTGATGGTCAATATCTCCCGCACACGTGGCTTGTTTTCAGAAAAATTTGCAAAGCATGTACAGATGGATGTATACTTTCAATTTTCATGCTTAGAAAACTTTTATGAGATTTTCGATTTCCGTGAAAAATCAACGATGGTTAACCCACGGTTTTTTTTTGACGAAACGTGATTTCTACTGCCACTTTGATGGTCAATATCTCCCGTACACGTGGCTTGTTTTCAAAAAAATTTGCATAGCATGTACAGAAGGATGTATACTTTCAATTTTCATGCTTAGAAAACTTATATGAAATTTTTGATTTCCGTGAAAAATCAACGATGGTTAACCCACGGTTTTTTTTTGACCAAACGTGATTTCTTCTGCCACTTTGATGGTCAATATCTCCCGTACACGTGGCTTGTTTTCAGAAAAATTTGCATAGCATGTACAGAAGGATGTATACTTTCAATTTTCATGCTTAGAAAACTTTTATGAGATTTTCGATTTCCGTGAAAAATCAACGATGGTTAACCCACGGTTTTTTTTTGACGAAACGTGATTTCTACTGCCACTTTGATGGTCAATATCTCCCGTACACGTGGCTTGTTTTCAAAAAAATTTGCATAGCATGTACAGAAGGATGTATACTTTCAATTTTCATGCTTAGAAAACTTATATGAAATTTTTGATTTCCGTGAAAAATCAACGATGGTTAACCCACGGTTTTTTTTTGACCAAACGTGATTTCTTCTGCCACTTTGATGGTCAATATCTCCCGTACACGTGGCTTGTTTTCAGAAAAATTTGCATAGCATGTACAGAAGGATGTATACTTTCAATTTTCATGCTTAGAAAACTTTTATGAAATTTTCGATTTCCGTGAAAAATCAACGATGGTTAACCCACGGTTTTTTTTTGACGAAACGTGATTTCTTCTGCCACTTTGATGGTCAATATCTCCCGTACACGTGGCTTGTTTTCAGAAAAATTGGCAAAGCATGTACAGATGGATGTATACTTTCAATTTTCATGCTTAGAAAACTTTTATGAGATTTTCGATTTCCGTGAAAAATCAACGATGGTTAACCCACAGTTTTTTTTTGACGAAACGTGATTTCTTCTGTCACTTTGATGGTCAATATCTCCCGTACACGTGGCTTGTTTTCGGAAAAAATTGCATAGCATGTACAGAAGGATGTATACTTTTAATTTTCATGCTTAGAAAACTTTTATGAAATTTTCGATTTCCGTGAAAAATCAACGATGGTTAACCCACGGTTTTTTTTTGACGAAACGTGATTTCTTCTGCCACTTTGATGGTCAATATCTCCCGCACACGTGGCTTGTTTTCAGAAAAATTTGCATAGCATGTACAGAAGGAGATAAACTTTCAATTTTCATGCTTAGAAAACTTTTATGAAATTTTTGATTTCCGTGAAAAATCAACGATGGTTAACCCACGGTTTTTTATATGACCAAACGTGATTTCTTCTGCCACTTTGATGGTCAATATCTCCCGCACACGTGGCTTGTTTTCAGAAAAATTTGCAAAGCATGTACAGATGGATGTATACTTTCAATTTTCATGCTTAGAAAACTTTTATGAGATTTTCGATTTCCGTGAAAAATCAACGATGGTTAACCCACGGTTTTTTTTTGACGAAACGTGATTTCTACTGCCACTTTGATGGTCAATATCTCCCGTACACGTGGCTTGTTTTCAGAAAAATTAGCATAGCATGTACAGAAGGATGTATACTTTCAATTTTCATGCTTAGAAAACTTTTATGAAATTTTCGATTTCCGTGAAAAATCAACGATGGTTAACCCACAGTTTTTTTTTGACGAAACGTGATTTCTTCTGTCACTTTGATGGTCAATATCTCCCGTACACGTGGCTTGTTTTCGGAAAAAATTGCATAGCATGTACAGAAGGATGTATACTTTTAATTTTCATGCTTAGAAAACTTTTATGAAATTTTCGATTTCCGTGAAAAATCAACGATGGTTAACCCACGGTTTTTTTTTGACGAAACGTGATTTCTTCTGCCACTTTGATGGTCAATATCTCCCGCACACGTGGCTTGTTTTCAGAAAAATTTGCATAGCATGTACAGAAGGAGATAAACTTTCAATTTTCATGCTTAGAAAACTTTTATGAAATTTTTGATTTCCGTGAAAAATCAACGATGGTTAACCCACGGTTTTTTATATGACCAAACGTGATTTCTTCTGCCACTTTGATGGTCAATATCTCCCGCACACGTGGCTTGTTTTCAGAAAAATTTGCAAAGCATGTACAGATGGATGTATACTTTCAATTTTCATGCTTAGAAAACTTTTATGAGATTTTCGATTTCCGTGAAAAATCAACGATGGTTAACCCACGGTTTTTTTTTGACGAAACGTGATTTCTACTGCCACTTTGATGGTCAATATCTCCCGTACACGTGGCTTGTTTTCAGAAAAATTAGCATAGCATGTACAGAAGGATGTATACTTTCAATTTTCATGCTTAGAAAACTTTTATGAAATTTTCGATTTCCGTGAAAAATCAACGATGGTTAACCCACGGTTTTTTTTTGACGAAACGTGATTTCTACTGCCACTTTGATGGTCAATATCTCCCGTACACGTGGCTTGTTTTCAGAAAAATTGCATAGCATGTACAGAAGGATGTATACTTTCAATTTTCATGCTTAGAAAACTTTTATGAAATTTTCGATTTCCGTGAAAAATCAACGATGGTTAACCCACGGTTTTTTTTTGACGAAACGTGATTTCTTCTGCCACTTTGATGGTCAATATCTCCCGTACACGTGGCTTGTTTTCAGAAAAATTTGCATAGCATGTACAGAAGGATATAAACTTTCAATTTTCATGCTTAGAAAACTTTTATGAGATTTTCGATTTCCGTGAAAAATCAACGATGGTTAACCCACGGTTTTTTTTTGACGAAACGTGATTTCTACTGCCACTTTGATGGTCAATATCTCCCGTACACGTGGCTTGTTTTCAAAAAAATTTGCATAGCATGTACAGAAGGATGTATACTTTCAATTTTCATGCTTAGAAAACTTATATGAAATTTTTGATTTCCGTGAAAAATCAACGATGGTTAACCCACGGTTTTTTTTTGACGAAACGTGATTTCTACTGCCACTTTGATGGTCAATATCTCCCGTACACGTGGCTTGTTTTCAAAAAAATTTGCATAGCATGTACAGAAGGATGTATACTTTAAATTTTCATGCTTAGAAAACTTTTATGAAATTTTCGATTTCCGTGAAAAATCAACGATGGTTAACCCACGGTTTTTTTTTGACCAAACGTGATTTCTTCTGCCACTTTGATGGTCAATATCTCCCGTACACGTGGCTTGTTTTCAGAAAAATTTGCATAGCATGTACAGAAGGATATAAACTTTCAATTTTCATGCTTAGAAAACATTTATGAAATTTTCGATTTCCGTGAAAAATCAACGATGGTTAACCCACGGTTTTTTTTTGACGAAACGTGATTTCTACTGCCACTTTGATGGTCAATATCTCCCGTACACGTGGCTTGTTTTCAAAAAAATTTGCATAGCATGTACAGAAGGATGTATACTTTCAATTTTCATGCTTAGAAAACTTTTATGAAATTTTCGATTTCCGTGAAAAATCAACGATGGTTAACCCACGGTTTTTTTTTGACGAAACGTGATTTCTACTGCCACTTTGATGGTCAATATCTCCCGTACACGTGGCTTGTTTTCAAAAAAATTTGCATAGCATGTACAGAAGGATGTATACTTTCAATTTTCATGCTTAGAAAACTTTTATGAAATTTTAGATTTCCGAGAAAAATCAACGATGGTTAACCCACGGTTTTTTTTTGACGAAACGTGATTTCTTCTGTCACTTTGATGGTCAATATCTCCCGTACACGTGGCTTGTTTTCAGAAAAATTTGCAATGCATGTACAGATGGATGTATACTTTCAATTTTCATGCTTAGAAAACTTTTATGAGATTTTCGATTTCCGTGAAAAATCAACGATGGTTAACCCACGGTTTTTTTTTGACGAAACGTGATTTCTACTGCCACTTTGATGGTCAATATCTCCCGTACACGTAGCTTGTTTTCAAAAAAATTTGCATAGCATGTACAGAAGGATGTATACTTTCAATTTTCATGCTTAGAAAACTTATATGAAATTTTTGATTTCCGTGAAAAATCAACGATGGTTAACCCACGGTTTTTTTTTGACCAAACGTGATTTCTTCTGCCACTTTGATGGTCAATATCTCCCGTACACGTGGCTTGTTTTCAGAAAAATTTGCATAGCATGTACAGAAGGATGTATACTTTCAATTTTCATGCTTAGAAAACTTTTATGAAATTTTCGATTTCCGTGAAAAATCAACGATGGTTAACCCACGGTTTTTTTTTGACGAAACGTGATTTCTACTGCCACTTTGATGGTCAATATCTCCCGTACACGTGGCTTGTTTTCAGAAAAATTAGCATAGCATGTACAGAAGGATGTATACTTTCAATTTTCATGCTTAGAAAACTTTTATGAAATTTTCGATTTCCGTGAAAAATCAACGATGGTTAACCCACGGTTTTTTTTTGACGAAACGTGATTTCTACTGCCACTTTGATGGTCAATATCTCCCGTACACGTGGCTTGTTTTCAGAAAAATTGCATAGCATGTACAGAAGGATGTATACTTTCAATTTTCATGCTTAGAAAACTTATATGAAATTTTTGATTTCCGTGAAAAATCAACGATGGTTAACCCACGGTTTTTTTTTGACGAAACGTGATTTCTACTGCCACTTTGATGGTCAATATCTCCCGTACACGTGGCTTGTTTTCAAAAAAATTTGCATAGAATGTACAGAAGGATGTATACTTTCAATTTTCATGCTTAGAAAACTTATATGAAATTTTTGATTTCCGTGAAAAATCAACGATGGTTAACCCACGGTTTTTTTTTGACGAAACGTGATTTCTACTGCCACTTTGATGGTCAATATCTCCCGTACACGTAGCTTGTTTTCAAAAAAATTTGCATAGCATGTACAGAAGGATGTATACTTTCAATTTTCATGCTTAGAAAACTTATATGAAATTTTTGATTTCCGTGAAAAATCAACGATGGTTAACCCACGGTTTTTTTTTGACGAAACGTGATTTCTACTGCCACTTTGATGGTCAATATCTCCCGTACACGTGGCTTGTTTTCAAAAAAATTTGCATAGCATGTACAGAAGGATGTATACTTTCAATTTTCATGCTTAGAAAACTTATATGAAATTTTTGATTTCCGTGAAAAATCAACGATGGTTAACCCACGGTTTTTTTTTGACGAAACGTGATTTCTACTGCCACTTTGATGGTCAATATCTCCCGTACACGTGGCTTGTTTTCAAAAAAATTTGCAAAGCATGTACAGATGGATGTATACTTTCAATTTTCATGCTTAGAAAACTTTTATGAGATTTTCGATTTCCGTGAAAAATCAACGATGGTTAACCCACGGTTTTTTTTTGACGAAACGTGATTTCTACTGCCACTTTGATGGTCAATATCTCCCGTACACGTAGCTTGTTTTCAAAAAAATTTGCATAGCATGTACAGAAGGATGTATACTTTCAATTTTCATGCTTAGAAAACTTATATGAAATTTTTGATTTCCGTGAAAAATCAACGATGGTTAACCCACGGTTTTTTTTTGACGAAACGTGATTTCTACTGCCACTTTGATGGTCAATATCTCCCGTACACGTGGCTTGTTTTCAAAAAAATTTGCATAGCATGTACAGAAGGATGTATACTTTCAATTTTCATGCTTAGAAAACTTATATGAAATTTTTGATTTCCGTGAAAAATCAACGATGGTTAACCCACGGTTTTTTTTTGACCAAACGTGATTTCTTCTGCCACTTTGATGGTCAATATCTCCCGTACACGTGGCTTGTTTTCAGAAAAATTTGCATAGCATGTACAGAAGGATGTATACTTTCAATTTTCATGCTTAGAAAACTTTTATGAAATTTTCGATTTCCGTGAAAAATCAACGATGGTTAACCCACGGTTTTTTTTTGACGAAACGTGATTTCTTCTGCCACTTTGATGGTCAATATCTCCCGTACACGTGGCTTGTTTTCAGAAAAATTTGCAAAGCATGTACAGATGGATGTATACTTTCAATTTTCATGCTTAGAAAACTTTTATGAGATTTTCGATTTCCGTGAAAAATCAACGATGGTTAACCCACGGTTTTTTTTTGACGAAACGTGATTTCTACTGCCACTTTGATGGTCAATATCTCCCGTACACGTGGCTTGTTTTCAAAAAAATTTGCATAGCATGTACAGAAGGATGTATACTTTCAATTTTCATGCTTAGAAAACTTTTATGAAATTTTTGATTTCCGTGAAAAATCAACGATGGTTAACCCACGGTTTTTTTTTGACGAAACGTGATTTCTTCTGCCACTTTGATGGTCAATATCTCCCGTACACGTTACTTGTTTTCAGAAAAATTTGCATAGCATGTACAGATGGATGTATACTTTCAATTTTCATGCTTAGAAAACTTTTATGAAATTTTCGATTTCCGTGAAAAATCAACGATGGTTAACCCACGGTTTTTTTTTGACGAAACGTGATTTCTTCTGCCACTTTGATGGTCAATATCTCCCGTACACGTTACTTGTTTTCAGAAAAATTTGCATAGCATGTACAGAAGGATGTATACTTTCAATTTTCATGCTTAGAAAACTTTTATGAAATTTTCGATTTCCGTGAAAAATCAACGATGGTTAACCCACGGTTTTTTTTTGACGAAACGTGATTTCTACTGCCACTTTGATGGTCAATATCTCCCGTACACGTAGCTTGTTTTCAAAAAAATTTGCATAGCATGTACAGAAGGATGTATACTTTCAATTTTCATGCTTAGAAAACTTATATGAAATTTTTGATTTCCGTGAAAAATCAACGATGGTTAACCCACGGTTTTTTTTTGACGAAACGTGATTTCTACTGCCACTTTGATGGTCAATATCTCCCGTACACGTGGCTTGTTTTCAAAAAAATTTGCATAGCATGTACAGAAGGATGTATACTTTCAATTTTCATGCTTAGAAAACTTATATGAAATTTTTGATTTCCGTGAAAAATCAACGATGGTTAACCCACGGTTTTTTTTTGACCAAACGTGATTTCTTCTGCCACTTTGATGGTCAATATCTCCCGTACACGTGGCTTGTTTTCAGAAAAATTTGCATAGCATGTACAGAAGGATGTATACTTTCAATTTTCATGCTTAGAAAACTTTTATGAAATTTTCGATTTCCGTGAAAAATCAACGATGGTTAACCCACGGTTTTTTTTTGACGAAACGTGATTTCTTCTGCCACTTTGATGGTCAATATCTCCCGTACACGTGGCTTGTTTTCAGAAAAATTTGCAAAGCATGTACAGATGGATGTATACTTTCAATTTTCATGCTTAGAAAACTTTTATGAGATTTTCGATTTCCGTGAAAAATCAACGATGGTTAACCCACGGTTTTTTTTTGACGAAACGTGATTTCTACTGCCACTTTGATGGTCAATATCTCCCGTACACGTGGCTTGTTTTCAAAAAAATTTGCATAGCATGTACAGAAGGATGTATACTTTCAATTTTCATGCTTAGAAAACTTTTATGAAATTTTTGATTTCCGTGAAAAATCAACGATGGTTAACCCACGGTTTTTTTTTGACGAAACGTGATTTCTTCTGCCACTTTGATGGTCAATATCTCCCGTACACGTTACTTGTTTTCAGAAAAATTTGCATAGCATGTACAGATGGATGTATACTTTCAATTTTCATGCTTAGAAAACTTTTATGAAATTTTCGATTTCCGTGAAAAATCAACGATGGTTAACCCACGGTTTTTTTTTGACGAAACGTGATTTCTTCTGCCACTTTGATGGTCAATATCTCCCGTACACGTTACTTGTTTTCAGAAAAATTTGCATAGCATGTACAGAAGGATGTATACTTTCAATTTTCATGCTTAGAAAACTTTTATGAAATTTTCGATTTCCGTGAAAAATCAACGATGGTTAACCCACGGTTTTTTTTTGACGAAACGTGATTTCTTCTGCCACTTTGATGGTCAATATCTCCCGTACACGTGGCTTGTTTTCAGAAAAATTTGCATAGCATGTACAGAAGGATATAAACTTTCAATTTTCATGCTTAGAAAACTTTTATGAAATTTTTGATTTCCGTGAAAAATCAACGATGGTTAACCCACGGTTTTTTTTTGACCAAACGTGATTTCTTCTGCCACTTTGATGGTCAATATCTCCCGCACACGTGGCTTGTTTTCAGAAAAATTTGCAAAGCATGTACAGAAGGATGTATACTTTCAATTTTCATGCTTAGAAAACTTTTATGAGATTTTCGATTTCCGTGAAAAATCAACGATGGTTAACCCACGGTTTTTTTTTGACGAAACGTGATTTCTACTGCCACTTTGATGGTCAATATCTCCCGTACACGTGGCTTGTTTTCAAAAAAATTTGCATAGCATGTACAGAAGGATGTATACTTTCAATTTTCATGCTTAGAAAACTTTTATGAAATTTTAGATTTCCGAGAAAAATCAACGATGGTTAACCCACGGTTTTTTTTTGACGAAACGTGATTTCTTCTGTCACTTTGATGGTCAATATCTCCCGTACACGTGGCTTGTTTTCAGAAAAATTTGCAATGCATGTACAGATGGATGTATACTTTCAATTTTCATGCTTAGAAAACTTTTATGAGATTTTCGATTTCCGTGAAAAATCAACGATGGTTAACCCACGGTTTTTTTTTGACGAAACGTGATTTCTACTGCCACTTTGATGGTCAATATCTCCCGTACACGTAGCTTGTTTTCAAAAAAATTTGCATAGCATGTACAGAAGGATATAAACTTTCAATTTTCATGCTTAGAAAACTTTTATGAAATTTTTGATTTCCGTGAAAAATCAACGATGGTTAACCCACGGTTTTTTATTTGACGAAACGTGATTTCTACTGCCACTTTGATGGTCAATATCTCCCGTACACGTAGCTTGTTTTCAAAAAAATTTGCATAGCATGTACAGAAGGATGTATACTTTCAATTTTCATGCTTAGAAAACTTATATGAAATTTTTGATTTCCGTGAAAAATCAACGATGGTTAACCCACGGTTTTTTTTTGACGAAACGTGATTTCTACTGCCACTTTGATGGTCAATATCTCCCGTACACGTGGCTTGTTTTCAAAAAAATTTGCATAGCATGTACAGAAGGATGTATACTTTCAATTTTCATGCTTAGAAAACTTATATGAAATTTTTGATTTCCGTGAAAAATCAACGATGGTTAACCCACGGTTTTTTTTTGACGAAACGTGATTTCTACTGCCACTTTGATGGTCAATATCTCCCGTACACGTGGCTTGTTTTCAAAAAAATTTGCAAAGCATGTACAGATGGATGTATACTTTCAATTTTCATGCTTAGAAAACTTTTATGAGATTTTCGATTTCCGTGAAAAATCAACGATGGTTAACCCACGGTTTTTTTTTGACGAAACGTGATTTCTACTGCCACTTTGATGGTCAATATCTCCCGTACACGTAGCTTGTTTTCAAAAAAATTTGCATAGCATGTACAGAAGGATGTATACTTTCAATTTTCATGCTTAGAAAACTTATATGAAATTTTTGATTTCCGTGAAAAATCAACGATGGTTAACCCACGGTTTTTTTTTGACCAAACGTGATTTCTTCTGCCACTTTGATGGTCAATATCTCCCGTACACGTGGCTTGTTTTCAGAAAAATTTGCATAGCATGTACAGAAGGATGTATACTTTCAATTTTCATGCTTAGAAAACTTTTATGAAATTTTCGATTTCCGTGAAAAATCAACGATGGTTAACCCACGGTTTTTTTTTGACGAAACGTGATTTCTACTGCCACTTTGATGGTCAATATCTCCCGTACACGTGGCTTGTTTTCAGAAAAATTAGCATAGCATGTACAGAAGGATGTATACTTTCAATTTTCATGCTTAGAAAACTTTTATGAAATTTTCGATTTCCGTGAAAAATCAACGATGGTTAACCCACGGTTTTTTTTTGACGAAACGTGATTTCTACTGCCACTTTGATGGTCAATATCTCCCGTACACGTGGCTTGTTTTCAGAAAAATTGCATAGCATGTACAGAAGGATGTATACTTTCAATTTTCATGCTTAGAAAACTTTTATGAAATTTTCGATTTCCGTGAAAAATCAACGATGGTTAACCCACGGTTTTTTTTTGACGAAACGTGATTTCTTCTGCCACTTTGATGGTCAATATCTCCCGCACACGTGGCTTGTTTTCAGAAAAATTTGCATAGCATGTACAGAAGGAGATAAACTTTCAATTTTCATGCTTAGAAAACTTTTATGAAATTTTTGATTTCCGTGAAAAATCAACGATGGTTAACCCACGGTTTTTTATATGACCAAACGTGATTTCTTCTGCCACTTTGATGGTCAATATCTCCCGCACACGTGGCTTGTTTTCAGAAAAATTTGCAAAGCATGTACAGATGGATGTATACTTTCAATTTTCATGCTTAGAAAACTTTTATGAGATTTTCGATTTCCGTGAAAAATCAACGATGGTTAACCCACGGTTTTTTTTTGACGAAACGTGATTTCTACTGCCACTTTGATGGTCAATATCTCCCGTACACGTGGCTTGTTTTCAGAAAAATTAGCATAGCATGTACAGAAGGATGTATACTTTCAATTTTCATGCTTAGAAAACTTTTATGAAATTTTCGATTTCCGTGAAAAATCAACGATGGTTAACCCACAGTTTTTTTTTGACGAAACGTGATTTCTTCTGTCACTTTGATGGTCAATATCTCCCGTACACGTGGCTTGTTTTCGGAAAAAATTGCATAGCATGTACAGAAGGATGTATACTTTTAATTTTCATGCTTAGAAAACTTTTATGAAATTTTCGATTTCCGTGAAAAATCAACGATGGTTAACCCACGGTTTTTTTTTGACGAAACGTGATTTCTTCTGCCACTTTGATGGTCAATATCTCCCGCACACGTGGCTTGTTTTCAGAAAAATTTGCATAGCATGTACAGAAGGAGATAAACTTTCAATTTTCATGCTTAGAAAACTTTTATGAAATTTTTGATTTCCGTGAAAAATCAACGATGGTTAACCCACGGTTTTTTATATGACCAAACGTGATTTCTTCTGCCACTTTGATGGTCAATATCTCCCGCACACGTGGCTTGTTTTCAGAAAAATTTGCAAAGCATGTACAGATGGATGTATACTTTCAATTTTCATGCTTAGAAAACTTTTATGAGATTTTCGATTTCCGTGAAAAATCAACGATGGTTAACCCACGGTTTTTTTTTGACGAAACGTGATTTCTACTGCCACTTTGATGGTCAATATCTCCCGTACACGTGGCTTGTTTTCAGAAAAATTAGCATAGCATGTACAGAAGGATGTATACTTTCAATTTTCATGCTTAGAAAACTTTTATGAAATTTTCGATTTCCGTGAAAAATCAACGATGGTTAACCCACGGTTTTTTTTTGACGAAACGTGATTTCTACTGCCACTTTGATGGTCAATATCTCCCGTACACGTGGCTTGTTTTCAGAAAAATTGCATAGCATGTACAGAAGGATGTATACTTTCAATTTTCATGCTTAGAAAACTTTTATGAAATTTTCGATTTCCGTGAAAAATCAACGATGGTTAACCCACGGTTTTTTTTTGACGAAACGTGATTTCTTCTGCCACTTTGATGGTCAATATCTCCCGTACACGTGGCTTGTTTTCAGAAAAATTTGCATAGCATGTACAGAAGGATATAAACTTTCAATTTTCATGCTTAGAAAACTTTTATGAGATTTTCGATTTCCGTGAAAAATCAACGATGGTTAACCCACGGTTTTTTTTTGACGAAACGTGATTTCTACTGCCACTTTGATGGTCAATATCTCCCGTACACGTGGCTTGTTTTCAAAAAAATTTGCATAGCATGTACAGAAGGATGTATACTTTCAATTTTCATGCTTAGAAAACTTATATGAAATTTTTGATTTCCGTGAAAAATCAACGATGGTTAACCCACGGTTTTTTTTTGACGAAACGTGATTTCTACTGCCACTTTGATGGTCAATATCTCCCGTACACGTGGCTTGTTTTCAAAAAAATTTGCATAGCATGTACAGAAGGATGTATACTTTAAATTTTCATGCTTAGAAAACTTTTATGAAATTTTCGATTTCCGTGAAAAATCAACGATGGTTAACCCACGGTTTTTTTTTGACCAAACGTGATTTCTTCTGCCACTTTGATGGTCAATATCTCCCGTACACGTGGCTTGTTTTCAGAAAAATTTGCATAGCATGTACAGAAGGATATAAACTTTCAATTTTCATGCTTAGAAAACATTTATGAAATTTTCGATTTCCGTGAAAAATCAACGATGGTTAACCCACGGTTTTTTTTTGACGAAACGTGATTTCTACTGCCACTTTGATGGTCAATATCTCCCGTACACGTGGCTTGTTTTCAAAAAAATTTGCATAGCATGTACAGAAGGATGTATACTTTCAATTTTCATGCTTAGAAAACTTTTATGAAATTTTCGATTTCCGTGAAAAATCAACGATGGTTAACCCACGGTTTTTTTTTGACGAAACGTGATTTCTACTGCCACTTTGATGGTCAATATCTCCCGTACACGTGGCTTGTTTTCAAAAAAATTTGCATAGCATGTACAGAAGGATGTATACTTTCAATTTTCATGCTTAGAAAACTTTTATGAAATTTTAGATTTCCGAGAAAAATCAACGATGGTTAACCCACGGTTTTTTTTTGACGAAACGTGATTTCTTCTGTCACTTTGATGGTCAATATCTCCCGTACACGTGGCTTGTTTTCAGAAAAATTTGCAATGCATGTACAGATGGATGTATACTTTCAATTTTCATGCTTAGAAAACTTTTATGAGATTTTCGATTTCCGTGAAAAATCAACGATGGTTAACCCACGGTTTTTTTTTGACGAAACGTGATTTCTACTGCCACTTTGATGGTCAATATCTCCCGTACACGTAGCTTGTTTTCAAAAAAATTTGCATAGCATGTACAGAAGGATGTATACTTTCAATTTTCATGCTTAGAAAACTTATATGAAATTTTTGATTTCCGTGAAAAATCAACGATGGTTAACCCACGGTTTTTTTTTGACGAAACGTGATTTCTACTGCCACTTTGATGGTCAATATCTCCCGTACACGTGGCTTGTTTTCAAAAAAATTTGCATAGAATGTACAGAAGGATGTATACTTTCAATTTTCATGCTTAGAAAACTTATATGAAATTTTTGATTTCCGTGAAAAATCAACGATGGTTAACCCACGGTTTTTTTTTGACGAAACGTGATTTCTACTGCCACTTTGATGGTCAATATCTCCCGTACACGTAGCTTGTTTTCAAAAAAATTTGCATAGCATGTACAGAAGGATGTATACTTTCAATTTTCATGCTTAGAAAACTTATATGAAATTTTTGATTTCCGTGAAAAATCAACGATGGTTAACCCACGGTTTTTTTTTGACGAAACGTGATTTCTACTGCCACTTTGATGGTCAATATCTCCCGTACACGTGGCTTGTTTTCAAAAAAATTTGCATAGCATGTACAGAAGGATGTATACTTTCAATTTTCATGCTTAGAAAACTTATATGAAATTTTTGATTTCCGTGAAAAATCAACGATGGTTAACCCACGGTTTTTTTTTGACGAAACGTGATTTCTACTGCCACTTTGATGGTCAATATCTCCCGTACACGTGGCTTGTTTTCAAAAAAATTTGCAAAGCATGTACAGATGGATGTATACTTTCAATTTTCATGCTTAGAAAACTTTTATGAGATTTTCGATTTCCGTGAAAAATCAACGATGGTTAACCCACGGTTTTTTTTTGACGAAACGTGATTTCTACTGCCACTTTGATGGTCAATATCTCCCGTACACGTAGCTTGTTTTCAAAAAAATTTGCATAGCATGTACAGAAGGATGTATACTTTCAATTTTCATGCTTAGAAAACTTATATGAAATTTTTGATTTCCGTGAAAAATCAACGATGGTTAACCCACGGTTTTTTTTTGACGAAACGTGATTTCTACTGCCACTTTGATGGTCAATATCTCCCGTACACGTGGCTTGTTTTCAAAAAAATTTGCATAGCATGTACAGAAGGATGTATACTTTCAATTTTCATGCTTAGAAAACTTATATGAAATTTTTGATTTCCGTGAAAAATCAACGATGGTTAACCCACGGTTTTTTTTTGACCAAACGTGATTTCTTCTGCCACTTTGATGGTCAATATCTCCCGTACACGTGGCTTGTTTTCAGAAAAATTTGCATAGCATGTACAGAAGGATGTATACTTTCAATTTTCATGCTTAGAAAACTTTTATGAAATTTTCGATTTCCGTGAAAAATCAACGATGGTTAACCCACGGTTTTTTTTTGACGAAACGTGATTTCTTCTGCCACTTTGATGGTCAATATCTCCCGTACACGTGGCTTGTTTTCAGAAAAATTTGCAAAGCATGTACAGATGGATGTATACTTTCAATTTTCATGCTTAGAAAACTTTTATGAGATTTTCGATTTCCGTGAAAAATCAACGATGGTTAACCCACGGTTTTTTTTTGACGAAACGTGATTTCTACTGCCACTTTGATGGTCAATATCTCCCGTACACGTGGCTTGTTTTCAAAAAAATTTGCATAGCATGTACAGAAGGATGTATACTTTCAATTTTCATGCTTAGAAAACTTTTATGAAATTTTTGATTTCCGTGAAAAATCAACGATGGTTAACCCACGGTTTTTTTTTGACGAAACGTGATTTCTTCTGCCACTTTGATGGTCAATATCTCCCGTACACGTTACTTGTTTTCAGAAAAATTTGCATAGCATGTACAGATGGATGTATACTTTCAATTTTCATGCTTAGAAAACTTTTATGAAATTTTCGATTTCCGTGAAAAATCAACGATGGTTAACCCACGGTTTTTTTTTGACGAAACGTGATTTCTTCTGCCACTTTGATGGTCAATATCTCCCGTACACGTTACTTGTTTTCAGAAAAATTTGCATAGCATGTACAGAAGGATGTATACTTTCAATTTTCATGCTTAGAAAACTTTTATGAAATTTTCGATTTCCGTGAAAAATCAACGATGGTTAACCCACGGTTTTTTTTTGACGAAACGTGATTTCTACTGCCACTTTGATGGTCAATATCTCCCGTACACGTAGCTTGTTTTCAAAAAAATTTGCATAGCATGTACAGAAGGATGTATACTTTCAATTTTCATGCTTAGAAAACTTATATGAAATTTTTGATTTCCGTGAAAAATCAACGATGGTTAACCCACGGTTTTTTTTTGACGAAACGTGATTTCTACTGCCACTTTGATGGTCAATATCTCCCGTACACGTGGCTTGTTTTCAAAAAAATTTGCATAGCATGTACAGAAGGATGTATACTTTCAATTTTCATGCTTAGAAAACTTATATGAAATTTTTGATTTCCGTGAAAAATCAACGATGGTTAACCCACGGTTTTTTTTTGACCAAACGTGATTTCTTCTGCCACTTTGATGGTCAATATCTCCCGTACACGTGGCTTGTTTTCAGAAAAATTTGCATAGCATGTACAGAAGGATGTATACTTTCAATTTTCATGCTTAGAAAACTTTTATGAAATTTTCGATTTCCGTGAAAAATCAACGATGGTTAACCCACGGTTTTTTTTTGACGAAACGTGATTTCTTCTGCCACTTTGATGGTCAATATCTCCCGTACACGTGGCTTGTTTTCAGAAAAATTTGCAAAGCATGTACAGATGGATGTATACTTTCAATTTTCATGCTTAGAAAACTTTTATGAGATTTTCGATTTCCGTGAAAAATCAACGATGGTTAACCCACGGTTTTTTTTTGACGAAACGTGATTTCTACTGCCACTTTGATGGTCAATATCTCCCGTACACGTGGCTTGTTTTCAAAAAAATTTGCATAGCATGTACAGAAGGATGTATACTTTCAATTTTCATGCTTAGAAAACTTTTATGAAATTTTTGATTTCCGTGAAAAATCAACGATGGTTAACCCACGGTTTTTTTTTGACGAAACGTGATTTCTTCTGCCACTTTGATGGTCAATATCTCCCGTACACGTTACTTGTTTTCAGAAAAATTTGCATAGCATGTACAGATGGATGTATACTTTCAATTTTCATGCTTAGAAAACTTTTATGAAATTTTCGATTTCCGTGAAAAATCAACGATGGTTAACCCACGGTTTTTTTTTGACGAAACGTGATTTCTTCTGCCACTTTGATGGTCAATATCTCCCGTACACGTTACTTGTTTTCAGAAAAATTTGCATAGCATGTACAGAAGGATGTATACTTTCAATTTTCATGCTTAGAAAACTTTTATGAAATTTTCGATTTCCGTGAAAAATCAACGATGGTTAACCCACGGTTTTTTTTTGACGAAACGTGATTTCTTCTGCCACTTTGATGGTCAATATCTCCCGTACACGTGGCTTGTTTTCAGAAAAATTTGCATAGCATGTACAGAAGGATATAAACTTTCAATTTTCATGCTTAGAAAACTTTTATGAAATTTTTGATTTCCGTGAAAAATCAACGATGGTTAACCCACGGTTTTTTTTTGACCAAACGTGATTTCTTCTGCCACTTTGATGGTCAATATCTCCCGTACACGTGGCTTGTTTTCAGAAAAATTTGCATAGCATGTACAGAAGGATGTATACTTTCAATTTTCATGCTTAGAAAACTTATATGAAATTTTTGATTTCCGTGAAAAATCAACGATGGTTAACCCACGGTTTTTTTTTGACGAAACGTGATTTCTACTGCCACTTTGATGGTCAATATCTCCCGTACACGTGGCTTGTTTTCAAAAAAATTTGCATAGCATGTACAGAAGGATGTATACTTTCAATTTTCATGCTTAGAAAACTTATATGAAATTTTTGATTTCCGTGAAAAATCAACGATGGTTAACCCACGGTTTTTTTTTGACGAAACGTGATTTCTACTGCCACTTTGATGGTCAATATCTCCCGTACACGTGGCTTGTTTTCAGAAAAATTAGCATAGCATGTACAGAAGGATGTATACTTTCAATTTTCATGCTTAGAAAACTTTTATGAAATTTTCGATTTCCGTGAAAAATCAACGATGGTTAACCCACAGTTTTTTTTTGACGAAACGTGATTTCTTCTGTCACTTTGATGGTCAATATCTCCCGTACACGTGGCTTGTTTTCGGAAAAAATTGCATAGCATGTACAGAAGGATGTATACTTTTAATTTTCATGCTTAGAAAACTTTTATGAAATTTTCGATTTCCGTGAAAAATCAACGATGGTTAACCCACGGTTTTTTTTTGACGAAACGTGATTTCTTCTGCCACTTTGATGGTCAATATCTCCCGCACACGTGGCTTGTTTTCAGAAAAATTTGCATAGCATGTACAGAAGGAGATAAACTTTCAATTTTCATGCTTAGAAAACTTTTATGAAATTTTTGATTTCCGTGAAAAATCAACGATGGTTAACCCACGGTTTTTTATATGACCAAACGTGATTTCTTCTGCCACTTTGATGGTCAATATCTCCCGCACACGTGGCTTGTTTTCAGAAAAATTTGCAAAGCATGTACAGATGGATGTATACTTTCAATTTTCATGCTTAGAAAACTTTTATGAGATTTTCGATTTCCGTGAAAAATCAACGATGGTTAACCCACGGTTTTTTTTTGACGAAACGTGATTTCTACTGCCACTTTGATGGTCAATATCTCCCGTACACGTGGCTTGTTTTCAGAAAAATTAGCATAGCATGTACAGAAGGATGTATACTTTCAATTTTCATGCTTAGAAAACTTTTATGAAATTTTCGATTTCCGTGAAAAATCAACGATGGTTAACCCACGGTTTTTTTTTGACGAAACGTGATTTCTACTGCCACTTTGATGGTCAATATCTCCCGTACACGTGGCTTGTTTTCAGAAAAATTGCATAGCATGTACAGAAGGATGTATACTTTCAATTTTCATGCTTAGAAAACTTTTATGAAATTTTCGATTTCCGTGAAAAATCAACGATGGTTAACCCACGGTTTTTTTTTGACGAAACGTGATTTCTTCTGCCACTTTGATGGTCAATATCTCCCGTACACGTGGCTTGTTTTCAGAAAAATTTGCATAGCATGTACAGAAGGATATAAACTTTCAATTTTCATGCTTAGAAAACTTTTATGAGATTTTCGATTTCCGTGAAAAATCAACGATGGTTAACCCACGGTTTTTTTTTGACGAAACGTGATTTCTACTGCCACTTTGATGGTCAATATCTCCCGTACACGTGGCTTGTTTTCAAAAAAATTTGCATAGCATGTACAGAAGGATGTATACTTTCAATTTTCATGCTTAGAAAACTTATATGAAATTTTTGATTTCCGTGAAAAATCAACGATGGTTAACCCACGGTTTTTTTTTGACGAAACGTGATTTCTACTGCCACTTTGATGGTCAATATCTCCCGTACACGTGGCTTGTTTTCAAAAAAATTTGCATAGCATGTACAGAAGGATGTATACTTTAAATTTTCATGCTTAGAAAACTTTTATGAAATTTTCGATTTCCGTGAAAAATCAACGATGGTTAACCCACGGTTTTTTTTTGACCAAACGTGATTTCTTCTGCCACTTTGATGGTCAATATCTCCCGTACACGTGGCTTGTTTTCAGAAAAATTTGCATAGCATGTACAGAAGGATATAAACTTTCAATTTTCATGCTTAGAAAACATTTATGAAATTTTCGATTTCCGTGAAAAATCAACGATGGTTAACCCACGGTTTTTTTTTGACGAAACGTGATTTCTACTGCCACTTTGATGGTCAATATCTCCCGTACACGTGGCTTGTTTTCAAAAAAATTTGCATAGCATGTACAGAAGGATGTATACTTTCAATTTTCATGCTTAGAAAACTTTTATGAAATTTTCGATTTCCGTGAAAAATCAACGATGGTTAACCCACGGTTTTTTTTTGACGAAACGTGATTTCTACTGCCACTTTGATGGTCAATATCTCCCGTACACGTGGCTTGTTTTCAAAAAAATTTGCATAGCATGTACAGAAGGATGTATACTTTCAATTTTCATGCTTAGAAAACTTTTATGAAATTTTAGATTTCCGAGAAAAATCAACGATGGTTAACCCACGGTTTTTTTTTGACGAAACGTGATTTCTTCTGTCACTTTGATGGTCAATATCTCCCGTACACGTGGCTTGTTTTCAGAAAAATTTGCAATGCATGTACAGATGGATGTATACTTTCAATTTTCATGCTTAGAAAACTTTTATGAGATTTTCGATTTCCGTGAAAAATCAACGATGGTTAACCCACGGTTTTTTTTTGACGAAACGTGATTTCTACTGCCACTTTGATGGTCAATATCTCCCGTACACGTAGCTTGTTTTCAAAAAAATTTGCATAGCATGTACAGAAGGATGTATACTTTCAATTTTCATGCTTAGAAAACTTATATGAAATTTTTGATTTCCGTGAAAAATCAACGATGGTTAACCCACGGTTTTTTTTTGACGAAACGTGATTTCTACTGCCACTTTGATGGTCAATATCTCCCGTACACGTGGCTTGTTTTCAAAAAAATTTGCATAGAATGTACAGAAGGATGTATACTTTCAATTTTCATGCTTAGAAAACTTATATGAAATTTTTGATTTCCGTGAAAAATCAACGATGGTTAACCCACGGTTTTTTTTTGACGAAACGTGATTTCTACTGCCACTTTGATGGTCAATATCTCCCGTACACGTAGCTTGTTTTCAAAAAAATTTGCATAGCATGTACAGAAGGATGTATACTTTCAATTTTCATGCTTAGAAAACTTATATGAAATTTTTGATTTCCGTGAAAAATCAACGATGGTTAACCCACGGTTTTTTTTTGACGAAACGTGATTTCTACTGCCACTTTGATGGTCAATATCTCCCGTACACGTGGCTTGTTTTCAAAAAAATTTGCATAGCATGTACAGAAGGATGTATACTTTCAATTTTCATGCTTAGAAAACTTATATGAAATTTTTGATTTCCGTGAAAAATCAACGATGGTTAACCCACGGTTTTTTTTTGACGAAACGTGATTTCTACTGCCACTTTGATGGTCAATATCTCCCGTACACGTGGCTTGTTTTCAAAAAAATTTGCAAAGCATGTACAGATGGATGTATACTTTCAATTTTCATGCTTAGAAAACTTTTATGAGATTTTCGATTTCCGTGAAAAATCAACGATGGTTAACCCACGGTTTTTTTTTGACGAAACGTGATTTCTACTGCCACTTTGATGGTCAATATCTCCCGTACACGTAGCTTGTTTTCAAAAAAATTTGCATAGCATGTACAGAAGGATGTATACTTTCAATTTTCATGCTTAGAAAACTTATATGAAATTTTTGATTTCCGTGAAAAATCAACGATGGTTAACCCACGGTTTTTTTTTGACGAAACGTGATTTCTACTGCCACTTTGATGGTCAATATCTCCCGTACACGTGGCTTGTTTTCAAAAAAATTTGCATAGCATGTACAGAAGGATGTATACTTTCAATTTTCATGCTTAGAAAACTTATATGAAATTTTTGATTTCCGTGAAAAATCAACGATGGTTAACCCACGGTTTTTTTTTGACCAAACGTGATTTCTTCTGCCACTTTGATGGTCAATATCTCCCGTACACGTGGCTTGTTTTCAGAAAAATTTGCATAGCATGTACAGAAGGATGTATACTTTCAATTTTCATGCTTAGAAAACTTTTATGAAATTTTCGATTTCCGTGAAAAATCAACGATGGTTAACCCACGGTTTTTTTTTGACGAAACGTGATTTCTTCTGCCACTTTGATGGTCAATATCTCCCGTACACGTGGCTTGTTTTCAGAAAAATTTGCAAAGCATGTACAGATGGATGTATACTTTCAATTTTCATGCTTAGAAAACTTTTATGAGATTTTCGATTTCCGTGAAAAATCAACGATGGTTAACCCACGGTTTTTTTTTGACGAAACGTGATTTCTACTGCCACTTTGATGGTCAATATCTCCCGTACACGTGGCTTGTTTTCAAAAAAATTTGCATAGCATGTACAGAAGGATGTATACTTTCAATTTTCATGCTTAGAAAACTTTTATGAAATTTTTGATTTCCGTGAAAAATCAACGATGGTTAACCCACGGTTTTTTTTTGACGAAACGTGATTTCTTCTGCCACTTTGATGGTCAATATCTCCCGTACACGTTACTTGTTTTCAGAAAAATTTGCATAGCATGTACAGATGGATGTATACTTTCAATTTTCATGCTTAGAAAACTTTTATGAAATTTTCGATTTCCGTGAAAAATCAACGATGGTTAACCCACGGTTTTTTTTTGACGAAACGTGATTTCTTCTGCCACTTTGATGGTCAATATCTCCCGTACACGTTACTTGTTTTCAGAAAAATTTGCATAGCATGTACAGAAGGATGTATACTTTCAATTTTCATGCTTAGAAAACTTTTATGAAATTTTCGATTTCCGTGAAAAATCAACGATGGTTAACCCACGGTTTTTTTTTGACGAAACGTGATTTCTACTGCCACTTTGATGGTCAATATCTCCCGTACACGTAGCTTGTTTTCAAAAAAATTTGCATAGCATGTACAGAAGGATGTATACTTTCAATTTTCATGCTTAGAAAACTTATATGAAATTTTTGATTTCCGTGAAAAATCAACGATGGTTAACCCACGGTTTTTTTTTGACGAAACGTGATTTCTACTGCCACTTTGATGGTCAATATCTCCCGTACACGTGGCTTGTTTTCAAAAAAATTTGCATAGCATGTACAGAAGGATGTATACTTTCAATTTTCATGCTTAGAAAACTTATATGAAATTTTTGATTTCCGTGAAAAATCAACGATGGTTAACCCACGGTTTTTTTTTGACCAAACGTGATTTCTTCTGCCACTTTGATGGTCAATATCTCCCGTACACGTGGCTTGTTTTCAGAAAAATTTGCATAGCATGTACAGAAGGATGTATACTTTCAATTTTCATGCTTAGAAAACTTTTATGAAATTTTCGATTTCCGTGAAAAATCAACGATGGTTAACCCACGGTTTTTTTTTGACGAAACGTGATTTCTTCTGCCACTTTGATGGTCAATATCTCCCGTACACGTGGCTTGTTTTCAGAAAAATTTGCAAAGCATGTACAGATGGATGTATACTTTCAATTTTCATGCTTAGAAAACTTTTATGAGATTTTCGATTTCCGTGAAAAATCAACGATGGTTAACCCACGGTTTTTTTTTGACGAAACGTGATTTCTACTGCCACTTTGATGGTCAATATCTCCCGTACACGTGGCTTGTTTTCAAAAAAATTTGCATAGCATGTACAGAAGGATGTATACTTTCAATTTTCATGCTTAGAAAACTTTTATGAAATTTTTGATTTCCGTGAAAAATCAACGATGGTTAACCCACGGTTTTTTTTTGACGAAACGTGATTTCTTCTGCCACTTTGATGGTCAATATCTCCCGTACACGTTACTTGTTTTCAGAAAAATTTGCATAGCATGTACAGATGGATGTATACTTTCAATTTTCATGCTTAGAAAACTTTTATGAAATTTTCGATTTCCGTGAAAAATCAACGATGGTTAACCCACGGTTTTTTTTTGACGAAACGTGATTTCTTCTGCCACTTTGATGGTCAATATCTCCCGTACACGTTACTTGTTTTCAGAAAAATTTGCATAGCATGTACAGAAGGATGTATACTTTCAATTTTCATGCTTAGAAAACTTTTATGAAATTTTCGATTTCCGTGAAAAATCAACGATGGTTAACCCACGGTTTTTTTTTGACGAAACGTGATTTCTTCTGCCACTTTGATGGTCAATATCTCCCGTACACGTGGCTTGTTTTCAGAAAAATTTGCATAGCATGTACAGAAGGATATAAACTTTCAATTTTCATGCTTAGAAAACTTTTATGAAATTTTTGATTTCCGTGAAAAATCAACGATGGTTAACCCACGGTTTTTTTTTGACCAAACGTGATTTCTTCTGCCACTTTGATGGTCAATATCTCCCGCACACGTGGCTTGTTTTCAGAAAAATTTGCAAAGCATGTACAGAAGGATGTATACTTTCAATTTTCATGCTTAGAAAACTTTTATGAGATTTTCGATTTCCGTGAAAAATCAACGATGGTTAACCCACGGTTTTTTTTTGACGAAACGTGATTTCTACTGCCACTTTGATGGTCAATATCTCCCGTACACGTGGCTTGTTTTCAAAAAAATTTGCATAGCATGTACAGAAGGATGTATACTTTCAATTTTCATGCTTAGAAAACTTTTATGAAATTTTAGATTTCCGAGAAAAATCAACGATGGTTAACCCACGGTTTTTTTTTGACGAAACGTGATTTCTTCTGTCACTTTGATGGTCAATATCTCCCGTACACGTGGCTTGTTTTCAGAAAAATTTGCAATGCATGTACAGATGGATGTATACTTTCAATTTTCATGCTTAGAAAACTTTTATGAGATTTTCGATTTCCGTGAAAAATCAACGATGGTTAACCCACGGTTTTTTTTTGACGAAACGTGATTTCTACTGCCACTTTGATGGTCAATATCTCCCGTACACGTAGCTTGTTTTCAAAAAAATTTGCATAGCATGTACAGAAGGATATAAACTTTCAATTTTCATGCTTAGAAAACTTTTATGAAATTTTTGATTTCCGTGAAAAATCAACGATGGTTAACCCACGGTTTTTTATTTGACGAAACGTGATTTCTACTGCCACTTTGATGGTCAATATCTCCCGTACACGTAGCTTGTTTTCAAAAAAATTTGCATAGCATGTACAGAAGGATGTATACTTTCAATTTTCATGCTTAGAAAACTTATATGAAATTTTTGATTTCCGTGAAAAATCAACGATGGTTAACCCACGGTTTTTTTTTGACGAAACGTGATTTCTACTGCCACTTTGATGGTCAATATCTCCCGTACACGTGGCTTGTTTTCAAAAAAATTTGCATAGCATGTACAGAAGGATGTATACTTTCAATTTTCATGCTTAGAAAACTTATATGAAATTTTTGATTTCCGTGAAAAATCAACGATGGTTAACCCACGGTTTTTTTTTGACGAAACGTGATTTCTACTGCCACTTTGATGGTCAATATCTCCCGTACACGTGGCTTGTTTTCAAAAAAATTTGCAAAGCATGTACAGATGGATGTATACTTTCAATTTTCATGCTTAGAAAACTTTTATGAGATTTTCGATTTCCGTGAAAAATCAACGATGGTTAACCCACGGTTTTTTTTTGACGAAACGTGATTTCTACTGCCACTTTGATGGTCAATATCTCCCGTACACGTAGCTTGTTTTCAAAAAAATTTGCATAGCATGTACAGAAGGATGTATACTTTCAATTTTCATGCTTAGAAAACTTATATGAAATTTTTGATTTCCGTGAAAAATCAACGATGGTTAACCCACGGTTTTTTTTTGACCAAACGTGATTTCTTCTGCCACTTTGATGGTCAATATCTCCCGTACACGTGGCTTGTTTTCAGAAAAATTTGCATAGCATGTACAGAAGGATGTATACTTTCAATTTTCATGCTTAGAAAACTTTTATGAAATTTTCGATTTCCGTGAAAAATCAACGATGGTTAACCCACGGTTTTTTTTTGACGAAACGTGATTTCTACTGCCACTTTGATGGTCAATATCTCCCGTACACGTAGCTTGTTTTCAAAAAAATTTGCATAGCATGTACAGAAGGATGTATACTTTCAATTTTCATGCTTAGAAAACTTATATGAAATTTTTGATTTCCGTGAAAAATCAACGATGGTTAACCCACGGTTTTTTTTTGACGAAACGTGATTTCTACTGCCACTTTGATGGTCAATATCTCCCGTACACGTGGCTTGTTTTCAAAAAAATTTGCATAGCATGTACAGAAGGATGTATACTTTCAATTTTCATGCTTAGAAAACTTATATGAAATTTTTGATTTCCGTGAAAAATCAACGATGGTTAACCCACGGTTTTTTTTTGACCAAACGTGATTTCTTCTGCCACTTTGATGGTCAATATCTCCCGTACACGTGGCTTGTTTTCAGAAAAATTTGCATAGCATGTACAGAAGGATGTATACTTTCAATTTTCATGCTTAGAAAACTTTTATGAAATTTTCGATTTCCGTGAAAAATCAACGATGGTTAACCCACGGTTTTTTTTTGACGAAACGTGATTTCTTCTGCCACTTTGATGGTCAATATCTCCCGTACACGTGGCTTGTTTTCAGAAAAATTTGCAAAGCATGTACAGATGGATGTATACTTTCAATTTTCATGCTTAGAAAACTTTTATGAGATTTTCGATTTCCGTGAAAAATCAACGATGGTTAACCCACGGTTTTTTTTTGACGAAACGTGATTTCTACTGCCACTTTGATGGTCAATATCTCCCGTACACGTGGCTTGTTTTCAAAAAAATTTGCATAGCATGTACAGAAGGATGTATACTTTCAATTTTCATGCTTAGAAAACTTTTATGAAATTTTTGATTTCCGTGAAAAATCAACGATGGTTAACCCACGGTTTTTTTTTGACGAAACGTGATTTCTTCTGCCACTTTGATGGTCAATATCTCCCGTACACGTTACTTGTTTTCAGAAAAATTTGCATAGCATGTACAGATGGATGTATACTTTCAATTTTCATGCTTAGAAAACTTTTATGAAATTTTCGATTTCCGTGAAAAATCAACGATGGTTAACCCACGGTTTTTTTTTGACGAAACGTGATTTCTTCTGCCACTTTGATGGTCAATATCTCCCGTACACGTTACTTGTTTTCAGAAAAATTTGCATAGCATGTACAGAAGGATGTATACTTTCAATTTTCATGCTTAGAAAACTTTTATGAAATTTTCGATTTCCGTGAAAAATCAACGATGGTTAACCCACGGTTTTTTTTTGACGAAACGTGATTTCTTCTGCCACTTTGATGGTCAATATCTCCCGTACACGTGGCTTGTTTTCAGAAAAATTTGCATAGCATGTACAGAAGGATATAAACTTTCAATTTTCATGCTTAGAAAACTTTTATGAAATTTTTGATTTCCGTGAAAAATCAACGATGGTTAACCCACGGTTTTTTTTTGACCAAACGTGATTTCTTCTGCCACTTTGATGGTCAATATCTCCCGCACACGTGGCTTGTTTTCAGAAAAATTTGCAAAGCATGTACAGATGGATGTATACTTTCAATTTTCATGCTTAGAAAACTTTTATGAGATTTTCGATTTCCGTGAAAAATCAACGATGGTTAACCCACGGTTTTTTTTTGACGAAACGTGATTTCTACTGCCACTTTGATGGTCAATATCTCCCGTACACGTGGCTTGTTTTCAAAAAAATTTGCATAGCATGTACAGAAGGATGTATACTTTCAATTTTCATGCTTAGAAAACTTATATGAAATTTTTGATTTCCGTGAAAAATCAACGATGGTTAACCCACGGTTTTTTTTTGACCAAACGTGATTTCTTCTGCCACTTTGATGGTCAATATCTCCCGTACACGTGGCTTGTTTTCAGAAAAATTTGCATAGCATGTACAGAAGGATGTATACTTTCAATTTTCATGCTTAGAAAACTTTTATGAGATTTTCGATTTCCGTGAAAAATCAACGATGGTTAACCCACGGTTTTTTTTTGACGAAACGTGATTTCTACTGCCACTTTGATGGTCAATATCTCCCGTACACGTGGCTTGTTTTCAAAAAAATTTGCATAGCATGTACAGAAGGATGTATACTTTCAATTTTCATGCTTAGAAAACTTTTATGAGATTTTCGATTTCCGTGAAAAATCAACGATGGTTAACCCACGGTTTTTTTTTGACCAAACGTGATTTCTTCTGCCACTTTGATGGTCAATATCTCCCGTACACGTGGCTTGTTTTCAGAAAAATTTGCATAGCATGTACAGAAGGATGTATACTTTCAATTTTCATGCTTAGAAAACTTTTATGAAATTTTCGATTTCCGTGAAAAATCAACGATGGTTAACCCACGGTTTTTTTTTGACGAAACGTGATTTCTTCTGCCACTTTGATGGTCAATATCTCCCGTACACGTGGCTTGTTTTCAGAAAAATTTGCATAGCATGTACAGAAGGATATAAACTTTCAATTTTCATGCTTAGAAAACTTTTATGAAATTTTTGATTTCCGTGAAAAATCAACGATGGTTAACCCACGGTTTTTTTTTGACCAAACGTGATTTCTTCTGCCACTTTGATGGTCAATATCTCCCGCACACGTGGCTTGTTTTCAGAAAAATTTGCAAAGCATGTACAGATGGATGTATACTTTCAATTTTCATGCTTAGAAAACTTTTATGAGATTTTCGATTTCCGTGAAAAATCAACGATGGTTAACCCACGGTTTTTTTTTGACGAAACGTGATTTCTACTGCCACTTTGATGGTCAATATCTCCCGTACACGTGGCTTGTATTCAAAAAAATTTGCATAGCATGTACAGAAGGATGTATACTTTCAATTTTCATGCTTAGAAAACTTATATGAAATTTTTGATTTCCGTGAAAAATCAACGATGGTTAACCCACGGTTTTTTTTTGACCAAACGTGATTTCTTCTGCCACTTTGATGGTCAATATCTCCCGTACACGTGGCTTGTTTTCAGAAAAATTTGCATAGCATGTACAGAAGGATGTATACTTTCAATTTTCATGCTTAGAAAACTTTTATGAGATTTTCGATTTCCGTGAAAAATCAACGATGGTTAACCCACGGTTTTTTTTTGACGAAACGTGATTTCTACTGCCACTTTGATGGTCAATATCTCCCGTACACGTGGCTTGTTTTCAAAAAAATTTGCATAGCATGTACAGAAGGATGTATACTTTCAATTTTCATGCTTAGAAAACTTATATGAAATTTTTGATTTCCGTGAAAAATCAACGATGGTTAACCCACGGTTTTTTTTTGACCAAACGTGATTTCTTCTGCCACTTTGATGGTCAATATCTCCCGTACACGTGGCTTGTTTTCAGAAAAATTTGCATAGCATGTACAGATGGATGTATACTTTCAATTTTCATGCTTAGAAAACTTTTATGAAATTTTCGATTTCCGTGAAAAATCAACGATGGGTAACCCACGGTTTTTTTTTGACGAAACGTGATTTCTTCTGCCACTTTGATGGTCAATATCTCCCGTACACGTTACTTGTTTTCAGAAAAATTTGCATAGCATGTACAGAAGGATGTATACTTTCAATTTTCATGCTTAGAAAACTTTTATGAAATTTTCGATTTCCGTGAAAAATCAACGATGGTTAACCCACGGTTTTTTTTTGACGAAACGTGATTTCTTCTGCCACTTTGATGGTCAATATCTCCCGTACACGTGGCTTGTTTTCAGAAAAATTTGCATAGCATGTACAGAAGGATATAAACTTTCAATTTTCATGCTTAGAAAACTTTTATGAAATTTTTGATTTCCGTGAAAAATCAACGATGGTTAACCCACGGTTTTTTTTTGACCAAACATGATTTCTTCTGCCACTTTGATGGTCAATATCTCCCGCACACGTGGCTTGTTTTCAGAAAAATTTGCAAAGCATGTACAGATGGATGTATACTTTCAATTTTCATGCTTAGAAAACTTTTATGAGATTTTCGATTTCCGTGAAAAATCAACGATGGTTAACCCACGGTTTTTTTTTGACGAAACGTGATTTCTACTGCCACTTTGATGGTCAATATCTCCCGTACACGTGGCTTGTTTTCAAAAAAATTTGCATAGCATGTACAGAAGGATGTATACTTTCAATTTTCATGCTTAGAAAACTTATATGAAATTTTTGATTTCCGTGAAAAATCAACGATGGTTAACCCACGGTTTTTTTTTGACCAAACGTGATTTCTTCTGCCACTTTGATGGTCAATATCTCCCGTACACGTGGCTTGTTTTCAGAAAAATTTGCATAGCATGTACAGAAGGATGTATACTTTCAATTTTCATGCTTAGAAAACTTTTATGAGATTTTCGATTTCCGTGAAAAATCAACGATGGTTAACCCACGGTTTTTTTTTGACGAAACGTGATTTCTACTGCCACTTTGATGGTCAATATCTCCCGTACACGTGGCTTGTTTTCAAAAAAATTTGCATAGCATGTACAGAAGGATGTATACTTTCAATTTTCATGCTTAGAAAACTTATATGAAATTTTTGATTTCCGTGAAAAATCAACGATGGTTAACCCACGGTTTTTTTTTGACCAAACGTGATTTCTTCTGCCACTTTGATGGTCAATATCTCCCGTACACGTGGCTTGTTTTCAGAAAAATTTGCATAGCATGTACAGAAGGATGTATACTTTCAATTTTCATGCTTAGAAAACTTTTATGAAATTTTCGATTTCCGTGAAAAATCAACGATGGTTAACCCACGGTTTTTTTTTGACGAAACGTGATTTCTTCTGCCACTTTGATGGTCAATATCTCCCGTACACGTGGCTTGTTTTCAGAAAAATTTGCAAAGCATGTACAGATGGATGTATACTTTCAATTTTCATGCTTAGAAAACTTTTATGAGATTTTCGATTTCCGTGAAAAATCAACGATGGTTAACCCACGGTTTTTTTTTGACGAAACGAGATTTCTACTGCCACTTTGATGGTCAACATCTCCCGTACACGTGGCTTGTTTTCAAAAAAATTTGCATAGCATGTACAGAAGGATGTATACTTTCAATTTTCATGCTTAGAAAACTTTTATGAAATTTTTGATTTCCGTGAAAAATCAACGATGGTTAACCCACGGTTTTTTTTTGACCAAACGTGATTTCTTCTGCCACTTTGATGGTCAATATCTCCCGCACACGTGGCTTGTTTTCAGAAAAATTTGCAAAGCATGTACAGATGGATGTAAACTTTCAATTTTCATGCATAGAAAACTTTTATGAGATTTTCGATTTCCGTGAAAAATCAACGATGGTTAACCCACGGTTTTTTTTTGACGAAACGTGATTTCTACTGCCACTTTGATGGTCAATATCTCCCGTACACGTGGCTTGTTTTCAAAAAAATTTGCATAGCATGTACAGAAGGATGTATACTTTCAATTTTCATGCTTAGAAAACTTTTATGAAATTTTTGATTTCCGTGAAAAATCAACGATGGTTAACCCACGGTTTTTTTTTGACGAAACGTGATTTCTTCTGCCACTTTGATGGTCAATATCTCCCGTACACGTTACTTGTTTTCAGAAAAATTTGCATAGCATGTACAGATGGATGTATACTTTCAATTTTCATGCTTAGAAAACTTTTATGAAATTTTCGATTTCCGTGAAAAATCAACGATGGTTAACCCACGGTTTTTTTTTGACGAAACGTGATTTCTTCTGCCACTTTGATGGTCAATATCTCCCGCACACGTGGCTTGTTTTCAGAAAAATTTGCATAGCATGTACAGAAGGATGTATACTTTCAATTTTCATGCTTAGAAAACTTATATGAAATTTTTGATTTCCGTGAAAAATCAACGATGGTTAACCCACGGTTATTTTTTGACCAAACATGATTTCTTCTGCCACTTTGATGGTCAATATCTCCCGCACACGTGGCTTGTTTTCAGAAAAATTTGCAAAGCATGTACAGATGGATGTATACTTTCAATTTTCATGCTTAGAAAACTTTTATGAGATTTTCGATTTCCGTGAAAAATCAACGATGGTTAACCCACGGTTTTTTTTTGACGAAACGTGATTTCTACTGCCACTTTGATGGTCAATATCTCCCGTACACGTGGCTTGTTTTCAAAAAAATTTGCATAGCATGTACAGAAGGATGTATACTTTCAATTTTCATGCTTAGAAAACTTATATGAAATTTTTGATTTCCGTGAAAAATCAACGATGGTTAACCCACGGATTTTTTTGGACCAAACGTGATTTCTTCTGCCACTTTGATGGTCAATATCTCCCGTACACGTGGCTTGTTTTCAGAAAAATTTGCATAGCATGTACAGAAGGATGTATACTTTCAATTTTCATGCTTAGAAAACTTTTATGAGATTTTCGATTTCCGTGAAAAATCAACGATGGTTAACCCACGGTTTTTTTTTGACGAAACGTGATTTCTACTGCCACTTTGATGGTCAATATCTCCCGTACACGTGGCTTGTTTTCAAAAAAATTTGCATAGCATGTACAGAAGGATGTATACTTTCAATTTTCATGCTTAGAAAACTTATATGAAATTTTTGATTTCCGTGAAAAATCAACGATGGTTAACCCACGGTTTTTTTTTGACCAAACGTGATTTCTTCTGCCACTTTGATGGTCAATATCTCCCGTACACGTGGCTTGTTTTCAGAAAAATTTGCATAGCATGTACAGAAGGATGTATACTTTCAATTTTCATGCTTAGAAAACTTTTATGAAATTTTCGATTTCCGTGAAAAATCAACGATGGTTAACCCACGGTTTTTTTTTGACGAAACGTGATTTCTTCTGCCACTTTGATGGTCAATATCTCCCGTACACGTGGCTTGTTTTCAGAAAAATTTGCAAAGCATGTACAGATGGATGTATACTTTCAATTTTCATGCTTAGAAAACTTTTATGAGATTTTCGATTTCCGTGAAAAATCAACGATGGTTAACCCACGGTTTTTTTTTGACGAAACGAGATTTCTACTGCCACTTTGATGGTCAACATCTCCCGTACACGTGGCTTGTTTTCAAAAAAATTTGCATAGCATGTACAGAAGGATGTATACTTTCAATTTTCATGCTTAGAAAACTTTTATGAAATTTTTGATTTCCGTGAAAAATCAACGATGGTTAACCCACGGTTTTTTTTTGACCAAACGTGATTTCTTCTGCCACTTTGATGGTCAATATCTCCCGCACACGTGGCTTGTTTTCAGAAAAATTTGCAAAGCATGTACAGATGGATGTAAACTTTCAATTTTCATGCATAGAAAACTTTTATGAGATTTTCGATTTCCGTGAAAAATCAACGATGGTTAACCCACGGTTTTTTTTTGACGAAACGTGATTTCTACTGCCACTTTGATGGTCAATATCTCCCGTACACGTGGCTTGTTTTCAAAAAAATTTGCATAGCATGTACAGAAGGATGTATACTTTCAATTTTCATGCTTAGAAAACTTTTATGAAATTTTTGATTTCCGTGAAAAATCAACGATGGTTAACCCACGGTTTTTTTTTGACGAAACGTGATTTCTTCTGCCACTTTGATGGTCAATATCTCCCGTACACGTTACTTGTTTTCAGAAAAATTTGCATAGCATGTACAGAAGGATGTATACTTTCAATTTTCATGCTTAGAAAACTTTTATGAAATTTTCGATTTCCGTGAAAAATCAACGATGGTTAACCCACGGTTTTTTTTTGACGAAACGTGATTTCTTCTGCCACTTTGATGGTCAATATCTCCCGTACACGTTACTTGTTTTCAGAAAAATTTGCATAGCATGTACAGAAGGATGTATACTTTCAATTTTCATGCTTAGAAAACTTTTATGAAATTTTCGATTTCCGTGAAAAATCAACGATGGTTAACCCACGGTTTTTTTTTGACGAAACGTGATTTCTTCTGCCACTTTGATGGTCAATATCTCCCGTACACGTGGCTTGTTTTCAGAAAAATTTGCATAGCATGTACAGAAGGATATAAACTTTCAATTTTCATGCTTAGAAAACTTTTATGAAATTTTTGATTTCCGTGAAAAATCAACGATGGTTAACCCACGGTTTTTTTTTGACCAAACGTGATTTCTTCTGCCACTTTGATGGTCAATATCTCCCGCACACGTGGCTTGTTTTCAGAAAAATTTGCAAAGCATGTACAGATGGATGTATACTTTCAATTTTCATGCTTACAAAAACTTTTATGAGATTTTCGATTTCCGTGAAAAATCAACGATGGTTAACCCACGGTTTTTTTTTGACGAAACGTGATTTCTACTGCCACTTTGATGGTCAATATCTCCCGTACACGTGGCTTGTTTTCAAAAAAATTTGCATAGCATGTACAGAAGGATGTATACTTTCAATTTTCATGCTTAGAAAACTTTTATGAAATTTTCGATTTCCGTGAAAAATCAACGATGGTTAACCCACGGTTTTTTTTTGACGAAACGTGATTTCTTCTGTCACTTTGATGGTCAATATCTCCCGTACACGTGGCTTGTTTTCGGAAAAAATTGCATAGCATGTACAGAAGGATGTATACTTTTAATTTTCATGCTTAGAAAACTTTTATGAAATTTTCGATTTCCGTGAAAAATCAACGATGGTTAACCCACGGTTTTTTTTTGACGAAACGTGATTTCTTCTGCCACTTTGATGGTCAATATCTCCCGCACACGTGGCTTGTTTTCAGAAAAATTTGCATAGCATGTACAGAAGGAGATAAACTTTCAATTTTCATGCTTAGAAAACTTTTATGAAATTTTTGATTTCCGTGAAAAATCAACGATGGTTAACCCACGGTTTTTTATATGACCAAACGTGATTTCTTCTGCCACTTTGATGGTCAATATCTCCCGCACACGTGGCTTGTTTTCAGAAAAATTTGCAAAGCATGTACAGATGGATGTATACTTTCAATTTTCATGCTTAGAAAACTTTTATGAGATTTTCGATTTCCGTGAAAAATCAACGATGGTTAACCCACGGTTTTTTTTTGACGAAACGTGATTTCTACTGCCACTTTGATGGTCAATATCTCCCGTACACGTGGCTTGTTTTCAGAAAAATTAGCATAGCATGTACAGAAGGATGTATACTTTCAATTTTCATGCTTAGAAAACTTTTATGAAATTTTCGATTTCCGTGAAAAATCAACGATGGTTAACCCACGGTTTTTTTTTGACGAAACGTGATTTCTACTGCCACTTTGATGGTCAATATCTCCCGTACACGTGGCTTGTTTTCAGAAAAATTGCATAGCATGTACAGAAGGATGTATACTTTCAATTTTCATGCTTAGAAAACTTTTATGAAATTTTCGATTTCCGTGAAAAATCAACGATGGTTAACCCACGGTTTTTTTTTGACGAAACGTGATTTCTTCTGCCACTTTGATGGTCAATATCTCCCGTACACGTGGCTTGTTTTCAGAAAAATTTGCATAGCATGTACAGAAGGATATAAACTTTCAATTTTCATGCTTAGAAAACTTTTATGAGATTTTCGATTTCCGTGAAAAATCAACGATGGTTAACCCACGGTTTTTTTTTGACGAAACGTGATTTCTACTGCCACTTTGATGGTCAATATCTCCCGTACACGTGGCTTGTTTTCAAAAAAATTTGCATAGCATGTACAGAAGGATGTATACTTTCAATTTTCATGCTTAGAAAACTTATATGAAATTTTTGATTTCCGTGAAAAATCAACGATGGTTAACCCACGGTTTTTTTTTGACCAAACATGATTTCTTCTGCCACTTTGATGGTCAATATCTCCCGCACACGTGGCTTGTTTTCAGAAAAATTTGCAAAGCATGTACAGATGGATGTATACTTTCAATTTTCATGCTTAGAAAACTTTTATGAGATTTTCGATTTCCGTGAAAAATCAACGATGGTTAACCCACGGTTTTTTTTTGACGAAACGTGATTTCTACTGCCACTTTGATGGTCAATATCTCCCGTACACGTGGCTTGTTTTCAAAAAAATTTGCATAGCATGTACAGAAGGATGTATACTTTCAATTTTCATGCTTAGAAAACTTTTATGAAATTTTCGATTTCCGTGAAAAATCAACGATGGTTAACCCACGGTTTTTTTTTTGACGAAACGTGATTTCTTCTGTCACTTTGATGGTCAATATCTCCCGTACACGTGGCTTGTTTTCGGAAAAAATTGCATAGCATGTACAGAAGGATGTATACTATTAATTTTCATGCTTAGAAAACTTTTATGAAATTTTCGATTTCCGTGAAAAATCAACGATGGTTAACCCACGGTTTTTTTTTGACGAAACGTGATTTCTTCTGCCACTTTGATGGTCAATATCTCCCGTACACGTGGCTTGTTTTCAGAAAAATTTGCATAGCATGTACAGAAGGATATAAACTTTCAATTTTCATGCTTAGAAAACATTTATGAAATTTTCGATTTCCGTGAAAAATCAACGATGGTTAACCCACGGTTTTTTTTTGACGAAACGTGATTTCTACTGCCACTTTGATGGTCAATATCTCCCGTACACGTGGCTTGTTTTCAAAAAAATTTGCATAGCATGTACAGAAGGATGTATACTTTCAATTTTCATGCTTAGAAAACTTTTATGAAATTTTCGATTTCCGTGAAAAATCAACGATGGTTAACCCACGGTTTTTTTTTGACGAAACGTGATTTCTTCTGCCACTTTGATGGTCAATATCTCCCGTACACGTGGCTTGTTTTCAGAAAAATTTGCATAGCATGTACAGAAGGATATAAACTTTCAATTTTCATGCTTAGAAAACTTTTATGAAATTTTTGATTTCCGTGAAAAATCAACGATGGTTAACCCACGGTTTTTTTTTGACCAAACGTGATTTCTTCTGCCACTTTGATGGTCAATATCTCCCGCACACGTGGCTTGTTTTCAGAAAAATTTGCAAAGCATGTACAGATGGATGTATACTTTCAATTTTCATGCTTAGAAAACTTTTATGAGATTTTCGATTTCCGTGAAAAATCAACGATGGTTAACCCACGGTTTTTTTTTGACGAAACGTGATTTCTACTGCCACTTTGATGGTCAATATCTCCCGTACACGTGGCTTGTTTTCAAAAAAATTTGCATAGCATGTACAGAAGGATGTATACTTTCAATTTTCATGCTTAGAAAACTTATATGAAATTTTTGATTTCCGTGAAAAATCAACGATGGTTAACCCACGGTTTTTTTTTGACCAAACGTGATTTCTTCTGCCACTTTGATGGTCAATATCTCCCGCACACGTGGCTTGTTTTCAGAAAAATTTGCAAAGCATGTACAGATGGATGTATACTTTCAATTTTCATGCTTAGAAAACTTTTATGAGATTTTCGATTTCCGTGAAAAATCAACGATGGTTAACCCACGGTTTTTTTTTGACGAAACGAGATTTCTACTGCCACTTTGATGGTCAACATCTCCCGTACACGTGGCTTGTTTTCAAAAAAATTTGCATAGCATGTACAGATGGATGTATACTTTCAATTTTCATGCTTAGAAAACTTTTATGAGATTTTCGATTTCCGTGAAAAATCAACGATGGTTAACCCACGGTTTTTTTTTGACGAAACGTGATTTCTACTGCCACTTTGATGGTCAATATCTCCCGTACACGTGGCTTGTTTTCAAAAAAATTTGCATAGCATGTACAGAAGGATGTATACTTTCAATTTTCATGCTTAGAAAACTTTTATGAAATTTTTGATTTCCGTGAAAAATCAACGATGGTTAACCCACGGTTTTTTTTTGACGAAACGTGATTTCTTCTGCCACTTTGATGGTCAATATCTCCCGTACACGTTACTTGTTTTCAGAAAAATTTGCATAGCATGTACAGAAGGATGTATACTTTCAATTTTCATGCTTAGAAAACTTTTATGAAATTTTCGATTTCCGTGAAAAATCAACGATGGTTAACCCACGGTTTTTTTTTGACGAAACGTGATTTCTTCTGCCACTTTGATGGTCAATATCTCCCGTACACGTTACTTGTTTTCAGAAAAATTTGCATAGCATGTACAGAAGGATGTATACTTTCAATTTTCATGCTTAGAAAACTTTTATGAAATTTTCGATTTCCGTGAAAAATCAACGATGGTTAACCCACGGTTTTTTTTTGACCAAACGTGATTTCTTCTGCCACTTTGATGGTCAATATCTCCCGCACACGTGGCTTGTTTTCAGAAAAATTTGCAAAGCATGTACAGATGGATGTATACTTTCAATTTTCATGCTTAGAAAACTTTTATGAGATTTTCGATTTCCGTGAAAAATCAACGATGGTTAACCCACGGTTTTTTTTTGACGAAACGTGATTTCTACTGCCACTTTGATGGTCAATATCTCCCGTACACGTGGCTTGTTTTCAAAAAAATTTGCATAGCATGTACAGAAGGATGTATACTTTCAATTTTCATGCTTAGAAAACTTATATGAAATTTTTGATTTCCGTGAAAAATCAACGATGGTTAACCCACGGTTTTTTTTTGACCAAACGTGATTTCTTCTGCCACTTTGATGGTCAATATCTCCCGTACACGTGGCTTGTTTTCAGAAAAATTTGCATAGCATGTACAGAAGGATGTATACTTTCAATTTTCATGCTTAGAAAACTTTTATGAGATTTTCGATTTCCGTGAAAAATCAACGATGGTTAACCCACGGTTTTTTTTTGACGAAACGTGATTTCTACTGCCACTTTGATGGTCAATATCTCCCGTACACGTGGCTTGTTTTCAAAAAAATTTGCATAGCATGTACAGAAGGATGTATACTTTCAATTTTCATGCTTAGAAAACTTATATGAAATTTTTGATTTCCGTGAAAAATCAACGATGGTTAACCCACGGTTTTTTTTTGACCAAACGTGATTTCTTCTGCCACTTTGATGGTCAATATCTCCCGTACACGTGGCTTGTTTTCAGAAAAATTTGCATAGCATGTACAGAAGGATGTATACTTTCAATTTTCATGCTTAGAAAACTTTTATGAAATTTTCGATTTCCGTGAAAAATCAACGATGGTTAACCCACGGTTTTTTTTTGACGAAACGTGATTTCTTCTGCCACTTTGATGGTCAATATCTCCCGTACACGTGGCTTGTTTTCAGAAAAATTTGCAAAGCATGTACAGATGGATGTATACTTTCAATTTTCATGCTTAGAAAACTTTTATGAGATTTTCGATTTCCGTGAAAAATCAACGATGGTTAACCCACGGTTTTTTTTTGACGAAACGAGATTTCTACTGCCACTTTGATGGTCAACATCTCCCGTACACGTGGCTTGTTTTCAAAAAAATTTGCATAGCATGTACAGAAGGATGTATACTTTCAATTTTCATGCTTAGAAAACTTTTATGAAATTTTTGATTTCCGTGAAAAATCAACGATGGTTAACCCACGGTTTTTTTTTGACCAAACGTGATTTCTTCTGCCACTTTGATGGTCAATATCTCCCGCACACGTGGCTTGTTTTCAGAAAAATTTGCAAAGCATGTACAGATGGATGTAAACTTTCAATTTTCATGCATAGAAAACTTTTATGAGATTTTCGATTTCCGTGAAAAATCAACGATGGTTAACCCACGGTTTTTTTTTGACGAAACGTGATTTCTACTGCCACTTTGATGGTCAATATCTCCCGTACACGTGGCTTGTTTTCAAAAAAATTTGCATAGCATGTACAGAAGGATGTATACTTTCAATTTTCATGCTTAGAAAACTTTTATGAAATTTTTGATTTCCGTGAAAAATCAACGATGGTTAACCCACGGTTTTTTTTTGACGAAACGTGATTTCTTCTGCCACTTTGATGGTCAATATCTCCCGTACACGTTACTTGTTTTCAGAAAAATTTGCATAGCATGTACAGAAGGATGTATACTTTCAATTTTCATGCTTAGAAAACTTTTATGAAATTTTCGATTTCCGTGAAAAATCAACGATGGTTAACCCACGGTTTTTTTTTGACGAAACGTGATTTCTTCTGCCACTTTGATGGTCAATATCTCCCGTACACGTTACTTGTTTTCAGAAAAATTTGCATAGCATGTACAGAAGGATGTATACTTTCAATTTTCATGCTTAGAAAACTTTTATGAAATTTTCGATTTCCGTGAAAAATCAACGATGGTTAACCCACGGTTTTTTTTTGACGAAACGTGATTTCTTCTGCCACTTTGATGGTCAATATCTCCCGTACACGTGGCTTGTTTTCAGAAAAATTTGCATAGCATGTACAGAAGGATATAAACTTTCAATTTTCATGCTTAGAAAACTTTTATGAAATTTTTGATTTCCGTGAAAAATCAACGATGGTTAACCCACGGTTTTTTTTTGACCAAACGTGATTTCTTCTGCCACTTTGATGGTCAATATCTCCCGCACACGTGGCTTGTTTTCAGAAAAATTTGCAAAGCATGTACAGATGGATGTATACTTTCAATTTTCATGCTTACAAAAACTTTTATGAGATTTTCGATTTCCGTGAAAAATCAACGATGGTTAACCCACGGTTTTTTTTTGACGAAACGTGATTTCTACTGCCACTTTGATGGTCAATATCTCCCGTACACGTGGCTTGTTTTCAAAAAAATTTGCATAGCATGTACAGAAGGATGTATACTTTCAATTTTCATGCTTAGAAAACTTTTATGAAATTTTCGATTTCCGTGAAAAATCAACGATGGTTAACCCACGGTTTTTTTTTGACGAAACGTGATTTCTTCTGTCACTTTGATGGTCAATATCTCCCGTACACGTGGCTTGTTTTCGGAAAAAATTGCATAGCATGTACAGAAGGATGTATACTTTTAATTTTCATGCTTAGAAAACTTTTATGAAATTTTCGATTTCCGTGAAAAATCAACGATGGTTAACCCACGGTTTTTTTTTGACGAAACGTGATTTCTTCTGCCACTTTGATGGTCAATATCTCCCGCACACGTGGCTTGTTTTCAGAAAAATTTGCATAGCATGTACAGAAGGAGATAAACTTTCAATTTTCATGCTTAGAAAACTTTTATGAAATTTTTGATTTCCGTGAAAAATCAACGATGGTTAACCCACGGTTTTTTATATGACCAAACGTGATTTCTTCTGCCACTTTGATGGTCAATATCTCCCGCACACGTGGCTTGTTTTCAGAAAAATTTGCAAAGCATGTACAGATGGATGTATACTTTCAATTTTCATGCTTAGAAAACTTTTATGAGATTTTCGATTTCCGTGAAAAATCAACGATGGTTAACCCACGGTTTTTTTTTGACGAAACGTGATTTCTACTGCCACTTTGATGGTCAATATCTCCCGTACACGTGGCTTGTTTTCAGAAAAATTAGCATAGCATGTACAGAAGGATGTATACTTTCAATTTTCATGCTTAGAAAACTTTTATGAAATTTTCGATTTCCGTGAAAAATCAACGATGGTTAACCCACGGTTTTTTTTTGACGAAACGTGATTTCTACTGCCACTTTGATGGTCAATATCTCCCGTACACGTGGCTTGTTTTCAGAAAAATTGCATAGCATGTACAGAAGGATGTATACTTTCAATTTTCATGCTTAGAAAACTTTTATGAAATTTTCGATTTCCGTGAAAAATCAACGATGGTTAACCCACGGTTTTTTTTTGACGAAACGTGATTTCTTCTGCCACTTTGATGGTCAATATCTCCCGTACACGTGGCTTGTTTTCAGAAAAATTTGCATAGCATGTACAGAAGGATATAAACTTTCAATTTTCATGCTTAGAAAACTTTTATGAGATTTTCGATTTCCGTGAAAAATCAACGATGGTTAACCCACGGTTTTTTTTTGACGAAACGTGATTTCTACTGCCACTTTGATGGTCAATATCTCCCGTACACGTGGCTTGTTTTCAAAAAAATTTGCATAGCATGTACAGAAGGATGTATACTTTCAATTTTCATGCTTAGAAAACTTATATGAAATTTTTGATTTCCGTGAAAAATCAACGATGGTTAACCCACGGTTTTTTTTTGACCAAACATGATTTCTTCTGCCACTTTGATGGTCAATATCTCCCGCACACGTGGCTTGTTTTCAGAAAAATTTGCAAAGCATGTACAGATGGATGTATACTTTCAATTTTCATGCTTAGAAAACTTTTATGAGATTTTCGATTTCCGTGAAAAATCAACGATGGTTAACCCACGGTTTTTTTTTGACGAAACGTGATTTCTACTGCCACTTTGATGGTCAATATCTCCCGTACACGTGGCTTGTTTTCAAAAAAATTTGCATAGCATGTACAGAAGGATGTATACTTTCAATTTTCATGCTTAGAAAACTTTTATGAAATTTTCGATTTCCGTGAAAAATCAACGATGGTTAACCCACGGTTTTTTTTTTGACGAAACGTGATTTCTTCTGTCACTTTGATGGTCAATATCTCCCGTACACGTGGCTTGTTTTCGGAAAAAATTGCATAGCATGTACAGAAGGATGAATACTATTAATTTTCATGCTTAGAAAACTTTTATGAAATTTTCGATTTCCGTGAAAAATCAACGATGGTTAACCCACGGTTTTTTTTTGACGAAACGTGATTTCTTCTGCCACTTTGATGGTCAATATCTCCCGTACACGTGGCTTGTTTTCAGAAAAATTTGCATAGCATGTACAGAAGGATATAAACTTTCAATTTTCATGCTTAGAAAACATTTATGAAATTTTCGATTTCCGTGAAAAATCAACGATGGTTAACCCACGGTTTTTTTTTGACGAAACGTGATTTCTACTGCCACTTTGATGGTCAATATCTCCCGTACACGTGGCTTGTTTTCAAAAAAATTTGCATAGCATGTACAGAAGGATGTATACTTTCAATTTTCATGCTTAGAAAACTTTTATGAAATTTTCGATTTCCGTGAAAAATCAACGATGGTTAACCCACGGTTTTTTTTTGACGAAACGTGATTTCTTCTGCCACTTTGATGGTCAATATCTCCCGTACACGTGGCTTGTTTTCAGAAAAATTTGCATAGCATGTACAGAAGGATATAAACTTTCAATTTTCATGCTTAGAAAACTTTTATGAAATTTTTGATTTCCGTGAAAAATCAACGATGGTTAACCCACGGTTTTTTTTTGACCAAACGTGATTTCTTCTGCCACTTTGATGGTCAATATCTCCCGCACACGTGGCTTGTTTTCAGAAAAATTTGCAAAGCATGTACAGATGGATGTATACTTTCAATTTTCATGCTTAGAAAACTTTTATGAGATTTTCGATTTCCGTGAAAAATCAACGATGGTTAACCCACGGTTTTTTTTTGACGAAACGAGATTTCTACTGCCACTTTGATGGTCAACATCTCCCGTACACGTGGCTTGTTTTCAAAAAAATTTGCATAGCATGTACAGAAGGATGTATACTTTCAATTTTCATGCTTAGAAAACTTTTATGAAATTTTTGATTTCCGTGAAAAATCAACGATGGTTAACCCACGGTTTTTTTTTGACCAAACGTGATTTCTTCTGCCACTTTGATGGTCAATATCTCCCGCACACGTGGCTTGTTTTCAGAAAAATTTGCAAAGCATGTACAGATGGATGTAAACTTTCAATTTTCATGCATAGAAAACTTTTATGAGATTTTCGATTTCCGTGAAAAATCAACGATGGTTAACCCACGGTTTTTTTTTGACGAAACGTGATTTCTTCTGCCACTTTGATGGTCAATATCTCCCGTACACGTGGCTTGTTTTCGGAAAAATTTGCATAGCATGTACAGAAGGATGTATACTTTCAATTTTCATGCTTAGAAAACTTTTATGAAATTTTCGATTTCCGTGAAAAATCAACGATGGTTAACCCACGGTTTTTTTTTGACGAAACGTGATTTCTTCTGCCACTTTGATGGTCAATATCTCCCGTACACGTTACTTGTTTTCAGAAAAATTTGCATAGCATGTACAGAAGGATGTATACTTTCAATTTTCATGCTTAGAAAACTTTTATGAAATTTTCGATTTCCGTGAAAAATCAACGATGGTTAACCCACGGTTTTTTTTTTACGAAACGTGATTTCTTCTGCCACTTTGATGGTCAATATCTCCCGTACACGTGGCTTGTTTTCGGAAAAATTTGCATAGCATGTACAGAAGGATGTATACTTTCAATTTTCGTGCTTAGAAAACTTTTATGAAATTTTCGATTTCCGTGAAAAATCAACGATGGTTAACCCACGGTTTTTTTTTGACGAAACGTGATTTCTTCTGCCACTTTGATGGTCAATATCTCCCGTACACGTTACTTGTTTTCAGAAAAATTTGCATAGCATGTACAGAAGGATATAAACTTTCAATTTTAATGCTTAGAAAACTTTTATGAAATTTTTGATTTCCGTGAAAAATCAACGATGGTTAACCCACGGTTTTTTTTTGACCAAACATGATTTCTTCTGCCACTTTGATGGTCAATATCTCCCGCACACGTGGCTTGTTTTCAGAAAAATTTGCAAAGCATGAACAGATGGATGTATACTTTCAATTTTCATGCTTAGAAAACTTTTATGAGAATTTCGATTTCCGTGAAAAATCAACGATGGTTAACCCACGGTTTTTTTTTGACGAAACGTGATTTCTACTGCCACTTTGATGGTCAATATCTCCCGTACACGTGGCTTGTTTTCAAAAAAATTTGCATAGCATGTACAGAAGGATATAAACTTTCAATTTTAATGCTTAGAAAACTTTTATGAAATTTTTGATTTCCGTGAAAAATCAACGATGGTTAACCAACGGTTTTTTTTTGACCAAACGTGATTTCTTCTGCCACTTTGATGGTCAATATCTCCCGCACACGTGGCTTGTTTTCAGAAAAATTTGCAAAGCATGTACAGATAGATGTATACTTTCAATTTTCATGCTTAGAAAACTTTTATGAGATTTTCGATTTCCGTGAAAAATCAACGATGGTTAACCCACGGTTTTTTTTTGACGAAACGTGATTTCTACTGCCACTTTGATGGTCAATATCTCCCGTACACGTGGCTTGTTTTCAAAAAAATTTGCATAGCATGTACAGAAGGATGTATACTTTCAATTTTCATGCTTAGAAAACTTTTATGAAATTTTCGATTTCCGTGAAAAATCAACGATGGTTAACCCACGGTTTTTTTTTGACGAAACGTGATTTCTTCTGCCACTTTGATGGTCAATATCTCCCGTACACGTGGCTTGTTTTCAGAAAGATTTGCATAGCATGTACAGAAGGATATAAACTTTCAATTTTCATGCTTAGAAAACTTTTATGAAATTTTTGATTTCCGTGAAAAATCAACGATGGTTAACCCACGGTTTTTTTTTGACCAAACGTGATTTCTTCTGCCACTTTGATGGTCAATATCTCCCGCACACGTGGCTTGTTTTCAGAAAAATTTGCAAAGCATGTACAGATGGATGTATACTTTCAATTTTCATGCTTAGAAAACTTTTATGAGATTTTCGATTTCCGTGAAAAATCAACGATGGTTAACCCACGGTTTTTTTTTGACGAAACGTGATTTCTACTGCCACTTTGATGGTCAATATCTCCCGTACACGTTACTTGTTTTCAGAAAAATTTGCATAGCATGTACAGAAGGATGTATACTTTCAATTTTCATGCTTAGAAAACTTTTATGAAATTTTCGATTTCCGTGAAAAATCAACGATGGTTAACCCACGGTTTTTTTTTGACGAAACGTGATTTCTTCTGCCACTTTGATGGTCAATATCTCCCGTACACGTGGCTTGTTTTCGGAAAAATTTGCATAGCATGTACAGAAGGATGTATACTTTCAATTTTCATGCTTAGAAAACTTTTATGAAATTTTCGATTTCCGTGAAAAATCAACGATGGTTAACCCACGGTTTTTTTTTGACGAAACGTGATTTCTTCTGCCACTTTGATGGTCAATATCTCCCGTACACGTTACTTGTTTTCAGAAAAATTTGCATAGCATGTACAGAAGGATGTATACTTTCAATTTTCATGCTTAGAAAACTTTTATGAAATTTTCGATTTCCGTGAAAAATCAACGATGGTTAACCCACGGTTTTTTTTTTACGAAACGTGATTTCTTCTGCCACTTTGATGGTCAATATCTCCCGTACACGTGGCTTGTTTTCGGAAAAATTTGCATAGCATGTACAGAAGGATGTATACTTTCAATTTTCATGCTTAGAAAACTTTTATGAAATTTTCGATTTCCGTGAAAAATCAACGATGGTTAACCCACGGTTTTTTTTTGACGAAACGTGATTTCTTCTGCCACTTTGATGGTCAATATCTCCCGTACACGTTACTTGTTTTCAGAAAAATTTGCATAGCATGTACAGAAGGATATAAACTTTCAATTTTAATGCTTAGAAAACTTTTATGAAATTTTTGATTTCCGTGAAAAATCAACGATGGTTAACCCACGGTTTTTTTTTGACCAAACATGATTTCTTCTGCCACTTTGATGGTCAATATCTCCCGCACACGTGGCTTGTTTTCAGAAAAATTTGCAAAGCATGAACAGATGGATGTATACTTTCAATTTTCATGCTTAGAAAACTTTTATGAGAATTTCGATTTCCGTGAAAAATCAACGATGGTTAACCCACGGTTTTTTTTTGACGAAACGTGATTTCTACTGCCACTTTGATGGTCAATATCTCCCGTACACGTGGCTTGTTTTCAAAAAAATTTGCATAGCATGTACAGAAGGATGTATACTTTCAATTTTCATGCTTAGAAAACTTATATGAAATTTTTGATTTCCGTGAAAAATCAACGATGGTTAACCAACGGTTTTTTTTTGACCAAACGTGATTTCTTCTGCCACTTTGATGGTCAATATCTCCCGCACACGTGGCTTGTTTTCAGAAAAATTTGCAAAGCATGTACAGATAGATGTATACTTTCAATTTTCATGCTTAGAAAACTTTTATGAGATTTTCGATTTCCGTGAAAAATCAACGATGGTTAACCCACGGTTTTTTTTTGACGAAACGTGATTTCTACTGCCACTTTGATGGTCAATATCTCCCGTACACGTGGCTTGTTTTCAAAAAAATTTGCATAGCATGTACAGAAGGATGTATACTTTCAATTTTCATGCTTAGAAAACTTTTATGAAATTTTCGATTTCCGTGAAAAATCAACGATGGTTAACCCACGGTTTTTTTTTGACGAAACGTGATTTCTTCTGCCACTTTGATGGTCAATATCTCCCGTACACGTGGCTTGTTTTCAGAAAGATTTGCATAGCATGTACAGAAGGATATAAACTTTCAATTTTCATGCTTAGAAAACTTTTATGAAATTTTTGATTTCCGTGAAAAATCAACGATGGTTAACCCACGGTTTTTTTTTGACGAAACGTGATTTCTACTGCCACTTTGATGGTCAATATCTCCCGTACACGTGGCTTGTTTTCAAAAAAATTTGCATAGCATGTACAGAAGGATGTATACTTTCAATTTTCATGCTTAGAAAACTTTTATGAAATTTTCGATTTCCGTGAAAAATCAACGATGGTTAACCCACGGTTTTTTTTTGACGAAACGTGATTTCTTCTGCCACTTTGATGGTCAATATCTCCCGTACACGTTACTTGTTTTCAGAAAAATTTGCATAGCATGTACAGAAGGATGTATACTTTCAATTTTCATGCTTAGAAAACTTTTATGAAATTTTCGATTTCCGTGAAAAATCAACGATGGTTAACCCACGGTTTTTTTTTTACGAAACGTGATTTCTTCTGCCACTTTGATGGTCAATATCTCCCGTACACGTGGCTTGTTTTCGGAAAAATTTGCATAGCATGTACAGAAGGATGTATACTTTCAATTTTCATGCTTAGAAAACTTTTATGAAATTTTCGATTTCCGTGAAAAATCAACGATGGTTAACCCACGGTTTTTTTTTGACGAAACGTGATTTCTTCTGCCACTTTGATGGTCAATATCTCCCGTACACGTTACTTGTTTTCAGAAAAATTTGCATAGCATGTACAGAAGGATATAAACTTTCAATTTTAATGCTTAGAAAACTTTTATGAAATTTTTGATTTCCGTGAAAAATCAACGATGGTTAACCCACGGTTTTTTTTTGACCAAACATGATTTCTTCTGCCACTTTGATGGTCAATATCTCCCGCACACGTGGCTTGTTTTCAGAAAAATTTGCAAAGCATGAACAGATGGATGTATACTTTCAATTTTCATGCTTAGAAAACTTTTATGAGAATTTCGATTTCCGTGAAAAATCAACGATGGTTAACCCACGGTTTTTTTTTGACGAAACGTGATTTCTACTGCCACTTTGATGGTCAATATCTCCCGTACACGTGGCTTGTTTTCAAAAAAATTTGCATAGCATGTACAGAAGGATGTATACTTTCAATTTTCATGCTTAGAAAACTTATATGAAATTTTTGATTTCCGTGAAAAATCAACGATGGTTAACCAACGGTTTTTTTTTGACCAAACGTGATTTCTTCTGCCACTTTGATGGTCAATATCTCCCGCACACGTGGCTTGTTTTCAGAAAAATTTGCAAAGCATGTACAGATAGATGTATACTTTCAATTTTCATGCTTAGAAAACTTTTATGAGATTTTCGATTTCCGTGAAAAATCAACGATGGTTAACCCACGGTTTTTTTTTGACGAAACGTGATTTCTACTGCCACTTTGATGGTCAATATCTCCCGTACACGTGGCTTGTTTTCAAAAAAATTTGCATAGCATGTACAGAAGGATATAAACTTTCAATTTTCATGCTTAGAAAACTTTTATGAAATTTTTGATTTCCGTGAAAAATCAACGATGGTTAACCCACGGTTTTTTTTTGACCAAACGTGATTTCTTCTGCCACTTTGATGGTCAATATCTCCCGCACACGTGGCTTGTTTTCAGAAAAATTTGCAAAGCATGTACAAATGGATGTATACTTTCAATTTTCATGCTTAGAAAACTTTTATGAGATTTTCGATTTCCGTGAAAAATCAACGATGGTTAACCCACGGTTTTTTTTTGACGAAACGTGATTTCTACTGCCACTTTGATGGTCAATATCTCCCGTACACGTTACTTGTTTTCAGAAAAATTTGCATAGCATGTACAGAAGGATGTATACTTTCAATTTTCATGCTTAGAAAACTTTTATGAAATTTTCGATTTCCGTGAAAAATCAACGATGGTTAACCCACGGTTTTTTTTTGACGAAACGTGATTTCTTCTGCCACTTTGATGGTCAATATCTCCCGTACACGTTACTTGTTTTCAGAAAAATTTGCATAGCATGTACAGAAGGATGTATACTTTCAATTTTCATGCTTAGAAAACTTTTATGAAATTTTCGATTTCCGTGAAAAATCAACGATGGTTAACCCACGGTTTTTTTTTGACGAAACGTGATTTCTTCTGCCACTTTGATGGTCAATATCTCCCGTACACGTGGCTTGTTTTCGGAAAAATTTGCATAGCATGTACAGAAGGATGTATACTTTCAATTTTCATGCTTAGAAAACTTTTATGAAATTTTCGATTTCCGTGAAAAATCAACGATGGTTAACCCACGGTTTTTTTTTGACGAAACGTGATTTCTTCTGCCACTTTGATGGTCAATATCTCCCGTACACGTTACTTGTTTTCAGAAAAATTTGCATAGCATGTACAGAAGGATGTATACTTTCAATTTTCATGCTTAGAAAACTTTTATGAAATTTTCGATTTCCGTGAAAAATCAACGATGGTTAACCCACGGTTTTTTTTTGACGAAACGTGATTTCTTCTGCCACTTTGATGGTCAATATCTCCCGTACACGTGGCTTGTTTTCGGAAAAATTTGCATAGCATGTACAGAAGGATGTATACTTTCAATTTTCATGCTTAGAAAACTTTTATGAAATTTTCGATTTCCGTGAAAAATCAACGATGGTTAACCCACGGTTTTTTTTTGACGAAACGTGATTTCTTCTGCCACTTTGATGGTCAATATCTCCCGTACACGTTACTTGTTTTCAGAAAAATTTGCATAGCATGTACAGAAGGATATAAACTTTCAATTTTAATGCTTAGAAAACTTTTATGAAATTTTTGATTTCCGTGAAAAATCAACGATGGTTAACCCACGGTTTTTTTTTGACCAAACATGATTTCTTCTGCCACTTTGATGGTCAATATCTCCCGCACACGTGGCTTGTTTTCAGAAAAATTTGCAAAGCATGAACAGATGGATGTATACTTTCAATTTTCATGCTTAGAAAACTTTTATGAGAATTTCGATTTCCGTGAAAAATCAACGATGGTTAACCCACGGTTTTTTTTTGACGAAACGTGATTTCTACTGCCACTTTGATGGTCAATATCTCCCGTACACGTGGCTTGTTTTCAAAAAAATTTGCATAGCATGTACAGAAGGATGTATACTTTCAATTTTCATACTTAGAAAACTTATATGAAATTTTTGATTTCCGTGAAAAATCAACGATGGTTAACCAACGGTTTTTTTTTGACCAAACGTGATTTCTTCTGCCACTTTGATGGTCAATATCTCCCGCACACGTGGCTTGTTTTCAGAAAAATTTGCAAAGCATGTACAGATAGATGTATACTTTCAATTTTCATGCTTAGAAAACTTTTATGAGATTTTCGATTTCCGTGAAAAATCAACGATGGTTAACCCACGGTTTTTTTTTGACGAAACGTGATTTCTACTGCCACTTTGATGGTCAATATCTCCCGTACACGTGGCTTGTTTTCAAAAAAATTTGCGTAGCATGTACAGAAGGATGTATACTTTCAATTTTCATGCTTAGAAAACTTTAATGAAATTTTCGATTTCCGTGAAAAATCAACGATGGTTAACCCACGGTTTTTTTTTGACGAAACGTGATTTCTTCTGCCACTTTGATGGTCAATATCTCCCGTACACGTGGCTTGTTTTCAGAAAAATTTGCATAGCATGTACAGAAGGATATAAACTTTCAATTTTCATGCTTAGAAAACTTTTATGAAATTTTTGATTTCCGTGAAAAATCAACGATGGTTAACCCACGGTTTTTTATTTGACCAAACGTGATTTCTTCTGCCACTTTGATGGTCAATATCTCCCGCACACGTGGCTTGTTTTCAGAAAAATTTGCAAAGCATGTACAGATGGATGTATACTTTCAATTTTCATGCTTAGAAAACTTTTATGAGATTTTCGATTTCCGTGAAAAATCAACGATGGTTAACCCACGGTTTTTTTTTGACTAAACGTGATTTCTACTGCCACTTTGATGGTCAATATCTCCCGTACACGTGGCTTGTTTTCAATAAAATTTGCATAGCATGTACAGAAGGATGTATACTTTTAATTTTCATGCTTAGAAAACTTATATGAAATTTTTGATTTCCGTGAAAAATCAACGATGGTTAACCCACGGTTTTTTTTTGACCAAACGTGATTTCTTCTGCCACTTTGATGGTCAATATCTCCCGCACACGTGGCTTGTTTTCAGAAAAATTTGCAAAGCATGTACAGATGGATGTATACTTTCAATTTTCATGCTTAGAAAACTTTTATGAGATTTTCGATTTCCGTGAAAAATCAACGATGGTTAACCCACGGTTTTTTTTTGACGAAACGTGATTTCTACTGCCACTTTGATGGTCAATATCTCCCGTACACGTGGCTTGTTTTCAAAAAAATTTGCATAGCATGTACAGAAGGATGTATACTTTCAATTTTCATGCTTAGAAAACTTTTATGAAATTTTCGATTTCCGTGAAAAATCAACGATGGTTAACCCACGGTTTTTTTTTGACGAAACGTGATTTCTACTGCCACTTTGATGGTCAATATCTCCCGTACACGTGGCTTGTTTTCAAAAAAATTTGCATAGCATGTACAGAAGGATATAAACTTTCAATTTTCATGCTTAGAAAACTTTTATGAAATTTTTGATTTCCGTGAAAAATCAACGATGGTTAACCCACGGTTTTTTTTTGACCAAACGTGATTTCTTCTGCCACTTTGATGGTCAATATCTCCCGCACACGTGGCTTGTTTTCAGAAAAATTTGCAAAGCATGTACAAATGGATGTATACTTTCAATTTTCATGCTTAGAAAACTTTTATGAGATTTTCGATTTCCGTGAAAAATCAACGATGGTTAACCCACGGTTTTTTTTTGACGAAACGTGATTTCTACTGCCACTTTGATGGTCAATATCTCCCGTACACGTTACTTGTTTTCAGAAAAATTTGCATAGCATGTACAGAAGGATGTATACTTTCAATTTTCATGCTTAGAAAACTTTTATGAAATTTTCGATTTCCGTGAAAAATCAACGATGGTTAACCCACGGTTTTTTTTTGACGAAACGTGATTTCTTCTGCCACTTTGATGGTCAATATCTCCCGTACACGTTACTTGTTTTCAGAAAAATTTGCATAGCATGTACAGAAGGATGTATACTTTCAATTTTCATGCTTAGAAAACTTTTATGAAATTTTCGATTTCCGTGAAAAATCAACGATGGTTAACCCACGGTTTTTTTTTGACGAAACGTGATTTCTTCTGCCACTTTGATGGTCAATATCTCCCGTACACGTGGCTTGTTTTCGGAAAAATTTGCATAGCATGTACAGAAGGATGTATACTTTCAATTTTCATGCTTAGAAAACTTTTATGAAATTTTCGATTTCCGTGAAAAATCATCAACGATGGTTAACCCACGGTTTTTTTTTGACGAAACGTGATTTCTTCTGCCACTTTGATGGTCAATATCTCCCGTACACGTGGCTTGTTTTCGGAAAAATTTGCATTGCATGTACAGAAGGATGTATACTTTCAATTTTCATGCTTAGAAAACTTTTATGAAAATTTTCGATTTCCGTGAAAAATCAACGATGGTTAACCCACGGTTTTTTTTTTGACGAAACGTGATTTCTTCTGCCACTTTGATGGTCAATATCTCCCGTACACGTGGCTTGTTTTCGGAAAAATTTGCATAGCATGTACAGAAGGATGTATACTTTCAATTTTAATGCTTAGAAAACTTTTATGAAATTTTCGATTTCCGTGAAAAATCAACGATGGTTAACCCACGGTTTTTTTTTTGACGAAACGTGATTTCTTCTGCCACTTTGATGGTCAATATCTCCCGTACACGTGGCTTGTTTTCGGAAAAATTTGCATAGCATGTACAGAAGGATGTATACTTTCAATTTTCATGCTTAGAAAACTTTTATGAAATTTTCGATTTCCGTGAAAAATCAACGATGGTTAACCCACGGTTTTTTTTTTGACGAAACGTGATTTCTTCTGCCACTTTGATGGTCAATATCTCCCGTACACGTGGCTTGTTTTCGGAAAAATTTGCAACGCATGTACAGAAGGATGTATACTTTCAATTTTCATGCTTAGAAAACTTTTATGAAATTTTCGATTTCCGTGAAAAATCAACGATGGTTAACCCACGGTTTTTTTTTGACGAAACGTGATTTCTTCTGCCACTTTGATGGTCAATATCTCCCGTACACGTGGCTTGTTTTCGGAAAAATTTGCATTGCATGTACAGAAGGATGTATACTTTCAATTTTCATGCTTAGAAAACTTTTATGAAAATTTCGATTTCCGTGAAAAATCAACGATGGTTAACCCACGGTTTTTTTTTTGACGAAACGTGATTCCTTCTGCCACTTTGATGGTCAATATCTCCCGTACACGTGGCTTGTTTTCGGAAAAATTTGCAACGCATGTACAGAAGGATGTATACTTTCAATTTTCATGCTTAGAAAACTTTTATGAAATTTTCGATTTCCGTGAAAAATCAACGATGGTTAACCCACGGTTTTTTTTTGACGAAACGTGATTTCTTCTGCCACTTTGATGGTCAATATCTCCCGTACACGTGGCTTGTTTTCGGAAAAATTTGCATAGCATGTACAGAAGGATGTATACTTTCAATTTTCATGCTTAGAAAACTTTTATGAAATTTTCGATTTCCGTGAAAAATCAACGATGGTTAACCCACGGTTTTTTTTGACGAAACGAGATTTCTTCTGCCACTTTGATGGTCAATATCTCCCGTACACGTGGCTTGTTTTCGGAAAAATTTGCATAGCATGTACAGAAGGATGTATACTTTCAATTTTCATGCTTAGAAAACTTTTATGAAATTTTCGATTTCCGTGAAAAATCAACGATGGTTAACCCACGGTTTTTTTTGACGAAACGTGATTTCTTCTGCCACTTTGATGGTCAATATCTCCCGTACACGTGGCTTGTTTTCGGAAAAATTTGCATAGCATGTACAGAAGGATGTATACTTTCAATTTTCATGCTTAGAAAACTTTTATGAAATTTTCGATTTCCGTGAAAAATCAACGATGGTTAACCCACGGTTTTTTTTGACGAAACGAGATTTCTTCTGCCACTTTGATGGTCAATATCTCCCGTACACGTGGCTTGTTTTCGGAAAAATTTGCATAGCATGTACAGAAGGATGTATACTTTCAATTTTTATGCTTAGAAAACTTTTATGAAATTTTCGCTTTCCGTGAAAAATCAACGATGGTTAACCCACGGTTTTTTTTGACGAAACGTGATTTCTTCTGCCACTTTGATGGTCAATATCTCCCGTACACGTGGCTTGTTTTCGGAAAAATTTGCATAGCATGTACAGAAGGATGTATACTTTCAATTTTCATGCTTAGAAAACTTTTATGAAATTTTCGATTTCCGTGAAAAATCAACGATGGTTAACCCACGGTTTTTTTTTGACGAAACGTGATTTCTTCTGCCACTTTGATGGACAATATCTCCCGTACACGTGGCTTGTTTTCGGAAAAATTTGCATAGCATGTACAGAAGGATGTATACTTTCAATTTTCATGCTTAGAAAACTTTTATGAAATTTTCGATTTCCGTGAAAAATCAACGATGGTTAACCCACGGTTTTTTTTGACGAAACGAGATTTCTTCTGCCACTTTGATGGTCAATATCTCCCGTACACGTGGCTTGTTTTCGGAAAAATTTGCATAGCATGTACAGAAGGATGTATACTTTCAATTTTCATGCTTAGAAAACTTTTATGAAATTATCGATTTCCGTGAAAAATCAACGATGGTTAACCCACGGTTTTTTTTGACGAAACGTGATTTCTTCTGCCACTTTGATGGTCAATATCTCCCGTACACGTGGCTTGTTTTCGGAAAAATTTGCATAGCATGTACAGAAGGATGTATACTTTCAATTTTCATGCTTAGAAAACTTTTATGAAATTTTCGATTTCCGTGAAAAATCAACGATGGTTAACCCACGGTTTTTTTTTGACGAAACGTGATTTCTTCTGCCACTTTGATGGACAATATCTCCCGTACACGTGGCTTGTTTTCGGAAAAATTTGCATAGCATGTACAGAAGGATGTATACTTTCAATTTTCATGCTTAGAAAACTTTTATGAAATTTTCGATTTCCGTGAAAAATCAACGATGGTTAACCCACGGTTTTTTTTGACGAAACGAGATTTCTTCTGCCACTTTGATGGTCAATATCTCCCGTACACGTGGCTTGTTTTCGGAAAAATTTGCATAGCATGTACAGAAGGATGTATACTTTCAATTTTCATGCTTAGAAAACTTTTATGAAATTTTCGATTTCCGTGAAAAATCAACGATGGTTAACCCACGGTTTCTTTTTGACGAAACGTGATTTCTTCTGCCACTTTGATGGTCAATATCTCCCGTACACGTGGCTTGTTTTCGGAAAAATTTGCATAGCATGTACAGAAGGATGTATACTTTCAATTTTCATGCTTAGAAAACTTTTATGAAATTTTCGATTTCCGTGAAAAATCAACGATGGTTAACCCACGGTTTTTTTTGACGAAACGTGATTTCTTCTGCCACTTTGATGGTCAATATCTCCCGTACACGTGGCTTGTTTTCGGAAAAATTTGCATAGCATGTACAGAAGGATGCATACTTTCAATTTTCATGCTTAGAAAACTTTTATGAAATTTTCGATTTCCGTGAAAAATCAACGATGGTTAACCCACGGTTTTTTTTTTGACGAAACGTGATTTCTTCTGCCACTTTGATGGTCAATATCTCCCGTACACGTGGCTTGTTTTCGGAAAAATTTGCATAGCATGTACAGAAGGATGTATACTTTCAATTTTCATGCTTAGAAAACTTTTATGAAATTTTCGATTTCCGTGAAAAATCAACGATGGTTAACCCACGGTTTTTTTTTGACGAAACGTGATTTCTTCTGCCACTTTGATGGTCAATATCTCCCGTACACGTGGCTTGTTTTCGGAAAAATTTGCATAGCATGTACAGAAGGATGTATACTTTCAATTTTCATTCTTAGAAAACTTTTATGTAATTTTCGATTTCCGTGAAAAATCAACGATGGTTAACCCACGGTTTTTTTTGACGAAACGTGATTTCTTCTGCCACTTTGATGGTCAATATCTCCCGTACACGTGGCTTGTTTTCGGAAAAATTTGCATAGCATGTACAGAAGGATGTATACTTTCAATTTTCATGCTTAGAAAACTTTTATGAAATTTTCGATTTCCGTGAAAAATCAACGATGGTTAACCCACGGTTTTTTTTTTGACGAAACGAGATTTCTTCTGCCACTTTGATGGTCAATATCTCCCGTACACGTGGCTTGTTTTCGGAAAAATTTACATAGCATGTACAGAAGGATGTATACTTTCAATTTTCATGCTTAGAAAACTTTTATGAAATTTTCGATTTCCGTGAAAAATCAACGATGGTTAACCCACGGTTTTTTTTGACGAAACGTGATTTCTTCTGCCACTTTGATGGTCAATATCTCCCGTACACGTGGCTTGTTTTCGGAAAAATTTGCAACGCATGTACAGAAGGATGTATACTTTCAATTTTCATGCTTAGAAAACTTTTATGTAATTTTCGATTTCCGTGAAAAATCAACGATGGTTAACCCACGGTTTTTTTTTGACGAAACGTGATTTCTTCTGCCACTTTGATGGTCAATATCTCCCGTACACGTGGCTTGTTTTCGGAAAAATTTGCATAGCATGTACAGAAGGATGTATACTTTCAATTTTCCTGCTTAGAAAACTTTTATGAAATTTTCGATTTCCGTGAAAAATCAACGATGGTTAACCCACGGTTTTTTTTTTGACGAAACGTGATTTCTTCTGCCACTTTGATGGTCAATATCTCCCGTACACGTGGCTTGTTTTCAGAAAAATTTGCATAGCATGTACAGAAGGATGTATACTTTCAATTTTCATGCTTAGAAAACTTTTATGAAATTTTCGATTTCCGTGAAAAATCAACGATGTTTAACCCACGGTTTTTTTTTGACGAAACGTGATTTCTTCTGCCACTTTGATGGTCAATATCTCCCGTACACGTGGCTTGTTTTCGGAAAAATTTACATAGCATGTACAGAAGGATGTATACTTCCAATTTTCATGCTTAGAAAACTTTTATGAAATTTTCGATTTCCGTGAAAAATCAACGATGGTTAACCCACGGTTTTTTTTTGACGAAACGTGATTTCTTCTGCCACTTTGATGGTCAATATCTCCCGTACACGTGGCTTGTTTTCGGAAAAATTTGCATAGCATGTACAGAAGGATGTATACTTTCAATTTTCATGCTTAGAAAACTTTTATGAAATTTTCGATTTCCGTGAAAAATCAACGATGGTTAACCCACGGTTTTTTTTTTGACGAAACGTGATTTCTTCTGCCACTTTGATGGTCAATATCTCCCGTACACGTGGCTTGTTTCGGAAAAATTTGCATAGCATGTACAGAAGGATGTATACTTTCAATTTTCATGCTTAGAAAACTTTTATGAAATTTTCGATTTCCGTGAAAAATCAACGATGGTTAACCCACGGTTTTTTTTTGACGAAACGTGATTTCTTCTGCCACTTTGATGGTCAATATCTCCCGTACACGTGGCTTGTTTTCGGAAAAATTTGCATAGCATGTACAGAAGGATGTATACTTTCAATTTTCATGCTTAGAAAACTTTTATGAAATTTTCGATTTCCGTGAAAAATCAACGATGGTTAACCCACGGTTTTTTTTTGACGAAACGTGATTTCTTCTGCCACTTTGATGGTCAATATCTCCCGTACACGTGGCTTGTTTTCGGAAAAATTTGCATAGCATGTACAGAAGGATGTATACTTTCAATTTTCATGCTTAGAAAACTTTTATGAAATTTTCGATTTCCGTGAAAAATCAACGATGGTTAACCCACGGTTTTTTTTTTGACGAAACGTGATTTCTTCTGCCACTTTGATGGTCAATATCTCCCGTACACGTGGCTTGTTTTCGGAAAAATTTGCATAGCATGTACAGAAGGATGTATACTTTCAATTTTCATGCTTAGAAAACTTTTATGAAATTTTCGATTTCCGTGAAAAATCAACGATGGTTAACCCACGGTTTTTTTTTGACGAAACGTGATTTCTTCTGCCACTTTGATGGTCAATATCTCCCGTACACGTGGCTTGTTTTCGGAAAAATTTACATAGCATGTACAGAAGGATGTATACTTTCAATTTTCATGCTTAGAAAACTTTTATGAAATTTTCGATTTCCGTGAAAAATCAACGATGGTTAACCCACGGTTTTTTTTTGACGAAACGTGATTTCTTCTGCCACTTTGATGGTCAATATCTCCCGTACACGTGGCTTGTTTTCGGAAAAATTTGCATAGCATGTACAGAAGGATGTATACTTTCAATTTTGATGCTTAGAAAACTTTTATGAAATTTTCGATTTCCGTGAAAAATCAACGATGGTTAACCCACGGTTTTTTTTTGACGAAACGTGATTTCTTCTGCCACTTTGATGGTCAATATCTCCCGTACACGTGGCTTGTTTTCGGAAAAATTTGCATAGCATGTACAGAAGGATGTATACTTTCAATTTTCATGCTTAGAAAACTTTTATGAAATTTTCGATTTCCGTGAAAAATCAACGATAGTTAACCCACGGTTTTCTTTTTGACGAAACGTGATTTCTTCTGCCACTTTGATGGTCAATATCTCCCGTACACGTGGCTTGTTTTCGGAAAAATTTGCATAGCATGTACAGAAGGATGTATACTTTCAATTTTCATGCTTAGAAAACTTTTATGTAATTTTCGATTTCCGTGAAAAATCAACGATGGTTAACCCACGGTTTTTTTTTGACGAAACGTGATTTCTTCTGCCACTTTGATGGTCAATATCTCCCGTACACGTGGCTTGTTTTCGGAAAAATTTGCATAGCATGTACAGAAGGATGTATACTTTCAATTTTCCTGCTTAGAAAACTTTTATGAAATTTTCGATTTCCGTGAAAAATCAACGATGGTTAACCCACGGTTTTTTTTTTGACGAAACGTGATTTCTTCTGCCACTTTGATGGTCAATATCTCCCGTACACGTGGCTTGTTTTCGGAAAAATTTGCATAGCATGTACAGAAGGATGTATACTTTCAATTTTCATGCTTAGAAAACTTTTATGAAATTTTCGATTTCCGTGAAAAATCAACGATGTTTAACCCACGGTTTTTTTTTGACGAAACGTGATTTCTTCTGCCACTTTGATGGTCAATATCTCCCGTACACGTGGCTTGTTTTCGGAAAAATTTACATAGCATGTACAGAAGGATGTATACTTCCAATTTTCATGCTTAGAAAACTTTTATGAAATTTTCGATTTCCGTGAAAAATCAACGATGGTTAACCCACGGTTTTTTTTTGACGAAACGTGATTTCTTCTGCCACTTTGATGGTCAATATCTCCCGTACACGTGGCTTGTTTTCGGAAAAATTTGCATAGCATGTACAGAAGGATGTATACTTTCAATTTTCATGCTTAGAAAACTTTTATGAAATTTTCGATTTCCGTGAAAAATCAACGATGGTTAACCCACGGTTTTTTTTTTGACGAAACGTGATTTCTTCTGCCACTTTGATGGTCAATATCTCCCGTACACGTGGCTTGTTTTCGGAAAAATTTGCATAGCATGTACAGAAGGATGTATACTTTCAATTTTCATGCTTAGAAAACTTTTATGAAATTTTCGATTTCCGTGAAAAATCAACGATGGTTAACCCACGGTTTTTTTTTGACGAAACGTGATTTCTTCTGCCACTTTGATGGTCAATATCTCCCGTACACGTGGCTTGTTTTCGGAAAAATTTGCATAGCATGTACAGAAGGATGTATACTTTCAATTTTCATGCTTAGAAAACTTTTATGAAATTTTCGATTTCCGTGAAAAATCAACGATGGTTAACCCACGGTTTTTTTTTGACGAAACGTGATTTCTTCTGCCACTTTGATGGTCAATATCTCCCGTACACGTGGCTTGTTTTCGGAAAAATTTGCATAGCATGTACAGAAGGATGTATACTTTCAATTTTCATGCTTAGAAAACTTATATGAAATTTTCGATTTCCGTGAAAAATCAACGATGGTTAACCCACGGTTTTTTTTTTGACGAAACGTGATTTCTTCTGCCACTTTGATGGTCAATATCTCCCGTACACGTGGCTTGTTTTCGGAAAAATTTGCATAGCATGTACAGAAGGATGTATACTTTCAATTTTCATGCTTAGAAAACTTTTATGAAATTTTCGATTTCCGTGAAAAATCAACGATGGTTAACCCACGGTTTTTTTTTGACGAAACGTGATTTCTTCTGCCACTTTGATGGTCAATATCTCCCGTACACGTGGCTTGTTTTCGGAAAAATTTGCATAGCATGTACAGAAGGATGTATACTTTCAATTTTGATGCTTAGAAAACTTTTATGAAATTTTCGATTTCCGTGAAAAATCAACGATGGTTAACCCACGGTTTTTTTTTTGACGAAACGTGATTTCTTCTGCCACTTTGATGGTCAATATCTCCCGTACACGTGGCTTGTTTTCGGAAAAATTTGCATAGCATGTACAGAAGGATGTATACTTTCAATTTTCATGCTTAGAAAACTTTTATGAAATTTTCGATTTCCGTGAAAAATCAACGATGGTTAACCCACGGTTTTTTTTGACGAAACGTGATTTCTTCTGCCACTTTGATGGTCAATATCTCCCGTACACGTGGCTTGTTTTCGGAAAAATTTGCATAGCATGTACAGAAGGATGTATACTTTCAATTTTGATGCTTAGAAAACTTTTATGAAATTTTCGATTTCCGTGAAAAATCAACGATGGTTAACCCACGGTTTTTTTTTTGACGAAACGTGATTTCTTCTGCCACTTTGATGGTCAATATCTCCCGTACACGTGGCTTGTTTTCGGAAAAATTTGCATAGCATGTACAGAAGGATGTATACTTTCAATTTTCATGCTTAGAAAACTTTTATGAAATTTTCGATTTCCGTGAAAAATCAACGATGGTTAACCCACGGTTTTTTTTTGACGAAACGTGATTTCTTCTGCCACTTTGATGGTCAATATCTCCCGTACACGTGGCTTGTTTTCGGAAAAATTTGCATAGCATGTACAGAAGGACGTATACTTTCAATTTTCATGCTTAGAAAACTTTTATGAAATTTTCGATTTCCGTGAAAAATCAACGATGGTTAACCCACGGTTTTTTTTTTGACGAAACGTGATTTCTTCTGCCACTTTGATGGTCAATATCTCCCGTACACGTGGCTTGTTTTCGGAAAAATTTGCATAGCATGTACAGAAGGATGTATACTTTCAATTTTCATGCTTAGAAAACTTTTATGAAATTTTAGATTTCCGTGAAAAATCAACGATGGTTAACCCACGGTTTTTTTTTGACGAAACGTGATTTCTTCTGCCACTTTGATGGTCAATATCTCCCGTACACGTGGCTTGTTTTCGGAAAAATTTGCATAGCATGTACAGAAGGATGTATACTTTCAATTTTCATGCTTAGAAAACTTTTATGAAAATTTCGATTTCCGTGAAAAATCAACGATGGTTAACCCACGGTTTTTTTTTTGACGAAACGTGATTTCTTCTGCCACTTTGATGGTCAATATCTCCCGTACACGTGGCTTGTTTTTGGAAAAATTTGCATAGCATGTACAGAAGGATGTATACTTTCAATTTTCATGCTTAGAAAACTTTTATGAAATTTTCGATTTCCGTGAAAAATCAACGATGGTTAACCCACGGTTTTTTTTTGACGAAACGTGATTTCTTCTGCCACTTTGATGGTCAATATCTCCCGTACACGTGGCTTGTTTTCGGAAAAATTTGCATAGCATGTACAGAAGGATGTATACTTTCAATTTTCATGCTTAGAAAACTTTTATGAAATTTTCGATTTCCGTGAAAAATCAACGATGGTTAACCCACGGTTTTTTTTTGACGAAACGTGATTTCTTCTGCCACTTTGATGGTCAATATCTCCCGTACACGTGGCTTGTTTTCGGAAAAATTTGCATAGCATGTACAGAAGGATGTATACTTTCAATTTTCATGCTTAGAAAACTTTTATGAAATTTTCGATTTCCGTGAAAAATCAACGATGGTTAACCCACGGTTTTTTTTTGACGAAACGTGATTTCTTCTGCCACTTTGATGGTCAATATCTCCCGTACACGTGGCTTGTTTTCGGAAAAATTTGCATAGCATGTACAGAAGGATGTATACTTTCAATTTTCATGCTTAGAAAACTTTTATGAAATTTTCGATTTCCGTGAAAAATCAACGATGGTTAACCCACGGTTTTTTTTTGACGAAACGTGATTTCTTCTGCCACTTTGATGGTCAATATCTCCCGTACACGTGGCTTGTTTTCGGAAAAATTTGCATAGCATGTACAGAAGGATGTATACTTTCAATTTTCATGCTTAGAAAACTTTTATGAAATTTTCGATTTCCGTGAAAAATCAACGATGGTTAACCCACGGTTTTTTTTTTGACGAAACGTGATTTCTTCTGCCACTTTGATGGTCAATATCTCCCGTACACGTGGCTTGTTTTCGGAAAAATTTGCATAGCATGTACAGAAGGATGTATACTTTCAATTTTCATGCTTAGAAAACTTTTATGAAATTTTCGATTTCCGTGAAAAATCAACGATGGTTAACCCACGGTTTTTTTTTGACGAAACGTGATTTCTTCTGCCACTTTGATGGTCAATATCTCCCGTACACGTGGCTTGTTTTCGGAAAAATTTGCATAGCATGTACAGAAGGATGTATACTTTCAATTTTCATGCTTAGAAAACTTTTATGAAATTTTCGATTTCCGTGAAAAATCAACGATGGTTAACCCACGGTTTTTTTTGACGAAACGTGATTTCTTCTGCCACTTTGATGGTCAATATCTCCCGTACACGTGGCTTGTTTTCGGAAAAATTTGCATAGCATGTACAGAAGGATGTATACTTTCAATTTTGATGCTTAGAAAACTTTTATGAAATTTTCGATTTCCGTGAAAAATCAACGATGGTTAACCCACGGTTTTTTTTGACGAAACGTGATTTCTTCTGCCACTTTGATGGTCAATATCTCCCGTACACGTGGCTTGTTTTCGGAAAAATTTGCATAGCATGTACAGAAGGATGTATACTTTCAATTTTCATGCTTAGAAAACTTTTATGAAATTTTCGATTTCCGTGAAAAATCAACGATAGTTAACCCACGGTTTTCTTTTTGACGAAACGTGATTTCTTCTGCCACTTTGATGGTCAATATCTCCCGTACACGTGGCTTGTTTTCGGAAAAATTTGCATAGCATGTACAGAAGGATGTATACTTTCAATTTTCATGCTTAGAAAACTTTTATGTAATTTTCGATTTCCGTGAAAAATCAACGATGGTTAACCCACGGTTTTTTTTTGACGAAACGTGATTTCTTCTGCCACTTTGATGGTCAATATCTCCCGTACACGTGGCTTGTTTTCGGAAAAATTTGCATAGCATGTACAGAAGGATGTATACTTTCAATTTTCCTGCTTAGAAAACTTTTATGAAATTTTCGATTTCCGTGAAAAATCAACGATGGTTAACCCACGGTTTTTTTTTTGACGAAACGTGATTTCTTCTGCCACTTTGATGGTCAATATCTCCCGTACACGTGGCTTGTTTTCGGAAAAATTTGCATAGCATGTACAGAAGGATGTATACTTTCAATTTTCATGCTTAGAAAACTTTTATGAAATTTTCGATTTCCGTGAAAAATCAACGATGTTTAACCCACGGTTTTTTTTTGACGAAACGTGATTTCTTCTGCCACTTTGATGGTCAATATCTCCCGTACACGTGGCTTGTTTTCGGAAAAATTTACATAGCATGTACAGAAGGATGTATACTTCCAATTTTCATGCTTAGAAAACTTTTATGAAATTTTCGATTTCCGTGAAAAATCAACGATGGTTAACCCACGGTTTTTTTTTGACGAAACGTGATTTCTTCTGCCACTTTGATGGTCAATATCTCCCGTACACGTGGCTTGTTTTCGGAAAAATTTGCATAGCATGTACAGAAGGATGTATACTTTCAATTTTCATGCTTAGAAAACTTTTATGAAATTTTCGATTTCCGTGAAAAATCAACGATGGTTAACCCACGGTTTTTTTTTTGACGAAACGTGATTTCTTCTGCCACTTTGATGGTCAATATCTCCCGTACACGTGGCTTGTTTTCGGAAAAATTTGCATAGCATGTACAGAAGGATGTATACTTTCAATTTTCATGCTTAGAAAACTTTTATGAAATTTTCGATTTCCGTGAAAAATCAACGATGGTTAACCCACGGTTTTTTTTTGACGAAACGTGATTTCTTCTGCCACTTTGATGGTCAATATCTCCCGTACACGTGGCTTGTTTTCGGAAAAATTTGCATAGCATGTACAGAAGGATGTATACTTTCAATTTTCATGCTTAGAAAACTTTTATGAAATTTTCGATTTCCGTGAAAAATCAACGATGGTTAACCCACGGTTTTTTTTTGACGAAACGTGATTTCTTCTGCCACTTTGATGGTCAATATCTCCCGTACACGTGGCTTGTTTTCGGAAAAATTTGCATAGCATGTACAGAAGGATGTATACTTTCAATTTTCATGCTTAGAAAACTTTTATGAAATTTTCGATTTCCGTGAAAAATCAACGATGGTTAACCCACGGTTTTTTTTTTGACGAAACGTGATTTCTTCTGCCACTTTGATGGTCAATATCTCCCGTACACGTGGCTTGTTTTCGGAAAAATTTGCATAGCATGTACAGAAGGATGTATACTTTCAATTTTCATGCTTAGAAAACTTTTATGAAATTTTCGATTTCCGTGAAAAATCAACGATGGTTAACCCACGGTTTTTTTTTGACGAAACGTGATTTCTTCTGCCACTTTGATGGTCAATATCTCCCGTACACGTGGCTTGTTTTCGGAAAAATTTGCATAGCATGTACAGAAGGATGTATACTTTCAATTTTGATGCTTAGAAAACTTTTATGAAATTTTCGATTTCCGTGAAAAATCAACGATGGTTAACCCACGGTTTTTTTTTTGACGAAACGTGATTTCTTCTGCCACTTTGATGGTCAATATCTCCCGTACACGTGGCTTGTTTTCGGAAAAATTTGCATAGCATGTACAGAAGGATGTATACTTTCAATTTTCATGCTTAGAAAACTTTTATGAAATTTTCGATTTCCGTGAAAAATCAACGATGGTTAACCCACGGTTTTTTTTGACGAAACGTGATTTCTTCTGCCACTTTGATGGTCAATATCTCCCGTACACGTGGCTTGTTTTCGGAAAAATTTGCATAGCATGTACAGAAGGATGTATACTTTCAATTTTGATGCTTAGAAAACTTTTATGAAATTTTCGATTTCCGTGAAAAATCAACGATGGTTAACCCACGGTTTTTTTTTTGACGAAACGTGATTTCTTCTGCCACTTTGATGGTCAATATCTCCCGTACACGTGGCTTGTTTTCGGAAAAATTTGCATAGCATGTACAGAAGGATGTATACTTTCAATTTTCATGCTTAGAAAACTTTTATGAAATTTTCGATTTCCGTGAAAAATCAACGATGGTTAACCCACGGTTTTTTTTTGACGAAACGTGATTTCTTCTGCCACTTTGATGGTCAATATCTCCCGTACACGTGGCTTGTTTTCGGAAAAATTTGCATAGCATGTACAGAAGGATGTATACTATCAATTTTCATGCATAGAAAACTTTTATGAAAATTTCGATTTCCGTGAAAAATCAACGATGGTTAACCCACGGTTTTTTTTTTGACGAAACGTGATTTCTTCTGCCACTTTGATGGTCAATATCTCCCGTACACGAGGCTTGTTTTCGGAAAAATTTGCATAGCATGTACAGAAGGACGTATACTTTCAATTTTCATGCTTAGAAAACTTTTATGAAATTTTCGATTTCCGTGAAAAATCAACGATGGTTAACCCACGGTTTTTTTTTTGACGAAACGTGATTTCTTCTGCCACTTTGATGGTCAATATCTCCCGTACACGTGGCTTGTTTTCGGAAAAATTTGCATAGCATGTACAGAAGGATGTATACTTTCAATTTTCATGCTTAGAAAACTTTTATGAAATTTTAGATTTCCGTGAAAAATCAACGATGGTTAACCCACGGTTTTTTTTTGACGAAACGTGATTTCTTCTGCCACTTTGATGGTCAATATCTCCCGTACACGTGGCTTGTTTTCGGAAAAATTTGCATAGCATGTACAGAAGGATGTATACTTTCAATTTTCATGCTTAGAAAACTTTTATGAAAATTTCGATTTCCGTGAAAAATCAACGATGGTTAACCCACGGTTTTTTTTTTGACGAAACGTGATTTCTTCTGCCACTTTGATGGTCAATATCTCCCGTACACGTGGCTTGTTTTTGGAAAAATTTGCATAGCATGTACAGAAGGATGTATACTTTCAATTTTCATGCTTAGAAAACTTTTATGAAATTTTCGATTTCCGTGAAAAATCAACGATGGTTAACCCACGGTTTTTTTTTGACGAAACGTGATTTCTTCTGCCACTTTGATGGTCAATATCTCCCGTACACGTGGCTTGTTTTCGGAAAAATTTGCATAGCATGTACAGAAGGATGTATACTTTCAATTTTCATGCTTAGAAAACTTTTATGAAATTTTCGATTTCCGTGAAAAATCAACGATGGTTAACCCACGGTTTTTTTTTGACGAAACGTGATTTCTTCTGCCACTTTGATGGTCAATATCTCCCGTACACGTGGCTTGTTTTCGGAAAAATTTGCATAGCATGTACAGAAGGATGTATACTTTCAATTTTCATGCTTAGAAAACTTTTATGAAATTTTCGATTTCCGTGAAAAATCAACGATGGTTAACCCACGGTTTTTTTTTGACGAAAAAACCCACGGTTTTTTTATATTTCAATTTTTTATCGTATGGTGGCGCTGTCGTTGTCTTATAAAAATAAGTGAACTAAAAGCTTCGGCTATGTATCTCACAGATGGCGTAGCAGTTTTAAGCAGGTTTAAAACTCCAAAATGTCATTAAAATTTTAAAAAATAACCAAGTGTTTTAAGTAAAATTTCAAAAGCATGTCCTGAAAATGTCAACGACTATTTGATGAATCTTTCGAAAGACATAAGAGAGAATTATTCATTTTACATTTAGCAAATTTTCTTTAAAATAAACGATATTCACAATGTTCAATGTTTTAAATGTCCTTGGTTCTTGGAGATAATTCTTCTTGTTTCGAATTTTAAACGTTTTCTTAAATGTTCTAGTTGTAGATTTTTACGAAGCCGAAACTGTACTTGATTCGAAAATCATTCCTTATTTAACGACATTTTTAAACTCTTCAAGTGCGGATGGTTTGTTTATTTCTTTTGGCATTTTTTGGTCGGTATCAACCCTTAAATGTGGTTTGTTATCAGAAAAATACTTACAGCACGTTCGTGTGAACCTATACCCGCGATTGGTATCCTAGAAAATTACGATTTTCGTATAAAATCAACGATGGTTAACACTCGGATGACTCGGATTTTCTTGGCGAAAATTTGTTTCGACTCGAATTCGTAATGGCTTGATATATAAATTGTTTAGTACATTGTTACGAGTCTGAAACTGTGCTTGGTTCGAAAATCAGCCCTTATTCAAATGTACTGTAAAATTCATAATTTATCTCATTAAAAATAATGAATCTTTACATTTGGTTAAAAATAATTTAATAGTATGTCACCTCTGTTCCCATATTTTATCGTTTTTTATATGATTTAATATTTTGTTCTTGCGATACAGTATGCTAAATAATATCATATAATATATATAAATTATATCAAATAATATCAAACTTATATCTGGCGCTTTTAATATCCATAGAATCTAAAATGTACTAGTCTAATTTTTTTAGTCTGTGGCTAGTTTGGAATTTTCCGAACCATTGATACGTAAACGTGTAAAATGTTCCGAACCATTCCTAAGCGAAACACATTAAAATCGTGTACACAATTGACACTGAATTCCACCAATATACACTGGTTTACACTGAGCATAGCGCAATACGAGTCGAAGACATCGTGTCGTAGTTGTTCAAGATAAAATGACAATATTATGTGTATTAACATTATAAATTTCATCTTGATAGTGCAAAATATAATTTACATTCACATTTCTTAATTATGGATTTACGGGATTGGCGTGAGTTAATTCCAGTGTTGCTAAATATATAAAATAAAAATTATAAAACCAAGTTGTTCCAAATGCAATATGGCTGTTAATGGCGTTGACGTTATTATTATTCAATTTGAAAAAATATAATTTTATTTTAAATGTGCTATGTAAAATGTAAATTGTTTTCTAGTTTCACTATATTGAAGAACGCTTCTATGCAAAATTCGTTTAATATTTCAAATCTGAGGTGACCAGAATTATTTTTTTCTCTAAACTACATTGGTAACGATTTACTTAATTTAAATGTGCGTTACTTTTAGAAAATTGGCATCAAATTAAATCATCATCATCATGGAAAGTACCGAATTTATGAAATCCCCGATTGATCTTCCTTCGCCTACGATGAATGTCCACGTGCCACCCCCGTCAATGACAGCACCTCCCCCCAACATGTCCATGCCTCCCCCAAATATGAACTCAGGGCCGCATTTCGGTCCTCGGTTTAGCAATGCTCAACAGTACCATCCACGTCAATTCTTTCGCCCATTCCAACCGTTTGCCCCACGAGGGCCGATAGGCCCGATGACACTTGAGGATTTCGATGGTAAACGCCTCCGCAAAAGTGTAATGCGAAAAACCGTCGACTATAACTCTGCCATAATCGAAGCTTTGGAGGTATTTCTATTTGTAGTACAATAAAAATGTAAATATTGACTTATATAAATGTTTTAAGACTCGAATTTGGCAAAGAGATTATCGTGATCGACGTGCACTGCAGCCTGATGTCATGTACTATCCGGAAATGTTGCCACCGCCTAGTTATCCCGAAAACGCAATCAATTGCGTTACCACCCGGTTTGTCAAAACAGCGACCAACAAAATGAGATGTCCGATATTTTGTATGGCGTGGACGCCAGAAGGGAGACGTTTGGTAACGGGGGCGTCTTCGGGCGAGTTTACACTGTGGAACGGGTTGACTTTCAATTTTGAGACTATTCTGCAGGTAAATAGTTGTTAACTTAAAAAAGAGCCTTAAAACTGGTTGACAATATTGTAAAAATTGGTTTTATAATATTGTAGGCACATGATAGTCCTGTTCGAACGATGGTTTGGTCGCACAACGACAACTGGATGGTGACAGGTGATCATGCCGGATACGTTAAATATTGGCAAAGCAATATGAACAATGTGAAGATGTTCCAAGCTCACAAGGAAGCCCTACGAGGCATCAGGTACTCAATCATCACCAAAGCTTCTTATTCCTGTACCGAAATTACTTTCATTGTACATTATTCTGTATTTTTTCATTTAAAAATGGTTTTTTTTTTTTACTTTTTTCAAATATTCAAGCGTTTTTTTCAATATTTTTACTATTATTTCTTTGATTGTATCTGAAAAAAAAATCAAATAAAAAACACCTGACCCCAAAAAAAAATAAAAATAAATAGGAAATCCTTCTGTGATAAAAATAAAGGCTGTTAATTTAGTTTTTTAATTTATTTTTTCATCTAAGGACATGTACGATAATGTTCAATAAAGTTTTATTTAAACGAAATTTCAATGTTTTCCAAGTTTCTATCTTGAATTTTTGACTGAAGAACAGATAAAAATTCTTGATGGATTTGGAAAGATTTCTTTCTTTTCGTACACCTTCGGTTCACATTTACCAGAGAGACTAAGTCGATTTTTTTTCTTATTTAAATAATAAAGTTTACTCCTTCTCGTTCCATACAGATCCTTTTTCAGAGTGTCTACGCACTAGTTGCTTTTAGACTGGGATATTTTCTCAGACGGATTTTAAGTACGGGTTTTTTTCCTTTATTAATTGTAACATAGATTTTCTCAGTGTAATGTACAATGAATAAAAATAAAAAATAAAAATGTTTTAATAGATTTTTATAACTTGTTTTCGTACACTAGCTTCAGTCCAACAGACTCTAAGTTTGTCACGTGTTCTGACGATGGAATGCTTCGAATTTGGGATTTTCTTCGATGTCAAGAAGAGCACGTGCTTCGAGGTATAACATGTGATAATATTGACTTGCAAGATTTTTTAATTTAACTTTTAACAGGACATGGAGCCGATGTTAAGTGTGTGCAATGGCATCCGCAAAAAGGTCTCATTATTTCTGGCAGCAAAGACAATCAGCAACCGATAAAGCTTTGGGATCCAAAAACAGGGCAGGCCCTAGCAACTCTGTATAGTTAAATGCATAGAAATTGATGGAAGGAAATGCTTGAACTATTTTTTTTTTTGTAGACATGCACATAAGTCGACCGTTATGGATCTGAAATGGAACGACAACGGCAATTGGCTGATAACGGCGTCACGTGATCATTTACTAAAATTGTTTGACTTAAGAAATCTCAATCAAGAAGTGCAAACATTCCGAGGACATAAGAAAGAAGCTTCGAGTGTTGCATGGCATCCAGCACATGAAGGTCTTTTTGCAAGTGGAGGATCAGATGGGTCAATTATGTTTTGGCATGTTGGGTATGTGATCCCTCTCTGGAGACTGGTCCTGGCAAGTTGTCTTGACTTACCGGGAAAGGATATTCTTTCTTTAATGCAAAGCCATAATTTTTATTTTTTTTATTTTCAAGGGCTGATAAAGAAGTGGGTGCTATCGAACAGGCGCACGATAGTATTGTTTGGACACTGGCGTGGCATCCTCTAGGACATATTTTATGCTCTGGATCAAATGATCATTCTAGTAAATTTTGGACACGAAATCGACCTGGTGATATGATGAGAGATAAGTACAACCTGAACACACTACCTGCAGGCTTGTCTGGCTTTGATGATATAGACACAGGTGAAACATTTTTTTATTTATTATTATTTCTTTTTCTGATTAATGAATATTAAATATTTTAGATGAACCATCGATTATACCGGGAATGGGACCGGAAGATAAAGTGGAAGTGTCGTTACCCACCGATGACGACAACATGACTATTCCGGGATTAGATTTAGACGCCCCACCCACAAATGCCGATGACAAACCAAATAAACTTAAAAAAGTGCCTTACAGTAAACCAATTCCACGTAACTTCCAAGCTCAGTGGAATGACACCGGTAATATATTATCTGCTTAAAAATATGTGTTTTTTTTTCAAAAAAAAATACACTAGGAATATATAAAATCGTCCAATAGTTTATGGAAACTCAAGTTTTGTTGTTTTTTGTCTTTTTTTAGAAGAAGAAGGCCCTCGCGATAGTACTATAAGTGAAGTTATATCACACATCGTTGAGAACACACCAGGAGTGGTTCCTCTCCAAAAAATTACCCCATCGGCTATAATTGTTTACGGAAAAGTTTTACCCGTAGAGCGTATGATTTATTATTTTTCCCTTGAACCGTTACTTTATAATAGACTTGTTTAATTTTTGTAGCTGGATCGATTTTGGAGCAAAAAACTAAAGAAGGGCCTGAGGCCTTAAAACGTTATATTCAGTCAGGAGCAATTGAAGAGTTGCATGATGTTATGCCCCATGAGGATGACGACGATTACTTAAACGACGAGTATGTGGACGACACTGTAGTTCCTAGCATAGGGCCTGTAAAGTTACCGTCGCCCTTGCCCAGCTTGAAACTCAGCCAAAACACAAACAACAGCAGTAGCGGCCTGCATTCGCCGAATTTGAAAAACTCGACTAACCAATCGGAAAATTCGAATGACAAAAATCGTGGGGAACGTCCGCGAAAGTCTCGTTTTTCTGACATCAATGAGCAATCAGATCAAGATTTTAGAACGTTAAATACTTTTTCCAGACCATTTTCGGGAAATTCTAATGATAGTAATTCGAATCAGAAATCATTCCACGGGGATTCTGATCGACATGAAAAAGAATATAGGGATTTGAATATTGATAGTATGGGATTTAGGACAGCATCGAATGTTAATAGTCAAGATGGTAGGTATTCGCCGAGTTATAGTCCGTTTGACGGAGACGGCGATGACTATCGAGACGATCGCGACGATGATGACAATAGTCCGAAACGCTCGCGTTTCGATTCTGATTACCGGTCTAACGATGACTCCTGGCAGTTTACGCAAAATCGATGGGACGACAACAACAGCAATTTTAATCAAAACGGAATGAACAATTTCGGTGATTCGAACGATTTCAATCGCGCACCACATGGTTTCAATCCGGGTCCCATGTTTCGTGGTCCGAATTTTCGACCACCGTTTGGAAACGCCAACTTTAGAAATGACGGACCGCCAGGTCCACCAGGACCGGGATGGGGTGGTCCACCGCCGGGAATGCGTGGTCCGCCGCCGGATAGTTTCCGAGGGAATCGGGGTGGTAACGGAGGTGGTGGATTTCGTGGGGGTTTTCGTGGTCAACGCAATATGCGTAGTGGTCGCGGCGGGCCACGACCTCCGCCACAACGAGGACGAAATACTTTTAATTGAATCAAAAAAAAAAAAAAAAAAAATTAGACGCTTAAATGTGAAAAATAAATAATAAGTTTACTGATTTTTTCGTTTATTCTAGAAAATATGAAAAGTGACATTTTTTTTTCGTAAATAAAGTTAAGTTGTTTTTTTTTTCTGAGATCGTAACTTTTGATTTATTTCAAGTCAAAACTATATGAACTTTAAAGTATAACACAAATCATTTGACGCCTTTACAGTTCAAATACGTTACACTTAATATAAATAGTATATTTTGCATCTTACACAAGTTACGTGTTTTAACGTAATTTAGATAGTTGAGAAATACTTTTTTTTAAAAAAAAAGCTGAGTTCATTACAATTTAAAATACTAAATTAAGCATTTTTGAAAATTGATTTTTGTTTTTGGAAGTATTCTACTTTATGTAACATGAAATTGTTTTGATGGAATAATAGATTGTTGATTAAACGGTGCAAATATTTTTATTGTAATTCAAATAAGTCACTACTTGAAAAGTTGTACAGATTTAATCGATTAATAATTAATTGTAGCAGTGACAGCAATTACACACGTCTTATTTGTCGCCATCTAGGAGCAGTTCATCAAACTAACCTCGTAACTTTACCTTTTTAATTACAGTAGTTGGACGATTCTAGCATAGGTGGTACACGAATTGTTTTAGTTTATTTTTAAATTTTCACCATAATTCACTAATAACAATTATAAAAAATATTAAAATTCCGATATATGGATGGAAAAATATTTTCACTAACATTAATTAATCAATAAAATCGTTTTAAACTGAGATTTTAGTCGTATATATTGCAACATAAATTGAACGATATCAAACGGGAAAATAAAAATGAATTTTTCAAAAGCCCATAAAATATATTAGTAATAATTTTGACGCTTTCGAAATCATGAGTATCGGTTAGTTAAAGTTATAGAAATGGTGAACTTTAAATGTATTTTATTATTTCAATACTGTTACTGATTGCTTTTTTATACCTACTCCATATTGCCCATCTTACGATTTCATAAAATAAATATTAATACTTAAACTCAAAAAAATATTTATTTGTTTAGTTAAAAATTAATTTCAATTTATAATTCTCCCAAATCCTAATGAATTTTTTTCCAGTTAACTTTTAGATCGACGGTTTCACATTATTATTTAAGTAAAATTAATTTTTTATTTGGTAATTTGATTTATCAATTATTGATACTTTTATAATAAGAATTTAAACAGCTGTTCATTAAGCAAATCACTTACTTTTCAATTGATTTACTTGCTTTATTTTTCAGTGTCGTATGTGAGCTTTTTCAAAATTATTAACTTTATTTCTTCTTTCTATGGCTAATGACGAAAATATTATGTTTTTGAATCACCGAGAGAAGAAAATAAGAAAGTTGATTTAATAATTTGATGTGGAATAGAGAAATTATTGAAATTATATACTTAGATAAGAAAATTTAAAATAGCAGATATTTGTATATAAAAAAATGATGTGCTTTAACACATCTTTTGATTCTTTAAAAAATATTTATAAATAAAGATTTAACGACATTCTAATTTGGTGAATATGTTGCCAATATTTTCGGTTTGGTAATTAATTACTGATAAACTTTACAAAGATGTTGCTAACTTTTTGTAAGCTCGTTTTTTATGCAAAGTTTGACCGATTGGACCAATGTATTTGAATGATAAAAAGTGAAAATTTTGCATTTGAAAAGTATTACAAGCGAGCTTGGGTTTTGGAACTGATACAAGTGGGGCACTATCATTAGCTTGCGTTATGTATACCATTAGTTCATATGGAGCGTATGATGTGTGTTGTTCTCATGGAATGAACAGCATACTATAATAGTTCTCTCTTCCATGATAAAACGGGGCTGGGGTATGAACCGGGGGTTGGTAGGTATTGGGAGCATATCCATACCGTAGGCACTAGAGAGATATTCGTAGCGTGTTCGCATATGTATGAAATTTCTATACAGAATGTTTGATAAGTCCTTGTCTTGTTTTGATGTAATCTAATGATCCAAATTCAAAATATATCACTGGGACATCTAAATCCAATCTGAGAAGCATTCCCTTCCTAATTTCAACAGAGAATTGGAGAAAAAAACGGAATTTAAAAAGATTTAATCGACCCAAGATAATACGGTATTAAACTCCCTTGAAACTTATCCAAACTTGTAAATTTACAAATAATTATAACATGTTTTGCTTGGTTTTACGTTATCAATAGTTATCAGTAAGTTTAATAGTTTGGCACCGACTTAAAATTAGTTTGGAACATTTTTTTTTTGCTTCTCCAAAAAATCATTTGTATCGTGATTTCTCTTTGACAATGTAAGTATCGGAAATTGGAAGATTCGCTAGATAATTAGTTGAAAGACAGCTTTGTGTATGTTTTTTTTAATTAAACGACGACTTGTGGTTCATCCCTAGTCGAGGATGTAGATGGAGACGTGTGTTTTGTACGTAGTATGCCAACCCTCACCTCGTGGTACTCCAACCCTCGAGTTTGTTGTGTTTGGTTGGAAATCCGTGCGCTACAATGGAGAGTATGGTGGGTGCTTTATGCCGAGGTGATGGCTGGCAGGTGGTATATGACTGAGGGTGGTGATGACGCGTCGTTCGCCTGACTAAAGCTTTCTCGTGGGGGTTGGTTGAAAGCTCGTCGTAGTGGTTATGTCGGGTGGCGGCGCGGCACGGCGGTTGTGTCGGAGCTTTGCGAATGTGAGACTCCCGGAGGTGGTTAAGGATCAAGTGGGCAGCGAGACAGACACCCTACAACCGCACTGCTGATGACGCGAGTCCACGTTCCCGACTAATAGAAGTAACATTTTTTTTCTCTCGTTTTTTTTCTTTTTCCTTTTTTCCTTTTTTTATACATCACCAGATAGTGCGGACGGGGGCAATGATGCCATTCGGAGAATGTTACGATCGGAGGGCTTTGAGGAAATGACGGAGGTTGCGTTACTAATGAGGATGGGGTTGGCTTGTATTCATTCTGATGATCGTTGAGGCCACACGACTCTAATCTTCTGCGTATTACATAACGTTAATAAACAAAACCGTTTTCTTTTTTCTCTACATTTCTTCACACTGGAAACAAATCAAAAACTTTAAAATTTTTCGAGATAAAAATTACGTGCGAGATTGTAATTATTTCGTGATTAAATCGAGAAGATTATTTTCTAGTTGATGGATGTGGGGAGCGGGAGCGAGAGCAGGGCAGATGATGTAAATGGGAAAAATGTCTCGAGGCAATTTGTGGAAGGTATCTAATTACTAATATTCGTGTTCAAGATCGATTTTAAGTCAAACTCGAGCAATACGATTTAACCAAATACCACACAGAGGCATTTTACACCAACGTTTCGCCTACAACACCTTAATCCGCGAAAAAAATCGCTCCAAACCCAATTCAGAGTCACTTACGATTTTCTTGCTGTATCAGCAAACATCTCGCAAATATTAAGAAAACATCTTTGATGTTAATGGAAATCATTATTTTTCCAACACGTATTAATTAGTTGACATCTTTTGTGGCCTTGTTATATGAATTTATTCACCATGGCCTTACATTTTTGTTACAAAGTTACACTACCCGAAGCCAAGTTTTTTTTCAAATAGCAAAAATATTGATCAATTAGAAACTTAAAGAATATCATTATTTAGAATAATACTAGTAAAATTGCTTTTTTTTTTATTATTGTTCTTAGTTTCGGTTACTAAATTGGAGAACTTAAAAGCTTTTTTCCGGAACACAAGACCAACTTATCAGGAAATATTTTTCATTAATTTCTCACTATATTACAGTTTATTCAGGCACCTGTCTTCACTTTACATACATTTCCGATGTGGTTTTGGTCGTTAATAATATAAATAATTCATGGTTCGGGATATTATTAACGGTAAGTCTTATTTTTGATCCCTAAGGGTGGATCAAATATTATTTCTTACTATTGTAAAGTGTATATTTTTTACTACGGCTATGATTCTATATCTTATCAAATCAAGTTTCCGAACAGTTTATAGAATAAAGTTAACAAATGGTTGATATAGAAATGATAGAAATGAAAACTAAAAATATTATTGAAAGAAGTTAATTTGAGTTAATGGAAAACTTTTTTTTTTGCAATTTAGTAATTCCAGCTTAAAAGAGCAAGCTTTATGTGATATCCTATTTAAATTATTGATAAAACGCTTTCAAAAGCTTTTTTTAACAGGGTTGTGAATGACCCTATAAGTGTTAAGATATATCCAATTCTGTTCTGCTAAGTGAAGTCAATCCTTCACTTTTAAGTGGTTAGAAATCGTAAATTTAAAAACCGAAAAGCTTTTATTGAAACACAACACTTTCGAAAAATTTTGCTTATTAATTAATAATTTCTTTAGTTGTTATTTCTTGGTAAATTCTTCCTCATATTATTGGTGCCATCCAACCTGAAAATTCAGAAATTATATTTGTTATAGTATAGGCAAAGTTTTATACATAAACGTATGCTGTTTGGCCTGCATTAAAAGTCATTGCGGGTGGAAATATTCCTGAAGTTCTTTGACTTTTTTCTATATTTCCACATTTTCACCAGCGATTGAATGAAAGATTAAATATTATCATATTTTTTTCTATTTATATTAGTCGGTGAGTTTTTTTCGGGTGTTTTTCAAATGTTCAAGTGTTTGCGGTCATTGCATGGAAATTTTGCATGAAGATGAGCGGTTTCGCCTTTTGTGGTGAATGGTGTGATGGAAGTAATGTGTTGCTAGTGCTGATTTTAGGGGGATGACGATGGTGATGATGATGATGATGATGATCACGATGGTTTGGCATGGCATCGTTATGGGAGGTTGAGGGTTGTCGTTGTGTGAAGCCGTTGTTATCGCAATGGTGTAGTATTCGCCGTATTCGCGTAGTTGCTTGGTTGGGCGATGGGGATGATGAGGTGGTTGTCACCACCCACCCCGGAGTTGCCATCAGAGCCACGGAACCGTTGTATGTGTGAGGGTAAAGTCGATCGTAAATGGGGTGGGTGCGAAGCCGTTAGACAGCAAGAGTGTCGCTACATATATCTATATCCTTCACAGTCTACCCGAGCTATATTGTGGTTGTTTCTAACATTATGTTTTACACTGTTTTTCACAAGCTTTACCACAAAGAAAAAGCTCATAAGACTCATCGCTACGCGATGAAAGTTTTCCCAAAATTGTCCTCATATTTCTTTTAACTACCCACTACCAAACCGGTTTTAATTTGAGAAAGAAAAACCATTATTTGAGCAATTATATCCAGCAGTAAGTCTAGGTACCAAAGCAATATGAATTTAATACCAAAAAAGATATCTTAATTCAAATTTTAAGACAATAAAACGATATTAAAAGATTTTTTATTAAAGTGAAATTCAAAGGTTTTACTTGAAGAAAAAAGCTTTGTCTTGTCAATCTTTGCGAATCTCTCACTAAATTTAATGCGATTACATCAGAGGAAAGCTCGAGCAAGTGAATACTCAGAGTCCGGAGGAATTAATTGGATATATTAGGAATAGAAACGTTTTTGGCACAATGATTTTACAGTGTAGTTGTGGGTGGTTGGGCGCGTTACAGTGGCTGTACGGATAGCGGGAGAGGGAGAGTACGTCGCGTGCCGGCTATTGACGCGACCGCCGCCGCAGCTGCTGACGGGGTCGCCATCAGCTGTAGCGTCGACATCCCACACAGCGTCGGTCGCCCATCCACCCCCCCACACGAATGAGCGAGCGACGCTCTAGTCGTCGTTTACTATCAGACCAAGCGCCACACCACACACGACATCATCGTGCATTTTAGACGAGAACCCGTTCATTTTTAATGGGACGCCGCCTTCGCCAATGTGGCACTCATCAACTCGATCATCCATCCAAGTTCTGTGCACGTTTTTCTGCCATTTTCCAGCGTGCGAGGTCTAAATGCCAACCAGCCACATTTGGCCAGCGACGAATCGATCTTTTTTCGAAAGTTTCATGACATTTTTGCCCAAAACGCAGGAAATATAATGGAAAAACGGTTTTAATTCAAGCTCCAATCAGCGCAGAACTGGAAAACTCTTTTGTAGCATTTGAAACAATTATGATCTAAAACCAGAAAAATACAATCAGGAGATTTCTTGCCAAAGTTAAACCACCGAAAGAATATTTTTACTCGACCTGATCATTAGAAAACGAAGATTCTACAATTGTTTATTATAAGTTTTCCATTTGTAAAGCTATTTTGTAACTCTACATTAAATATTCCTGTGCGTTTTTGAGCTTTTCACTGTTTCTTCTATCAATGTACAGATGTGATGTGTAACTAGCACAAAATTTTGCGGTTGATATTCCTCAGCTTGATTGATCTGTAAAGTGTAAAGTTTTAGAAGAAAATTTTGACTAAAATATTCCAGTTTTTGTTGTTTGATGGAGGCTAAATAAGACTAGCCACTTTCTCTCGAGAATGCATTCAATCGTTATCGTACTACGCACAGAATAATACATTTTAAAAGATATTAGACAACAAGGTTTGTAAATTACACAGGTTGCTCCATTAGAAAAAAAAAATGACGTCATACGAAGAATTTTTTTGAAATTGAATCAGTCTGAAGATATGTATGAATTTCTTCTGGATACACCACGTAGCCACCATGAGGTCACCTGTGTATTTTAAAAACCTTGATTAGACAGTTCAATCCCATTTCTTTAATGGAATATATTTTTGTACTTCAGACCTGTTACAATTTTTATTCGCACTTTAATTCATATCCGTGTTAATCCAAATTCTTTAATATTTAAACTGGTGTCAATCGTTATCCTTGCAATTCTTCATATTTCTTGATTATAGACAAATTTCAAATATACATTAAAAGTACGTATCACTTGCATTCTCTTCCTGATACCAACCAGCTGCAAGTTTTGTTCCCAGTGCCATTTATTTATATACACATCTTTCGGCTCAAGTTTCCGAAAAACCAACATCCTAAATCCTATACGGCACTGTGTATACAATATATAGGATATATTGCAGTCCAATTTATGTAGTATAATCTGATATAATAATACATAAAATCATACCATAAACATAAATTTGAACAGAAGTTCAAAAAAGTATTCGTGACGTATTGCCCAGGTACGTATTTCGATTGCCAAGCAATCTTCCTCAGTGGTCATCAAGTAGTTTGGATCACTCCGTAACTACTTTGTGATGATTCACCTTTATGTGAATCATAAGATTGCTTGGCAATCGAAATAGATATCTGGGCAAATACCTCACGAATATTTTTTTGTTTGAACTTCTTTTCAAATTTATGTTTATCGAATGATTTTTATATATTATTATATCAGATTATACTACATAAATTGGACTGCAATATATCTTATATATTGTATACTCAGTATAACTGTTTAAAGTCAGCGTAAAAATCTTATTTTGGTCCTATACTGTTTTTTTGGAATTTTCCTCGGACATGTGGACTCGTATTAAGTAATTGTTGGCTCTAGTGCAAAACTAAATCATTTGAAGTTACTATCAACTAGCAATTTAGAAAATTCACCTGGTGACATTTAGGAGAACAAGCTGGAACAAACTATAATGTTTTCGTTACAAGCTTATTAGGTTTTTTATCAAAAATTATCAAAATAATGGGGTCAAAAGCTTTAGTTATATTAAATCAACTTTTTTAACAGAATTACCAACAAAATTTAACAAAATTATTAATTTTTTCCAGAGTGTTAAGGATTAATTTAGTTTATTTAATTACTGTTATATAATTGTATGCCAAACAAAGTTACTTTAAAATTTTTTTTACATTTTTTCTGATAATTCTTGATAGAAATTCGTCTAATTTAAAACACAAATAATAAATGAGTCCATACCAACTTCTCTTTATAATTCTTCTTCTTTCTTTTTCCTGTCCAACTACTTATAGTTTTCCTTCTATATTATTCAATACAGTGAGAGGACTCTTCGTAATTTGTACAGTTTTTGTATCGTTTAAAGCTCAAAGCTCTAAAACTTTTCCTTCTTTTTTTGGCGTAGATACTAAAAAAGAAAAAGCATCAATTTTCATGAAGGAAAATGCCCCTCTTACTTTTGGGTTTTGGTTGGTGCCAATTTTTCGGTTTACATCGAAAACTCTAGAGCGGAGAAAATATTTGAAGGGATATGAGTCTATCGCTTTAAGCGCCGGATGAAATTCGTAATGGTAAACGGAACGCTCGTTCAACGTATCGTGTTGGAATAGCGAGTGGCGCTTGACAGTGAACCGTTGTGGCGTTAGGGGGTGTTGTGGGGGTTGTGGGGGCGGTTGGCAGGCTTTTGCAGGTCGTCCTCCGGCCAGAGCAGGGGATTGGGAAGACGCTGGGCGCCGACCACCGACACGCGCTTACACTGCCATGTTGCAGCGTTGGAGCCGACACCGCAGACCCGGATTTAACTTGCCTTTAACACCCCGGATCGGGGCTAAACATTTCGGGAAAAACTTGGGGATTTTTCCTTAAAAATTTAAGCGGTTGCAATTTATGACTAGTGTCGCCTTCGTCGACTCGAATTCCTTGTTGGTGGTGGGAGCTTTGAGGGAACATGTGCGAAATGATCCCGAATGCGTGACGTGTGGTGTGGAAATGTTGGCGACGACGACAACGACGACGTGGCAGTAAACGTCCGGAGAATTTATTTCAGTGGATGCGGCTGTACGGGTGGTGTTCAGGGTGGTTTACCGGAGTACGAGTTCGGGGGGGTTGTTCATGGTAGGGATCGTGAAGGTTGTGTCGCATGCAGGGAGCGCAGGCACGCGACTGCCTGTGGCGGCTCTAACAGCCGCCCCATTTTCATGCCCTTTATGCCGCCTCACACGCTCGCCGGTGGCATGTTACACTCGCCAACCACCCCCGGCTACACATCAAACTGCTTACCGCCTCCAGATCCGGACTACAACCAAATCTATTTCCACAACCCTTCTACGAAAGTGGCCCTTTTCAACCACTTTTTTTCTCGACGGTATTTGATTCTAGTAGAAAAATTCTCCTGGAAACACCTAAAAAAATATTCATTACAATAACAATGGTTGATTGAAGAAAATTTTCGAAATTGGTCTCTGTATTGGAGGGTTGGGGGTGGATAGTGTTGAGGCCATATCGAGTCGAGTCGTGACCGATCTCTGCGAGGCAATCATCCAACGCCTCCTCTCATCAACCTGTCATGAACACAACGACGTCAACGTCGACTAGGACGACGACGACGACGACTGACATCAAAAACGAAACGTGCTCAAGACATCCGTCACAGCACATTACGACGACGAGTTGACGATGCTCCTCCACATCGCTGTCGTCGTCGTCGTCGTCGTCATCGCGATAATATACACAGTATAGAGGGGGTGGCGAGAATAGCGACAGGATGGCAGTATAGATGGCACGCTATCAACTCTCCCGTTTCGCTCCCCATTCTTGGAAAACACTGTGGAAGACGGCATGGTGTGCTCCCGCACTCATTCCACGTGGATCGCGCGCGCTTCCTCGTTCTCCGGTCGACTTCCTCATTTTCCTCAGGAACACCGGTCGTGCGATATTTGAGGTAAATGTAGAGCACCACCACAACATAATGTAGCGACGATAGCGACGGCAGGCAGCCCTCTCGTTATGTATCTGCATAACGGAGCATATCGTTGTCGTTGTCGTTGTCGTCGTCGAACGTTCTTCTCTTCATCCTCTTCCTCCTGACCCTCGTTGTCATCGTCATCGTGACGTTGAGAACTTGTTGTCTTGTCAAGTATTTCATCTTGTGGTCTACTTATCGTTACATCACCCCCGACCCCCACCCCCGCCTTTCTATTTTCCAACACACTTTCGTCAACCTCCATTATGAGTCCGACGATGAAAAAATTGTCATCCTTCTCCGTTTTTCGCTAAAAATTGAAAATTGTACTCGGTTAATTTTTGTTTATTGTATCAGAATGACTAGGAAAGTTTTACCTGAAGAAAAATGTTAAGGTTTCATGTCTACCAATCGGGAGATGTTGTTATCCGTTAAATTAAGCCAACAGTATTGGTAAAGTCTGTGATTGAATCTCAACGATATATAATCGACAAATTTATGTTTTTTTAAGTCTTTTCTTCAGTATTTGATGGTTTTTGGTAGAAGATAGCCACTACGTTACTAGCAAGAGAACAAACAAATTCATCAACCAGCCACTAACTTCCAAGATTTTGATATCTCAACACTTATCGGATGATACTTTCTTGAAAGTTGCACATCGGATTTTTTAATTTCAGATGCATAAGTTTAACTGTAAAATTACAAAATAAAAAGTTTAAATCGAACAATAAGATAAAGAAGAACTATAGATGTAGTTTACCTCCTACACTTATCCTTGATTTTGATAAAGCTTGGCCACCAAAGACTTTTTGTAACATTTTCGATATTTCTTCCGCTAGATTTTCACGTGGGAAAGTGTACATATCTATAAGTTAAAAAACTGTCAGCAATTAATTTTATTATGTGAGCAAATCTATTCTTTAGTTTTTAATTTGGTAAAATTGAAAGATAAATGTGTGAGGAAAAACTCCATGTTTTTGTAACGGATCCTAAATGTACAATCGATGTTTAAGAAATGTATTTTTCTCAGAAAATACTTTTAACCACTCATTCTTTAAATTCCTCTAATACTGAAGATCTTTTAAAAATTGTAATCGGTTATTTTTTGTTTATGGTATCAGAATGACTAGAGGAGTTTTACCTGAAGAAAAATGTTAAGGTTTCATGTCTATCAATCTGGAGATTTATCAAATATTGTTGTTATTCGTTAAATTTTTGCTAAGCATAAGCCAACAGTATTGGTAGTCAGTGATTGAATCTCAACGATACATGGCGAGTTGGCCCCTAAATAGGAACCTATGTCGAAACTTATGTTAAAATATCGGATTGATACACAAACAAATTTTATATACTTTTCGCGATCAAATTCCTCTTTGACCTGGAGATATGGGCAAAAATGTCCCCCCGCATGGCTATTTTTCAAAGTTATATATCTCAATAACTAATTAAGCTAGAGAAGTGAAACCAACGCGAGGCTTTAGATTATTTTACAGAGTATATCATATATTTTTTTGAAATTTTTAGAAAAAAAATTATACCAAAAAAATCTAAAAACAAATGAAATAATTTTTTTTATGTGTTCTCTGAAAATGACAATCACGAAAAAAATACATTTTATGCTTCTACATGAGCACTATAACTCATAAAAATTGCGTGAAAAAAAAAGAGGTACAACACCTTGAAAAAAAATGAAATGTGATTTACGCCTACTAATATACCTCGGCTTTATTTTTTTTCGAAGTGTTGCACCAACTTTTTTTTCACAAAACTTCAATTAAACATAGGTCACCTAAAGGAGTAAAACATATATTATTTTCATAATTGTAAGTCTATGGAAACAAAAAAAAAATTTTTTATTAGTTTCTTGGTTTTTCTATATTTACTCTTAAGATGATAACTTTCAAGATCAAAATAATTGATCCCAAAAGAAAAAAAACTTCTACTGTTCAATTTTATATTAAAATAAGTATAAAAAAAAATTATCGTCACTGTTATAATTTATTACAACTGGAATATTATGAACCTAAAATAATTTAGTTAGTATCTCGTGGTACGCAGAATTTTGGATTATTATTGTTCATATGAAAAATAACAAATAAAAGCTGTTGCATGAGAACAATATCCCACTGTAAAGTTTCTATTGGAGAATCACAGGAATAACGGAAAATACTGTTGCAATCTTTATCATTCAAAATATAATCATTGTATATACGACCGTCTTTGCTATTTATACATATGTCTTGATTTTACTTCTACCCTAATGATATTAGGTGCTTATTTTAAACATTGTTTTATAATATTATTTGATAGTTCATTTATTCACCCACTTTAGGTAGAACTTGTAAAAATTTTGGTATGAGCCAGTGAATAATATCCTAAGCTAAACGAAGAAAACCAAGAAATTCAGATGCCGTCAATATGTACCCAGAATTAATTGGAGACGCACAGTATTCCAATTGTAATAAATTATAGCAGTGCCGATAATTTTTTTAATTCTATTCTTATTTTAATAAAAATTGAACACTAGTTGGTTTTTCTTTTCTTTTGGGATAATTATTTTGACTTTTGAATGTAATTATCTTAATAGTAAATATAGAAAACCCAAAAAACTAGTCAAAAATTATATTTAATGTTTCCTTAGACTTACAATTATGAAAATAATATATGTTTTACTAATTTATGTGACCTATATTTAATTGAAGTTGCGTGAAAAAAAAATTGGTGCAACACTTCGAAAAAAATAAAACCATGGTAAACTATTAGGCGTAAATCACATTTTATTTTTTTTCAAGGTGTTAAACCAACTATTTTCACACGCAATTTTTATGAGTTATAGTACTCATGTAGAAGCATTAAATATATTTTTTCGTGATTGTCATTTTCAGAGAACACATAAAAAAAATTATTTCATTTGTTTTTTGGATTTTTTTAGTAATTTTTTTTTTTCTAAAAATTTCAAAAAAGTATAAGATATACTCTGTAAAATAATCTAAAGCCTCGCGTTGGTTTCACTTCTCTAGCTTAGTTAGTTTTTGAGATATATAACTTTGGAAAATAGTTATGTGGGGGGGAGGACATTTTTGCCCATATCTCAAGGTCAAGATGGAATTTGGTGGCGAAAAGTATATAAAATATGTTTTTATATCAAGCCGATATTTTAACATAAGTTTCGACATAGGTTCCTTTTTGGCGGCCAACTCGCCATGTGGATCCTGCTAGACCCTTTATGTGTTTTTTTTTTAAGTCTTTTCCTCAGTATTTGATGGTTTTTGGTAGTAGATAGCCACTACTTTACTAGCAAGAGGACAAACAAATTCATCCACCAGCCACTAACTTCCAAGATTTTGATATCTCAACACTTATCGGATGATACTTTCTTGAGAGTTGCACATCGGATTTTGTAACTTCAGATGCATAAGTTTAACTGTAAAATTACAAAATAAAAAGTTTAAATCGAACAATAAGCATCCAAATACCTTTTTTTGTTGTCTTAGATGTAGTTCACCTCCTACACTTATTCTTGATTTTGATAAAGCTTGGTCACCAAAGACTTTGTGAGACATTCTCGATATTTCTTCTGCTAGATTTTCACGTGGGAAAGTGTACATATCTAAAAGTTAAAAAACATTAAATGAGAAAATGTATTCTTTAGTTTCTAATTTGGTAAAATTGAAAGATAAAAGATTTGAGGAAAAACTTCATATTTTTGTAACGGATCCTAAATGTACAACTGATTTTTAAAAAAATAAATTTTCTCAGGAAATACTTTTTATATTCATTCTTTAAATTCCGCTAAAACTGAAGATCTTTTATCAAACAAAATCAAATTAAAAAATCAATTTTTATTCTTTAAATTGGAGTTTAAACAATCTTTGGGATAGCTTGGAATAAACATTCACAACTTTATTCCTCTACTATGATATTTCTTTTCTTATTGTTTCGTTCTGTATTTTTCCTCCAAGAAAAATGTTGGCAAGCTCTAATGAAAAAGTGTTTAAAAATCATTGCTTAATATTTACGTTTAAATATAAAAGTATGCAATTGAAAAGTTAATGTATAGCCAGTTTAAGTAAATGCAACTAGAAATTTTGATTTTTCGATATTTTTTTCTTCGATTTGGATGAATATCATTGCCCAACAATCGAATGCCCAATTTGTGAAAGCTCGAATTTTCGTTTGTCACTCTACACTTTAAAGCTCAAGTTTCTGCCTCTCATCCTCTTTAGCTGGTCATTATATATGTACATTTATAATATATATCCATGTATATGGATATAGCATAGAGCTTTTGTGTGGTGTGTGTGTGTGTGTGTGTGTGTGTGTGCGACACAAGTAATGTGCCACCGACACCTTATACATTTGGTTTCAAGTGATTAGTTCATGCGTCAAAGCACACACACTGTGGCGTTAACCACTGACCAAAGCGCGCGCGCTACAATCACATAAGGTGCTTGAAAGCTCGCCTCACACTCACTCTCTCTCTCTCTCTCACACACACACACACACACACACTGAAAGCTCGACGCCCAACGTCGGTTCGACCACACACAGTTTGAGCGTCAAAAGCACTCAGCAGTTCTCTGTCGTCAAGCTTGCGTTCAACTTTTAAAGCTCGCCAACAATACACAAGTTGCGCGTGTAACCGCGTCGCGTGTTTGTTCGCAATATTAAGCATTTCTACAAAAAAGAACCAAATTCAATTTACCTTCTTTTTTTTACTTGAAAATTTTAAAGTAAAAACCCCAAAAAAATGACACTGTAAGGGTTTTGAAAATCATGACCGCTAAAGTTAACGTTAATGGTTCCAATAATAATAAATTGAAAAATTTAAAACTCTCGGCCAATTGTTCAAACGGATTGAGTGCAAAAGTTTCCAACAATATACAACAATTCGCGGAAAATACGAAGCCAGAGGTAAGATTTTCGTGCGTAGTTATTTAACTATTGAGTAGATATAAAACTAAAGTTGCATAAGGTGGAGGAGTTTCAATGTTTTCGGCCATGGGTCGGCAACATTTTGTTGTAAAAGGGCCAAATATTTTTCATGGGGATCAGTGCGGGCCGCACTTGCAGTAGATATACCTACAATATTTATGTACAAATATTTTAGTTTTAAAAATATAACGCTATGTATCCGTCATGTGTGTTGCGGCGAGAATCTTGCGGGCCGCACTAAGATGTCTCGCGGGCCGCATGCGGCCCGCAGGCCGCAGGTTGCCGACCCATGTTTTAGGCTATAAAGAATTAAGTCAATCTCGCTTTAGAGATCTTTCTACAGCAAATCGTAAAGAGTTTCATAAAAGTGAAAACATTGAAAATCCGCCATCCTCCACGTACATATAGCCCCAAGATAAATATTTCCAAAAAAAATTGGAGCTTAATGGGTTGAGCTGTTAGAAAATTGCATTAAACCTAAGAAACTGTTGATCAACTGTTGTTGATCAATTACATAAAGCAAAATTGAATAAACTTTTCCTTCCCCATGCCTTCTCTTCTTACGTTATTTAGTTATAAACAGAAAAAATGTAAATTCAATAAAAACACATCTGTTTCGGATTTTTTTTCTACTTGGTGCTAGATTGTTATTTGGTTTTCTTTGGCCTCTATTTTGCTTGATCTGTTCAATTTTGAGGTTTTCTTTTGATCTAAGCATTCGTATACACAGCCAGAATTCTTCTGAGATGTGTTTTTTTGGGAAAATTCCTCTTGATTTATTTTCTATGTTTGTTTTTTTCGTTAAAGGTTCGTCGGGCTAATAAGCCACTTATGGAGAAAAGACGTCGTGCACGTATCAATCAAAGTTTGGCAACGTTGAAAACGTTAATTTTGGATTCGGCCAAAATGGACAACACGAAACACACAAAGCTGGAAAAGGCCGACATTCTTGAGTTAACAGTGCGCCATTTTCAACGACATCGCAGTTTGGACAATCCAAGTAAATCTTTCATTGGCCGTAAAGCTTTTTACTTTTTGCACGTCGGTAAATTGGGTACTTGTTTTTAGATTTAAATAAATATAAGGCGGGATACACGGACTGTGTGCGGGAAATTCAACGATATCTGGAGACTCCAGACGCTCAGACGATGACGCTGCTTGACCAAAATACGAGGAAACGTTTGATTGGGCATTTAGACGCTTGTGTGCGAGAAATCGATATTGATATTTCGTCATCGAATCGGGAAAATCGAGCAATTTCACCGAATCATTCGGGACTATATCCAGTGCCGATGGATACCGCTCCTGCGGGAACTCCCTCGTTCAAAACCGAACCACTCGACAACAGTGCTTATTCAAATAAAGTTTCAAACAGTTCTCCGATAAATCCATGTGCTCCGAATCCACACACCGTGAATCTAATCGATCACATGATCAATGGAATTGGTGCTGATCGAACCCGTGACGAAATCAACAACAATACCGCTTCAAATCGAACCCCGGTCAATTTGCTTTCGGCATCAACCACCGGAGTTCCCAACGAAATGCTAATGGACTTAAAAAACACACTGTTTCAAATGCCTGACGGCAATTTGGTTTTCATTTTACCACCGCATTGTTTGCAAATGGCAACTAACTTTAGTAACAGTTTGCAAAAGAACGCCACTTTGCTGGAGCAGGAAACGAAACGGCCGGCAAATTCATCCGATGCACAAACGATAAATTCGACACAGGCAATCTCAAATTGTGAGCCACCACTTGCAACAGTGAAAAGTTGCAATTCCCAATCCAGTGATTCTGAAAAGTGCATAGAAGGTCAAATGCGTACGAATCGAATGGAATGTGAACGACCGCTAGATTTTAGCAAAAACAATGAAATCCATGATAATATGTGGCGGCCGTGGTAATTTTTTTCTACACATAGAAAATAATTTGTTGTTTTATATTGTGATTCACTATTTTTTGTTATTAAAACTCATGTTAATATTAAAAAAAAAATCAAATAAAAAAAATACTTACTCTAATATTATGTTTTCAACAGATTTTAATTTGTAGGGTTATTATTTTCAAAATTAGTGCAAAATGTTGATGAGGTACTAACGGTAATAATGCCCTCTACATATTTATCAAAAATAAGTGAACTATAAGCTTGAGGCTATATTGGCATAGATGGCGTTATAAACAAGTTAAGTTCGTGTCAAACTAAAATCGAACAAAATGATTTTAAAATTCAACAAATGACAAATTATTACCTTTTTGAATCATAATTTTATTTAAAAATTAAACGTTTTTATTTCGTTTAGTAATTACTTAAGTTGTTGTAATAGGATGATCAAAATATTTGCTAGATGTGTAGAGATTGTCTTACAGATAGCGCTAGTGTTTGTATTATAGAAATTCAAATTGGGAACAATGACAGATAAATGGCATGAAAATATTCTCATTTTAAACTAGCTGATCCCTGCGACTTCGTGTGCGTAACGTATTTTATTTTTCTTATTTCTTTTACAAAAAATATAATCATACTTAAAAACACTTCACTCTCTTGAAGAAGATACATGTAATAAACTGTTGCAAAGAATAAAATAGTTCTATGCGGTCTATGCAATAATCAATTAATTTTCATTGAATCTACGGTAGGTATACCCACCGTGAACCAAATACTCCGTAAATTATTCAGCATCTATACATAAATAAAAAATATCGCCAAGTTAAATAAATTCGGTCTTAATTATGACTAAAAAAAGTCGAAAGTTATCGAAATACTCGCGTCAAAATAACCCCATCTCCCTTTTTCGATTTCCGAATGAACTTTTTTCCAAAAACTATTACACTATTGCACTGTACAACACAACTGCGAAATTGAAATTTGTACAATTGCACGAAACCCAGTTCTTCCATAATCATATACAACCATTATGTATCTATAAACTTATTATCGAAATATCTGAATTTCAACTATATAATTAAACCATTTGGATAGTCCAGAGTTCACCATACACGATTTGGCGTATGCCTTTTGCTCTGGAAGAGGATTTTAAAGTTCTTTTATCATTATGATGATATGATTATTTATTATTTATCATTATGATGATTTCTGGCTGGAATTGCGAATTTTTTTCGTGATCCCTTTCACGCACTTGCAAATAAAAATTATTGTCCCCCCCAAGAATAAAATCCTGAATCCACCCTTGTCCGTTAGGGTAGGAATTTTCAAAAAAAAATCTTATCAGATGCCTACTTCCTATAAGGAATACACCGAATATTAAAATTTCATCAGGCAGAAAAGTATATAAATACACCATTTTATAAATGCACGGTTTTAAAAACGTATTTACTTTAAGCTTTATTACTATTATTATTATTACATTTTTTTCGTTAAAATTTCCTTACTGAGCAACCCTAAGGATTTATTTACAACTTTGTAAAAAAAAGTTTACTGTCAGATTATTATCTATAAAAACATTTATATTCAAAAAGGCAATTTTTTGTACTTTAAATTAAATTACTGTGCTTTTTAATAGTTCAACTAAAAATATTAATACAGATCATTTTTTAACTTTTAAATACCTTTTCAATGATATATAAGTCGCCTATCTAAAGTACATTTTTATTTTCATCCCTCAGTTTTTACGTAGGGGATACATTCCCTTATTGTTTTTAAGGAATGATAAATAACCTAACGTGTGTGGGTAATTGTGTTGTATCATAGTATAAAGTTTCATTAAATTCGGTTGTTCCGTTCTTTTGTTAAATCACCAGCGCACGCGATGTAAGAAAGTTTTTTGGTAATTTTTTCACACATTATTGGAGTTTTAGTATGGATCCCTAACTTTTTGGAAAATTTAATATAGCCTATGTTGACCGGAAATAGTGTAGCTTCCTAATAGTAAAAGAATTTTTTAAATCGGTCAAGTAGTTTCGGAGCCTATTCAAAGCAAACAAACAAACAAATATTTCCTTATTATAATAATAGAAGATATTTTGGTGGGAAAATCGTTGCCAAAAAAGGTTAATATTGTACATCGAATGTATCGAAATTATGTATTTATGTTATTTGATAGAAAAAAGTTTTTATTTGAAAAAACAATCAATAAATATTCAGTCGATTAAAATATGTCATTATGACATCAGTTAAAAATCAATATGGTGAGAATATAAAAAAGTTATAAATCAATTGTGCTTTTTTGAGTTGTCACTCGTTCAATAATATCTGAAATGTTTAAATCGCAATCATCTTGAAATAACGAAACGTTTGTTTCATTTAAATCCAAATATTTTTCATACGACGCACTAGGCAAATGGATTTTTTCTTGGTTTTCCGTTTTCTTCAACAAAACAAACTTTTCCAACGTCATTTGATTTTTTTTTGGTATCTTCTTTTGTGGTGATCGATCTTCTGCTATACTTAATCGTTGGAACATGGCGTTTATATCGTTCTCTTTATTCTTAGTACGCTTTGACGATTTAGATTTGGCTTTTTCTTTGGATTGATTGAATTCGTGGGCCAAATCGGAATAAGCAAGATCTACCAAACATTGTGGTTCGATGGTTGTCCAAAGTTGCTGATTAACTTCTTCTTCGGATGACATTTTTGCTAATTCGTCGATCTGAACTTGAGGAATTAAACCATCGTAATAATGGTCTTTGTCACTCCATAAAATTTCGTACGATGGTATACTTTTCAATGTTCGTTTTTTAACAATGTGAATTGGTGTCAATAGGCCTTTGGTTTCCGATGATATGGATTTGTAGTTTTTTAATTGCCAACGTGTTAAGAGTGGTAGAAATTTTTCCATTGCATATACTTCTTTCCAATCCAATTTCTTGTAGGCAAATCTCTGGAAAAGAAATAAACTATTCACTCCCAATGTTTTGACCAACAAAATTAAAAGTTTTTACCACTAGTTGAATTAAATTTGGCATTTTCCACGACAAGTCCAAATCAGGAATATGATGATTTTGATTCAAAAATTCATCGATAATGCTACGATTAGGGAATTCTTTGTCTTGTAAGGCCTTCATCCTAATTTGTATCTCATTTTTCATAGCAATCCGTTCTTCTTTGTAAGTGCTGGAGCTACAAGTGTTTGGGTAACATAATGAACAACCTTTTCGATTGTGCTCTTGGACTCGACCCAAATGCCCGCAAGACGAACATAGTTTTTTGTCGTTAACTTTTTTTTCCAACTCTTCAAATTTCGAGGTATCATTCCGCCAATTAGTGACTTGATTTAAAATATCCTCATTTTTAAACTTATTTAGCAACTTAATGACGCTTTCTTTTCCTACTCCAGGAATTCCGTCTTCGTTGTAATCACAACCACACAATAAAGCCAAAACAATCATTTTGTTTCGACCAAAATCTAAACAATATAATTACTATTGCTGGTATTACTTGTTTTTAATTGACTACAAACCTAAGGATTGCGGTATTTTGGAGAGGTCATATACATCTACTGCTCCTCCAGAAGCTGCTACAGATCCCTGATGGGATATGGAAAAGTTTCTATAAACAATTTGAGCACCATAGGCAAAACAATCTGAATCTTGGCTCACACATCCATCTACTAACTAAAAACATAAATAAAACTCCAAAATCTAATTTAAAATACATTACCTATTCGTAATTACATTATGGCTATTCAAATAAGCACACATTGCCTCAGCTTCTCCCCAGCTTTTAATACAAATCAATCCCATATAGTTCAAAAATTCTTCACACTGAAAGCAAAAAAAAAAACTTAAATCTAAAATATAAATATTGTTACTCACTTACACATTTCAATACATGATTGAATCTAGTTCTATCACTCCCTTTCTTTACTTTCCCGTTAGTATTGCATGCTCGATTTTTAAACTGCAATACATTTCTTTGTGCAATTGTGTCATGCTTTATGATGGGTGCTTTGCCCTCCAATACAAACACAGGTTTGACGTCCATCTGCAGTAAAATAACTGTTCGAAAAAATAAATTGCTAAAAAAATAATAATAAATAAATCATAAACATAATATTCTAATCTTGTTTGAAAGTACACCTACCGTAAATAGAAATGGGGTTGAATAAATTGATCAACCACCGATATGGCTTCACATACCCATCCCGATAAATCAATAGCCAAAGTTTTTCCTTGCAACTCATACAACGATTTTCGTTCACAAAACGGAGTTAAAAAAGTCCATAAACCTTTAATGCCCATTCTGTGTTTGAATCAATGATCAATATTGGTTTTCCAGAAACTTTTAAAAACTTTTGAAAACTTTCTTAGTTGTTTGACGTATTTTTAAATTAATGTCATTAGCCATGTCTTCAACCAATGTACCCTATATTATCATTATGTCATATTCAACTTCACAATCATTGTACGGACATCTAGCGACATATTACTTCAACCTTCAAGTTCAATCATACAGTTCATCACAATCATTGTACTGACATCTAGCGACATATTACTTCAACCTTCAAGTTCAATCATTTTCACACTATGATGGTTTTGGTTCGTACTATTAGTTTAAAAATTTAAAAATAATTTCTCGTCACAGGCTGTTAAATCTTTAGGGCGAACCACAAAGGATAATGGATAATTATGGAAAAGCTTTATATTTTTACTTACAAGCTTTTTATTTTGAATCTTCTAATATTTTTTTTCGAGTCTTTTTATTTCATTTACTTTAATTTTTATCATTCATAATCTTAAACTGATCCTTAACGGTATTATAATCTTGAGACTTGGAATCTTCCTTGTTAAAAAATATAGCTCACAATTAAATAAATCATTTGGTTCCTAATTTTTTCTAAAATACCAATAATTTTCAGAAACATCAACAATAACGTAACAGAATTTTCACAAAGGTAAATTTAAATATATGTTTTCAACTGTAATTTTCACGTTAACTATAGCACATACAAGAAATTTCCAAAAAACCTTTTTAGTAGGAAATATCTTCAGCTTTCATTTTGATAATAGCTATTTTATTTGTATCTAACACGTTTCAAATGTTATAATGAAAAAAATATTGTTTTATGGGATAGAATATTATGAGTAAGACAATTAGTATTGCCCAGATACGTATTTTGATTGTCAAGTAATCTTCTTCAGTGGTCATCAAGTAGTTTGGATCACATCATGATTCATCATGATGATGATTGTGAATCATCACAAAGCAGTTATGGAGCGATCCAAATTACTTGATGACCACTGAGGAAGATTGCTTGACAATCGAAATACGTATCTAGGCAATACGTCACAAATATTTTTGTTTCAACTTCTGTTCAAATTTATGTTTATGGGGGTAGGACCATATTGATAAATTGATTTTAACATTCCTAAATATTTTATTTATTTCCGAGTCACAATTATAAACTAATGAATAATAATATATGTCCTATGACTTAATTTCTTTATTACTACGCATTTCAACAGTTCTTGGTTATCATCATCAGGTAATGATTATTTTGTCAGTTGTAAACCACAAAATAATAAATACCTGATGATTTCCAAGAACTGTTGAAATGCTTAGTAATAAAGAAATTCAGTTATAGGACATATATTACTATTCATTAATTATAAATTAATAAAAAAATTGGTTTCTAAGTACTTTTTGGTGACTTCACTTATAAATTTCACTTCCACTACTATACTATTTTAATAACATTCAAATGGGTTTATCAAAATATGTTTTGATTGATACAAAGTTATTATTAGTAATACATTTATTTAGAATATAAGTATTATTAATATAATTATAATAATAAATATAACGAATCACAATGAATATAATAATAATTAAATATGAACAAATTTCGGCATACCGTTATTTATCTTGTCGCTTAAACATTTACATTGAATATGATACTATTTTTTTACACATGAGCCAATGAATTAATACTTTCATACATTCTACATACGTCTTTTAAGAGATTAATATATAAAAAAAAAGCTTCGGAAAAAATTCATTTAAAAAATTCAAAGTCCTAGTAAATTTGTTGTCAGTATCCAATCATTAAAAATTGCTCGTCTTATCGTCGATTCTTAAAATAGTTCTAAATGTTTTTGGTCCGTGAATATGAATAATTGGTATGAATTGGTATAGACTTTAACATTGAATTTGGCATTCATTGCATATTATCGCGAAACTCGGTTGATTTCGAATAATGTACGTTGATTCATTTGGCATGAGGATTACATTCACAAAATGGAACTGGCTTCTTCTTTTTTAAAGCAATCAGGATCTTTCTTTTTCAATTTTTTACGTCGTTTAGAGTCTCGCATTTTCGGTGATCGTTCCAACAGGAAAAGTGCTTCGTGAAAATCGTCCGAGCTAAGATTTGATTCTTGGACGTGCAGCACTGAACTGAGAGCCCCGTCCGTGGAGGATTTGGGAAAACGGAATACTTCCCGTTCGCGTTCCGGTTCGTTGGCCGATTTAGATTTGACTGCCGTCGCGACGGGACTGGATACTTCTTTCGTCACGGTACTGTTGGTTCGACCGCGGATTGTGGTGCTGGATTTATTCGGAGTAGAACCATTCGATCGGGTCATTCGAGTAATTGGACAGTTTTCTTTTTCCATAACGAAAAATGTTTTTGACGGACTTGGACTTTTATTGGAACAGCGCAAGTCTTTGAGATTTGAGTAGGAAGATTGGGGTGTCATTGAGCGGGCTAGTGTGGGGGTGTATGGTTCGGGCGAACAGGAAACGTTGAGACTTACATTAGACGAAGAGTTCATATCGCTTAGGGGACTCACAGACATTGTAACAGGAACTGTTAAACTGGAAGAACGAGAATTTTTGTTTGACGAACTCGAAATCAAATTGATCAACGATTGAGAAGGGTTTTTCTGTTCAGGAGTACGCGATATTGATACACCGCTGATGTACAAAGTTGGAGACTTTGGAATTCCAGTTTCCGATTCATATTCATTAGAACTATCGGTTTCTAGCACTTTAGTCGCCGAAGTTTGTGGTTGTTGATTATTCAATACGGATTGAACCTGATTGGGCGACTTACTTATTTTAATCCTTAAATTCTGAGATATTGATTTTCCAGTTGACAGCTTAAATGTTTTTCGTGTCGAATCACAAAAACTATCGCTTTTACTGCTTTCATTTTTAATGTTGGCGATTTTTTTTCGAATTCCAATCTTTTGTTTTGGACTTCCGGAAGTTGAATTCTCGGCCGAGTGACTAAGGATGCCAATACTTTTATTCACAGCAAGTTTGGTGAGATAACTAGTTTTTGGTAAGTGGGCCGAACATAGTTTTGCCTTCAAACATGCCAAAGGGTTCATTTTCGACGAGGATGTGGCTTCTGGAACTTCGGTTTCTACTACAAAAGTGTTTTCAGTCTTTGACGAAGTTTGATCCAAAAATTGTTTGTGCTTTGAGTCTTTCGATTTACCATGGAAGTAGTTATAGACATCACTGCGTAGAGATGAAGATTCTGAAGGTTTTTTAAATGAGTTATCAAAAAATTGAATTTCTCTGCGGAAGCATTTAGGCGATTTCTTGTAGCTGCGCAATTCGAATGATCCCATTTGAGAAACAATCGAATTATCGGAAGATTTCACGGTACTAACGGTGGATAAAACATCTTCTTCTAGTTTCTTATCGAAACTAATCTCACTGTCTCCATCGAATGAATCTTGCCGTTTAAATGGAGATACTTTCTTTTCCCGTTCTTTCAAGTCATCAATTTGCATCGAATCAGAAGTGGTGGTTTCTTCCAGAGATGATTCTTGATAATATGTGGCACTTGGTTCTTCTATCGATGATGAATTCTGGTTGAACAAATATTGAGAATTGTCTTTCATCTGATTTCCTTCAGGAATTCTTTTCTGATATTGAGAAAGTAAAAAATGCTTAGTATTTATAATAGACGATGGCAAGGCTATCATTTTCTTTGCAAATTCTTCACATTTGTCGTCATGATTAGAACTGTGATCCGAGTCCATGTGATATTTAAGTTCATCGCTGGGAATAACAGTCGTTGCTAAGCCAGTCCGAAAAACATGCTTAGAACGTTTTGTAATTAAATCTCCAGTCGAGTGAGAACGTTTTAATCGACTATCTTGATCATCGAAAATATCCCCAACGATATCATCTTTGACCAATTCAATATAACCACTTTCATGGATATCACTTATTTGAAAGTGGCCATCTTCATTTCGAGTACTGCAATTCGATGGTGACTTAAGAAACCCCAACAGTTCTTTGTCGTTGCTTTTGTAAAAGTCCGGATCATATTCGTTATTAGAATTTACAAGTGTGCATTTCAAATCGTATTCATCTAAATGTTTATCTGCCAAACTTTTAAGGAAATAGTCTACGGCTATATCCTCTTTGGTTTTTTTATTAGAAATATCAAAAATCTCCTCGGAATTATCTACGATTATGGTTTGATCGTAGATGTGACCACACGAATGGTATACAGAAGGTAATGGTGAGTTGCAGTTTTCACAGCGAGCTATATGTTCCTTGCGAAAATCGAAATGATGTTCGTTGTGTCCTCCTTTTTCTGCCACTTTATTAAAACTCCCACTGTTCGTTCCGGTATATTCTACGATTTCACTGAGTTCTTTGTTGCATTGGTAACATCCGATAAAATTTGGTTGTTCCATCATTAGATTGATTAGTGGCGATGAAGTTCGTTCCGGAGTTTGTGTGGAAATGCTGACGAAATCGTGTTGGAATATGTTTGATTTACTTTGCGAATTGGTGGTTTTAGTGGCCTCTTGCAATGATAATTGAATGGCTAATTCCACTTGATCTTCGACTAGTTCGACTAGAAAAAAAGAATTTCAACAAAATTGAGATTTCTAAAATAATATCAAAACACCCAACTCACCTGTATTTTCGGAATTTGTTTGACTCAATGAATTGCTAGTTCCGGGACCAATATTTGATTTACAGTCAGCCACTTGTTTCATTTTATCCTCAATCATTTGAAGTCTGGACATTTCCAGTGCTATCACCAAATCCATATTATAATCAGAAGACACTGGTACTTTGTATACTAAACCAACAATAGTTTTAAATGATTTTTGAATAAATTTATCTAAAAAATTTTCTTACCATCATTTTCTACAGTTTCTGATTTGCGACATCGCAAACTACAATACTGATGCATTGCTCCTGTACGAGGATTTCGTGCTTTTGGACGATTACATCCATGTCGGTTACATTCTCCTAATAAACTAACAGTTAAGGCTCTATTAACCTGTGAAAGAAAATGAATTTAAGTTAAACTAACAGGAAAATAACAAGGCCAAATCATAAATACTTCAGTCTCTTCATCTGAATCGTAATCAGGCCAGTCATAAATAGCAGTCAAATTATTGTGACGTCCTTGTGAATCTTTCACCCAAAGACTATTGGCCTCTAAATGTTTCAGCGAAGCGTCCAAGGCTTGGTGGATGGTGGACTGAAAAGAAAAAAAGTTACTGAATGATTTCTGAAAGATTTGTTGAGATTTCAACTTACATCTAGTTTAGGATCGAACGGCATATTTCCGGGATATCGTCGTTTACGAACTTTTCGTAATGATGGCGGAGTTTCCGGAGGAATTAATCCCTTCGATACGGCTTGCACAAATTCGTGTCTTTTTCTTCGAACTAAGGCAGTGGTTTGAATGATTACTGATTTAGGCGTTCGTAAATATGGACGAGCAATAATTTCGGAAAGTTTTTCGGTTACTTCTTCCAATTCATTCTAAAAAAAATAAAAATAAAATAAAAAATCTTTGAACTCTTGAATTCAATATTGATAGAAATTTTAAAGTTATTATTGAATTTGAAGTGCTAAAAGCTTTAATGCCTACAAGTTAATGAGATTTAAAATTCCATTTGATTTCTAAAAAAAATTGAAAAAGTTTTTGTAGTATAGTCGTGAAAGAGAAGTTTATAAAAGAAGTTCTCCATAAAGTACGTATAGAACCCATTTTTTTTATTTATTATCGATAGATTAGGTCACAAACAAAATCAACCAAAAAATCCGTCAACATCGATTGTATATTTTCTCGGAAAAAGCGATTTGAAGAAAAAGCTCGATTTGGATCATTTTTCCAACTATGAAATTTCGAAATTTTTTTCAACCCTTATTTGATGTTTTTTTATCGTTTGGGAGTTCTGAAAGAAAATAAAATATATCTTGCATATTTTGCGGGAAACGCTTTTTAAAAGTAAAGCTCTACTTTCACATTTTTTTTTTAATATTGAAGCTTTAATACAAAACAACACCAATTAATAGTGAGATTAAAAATTTGGAAAATTCAATATCAATCGAGCTAAATCGAGCTTTTTCTTTCGGAATTCTTGAACGACAAAAAACATCAACTAATGGCGTAAAATATAGCCAAAATCGAGCTTTTAAGCTTTTTCTTAAAGACTTTTTCCGGGAACATTCAAAGATCTACTTTTTTCAAAGATCCATTTTGACTATTAGCAAAAACTTACACATTTGTCGAGAAATCAAAATTTTCGCAATTTGCAGTGCGCCAAAAATTCGTTCCCGATCTGATCTCTTTAAAAACACTAGCACTTTCGACATCAATTTCCAGCCAAACTGTAGCATTTATGAAAAATTGGTAAAGAACCATTTTTGTAGGAAATATCCTCCTCTTTTATTTGAATAATAACTATTTTAGTTGTATCTAGCACGGTTTCAAAGTTATAAAGATGCAGTATATTTTTATTGGAAAAGCCAATTAGGGTCAATTTTGGTCACGGATTTTTCGGTTGAGCTCATGTTTAGGATCTAATCTATCAATTGAAAACAAATTGGCTTTTACGTACTTTTTGGTGAACGATTGTACTATTGCTAATTTTGAATTACTACCGTTAATATAAATTGTAAAGGAACTCAAAGTTATTTGTTGTAGTTCTTATGATTCAACAATGGGTAATTTTGAACTTATTTTTCAAACAGTTTTTCAATCTTATCGTAACATCGGAGAAGAGAAGAAATTCAAAATCCATTATTACAACATTTCAGTTACATTATTGAGTCTTTTTACAAAATGTATTGTATTTGTATCAATTTAGTTTCTATTCGCAAAAAGTATTCGAAAAGAACTTACTTGCATAAACTCGAAGATGATTCTATTGTATCCATTGTCTTCTAAATAGTATCCATAAACGTACGATCCGCACAAGATTTGACGTGCTTTCAACAACTCCCGTACTCCATCCTCCACGAATTTCGTGTCTTTTTCGGTGCATTCTATGGAACAAATAACGTCAAGCCACGAATGTGTATCGATTAATAAAGAAATACCTTCATCACCTTTAGTTAGTAAAGAATTGGCCAAGACTTCCATCTTACGTCGCACTCCCGTCAACAGCGGCTCCTCCAACTTCCGACTATTTTCGTGGTTCTTAAATCTTGTGTAATAGTGTAAAAAACGAGTCAGTTCTTGTAATTGTGAATTTCTAACTACTGCTTCGGTTAATAAATTTCCTTGCTTTTCGTCCGCTTTATTTACAGCCTCGAATCGATTACATCGAAAGTATCCGCCGGTTGCAGAGCTGTGGCGTTTCCACGCTTCTTGGCACACCCAGCAAAAATCGAATTTGCACTGAAAGTAAAATGGTTACAGGGTATACTGCAGTGGATAGGTGGATTTTGGTTACTTTTGAACACTTCATATGGTTACAGCCTTCGTTTTTTTGGATGGGGCTTTTACAATTGGGACACGGTTTTGAATTGGTGACGAGCCATAAAAAATTTGCAGCCGCCTCGGTTTCATCACAATCGGCACGAAGCTCTTCCGGTTTGATTTCTGATATTTTGTGTTGCCATTGGCGCCATTGGGTGCAGCCACAAGGAGCATGAGCCTCGTCTGAAAATAAGGTAATATTTCATTATTTTTCAAGATTAGTAAAACATTTTTTTTTGTACCTAAACATTCCCAGCAAAAAAAATGCGAATTTCCACAGTCAACAGCGTGTGAAGTCGATAGTGGAGGCTTGAAATCCGAATTGTTGAGCATTTCCTCAGGGATGGCATGTTCTTGCTCGGTTTCCGGAAGTCGAACGGCTCTTCCACATCCCGCTATTGGACACCACTTAAACGACTTGTTGGTTTCCACAAAAGCCTGAAATCAATTTCACTCATGCGTTTATGTTTCAGAAGTTTGTCTGAACTTCACCCCATACTTTGATGTCAAACTGCAAATATCTTCGAGCCATATCGGGGCTAACTAATTTTTCAATGAATTCTACAGGGACTAGTACATGACACTGATATGCCGGACATTCAATGTGATGTGCGTCTCCTTCTTCGATTTTAATGTTGAGGTACCGTTCCCAACAGTGTGAACAAAAATTATGCTTACAAAACATCGTTATGTGTTGGTCCCACACAGGTAAATTTGTAAAACAAATTTCACACTACAATTGAAAAGAAAGTAAGTAGATATTCAGCCAAGAAATTGTTTTTTCCTTCCAACTTACTAAAACTTCTGGTTTATTTTTAGTATCGTCACTATCTATGGAACTATGCGCAGAACTAAGTGTTAATTCAATCGATCCGGCTTTATGTAACGCAGATGCTGGAACCTGCACTCCAGCTAATTGACAACATTGCACCGGATCTTTCATCCACTTCTCTAACAAAGCTTCTCGTGACCACTCTGAAAGAAAAATTTCAAGTTGGTATATTTACGTTTTAGTTCTTCTTGGTAGGTACCATTGTTTCGTAGTAAAGCCTCCGCTGTAAATAAGGGAATGTGCAGCATGTCAGATGTTTCTACCAATAGCTGATCTTTGGCTTCTTGCAGATCTTGAGTGCGAAGTCCTCGATAAACTTCTTGTTCTTCTTTTTCTATTGCTAGCAAATCTTCGTTGACATTATCGTTATTGTCAGCCTAAAAATCGTTAACGTTAAATGATTTAATTAAGAAAAAAACAATAATTATAGACAAAGAATTTCCAATTAAATACCCGCCCAAATCGTACAAAAGCTATTGAAATGTTTAACTTGCTTTTCACTCATTTCTTTATATAAAAAAAAATCTTTGATACGAATTTAGTTTTTTTGCTAGCTCCATGTTTTAATAGATTCAGGACGGAATAGAATTCCGTCCTTCACTATGTAAACTAAGTGATGGTAAATCAACTGAGTCTCAATGGTTCTTGATTGAGTTCAAACCAGATTCCTGGTGATACTATGCAATGTTTCAATGAAATCAATTCAGAACTAATTAATTAATTTTCTTTTTTAAGATCTCATGAAAAGCTATGACTGAATTCGAGGGATCAAAAAATAACACGTACAAAAACCATTCTAGCTTCTAGAAATCGGGCAATATCGTGGTGGTTGTTTCGCATGGCCAAATCGCACGGCGTTAATTTTTCGTTATTTTCGATGAAAAGAGCCGAACCATGCTGGCTCACTAACAGTTCCACACATCGTTTTAGTCCTGTCGATGCTGCCCAGTGCAGAGCAGTGTTGCCTTTCTAGAAAAAAAAGCGTTTGAAAATTAGTTGCAGATATTTGGGAAAGATTGCGACAAATTTACTTGATCTTGAGCGTTTAGATCAGCCTTTTCTCGTCCTCCACTATTCAAGGTAGCACCTTTCCATTGCAACAACAACGTAACACAAGCGGCCCGTCGTTCTTGTGCGCTATAGGAATTCTTTTGTTGATCTAATTGACAAGCTGTGTGAAGCACTGTTTCGTTGAAACCATTCCTCTTGTTTGGATTTCCTCCTGGAAGAAATTGAAAGTTTTTGATTAACTGGCAATGATATTTTTAGGGTTGAATTAATACCTAAGTCAATCAGGAATGTGCGTAACAAGTGTTTCATGCCATGTTTGGCAGCGTAATGTAATGCGGTGTTGTGAAAATGGTTTTCGCCGTAGCTCAAATTTGGGTCCAGGTTTTTGCGTAGTTCCGGTGACCCGTGGTACAGTTGCATCGCGGCAAATTCATCTCCATGTTGGAGATATTTTTTGAATTTCGATGAAGAACTACCCATTATACTTTCTGACTGTAGTAGCGCGTATCAAATTTTCCCGATTAAGTTCTATAACTATCGACGTATTCGTAAAAAAAAAAACAAACTAACTATATAGAAGCGCTACGTGGGTGTTTTAAAAAAAGAATCAGGAAATAATTTTCCTGTTCATTCGATATCAAGACGGTGTAATTATTAAAAATTTCATTGACTTAATTGTTATGTGACTGAAATTTATTGATGGCTTGCTGATTTGTTTCAGAAACATTTTCGATTAGATTTATTTTATTTTCAGACTCATTGTTGATTTTTTTATTGTTTAAGTGTTATGAAGTTGATATCACACATTCACGACATTAAACTGATTAGAAGCAAACTTAAATTTATTCATTTTTCTCGGATTATTTAACGTTCACTTTAACTAAAAGGATAAATCGAATAGTTTATCAGTCTATAGTTTTTGAAAATTTCTTATATTAGGCAGTGTTATTGTTACATTACGTTGACACGTAAGATTTGGCAATAGTCCAGACGAGAAACGTTGAATGTTGAGGATAATAAAGAATAATCAAACAGGAATACAATGACGTTTATGTTACAGTAGCAACAATTGGATGTGATTACAAAAAAAAAAAAAGTCCTGATGCACCGTTACTTTACGTTTAAAGAAATTTTATAACAAACCGGCCAAAAATACTATCGGAAAATGTAAACAAAACGCTTTGAAAATTGATCAAACAAATGCATTAAATTTGGAGTTTTCCACTGAAAAAGTCAATTGAATAAAGGAAACAGGAACAAAACATGACTAGTCAGACATACTGTGCAAACACTCCCGGATCAGCCCCGTGGAATATATAGGTCCGAGTGAAATGAACGTATAGGATGGTCTCAGAGAGTCCCTGTTTGTCCTCCTTGGAAAATCGATATAAACACCATTTCGCTTTTCGAGAACGGTGAGCGACAAGTTATGTAGGTAGTGTGTTGGAAAAGCGCCGAAGCAGACGCCAGCTCAACAGCGCTTTTCATCCCCTAAACTGTTTTGACCATTTATTTCAACATTGGAGTAGCAAAAAAAAAAAAATGGAACGAAAAAGAAAAACAAACATTGGTTAATAATGATGGGTTTTATGATCCAATCTTTTGGCAATAACAAGGACAAATTTCTCTCAACTAATTGTTTATGGGCTATAGATCTTTTTTTTTTTGGTCAAATTAAATTCCTACTTCAAAATTTATTGTTTCAATTTAGTCAGATCTGTTTATTTTAATTCGACTACGATTTATCATATTAAAATACTTAGTATGTAAGATATTTTTATAGTTTAGGTAATAGAAATAACAAGACCTAAACTCCTATTTTTTGACCTAAACTCTGCGTTCCAAAATATTAATCGTTTTATTTTTTTATGATTTCATAGACTTTAGTCTTTGTGTTCTCCGAAAACAAACAAAAAAGAAAAGTGTATAAAAATTGTAGTTACTTGTATCTCAGTAGAGGAGCAGCGTCGTTTTAAAGTTACAGCATTTGAGGATAGATGACGTTGTGTTCCTTCTCAACAATTTGGTTACACCAACTATACAGGAAAATCAAATACCATTGTAGTCCTGTAAAAATTACTGTTACACCTCTTCTTTAGAGAAAATTTTTTAATATAATCATTCCAGTTTTTCTTCTAGAAGACTTTCTTTAAACATTGATACCTTGGTAATAAGTTTTGGCTATTAAATAAGTTTCTTTTATTGACGAAAAAAAATTGTTTGAATTGTTATCGAGTTACAAAGTAGTTGAAACAAATATTAAGTAAAAACGTTTGATGAATCACCACCAATTCTTTATATAAGTTTAATGCAAATATGACCAAGAAAATAAATTGGAAATTTTATGTTTCATCAATTTTCAAAACAACATTGCCACCGTTTTCATGTAATATCTTTAACTTTATACTTTCCCCAATGTTTTCGTAAAGTGGAGTGATCAAAAAAAAAAAAAATATATTCAATGAGCAGGAAGGAATATTTGCTTTGAAGTCGATCGTTCCAATTACACGTTTTCAATTTGGAAAAGAGGCGAACGAGAGAATTTTCTTTGACACAATTCGTCGACACATAAGTGGTCGTAAGTTTTCGGAAGAATTTGAAATTATGTGAAATTTCACATGAGCCTCTTTAATTTCGTCTTCTATGTGATGAACTGAAACAAAGTGTTGAGATTAAAGTAAAATTAAAGTAAATTTTTGTACAAAGAAAAGGAGATAAGTTAAGGTTTAATAAAGTTACGTGCAAAAGAAAGATGAAGTGTAGTGGATCGTTACAAGAACTATAGTGGTATGATATATTAAATTATGTATTATGCCAATAATAAATAATTAATGAAGCCACGTCTTTTACCTTCAATGTTTTCAAGTTATAAATTCTTAAAAGTTTAGTCAAATTCCAGAAAATATGTTAGACGTACCTCGACCTGAAAACTTTATACCGAAAAAGATCTGTTTTCAAGATTATTGAGTCAAATATTTTGTTTGAAAATATTTCAAATCTTTGAACCTTTGAAGCAATAATATCTCAATTATTGATATTAATGAAAAAGAAAAAACGTTCCGTTTACAATATTTCTTTGAAATTTTCAACTTAAAATGGGTCAAACTTTAAAATATTTTATTCTTTTAGTAATCAATCATCGAGGGGCCGAGTTCTATATGACGTTACCATCGAACAGCAGCTTAATACTTTCGCTCCAAGTTCACCAACTTATTGGCCAACGGATCCACAGAAAATGTCTGAAATTTTTGATATATTTGCAATAAATGGAATGGAACCTATACATAGTGCCTTGGGACAAAAAAAATCAATCAAGAAGTTTCAGCTAAAAGATGATCTCAAACATTTGGTTAATTTGAGACTTTACATGAAGAATTTTTCCAAAAATGGGAATAGTATTGCATTAGATTTAATATTCTTGCTTATTAGAAACTTATCCCAAAATTTTGAATCCAAATTACGATAAAAATGTCATATGATTAGAAATAAGAAGTGTTTATTATGATTTAATCTATGAAAAATTTGAATTTCAAATTTTATCATTTTTAAAACGAGCTTTTTTATTTAACTTGTCGCAAAAAAGTTCATAAAAAAGATGAAAAAGTACGACGTTTATTTTTATGAAGAATAAACATAAAATTTTCATATAATTATGTATTTATTAATGAATGGTTTATCTACATGTACATCCATTTCACGATTACATTTTAATATTTAATCAACTCACCTTATTACTTACTAAATCTTAAACGTGACAATTTTATATTTTTAAACGATGCAAAAATACATTATAGCATGAACGCCATGATTAAGTGTTCTTTAAACAATAAAAACATCGTTCGTAATTTATTAATTTGTTCCACATATTCCATAATGTTCATCCCTTAATAAACACAATTAAAACAGATGACATAACTATTAAACGTATATACATTAATAAATTTGACAAACATTTTTGTTGAGAAAAAAATTTTTTTATTAATTTCATCGTAAAATTAAATACGCTGAGAAAAATAATGAACGTTTTTCATTTAGTGGAACATGTAATTACATTTCTAATAGCCGCCGTATAAACGGTGAGCACGTGCACCATTTTATCGATGTTGAAACAATGTAAACTCTGTTCATCTGTAGGTGGTATTATTGTTTAATCAAATTGAAAAAAAAAACATGCTTTTCGTGTTCCAGAAGAAAATATTTTTCATTTTTTTGCTGGCCGTTAAAATTTGAACTATTTATCTTTGTATGAGGCAATGCATTTTTAGAATTATGGTGGATAAGGTAAAAAGAAAAACCGTCGTAAATACTATTGTTGAATGTTTTTCCGATAACCATCTACTTTTTTCACTAATTTTATCATTACTTTTATCTAATAAAAAGATTTTCATGAAAAATTTTGAATTTTTATTTGAGAAAATCATAATCTTAAGACCAAAATTGTCAAATGGATCCACCAAAACTTGTTTTTTTTGATAAGTTCAAACGATTTCCTGAATTAAATATTAATGTAAAGTTTAGGACAAGCATTTGACTGTGAAAACTTGTTAAATTTGATTTCAGGATATTCCATCTAAAAATATATCGATGACTAATAAACTCATTATAAATCAATTAGCTCAACTTGATCACCCACATCACTCATTTGATTTGAATGGAAAATGATGAAATAATAACTCTTTTTGAAATATTCTTCACCCACTGATAGAAAACACTGTGTTGACTCTCCAATTTGATAATGTTTGCGTCACTAATGAACGTCAGGAATATAAGCAGGTGAGAAAGGAATTGATGGATGATTCAATTATAGTACATTTTGCCAACGTAAATGAGCAGATGTAACACATTTTGGCCATTAGCTTAACTCAATTTCGTTTCAAACTTGCGAAAATTATGAGCCACTCGTCTCACAGAGTGACACAACACTATTGAGAGCTACTCGTTTTGCTAATATTTCATGAGAAGTCATTGATTTTAAATCAAAGTTTACACGAAAATTTATCAAAATCACGCGCAACTAAAAAACCAAATCATTAATATTGATGATTTTTGTCAAGAAAAACAGTCAATTTATTGTGGCGTTGTATAACATTTAAAAATTTGTATCTAAAACTATGTATTTATATAAAAATATGCAAAAAGAAGACAAGCAATTACTTCAACTTATAAGTTATTGAATTCATCATTACAGACTTTAATTATAACGCAAAAAATTGCGCTATCCTTAATGTCTTCTTCCGTCTTTATTTGTGTCGAAATGAAATTTATTACGTCGTGAAATATTAATTTACCTTATCAGAATCACCGTTTGAAACAATGAATGTTTAAAGGAGCCGTAGCCCCTTGAATTTCGTCTTTGAACTTTTTTTAAGTTCTAGCGGTTTTCGAAGCGATTTTAATTGTCCTGAATGTCTTCCACATTTAATTAGTTGTTTATTCTCGGTGAAAATTACTTTCGTGTTTAAGACTTTTATTGATCTTGTGCTTGGTTTATGTTTTAATTTCCTTCATATGTTTCACCCATACAATGATACCCGCATCTTTAACTGCGTGACATACTTTTGAAGTTGACCAAAACTTTTTGCTTCACAACAAAAATAATGCATTATTATTTACAATTTATTTTTTTATAAATAGTAAGTTAAAAAATGATTTAATAACTGTTAATGTCAGTAAAAGAATTGCCCATTTATTTTTGAATTATATTCAAATATGTACACTATCTATATTAGGGTGGGTCAAAAAAATCGATTATTTTTTTTTACAAGTGACGCGGAAAAATGGGTTGCTAGACACCTTAAAAAAATTCTCACCAAGTATGAGCTTTTAGTTTTAATAGGAAAATCCTCCGCATCACAGTTTTGTATTTTTTTCTCAGTCCAATAGAAAAAAATCCATACCTCATCATTTATCGATTGTACAGAAAAATGTTTTGAAAGAATTTTTTAGGAAATTTAATGCTCTACAAAAAAGGTATTTTATATTTTGTTCGTAAGCCTCACCATTTGAAAGATATTAAGGTTTTCATTTTGATTATTTTAAGACAAATTTCATTTTTATTTATGAATTTTATAACTCGACAATAAATGATTCTTATACAATGCGCAATACAAATTTTTGTTGGAAATTAACTGCTCTACAAAAATGGTTTCTTATGTTTTGGCGATTAAATTAACCGTTCAAAAGATATTCATCATCAAACATGTGTACGGGTTTTAAAAGTTTTTGATGAGATGAAAAATGAAAGGCAAAAATAATTTTCGGGTGATCTGAGGTCGGGAAATGAAGAGCAGTGGGTTTTTAAGTGTAAAAAACAGTTTATCGTGATTTTCGGTAAAACTAAAAGTTCTATAGCGAAGTTGTAGGTAATGAAATCATTTACAATTTTTGTATTTACAGTTTTTTTCCCATAAACTCAATATTTATGGGAAAAATTCAAATAATCAATTTTTTGGTTTTTATTGATGTCTTTTACAATTTTTCTTAAGAAAATTTGGTGAAAACTTACCTTTTTCTGTCCCAAACACACTGTAATTATTTTGATTTAAAATATAAATTTTTGCACCTTATTTTGACCTAATATCAAAAAAGCACCCTCATTTTCAATTTCACAGAATTTGTGGTTTTGCCGAAAATTGCGATAAACCATTTTTTACCCTTAAAAACCCACCTTCATCCCACTTCCCGACTATAGATCGCCAGAAAATTATTTTTCCATTTATTTTTGTTATATTCTCTTCCTTTTCCAATTGGTTTTATCCCACTATTATTATTAGTACCTACCTACTATTATACAATATTAGTACTTTTATTATTACTATTAAATTCCTTATATTTCACTTTTTTCATTTTGAAAGGCTGCTGCCCTGGTCTATATTTAATTTGATTGTTAAACAATGACTATAATGAATATGTTTTCTGCAAATAGAATCTTTATCATATAATTAATTCATATATTAATTTTACGTAGATATAAAACTGATACAAATAGAGAAAAGACAAAAATAGGGCTACGAAGAATGAAATTTTTTTTTTTGGTATCATTTTTATTTATAATTTCTGAATCAGATATAAATATTTCTCTAACAAAATTCATTACAACTCTTAAGTCTAAAACTAAATCTAAAGAAACTAAAGTAATTATTCCTCCCTTCACCTTTGTGTAGAATTGGATGTGGAAGCTGGGTCCATCATTGGTCTCGACTATTGGTTTCGTATTTACTCCGTTAGTTTTATATTAATTTTCAAAAAAAGAAAAAAAAATTCAATGAACCAACCCAGTGAAATTTAATTATTTCACCAATCTACCTATTCCACCATTACTGCAAATTATTTCTTCTGGAAGAAACAGAATATGATTGAAACCATCAATTATTGACGGGAAAATGTAAAAAAAATATCGTTGGTTTGAAAAGAGCACATGTTGTTGTAAAACAAAAATGTTTTGGTGCATAAATTTAAAATTTTAAATACCCGAGCTGATAAACTTAAATGCAAATTTTATTCAAATGCAAAATACAATTCCTTTGATTTGCACCTTTTGAAATTTCGTGATTGCTCTCGACCAATGAAATTCCAACCCTTTTGCATAAGTCTTTCACCCAAAATTAATTTAATTGTGTTTTCCGCAGATATATTATATATCTGTGCTACAAATACCAAACCCTTATTTATGACTAATTGTATTTTCTCGTAAATGGTTTCCAAACAACGACAAGATCATTTTCTATAAGCCTGTAATTTGAACTTTATTTCACTAGTTATTTAAATTTGGAATGCATTTTACATTCTTTGCTGCAAACGTATTTGATTTCATTAATTTCCAATAATGATTTATAGTTATTTGAGTTAAAAATTGTCACTTGAAATATTTTATAAAGCTCATACTTTTTCCTTGATTACGAAATGTTTTCAACAAGACATTCATAATTTTATAACTTTCATTTTACTTCAGAGGATTGAAACGTTTTGCCTTAATCATAATATTTGGGATAACAAGATATTACAAACTACTGGTTTTCGATGCACTTATATTTTGTGACATAAATGCAAAAACAGAAATTAAAACATGTTGTCATTTTCCGCTAATAAAAATATACATTCCCTATATACCTTTATCATACATTGTCATTTAATTTATTACAATGGAATATGTGGACGTGAGCTCGAGAATAATATGCGGTTTTGCAAATGACAAGTGGAATGCAACACTGTACATATAGAGAGTAATGTACAACGATTTACAGTGTGCAAAGTTCAGCTCTAGATAAAAGCTTGTAAATTTAAGTGAGCAATATTAATTATTTAACATGATTAAAACGTCCAATTTAAACAACTTTAAATAAATTAATTTTCCTGTTATATTCCAAAGAAAAAAATTTGTGACATAAGCTTAAAATATCACACGGTTGTTACAAATTATGTTTCATTCAAGTCTTCATAAAATATTCATATTTATGAAGAGATTTACTTCAGATTGCAACGCATTTACCGCAAAAATATATTTTTCTGCCTTCAAATTTCATAAATTACAAACGAATGAACTGAAATCTATAAGGGCAATCATAATATGAAAGACGATCAATAAATAATTGGAGAAAAAAACATGTTCGACATCCCCAAATTGGATTTATATAAAATGTAACAGATATTTTCCAATTTTAATGATGTACAAATATCGGTCAGGAGATTAAGAATGTTTCGGTTCATTCAAGCGAACGGAAAATTAGATTAATTTAGCATTCATAAGGATTATGATTGGTGGAAAGATATTAGGATATCAGATATTTTGAGATGGAAAAAAAATGGATAATTAATGACCTATTTTTTAATATACAGAAAAAAAAAGAAATTATAGCACAAAGAATTGTGTTGAGCCACAAAGATTGTAAATTGATAGTTGCGTGCTTTCAACAGATAAGAATTAATTTATAATTCAACAATAATCATTTAAGAGAAAAAAATTATTTGCCCTACTAGTAAGTGTTTGCAATTTTTTCGTTAGGTAAAAACTTGGAAAGATTTATATTTATTTTACGTAGACACTTGAATATAAATTCGGAGGAAATTTTTTATGGAAACGTTAATTCAATGGAAAACCTTTAATATTTATATTGAAATATATGGTAAGTTACGTTTAGCTTTTACTTCTTTTTTAAAAAAATATTCAAATTATATGTGCTAAGCAATAACATGAAGATGGGGGTTTTTTTTTATGATAATTATATTGAAGTGAAAATTATTTATGAAAAGATATTCAGTAACACGTGTGAGGGTAACTTCAATGTCTAAGAAGAGAGTTGACCTGAATATCTGTAAATTTAAAAATTTATTAAACTAATGAGAAATTCTGATGTTGAATTTATTGAATATTGTTTCAAGTAAATTTCTCAAATCAATTTATGTTATCCATATATTTAATCGATTACCTTATAAAACGATTAATGCTATACAATTTTCCACAATGGTGTTATAGGTACAGATGGTAAGAGGCATACGATTATATTTTAGGGTTTCATATAATATTATTTTCTCCATATTTCAATCAAATTTTAATTACTGATTCCTTAAGTCTTATATTGTCTGCTAACTTTCAAATATTTATTCATACTAGTGATTATTTTCAGACCAAAAAAAAACAACAACTTCCACCAAGAATCTTTGTATACAAAAAATCTTCTTGTATCTACAATTCTATTTGGAAGATGACCCGAAACATTAAGAAACCAATGATTACCAAACAAATTATCAAAAAATAGTCAAGGCGATTGGATGACAGATGACAAGGATAAATGTGAGGAATTTGCCAAATATTTAGAAGACATTTTCACCAGTTCCTGTCGAAATTCAAGGACCAACTAACAAATCAGATCAAATCAAATTTACCATAAAATAAATGAGCCAAACTTGAAAAAATCTCCCGGAATTGACAACATAAGTGGACAAGCACTTAGATCGTTACCATTAAGCGGTCATCAAGGTATCCTTCATATTCTCAACTTTTTTACCCTACTTCCTGGAAAAAAGCAAAAATCATCCTTATCCCTAAATCCGGAAAAAAACTATCTAAAATTAACACATACAGACCCATCAGCCTGTTACCAATCCTTTCGAAAATTTTTGAAAAACTCTTATTGGAAAATTTGAATGCGGATATTACTAGACTACAAATCATCCCTCAACATCAATATGGATTCAAATCAAACCACAGTACAATTGAACAAGTCCACAGAGTTGTAAACGAAATTACAAATGCTTTAGAAAATAAATCAATCTGTACGGGAATTTTCCTCGACGTATCTCAAGCTTTCGACAAAGTCAACCATAATGATTTTCTCGACAAAATATACTCCTGACTACCAATCCAATACCACAAAATTCTAAACAGCTACGATATTACCAGTAGAACATTTCAGGTTCAATTTGGTAAGGAGTTCAGTTCGTCGCGAACCATAAAAGCAGGAGTACCACAAGACAGTGTTCTTGGCCCACTATTATACTTAATTTTTACAAGTGATCTTCCAACAAACGATCAAATTACAACTACCACATTTGCAGATGATACAGTTCTACTTTACTCCAACAAAGATCCTAAGATAATCCAACGTCGCCTACAGGAACATTGGGTGTGACCAATGGGGAATTAAACTCAATGATGAAAAATCAATCCAAGTCACGTTTACCCTAAGAAAAATCATAAGTCCACGGATCAGAATCAACGACAAATCCATACCATACCACAAACCAGCTCGGTCAAATATCTGGGAATGCATCTTGACCAAAAATTAATCTGGCGTGAACACATCCCGAAGAAAAAGGAACAAATTAACATGATATCTGAAAAACTATCCTGGTAATTGGAAAGAAATTAAAATTAAAATGAGAAACAAAAATCATTGTATACAAATCCATCATAAAACCTATTAGACCAGGGTCGATAATTTTTGAGACCAAAAAAAATTATAGTAGAATAAAACCCATTGGAAAAGCTAGAGAATATAACAAAAATGAAAGGAAAAACAAATTACGGGCAATCTGCGGTCGGGAAGGGGGAGGGGGTGAGTTTTTAAGGGTAAAAAACGGTTAATATCGATTTCCGGTAAAACTGCAAGTCCTATGAAAAAAAGTTAAACGGCAAAGTTGTAGGTAATTAAAAGATCTACAACTTTTGTACCAACACTTTTTTCACATAACCTCAAAATGTATGTGAAAAATTCGGATAACCGAGTTTTTGGTTTTTTATTTTTATTTTTTGCAAAAAAATTTATTTTTTCACGAAATTTGGTGAAAACTTACCTTTGTATGTCCCAAACATACAGTAATTTTTTTGATTTAAAATATTGATTTTTTCACCTTATTTTGACTTAATATCCAAAAAGCACCCTAATTTTCAATCAAAAATTCTCACGTCAAAATATCTGTTTTTTTAAAAAAGTTGGTGTGTTTTTTGTTTGTTGAAATCTCTACTTTCTGATGGTATAAAAAAAAATACACACTACTATGGTAAATGTTCTCAGAAAATGCAAAAAATGATTGCACAAATGCACAAATTTATGCTCAAATTGTCATGGTTCTGAAACATGCTCCAATGTGGAAGAAAAAACCTATCATTATTTGCATTTTCTGAGAACATTTACCATGGTAGTGTATATTTTTTTTATACCATCAGAAAGTAGAGATTTCAACAAACAAAAAACACACCAACTTTTTTAAAAAAGCAGATATTTTGATGTGAGAATTTTCCATTGAAAATTAGGGTGCTTTTTGGATATTAAGTCAAAATAAGGTGAAAAAATGAATATTTTAAATCAAAAAAATTACTGTAGGTTTGGGACATACAAAGGTAAGTTTTCACCAAATTTCGTGAAAAAATATTTTTTTTTTGCAAAAAATAAAAAACCAAAAACTCGGTTATCCGAATTTTTCACATACATTTTGAAGTTATGTGAAAAAAGTGTCGATACAAAAGTTGTAGATCTTTTAATTACCTACAACTTTGCTATTTAACTTTTTTTCATAGGACTTGCAGTTTTACCGGAAATCGATACTAACCGTTTTTTACCCTTAAAAACTCACCCCCTCCCCCTTCCCGACCTCAGATCGCCCGTAATTTATTTTTCCTTTCATTTTTGTTATATTCTCTAGCTTTTCCAATGGGTTTCATTCTACTATAATTTTTTTTCACTTTTCACCATTTTTAGAATTATCGATCCTGGTCTATATATGGACGTACGGAGTTCAACTTTGGAGTGCCGCTAAAAATTCAAATTTACAAATCATAGACCGCTGCCAATCGAAAATTATTAGAGCCATCACTGGCACTCCTAAGTACGTGCGAAATTCTATAATACTTAGAAATACCGACACTGAAACATACTAAATGACTAGTTTTAAGTGAAATAAAATAACAGCTTCCACCAAGATTTTTTCAAGCAATAATGAACCAATACATAAAAAAAAAACTATAAAGTTAACTTTTCAAATAGAAATGTTATTTTTCAATTTTCAGAAGTATAAATTTTTTTTTTATTCTATTTCATCTTGTGAGAATTAACTACAAAGTTTCATTATGTGATTAAATTGAAAAGATGTTTTTTTTTTATGTAGAGGATTATTTTTGTAAAAGAAAGTAAATAAAATATGGACAATATTAACAAAGGAATTATACATAAAATATTGTTCTTTTATTATAATATTAATATAATGCAGAGAGAATAATAAAAATGTTTTTATTGACTCGTATGGATAAAGTATGAGTTACATTTATACATTTATATTTTGCAACAAATTGTCAATTGCAACATTGTCGTTGCAAATATGGTCCATAAAATCTACAGAAATTATTTCATATGAAAGCCTTTGAAAATAACGTAAAATTTAACGAAAAAAAGTTTTTTTTTTTTTTTTATAATAAAAACTTTCTACTGTAGAATGAAAATCAAATCACAATAATCGATATTTCTGGAATGGCGATTGAGAATCTCAAATTTAATTAAAATATCGACGACCGCATCTCTGTGTGGTATTACTATATATATATATATATATATATATGGTTAAATGTTTGAACATAATAAAAATATTGCGTTTTAAAATTTATTTTCAATGAAAACAGACAGAGAAAAGCTCATTTTTTCACCAACGTCAAGCATTTTTTGTTGATGAAAATTCTTCAGAGCTTTTGCCTTTAAACAAACACTGAAATTTTTTTGAATTAAATTTAAATATCTCTAAATATCATTGAATATTAATTTAGTTTAGAATGTATTCAACTATAAAATAATTGTTGAATAGAGAGTAAATATATATTTATGTTTTTATTATCTTTTTGCAACAACTTCAGCAAAACTTGAATTGAAAGCAAAGCTTATTTTGCCTGCAGCAAATCATTCACTCACTCAAGATGGTCTCATTAAGTAAATAAAAGAAAAAAAAAATGTTTCGTATAAAAGTTTTCGTTTCATTTTTTGTGAATCAAAATGTATTTTCTTATAGAAAAGATTCTTTGATTTTGTAGACTGAAACACAAATCTTAAGCTTTAAGCTTTAATGTTATAAAATTTACGAAAGTTAAGAATTGATTACAAAATATCTTCAGCAAAAATCCATTGATTTGAAACAATGAAATGGCTAGGCCAATGGTTGTTTATTGTTGCCGAGATCAAAAATCATTTTTTTATGCAACGTTGATTATATTATCGATTCAAATGGGGATGAAGAATTTTAGAGGGTGGAAAAATTCAAATTTTTATTATTATTTTCTGTTTTTTTTTTTTTTTTTTTTTGGTAGATTTAACGTTTGAATGCATTTCAATATTCGAAGAGAAACGCAATCGAGAAAAAATGAAAACATTATCATTGTTATGATAACAAAGTTGAGCGTGTGTACGTTTGCGCCAACCGTTGTACAATGGCGTAAAAGGGTTTCGAAAGAGATAGAGAGTGACTTACGATGGTCCAATTGTTACCGATTTGAAATACCCAGAGTGGGATAGATTAACATTGGGGTAGAAAGGCGTCGAAAGTGAGGCTGGGGTAGACGTCTTCTCGAGTATATGCAACCAGCGACGTCGTTGAACGTCGACAGCACCGCCAGTCTACTACGGTGCTTGCTACGATCGAAAACAAACAATGTAGAACACCATTGTTGTTCTCTTCTCTTCAACAACAATATAGTTGTAGGCATTATTTTATAGATATACAAATCTTGAACATTTTTCTAGTTTTTTTTTTTGTTGTTTAAATTTATTTATTTGATTTGGCACTTTTCAAAAAAAAAATTTTCCTAATTTTTTTGGATGAATGAAAAGTGGGTGCATTGTGTGAAAATTGTTCGATTGTTATGAGAGATGATAGTGTGTGGAAAACTGGAAACTTTGTGGTGGTTGATATTTGATGGAAATGATTCGAATGCATCGAGTGCAGCTGAATAAGCGGCGAGGGAATTGGGTCTGGCATGAGGCCGGTCGTTGCCACTACTGAACGACCACCGATCGCTTCTAGGATTCTACTTCTACAACATAACACGTGGAAGGTAAGTGCATACGTTTCCACGAAAAAAAAAACCATTTCTTTGACAACTACATTGAAAAAAATTCTATTAAAAATAAAAATGATTCCTCCGCAATTTCTTGTAAACCTCACTGCAAATTTTTACAACCAATTTTCCCAAATTTTCTCTCCGTTTCACGTGAAAAATCGAAATGTGAAACGATTTGTCCCTTTTTCATTGTTACGGTCGAAAAATTTAATATTCTAACACAAAATCAATGTTTCGATTCTCGATATAGACTTATAATGTGTGTATCTATGTGGGTATCATACTACATAGAGATATTAGGGGCACCTGTGGGGATTAATGAAACAATAATAAATATGTGTCAGATTAGCGATTATAGATAGTAAATTTGAATATTTTACAACAATCAGAATTTCCTCTTTCACTTAATCAATGCGGAGTTTTACTTCATTACTCCCAACAAAAATCAAACATTGTAGAGAAACGGAATAAAAGGAAAGTAATCGTTATTTAATTTAAATTATAATTTATAGCTGATTAAACGTTTCGTTATTTTATAAAAACTTCTTTAAAAATTAAATTTTATTCACCTCTAATTACCTGTGGAAAAATTTTCGAGTTTAAAAATTGAATTGTCAAAAAAAATTCAATGTTTATCAACTGAAAGTTGTATAATCAAAATAAGATTTTTTCGCTGACTTTGAACAGTTGGTATATGCAGAATGATATATGCACAAAAATATGCAGAATATATGATGAAAAAAAATACTTTCTATTTCTCAGTATTGACAATTTACTTCAATAAATAAGAGTTAGAATTGTGCATGTAACCATTATTTGGTCTTTTTGGTTCATAAATTGGAACATCAAATTATTAAAAATATCATAAACCAACTTTTAATTGTGTATACAATATATAGGATATATTGCGGTCCAATTTATGTAGTATAATTTAATAGAATAATAAATGAAAATAATACCATAAACATAAATTTAAACAAAAGTTCAAACAAAAATATTCGTGACATATTGCCCAGATACGTATTTCGATTGCCAAGCAATCTCCCTCAGTGATCATCAAGTAGTTTGAATCACTCCGTAACTGCTTTGTGATGATTCACGAAATAATCACGGATTAACCTCAACTTATAAGTCGTGCTTTTCTCTTTTTGCGATGTGGTTATGGAGGGGGGTGGGGTGGGGGTGTTCCCAAATTTCTTTACTTTCACCGAATCCTTCGGAAAGGGAAAAATACTAAATTGGGACTAAAATGGACCAATTCAAAATTCGGCACTTTTCGGGTTGCTTGCGAAAGATTTGGTGACAGTAAAGAAATTTGAAAACACCCCCCCCCTTCCATAACCACATCGCAAAAAGAGAAAAGCACGACTTATAAATTGAGGTCAATCCGTGATTATTTTGTCAATCATCACAAAGCAGTTACGGAGTGATCATTGAGGAAGATTGCTTGGCAATCGAAATACGTATCTAGGCAATACGTTACCAATATTTTTGTTTGAACTTCTGTTCAAATTTGTGTTAATGGTATGATTTTTATATATTATTATATTAAATTATACTACACTAGCTGATCCCCGCAACTTCGTCTGCGTAACGTAGGTGTAGATTATATTTTCTTTTCAAATGTGCCCTTTTGTAGTGGTATATGAAAATTTTTATTTTTCTTATTTCTTTTACGAAAAACATAATCATACCTGAAAACACTATTTTGTCAACTTTAAAAATACACATTTAATAAACTGTTGCAAGAATAAAATTGTTCTATGTAATAAATCAATTAATTTTCAAAAAATATTTATAAATACTAAAAAGAGTATGTCTATTGCGTATACCTACGGTAGGTATACCTACCGTGAACCAAATAATCTGAAAATCATTCAGCATCTATACATAAATAAAAAATATCGCCAAGTTCAATAAAGTTGGTCTTAATTATAAGTAAAATGGGGTGACCATACGACATTTTTCAAATAACTTAAATTTTTAAACTTCTGATATCTTTCGAATGGAATGTTCAAATTGAATAACTCAAAAAGTTATATAATGGTATTGAAGCAAACTTAAATATGAAGTCATTTATTTTGATGAGGTTTAATCCCAAAGTATACATAAAAGAGCTTTTATAGCGGTGGCATTTATATATATTTTTTAAAATGAAAAAAACACTTATTGTGACATAACTATAATAATTAGACATATGCTGTCGCTCTATTTTTTGTAGATAATGATATGTTCTGCAAAATCGTACTACATTATTTTGTTCTATAACCAATAGTTTTCGCAGCGCACGCGATGTAAGAAAGTTTTTTGGTAATTTTTTCACACATTATTGGAGTTTTAGTATGGATCCTTAATTTTTTTGAAAATTTAAAATAGCCTATGTTCACCGGAAATAGTGTAGCTTCTCAACAGTGAAATAATTTTTCAAATCGGTCAAGTAGTTTCGGAGCCTATTCATTACAAACATACAATCAAATCTTTCCTCTTTATAATAATAGATAAATTTGACCGCACTATATCCCACGTATATTGTATACACAATTAAAAGTTGGTTTATGATATTTTTTTAATAATTTGATGTTCCAATTTATGCACCAAAAAGACCAAATAATGGTTCCATGCACAATTCTAACTCTTATTTATTGAAATAAATTGTTAATGCTGAGAAATAGAAAATATTTTTTTTAATCATATATTATGCATATTATTTCAAATCGAGAAAATTACTATTTGGTAAATGAAAAACTAACTTGCAATCTTTTGAATTCTGGTTCTGTATAAACGCTTTCACGATTTTCGTCTTCATTGATTCCCCTTCACTGACATCAGTGTTCTCTGTCCTGAAATGATTTTATTTTTATTTTTCTTTGCGAAAATAAATCTTGCCGAAAATACACAGAGGCAGTAATTTAGCCGTGAAAGGATCACATTTGCTTTAGTACTAATATTATTCCGTCTTCTTAAAATGTCCATAAAATCGTTTCTTTTTTCCTTCTTTTCTCTTTATTACGCTTCCATACATACATATGTTTATGTATATGTATATTTTGCCTGTACATATGATGTAGTACATACCTCTAGTCACTTAAGGAAAAGAAAGCTCCCCATAAATTTTTTTTAATAAAACAAAGCTCTCGTATTTCAAACGCCATTCGTAAAATTCAAATTTTAAAGGTCGCGCCAGATGAAAGTTTCAGTAATTTTCTGGAAAATAAGTCTACGACCAAAAAAAAAAATCGCTTGGTTTTTGCAGAAAAAATGTGTCAATATGTTTTGCTTACCAACTAAATTGAGTTGAGCAACGATAAAAACGGAAAATTGTATTATGTTTTAAAAATCGGTGTTATCCATTAAGATTTATACTTGATGACGTAATTGTAGCAAATATTTGAAGACACTGCCTTGTTTACATAGTAAACTGAAATTAATTTCTGCAAAGGAAGACAAAGCAAGCGAGAGGTGAAATTTAACAAAACGTAGTTTCTGTGTGGCAGCAGTGGAAATGCAAACATTGAAATATCACTTTGTTGGCTCCAAGGAATTAAGCATAAAGAAAAGTATTACATCTAATTTGCCTCAAAACCCATATGCTCAAATGTAATACTTTTCGATGAGCTTTCATAAAAACAACGACAAAATTGTGGAAACTTTTTATTTTTTGCTACAAACATTAAAACACGATGATAAGTCTCCAATGCAAGAAAAAACTTTGATCAACATTATGTAAAACTAATTATTTTATTTATTGAATTGAAATTAAAAATATTTAATTTTGTAAATCAAGAAGCCTGAGGAAGTTACAATTACGTAACGAAACGTTGCTTTTTGAAATAATAAAATAGATCTTAAACAACCTGAATTTTCTTCTTAATTAAAAAAATATAAAAAGCTGAGATCTGATTTTTATCATCTATTATGTAAAACCATTGATTTTTTATAGGAAATAATTACCCTTTTCACATTTAAGTATTATTTATACAATTTTTGATACGCAGATTTCGGGGATCTGAAAAAGTACAAAATATAAAAGCTCCACAATGATAAAAACTAAAATGTTGCGTAGGGCTGCTAATAAATAATAACCTGTCAATGGTTAAAGCTCATTAAATCTACTTATTATATAAGAATTAATATAAGACGTAGTTTTAAAATTAGTTAATAATAAATGTTGATTTGAATTTAATTGGACTTTTTATTATTAAAAAAAAAAACGAAAATATTAAGGAATAAGCAGATTTTTTACATATTTGTCAAGGAAAAATATAAGAAAATTGATTTTTTTTAATAAGTATTGCAAAGGATTGAAATGTATGCTTTAATATAACACTCGTATGTGTATTTTTCATGAATATCATACCTTCAAGGTTTGATTAATCAATATTGAATATCTTTTACTGGGAATTTATAATCGTTAGTATTGGAATAGAAAATTAAATCCGGAAATATTCAAAAATGTATATTTCATACTACTTTTTTGCGTTTTCAATATAAAAAAGCAGCTATTAGGACAATTTTAAACTTTTGGGTGTAAAAATTAAATTTTGAAGGATTAGAGTTATGACGATAAAATTGTTATTAATTATCTTTTTTTTTGCAATCCGAAGAGTATACTACCAAAAAGATGAGAAAAAGTAGAACTTAACAATGACTAGTATTATAAGTAAATCATACTGTAGCATTTTTTTTGAATAAAGTTTCACAAATACAACGGAAAGCTTTCAACATTTAATTGTTCATTTGTAACAATAAATTAATTCTCTCTAGGGTCAGTCCAAATAAAGTGGTCCAAAAATAAATGAAATGGTTGCTCGACCATTTAAAAACAAAAAAAACAAATTTTGTGTGCTATCACCCCAACATGTTGGTAGTTCAAATACATCATTAAATTAATTTTATTGTTTTTAGTTTTCCGGTGGTGGCCATATTAGTTTTACTAGGCGCAGACATTTTCACACTTTTAAGGGCGTACGGAAACTTGATTATCTCAGGCCCTATTTGTCCTATCAAAATGAAACAAAAAGCAATGTGTTCATAAAAATATAAGCTATAAGGTTATAATAGAACGTTTTCACCTAAATATAATTTTAAGGGGTGAAATTTCAGTCTAAATTTTTATATCTCATTTCTAAAAACTCCAATTTTCACTGAAAGATTGTGAAGGAATGAAAAGAGTCTACACGTTGAAACTTTTTTTACTAACAATTAGGTACTAGTTGTATTTAAATACAAAATTTGAGGTCTGAGACTTTAAGTTTTTTTAAAATAAAAAATAACAAAACTTGGAAATTTTCCAAATTTGTAATATTCTGAGCTCAATATCTCTGGTGGGGGGACCAGATAAAAATTTGAAATATCACCTCATTATAGTACTGAATAATGGTAGTATGCACCGAAAATTTGGAGTTTGAGATTTGACTAGGAGAAGAGGTATTACAAAATTGAAAAATTGTATGTGAAGTTTTTTAATTGTGTTATGAAATCTCTTAGCTCTTTGTGGAACACCAAGATTAGTTGATGACTATGGGTACGTACATAGATTATTAGCTTTCAGAAAGAGAAATATATGTTTTAAATTTAATATATGAATAACAGTTAGCCCAGAGTATATGTAGTTTTGTGTAAAATGCCCTTTTTGCCAAGTATATGTCATTTTGTGCTTGCAATACCTCTGCTCCTAGTCAAATCTTAAACCCCAAATTTTAGATACATAATACTATCATACCGCACTATAATGGGGTGATATTTCAGATTTTTATCTGGTCCTCCACCAGAGATATTGAGATCAGAAAATTGCAAATTTTGAAAATTTCCAAATTTTGTTATTTTTTATTTTAAAAAGGCCTAAAGTCTCAGACTTCAAATATTGTTTTTGAATACAACTAGTACCTAATTGTTTCTAAAAAAAATTTTAACGTGTAGACTCTTTCGCTTCCTTCACAATCTTTCCGTGAAAATTGGAGTTTTTACAAATGAGAGCTAAAAATTTTGATTGGAATTTCACCCCTTAGAATTACATTTAGGTGAAAACGTCTTATTACAACCTTAAAGATAATATTTTCATTAACTCATTGCTTTTAGTTTCATTTTGATAGTGCAAATAGGGCCTGAGATAATCAAGTTTCCGCAAACCCTTAACATTGTGAAAATGTCTGCGCCCAGTAAAACTAATATGGCCACCACTGGAAAACTAAAAACTATAAAATTAATTTAATGATGAAAATTTGAACTATCAACATGTTGGGGTGATAGCACACACAAAATTATTTTTTTTTAAATGGTCGGGCAACCATTTCATTTATTTTTGGACTGACCCTGTTCAAATGGAAAGAATTTGTTTTTAATTTTTTTAACGCAAAAAAAAATCATGAATTTTGGTTTGATACCGAAAATTGTTGACAAAAAAAAAACAAGTCATTTCTCCAGGTTTCTTTCAATATTGAAATATTGATTTGTTACTATGAATCATCAAGTTTACCATTGCAGACTTTCGTAAAAGGAAGTTCAGATTTTAGTCATTTGTTATAATGAAATTGCAATTTTATGTAATATTAAATACAAACCAATATATTTTATCAATAATAATTGTAAAATTTGCCATGACATGCTTAGAATATTGGTACAAACTCAGCTCCTGAATTTCTCACCAATACTAATTTTTAAAGTCCTAATGCAAAAGTTCCGTTGTACCATGTAACTCAAAATGATTATTTTTTTGAGTCCTTGCTCTTTGAGTCCATTCATCCACTTCTTGTGTCCAGGAAAATCCTTCAAATTGTACTAAATTTTTCTGAACTAATCATGTCTGGTCTTTTATTGACAGATATAATTTTAAAATCGTGTTAAAAAGATATATTAAATCACAACAGATATTGAGATTTATTGTTTGTTTTTTTAGTTGTTTATTTTTTTTTAAGTATTCTGGTTAAAATTTTTTGCATTTTTTCTTACATTTGATGCGTGTGTATCAGAGAAAGAAAAGATTTAGGTCAGATGATTATTATTTTTTCACCGACAAACAAATTTGTAACATTTTTAATTTTTTTTCAACCGTAAGATTTCAATGAATGATACAATTTCCATAAATAATCTGAAACGTAATCAACAATAAAATTGAAGAGCATCCATTTTATATCAGGCAAATTCAAATGAAGCTTCCATTTATAAAATATATATATATATATATATATATATATATATATATATATATATATATATAAATGCTCTATATTCCAGTCGTTGAAAAAGAACGTTCAACTTTCGGCAAATCGAATATCTATTGTAAAGTAAACATTTGGTGTTTACAGTATTTACATATACACTTGTAAATCGATAGTCTAGGCGTAAAGAACTTGGGGATGAATTTTCACGAATAATTATAAGGGTTGAACTATGGCCTGTACAATGTGTTAATAACACAACACATTATTAAATTCATTTTAATTAATTTCAATTACAAACTAATTTATATGAAATATGTGAAATGAAAATTTTCAACTTTCCACTTTACATTTTAATGCGTTCGTTTTTTATTCATTGAATTTAACAATCAATAATAAATAAAATAGGTATTTTACTAAATAATTGCAATTTATTTTTTGACCCTTTAACTATCATATTACGCGTACTCCCAATTTTGAAATTTTCTTTTCCTTATCTAAAAGGTTCCTAAATCCTACAACAAACATTTTATCAGATGCATTGATTAATGCAGCTACCATATTTCTATTGTTTCTTCAAATTTCTTTCTGAATTTGTTATGAAAACTTGAAAATTTTGTGCTACGAAAAAAAAGGAAAAAAAAAAATTTGCAACGTATTCATAGTACACGTTACTAGAAAATGTCTTGAAAAAGCTGTGCAAAAAAATTGTCTCTCGCTTTCAGCTCCTGGAAAATGGAGTTAAATAGAGGTTTAGTGAGTGGGGAAAATGCATCAAAGGGTTTGTGCATTAAAAATTGTTGTATGTTTCTGTGTATACAAATACATAAATGTGTATGCATCATCACTAAAAGCTCCTTCATTTTTTTTTCTCACCCTGAACATTTTCATGAAAAATCTATTTACTTAAAAAAAAAACCATAAAGTTTTCTTTCGAAAAACTACACAAATATTTTTTTTTCTTTTTTTGAACATTAACTTTACGACATTTTGCTGATGAAGGAAATCTCAAAGTATTTGTTCAAAACCAAAGTAAATAACTCTCGATAATGTAAACTGTATTTTGCCCAAAATATTTTCAGGAATGGAAAAAAAATTGTAAGAAGAAAAAAAGCTTTATCAGTGTTTTCTGTCTCCTAATACTTCAATGTTCATTGGCTAAATTTTTCACATCGTTGAAGTTAATTTTTTTTCAATATATTTGTGGTTTTATACCTTGAAGCTTTTTCAATTTTTCTCGTTGAACTTCAAATATTAATAATCTATTTTTAAATTTAAAAGTTTAATTTTAAAGTTCCAATTCTACTGAACAAAATCTCGAGCAGTCTTTAAAGTCTATGCATTGTTAGAGGTACTAGGCAAATTCGAAATTTTAAATTCATTTTATAAAATTCCATCTTAAAACTAAAGGGTCAGTCCAATTCAGTCTTGATTATTATTTTTTTTTCTGCTTTTTTTTGCGGTCACCCCAACATGTTGCTAGTTCAAATTCATCATTATTTTAATTTCATTGTTTTTATTTTTCCGGTGATGGCCGTATTAGTTTTACTAGGCGCAGACATTTTCGCATTGTTAAGGGTTTGCGGAAACTTGATTATCTCAGGCCCTATTTGTCCTATCAAAATGAAACTAAGAGCATTGGGTTCATGAAAATATAAGCTATAAGGTTGTAATAAGACGTTTTCACCTAAATGTAACTCTAAGGGGTGAAATTTCAGTCTAAATTTTTATATCTCATTTCTAAAAACTCCAATTTTCACGGAAAGATTGTGAAGGAAGCGAAAGAGTCTACACGTTAAAACTTTTTTTACAAACAATTAGTTACTAGTTGTATCCAAAAACAAAATTTGAAGTCTGAGACTTTAAGCCTTTTTGAAATAAAAAATAACAAAAATTGTAATTTTTCAAAATTTGCAATTTTCTGAGCTCAATATCTCTGGTGGGGGGCCAGATAAAAAAACTGAAATATCACCTCATTATAGTACTGTATGATAGTATTATGCACCTAAAATTTAAAGTTTGAGATTTGACTAGGAGCTATGTTTTAAATTTAAGATATAAATAACAGTTATCCCAGAGTATATGTTGTTTTGTGTAAAATGCCCTTTTTGCCAAGTATATGTTACATATTAAATGGTTAAATACATTATATTCATCTCCAGAAAGTATGTATTATTTTGACTTTTTGTGCTTGCAATACCTCTGCTCTTAGTCAAATCTCACACTTCAAATTTTAGGTGCATAATGCTATCATACAGTACTATTATGATGTGATATTTCAGATTTTTATCTGGTCCACCACCAGAGATATTGAGCTCAGAAAATTGCAAATTTTGAAAATTTCCAAATTTTATTTTTTATTTTAAGAAGGCTTAAAGTCTCAGACATCAAATTTTGTTTTTGAATACAACTAGTACCTAATTGTTTCTAAAAAAAATTTTAACGTGTAGACTCTTTCCCTTCCTTCACAATCTTTCCGTGCAAATTGGAGTTTTTACAAATGAGAGCTAAAAATTTAGACTGAAATTTCACCCCTTAGAGTTACATTTCGGTGAAAACGTCTTATTACAACCTTATAGCTTATATTTTCGTGAATCCACTGCTTTTAGTTTCATCTTGATAGGACAAATAGGGCTTGAGATAATCAAGTTTCCGCAAATCCTTAACAGTGCGAAAATGTCTGCCCCTAGTAAAACTATAATGGCCACCACCGGAAAACTAAATACAATAAAATTAAAATAACGATAAATTTGAACTACCTACATGTTGGGGTGATAGCACACACAAAATTATTATTTTTTAAAATGGTCGAGCAACCATTTCATTTATTTTTGGACCACTTTATTTGGACTGACCCGTCATTAATTGTTGTATGATACTTTTTTGTTGCCCAAGAGTTCTTAAAAAAATGTTTTGATTTCTTGCGTATATATCATTGATCAGTTGCTTTCATAACTCTTAAGGGGGTATTCAACTCTAGAAATTTTAAAAAATAAAAAATTTTTTTTTTTCATAATCCGATAGTTTAGATATTCAAAAACATCCTCCTAAAAGGATTTTTCAAAATTCAAATTATTTTTTAAGTTATAGCGGTTTTGTATGAAGCTGGGATGGCTGATTAAGAGAATGTAAGCAATACATACTATTCTATCAATTACGCTGCCTGAAACTTAACGTAAAACTTTAAATGCGTTTTTCTCGAAATTGTCTTTTTCAAAACGATACCCACGATTTCTCAGGTTCTACTCAACCGATTTACCTGAAATTTTTACAGAGTCTTCTTTATAGACTTGTCTACTATGTCTGGAACTATCCCCATCTCCAAATTTTGATTTTTACTTTTCTTAAAAAAATCGAAACAGTCAAAAAAAGTGGTACAAAAATTGTTTTTTTTTTCAGGCAGTCGCCATTTCGTGAAAAAAATTTTTTCATACTTTTCCGTAGTTCCAGACATTGCGACATTATTCAAGATTAATAATTTATTTTTTTTGTTGGGGTCAGATTACTAGGAGGGTTGAAATCGTGGGTATGGTCACGTGCCAATTTTTTGAGACCCCCCACTTCATCAGCTGCTAATTTTTGAAATTTTTAACTTTTTTTATTTCTTTATTTTTTTCTGTATTTTTGATATGTTAATAAATAACTGGTAAAAAATTTATAGTAAAAATATTAATTGGCTATTTTTTATGACACTTCAAAAATTACCTGAAATTCATGCCTCTAGACTAGAATACTCCCTTAAGGCTTCAATGTTAGAGAAATATCCAAAGAGAGCTTTTTCTTTAAATGGGTTATAAATACCAATTAAAAACGAAAAAAAAATTATAGAAAAGCTCTTAATGTTAAGTTAACTCTTCTACGACCATAAAACACCAAAACATTTCGTAGTTTTTTTTTCTAAGCTCCAAAAGTGTAGTGTTAAACTGATTACATAGTTGGGATTATTTTACTTTACGTCCAATAAGCCATAGAAAGTCTTCAACTTTCCCTTAGCCAGACTTTGTGTAACGAAAAGTTCAGCCATTTATTAATATTTTAATCGTTAATAATTAATTTATTACTTTGAGTTTGTATTTGGGTTTTGTATTTTATCTTCAGAATAAATATAAACTAATTTTTGTTTTACTTTTGCAAACTTTTAGTTAGTTACAAAAGTTATGTCTTTAAGTAATTGCAAATATTTATTTCAACCAAACTTTAACTATCAAATTATAATTTTATTTAAAAGTATATCATAATTATTTTGTCACCAAAAATAAACTTTAAACTTCCTGTGAAGAAAAAAACCTTAACAAATATACGTTATTTAATTTTCTCTATTGTCTTCAGGATGAAGAAAAAATTACTCACATGTTATATTGGCCGCCGGTTTTTTTTTTATTTTTTCCCACGGAAAATTTCTTTCCATCATCTTGAAATTCATGTAGCATATGTGTATGATATTTTGAAGAAGATGAATGCGAATGTGTGGGGTGCAAAGGTGTACACTTTGGGATAAAAAATGAAGCCTTTTTTTGTAATTGGAAAAATTCCATTTAGGGAAATAGTTTCAATTTAAATTGAAAGACTTGGATGTGATTCACGCACACATCGTTCTGCTCGTTTTTTGGCACAAAATAATCTTCCAAGATTGAATCAAGAAAAATTGAAATTCTTGAAAGAAAATCCCTTTACAAATACAAAAATGCTATTTGAAATTGAACAAGAACGTCTTTATATCCAATTTATCAATTTTAATAAAACTTTTGTCCTTTAACTGTCGAGAAGAATATCCAAACACAAACTTGGTAGTAATAAAATTATTTATATTTTACAAGTTTATCAGAAATTTATCTCAGATATAATTAAAAGTATTTCCCCATTATTTTTCATTTACGGTTGTATACAAATTACAAAGTGGTTTCCCTATATTTATTTGGAAAATAGCATAGGGAAAGACTAAGAAAAATATTTAAATTGTAAGTCTATAGTAGAGCGTTTATAATTCGCCTCAAATATTGACTTTGTAATGGTTTGCATTTATGTGAAAATTAAATGGAAATTCAGTGTTGGATGAAAAATCAGTGGCATATAATTTAAAGAATGTAACGGCAAGATTTATGTCGCGAAAAAAAAAAACTAAAAAGTAAGGTTGTTGTCAAATGTTTAAAGCCGAGTCTGTTATAAGGAACATGACCTCATTTATTGTGGAATTCATTTGAATTTATTATTGACATAGTAATGTCTAATGTCCGGACAAGAAAACTAATAGATGGAAGTCCGTACATTTATTTTGCCTGGAATTGTACACGGAGTTTATTCGTCGGAAGTACAGACATCACGTTTTCTTCATTCACTCGATGTCATGCATGACCACTTTCACATAAATTCATCAAATTCTACTCGGAAAATGTTATGACTAAAGAACAAAAAAAAATAATAAGATTCAGAGCTTTTGTGAAATTTCTTACAGTAGTAAAGCTGGGCGATCATAAAAGTTCACTCATTATATAAATATATATATATAAGTCTACCGTTCGGAAAATTTAATGCTCCCACTATACAACGGGGAATATAACGGTTAAATTATTTTTCCCTGAACTGGTAGGTATTCGAAAAATGCACCTGGTTAAGGTTCTGTGTGCCAACGAGATGCCGGAAAATAAATCAACTCAAGTAGAAATGAATTCGAGGATGAAAATTCATTAAAAACGTAATTTATGTTTTCCTTTTTTCCCATTCAAAAAAACCATAAATTGATTTAAGAAAAATAAATCTTTCTATTCATTCCACCCCAGTGTGATTAAATCTCCTCATTGTTTACATGTTATAAGCCAAGATTTAACAAAACTACACCAAATTAAAATTCATTACTTAAGTCCACCTAAGTTAATTTTTAAAAAAATTTGAACCCACTTTTTCCTCGGTAATAGATCCGTTATGATATTCCTATAAGAATCCACCACCAGAATTGACTAAATGCTTTCAGTTCAAAGGTTCTGAACTCTCTCAATTTAGTTACACTGTAATTCAATTTCCATCGCTTTACTCTTTTATTAAAATGTGGTTTGAGATTTCAATTATAAACTCAATTTTCCCTTACACTTACTTTTGAGTGGTTTTTAGCCAATAACTTTTCAATCTCTAATTTAATTTAACCACGTTTACAGATTTATTTAGGGGAAAAAAAAATGATAATTTCCCTGAAAATTTCCAAGTAAAATTGCTGGAATTAAGAATTGTGTTTTCAACTTTTCAAATTGTAAAATTATTGTCGTAAGGATATTTGAATTTTTTGTTTTGTTTCAATGATACTCTAAAATAAATAGTGAAGTGAGGTGTAGCACTTGAAACAATATTAATTTGTTACGAAGAGAAAATGGAAATACAGAACATTTAAATATTTATTCAATTAATTTATATCAACATGCTGCGCATCAACTGTCAATTCTTCCTACGTATTCATCTATACTAAGATATAAAATTCTTACGTCTGTCTGTACATTTCGATTTTGAACCCAATTTTAGGGTAAATATTTGTTTCAAGAGGCCCTTATTCCGAATTTAACATTTTTACAATTTTTGTCTGTCTGTCTGTGTGTCCCGATTTAACTAAAGAACGGAACAACCGAATTTAATAAAATTTGGTATTAAGATACAACACAATTTCCTACAGACTATAGGCTACTTATCATTCAAAAAAAATAATAAGGCAAGGTATTCCCTAGGGATGAAAACAGAAATTTTTACTTTAGACAGGTGAGTTATATATCATTAGAAAGATAATTTAAAGTTAAAAAATGATCTGAAAAAATATTTTTAGTTGAACTGATAAAAAGCGCAGTAAATTCAATTTAAATTTTAAAAATTTGCCTCTTTGAAATATGAACCTTTATATATATATAAAACACATAGTTGATGTTAATAGCGTAATGGCTTACGTACCTAACATTCTGATGCTCCTAATTATAAAGACGTGGGTTCGAATCTTACAGTAAACTGTTTTTTTTTACAAAATTGTTGTAAATAGAACCTTAGAGTTGCTCAATAAAGAAATATTAACGAATAAAGTTATAGTAATAGTAGTAATAATAATAATAGTAATAAAACTTAAAGTAAATACGTTTTTAAAACCGTGCAAACATAAAATCCTTTATTTATATACCCTCTCGAACTGATGAAATTTTAATATTCGATGTATTCTTTATAAGAAGTAGACATCTGATAAGAATTGTTTTTTTGAAAATTCCTACCCTAAAAGAGTAAAAAGGGTGACTAAGTTTGTACGAGAAAATGTAGAGTTAATCATCAATCCAAATTTTGAATTTAATAAGTGTAATTAATAAATAAATAATTAATTAATAATAAGTTTCTGTTTTTGTTATATCATTTCAACTACAGTATTTTAATATACGTCATTTCACTTAATTAGTATGAAAGTTTAGGTAGTAGGTACTTATACCAAATACCAAAGAGGCAGTTTTTAATTTTGGTTTGTTTTTCATACAATCCAACTTTTTTAAATTCTAATTTTTATGAACCAATGATTGTGACCTGGAGCAATTATTTAACATTAAGGGAGCAATTTTTTGTCATGTATTTCATTATCAATCAAAAAATAAGATCTTCCAAACCAACTTTTCTTCGGTATTTAGAAAAATTTGATAATCAAATATTGTTATTGAAAATAAATAAAATATTCGAATTTCCTTCTACGTTTTTTGTCTATTTCCAACAATTTTGTATGTACAACGTCCAAATGTGCAAAATCAAATTGCTTTTTTGCCATGATAATCAAAATAAAGGTCATATTTTTTTTCGTTTTACATTGTATTTTACAAAATAAAAATGCATATTTGTGTCGATGTCGATGAAATTTGGAAAGTGTTTTTCGTATACGATGCAGATATATTATCAGAAAGAGTTTTTTGATAATTCCTCCTCTAAAAGAGTGAAAAATGGCGGCAAAATTTGTACGGCATAAAGTCTATTAAACATTCGAAATTCCAAATTTAATTATCAAGGTATGGTCGTTATAGACGAAACGTTTTATCGCTAAAAATAAAACAATGTTGGTTTAATATTAGAAACAAAAACGTAGGATCTGCTTTAAAATTTAAACTCCAATATATATATATCTAAAAAAGGTCATGTTCATAATTGAGCTTTACGTTTTTTGGCTTTCACATATTGTAAACCTGAAAATCCGATATACGTAATCACAAATAAATACATTAATGAGCGAATATCGAATAGCGAGAAATTCGGCGAACTGAAAGAAAATGGTTTAATTATATAGTTGAAATTGAGATATTTTAATAATAAGTTCATAGATACACAATTTTTATACTTGATTATGGAGGAACTAGGTTTCGTGCATTTTAACAAATTTTAATTTCTCCGTAGTTTTGTACATTTCAGTAGTGTAAAAGTTGAGACAATGAATTGGGATTTCTTATAATATTCTAAATATCTAGGTGAGTGTTTTGATAACTTTTGACTGTTTTAAGTCATAATTATGACTGACTTTATTGAACTTAACGACATTTTTTATTATGTATAGGTGGTGATTGATTTACGGAATAATTGGCTCACGGTAGGTATACCTACCATAGGTATACGGAATAGACCATACTCTTTTTAGATATTCATAATGTGTCTTTTTAAATTTGACAAAATAGTGTTTTCAGGTATGATTATGTTTTTCGTAAAAGAAATAAGAAAAATAATAATTTTCATACGCCACTACAAATAGCACATTTAAAAAGAAAATATAATCTACACCTACGTTACGCAGACGAAGTCGTGGGGATCAGCTAGTTTTTTATAAATTTCATTTTAATCATCAACTTTTTTCAATTGATTTTCCAATCGCAGCTTTGGTGTTGGATTAAAATTAAAAAAAAAAAAAACTTTCAATTTAAATCAATTGAAACGTATATACTTATTATTCTTCGAGAACAAAACAAGTGGAGCGAAATATGTACGTAGGTAAATTCTTGAATGAATTCAGTTGAGCGTTTAAGCTCATAATGGAAACATCTATCAGTGAATTTCGGTTGTAACATAGCTTTCGATAAATACCATACGGATATGTCTTTGGCCAAAGCAAATAGCAATATATGTTACGTTTTAATTCAAAACCACACAACCAATTCTCAGCCAATTAATTAAACTATAAATGCCTATTTGGCTGCCAATAGATTCACAATTTAGGACAAATATATTCGACATTAACATGATGAGCTTTCATTGCGCTGTGAGCTTTGATACATTTGTCTATCGAACCATTTCCGACCTTTTTGATTTCATTATTTACCGATCTCTGGGGAAACGCCGCTATAATATTCTTCTGTCGGTTATAAATAAAAGAAAAGATCCTTCGATAAAAGATTATTCAACAAAAAATTTACTTAATGCGAAAAAAGGTTTCCATCGAATATATTTGGTTTGCAAAATTACACAAGAATAAGAACAGTTGTCTAGTTTCTGGGCAAATTAAATCATACTGTATTTCTTTGCTAGTTTTTGAGTTTATGAATTTGATAAAAAAAAATTGTATTTATATAATATTAGTGTCATTCTTTTGAAAGTGATAATCATTAAAAATATTTCTTCTACCATTTGGTTTCCTTAAAAAAAAATTAAATAAATTATTGAACAATTTCTTGATGAATATTAATATCTTATTTAGTCACAAAGTAATCATTTTCGAAATTAAATATTCAAAACAAATACAAGAAGTTTTAAGTTTGAAGTACAAATTAATGAAATTCAATTGATATTTATGATATTCATTAAACCTCTTCATTTTTTCATCTCTTCCACCATAACTGCGCAATTTTTTCTCCTCAAAGTCAATAGGGACAAAGTTTATGTTTTTTTTTTCAAAATCAGTGATTCAATAAAAAAAAATATTTATATATTACATCTTTATAATCTAATGGATCACTTTTTCAGTAAATTTTCCTTGCGATTTTTAAAAGGTAATACTTTGGAGGTGAAATAAAAATTAAGTTGTATATTTCCAAACGGTGATTAAGGAACTAATAGCAGATATTTATTCTATAAACAAGAATGAAAATTATTGATGCAAATTGGCCAAACTAACGTTTTACAACGCTGTTTTGTATAGAGAGTAGAGTGGTCCACAAAAAAAATTTTTTTACCTATTATCTTAAACGCTTTTTAAGGCAAACAAAAATTCCCTCCAAAGCGCAGGTTAATATCTTGATTCTCCACAAAGCTCAATGAATGTCTATTTTCCCATTTAAGTAACAAGTACATTTTTTTTTGAATTTTTCATCAGCTGTCCTTGTAAAAAATTTAAGGCTGGATCACGGTCAGAACGTAAAAAAAATGACTTTTTTAAAACTGCTGCCATTTTTTCTAGAGATATTAAAAAACGGTCTGCGGTATGTAAAAGTTGAACTTTTGAACTATTTTTTTTTATTTGCTCCGATATGTCCCTCACCCACCTGCCCCTTTTACAGCGCTTTGAAAAAGGGTTCTCAAAAATGAGGAGGCAAACGGGAGACAAGTTTTTTCGAAAACCGGAAGTCGGATCATGATTTTCCAAAGAATGTAGGTTTTGGTAATGCGTCTTCTTGGTACTGAACCTCGAAAATTTGAAAAAAGTTGAAAATTCACAAAATGGCGCGACTTTGAATAAAAAAGTTAAAAAAAACTACCTTTTTTGGACCTTTCCCCCTCTTCCACGTTGAGGGGGGGAGGTTTGGCCAATTTCAGAGGTTCAGTACCAAGAAGACGTGTTGAATTATAACATTCTCCAGTTTCAAGTCAATCCGTCGGATAGTTCATGAGAAATCTTGAGAAATTTTTAAGATATTTTTTTATGTTATTATCAATTTATTCAATTTTTATCAGTGAAAATATATTAGACAGCTATTCCAATCCTTTTAACACGTTATTCTTGAATGTTATAAGAAGACATTTATGGAAAAAAATCGAAAAATTATTTTTTCTGACGGTGATCCACCCTTAATTCTCTACAAAAAAGTATTGAGGTAGTTTTTCACAATTCTAACGAGTAAAAAGTTATTAAACTTTAAAACTCGCTACTGAGCAAATTTGAAAGAAGATAGTATCAAAGTAATTTTTTGAAGGAATGGACAATATTAGAAGATAATTTAATAAATTTTCATAGATTTGAAATAATTCTCAACTTTTTGAAAACGTTTTTGGTGATTGCATGTATTTATTTCAAAATTTATCAAACTCTAAACTATTTATAATATAATTAACAAATATTTTTTGGCGAAGTACGAACTGTGAATTATTGAATGATTGTTTTTATTACAATTTGAATAACTTTTTCCCCATTGGAATTACGAAAAAATTACAAGAATACTTTTTTGAAGAGAACTCAATTTTCTACAAGAGTAATTGATCCAAATTAAAAAAAAATCTTAGTTTTACCAAATAAAAACGTAAAAAAACTGTTTTTACATGTTTTTTAAATGGGAAAAATAGAAATTTATTGAGCTTCATGTAGAATTGAGATATCAAGCTGCGCTTTGGATGGAACTTTTTTTTTATACCTAAAAGAAGCTTTTGAGAAAATAGCTCTTGAAAAAAAAAATTTTTTTTGGATCACTCTAATAGAGAGGGATATTCAGCAACAAAATTTTAAAAAAAAATTGATGATTAAACGTCGAAAGATTCCAATATGAAATGAGCTTTTGATCAAAACGAAAAACTAGTCAATTTTTCCATTAATTTTTGCAATATTGTTTGAAAATAACTGGCAAACTTATCAAATAAACGTTTCTTGATATTAATGTGGATCATTTAAAAGGGCTTAACAAAAGAGAAATACATTTCATTACAAGAAACACTTTTTGTGGAGAAAACATCGCTTAAGTCATCTAAAAGCTACAATTTTTTTTTTTGAACAAATAATTCAACGTTAACAAATTGGCAGACTTTTCATTATTACAGTGAGTTAAAGTTTTTTTTTTCAAAATGAATATAAAAATATTTTGTATCAAATGTCGATTTGTAAACTATGTGGTTTATATATGACAATATTGTTTTATTAAGTCGACGAAAAGTTTTCAGAAACATGTCAAACAATTTATAATATATAATATTTATTTTGCAACAATAAAAATGTTTCAAATCTTTTACTTTTATTCTTATCGTTACATATTCCAAAGACCAAACAACCAATTTTTCTCGTAAAAATGTAAATAACATACCAACTTTGATGTATCCACAGTATTTTTTCTCCTCACTCTTTGAATGGTCTTTTGTTTTTCATTTTTTTTCTTTTTATATTTTCTTTATTCCCATTCGTACCAATCGAAATAATGTGAAACGCGTTTTATTGTTGTCACAAAGAAATTTCAATTTCATAACACCGACTTACTGGAATTATGTTTCGCTATCTTTTTCTGTTTTGTTTTGAATTTCAATGAGCTTTCAATCGTTTTTTTTTCAAGCTTTTTTTTTTGCTCAATGAATAAAATTGGGAGAAAAAAAAACACAAAATTGGCCCGAAGACGTTTGCTTTTCATTTTATCGGCCATTATTATCAATCAATTAAATAAAGCACAATAGCAGTTGATATGCAAAGAAAAAGCTTGAAGCACATTAACTGCGTCAATCTGCGGCAATTCTGTTTTCCCATCTTCTCCGCAATTCCGTCCATAAGAATCGATTGCTTAACTATAAATCGAAATCAATGAAAAATTATTGGCCAAAACAATTCCATTGTTAAATAACTTTGTTATTTGCATTTGAAAACATAAACATTGACATTAAGTTCAAAAAAAAAAAATTGATTTAAATTCTAATCGAAAAAATATAATTTGAAAAAAAAACAGTAAAAACTAATTACTATTTTGCCGAAGGCTTTAATTTGGCAATTTAAAATCAAACGCTATTGTCATGAGAACAGAAATTCAATTTATTTGGTTTTAATTTTTCACAAGCTAAACAATACACTATCAATATGCAACGATAACCGTCACTGGAAACAATAACTGGAAAAACTAGTGGTCCACTTGAAAAAAACCTATTACTTTCCACTTATATCACTGCGATTTAAAACTCTTCTTTTGTTATTAATGGGCTTTCAAAAATCTCTAGTTAAAATTGGTTTTGATAAGTTGATGAAATTGATATTATTGTAGCTTTTCAATAAAGGTTACTACGTAGCGAGAAATTATGGTGCACTAATTGGATTTGAGAAAGTTTAGCATTTGTGATCCTTAATTATCAGTGGTTTTACTTTCGAAATTACTAATTAAAGTAAAACCCTGTAAGCTTTTGCTTGTTGAATCAAAATGTGAATTATTAATACGTTTTACTTTTAATATTAGAGTATATTGATAAAAGCTCTCAACAAAATTTCAAAAAATAAGCTTAAATTTGGTTATGAAAATTTGATAAAATGGAAAAAACAATCATCAGTTTTTGAAAAGATTTTTTTAATGCTTCGTATTTTAAACTTTATATAAACACAAAAAATGATTTTTATAACTTTTGGTCAATTTTTTATCAAAATCGGTCTACCAAACAATTACTTATTCCAACTTGAAAAAGTGATTTCAAAATAGACTAAATCTTTTTGAATATTATTCAAATGAATTTTATATTGAATTGATTGCATTTTCAATAGAAAAATCGTCGAAAAAAAAACATTTAAACTATTCAAAACTTGGAAAACTTATTCAGTTTTCCTTACGTTGATATTCATTTGTAAATCTGAAGCTTTCCAATTCTTGGAATATCAATGCAACCGTACAGTCTAACATCATTTTAAAAGTTAATTGGCAATTAGTCATTTAAAAAGTGCAGTTGGAAACACTTAAATTATTATAACGGAGCATATTCTGCATCACAGTTTTATCTGAAGTCTTCTGGAAATTGAATCTATAAATTCAGTGGACAACATAACGAGTTCAACACTAACTTATTGTCGTGTCGCATCGTTTTCAATTAAAATCAAGAGACTTTCAACTTTAGGTAAACATAAATAATAAAGATAAAACTTGTAGAGTGAACAAGTTTTATCTATGAACTCTTCAGTTAAAAAAAAAACAACACTTACACAGAAAATACATTTTGCTCAATTCACTTGAGCAGACATGAAATTATATGTTCAAAGATAAACCATTTTCTTTATTACAAGCAAACGTAAGTATTTTGGCTCATTCCAATTCACTCGGTCCAGCACTATTCACTTGACTATTTTTTTTTAATTCTGATTTTTTTTTTACTGTCACCCCAACATGTTGGTAGTTCAAATTCATCATTATTTTAATTTTATTGTTTTTAGTTTTCCGGCGGTGGCTATATTAGTTTTACTAGGCGCAGACATTTTCACACTTTTAAGAATTTTCGGAAACTTGATTATCTCAGGTCCTATTTGTCCTATCAAAATGAAACTAAAAGCTGTGTATTCATGAAAATATAAGCTATAAGGTTGTAATAAGACGTTTTCACCTAAATGTAATTCTAAGGGGTGAAATTTCAGCCTAAAGTTTTAGCTCTCATTTGGAAAAACTCAAATTTTCACGGAAAGATTGTGAACGAAGGGAAAGAGTCTACACGTTAAAAATTTTTTTACAAATAATTAGGTACTAGTTGTATTGAAAAACAAAATTTGAAGTCTGAGACTTTAAGCCTTTTTAAAATAAAAAATAACAAAATTTGGAAATTTTCAAAATTTGCAATTTTCTGAGCTCAATATCTCTGGTGCGGGACCAGATAAAAATCTGAAATATCACCCTATTAAAGTACTGTATGAAAGTATTATGCACCTAAAATTTGGAGTTTGAGATTTGACTAGGAGCAGAGGTATTGCAAGCACAAAATGTCAAAATAATGCATACTTCAGCAGGTGACTATAATGTATTTAACCTTTTAATATGTGACATATACTTGGCAAAAAGGACATTTTACACAAAACAACATATACTCTGGGCTACATGTTATTCATATCTTAAATTTAAAACATTAACTTCTCCTTCTGAAAGCTAATAATGTATAAACGTACCTATAGTCATCAACAAATCTTTTTGACGAGCCTACACCCAAGATAAGATCACGAAACTATAAAGAAAGTTACCCAAACCTATATTTTGGTACATACAGATTTTGTGGTAAAAAGTGTACTACTGAAAACTTTTGAAGATAAAATTTTTTAAACAAAATTTGCTCGTCTTAGCACAATAAATCAATAAAAAAATTTGTCAATTTTTTTCGGGAAAAAACATTTTAATGTAGACAAAGGTTAATTATCCATTATATCCGATTGTTCAAAGAAAAATTGAATGCGAAGTTCTTTAACTGGGTTAAGAGATCTCTTAGCTCTTTGTCGAACACCAAGATTAGTGGATGACTATGGGTACTTACATACATTATTAGCTTTCAGTATAAGTTTTCAATTTAAGATATGAATAACAGTTAGCCCAGAGTATATGCTGTTTTGTGTAAAATGTCCTTTTTGCCAAGTATATGTCACATATTAAATGGTCAAAGACATTATATTCACCTACTGAAGTATGCATTATTTTGATATTTTGTGCTTGCAATACCTCTGCTCCTAGTCAAATCTCCAACTCCAAATTTTAGGTGCATAATATTATCATACAGTGTTATTATGAGGTGATATTTCAGATTTTTATCTGGTCTCTCACCAGAGATATTGAGCTCAGAAAATTGTAAATTTTGAAAGTTTCCAAATTTTGTTTTTTTTTTTTTTTTTTTAAAAAGGCTTAAAGTCTCAGACTTCAAACTTTGTTTTTGAATACAACAAGTACCTAATTGTTTGGAAAAAAAGTTTTAACGTGTAGGCCTTTTCCCTTCCTTCACAATCTTTCCGTGAAAATTTAAGCTTTTACAAATGAGAGCTAAAAATTTAGGCTGAAATTTCACCCCTTAGATTTAGGTGAAAACGTCTTATTACATTCTTATAGCTTATAGTTTCATAAACCCACTGCTTTTTATTTCATTGTGATAGGACAAATAGGGCCTGAGATAATCAAGTTTCTGCAAACCCTTAAAAGAGGGAAAATGTCTGCGCCTAGTAAAACTAATATGGCCACCACCGGAAAACTAAAAACAATAAAATTAATTTAATGATGAATTTGAATTACCAACATGTTGGGGTGATAGCACACAAAAAATTATTTTTTTTAAACTGGTCCAGCAATTATTTCATTGGACCACTTTATTTGAAATAAAGAAATTGTGTATAATTTTTTTAATCCAAAAAAAATCATGAATTTTGGTTTGACACCGAAAATTATTGATTAAAAAAACAAGTTATTTCTCCAGATTTCTTTTAAGATTGAAATATTGATCTGTAACTATGAACCATCAAGTTTACTATTGCAGACTTTCGTAAAAGGAAGTTCTGATTTTAGTCAACAAAAAGAAAATGTTAAAATAAAATTACAATTTTATGTAATATTAAATACAAACCAATATATTTTAACAGTAATAATTGCAAAATTTGCCATGACATGCTTAGAATATTTGTACAAACTCAGCTCCTGAATTTCTGATCAATACTGATTTTTAAAGTCCTAATGCAAAAGTTCCGTTGTACCATGTAGCTCAAAATGATTATTTTTTTGAGTCCTTGCTCTTTGAGTCCATTCATCCACTTCTTGTATCCAGGAAAATCCTTCAAATTGTACCACATTTTTCTGAACTAATCATGTCTTGTCTTTTCTTGACAAAAATGTATTAAGTCAGTTTTTTAATTATTTATTTTTTTAAGTATTCTCGTTAAAATTTTTTGCCTTTTTTCTCAAAAAAAAAAAAACGCAAATTTAAAGTTAAAAAAATTGATTTCATTAAAGAAATTACATTTGATGCGTGTGTATCAGAGAAAGAAAAGATTTAGGTCAGATGATTATTATTTTTTCACCGACAAACAAATTTGTAACATTTTTAATTTTTTTTTTCAACCGTAAGATTTCAATGAATGATACAATTTCCATAAATAATCTGCTACGTAATCAACAATAAAATTGAAAAGCATCCATTTTATATCTGGCAAATTCAAATGAGGCTTCCATTTATAACGTGTAGACTCTTTCCCTTCCTTCACAATCTTTCCGTGAAAATTGGGAGTACAAATGAGAGCTAAAACTTTAGGCTGAAATTTCATCCCTTAGAATTACATTTAGGTGAAAACGTCTTGTAACAACCTTATAGCTTATATTTTCATAAATACACTGCTTTTAGTTTTATTTTGATAGGACATTTAGGGCCTGAGATAATCAAGTTTCCGCAAACCCTTAAAAGTGCAAAAATGTCTGCGCCTAGTAAAACTAATATGGCCACCACTGGAAAACTAAAAATAATGATGAATTTGAACTACCAACATGTTGGGGTGATAGCAAAAAAAAATATCAAAATTAAAAAAAAAATATTCAAGCGACCAGTGCTGGACTGACTGAATTGGACTGACCCTAACGTAAAATATTTATCAAAATTTAAAAATTTGATAAATGACGCAAACTAGGCTTTTTCCTCCAATAGATATTTCCGGTAAAATATACAAGTAACAAAAAAATTCCAAATTTTACAAGTATAGTGCTAACTTAATGAAAGTCGTTGATTACATTGGGCCATAAACAAACATTATTTTATTAAAATACATTGCAAGAACAAATATTTCCATCTTACATTTAACTATGCAACATTCATATTCTGTGCTATGAAAATTCACGTTTGTGTTCAGAATAATAAGATTTACCGTTTTTCAACATATATGTATGTTTCCATTGTAGCGATTTTATCATTTGTTAGGGTTTCAATTTAAATTCAAAACAAATTACAAACATATTCCGTTTTCATTCATCTATAAATCATTTCATAACATAATGCCCTCAATCTGAATTTTTCATACAATAAACAAAAGCTTTATGTGTCAAGTTGTCGAAAGAAAATGAAAAGCAAAATCCAAGATAAATTTTCACTCTATGCTGAGCCATAAAAAATGTTTTACGCACAGAACTTTTGTGTTTCACTCAACCGAAACAATAAATCTGCATATTACATAAAATCATGTCAATTACGTTGCAAAAAAAAAAATAGAGATATATAAGTACTTTAAAAACTTTAACGTAATACAATTGAAGTATGTTGACGTTAATTTCGTTTTCTCTTTCAACCCAAGTCGAGATGAAAATATCAAATCGTAAAAAGGTTGCAGCTTGTATGCTTGTCTCATACAAATTGAGCTTAATTTTTTTGGAAAACTCAAAAATTTTCCATAAGTATATGTACCATTTTTTGGTTGAAACCAATCAATAATGTAGAAATATCTTATTAAAATCCCTAAATTCAAAAGCATTTTCAGGAATATTTTTAATGATATTAAACTCAATAGTAATTACAAAGTGTGTAAAATACTTGGTAATTTTTTCTAAATTAATTGAATGAGCAATTCATACTTTTGATTTTTAACAATTAAAAGGTGAATTAAATAAATTTCATTACTAAATGACCACAGTACAATTGAATAAGTGCACAGAATTGTAAACGAAATTAAAAATGCTTTAGAAAATAAATCAATCTGTACGGCAATTTTCCTCGACGTATCTCAAACTTTCGACAAAGTCCACCATAACGGTTTACTCAACAAAATATACTCTTTACTACCAATCCAATACCACAAAATTCTAAACAGCTACTATATTACCAGTAGAATATTCCAGGTTCAATTTGGTATGGAGTTCAGTTCGTCGCGAACTATAAAATCAGGAGTACCACAAGACAGTGTTCTGGGCCCACTATTATACTTAATTTTTACAAGTGATCTTCCAACAAACGATCAAATTACAACCACCACATTTGCAGATGATACAGCTCTACTTTACTCCAACAAAGATCCTAAGATAATCCAACGTTGCCTACAGGAACATTGGGTGTGACCAATGGGGAATTAAACTCAATGATGAAAAATCAATCCAAGTCACGTTTACCCTAAGAAAAATCATAAGTCCAAGGATCAGAATCAACGACAAATCCATACCATACCACATACCAGCTCGGTCAAATATCTGGGAATGCATCTTGACCAAAAATTAATCTGGCGTGAACACATCTCGAAGAAAAAGGAACAAATTAACATGATATCTGAAAAACTATCCTGGATCATTGGAAATAAATCAAATTTAAAATGAGAAACAAAAATCATTGTATACAAATCTATCATAAAACCTATATGGACGTACGGAGTTCAAGTTTGGAGTTCCGCTAAAAATTCAAATTTATAAATTATAAACCGTTGCCAATCGAAAATTATTAGAGTCATCACTGGCGCTCCTAAGCAGCCCCCGCTTTAGGGGTGGGCAACCCGGGCGGTCGCCCGGGGCGGAAAATTTCAGGGGCGGCATTTTGTCATATTTGATATACAATATGAACAAAAATGTGAAAAAAATAGTTTTTAGTTAAAAAAATATTTTTCCAAAAAATTAAAAATTTTGTGATATTAAAACTCTGTGTTTTTTCAACCCTTAAGGGGCGGCATTTTTTCATCTTGCCCAGGGCGGAAAATTTGCTAGTTCAGGGCCTGCTCCTAAGTACGTGCGAAATTCTATAATACTTAGAGATACCAACACTGAAACAGAAGTCAAAGAAGTCACTTTGAAAATTAGTAGGACCTACAAGAAAAAACATCCGAACCACTCAGCCAGGAAGATCTTAAAAGCCAAACGTTTCACGAGACTCAAGCGAAATGATCCACTTAACTTAATGAAGTAAATATGAAACCAATAGTCGAGGTCAATGATGGACCCAGCTTCCACATCCAATTCTGCACAAAGATGTAGGGAGGAATAATTACTTTAGTTTCTTTAGATTTAGTTATAGACTTAAGAGTTGTAATAAAGGGTCTAGCAGGATCCACATGGCCAGTTGGCCCCCAAATAGGAACCTATGTCGAAACTTATGTTAAAATATCGGCTTGATATACAAACACATTTTATATATTTTTCGCGACCAAATTCCTCTTTGACCTGGAGATATGGGCAAAAATGTCCCCCCGCATGGATGGCTATTTTTCAAAGTTATATAACTCAAAAACTAATTAAGCTGAAGAAGTGAAACCAACGCGAGGCTTTAGATTATTTTACAGAGTGTATCATATATTTTTTTGAAATTTGTAGAAAAAAAAAAATACAAAAAAAAACGAAAAAACAAATGAAAAAAATTTTTTTTATGTGTTCTCTGAAAATGACAATCACGAAAAAAATATATTTTATGCTTCTACATGAGCACTATAACTCATAAAAATAGCATGAAAAAATAGTTGGTGCAACACCTTGAAAAAAAATTAAATGTGATTTATGCCTAAAAGTATACCTCGGTTTTATTTTTTTTTCGAAGTGTTTCACCAACTTTTTTTTTCACAAAGCTTCAATAAAAAATAGGCCACATATAGAAGTAAAACATATATTACTTTCATAATTGTAAGCCTAATGAAACATTAAAAAAAAAATTTTTTTTTGTTTTTCTATATTTACTCTTAAGATGATTACTTTCAAGAACAAAATAATTGATCCCAAAAGGAAAAAAAATAACTAGTGTTCAATTTTTATTAAAATAAGAATAAAAAAAATTATCGTGACTGTTATAATTTATTACAACTGGAATATTATGAACCTAAAATAATTTAGTTAGTATCTCGTAGTACGCAGAATTCTGGATAATTATTGTTCATATGAAAAATAAAAAATAAAAGCTGTTGCATGAGAACAATATCCCACTGTAAAGTTTCTATTGGAGAATTACAGGAATAACGGAAAATATTGTTGCAATCTTTCCCATTCGAAATCTTAATCAGTGTATATACGACCGTCTTTGATATTTATGCATATGTCTTGATTTTACTTCTACGCTAATGATATTAGGTACTTATTTTAAACATTGTTTTAAAATATTATTTGATAGTTCATTTATTCACCCACTTTAGGTAGAACTTGTAAAAATTTTGGTATGAGCCAGTGAATAAAATCCTAAGCTAAACGAAGAAAACCAAGTAATTCAGATGTCGTCAATATGTACCCAGAATTAATTATTGACGCATAGTATTCCAATTGTAATAAATTATAACAGTGACGAATTTTTTTTTTAAACTTATTTCAATAAAAATTGAAAACTAGTTGTTTTTTTTTTCTTTTGGGATCAATTATTTTGATCTTGAAAGAAATCATCTTAAGAGTAAAGAAAAACAAAAAAAACTAATATTTTTTTTAATGTTTCATTAGACTTACAATTATGAAAAAAATATATGTTTTACTCCTATATGTGGCCTATTTTTTATTGAAGTTTTGTGAAAAAAATTTGGTGAAACACTTCGAAAAAAAAATAAAACCAAGGTATACTATTAAGCATAAATCACATTTTATTTTTTTTCAAGGTGTTGCATCAACTATTTTCACACGCAATTTTTATTAGTTATAGTGCTCATGTCGAAGCATAAAATATATTTTTTTCGTGATTGTCATTTTTAGAGAACACATAAAAAAAATTATTTCGTTTGTTTTTTGGGTTTTTTTTGTATAATTTTTCTTTCTAAAAATTTCAAAAAAATATATGTTATACTCTGTATAATAATCAAAAGCCTCGTGTTGGTTTCACTACTCTAGCTTAATTAGTTTTTGAGATATATAACTCTGAAAAATAGCCATGCGGGGGGATATTTTTGCCTATAGCTCCAGGTTAAAGAGGAATTTGGTCGCGAAAATATATGAAATGTGTTTGTATATCAAGCCGATATTTGAACATAAGTTTCGATATAGGTTCCTATTAGGGGGCCAACTCGCCATGTGGATCCTGCTAGACCCTTTGTTAGAGATATATTTATATCTGATTCAAAAATTATAAATAAAAGTAATAACAAAAAGAAAAAAAAAAACTAAATGAGTAACTGTAGGAAATATTTCATTAACAAAATTGAGTGAGCACAAAGAAACATCAGAGAAAATATTACAATTACGTTGGGGTAAACATTCGAAAACATCTTTTCCAAGTATCTCACATTATGGTTTTCAAAGCGAATACTCTTCTTATTGAACAAGTTGTGATTTCAGAGAAGATTTGGAACTTGGAAAAAAAAATGATGATTTAGATGATGAACGGTGATTTTTATTAGAAATATTTTCCCCTTAGAATACGTGTGAATATGTCTTTCATTTGAAGGGGCGAAAGAAATCAAGTGTTGATCAATATGATATAACATTTGTTGACATTTCCAACTTCTTACAGGGTATTACGGGAGCTTTGAGGGGGAAAAAATAATCAATAGATAAAAAATTGATGAACCAACACATCAGGCCAGGTGTACTAATGATTGAGAGTGGCAAATATCTTTAAAGAAAATAATTGTTGCTTTGGAAAAAGTTTTCAAAACTTTGTCTGCATTGAAACAAAGGATAGTAGTTGTTTTAGTTGACTAAGAGCAATTTTAATATGATTTTGGTGTTCAAATGTGAAGAATACATTTACATCTTTACAACGGAAATTAAAAGATTATATCTCTGATTGAATTTTGTACAAAAGGCAGAGTTTGACAAGAATTGGAATCCAATATTTTTTCGATCATAACAACCAAAAGTTATAGTTCTTAAGTGCTAAGTTTTAAGTAAATAATCACACTAAAAATGACTAATTTATAAATAACATTTAGAACACACAAAAAAATTGTTTGTCGTACGAAAAATTATCTTAATTATCAATCAAATCTTGTTGAAAAATAAGTGGATTTTAAGCAAAAAATAATTTAAATTTTTCTTTCTTTTCGTTACGATTTATTGTTGAGGCTTTTATTATAATTTATCTTTCGTAACAATATTGCATGTTTAATACATGTTAATTACCATAAAGATTTAAAGATTACAATGAAATAAAATATGAGGCTTAGACTTAAAAAATATACTTGGAAAAAATTACAAAAACCTGGCGAAGATACACTTTAACAAGTTTGCGTAAATAAATCATTTTTTTTTTTTTTGTTAAAATTATGTAAATATGGGAGCATTTTCTTTTCTCTCTCTTGGCAATTTTTTTCCAATGTCAAATATTGATAATTGGCGTGAAGAGTTGTACGGACATGATCAAATACAAGTGTAATTAATTTGCGAAAAAATATCGAAACATATATAATTGAAAAGAACAAACATATTTATTGTGTACATATTTCATTTTATCTACCGAATTAATTCATTAAATATTTAAACCAATTACGAGGAAAATGTAGAATAAAAAATCGTCGATGAACAAAACAAATATTGGTGATTAAATTTGCATTTGTTGTGCGATCAAATATTTATATTTTATTTCATGAAAAAAGAAAATAAATATTAAAAACCTGTCACAAACAACAAACGCAAATTGTATGTTTCCTGATTTAAAATGTATTTATTTTCCCAAAGATGGTTCTATTTTGCAAATTAGTTTTTACTATAACGCAATAAGTTTTGAATTTGTAATTATCTATGCAGAAAGTGCATCATAATATGAAAAAAACTTAAGTTTTTTTTTTCTACGAATTCACTTCATTTCATTATTTCCATCGTATATTTAAACTTTTTTTGTAACTTCGTTACTTTGTTATTTTAATTATGCGGAGCAACGTGGTGGGTTACCGTAGCGTAAATAAAGCTCGTTTAGCCCAAAGCTTTGCGAGCTTGAAATGTGGAAAAAAGTAGAGAGCAAGTATTCAAAAGGCATGAGGGTGAAATTTTTTGCGTATTCAATCATATATATATATATAACTACACGGTCTTGTGTAATTGGTTTTGAATAAAATATGAAAAAAGGAAAACAGATTCACAATTACGTCATCGTGGCAGTCCAAAATTAAAATGATTTTCATCATACACAGTTGATTTGTCTTTCAAGTCTCTTGCACTCATCTTTGGACACACATTTTCTTGACATTTTATTTTATTTGATAAATGAATAATCTTTAGAAACATTTTCGTGAAAGAATATAAAAGAGAAAAATATACAGTTTTTATATTTTGTTGTTTGGCAAAAGTTTTAATAAAATTTCAGTTTTTGCGCTATCAACAATACAATTTGCTCTGATGACTGTGGAAAGTTTAAATTGAATAAATTATAGGTACTTAGGTATAGAGCTCAGTTTTTTTGTCGGTTTCTTGCAAAATTATCATCAATCACATACGTTGTAGCAAAGCAAATATAATAGATGATAAAATTCAGATCTCAGCTTTAATTTTTTTTAAATAAGAAGACAATTCAGGTTGTTTAAAATCGGTTTTTTTTATTTAATATTTTTATTTTTCAAGTAGCTACGTTTCGTTACTTCTCGTAACTTCTTCATCAGGCTTCTTGATTCACGAAAATAAAATATTTTCAATTTAAATTCAATAAATAAAAATTATTTTATATTAAATAAAAAAACCGATCCTAAACAACCTGAATTGTCTTCTTATTTAAAAAGAAAAAAAAGAAGCAAATATAATATTTGAAGCTTTAGATTTGCAAACAAAAAATTGTAATGGAGTTCCATGATTTGTTATTATCAGCATATTATTTCAAATTACTTTGATATTTAAGCAGTTTTTAAATTTTTCAACAAATTAAAAGTTTCAATCGAATAAATATTCATTTTTAGTTCAGAAGTATAGTTTGACAATGGTTTTTTTAATATTTAAGTAATGGAGCAGTTAATAGAAGAGCTAATTACCTCTATGAGATATTTGATACAGTTTTTATCGATTTTTATTGATTTTTATCGATTTCATCGATACAGATTTCGGTGCTGAACGATATCCCAGAGTCTAGAAAGTCGTTCATTTGGTTCATTTGGAATTTCTCTCAGTTGATCTTACTTTAAATTAAAGATCTCGAGGTGCATTGAGGAAGTTTTTCGGTTTCCTGTGCAAAAGCTAGTAATGCCAGTAAATGATCCAAATCCAACTCATAAAGGGATGTATGGGTGAAAGGGATAATTTTTTTTTCTGGATATGGCTATATCAATGATATCCGGATTAAATTTTCTTTAGGTGAGAGAGTAGATGGGTTCGTGAGGAGCGACCAAGTTTGATTTATGAGAAATAATTGTGTAAACAAATAATTTGTCATTTAATAACTTTTAGTCAAATTTGAGGGAAATTAATAACGCATATAAAATGTCTTTTTTTATTTAGCATTGATTTGGTGGAATACATTGTCCACTTTGAGAACGTAAATATCCTTGACGACAAAAACATCCGGGAACGCATACGGCTGCACAAACTATATCGTCGGAACTCCCGCAGGATTTTTCACAGGCTGAACCACATGGTGTAAACATTTCGTTGTTCCCACATCGTACCTGTCGAATTTTTCGATCCGAAATTGATGTTTCAAGTTTCTAAAAAATTTAAAAAAAAATTATCTTACCACTTGGATAGTTTTGTGTAAAAACAAATATTTGTCTGCGAAATAATAACCAGGAACAATACAAAATTGTAATCGAATTGAGCTTAATCTTTAAAGCTGTCCATAAAAATGCATTTTTTTTTAATAAATTCAGACAATTAAAGTTAGTTTTTGAGATGGTGATTTGATTTTATCAAATTTCCTATCTATTTACATTCAATAGGTTTTGTAAATATTTGTAAGAACAATCTGAAATTGGGTACCGATAAAAATTGTTCGGATATTAATGATAAAGACAAGTCCGATTTATAGCTGATAAGTTAGTATAACATGATACTTATAAGAAATAAAAAAGCTCCACCAAATTCTTCAATAATTTTTACCAAAAAAAAAATCCCTCACCAAAAACTATTTGTACATCTTTGGCTTTTTTTTTGAACTTTAACGAAGCTTTATAATCAAAATAAGATTTTTTCGCTGACTTTGAACAGTTATACTGTGTATACAATATATATGATATATTGCGGTCCAATTTATGTAGTATAATTTAATATAGTAATATATAAAAAACCATATCACAAACATAAATTTGAACAGAAGTTCAAACAAAAATATTCGTGACGTATTGCCCAGATACGTATTTCGATTGCCAAGCAATCTTCATCAGTGGTCATCAAGTAGTTTGGATCACTCCTTAACTGCGTAACGATCACTCCGTAACGGAATGATCCAAACTACTTGATGACTACTGATGAAGATTGCTTGGCAATCGAAATACGTATCTGGGCAATACGTCACGAATATGTTTTTGTTTGAACTTGTGTTCAAATTTATGTTTGTGGTATGGTTTTTTGTATATTATTATATAAAATTATTCTATATAAAATGAAACTTTATACTTTATCGAATTTTTTAATTATATTTTAAGCTGTCATTTCAAAAAGTTCGTTCTAACAGCAATTTAACGTCAGTGAATTGTATTTGGAGTTGATTAATGTTGGCCGAAATATTTTGAGATTCTCGACGAGTTTTGGATTTAAACAGTCTTACAGTACATTTATCTGGTTCGTAGTTGAATGGAGAAGAAAAATATTATGTTGCATGAATAAATGATGATATTAAAAAAGTTTTTCGTTAGATTTGCCTGATACGAAAACTTACTTGAGGACATTGCTCGACGGGAATACAATGCGATGTGGCATTTAATACATAGCCAGTTTTACAAAAACATCCCTCGACACACTGTTCGGTGCAAATTAATTCGGAGGAAGTATCACAACTTAGCGGACATACCGAACCACAACTATCCCATTCAGAATTGGGATCAGCACAAAATGTTCCTACAAAAAAAGAAAAGCATAAATTTTTTTTTGATTTAATCATTGATCAACAAACAAAAGTCTTTTGCCTTGGTTGTTCAAGAAAATATTAAACATAAGTTATACAAAATTGATATAAAAATTTTGTTACCCCACCAAAGAAAATTATACAGTTCAATTCTTGAATTGTTAAGATGGCAGAAAATTTTAATAAATTTAAATAAATTAGGACGAACCAACCTTTTTTTATGTAGGGATTAGCTTTCGTTCCGGAACTGAATACAGCGACGACAAGAAAAGTAAATCCAACGATAAGACGATGTTTTTCCATTTTGCCAAGCAAACGATTCGTTTAACAATATTTAACAATATAATGTCAAACATTAAATTTAAAATCAATTTGATTTCAATGGAGAGGATCGCATCATTTATATGAGTGAAAATAATCACTCTCATGTAATCTTAAACAATTAGATGTACAAGAAATGTAGTGAAGGTCATTTTTTATATTTTCTTTATTTTTTTAAAAATTCCCTCTAATTGAAAACAAGTCGACCTTCGGGATTTCATCGTGTTTCTAGTTCGTCAACATTAGTACATCTGTTTAGTAATTAAAAAAAAAAAACGGTAGATGTACTTGGGTATGCTCGTGAGAAGTTATACTTCTTGGATACAATTAAAAAAATGTTTTCAATCCACTGGCGTAGCCTTTTTCGATAGTGCCTGAACTGGCACACCAGTTATAAATGGTTTGTGATAGCAAAAATTTGATACAATTTAAACACAATTTGCTTTTAATATCAATTTTTGTTGTGGTAAAGACAAGGACAAAGAATATAAAGTTGAAACACATTCATGTGAGTGGAATACAAATATAATTTTTGTCTCAAGTTTGAACTGTCATGTCATTAGTTTCAACTGTCATTTCAATTTCATTCAATTGCTTATTTTTGCCATTTGTTAGTTGTGTCACTGTTGGGCTATGAATATTTCACGGAAAGTTACTGGTTTTCAAATAAAAGATTAAATTAGCTCAGAATAAGATTTTTTCGCTGACTTTGAACAGTTATACTGTGTATACAATATATAGGATATATTACGGTCCAATTTATGTAGCATAATCTGATATGATAATATATAAAAATCATACCATAAACATAAATTTGAACAAAAATATTCGTGACGTATTGCCCAGATACGTATTTCGATTGCCAAGCAATCTTCCTCAGTGATCATCAAGTAGTTTGGATCACTCCGTAACTGCTTTGTGATGATTCACAAAATAATCACGGATTGTTCTCAATTTATAAGTCGTGCCTTTCTCTTTTTACGATGTAATTATGGAGGTGGCGGGGGGGTGTTCCCAAATTTCTCTACTCTCACCGAATCTTTCAGAAAGGGAAAGGTACTAAATTGGGAAAATGGACCAATTTGAAATTCGGCACTTTTCGGATTGCTTACGAAGGATTTGGTGAAGGTAAAGAAATTTGGAAAAACCCCCAACCCCCTCTCCATAACCACATAAATAATCCTTAATAGCATCGTTCTAAAAATAATATTAACACAATAATAATTGTTTATTTTTTTTTACTCATTTATATCTATGTGTTGAAACTAATTTTTATTTCAAATATAGAAAAAAATAATGCAACTTAATATAGCAATCGATCTTTTATAAAATTATTTTAAATATTGCATTGAATAATTTCAAAAAATAGTTTTCTTTCAAATGTATTTTAGTTTTGATAATAACAATAGGCAAACGTTAGTAACATATGTCAACAAAGACAGATATCAAATATTGTAAGCAAATACGTGTGAGTGAAATACAATCAATAACTCAAATTTTGCTTTTTTGACCATTTTAACATTGAAAGATCAATTATGTTTAATTCATTTTTTAATAAGTTAAACTTTAACATTCTCCTTAAAATTTAAAGCACTTACGAAATGAAAATCTTTGGATAACATTTCATCGACTTAATTGCACTTTTTTTCTGGTGAGTTTAAATTGCCTTCGTTTAGTTATTATGTGTGTAGTATGTAATTTAATTGCGAAAGAAAGACAGGAGCGAGAGATGAAATTTATAACATGTACAGGTATGTTTTAGTTGATTTAGATGTGCCTCTAAATACCATATGTTGTAATAATCTAAATTAATGGGTTCATGACTTATAAATAAGATTTACTTGACAACAATGGGGAGAATACAAGCCGTAATGCTTTTGTTGTGCCAACGATTTAAGCTTTCTCACTAAAACTACAAAACAATTCAAACAAACTTTGTTAGTTGTATGATTTTTACGATCAAATAACTGAAAATTAAATGTTATGAAATTTCAAGAAATTCTTCGATAAAGTTAATGGTGGGTTTTCCCCATTCATCTTAAAATTGAAACGTAAACACTTTAAGATTGAAATGTTTTGTTATTCATTGATATTAAAGCTTTTTTTTTCAGTGACGTCAATCAATTGGCGTCATGTTACACTTGCTATTTAAATCGAATATAAATTATTTGAATTGAAAAAAAAACGGTGGTTGTTTGTATGAAATGATGTTTTCCTTAATAAAGTTTAAGACTTTTAAATATGAAGACTTTTAAATAGGAAGTAATGATATAACAATGGGGCGTAACATCAATAAATCTACTCTAATAATATACAGAGGAAAGATTTGATTGTTTGCATTGAATAGGCTCCGAAACTACTTGACCGATTTAAAAAAAATTTTCACTGTTGGGAAGCTACACTATCTCCGGTCAACATAGGCTATATTCAATTTTCAGGTTATTAAATGTGCCTTTTAAAAATCGACAAAATAGTGTTTTCAGGTATGATTATGTTTTTCGTTAAAAGAAATAAGAGAAATAAAATTTTTCATATACCAGTACAAATAGCAAATCTGAAAAGAAAATATAATCTATCCTTACGTTACACAAACGAAGTCGCGGGAATCAGCTATACTGTATACATATACGAAAAATTCAAGTATATGTTCAATTGGTGATGTGAAATAACATAGTCAAAACTTGAAGGCCAAAATGAGAGAATGGCAGCTTTAAATATGTCGTTTAAAGAATTTGAACCGGTTTGAGATATTTATTCTTTGTTGTCAATTATAAATACATTAACACCTTTTTCCGATTCTATAAATTACACCTTTGAATCTGCATTTTTCTCATTACCATATTATTTATTATCGCAAGTTGAGAACAGGTAAAATTCTTTTCAATTTCACACCTGTTTGGAATTTATTCGATTTTGCTCACAATAATAGTCATTATGGAACAAAGGTCAAAAAAATTGTACTTTAATATTTGTCCAACTGAATTCTACCGTATGCTTGAAGAACAGGTTAATCGATTTCGATAATATTATGTTTTCAGGTACATGTTAGTGTTTCTCCCCAAAAAAAGTATAATGAAGGTCACAGACAAGTCTAATCTAAATAGTTGTACCAATATTTTATTCTGATTTCACTTATAGTTCCAATTTAAAGACAGTTCTAATGATTTGATAGAAATTTTTTGCGATATCGAAAAATCAACATACATGGAATTAGGGGTGGCCTATACAAATGATTTTGCGGGCCACTTCAGAAATGCATCATAACTTTGGGAGCCTCTTTTGAAGTTATATCTCAAATTCTCTATACTAAATTTTGATACAATGTAATCATTTTAATATTTCGGTTTTCACCAATTTGGTCATTATAAAAGGTATACATTTTATGAAAGCCTGATGCATATCGCGGGTCGAAAAAATTGTCAAGGGTGCCTTTTGTGGTCCGCGGGTTGGCTACCTTTGACAACCTCTGATTTAAATAAACAATAAATAATCTATCTTTTATCTTCATCTATAAAATTGTGGCGTTGGTTTATGTAGATTTCAAAAATTCAAAAAATTTTCATTTATTTAGCTGAAATTTTGTCACGATATACAATCCGCTTCAGAGATTGTTTTGATATGGTGCAGTGCTTTTTAAAGGTAGAGCAGATTTTCTCTAAACGTAATTGACAAACGTATATCTTGAAATTAAGTTATAATTGGTACAGGGAGGGGTACTGCGAGTTGATACGGGAAGTGATTCTAATAATTCATAAGCTTTTTTTTACTAAATTCAATTTATTAGGCTGGCAAGACAATGTCTGCGGGGTTCAGCTAGTCGTAAAATAAAAATTCGTAAATGGAAACACAAAAACCAAAATTGCGAAAAAAAAATGAAGATTTTTGTAGCAAAAGGGAAATTATATACAAATTTAGATATTTTGGACTTTTAGAATCGAAAGCTTTTAGGCTGTGATAGCGGCAGTGACGCATTAAATTTATATTATCTTAGTATAATAAGAAACAGACTCTAATGTATACAATATGAAATGGTTTATAATTCCAAATTTTGAATACAAAGCAGACATGTAATCCTTTAATACTTTTTAAAAAGCACACGGAGAATCGTTAAAGTTGTACAAATTGTGTGTAAAGTTGTTGGAATTAATTTAAAAGAGTAGCGAAATTTTGAAAATTTACTCGTACATTATATCAATGGGGTGTTTGTACGCATTAGTTAGACGAAATTATTGAATTAGTTGAGTCAGCAATATATTATTTAAATGGAGATTTGTGTGCAGTTGACCTGATTTCAAAAGTACTAATGTGTTTAACGTAAACTTTTCGAATTAGGCGAGAGAAACAATAATTCTGGTACGGCAGCCAGCAACAAATTTCATTAAAATTCAAAGTTTTCAAAAATGATTCGCATGTTTTTACACTTGAAAGATTCATTTAAATAAGGGGAATCATGTGATTAACACACACCGAAACTTTTGAATAAATTTCTGACTATTATTAAAATATGAAAACGAAAGGGAAATTAATTTTCCTAATTTGGTTTTCTCAAACTGAAAATCAGCTTTTGCTTTTTTATTGAAAAATGGTTTTTGGTCATAATCAATAGAAAAATAAGATAAACCATCTGACCATAGGATAGTAGAATTTTCTATGATTATCAATTTCTTTGAAAATATAAAGAAAACTGCAACAATAGGATGTAATTTATGAAATTGTTATAACACTTTAATTAAAAACCACAAGTCTGTTATCATAGTTATTAAATACTAAGTTTTTTTAATCATATTGAAATCAGAAAAACTTAATTGGAAAATCAAGTTTTAGTGTATAAATGTTGGAATTTCAAAATTCAAATTCTATGAAGGAAAAGTGGGGAAGAAAATGGCAAAGAGATTTATAGTGAACCCAAAAAAAAAATAATGTTTACTTTTTTGTCGAAAATAATTCAAGCCAAAGCCTATATCTGAGATTATATTTTTTAAACTTGAGTGATTTTTAGTTGAGTGAATTTCTTTATAATCTCTTCAACTTAATATTCAGTGAGGCATTTCAGTTTTAATTGTACTTAGCTGTTTGATCCTCTTATAGAATTTATACGGGCACATCAGAATTGGGAACGGATTTTCCAAGGATAAATCATTAAAGTCTAAGTGGTATTTTGAGACGAACAATGTTTTACAACAAAATATAAAAGATTCAAACCATAGAAGAACATCAAGTTGTTTTCAATAAATCTTTTAAATAATATTCCAAACGTCAAATTTTATTCTTTAAGCAATCATTATTTATAGAAAAAAAAATTAATTAATTTCACTATTAAAATTGCAACTACTTATATTTAATTCATCAATTTTTCTTTCGACAATTACACAAAATTATTCCAACGCTTGTGACCTATAATTCTATGAAAGATAGCAATAAATTAATAAACAATTTTTTTTTCGTCTGAAACAATAAATATTTATTCTGTCAATATTGATTTGAAGTTGTGTTGAAGGAATATTTTATGTTAAAATATTATTTCTGTGCCCAAAATGTCCGAACATTTCGATCAGGTGTCTTTACTTTACCTATATTAAACTTGTTTGATATTATTTTAGGTTTTGTAATTCGATTGCTAGTTATTGAATTGAAAGTTTTCGTTTTTCCTCTCTAGAAAAGGTCAGGCGATAGAATATACTGTTTTGAGTTTTGTGAAAGTTTTCCTTCTCGAAGACTTTGGTCTTCAATTTTGATTACTTAAAAAAAATTATTGGATGAAAACTAGGACAACAAAAGCTTGGAAAATTGATTGATTAGTTTGTGTAAAAAACCAGGGATTCTAATTAAATTTTTCAAAATTTATTTGGTGTAATTTATTTTTCATTTTAAAATGATTAATTACAATTATAATTAGATATTCGTTTCATAAACTATATGTTTGAGGTAGTGATATTTCATCATAATGACAAGGGTTTTTCATTATTTCAGTAAAATTTTCAAATTTTATCATACTCTTGTCATTTACATACACAAATGTGAAAAAATAATCATTGATTGATAGAAATTGTTACCTACAAATTTAAAATAGATAAAAGGTCTTTCAAACATGTATATAATAATTTCTCTATTTTTATAATTTAAAATTTGGTGATTTGATATAAGATTTAGCAAAAATAATGATAATAGGTTCAACTTGTTATTTTACAGTACCAGAATGATATCAAATTCTTTTATCTCACCAATCTTTTGATTCGTATTAAGCCATAATATAACTTGATATTTCTCAAATTATTTTTTTGTCGAGGAGAAACCTATTAAAACACCAGTTCAATTTTTAAAATATCAATATAATGTTTATACGTTTTTTTTCCCACTTTTTTTGATATAAATAAAAGTGGATCGTGTTTATTTCAATATGATTTTTGATAAATATACTAACATTGGCATTTTAATTAAAATTTATTTGTTTGCATTATTATTTGAAAATATTTTCCAACTTTTCTGATGGATATATGTAATGGGGGGAAAATGATGACGTCAATTTTCACAGGTCTCTTATCTTTCATATTTTTTTTTACAATTTTTTATATGGAAAATCAATTTCATTTTACTGTTGACTTTTTATTTAAAAACACTAAAATAATTTTGAAAAATCAATTATAAGAGCCAAATTTTCTTTTCATAAATATATTCTTTTTTTGTAAGCTCAATAAGACCAATCCTCTTTTCATTTATAATTTTCTCTATAATATTAATTTAATTGAAAGCCAAAGTTCGATCAAACTTGGCTGTTAAACTATTTGAATAGTTTCAAATAGTTCTCGGGAATTGAAATAAATCTAGGCCAGCAAATGCGATGCTTAAAAATTGAGATTAATGATGCATTGAATGAATGCAAATTTACGAAAATAGGGAAATTTTTTAAGAAAATGTTTGAAAAATGACTTCGTTTCATGATGACGTTGATGCAGAACAAATCGGTTATTGTTACATCGTCGCATTTTATTGATTACCCCCAACAATCTCATAAATTATTTCAAAAAGTAAATTTCAACAGTACACATAGTTTAGGTCTCACACAAAACCGATATTAATAAATGAGGTGTCATTTTAAAGGAAATGCTCTCTACTCTATCGCAATTTACTATCATATTTTTCAAAATATAATGCATGATATGAAAATGAATCGAAATTTACGAATTTGAACTTGATTTGGCACATGTATCTACAATTGCCTAGTTAGTAAATAATTTGTCATTTTTTGGAAAAATTAGTATTCAACTTTAATCTATTTATATAAAGAGGAAAGATTTGATTGTTTGTTTGCTTTGAATAGGCTCCGAAACTACTTGACCGATTTGAATTTTTTTTCATTTTTGGGAAGCTGCACTATCTTCGTTGAACATAGGCTATATTAAATTTTCAAAAAAATTAGGGATCCATACTAAAACTCCAATAATGTGTGAAAAAATTACCAAAAACTTTTCTTACATCGCGTGCGCTGGTGATTTAACTAAAGAACGGAACAACCGAATTTAATGAAACTTTATACTAAGATACAACACAATTACCCACACACGTTAGGCTATTTATCATTCCTTAAAAATAATAAGGGAATGTACCCCCTACGTAAACACTGAGGGATGAAAATAAAAATTTACTTTAGATAGGCGACTATTTCGGTGGAGTAGGACCATAGTAGGACACTATTTCCGGTGAACATAGGTTATATTAAATTTTCAAAAAAATTAGGGATCGATACTAAAATTCCAATAATGTGTGAAAAAATTAACAAAAAACTTTCTTACATCGCGTGCGCTGGTGATTTAATTAAAGAACGGAACAACCGAATTTCATGAAACTTTATATTAGGATACAACACAATTACCCACACACGTTGGGCTATTTATCATTCCTTAAAAATAATAAGGGAATGTACCCCCTACGTAAAAACTGAGTGAAGAAAAAAAATTACTTTAGATAGGCGAGTTATATATCATTGAAAAGGTATTTAAAAGTAAAAAAATGATCTGTATTAATATTTTTAGTTGAACTATTAAAAAGCACAGTAATTTAATTTAAAGTACAAAAAATTGCCTTTTTGAAATATAAATGTTTTTATAGATAATAATCTGACAGTAAACTTTTTTTTTTACAAAGTTGTTGTAAATAGATCCTAAGGGTTGCTCAGTAAGGAAATATTAACGAAAAAAATGTAATAGTAATACTAATAATAATAATAATAATAATAATAGTAATAAAGCTTAAAATAAAAACGTTTTTAAAACCGTGCATATATAAAATGGTGTATTTATAAACTTTTCTGACTGATGAAATTTTAATATTCGGTGTATTCCTTATAGGAAGTAGGCATGTGATAATTTTTTTTTTTGAAAATTCCTACCCTAACAGACAAGGGTGGATTCAGGGTTTGTTTCTTGGGGGGGACTATAACTTTTATTTGCAAGTACGTGAAAGGGATCACGAAAAGAGTTCGCAATTCCAGTCAGAAATCATCATAATGATAAATAATAAATAATCATATCATCATAATGATAAATTAAATTTAAAATCCTCTTCCAGAGCAAAAGGCATATGCCAATTCGTGTATGATGAACTCTGGACTATCCAATATGGTTTAACTATACAGTTGAAATTCAGATATTTCAATAATAAGTTTCAAGATACATAATGGTTATTCATGATTATGGAAGAACTGGGTTTCGTGCAATTGTACAAATTTCAATTTTGCGGTTGTGTTGTACAGTGCAATAGTGTAATAGTTTTTGGAAAAAGGTTCATTCGGGAATCGAAAAAGGGAGATGGGGTTATTTTGATAACTTTCGACTTTTTTTAGTCATAATTAAGACCGAATTTATTGAACTTGGCAATATTTTTTATTTGATGTATGATATAGTATGATTATATTTTTTCGTAAAAGAATAAGAAAAATGAAATACGTTACGCAGACGAAGTCGCGGGGATCAGCTAGTTTAAAATAAAATGTGATATTTTCGAAGAAATTTAGAAATTAAATATATGACTTATCAGCTAGAATATTTACAAAAGTGGAATATTCTATTTTTGCTGTATATATTTAAATGTTATCACACGCTTCAATGCGTCGAATATTCAAGATAAATTTACGTCATTCAACATAATTTGAAAGTCTTACATAAAACAGAATACTACGTAATTTCTATAAAATTTCAAGCTACAAGTTTTACCAGAAATGTATAACTTACTACCTTAAATTTTATTAATTACGTCACAACAAAAAACAAGTCATTCAAAGAGTTTAAAAGAATCGAAATAATTGATACCTATATCAATTTATATTTTGAAACCTAATATTCTAAGATATTTATTGTTGAAGAAATCCAAGCTTATCATATGATCTCGATTGTCTTCATCATTTCAATAATAATAAATTTTATTATAGTATGATTCCAAACATTTTGCATTATCATAAAACTAGTCTAGACTTTAGAAGTATAAGATTTATATTTGCACCCCAATCTTCATTCCCATTCCCCCCATTGTCCTCATATGAATTGATAACATCTCAATTGAGAGGTAAGTGCTGTTAGTTGGAAACATAATTAACATCTATAGATAGATCCATATTCAATTTCAAATCCATTGTTTGTACAGTGCAATTTTGAGCTTTATGATGATCATATACACTGTTTACTTGAGTGAGTGATTTCAATTTGAATATGGAATCATCCTTTAATAATTACAAGTGATCTTGTCAACATTTTCTATTATTTAACAGTTCCTTAACCGTTTGATGTCCGGATTTGTAGATTTAACTTGGAATTAAATTGAAATCCATCCATATTCAGAGTGATGTGAAAAACATGAAATAATTCCATTCTTTTTTTTACATAATATAATTGTCTTTTGATCCGAGTTTCATTATAAAGGATTTAATTTGGAGAAAAATCTGTTTAGCTCTTGTTGTTTTTGTAAAAAATGAAAGCCTAACAAAAGAGTTCGTTATTGAGGTTTGAATAAGAGGATTATTTTTTTTAAATTCAAAATATTTGAAATAAAACCATTGGTTGGTCCATCCGTGATGACAAATTCGCATTGTGTGACAAAAATGGTATCATTAAAGTATCAATATTGTGAGTTTCTAATATGTTGGCTATCTTCAATCTATTTTAATGTAAATACATTAAAATAACCGAGAAAATTCTCGGTATTTATAAAGTACTAGTAGTTGCCCGTTGCATTCGCAACTAAAGGTTTTATCTCAATAAAATGTTTAATATGAGATAATGTAGAGTTAATCAACAATCGAAATTTTAAATTTAATAATCAAAGTGTTGTTAATATAAAAAAAAGTTTATCTAAAATTATATTAAGAAATAAAATATAAGTGGTATTTTTATATCATTTTACAAACAACATTTTAAATAAAGTCATTTCACTAAATTAGTATGAAAGTTTAATACTTATGTAGTACTTATACCAAATAGGCGATTTTAAATTTTGGTTCGTTTTTCAACAATCAAACTTTTTAAAATCTATTTTATGTTATGAACCAATGGTTGTGATCTAGAGTAATTATATATTCGGCTGAAAAGCATTAAGGTAGCAATTTTTTGCCATATATTTCACTGTCAATTCAAATATAAAATATTCGATACTAACTTTTTTTAAGGTATTTAGAACAATTTGAAAACCAATTATTTTTGTTGAAAATAAATAAAATATTCGAATTTACTTCCACGCTTTCCACCTATTTCCAACAATTTTGTATGTACAACGTCCAAATGTGCGAAATCGAATTGCTTTTTAGTTATGTTAACTAACAAAGAGGTCATTTTTTTTTTTCGTTTTACACTATATTTTCAAATATAAGTTCACATTTGTGTCAATGAAATTTGGAAAGTGTTTTCCTTATATGATGCAAATATATAATAAAAAGGGTTTTTGAAAATTTCTCCCTTAAAAGAGTGAAAAAAGGGTGGCTAAGTTTGTAAGGGATAACGTTTAATAAACAATCGAAATTTCAAATTTAATATTCAAGCAAAATCCGTTCAAAGCGAAACGTTATTACTGCTTAGTATAAAACAAAGTTGATTTATTATTAGAAACAAAAACTTAGGATCTGCTTAAAAATTTAAACTCTGATAGATATATCTGAAAATAGTTAAGTTAAGTTTATAAGTGGCTTTCACATACTGTAAACCTAAATATCCGAAATATGTATTGACAAATAAATACATTAGTGAGTGAGTACCCCTACAATTTATATATTCATTAATATAATTCAATAATAAAATCAATTTATTACAATTATTTCATTTGGAAATATTAATATTATATACAGAATAGTTAATTCCATGTATAAACTTTGATCAAACATCCAACGAGATGTTAAAACGACAATGAAAATTGTTCGTTTTTAAGTTTATAATGAAAATATTTTTCATCATGAATTTTCGTAATTAAATTTAAAATATTTTTTTTTCATTATTCTTTGAAAACAAGTTCAAAAATATTGCTTGTAAGTATGAACATCGTAATGCTAATCGGCAAAGCTCGAAATATTTCTGTTGGCAAAGATTGTTTTTCAGGAATGTAAAGATTGTTTACCGTTTAAAGTTTCAAGAAATATTTTCACAAACATTCAAGTTTTGTTATTTTCATTTCAAGTTTAATTTTTATACGAATTGAATTGAAAAGAAAGTACCTAAATCTTATAAAAAAAAAAAGGAAATCTTTATTGCCCTCCAGTACTTATCATAAATTGGTCGACAGAAAATTTCGGATTTCGAGCAACAAAAATCTTGCTGATTTAAAATGATTAAAGCGTTCGAAAAAAAAGCTCTCGTCGTTTTGCACGAATGATATAATAACTTCTGTCAAGTTAGCGCTACAGAGCTTTCAAAGCTTTTCAATAAATATTAAAATTTCGATTTTTTTGTGCCACTTTTTTTTGGTGCTCAAGAAAATTGCAAGATACAATTTTATCGTTTGTAAATTTCGCGGGAAATGTTGTTTGAAGAAAAAGCTCTACTTAGATATATCTGCCATATTGATGCTTTAAATACTATATATCCGAGTGATAAAATTATATCTTTCAGAACTTTCAAGCGACAAAAAGCACCAATTAATGGTGAAAAAAAGTTTTGGAAAATTCAATATTTGAAAAATGATCCAAATCAAGCATTTTCTTAAAACAATGTTCCAAGAAAATATGCAACCTATGAAGGCTTTTCTTTTGGTGCTTTCGAACGTCAAAAACACTAAAATATTATTTGCCTATTTTTTCAAATTCTGAAAATGTAGTTCTTACTTGATGGAAATGATATAATATCATAATATCATAAAGAAAAATATAATAATATAATTAAGTTTCGTTTGTGAAATTCACGAATTAAAAATAATAATAAATTATTAGTTGTAGAATTTTTAGATAACGTTTCTTCGAGATTAATTTGATATGATACGTCCAAAATCTTTATATGAAGCTTTTTAAGTACTTTTATATCCAATGTATTAAAAGGACTTTAAGTAGGGCTTTTTCTCGGGATATATAAACTCTAAGAACTCCAAACTAAAATCAGTTCTTTGTACATATCTCTCTATGAATTTTTATATGACAGATTCATAAAAGTACTGTAACATAAGCATAATAAATTCGGTTAATCCTGAAAATCTGCAATCGTAAAAGTTAAGGACGAAAACATAAAACCGGGATTTATTGGATTTTTTTCTCTTTTACAGCTGATCACTCGTCACGGAGGGACTACGGACAGCTTTGTCGCGCCTGCGCAATCGTGCCGGCTCCACCGGAAGTACTTCCTCGAACCTAACCAGTGCAACCTGTCCTTCCACATCATCCTCCACGAACTCAACACCACCCAGCACTCCAATACGCAAAATCCATTCCCAAGTTTCCAATCCAAACTATCAACACCAACAATCATCAACTCGAGCTTACAACCACCAAAAAAATCAAAACGTAAGTTACTAATTAACATTTTTGCTACGATTTTACTACCCCAACTGCTAGGATAGAAATAATTTTGTTGTAATGGAATTACAGGGGTTGAAATTCTTGGCACGTTTTAAAAATCATTCTGGGCTGCAACTGATCAACTTATACTGTAATTATTGCAATTGCGAAAGAAACACTAAGTTCAAATTGAATTATTCGAACCTAGTTGGTATTCAGATCGTCTTCACCATCGAGAAATTTGAGCTTCAACCCACCACTAATTGATTTTTTTCTTTCTTTATAATGAAAGAACATTTTGTATCAGAATACAGAACAAGTTTGATGCATGAAACGAATTTGAAAAATTCACTAGTAACATTGTTATTGTATTAGTAAAATGGTGAAAATTATTTTTCAGAAGAATTATCAATGTTACATTACAATTTCTTCAGATCGAAACATTAGTTAGTTTTATCTGTAGCATTCAAAATGTATCACAATAATTTTGATTATTGATTAGGATTAATAAGATTTGCAGCCCTATAATGCTTTGGCATTATGTACGGTGATTGAATATAATAAGTCACCTCTTAAAGGAGCTTACAATTATTCCATAAAATTGATTTTAAAATCAAATGTTTACTACGCAAAATTGTTTTCGTAAATTTATAGATTTTCCTCTGACATTTAGTTACCGAAAACTTTACATCAATTCGCAGATAATAGCAGTAAACCACAACATCTACATACACAGATGGCAACATTGTAAAATCTTCAAAGGAATTGAATTCACCCTAAAGCCAATAAGTTTCACTAGGTATTGACAATTAGTCGACCAACATAGTTTCAATTTATTCATCGAACCCGGAAATGTAAAATCAATTATTCCAACGTCAATTTTCCTCGTGGAATTCACACGATATTTAAATGGAAAATTTCGCCTCTTACAAATAACAAATGAAACAAAAATTTCCACACAAAAAAAAATCTCAATATTTTTTCTTTTGTGTGCCAATCTTCCAATAGCTTTACGGTCCAATACTTGAAAGGAAATATTGAAACGCAATAACTTTAAGTTATAATGTGAAAAGTGAAGAGGCAATTTTTGCCAAACAAAAAAAAATAAAATTAATTTTGTTTTCCTTGCTCGTATTTTCGAGAACTTTTTCTTTCGTATACTTTTATTGCAAGCAAAATCGAAGAAAAATAAAGATTTTCTTTTAAAATTTTTGTCTGTTTTTGATCCCTTAACAATTGAATGGTATTTTTTTTTGTTAAAGATTAATCAAACTATATTAAAATTTAATAGTCTAGGATTCCACTGCAGAAAAGTGTAGTGATCAATTTTATGTTCAATACCTAATTTATGCGCATATTTATCATCAGCAGAATAAATATCTACTAGGTTGCCTATAAAAATGTGGCCGCTAGTATTTTTAATTGATTTGTTTTAAAAATAAAATATCGTCCACTTCCCGACAATATATACAAAGCCTTTGAAAAGTCAGGGTTGCCGTTGCGCACTTAAGCGCACCTTTTCGCAGCCAGGTATAAACAGGTATAATTTTGGGCTCTTTTTACGTTCATAACGTGCATTTATGATTTATATATCAAATTAAAGCTAATTTTTTCCTCATTATTATTATATACGGTTGCCGAATTAAATCTGGCCGCAAAGAAGGGTTGCTGGCTGCTAAAGATGGTAAATATAAAAAATAGAGTGAAAAAGAACTAGCGCGTAATATCACCAGTCAGACGAGGACAGCGATTGGCAGCTGTACGAAATTTTAAAGCCATTGCACATGCGTCGGATGATAGTGTTTTCAATCACTCAAGTACTTCCGGAGTATTTTTAAACAAAGTCTTATCAATATCGATTCTGCTACTTTTTCAAATGTTTGTGGCAAAGTAGATCCACTTTGATATAAATAATAGAAACCATCAATGATTTCTATGTCGACTTGTCCGGGATTAGCTGGAGCAGACGATAAATGCCGATGCTGGTGATCTCTTGACTGGTGTAAGCCACTTTACAAATTCGATCGCTGCACGAGAAAGATGGGCTCTTAGCCATAGTATCAGAATTAAAAATATGTCGTTTGTAAAAGTAAAAATCAGATTATCTCAAGAAAATGGTACTTCTTATACGTTACAGAAGAATAGAATTGAGAAAGACTCTAAAACCCTTAGCAATATTGTTGAAACGATCAAGAAAATAATTAATCCTTTTTCTGAAAATGTTGACAAAGATAGTTTGTTCAATTTGTCAACCTCAAATGTCATCAAAAATTGATCAAAAATCAGAAGTGACATCCTCAAATGTAACCGATTATTTACTCAACGTTAAGTCTTTAGGTCAAGAACAAAAGTTAAATTTTTTTTCGGAATACGTTGAAGATTCAACAAGATTTGTGAGATCAATAATTCGTAATAAAATAAATAACTTCGCTTCAGATTATATTAAAAAAAGTTTTAAGACTACCACCGAAAATAAAAAATCAATAATTAAAATGGAATGAGATATTTTTGGACGTCTGTTGGTAATTGTTATTAATCAAAAAGTTGACATTGGGTACTGTCTATCATTCCCTCTAGCACCTCTACCTTCTGCACTATTCCACTGCTCAGGCGACATGGTCAAGACGGACAAGTCAACTCTCTAAATAAATAATTCACAGCCAAGATTGCACCAGCTAATCCCGGACAAGTCGAAATGGAAATCATTGATGATTTCTATTATTTATATCAAAGTGGGTGTACTTTGCCACAAACATTTGGAAAAGTAGCAGAATCTATATTGATAAAAGTTTGTTTAAAAAATACTCCGGAAGTACTTGAGTGGTTGAAAACACTTTCATCCGACGCATGTGCAATGGCTTTAAAATATCGTATAGCTGCCAATTGGTGTCCTCGTCTGACTGATAATGTTACGCGCTAGCTCTCTTTCTCTCCATTTTTAATATTTACCATCTTTAGCAGCCAGAAATCCTTATTTGCGGCCAGATTTAACTAGGCAACCGTATATAATAACAATGAGAAAAAAATTAGCTTTAATTTGATATATAAATCATAGATGTACGTTATGAACGTAAAAAGGGCCCAAAATCATATCTATTTACACCTGGCTGCGAAAAGGTGCGGTCAAGCGCGCAACGGCAATCCTGACTTTTCAAAGTCTTTATATATATTGCCGTGAAGTGGACGATATTTTATTTTAAAAACAAACCAATTAAATTTTTGCGGAAAATCAATTAAAAATACTAGCGGCCACATTTTGATAGGCAACCTAGTAGATATTTATTCTGCTGATGATAAATATGCGTAAAAATTAGGTTTTAAGCATAAAATTGGTCACTACACTTTTCTGCAGTGGGATCCTAGACTATAAAGGGTATAGCATCGATCATGAGGGTAGTTTTTCCATACAAACCATGCTTTATCTTTTGATTAAGTTTTCTTCCGGTAAAAAATTTCTTAAACATTAGGATATGATTTTTTTTAATCAATGCATTTGATGACAATTTAAAGTTGCCAGCTTATTGTTAATTGTTGGGTTTATAGTCAAGAAATTTACTTTTCCATATCATTTATCCATGTTGGTTATTATGCATACTTCCAAATAATATATTAATTTGAGATTTATCAAATAGTATAATGCTAATTTTTTTTTTTTTTTTTTTGATTGCAGACAGAAGAAAAACAGGGTTCTGTTAATTCAGATGAAAAAGCACCAAATAGTAACGCTTCTGAAGTGACTGACTTAAAGAACTATCCCCCCGCATCCCCTAAACCCAGCAAATTGACGTTTGGAAGTAATGAAAATATGACTGTTGCCACTCCATCGACAACTTCGTTACGAAAACTTTCGAGCGTGGCATCACCACATCAAATAGCGTTGGCTCCCCTAATTCCAACGAAGCTCAAGGGCGAACCCCGTCGAGTGTCGGACCAAAAGCGGCACTCGACAGCCTTTTCATATCAATCAGATTACATATCGACCGACAAGAATACAATGATAAAATTACCACACGGAAGTCAGTACGATTTGCATGAGGACGCGACGCAAATCAAACATTCCCGCTCAATAAACGACTTTGCGAAAATCCCTCAACCGAGCCACAATCTTAGTCCATCAAAGAAGATTAAGCACATCGCCGAAATTCACAAATCGAATGAAAATGTCACGAAAAAAGCCAAGAGTGATACCAATCACCAAAAATCGCCGAAGACCAAGAAAAAGATCACACCTACAACATCTGATCGAAAGGCATCACGGGAATCGATCAGTACCAACAATTCACCGTTTAAAGCATTCAAATCTCCATATACCTCGCCTTCCACCCCGCTCAAACAGAAAAACAAACAAACGGAACATCGACATGGATCATTTTCTTCGCCATTCAAGATTCCTAAATTTACGTCAAAAGAACCATCAGAATCGCACCACAAATCAGAACCAAAAAGTGATTCGAATTTAATTAGTACCGCAACGTCGGCGTTGAGACGGTTGCATTTTAAATCAGGACGAAATGCAACAAAAACGTCACCGCGCGTGACTACATTTGGACCAAACGAGCAAATTGTACCAAAAGTGATCGTAATGGGTTCCAGTTCGACCAGTGAGACCACAATCAATACCAGTACTGATTCGGCAAATACAATCATAACAACAATGACCAATACCGATGGATACGTTACGGAAGATAGTTTGGAGAAGTTGGATGCAGACGAAGTACTTATCACGACCATTACCAAATCTCCAAGCACTTGCAACCTGATTGATTTTACCTCATCGCGATGTCAAAGTCCTAAAGATCTGTCCAGCCGATTGGTGGCAGAGGACGACGTTTGTTCAGACTGTTTGCAAAAAAACTGCACCAACTGCACCAAATCCGCCATTGAAGACACATTTGATAAACTATTTTTATACACCTGTGATGATAATCCCGACGCGCCGAAAACGGCATTCCACGAAAAAAAGTTCATATTCAACTCGCCCATCCAAAGTCCAAAAGTAACCGAAGCCAAAACGCCGAAATTGGGGTCCAAAGCCGCCACTAAGTTCACCTTCCCTGAATTCCTTCCGCACACAACCACGTACAAAGCCGGCGAGGCCAAATCGCTAAAATCCATATATAATTCCGACTTCAACACGATAACAACCGTGGTCGAGGAGAAATCCCGATTTCATCGACCAAATTTAACGCGCCGCCAATCCGAACAAATATCCGTGACGTATCATTCGGACGAAAAATCCGAGGCGGACAAATCGAAAAGTCGAAATCCGAGTCGTAGACGACGACAGAGTAGTCCAAAGAACGAATTTAAAAGTGAGTCTTGCAAAGTGAAACGGGCAAGTTTTAAGGGACCACGCAGAAACCATGATGACTCGTCCCGGAATTCGCAACTTCCGGATTTGCGGGTGGACTTTTGCGGAACCGATAACAGTGCCGAGACGAGCGAAAACGCCAATTTGGTGTATGCAGAACGTCCGATCGCTAGTCCGGTATGTTTGAATCAGTGCTTACGAAACGTTGGTGCCACGTTGGAATGCGCGTTATCACCATGTGGATCATTGACGTCGCACCACATTCACGTTACGACAAATCCGTTAGATAGTTCGACAGTACACCAACATTCCGCCGCACTAAATCGAAGCATCCCCCAAGCGACAATCGTAGTACAACAACCGTCACTTAGTTTAGACTCTGGCACCAGCCAGGTGTCCACGTTATTGCTCAAAAATGGATCGGAATTTATTGCAAATATCAACTGTAACACCACCACATCGGCGGCCACCACTTCCGGAAACCAAAAGACAAAACGTCAAAGAGATGAGTCAATGAAGCATTTTCTTGACGTTACCAACAATTTTACCGTAGAAGAACTACATGACTTTGAAATGAGGTAAAGAACTGTTTTTTAATTTGCTATGGAAATCTTTCTTTTTCGCTGTGTCCTCCTCCCTTTTGATTTATTCCGAAAGAAATTGTAATCGAATTATTGACGTTTAGGTATGGAAGTCCACACCATAGTCGTTCACAGTCGGTGAAAACGCCTGGCCGATCATCGAATGGACGACCGAATTATTTATGTTTGCCCCAACAACGATCACGTGTGGCCTCAATGCCCAACACGGGCGTCGAGGAAGAATACTATCGTCTTCGACATTTCAGCATCACCGGCAAGGGAGTCGTAAATCGTGGGGATTCTTTACAAAGTCGCCGTTCACGAAGTAATAACAGCGTGGCCAGCAGTAATTCAAGGTATTTACACAGCACATCCCCCATAATCCTGAAAACTTGTCCGAAAACAACAAATTTTTCAACCCCTTAGAACTTCAAAGGGTTGATTAGTATTAATATGAAAAGCACAGCGATCAATGCCAACGCCTTAATAAAAAAGGTCTCAACATTTTAAGGCATCACAAAATATCAAACTATAAAGGAATTTAATTATGTTAAAAATGTGACAGTTTTATGACAGAAAATATTTACTTTTTTTTTTTTCTTTTCTCTGGTGAAAGCGAATTTTTAATTGAAAAATATTTAATTAAAAAGATGTGAGAAAGCTTAAACTTTTCAAATATTTGATACAAAATAAATCAATTACGGTTTAAAAAAAGGGCAGCTTGTCGTCTCCAATGGAATACAAATTGATTATATTCAAATAATGATTGGCTTTTTTTTTTTAAATACATAATCGAGTCTGATGTTGGTCGAGGAATATAATTTCAAAGTGATTAACTTTTGATTATTCAACAAAAAAATGTCAAAGTTTACGAATTATAATTAGAATAATTGAGGGGAAAAAATCAAAGTAATTAATTAAATTTTTAGTTAGAATATCAGAGCTTACAATGGTCAAGAATACAGTCAAATTTGGTGTTGAAATATCCCAAAAGAAGTGAAACCAATTTTGCTAAACCAAAGTACTAAAACTTTTGTGATGTGTGTAGTGGGTTTATGGCATATCTATACTATTATATAAAATTCTTGCGTCTGTCTGTACATTTCGATTTTAGGGTAAATATTTGTTTCAAGAGCCCCTTATTCCAAATTTAACATTTTTACAATTTTTGTCTGTCTGTCTGTCTGTGTGTCCCGATTTAACTAAAGAACGGAACAACCGAATTTAATGAAATTTGGTATTAAAATATAACACAATTTCCCCCAGACTATAGGTTACTTATCATTCCAAAAAAATAATAAGGGAAGGTATTCCCTAGGGATGAAAACATAAATTTCTACACTAGACAGGTGAGTTATATATCATCGGAAAGGTAATTTAAAGTTAAAAAATAATCAGTAAAAATATTTTTAGTTATGCTACTACAAATAGGAAATTTAAAAAGAAAATATAATCTACACGTACGTTAGGCAGACGAAGTCGCGGGGATCAGCTAGTCTTTTAATAAATAACGGCGAAATGAATATTAGTTTCATTGACCCTTATAATGTCGATATAATTCGTGAGATTGGATGTTAAAAAGATCGATTTAATTATGAGAGAAAACAGAAAGTGTAACGAGCGAAACAGGTCAACACTCATTTGCTAAAAGAAAATGATTATGGGTGGCTGTGTGGGGGAGCTTTTCATTTTTATTACCCTTCGCTAGAGCTTTATGCCATTTTACGACAGACAGAGGCTATCATCTCTCTGTTTTAAGATCGATTAAATATCGTTTAGTTCCACGTTTGTTCTATCAAATGTTTTTTTTTCAACGAAACTAAAATATAGGTGAACTTTGAAAAGCTAGTCATGTGTGTCTGGATTTCACATCAAATCCACCCAACATTGCTTTCCCTAATCCCAAAAGTTTGCCTCTCGTAAAATTCAAATCACATTATCTATTGCCACGGTTTTGTCGAGATGAATAATTTCACGATATTTTTCAAAAATCACAAAATAATTCTCTTGTACTCACATTCATTTCGATTGAAAATGAGTGTAAAATTTTGTGTGTCAGACCGGGGACTGTTCAATTGGTCTAATACAGTAGTAAGTTTCAGGAAAAATGCTATCATTCTTCATGTTCTTGTAGTACAAAGTGAGCAATTGTGGGTTTCAAATTCTTATAATTCACATTGGTAGAATGATGTTGAAATCACGACATTCAATAATTTCTGCTTTAAAATACCAATGAACATGTAGCAGTTCTAGTTTTTTAATTTGATTAGAGTTTGACGATTCATAAAATTTCATTATTTTAAAAAGTAATGGTTTTATGCTTTTTTCGAAGTTTTTGCAAAAAAAATTGACTGATTTTTTTATAAGAAGGAAATTAAAAGAACATACATAAAGATTATTTTATACTTAACGTACTGGTTTTTAAATTATTCTGATATCTTTAAAAATAGCTGAGCAATTACATTTTCCGCAAATCGCCTTTTCCAATAAAATATATCCAACTACCATTTTAAAATGATTGCTATAAAAAAATAAAAATAGCTCTTTGTGACTGTCTACCAATAAGAAACTCGTAATTAAGAAATCAGGAAAATATTTTGAACAACAATTTTTATTGAAATTGGACGATTTTAAATGAACTGACCCAGAATCCCTTTTTTATTTATCGTAATTTTCTGCATCGAAAATTTGTCGAAATTCGGTTAGTTTCCCAAACGATTTCACTTTGTTTTCGAAAAAAAAAAATACACAGCTTAATCGTGAAAGACTATATTTTTTTGATTAGCTCTCTAAAAATTTGCCTTGAATTTTTTTTTGAAAAATTGTTTTATTTCAAATTTGAAAACTTTTGCATCCATTGCCCTTGGGGCATAAAGCTCAAGAAGAATTCGTATAAATTTCCACAAATATCTGTATTTTTTTTTCTTGCATTAAAAGACTGTTCTCTGTAATCGAATAAAGAATTTATATTTCAATTTCAAAACCGAATAATTTAAATTAAAGTTTTACACTGAATACATTTTTGAAATGTTTCTTATGTATTTGTTCAAATCTATAGAAAGAAACAGGGAAAAAAAAAGTTTTCTGGTTCTCGACTTGCAACTCCATTAAAGTTTGTCTACCTTTCAATTACGATAAGCTTATAGGTGGATATAAAATAAATTATTGATTAAAAAAATATCCGAAGCAGAAACATCCCTTCGTATAAAGTTTGGGAAGCCCATTTTATATTTATACCCCATATAATCTGTATCAGCACGGAGGGAATGCGATAAAAATTCTGATGATATTTGCAAGTTCTTTTCTTGCCTTCTATCAATTATTTTAGTAATTATTTTAGTTCTTAATTAAAATTGACCTGAGTTATTTTGTCCCAAAACACGTTGCAGAGCTTTGTAATTAATTTAAAAACTAATTTTTATAGTAACAAAAAGAGTTTAATTAAATGAAGTTTTAAATGTCAACCGGAATTATTATTCCATTAAAGTTTTTCTAGAACGAAACTATTTTTCTAGTAACAGGAAACCGCTGCAGACGTATGCACTTTGTTGAGTTTGTTATAAAAGCTCATGGAACCAATTAAATTTTTATTTAAATTACTAAAAAAATATCAATTTTCTCACATTGTACGGCCCACTTGAAATCTATAATTGAAATTTTAATTAGAAAATTATTCAAAATTCAATAGTTAAAAATATTAAATGTGGTTTTTCTGTGTTTACCTTGAAAGTTTTCCCAAATACAAGTTGAGGTTTTGATAAGTCAACCCTTTAGTTAGTTTTATTAATTAAAAGCATTAATTTACTCTGAAAGGGTGAAAGCTTCTTTTGAGGAAACCATTTTATTATTCACAGAAAATATCACGAGGAACACAAACTAGAAATTATACTCAATAGAATTGTACGGCGTTATTGATTTTTTTTGCAAAATTTTTTGTCGTATCTTTGTGACTTTTACGTACAGAAAGACGTCCTGATTGCAATCAGCATGTATCGAAATAAAAATGACGTTAGATGAAAGCAACGCGAATAATGAAGAGAAAAATCTTTTTAAGTATTTATTAGTATTCATGCAGAAAATGGGCAACGAACGAGAAATACGTCAATCAGCAATCAATTTATTCCTTTTGCATTTCATTCCCGAGGAACGTTTCTTTCCGCCGCTTTTCCAACCAGAACGAAAAGCCAGAGAAAATTTTCTACATCAAAAGTTTAAAGTTCAAATTGGTAATTTTGTTTGAGAGAATATTTCTAAATTGAAATTTTTAATATATAGATATTTGCTCCATTTTTTTTTTTGGTTTAAATTTAAAAAGCTCTCATAGTTTAATGTTGTGTTCTAAAAGTGCAACGTTTGGTGTGCTAAGGTGAAAATATAAAACTAAAAAATCATTTTTTTGGCATTAGACTACCAAGTTTTTTACCAACGTTAATTAAAATTCGTAAATCATCGCTACCAAAAATTTATGGTCCAGGTAAGGTACTAGAACTTTTTTTTCTTTCAACTGATTAATTTTTTATTTTTTTTTTCCACTAATATTGAATTTATATTTTTGTTTTTTATTCCCTTTCCATCAAAAGAGATCATTTGGTGCTCGTGGATTTTTTTCTTAATTTCCTTTGTAGTAAATTTTGAACTTTGATAGTTTTTTTCTCTCCATCTAAATTATTAGTTTTGCTGAAAACTGAGTTTGTTATTTCAATGAAGAAAAGCCAAACTATTATTAAACAATTTAATGCATTAAAGCTATTTTTCTCGTTCGATTTGTAGGCAAACAAAAAGCAATGTTTCAGTTCAAATAAACAAAAAAAAAAGTACAATAAATTTCAATTCGTTTTCAAGGTTTTTAATTAAAAATAACATGAAGCACCTAGACATATTTACCAGCGAATAAAATCGGCCATCCGAATAAAAATATGTCGTTCGTCAAATATCAAATTCATTGCTGGAAAAAAAATGTACATTCTATTTGCCTCTTGAACATATTTGAAGCAGTTCGAAATTAACTTAGGTACTACTCTCTGAATTTTTCATATTTCAAATAATTTCAACATCTTACAACCAACTTGAACACTTTGAAGTGACTCTTTTGCGACAAAATTAAGTAGATACGTTTCCCGAAGTCGCGGATGTGGGACGAGGCAATTGGAGAGGTTTGCACGGGTGAAAAGATTATTTTGAAACTTGATTTTTAAATTGGGAATAGCATTTTTGTTGCCATATTTAAATAGTAAGTGAAGCAAAAAAAAAAAGCTAATGATAAGAAAACAAGAAAATGTGAGGGATGAGGGGGATGAGGGGGAGGCGAGAGCAATTTTGATAAGTATTCTGTTGAAGGTTGATGCCAGGTGGTAGAATCATCAAAAGAAAATTAAGACATATGTGTGGAGATAGCAAACATATTGAAACGAATACTTATTGAGAAATTGGGTGAAAAAAAAACAGGTTTTTTTTCTGCCTAAATATATGAAAAAAGCTGTAATTGAGTAGGTGTGTTAAAAGCGAAGATTTTTTACATAAATATTTTGTAAAATATAAATTTTAAATTTGTTGTTCTCCAAACACAACCAATGAAAATATCATGAGAAAAATGTGATAAAAAATTTATAAAAGCATTTTCAATTCCCTTTTTTTTCTCAATACTTTTCCCAACCCCTACATTCGGGGAGTAGCTACCCTTGAATTCTTGATTGTATTTTAAATGTTTGTGTTTAATAAAACATAAATCAACTTTACAACTAAAGTATGATTTACATACATTTCTTCAGATATGCTGGTCTGTTCACATACATACACATTTTTCTTTCGTTTTTTTTTTCTTGCCAAACATTTTCCATGAGCTTGAAGCTCAGTCAAACGAATTTTCCTTTTCACATTCGCCTCATTCTTGGGCTTTATTTCAAAGAAATTTCGTCAATGCCATATCAGACTAATTCAATATTTGCGGTTACTTATGAGCACTGACCCGTTTTTTTTTTAAAGACTAACCAAAAGAAACATTTATTTCTTGTGCAAAAAAGGAAAAGTAAATTTTTATTGCAACAATAATAACCTAAACATTTAAGGGAAAGAGTTAAACTTTCTCATAAATCCATCATGTTTTCAATCAATACAATATTGGGCTCAACGATGTAGTTATTATTTGAGTTACAATTTAAAACTTTTAAGTCATCAAAGTAGATCATAAAATGTTAATTAATGACACTAATAATTTAACTTTCAGTTTTCAGACACTTTGATCGCATGAATTTTACAAGTTAATTGATAGAGCAATTAATCATTTAAAACTTGGAAAATTTAAATTAAATTTTTTTGCAAAACCTATCAAATTTCTTTGGTATATCAAATCTCAATGCAGATCAAACGATTTAAACTCAAACTCATTAAATTGTATTTTGAAAAAAAAAATTAAACTAAAGAATCGTCTGAAAAGTCTGCATACATTTTATAGTATAACTTGAAAGTTTGAACTTGAAAAGTATTCATTTGGGATTGATAAAGTTTAACTCGCTACTCTGAATTTAATTTCTATGCGTAATTCTTGGGATTGGGTTTTTCTTGTGCAAATTAAAGAATCGATCGATTTTTCTTATAACAAATTCCTTGTGTTATTACAAGTTTTTTTGTGGGTAATGAAGGAAAAAACGATTTGTCAGATTTGGACATATGCTATGTATTATCTTTTATATGGGAAAATAATTTTTCACCTGAACAGTTTTATATTGAACGCCCACCAATGTTGGAACAACAATAATTAACTGGAAAATCAAAGTCGATCATCAAACCAACCTGCAATGCATTTCCGTCTCAAATCACACCACCACACACTACACTGAGCACATGAAAACATTTTATTGTTTAGGGAATTAAATCAATATGAAAGAAAATCCCAATTTGTAAAAATACTCTCACATTTCTTTTGTAGCAGAATGCACAGTTATTCAATGTAAATGCGTTCCGAAAAGTTGGCCCAAATGTTCAACTTTATCTAATACTAGCTGATCCCCGCGACTTCCTCTGCGTAACGTACGTGCAGATTATATTTTCTTTTTAAATTTGCTATTTGCAGTGATGCATGAAAAAATTAATGGTCATACCTAAAAAGTCATACATAAATAATCATACTTTAAAACACTATTCTGTCAACTTTAATAAACTGTTACTTAAAATAAAATAGTTGTATATAATGATCAATTACTTTTCGAAAAATATTTATAAATATCTAAAAGAGTATGGTCTATTCCGTATACCTACGGTAGGTATACCTACCGTGAACCAATTAATCCGTAAATCAATCACCCTCTATACATAAATAAAAAATATCGTTAAGTTTAATAAAGTCAGACATAATTATGACTTAAAACAGTCAAAAGTTATCAAAAAACTCGCCTAGATATTAAGAATATTAGTAGAAATCCCACTTCATTGTCTCAACTTTTACACTACTGAAATGTACAAAACTACGGAGAAATTAAAATTTGTTAAAATGCACGAAACCTAGTTCCTCCATAATCAAGTATAACCATTGTGTATTTATGCACCTATAATTAAAATATCTGACTTTCAACTATATAATTAAACCATTTTCTTTCAGTTCGCCGAATTTCTCGCTATTCGATATTCGCTCATAAATGTATTTATTTGTGATTACGTATATCGGATTTTCAGGTGTACAATATGTGAAAGCCAAAAAGCGTAATGCTCACTTATAAAATTATCCTTTTTTAGATATACATATTAGAATTTAATTTTTAAAGCAGATCCTACGTATTTGTTTCAAATAATAAACCAACATTGTTTTATTTTTAGCGATAAAACGTTTCGTCTATAACGAACATACTTTGATAATTAAATTTGAAATTTCGATTGTTTATTAACTCTACATTTTCTCATACACACTTTGTCACCCTTTTTACTCTTTAAGGGTAGGAATTTTCAAAAAAAAAATCTTATCAGATGTCTACTTCTTATAAGGAATACATCGAATATTAAAATTTCATCAGTCACAGGGGGATATATAAATACAGGATTTTATGTATGCACGGTTTTAAAAACATATTTACTCTAAGTTTATAATTATTATTACTGTTACTACCATAACTATTACTTTTTTTCGTTAGTATTTACTTATTTAGCAACTCTAAGGGTTTATTTACAACAACTTTGTAAAAAAAGAAAAATAAAAAAAAAGTTTAATGTAAGATTCAAACTTAAGTCTTTATAATTAAAAGGATCGGAATGTCAGATACGTAAGCCATTACGCTATTAACATCAACTATGTGTTTTATATATATAAAGGTTTATATTTCAAAGAGGCAATTTTTTAAATTTTCTATTGAATTTACTGTGCTTTGTATCAGTTCAACTAAAAATATTTTTACAGATTATTTCCTAACTTTAAATTATTTTTCCAATGATATATAACTCACCTGTCTAGTGTAAAAAGAGTATGTCTATTGCGTATAGTTACGATCAGTTTACCTACCGTGGACCAAATAATCCGTAAATCAATCAGCATCTATACATAAATAAAGTCGATCTTAATTATGACTAAAAAAAGTCGAAACTTATCAAAATACTCGCGTTAAAATAACAGAAGTTAAGGGTCTAGATTTTGAATATTAGTAGGAATCTCTATTAACATCAACTATTTGTCTTATATATAAAGGCTTATATTTCAAAGAGGCACATTTTTAAACTTTAAATTGAATTTACTGTGCTTTTTATCAGTTCAACTAAAAATATTTTTACTGATTATTTTCTAACTTTTAATTACCTTTCCAATGATATATAACTCCACTATCTAGTGTAAAAATATCTGTTTTCATCTCTAGGGAATGCCTTCCTTTATTATTTTTTTGGAATGATAAGTAGCCTATAGTCTGTGGGAAATTGTGTTGTATCTTAATACCAAATTTTATTAAATTCGGTTGTTCCGTTCTTTAGTTAAATCGGGACACACAGACAGACAGACAGACAAAAAATTTAAAAATGTTAAATTTGGAATAAGAGTCTCGTAAAACAAATATTTACCCAAAAATTGGGGTCAAAATTGAAATGTACAGACAGACGTAAGAATTTTATATATTAGTATAGATTGATAATGATTTTTTACACTAATAAATGTTTAGTCTACTGGTCGAGTGTTGCAACTGCTTGAAAAACTAACTATTAATTAAAATAAAATATATTTTGAAATTTTTGTTCCTTTTGATTTGCTTAATGCTGATTGTTGCACATTGATTGTTGGTGGGCTTAACCTTTGAAACTTTGAAGCTTCATTGTTTTCAGATTAACTAAACAATCTAATTACGAAGCAATTTACTTTAATAGTTTATGCTTCTGTTCTCTAATGTAATCCTTGCATCCGCTTAGTGTTGCAACATCCAAAATACATGCAAGCTTGAATGGCATTTAACTTTGTTTTCAATATATTTCTTGTATGTGTTTTCTTGGCAGGAAAAACTGTCAAAATATCGGAGCCTATTTCAAGGTTTTGCTATTACTTTACGAACTTTACAAATATTTTCTTTTCTTTCCTCATATTTTATCATACACAATTTCACTAAAGGGAAATTTACTAAAAGCTCTGAATTTTGGATTCCATTTAAACGATTTAAAAAATATTTAGTTTTAGGAAAATGTGTTAAATTCCTTGTTCGCTTATATTTATTTTTTTACTGAAATCCCCGAAATATAAACCAATTTGTTATCAAAACAAACATCTAATGCGCAACTTGTGTAATAATTTTTTACTACTGATATGTTTTTCAGAAAACATAACTTTGCTAAAAATTATTAAAAGTTGTGACATAAATCTTTGTCACAACTTTTGTTTTTAAGTACTTTTTTGCTGCAACACATATTTATTTCAATGAAAATTTTATTAAAAAAGTTTTAAATTATTTAGGAAAAAAATTCATGATCGATCGAATTCTCATGTCACAGAAAAATCTAACTGGCCATTGACAATTTTCAAACGTTTTTCCGTTTGGCACAAAATCGTGAGCTTTCAAGTTTCATAGAATTACAGTTGGCAGACAAAAAGTAAACACAAAACAGCTTTTTCCCACGGAAATGTTTCTTTTTTTCCGTTCACTTAGAAAACACTTAGCATGATTTTCGTATTGTTAAAAATAAAAGTTCCCCACATATAAAATGAAAAGAAATTGTCGATATATGTTTTAAAACGGTAAAAATATGTTCATAGTGGCAAATCCAAAAAGAAGTTCGTCAATGATTGGCTAAAAAAAATTGCATAAGGTTAAAAAAATTGTCTAAGATTAATTTTATTCTACCTAGCATTCTGATTTTTTATCCAAGCAATTTTTTCCACCGTATTTTTTCTACTTTAAGGCTGGGAATTTAGATTAATTCAAAAGATTTCTGACTTCATAAAACACCTCGACTTTTGTCGGCAATCATTTATCTTAATGCTCGAAATATCCTAGTCGGCTCGAGATTTTTATGGTACGAAAAAAAAAAAAATAGAAAAGAATCAATCCATTGTTGTTTAGTGAAAAGCCACTAGATTTTTCTCTTGTGTGCAAAAAGAGAAACATAAAAGAAGTGAATTACTGCGTTGCATACAAAGAAATGCAAAATTTCAAAGACATTTTACAATTGAGAGCTTGTTCTTTTTTTGCTGTTAAACTTTTTCCACCAAATATAACAATTAACAATGTGCAACAAAGACAAACAATTCATTAGAAAACTAATAAAGTTTCAAGCTGAAAAAGAGAGCTTTCACGTTTGTCGCAAAGTCAAACAGTAACAAAATAATATCTGACAAGTTTTTTTTTTGAGTATATTAGAAATAAAGTTTTGTTCTACGTGTAAACGAGAATATAACAGTCTGGTGTTTCGTAACATTAAAACATTTTGTTTAAATATCGTCGTTGGTTATTACGTATTTTGCTATTTCGTAATTTAACCATAAATACACTTTTGTCTTTCTGACCTTTTCATTTGGACTACTCGACAAATTTTAAATGAAACCTATGGGGGGGGGAGTGAAACGGAGACACTTTTAATCAATATGCAAAACCTTTTCATTAATGTGGTAAACCGAAAAACGCATTGAAGCCAACTTTCAGATATTACCATTTTATGTTCCAGAACAAATATACTTAAACTTTAAAATTATTATCGTTATAAAATATGAATAATATTGATGGTACGTTTTCTTGCGCATTATTTTCAACCGTATCATTTATCTTTATTTTATTCTGTGCTATCTATATTTTATAAAATAAACTCATACATTTATTGTTGTTATTATTATTTTAATTTAAGTAAAATTAATGGCTACGATCGCATTAAGAGTAATTGGATAATAAAAAAAATACAGGTAGTTGGTTCACGATGGCATAAATCACTAAACACAGGGGTGAATTTAACCATAAATTAAATCAACTACTGCACTATGTTTGTCTTTTTGTAGGATATGCAAATTTTCGCCAGGTAAGAATTTCAAAATTTGTTTTACATAAAATATGCTTTTTGAAATACTTAGTTTGCAAATAATTTTAGGAAGGATTAGCTGGGATTAAATCATTGCTGATTAACATTTAACTATATTTATTTCAATGTGTTATTCTTTCCCTTGAAAAATAATTATTTGCTTGCTTACTAGTCTAAACAACAAACGTTTATCGTGCCCACAAACTTTATGTGATCTATATTATGGATCTATATTTTAAAAAATTCAAAAATGAACCAATTAAGGGTGCAAATAGAATTTCAAAATTTTAATATTACAGAAAAGCTCTAAACGTGAAGTTAGCACTACAAAGGGCTTTCAAAAATTTTTTTTTTCCTCCAGAACCCTTAAACGACAAAAAACACCAATTTATTTCGTAATTTTTTTTTCCAAAATCCAAATGTGTATTGCTAACTTGATGGTGGTTAGAATTCAAATCAAAAATCGTCGAGCGCCGATTCTTCATAAGCAAACAAGTGCTCCAAAAGCCAAAGCGGAAGACTTTTTGCATAAAATCATAACAGAAGACAAAAATAAATCAATTGCAACAATTCCATGAGAATAAAATTGTGGGATAAATCCGGTTTGAAATGTAAATTCTGGGCATTTCGTTGGGCCAGATCATAGTAATCTATTATGAGTTTTCCAACCTAATGAAATCATTATTGTTAAAAGTTATCAGCCACAATAATTAAACAATCAATGTAAACAATTAATGCTTTTGAGCCAGAAATTGAAGCTCAAACAATTATACTAATATGTCAAAAGGCATGACAATGGCATGTCGCAAATACTGTTGAGGAAACTTTGGATGCTATCTAGTTTGATGTTTTGCTCCTTTTGCCATATCGTCTATACAATAAAAATATATACTATAAAATTCTAACGTCTGTCTGTACATTTTGATTTTGAACCCAATTTTAGGGTAAATATTTGTTTCATGAGACCCTTATTCCAAATTTAATATTTTTACAATTTTTGTCTGTCTGTCTGTCTGTGTGTCCCGATTTAACTAAAGAACGGAACTACCGAATTTAATGAAATTTGGTATTAAGATACAACACAATTTCCCACAGACTATAGGCTACTTATCATTCCAAAAAAATAATAAGGGAAGGTATTCCTTAGGGATGAAAACAGAAATTTTTACACTAGACAGATGAGATATATCATTGGAAAGGTAATTTAAAGTTAGAAAATAATCAGTAAAAATATTTTAAGTTGAACTGATAAAAAGCACAGTAAATTCAATTTAAAGTTTAAAAAATTGCCTCTTTGAAATATAAACCTTTATATATATAAGACACATAGTTGATGTTAATAGAGATTCCTACTAATATTCAAAATCTAGACCCTTAACTTCTGTTATTTTAACGCGAGTATTTTGATAAGTTTCGACTTTTTTTAGTCATAATTAAGACCGACATTGTTTATGTATAGATGCTGATTGATTAACGAGAATTATTTGGTCCACGGTAGGTAAACTATTCGTAGCTATACGCAATAGACATTCTCTTTTTAGATATTTATAAATATTTTTTGAAAATTAATAAATTAAATTCGACAAAATATTGTTTTTAAGTATGATTATGTTTTTCGTAAAAAAAATACAAATTTCCATATACTACCACTGCAAGGAAAAAACCTAAACAATCAACACCAACGTTACGCAGACGAAGTCGCGGGGATCAGCTACTTATATATATTACACAAGCTTAAGAAAAACCGTAGCCATAGAGCATTTTCACTCTCTTGCTGTACATTGTTTTGAAATATTTTTGTCTATCTTACATTGGACATGTGCAATTTCTTAACAATTAGCTCAGCACACATTTTTTTACTTCTTCAAAGTGTTTCTAGCCGTATTTCAATACTTTTTCCAACGTTATTGTGAAATAAATAAAAAAAATATTCAATTTTACTGACTTAAATCTAAGCCGCAGTTGTTGTTGGAGCCATAAATACTTATTTTATTTTTATTAATGGATACAAATTCAATGATTACGTCCACAAAGAATTTGTAGATGCAATGAATATTGAGGTGTTTTGATAAGATTCTGGATTTTGTATTACTTTCCTGCGAAGCAAAAGCAAATTGATGGGCAAATTGTTGAGGGACATTCGTTATATTTTCCAATGTTTTATTGCCATCTTGAGAAAACTCAGAAATCTTATGCTGATATTATTTTGTGCTAATCAATTTTGAAACAAACATTTTTCAAAATTTTCAATTGTTCAATCACCTTTGGTATAATAACATTTCAAGTTTTCGAAGTTTAGTGAAGCTAAAATGAAATATGAAATTGGAGTGCATTGGAATATGCAACCTTTCATGCATTGAAATAACATTTTCTTAGCCAATGACAGGTATGTTTTGGAAAAACATTCTTTAAGCGCCTAGGACCGTGTTGAAAACGTCAGACCGGCGTAGCTGAATCACATTCAGGAACAATATATTTTATTCCTAGAATTACATTTGTCTCTCTTATGCAATCACAATAAATAAATCGCAAGGATAGACGTTGAAAATAGTTGGATTGTATCTTCCTGAACCATGTTATACATATGGTCAACTTTATACTCCATTTTCTAAAACTGTTACATCAGATTCTTTAAAAATTCAAGTTTTTGAAAGATTATGTCAGGGAATAGAAAATTATGTTACAGTAACAGTCAACATAGTTTATAAAGAAATATATGACTGAAAAAATATTTTGTGCAAATGCACAGGGGTCCCCTAGTTTTTCAAATATTAACCATTCCGATTATCATTTATTTTGTTCCATGAACAATTGCCTGGCTAAGCATCACTTTAAAGTTTACCGAAATTTTTAGAACACCTTGAGGGACTAGGAATATTTTTTAAAAGAAATCTATATTGTATCGGGACGATGAAAAACTTATATGTGCATCTAATAATATTCGAATTTCAAATATTTTATTGCGTGCTTTTAGATCAAAGCTCAATCTCAGCCAAGAGTTTTTTAACGACACAATTTAAAACCACGAAGCCATAAAATTATGTGAATTATTTTTTTTTTTTTTGCAAATCTTCCACTCATAATAAATTTTTCCTCTACATATTAGATAGTTTATGTAAAACTTGAGATATTTACAATTGGAAAAATAAGATCTTTGTAAATCCCCCGCTTATCTATATACATATAGACAGGCTTTGATTTGAAGAGTCGCAATGTTCAAGATAAATCGGTTTATATACGAGAAAACTTGACGCTTTGAAATCTAATATTTCTCATATACTCACTAAAGAAAAACTCAATAAAATGAAAATTCCTCTTCAAAAAAAATAAGAGAGTTAGTTACAAAAAAAAAAACAAATAAAAATTATAATGGAAAACATCTTCTATATTTACTTTAGATTCCAATTTCCAAGGTGAATAATTTACGTATCACCTTTTCTCTTTTGAATTAAAAATCGTATGTGTTACTGGTGTACTGAATGGTCCCATGCATTGAAATCCATTTATCCAAAATAATTTTCCTGTTCTGCAGAATTCCGGATAGTTTTTATATTAAATATAACGTAAATCGTTTGACCTATTTTCAATTAAATTGCATCGTTTGAACTTTAAAAATATGCACAACTGATTGTTGATAACTTGCAAAAAATGTATTATATTAAAACAATATTGGATTTATTTTTATTGACTTTAAAGCTTTTGTAGTCTGTGCTATAAATTCAAACATGAATGCATAATATTTGAGGCAAAGTTGAAAGGAAATTGCACACAAAAGCACATAGGGAACAACTAACGTTTATGCATCGGTGATGTACGATTGCACACCTACACACATAACGACACTGATTTTTTTTTCTACATTGACATATTATTTGTTCCTGCACGTTTCATTCGAATTTATTATTTTTATGCAAACTTGCACAAAAGCTTTTGAACAATGTTTAAACTTTGAATATTTATTCAAGCTTGTATTTAAAAAAAATTATATATATATATTATAATCTTGAAAATCAATAAAGATAAATTGGATCTTTGACTCGTAAAAGGATGCTTGTGAAAGAGGAGATAAGTGGCAAGACAATGAGAAATTAAATATTTGATGTTAGTCAAATAGGTCGCGTGTAACGTCCTATTATTCACAAGGGGTAGAAATTTAATATGCTTATATATATATATATATATATTAGAGAAGCTGAGATTTGCATACTTCAACCTACACCTAGAGCTATTATAAATCGTTTCAACAAACTTCATACGATCAAATTTTCTGTAACTACAAATAAGCACTCGAAAAACATATGGAATTCATTTGAAAGTGAAGAAATCATTTAAAGACATTCATATTCATCTTACTTTAGTTTATACAAATGAAATTTGTGTCTCTTGAGAATATCATAAATTTGCTTGTGATATTTTCCTAAAAATTGGAACTTGGAAAAGAGTATATTCATCGTACAATTAGCAAAACTTGATGATCAATGACAGAAATATCAAAGAACCGTTAATAGTTAAAATCTTTAAACTGAATTTATCCATACGAAGATAATTTTCTATATTTGGAACGCTTTACAAGTTACAAGTTAGGAGATAATTTGTTGTAGTTTAGTTCTCAACAACATAGTTGAACAAATCAATAATATTCTTGGTTCTCTTGGTTTCTCTAATCTTGTTTTACGGCAAATATTTGCCTCAAATAATTTGCTTACAAGTTTAAAATTTCATTTAAACTATGCAATGTTTTCTTGGATGATTCTTAGTAAATAATAAAAGTAAAATATAAAAAATGTCACTTGATAATAACTTTAAAATGTCCTTTTTTACCAAGTGATTAATTTTTTCAAAAGCTTTTCGTTCAAAATTAAGTTTTTCTTCGATTTTATTGTTGACACATGTTGAGTAGCGCACGCGTACAAGTGATTAATTTCACTATTCATTTGAGCTTTATTGGAAAATTAGGAGAGGAATTGGCGCGTAGCCCTTTGAGCTTTTGCATTGGAAATAAAGTTCATCGCATAATAGATTTAGTAATCATTCCGTTCATAGTTGGGAACATATGAACATAACAGAAATAAATGACACTGGAAACCTTAAAAACATTTATTCAAAAAAGTGTTTCAAATAAAAGAAATAATTTTCAAAGGAAAAATTAGAGGCATCAATTGTATTTTTTTTTTGAAAAAAAAAATGTTAAAGAGACAATCGATTGATGATAAAGTGCTACTCGTGAATAATGTGTTTTTGAGGTAACATATTTGCAGTAAATTTTTGTATTTAATTCATTTTGATAGAAATTTTTTTTAACTCTGAAACAGGTGGTTTTCCATCTTTATATACCTATTGAAGAAAAAAAGTTTAATAAAATTAAATAATTTAAAATCCATGCCTGGTTTTTATTTCCATATTCCAGTCGTTGTTTGGGAAGAATATGTATAAATCATTAGATCTTTTTTAAGTTCATTTTCCTCAAATTTTAATTCTTTAAACAATTTGCAAAGAAAATAACAATCACATATTTAAAAATTACAAAAAATGAATTTCAAGAGCATTTACGATTATTTATGTCATTTTTTAATCTAATTAAAGTATTTGGGGTCAGTCCAATTAAGTCGGTCCAACACTGGTCGCTTGATTATTTTTTTTTAATTCTGATTTTTTCTTTTGCGGTCACCCCAACATGTTGGTTGTTCAAATTCATCATTATTTTAATTTAATTGTTTTTAGTTTTCCAGTGGTGGCCATATTAGTTTTACTAGGCGCAGATATTTTCGCCCTTTTAAGGGTTTACAAAAATTTGATTATCTCAGGCCTAATTTGTCCTATCAAAATAAAACTAAAAGCAGTGGATTTATGAAAATATAAGCTATAAGGTTGTAATAAGACGTTTTCACCTAAATTTAATTCTAAGGGGTGAAATTTTAGTCTAAATTTTTAGCTCTCATTTGTAAAAACTCCAAATTTCATGGAAAGATTGTGAAGGAAGGGAAAGAGTCTACACGTTAAAACTTTTTTTAGAAACAATTAGGTACTAGTTGTATTGAAAAACAAAATTTGAGGTCTGAGACTTAAGCCTTTTTAAAATAAAAAATTACAAAATTTGGAAATTTTCAAAATTTGCAATTTTCTGAACTTAATATCTCTGGTGGGGGACCAGATAAAAATCTGAAATATCACCTCATTATAGTACTGTATGATAGTATTATGCACCTAAAATTTAAAGTTTGAGATTTGACTAGAAGCAGAGGTATTCCAAGCACAAAATGTCAAAATAATGCATACTTCAGTAGGTGAATATAATGTATTTGACCATTTAATATGTGACATATACTTGACAAAAAGGGCATTTTACACAAAAATAAATAATTTATTTATACATTATTTATTTTATATATTATTAATTATATATTTATTATACATTATTTCACATATGTTTTGTGTAAAATGCCCTTTTTGTCAAGTATATGTCACATATTAAATGGTCAAACACATTATATTCACCTACTGAAGTATGCATTATTTTGACATTTTGTGCTTGGAATACCTCTGCTTCTAGTCAAATCTCAAACTTTAAATTTTAGGTGCATAATACTATCATACAGTACTATAATGAGGTGATATTTCAGATTTTTATCTGGTCCCCCACCAGAGATATTAAGTTCAGAAAATTGCAAATTTTGAAAATTTCCAAATTTTGTAATTTTTTATTTTAAAAAGGCTTAAAGTCTAAGACTTCAAATTTTATTTTTGAACACAACTAGTACCTAATTGTTTGTAAAAAAAGTTTTAACGTGTAAACTTTTTCCCTTCCTTCACAATCTTTCCGTGAAATTTGGAGCTTTTACAAATGAAAGCTATAAATTTAGATAGGAATTTCACCCCTTAGAATTACATTTAGGTGAAAACGTTTTGTTACAATTTTATAGCTTATATTTTCATAAATACACTGCTTTTAGTTTTATTTTGATAGGACAAATAGGGCCTGAGATAATCAAGTTTCCGCAAACCCTTGAAAGTGGAAAAATGTCTGCGTCTAGTAAAACTAATATGACCACCACCGGAAAACCAAAAACAATAAAATTAAAATAATGATGAATTTGAACTACCAACATGTTGGGGTGATAGCACTCAAAAAAATTTTTTTTTTAAACTGGTCCAGCAACTATTTCATTGGACCACTTTATTTGGACTGACCCTTTGGTCTTAAAAGTAATGAATTTTGCTTTACTAGTTTCTTGTGTCGAATTTTCAAAAAATTGATTGTTACATCCTCGATTTAAACGTGGAACAATAATATTTCATTACACAAACAATAAAAATGGTAACTTATCTATTGATGAAAGTATGGAAAATTATTTTGAAATGTTAAGAAAATTATATTTTTTTCTTTAAATCCATTATGCTGAGGATTACAATTCATTATTGTCATTTGCAATCATTTGAATATTAAAGATGGTAATTGAAAACAACAAAGAATTGCATGCGAATTGATTGTGAAATAAATTTCCCTGGACCAATGAATATTTTATTAGCACTCAATTCGTTTTACAACAAGCCACTTTCTTAAGATAATATTTCTTTATTAGAAAATTTTCCAAACGGAAATATGTTTTTGTAAAAGCGAGCAAATCTCTCTGAAGACGCTGCGCGTCGCTGCGTATTCATATCGCAGTTTAATAAAATGATGAAATGAAAATTAATTTGAAAATGGAATTTCTGAAAGAACCTTTGCCTGTCTGAATGCGTAATTGAAAACTTTTTATTGCTAATTACCTCGCATTTGTTAAACTCAACTCTGCTTTGTATGTTGCGCTAAATGTTCCGCTTTTAAGTCCAAAGACAAACGGCCACGTGTTGACGGCTACGTGTACAATGCGTATTGATTATGAAAAGAACGAGGAGTCGGTTTTGATTATGGCTCCCGTACTGAAAATTTAATTAAGTTTAATTTGATTATTTATTCGGCGATTCGGAAGTATTAATGCTAATTGTTTGGATTCTAGCACGGAACATTTGATAACGCAAGTGGGTGGGGCGGCATCGTATCCGGGATCAGCTCGCACATCTGTTTCGTCTCGGGAATCATCAAACGCATCCCATCCGGAAACTGCACTTTTGGTGCTTCCAACTCCCGGAATTCATCGCTATCGTGTCGTCATGGTCGGCTCGGATGGCGTTGGAAAATCCAGTCTCGTTAGCCAATTTATGACATCCGAATATTTACATGCCTACGACACCAGCATTGGTAAGTGGATTCAAACAATATATCGGATGGGTTTATATAAAAATAAATAGCACTAAGCTAGAGCTTTTATAATATCTCCCGCTGCAAATCAATTGGCATCATTACCGAGAATATCAAATGAAATCTTCTTGATATCGTCGTTTATTTTAGCAACTTCTCATATAAGATTCAACCACTGTTTTTAACTCATTCTTGATTTGCTACCACAAGTTGATTCGAGGAAGATATTTGACTAATTGACTGAGATTTACAATAATATGAGGATGCCTATTGTACTTAAGGGAGTATTCTAGTCTAGAGGCATGAATTTCAGGTAATTTTTGAAGTGTCATAAAAAATAGCCAATTAATATTTTTACTATACATTTCTTTATCAGTTATTTTTTAACATTTCAAGAATACAGAAAAAAATAAAAAAAAGTTAAAAATTTCAAAAATTAGCAACTGATGAAGTGGAGGGTCTCAAAAAATTGGCACGTGACCATACCCACGATTTCAACCCTCCTAGTAATCTGACCCCAACAAAAAAAATAAATTATTAATCTAGAATAATGTCGCAATGTCTGGAACTATGGAAAAGTATGAAAAAAAAATTTTCACGAAATGGCGACTGCCTAAAAAAAAAAACAATTTTTGTACCACTTTTTTTGACTGTTTCGAATTTTTTAAAAAAAGTAAAAATCAAAATTTGGAGATGGGGATAGTTCCAGACATAGACAAGTCTATAAAAGAGACTCTCTAAAAATTTCAGGTAAATCGGATGAGTAGAACCTGAGAAATCGTGGGTATCGTTTTGAAAAAGACAGTTTCGAGAAAAACGCGTTTAAAGTTTTACGTTCAGTTTCAGGCAGCGTAATTGATAGAATAGTATGTATTACTTACATTCACTTAATCAGCCATCCCAGCTTCATACAAAACCGCTATAACTTGGGAAATAATTTGAATTTTGAAAAACCTTTTTAGGAGGATATTTTTGAATATCTAAACTATCGGATTTTAGTAGAATATCCCCTTAATTAATATCTGTGAGGTAAAAAAGAATAACTTGTGGAAAAACGATAACGATACTTCAATATGCTTATTCATTAGGGTGGGTCAAAAAAATTGATTATTTTTTTTTACAAGTGACGCGGAAAAATGGGTTGCTAGACACCTTAAAAAAATTCTCACCAAGCATGAGCTTTTAATTTTAATAGGAAGATCCTCCGCGTCGCAGTTTTGTATTTTTTTCTCAGTCCAATAGAAAAAAATTCATACCTCATCATTTATCGATTGTACAGAAAAATGTTCTGAAAGAATTTCTTAGGAAATGTAATGCTCTACAAAAAAGGTATTCTATATTTTTTCCGTAAGCCTTATCATTTGAAAGATATTAAGGATTTAATTTTGATTATTTTAAGACAAATTTCATTTTTATTTATGAATTTTATAACTCGACAATAAATGACTTTTATATAATGCGCAATACAAATTTTTCTTGGAAATTAACTGCTCTATAAAAATGGTTTCTTATGTTTTGGCGATTAAATTAACCTTTCAAAAGATATTCATCATCAAACTTTCATGTGTACGGATTTTAAAAGTTTTTGATTAGATATTCGAATAATTTCAATTTAATTTATAATTTTCATATAAATTTCATTTGTAGTCATTAATATAAGTATTATTTGAGTTTTATTTTCAAAATTTTGAAAATTTTTCCTCAATTACTCTGAACATTAAATTTTTAATCATTAGAAATCACAATTCTAGGGAAAATTTCTCCTCTAGAGAATTTTTGTTTTGTATTTTATTTCTTCCGTTTGAATTGTGAACTAGCGCCACCTACTTTAAATTACCCAAAATACCAAAAATTACCCAACTTACAACAATAAAGTTGTTTGAAAATTGAAATAAAAAACTTTTTTATAACTAATTGGACATTGTTTTTCTCTAATACTGAAATATATCATAATATATGTATAAAGAAAACTTTACTTTTTTTATTAATAAATATTTAACTAAACGATAAATAATGTACAATTTTTTTTTTTAAATGGAGACAAATATACTTAAGCATAAAACAAAACTTGAAAAATATTTTGAAGTTTTTCAGTTGAAAAAAACTAAAATTCGTGTAAATTTTCTCAAAAATTATAAATTAAATTGAAATTTTTCGAATATCTCATCAAAAACTTTTAAAACCCGGACACATGCAAGTTTGATGATGAATATCTTTTGAACGGTTAATTTAATCGCCAAAACATATGAAACCATTTTTATAGAGCAATTAATTTCCAAAAAAAAATTGTATTGCGCATTGTATAAGAGTCATTTATTGTCGAGTTAAAAAATTCATAAACCAAAATGAAATTTGTCTTAAAATAATCAAAAATTAAATTCTTAATATCTTTCAAATGGTGAGGCTTACGGAAAAAATATAGAATACCTTTTTTGTAGAGCATTAAATTTCCTAAAAAATTCTTTCAAAACATTTTCTGTACAATCGATAAATGATGAGGTATGAATTTTTTTCTATTGGACTGAGAAAAAAATACAAAACTGCGATGCGGAGGATCTTCCTATTAAAATTAAGAGCTCATACTTGGTGAGAATTTTTTTAAGGTGTCTAGCTACCCATTTTGTCGCGTCACTTGTAAAAAAAAAATAATCGATTTTTTTGACCCACCCTCTATTATTCATGGATTATAATTTTCAAAAGTATACTTAAAAACATTTTTACTGCAATTACGCATAATCATATATTTCAAAAGCAATAATATTAATCGTTTTAAGCTTTTGGAAATACAAATCTATGATTTCTGATTAATTTTTTGTGGTTTGAGCTTTAGAAAATCACTCATTAGAATACGTAAAATTTCCGACAAAGTTTTGCCAGTAAAATTATTTATCAATGTCATATTATAGTTTCGTTTATATCAAAATATTGCGATTCAATTTCTAAAGACTTTCGTTCGATAGTTTGATAATCACACAAAATCAATTAATAGCGACCAAGTAATATTAATAGCAAAGTATGTCATACTCAACGGTCGACGTATTCAAAACTTTCAACATTGGCAACTTTAACAGTTTGTGCGATACCTACACCTACATCTACACAATTTAATGAAATTGAGAAAACTTTTGCACAAATAGTTCAAACTTTGAAAACATTAACTGGAAATTTTAAATAAATGCGATTCAATCTATTTGTATTACATTGAAAACTTTGTCTGCAAAAAATCTTCTTTATCACAACGTTTTATGTCTGATCCCACTTTTGTAGTTAACAAGTAGAAAAGTGCTTAACTAAGTGTTGATGATTATACTGAAAACATTTCGCTCGCAATTAACAATGTCACGAGACTTGCTTGAAAAGTTTTTAATCATTAAAATTTTAATTCGACACCACCACTGTCTCTTCTCGAATTTTTTTTATATATCTACATAAAATGAAACTGAAAGTTTTTCTTTTCACCAAGCTATAGTTAGTGGGATGATGGAAAAGGTCATAGGTAGTTGAATTTTTGAATATGTTGAACTAGTTTATGAAATGTTTGGTTACTCATTCGGAATTAAATTATGTTTCGATTAACTATAACGTTGCTCATATAATTAACAGTTTTTCAATAGAATATTGTTAAACGGAATGTAATTCAATTATGTGTGGATGTGGCAGCAATATTAATTGATAATCACTTTTGATAAAATTACTGGGCAAAATTGCCTCATTTGAACCATAAATACAAAATTTAATTGCGTTATTTATCGTTTGAAATTTAAAAGAGCTTTTGTAAATAGTTGTAAAAATAGAGTGTTTGCAGGTAATATCGATTTGGTCAATTTGTCTCGGCTGATTTAAAATAAAATATAATTTTCATTTTTATAATTAAACTATTGAGTTCAAAAAGTAAATAAATAATAAATTTCAAAAGCAAACACTTTTCGTTCATGTTGTTTCAGATTTTCTCCAACATTCACTTAATGCCTTGGATCCTGCTTAGCTTTTATTTATTTTTCTTTATGTTACATTTTTAATGAAAAGAAAATCAACCGACAGAATAAAAGCAACGTTAATGAAATGCGAGTTAATGCTGCATTAACACAAAAATAAAATCATTATCCTCCTCCGTCAAGGAATTAACGTTTAAGATTAAGACCTAAGAACTTTTTTCTAAAGACTTCTACAATTTTTTCCACTTTACACTTTTAATCAATTTTCATGAAGTGCTTGCTCTTCTTAATTTTTTCTTGTAAATAAAATTTCGTAGCGATTTTATTAATGATCGAATAAAACTTCTTATTCCAAGTAAATATGTAAGAAATTGATGATTATTTTTATTTAAGAAAATTCGTTATAAAAATCATTTCCATCCGATTGTATCTATTCTTAATGAGATCTTCTTGGTACTTTGTAGTTTATTCATTTTTACAGATCCAAGATTTCAATTTGTCTTCTTTTTTCACCATCCAAGCACTTCTTTATTTTATTTTCCAATCATATATTGAAACTTAAGATCAAAAAAAAAGATTGGGTGACTTAAAAACGATGAAAATAAAATTGATAACTTTAAGTTAGTTTTCAAAGAAAGTCATAAAGAATGCTTTTAAGAAATTATTTTTTTTTTTTTTTTGAATTCTCTTTATAATTTTATGTAATTTATTCATTCACTTAAGTGTACATTTCTTTCTCTGTATAATATAAAAAATTAATGCATTTTTAACTAAATTTCTTTGTCGCCTCAATTTAATATTCTTTCAAGTAAAATTCGCAACTAAATAATTAAATTTTCATCGGATATTATCTTTAATTTAAAGTGTCAGTAGATGTTTTTTTTTCTGAACATTTTTGAATAAAATCTTGCCATATATTCTATCGAGGCTTAAAAAAATGAACCTATAGAAAATCATTTGCATAGCTGAGTTAAACATTTGGTTTTCAGTCCAACTGATTACCTTGTTAATTTAAATCACTTACATCTCCAAATAAAACAGGTAAACAGGTATCGTTTTTTGTAAGAGCTAGTTGAAGCTTTAAACAAAATATTTTCGAAAGTTAAACTTTATTGTTTAAAACACTACGTGACTGACATAAATGTAAACAAGTAAAACGGCAATGTTGATGAGTCGAGGGACCTTTTGTCTGCGTAATTTAAATTATACTCGGCAATGTTATGACTGTTCATTTAAATGGATAAGCTAGAATATATAAAAAAAATATAAAATAAAAATTATTTTCTTAGTGACATATATAAATTATATACAGTACTAGCTGATCCCCGCGACTTCGTGTGCGTAACGTAGATGTAGATTATATTTTCTTTTTAAATTTATTATTTGAAGTGGTATATGAAAATTATTATTTTTCTTATTTCTTTTACGAAAAACATAATTATATTTAAAAAAAACATTATTTTCTCAACTTTAAAAAAACACATTTAATAAACTATTACTTAGAATAAAATAGTTGCAAATAATGATCAATTAATTTTCCAAAAAATATTTATAAATATCTAAAAAGAGTATGTTCAATTGCGTATACCTACGGTAGGTATACCTACCGTGAACCAAATAATTCGTAAATCAATCAGTATCTATACATAAATAAAAACTATTGTTAAGTTCAATAAACTCGGTCATAATTATGACTTGAACAGTCAAAAGTTATCAAAACACTCACATAGATATTTAAAATATTAGTAGAAATCCCATTTCATTGTCTCAAATTTTACAGTACTGAAATGTACAAAACTACGGCGAAATTAAAATTTGTTCAAATGCACGAAACCTAGTTCCTCCATAATCAACTATAACCATTGTATATCTATGCACTTATTATTAAAATATCTGAATTTCAACTATATAATTAAACCATTTTTTTTTTCCGTTCGCCGAATTTCTCGCTATTCAATTTTCGCTCATTAATGTATTTATTTGTGATTACGTATATCGGGTTTTCAGGTTTACAATATGTGAAAGCCGAAAAACGTAATGCTCACTTATGCTCACTTATATTCGAATATTTTATTTATTTTCAATAACAATAATTGATTTTAAAATTTTCCTAATTACTGAAGAAAAGTTGGTTTGGAAGATTTTATTTTTTGATTGATAATGAAATATATAACAAAAAATTGCTCCCTTAATGTTAAATAATTGCTCCAGGTCACAATCATTGGTTTATAAAAATTAGATTTTAAAAATGTTTGGTTGTTGAAAAACAAACAAAAATTAAAAACTGCCTCTTTGGTATTTAGTGCCTACTACCTAAACTTTCATACTAATTAAGAGAAATGACGTTATTGAAAATGCTGTAGTTAAAATGATATAACAAAAACAGAAACTTATTATTAATTAATTATTTATTTATTAACTACATTTATAAAATTCAAATTTTCGATTGCTGATTAACTCTAAATTTTCTCATACAAACTTAATCACCCCCTTTACTCTTTAAGGGTAGTAATTATCAAAAATAAATTCTTATTAGATGTCTACTTCTTATAAGGAATTCATCGAATATTAAATTTTCATCAGTCAGAGGGGATATTTAATGCATGATTTGATGCATGCAAGGTTTTAAAAACGTATTTACTTTAAGTTTTATTACTATTATTATTATTACTACTACTACTATTACTTTTTTTGTTAATATTTCCTTATTGAGTAACTCTAAGGGTTTATTTACTACAATTCTGTAAAAAAAAGTTCACTGTAAGACTCGAACCCACGTCTTTATAATAAGGAAGATCAAAATGTCAGATACGTAAGCCATTACGCTATTAACATCAACTACCTGTTTCATATATATAAAGGTTTATATTTCTAAGAGACAATTTTGTAAACTTTAAATTGAATTTCCTGTGCTTTTTATCAGTTCAACTAAAAATATTTTTACGTATTATTTTCTAACTTTAAATTATCTTTCCAATGATATATAACTCACCTGTCTAGTGTAAAAATTTATGTTTTCATCCCAAGGGAATACCTTTTGTTATTATTATTTTGGAACGAAAGTAACCAATAGTCTGTGGAAAAGTGTGTTACATCTTAATACCAAATTTCATTAAATTCGGTTGTTCCGTTCTTTAGTTAAATCGGGACACACAGACAGACAGACAGACAAAAATTTTAAAAATGTTAAATTTGGAATAAGGGCTTCATGAAACAAATATTTACCCTAAAATTGAGTTCAAAATCGAAAAGTACAGACGTTAGAATTTTATATATTAGTTTAGATGGAGTTTCAATTTTACATAGTGAATCTAATTACTTTAAGCGTTCGTTGAGTGAAATGGTTTTCATAAATTTAATAAAAACAATAAATGTCAGATCTAACACACAGAACCTAAGTTTAATATATAATGACATCCTAGGTCTCAAATGAGTACCTTTCGAATTTGTTTATTTTATTTATATTTTTTTAAATTAATATTATATTATATATTTTGAAGTGCATAGCTTAACAACTATGAACTGATGTTTTCAGTTGGCTGTTAGACTTGTTAAGAAAATTCATACTTGAAAGCCAAAAATCGTTTTTACTGTTTTAATTTTACATTTTTTAATTAACGATTGTTTAAACATTGTTGCGGTCAGTTCATAATAATATTGTTATAATGTTGTTAATATTGTAATACTTTCAGAGCTTGAAAAAGTCTTGATAATAAAGACGAAACGTCGCAAAATCAATGATTGTTTAAATTAATTTAACTTTATTCCAATTACCCATGAACCTGATATTAATTATTATTGTTGTTAAAAATTAAGTTTATAATTTCAAACAATAACAGTATTTGCCCAATTACATTGATTTTTTTGTTTCTATTTAATATTATAGAAATTAACTGTACTGTTATGGGAAATGTTTCCTGGACAATTAATTTCTTTTGGAACGTAAAACCATCGCAATTTCGTAACGGCGAGCAAAGTTATCGTCCTTAAGACCAAGAATTTGTTCCTTTGGGAATACCTTCGGGAATTGACTTTCAACATATGTCGGTATATAAAACGCAATTTGACAGAAATTTATTTGGAAATGGAAGAAAATTATATCAAAAGTTAATTTAAGAAATGTGCTATTTGCTTTAAAAAAATGTATACCCTTAAAGATAAATATGGTTGTAAAATGATTTATCCATTTCTTTCTTATCCCTCAATACTTATTTTTTCACCGTATTCATTAAAAAAAATTTGCACTAGAATTTTTACGAAAAAAAACTTTACAAGTATTTCAATGAAAATGCCCATAATAGATTGGCTCATAGCAAAAAAGACCATTGAAATAAAATCTAAATAAATGGTGAATTTTCTCAAGAAAAGAAAAACGAACGAGTGGAAAAACATTTTTAAAACAAATAACAAGATAAAACTGAAAACAGGTTGGTGATGAGGCAAGTGGAAAATTCTTTGACCGAATAAACCCTCTATGTTTTTTCGAGTACTCCAACGACGCTTTTCTTTGTTCACCGATAAAATCTCGGTCTGAAGTTTATTTTCTAAACAACGCCTAATCGCCACGATATTTTAATTAAGCGCTAGACTAAATGTAACGCAAAGTGAAAAAGAAATGGAGCTTTTTTTTATTGCAAACTTTTTTCAACAATTTATCGTATTTTCTTTTTTTTCTTTCCTTTACGTTGGTTGTATGCTGTCGGAGAAGACATTTTTTACTGTCCAAATTATAAAGGCTTAAAATTATTTTATTTCATTTAACTGAATGCTGAATTTAAGCTTTCATGTTTTAATGGATGCTCTAGCCTTGAAATGATTTTCTGTTATGTTGTAAAATGTAAATGATAGCATAGATCTGTTTTATTACTTTGTTGGTAGTTAAGTAATAGAGAGAGACACACATACAGAGTGGATTGGAGCAAATAAATTAAATTATGTCCTTTGGTAATGGTGGAATTAGAGTGAAAAATTTTTATAAAGGAAAATCGTTTTGGTAATTCTGAACTCTCATGATTTATTCGATTTGTTACGTTAATGCTTTGATGGCTCTAACCAACCTTGTTGAAATCGATATTATCATAAATGAAAACTTAATCTATTTATCTCTCAACGTACGATTTTTAAATTCACAATTTCAGTGTATTGTCAGTTGGTAATTGAATAAACATGAAACAGAAAAAATAAACTGAAATAAATTTTTAAATAATCCCTCGTCAAAGTTGAGCTAAACTATCAATCAATATGTTTGATTCTTTCAGACATTTTAAAGCCAACATTCTGCCAAGAAACATTCTTATAAAAATTTAAATTTTAATTCTCCAATTTAACTTTTCCACAAAACTTTGTGGTACAACTTTCTCGATGGCTCTTATGTCGTGGGCCAAGAACAGTTGTAAATAAATGAAATTGAATTTGTTAATTATGTTATTTTAATTAGAATTACCGCAACATACAAAAATAATTGTTGTAATTATCCTTTGGAGGTAGTAAATGGGGAGTTGAATTTAAAAGCAAACAATCTCTATTTGCATCAAAAAACGAATTTCATGCAAACACAAAACTGTCTTAATTGAATGGTGCAAGGAAATGGAATAAATGTTAATTAAAAATAAATTTAGTGAATAGTCAAATTTTAATTAGAACTCTCTTCACAAAAGTTGAATGAAATTTCATTGGAAACTAGTAAGGGGTCAATTCATTTAAAATCGTTCATTTTTAATAAAAAATTTTTACAAAAAAATTGTTTTGTTATAGTTTTTTTCTTCAGCCATTTAAAAATGGCGATCCGGCACATTGTATTGAAAAAGGTGGTCTACGGAAAATTTAATTGCCAAGATAATTTTAAAGATATCAAAATAATTTATAAACCAGGGCGTTCAACATAGAATAAATTTTGTATATATATGCTTTTAATTATCTTACCATAAAAAAAAAAACAGCCAAACTTTTTTTGCAAAAATTTAAAGAATTATAGGATTAGGAAAATAAAAAATTTGGAGAAGAATTGTATTTTAAAATACTCTTAAGTAAGGAATTGATTTAAACATTTATTTTTGGTTAGAGTCTTTTTTTTTGGGTTCTAAACTATTGCCTTCCATTCATTGGAAACAGGTAGTCAATGATTAATTTGGAAAACAATTAGTTGGAATGTTTGTAGAAGATGATTGATTGGGCACGAATTCCGTACGGGTCACCGATGCCATTGGCTAATCGTTACGAATTGGAAAAGAATAACTTTAAATAAAATATTGACTAGTTTTGAAGATTTTTCAGAAAAGTTAGTTATAAGAAAATATTGATTTTCTGTATTAATAAATCGGTTATTCAATATTTCCGAGTCACAATTTATAAATTAATGAATAATTATGTATGTCGTATGACTCAATTTCGAAAGTTCAATAAATAAATTGAGTCAGAGGACATACAAATTTATTCATTGATTTTCTGCATTCTTGTAAACAGTGTTTTTTTTAAAGGGAAATATTACGGGAAGAATGATGTGCCACTCAGTCGAAGTTGCAAGTATTGATTAGTAAATTTGTTAGTTATATTGTAAGGGAAGTTTTTCGTCTGAAAGGGATTTAGTTTTTACTTTCCAATCAGCTTTACAAATAAGACTAATGCTTATTGTTCATGATGGTGGAAGCAATGTAATTTTTTCTTTAAATAAATATCAAAATATATAGAAAAAAATACATTTTTATAAACTTTTTCAATTTATTTCTAATAAAAGCATTAAATACCACTTAAACTAACAGTAATTTGGGTTAAAATTGCTTTCATTAAATTTAAAATTACATTTATTGCACCAAATGCTTCCACCAACTTGTAGACAAAAAAAGACTACTCAAATATTTTTGATTTTTTTTAAATAAGAAAAAAAAATTTTTTTACTTTTAATATCTTAAAATCAAGATATTCTATATGATATTGAATTTTTCATTCCCAGTCTTATAGAAAATTACTTCTACTTATAGGAAATAGGCTTACTTTTTCATGGAGAACCATTTTTATGGATACGTACACTGCTGGAATTCGTGCGACAGTATCAAATATGTAAAAATATTATGTAGCTTTTCAAAGTATCATCCACTTATATTCAATACTTTTGATAAAATAAAAATTATTGCACATTGCAATTTGCCCACGAGTCCACTAGTAATTCAATACCAAATATGTTTTATTATTTTGAAAAATTCGAGTCGTTCTTATCTTATTAAGTCAGTGTTGATTGATTATTGGATTGCAAGATAATATTATATGTTATTGAGATTTACCGGTTCAACATCTAATATTCAATCTTTTGTTAGTAACGTGATCTGTCCCATTTATTACTGTTCCACATTTTCATTATTCACTTGAATAGTTTCACATTTTTTTGTGTCTACTATCATTCTATTCTTCCATCTACAAAAATACGGCCATTCGTGTTTTTTTTCTCTACCAATTTATAAAATTTCCTATTTTTCTTTCTGCTCCTTAAGAAATAAAATTTTACCAAAAGTTTTAAATGAATTTTATCAATTTATGTTAAAGCTTGGGAACTGGATATACGAACGTATTAGACTTTAAATCACAACCTTAAATCAAAAGGAGATGAAAAAATTAGACAGTAGTTAAATTTTAGATGAAAAAGCTTTGTTAATTTCCACTAAGTAAATAACTGAAATTATTTTAAAAATTTCCTCCCAACATTACGGTCTACACTTTATATAGACAATCAATAAATCAATGCGATTAGATGACAACAATCGACTGATACAATATCAAACCCTTGGTATAAACCACTCCCGTGATAAATTAATCAAAAACGCAATAAATTTTTGCAAGGACATTTCTTTTATTATCTATCCAGAATAATTGTTGCATATGCGACTAAGAAATGGCCATTTATTTCACTGACAAGAACAGTGAAAAATTGAATTGGCATTAAATATTTAGTGTAGTATTGTATTTGTGAAAAAAGGTGCGCAGACATAAAAACAAATTTTGTGCTCATTACGAAAGGAAATTATCTAGACATTTATTTCTCTGGAGAATCGTAATTTCCTCCGTTCATTTGTGCTCTTTGCCGCATATTTTCCTAATAGGTTTGATTAATAATGCCCTCACTATTAAATGTATTACCTTAATTAAAATACCTTTTTAATTATGGTGTTTTTTGAGAAAATTCTTTTCATTGTGAAAACAATGTAGGCCATAATTATACCATCAGAGTTATAACATTTTTCTAATTTATTTATTTTTTAAACTAATACCCAATTACTTTAAAAAGTAGGTCCTTTGAATAACAAACCACGTTTTTCACGAAAAACATTAATTGTAAACATTAAAACAAAACTGTTTTTTTATGATTTAAAAAAAAGGCTACAAAAAATTAACAAAGATATTTTAATAGGATATAAAGGAAAAAAGCTGCGCTTTTTTATCGCTCTAGCATTGTTTTATATGAGAATTAAAAAAAATTATCGTTTACCTAACTTTCTCATTATATTTTTTTAATGACAATGAAGAAAATATTCGGAAACACAAACGGAAAAATATTATTTTTCAACTTGTTTCGTTCATAATTAAAAACGTACCAAGACAAATAAAAATGAAAACTTATAAACATTGCAGCGTTCAGTTTCAAGAAACCTGAAATTTTTTCAGAAACTTTTATAAGTGGATAAATATTCTTTTGCAAACAGGGAAAACGATTTTTCTTTTGATTTGATTTTTTTTTTTAAATTCTGCAAATGATTCAATGAAACATTTCGGTTTAATGGTATAAAACTGGCGCAAAATTTAAAGAAATATTACCTATAACTTCTATGGCTAGTTGAGATAGATGTCTTGGGAAATAATTTTAAAATAGAAAACGACTCAAAAAGGTTGGGAAATTATTAAAACGTTTTTCATGTATCTAGTATAATGAAAAAGTCTAGTCTTCGTTCGATTAAAATTAAAATTAATAGAATTTAAAATAGCTTAAATACTTGGTAGATTTTCTCTCCCTAAAGTGATTAAAAAAATATGTTTGTTATTGAAATTGTTTGAAAATTATTATCTTTCGAATTTGTATATTTATATTTATATTTTTTAAAATTAATACTATCTATTATTATAAAGAAGAAAGATTTGATTGTTTGTTTGCTTTGAATAGGCTCCGAAACTACTTGACCGATTTGAAAAATTCTTTCACTGTTAGGAAGCTACACTATTTTCGGTGAACATAGGTTATATTCAATTTTCAAAAAAATTAGGGATCGATACTAAAATTCCAATAATGTGTGAAAAAATTAACAAAAAACTTTCTTACATCGCGTGCGCTGGTGATTTAATTAAAGAACGGAACAACCGAATTTCATGAAACTTTACATTAAGATACAACACAATTACCCACACACGTTAGGCTATTTATCATTCCTTAAAAATAATAAGGGAATGTACCCTCTACGTAAAAACTGAGTGAAGAAAAAAAATTACTTTAGATAGGCGAGTTATATATCATTGAAAAGGTATTTAAAAGTTAAAAAATGATCTGTATTAATATTTTTAGTTGAACTATTAAAAAGCACAGTAATTTAATTTAAAGTACAAAAAATTGCCTTTTTGAAATAAAAATGTTATAATAGATAATAATTTGACAGTAAACTTTTTTTTACAAATTTGTTGTAAATAGATCCTTAGGGTTGCTCAGTAAGAAAATATTAATGAAAAAAATGTAATAATAATAATAGTAATAAAGCTTAAAGTAAATACGTTTTTACAACCGTGCATATATAATACTGTATTATATATCCCCTCTGACTGATGAAATTTTAATATTCGGTGTATTCCTTGTAGGAAGTAGGCATGTGACAAATTTTTTTTTGAAAATTCCTACCCTAACGGACAATGGTGGATTCAGGATTTTTTTTTTGGGGGGGTGGGTACAATATCTTTTATTTGCAAGTACGTGAGAGGGGTCACGAAAAAAATTCGCAATTCCAGCCAGAAATCATTATAATGATAAATAATAAATAATCATATCATCATAATGATAAAAGAAATTTAAAATCCTCTTCCAAAGCAAAAGGCATACGCCAAATCGTGTATGGGGAACTCTGGACTATCCAATATGGTTTAATTATATAGTTGAAATTCAGATATTTCAATAATAAGTTTATCGATACATAATGGTTATACATGATTATGGAAGAACTGGGTTTCGTGCAATTGTACAAATTTCAATTTGGCGGTTGTGTTGTACAGTGCAATAGTGTAATAGTTTTCGGAAAAAGGTTCATTCGGGAATTGAAAAAGGGAGATGGGGTTATTTTGATAACTTTCGACTTTTTGTAGTCATAATTAAGACCGAATTTTTTGAACTTGGTTATATTTTTTATTTGATTTATGATGTAGTATGATTATGTTTTTCGTAAAAGAATAAGAAAAATAAAATACGTTACGCAGACGAAGTCGCGGGGATCAACTAGTATTATATATTTTGAAGTGCGTAGCTTAACAACTATGGACTGATGTTTTCTGTTGGCTGTTAGACTTGTTAAAAAAAATCTTACATGAAAGCTAAATCGTTTTTACAGTTTTTTAATTTTAATTTTACATTTTTTAATTAACGATTGTTTAGACATTGTTGCGGTCAGTTTATAATAATATTGTTATAATGTTGTTAATATTGTAATACTTTCAGATTTTGGAAAAGTCTTGATAATAAAGACGAAACGTCGCAAAATCAATGATTGTTTAAATTAATTTAACTTTATTCCAATTACCCGTGAACCTGATATTATTATTGTTGTTATTTACACTGGAATTGAAACTTAGATAGAATTAATTTTTAACTTTGACAAACTATTTTTATGAATACATTTAATATAATCGTGAGCTCAGAAATATTATGCATATTTTTTGCATAACATGCAACAGTTCCACGTTCTGCACGTCAATTTTTATATTTTTTTTTCAATAAAAAAATACATTTAAATTAGAATTTATATATAAACCTTACACATATAAGTATAATTGTGAATAATAGAATTAAAAATTTCTTGCGGCACAATTCAAAATATTTAATAATTCCTTCAATGCCAACTGCTCCAAACTGATCTTATGCTTAGAGAATACTTGCATTCTTCGAAAACAAGAACGCAATGCTTAATCTTGTTTAACTATTTTGCAAATATCCAGGGAAAATTGCAAAATGAATTATTAACAAGCTTGTTTAATTATTAACGTAAAACATTGTTTTTCCATTATAAAAAAGGAATCATATTATGATGTGAGCGAGTGAGGCAAACGCATGCACAATCTCGATAGCATCTTTTGTGAATAAATGTGTAACCCTCCTTTTTGATGTTTCATCCCTCTTTTTTTTTCCATTTTCCAGATAAAATTGTGTTTTTGCATATTTTTTCTTTTGCTTACGTCAGACCACTCACCAAAATATTGTCGTCAACAGAAAAAAATTCAATCTTTTCAATGGAAATGTGTTCCTAATTTCTTTTATTATTATTAAGTTACTCTAACGAATTTTCTGGTTGTTGCAAAGTTGATCGGTTGAAGAAAACGCAATTGTTATAAAAAGCAGTCTTAAAAAAATTTTGCAAAGTTTTAGTCATTTCAGCATTTCATTGAATAATCGAACAATAAGGAAAAAGTTTTTTTTTTTTTTAATTAAACCAAATTCATTTCATTTGAGTGAAAAGTTTTATTGAATTCCTATTGGAAAAAAATTCAATTGAGCTTTTATTTATTCGATTCCATATTGTTTTATTTTGTGCAGCAGTTAAATATTGTTATAAATCATTCAAACATGTACTCTATCATATTGTTTATTAAGCAGTATAATACTTTATTAAAGTATAAAAGTTTTCAATATTCAGTGGTTGATTTTTAATTTATTTATTTTTTTCAATAAAACGATGATTCAATTCAATCTCCCAAACAATGCACAGATTTAATTTCATATTGATTGATTTAACCTTTTTCCAGTGCAAAAACTAACGAAAGATTAGAAGCTGTTTCGTAGAAAATTGACGGCAAAGTTATTTATTTGTCAACTTTTGACTTTCCAGGTTATTTCACAGAGATAAGCATCGACTAACTAATTCCTTTTTGCAGATGAGGAAAGCGGAGAAAAGTCCGTAAGCGTTCTGTTAGCCGGCGAAGAATCGGATTTAACATTTATTGATTTACCACACGCAGAGGTTTCGGTAAGTTATCTTTTCAATTCAATTCTGCAAGTTGATGTGATTTTATTTCGAGTTGAAACTAAAAGACAGATTATTGGTTTGATGTCTGATCAAATCTTTAGCCTCAAAAATTTTTTTAGCTGTGTTCGTTTTTCTTCATTTTTCGTTTCAAATAATTTCAAAAGTTCAAACGTCAGTTTTTCTTAGTATAATCATTTTCAAGTCTGCAAATTAATTATTCATCAAAAATTTGTTGTAAGGCATTCAACTGGTATACTGCACACTAGCTGAACCCAGCAGACGTTGTTTTGCCAGCCTATGGTTGCAAACTAATAAATTGAATTTAGCAAAAAAAAAGCTTATGAATTATTAGAATCACCTCCCGTATCAACCCGCAGTATCCCTCGCAGTACCAATTATAACTTACTTTCAAGTTATACGTTTGTCAATTACGTTTAGAGAAAATTTGCTCTACCTTTAAAAATCACTGCACCATATCAAAACAATCTCTGAAGCGGATTGTATATCATGACAAAATTTCAGGTAAATCAATGATAATTTTTTTGAGTTTTTGAAATCTACATAAACCAACACCACAATTTTATAGATGAAGATAAAAGATAGATTATTCATTGTTTATTTAAATCAGAGGTTGTCAAAGGTAGCCAACCCGCGGACCACAAAAGACACCCTTGACAATTTTTTCGACCCGCGATATGCATCAGGCTTTCATAAAATGTATACCTTTTGTAATGACCAAATTGGTGAAAACCGAAATATTAAAATGATTACAGTGTATCTGAATTTAGTATAGAGAATTTGAGATATAACTTCAAAAGAGGCTCCCGGAGTTATGATGCATTTCCGAAGTGGCCCGCAATATCATATGTATAGGCCACCCCTAATTCCATGTATGTTGATTTTTCGATATCGTAAAAAAATTCTATCAAATCATTAGAACTGTCTTTAAATTGGAACCAAAAGTGAAATCAGAATAAAATATTGGTACAACTATTTAGATTAGACTTGCCTGTGACCTTCATTATACTTTTTTTGGGGGGAAACACTAACATGTACCTGAAAACATAATATTATCGAAATCGATTAACCTGTTCTTCAAGCATACGGTAGAATTCAGGTGGACAAATATTAAAGTACAATTTTTTTGACCTTTGCTCCATAATGACTATTATTGTGAGCAAAATCAAATAAATTCCAAATAGGTGTGAAATTGAAAAGAATTTTACCTGAGCTCAACTGGTGATAACAAATAATATAGTAATGAGAAAAATGCAGATTCAAAGGTGTAATTTATGGAATCGGAAAAAGGTGTTAATGTATTTATAATTGACAACAAAGAATAAATATCTCAAACCGGTTCAAATTCTTTAAACGACATATTTAAAGCTGCCATTCTCTCATTTTGGCCTTCAAGTTTTGACTATGTTTTTTCACATCACCAATTGAACATATACTTGAATTTTTCGTATATGTATACAGTATAGCTGATTCCCGCGACTTCGTTTGTGTAACGTAAGAATAGATTTAATTTTCTTTTCAGATTTGCTATTTGTACTGGTATATGAAAAATTTTATTTCTCTTATTTCTTTTACGAAAAACATAATCATATTTAAAACCACTATTTTGTCCATTTTAAAAAGACACATTAAATAAAATGTTACTTAGAATAAAATAGTTGTGTATAATGATCAACTATATAGTTAAACCATTTTCTTAATTCTTATTTAATTAAGTATTTACTTAAAGTTTTATTACTACTATTATGATTATTACTACTACTGCTATTACTTTTTTCGTTAATATTTCCTTATTGAGTAACTCTAAGGGTCTATTTACAACAATTTCGTAAAAAAATAAAATTAAAATAAAGTTAACTGTAAGATCCGAATCCACGTCTTTATAATTAGGAGCATCAAAATGTTAGATACGTAAGCCATTACGCTATTAACATCAACTATGTGTTTTATATATATATATATATATATATATATATATATAAAGGTTTATATTTCAAAGAGGCAATTTTTTAAAATTTAAATTGAATTTACTGTGCTTTTTATCAGTTCAACCAAAAATTAGTTTACAGATTATTTTCTAACTTTAAATTACCTTTCCAATGATATATAACTCACCTGTCTAGTGTAAAAATTTCTGTTTTCATCCCTAGGGAATATCTTCCCTTATTTTTTTTTTGAATGATAAGTAGCCTATAGTCTGTGGGAAAGTGTGTTGAATCTTAATACCAAATTTCATTAAATTCGGTTGTACCGTTCTTTAGTTAAATCGGGACACACAGACAGACAGACAAAAATTTTAAAAATGTTAAATTTGGAATAAGGGTCTCTTGAAACAATTATTTACCCTAAAATTGAGTTCAAAATCGAAATGACCAGACAGACGTAAGGATTTTATATATTACTATAGAAATAGATATAGCTGATCCCCGCGACTTCGTTTGCGTAACGTAGGAGTAGATTATATTTTCTTTTCAGATTTGTATTGGTATATGAAAAGTTTTATTTCTTTTACGAAAAACAAAATCATATTTAAAAACACTATTTTGTCGATTTTAAAAAGACACATTTAATAAACTTAAAATTTTATATTGCCTATGTTGACCGGAGATAGTGTAGCTTTCCAACAGTGAAATAATTTTTCAAATCGGTCAAGTAGTTTCGGAGCCTATTTAATGCAAACAAACAATAAAATCTTTCCTCCTTATAATATTAGAGTAGATTAAAAAAATCACAAACATTGTATTTTATGTTAAGTACCATTATTTTCAAAGTTTTTTTTTATTTATTTATCGAAATATGAGATAAGAGTTAACAATACTAATGAAAGAAATTGTTACTTTGTGTTCTAAAGAATTTTTTTTTTGAAATTCAATATCAATTTTAGCAAGATTTATACAACTTGTATGGAAAAACATAGATTTTCAGTTACATACATCCAGCAAACAAAAAATTTCATTGATTTTTTTTAAAATAAATTTACAAAACAATTTTTCCATCAAATCTAATCACATGTCATAACCTTATCCGGGAAAATATGCTCGAATGAAATAAAATTGATATAATGTAATAAAAAAATAAATAAGTTCCCATTCAAATTCTTATACTAAGTAAACATAATAGAATTATTTATTAGTGTCAATATCAATTTCGTTATTTAATCATATCTTTCATAAAATATACAAACATTGAATGTAAAGCTTTCAATACTAATAAGCTCCGATGGAAAATTGTATTATATACAAAAAAAAAAAAAAAAAAGTTGGTTGATTTTAGTGATAGAGCATTGAATTGAAAAGCCAAAGTCATTGTTTGCTTCATTATTAACTTTTTTTTTCCAGTGTGTACAGTGTATTTGATATTTTATTTGCACAATAAAATTGATGGAATAGTTAAAATAAGGTCATAAACTTGCACTGCAAGTAAATTCATTTAATATTTATTTAACATTTCACTTTACTCAGAAATGCAATGTGTACAAAATACATTATTTGACAATAAATGTTGCAGTAAAAAGTATAATATGTGATGTCCTTTTACAAGTTTTCAACAAACCCTTGGAGAACGGTTTTAGTAGAGGCTATTTAATTAAAAGTTCTCGGCAATATTTTCTTTAAGCTCATACAGAGAAATATAGCGATAAAATGTTAACCAAAATTAGATTTATCATAAATCATAAATGTTGTAAAATTTCTCAAATATTTACAGAATACTTTTAAGTTGAATAGGCAAGTTTTTTTTTTAAAAGACAATATTAAGGGTCTCGTAAAATAGTAAAAGTCATTTTGTTATATTTGTAATTCATTTGATGGCTTATCTCCTACATGAATTAAATTTTACTATTATATGCATATTCTATAAATATATATTATTCAGGTATTGTAATTGTTCATCATACAATTCATAAAACTAATTGAAGTTTATGTTGTGAAATTTTAATTGTAATGATTTCATAGTATTTGTTTAGTGTCAAAATTTTACTAATAATGCTAACCAAACGAAAAGTTAACGTTCGGATAAAGCAATGTTTGCCGAGTCCGCGAATAAAATTTTAAATTTTAAATGACTTTATAAGAGACAAAACTTTATTATAACAAATTTAGAGTTTTTTTTTAAAGGTTTTTTTCGAAAAAAGTGGAACAATACTTTTACTCAAAGTACTGTCCATTGCAGGTTTCTAACTTTTTGGCACTGAAATTCAATTCTTCGAGTAAGATCTGAAGCGCTGCTTAGCCCTAAACGATGGTACAATTAAAAGTTTAGTGCATTGTAAGGAAAAGTGAGAAAAAAATTTGAACTATATTCACAATGTAGGAGCAATAATTTCTTTAAGACATCTATAAATGATCGAGAAACATTGACTACTTTTCCACGTCAATGTCTTACTTCATCTATCCTAACAATTACTTGTAATAAAACACATCGTATTCCATTACTCACATTCCCAGTTGATTTTAGTTTGGGGGGGTGGGGTGGTATGTGGTATATGGTTTTTCTGAAATCAACTTGTACAAAAGTAATTCAATTTTCCATTGTTAGCCATTAGCTTTTTACCTAAAGACTTTCCCATCAATACTTTGCCATCCATTCAATACTCACATATAGCCAGACATGCACTTTACTGTTATTGCAAATTGAAAGCTCACCAACTATCCTATGGCAAACTTTAATTTGATTGCATAACTCCAACTCATGTTGCACTATTGTTTATATGTGGCACATACCTGCTGTGCATCGAACTTGCTATTTTGTTGTCGCAAATAACTAAACTCGTTTCATTGTTGAATTTTATCCAATTATTCAGAGACTAACAAATGAGCTTTTCATTAAAAATGATTGAACTTATTTAATGAAACATTTGTCTATGCTTACAGAAATATTTCGTTTAATTATTTCATTGGCATATTCTGTCTATGCAAATTAAATTGAGTTTTAAAAAACATTATTGTTAGTTACATCTATTATTATATAGAGGAAAGATTTGATTGTTTGTTTGCTTTGAATAGACTCCGAAACTACTTGACCGATTTGAAAAATTCTTTCATTGTTGGGAAGCTACACTATTTCCGGTGAACATAGGTTATATTAAATTTTCAAAAAAATTAGGCATCCATACTAAAACTCCAATTATGTGTGAGAAAAATTACCAAAAAACTTTCTTACATCGCGTGCGCTGGTGACTTAACTAAAGAACGCAACAACTGAATTTAATAAAACTTTATATTAAGATACAACACAATTGTTCACATACGTTAGGCTACTTATTATTCCTTAAAAATAATAAGGGAATGTACCCCCTACGTAAAAACTGAGGGATGAAAAAAAAATTACTTTAGATAGGCGAGTTATATATCATTGGAAAGGTATTTAAAAGTTAAAAAATGGTCTGTATTAATCATTTTAGTTGAACTAATAAAAAGGACAGTAATTTAATTTAAAGTACAAAAAATTACCTTCTTGAAATATAAATGTTTTTATAGATCATAATCTGAGAGTAAAATATTTTTTTTACAAAATTGTTGTAAATAGATCCTTAGGGTTGCTCAGCAAGGAAATATTAACGAAAAAAATGTAATAGTAATAATAATAATAATAATTAAGCATAAAGTAAATACGTTTTTAAAACCGTGCATATATAAAATCTTGTATTTATATACCCCCTCTGACTGATGAAATTTTAATATTCGGTGTATTCCTTATAGGAAGTAGGCATGTGTTAAGATTTTTTTTTTGAAAATTCCTACCCTAACAGACAAGGGCGGATTCAGGATTTTTTTCTTGGGGGGGGGGCACAATATCTTTTACTTGCAAGTGCGTGAAAGGGATCACGAAAAAAATTAGCAATTCCAGCCAGAAATCATCTTAATGATAAATAATAAATAATCATATCATCATAATGATAAAAGAAATTTAAAATCCTCTTCCAGAGCAAAAAGCATACGCCAAATCGTGTATGGGGAACTCTGGACTATCCAATATGGTTTAATTATATAGTTGAAATTCAGATATTTCACTGATAAGTTTATAGATACATAATGGTTATACATGATTATGGAAGAACTGGGTTTCGTGCAATTGTACAAATTTCAATTTGGCGGTTGTGTTGTACATTGCAATAGAGTAATAGTTTTTGGAATAAGGCTCATTCGGGAATCGAAAAAGGGAGATGGGGTGATTTTGATGCGAGTATTTTGATAACTTTCGATTTTTTTTAGTCATAATTAAGACCGAATTTATTGATATTTTTTATTTATATATAGATGCTAATTGGTTTAAGGATTATTTGGTTCACGGTAAGTATACCTACCGTAGATATACGCAATTGAACATACTTTTTTCAGATATTTATAAATATTTTTTGAAAATTAATTGATTATTAGATAGAACTATTTTGTTCTTTGCAACAGTTTATTAAATGTGTCTTTTTTAAGAGTGTGAAGTGTTTTTTAGTATGATTATATTTTTCGTAAAAGAAATAAGATAAATAAAGTACGTTACGCCGACGAAGTCGCGAGGATCAGCTAGTCTTTTATAAAAATTTTGACGGAATCAATATTCTCTAGAACAATATATAACAATAACCAAATCAATTAATTCTGAAACGAAAAGATGTTTATTTCGTAGAAGAAAAATAAAGAAATATTTGCCTTTTTAAATAATTTTATTATTTTTTTTTGGATTTTTATAATGTTTCGTATACAATGGATATGTATTGTATAGTTTTCAAAACAAACCAGAAGTGAGAGGTCTTAAAAACATATCCAATTGACCATAATTTTGGCAGACATCTCACTTCTTGCCTTTACAATTAGTATAATCGTTTGAACATAAATTGTATGTTTCTGCATGGACCTGTTGGTCCAGTTTTACAACAGATCTTACGAATCAAAATTTGACCAGTGTACATCCACTTATCGTTGTCGACACGGCTGAATAATTCGGCCTAGAAATAGACATTGAAAACAGTGGATATATGAATAAGTTGCATTTATAGTTGCAAAATTTGAATTGAATAAATACTCACTATCATCTCTTGGATGTCAATTCCATATTTACATGCAACAGAAACAGGTCTTTTTTCCTCAAGCATGAACATGTACGTGCAAATACGTTTGCAACTATCCTTTTTGTTCATGCAAGGGTTGGGAATTGTTATATTTTGGCGAAAAGACATAGTAAAATTTTTGCTTTCTCTCATAAATTTATGAGGAAAAATTGAACAATCGCAAGTGTGAATTTTGGGTAATGCAGTTGCATTGGTCGATTTCCAGGGAGTTGGTAAAGCTTCAGTAGCACGAATCAAATTATTATCGCCAATGGGTTTTTTTAAAAATTTTCCAGCGATAATTCCATAACTTTCTGATGATACTTCCCCAGTTGGTGTCGTAGTTTCAAAGCGAGCATCTTCTGTTGTTGTCATAATTTCCCTAACAATAACAAATTACAAAGTATAAACTTTGACAAATATATTTGGAGAAAAGAAAAGACAATCACTTACTGCATGTCAATAGGTGCAGAAATTTCCAAGTCTACAGTTGTGGTTTCCCAACTGGCATCAGTTGAAGTAATTACTCCACTGACAAAAAAATAAATTATAATCTAACTTAAGAAGACAATTAGAAATAAAAACTTACCCCAAGCCACCGTTGAATAAACCAAGCACAACACAAATTGTGAAAAACATTTCGTAATTTTTTGGTGGTGAAAATTTTTGCGAATATATGGTATTACTAAACTATTTGGGTGCTTTCTAGCAAGTAAAACAGCCACCCGAAATTGTTGCTCTTTTATACACTGAATTATCAGTCTTAAAAATATTTTTCTTTGTTCGATTTATCAAAAAACTTTTTCACAGAAACGATTGTTGGTTATCATTCCATTAACTTAAATTAATGACTTATCCATATGATAAAAGCTTAGAATGCTTACAAAAACTTATTGATTAACAAATATGTAATCAAAATGTCCTCTAGAACTTTTAAAAATAATTACCAAGCACATTATTACAGAATATTGTGTCATTGAAAGATAAAGTTGAGTAATTAGTTAATTATTTTTTAAGCTAAACATTAAAAGTGTAATTACAATTTGAGAGTTATGATATGCAGGCAGGAAAAAGAAAAATATCCTGTGTCTTTTTTCAGACTAAAGAAATAGAAATAATATCGATACATAATTCATCCAAGTTTATTAAAATATAATGCTGTAATCCTACAGAATGTATTAGATATTTTCATTAATAATTTTTTCTCAAATAATTATTTCTCCTACGACCATTCTCTCAAATTTCATTATTTTACTAAGATTTTGTCGATTAGATTTTCTTATAAATTTAAGGCCCATTGCAAAATGTAATTCTAAATTCCAAAAAAAAAATGCTAATCAGATGGATGTCAAAAATATTGTTGATTTATAGAGACTAAAAGTTAAGGAATTATATAGTTTTTTGATTTCAAAAATTACTCGTTTATTTATAATTGTTAATATTACGCCTAATTTCTCAAACAAAATTTCAATAATTTTTTTTAAACAAGAAAACAATTCAGGTTGTTTAAGAACGGTTTTTTTATCTAATATTTTTATTATTTAATTGGCCACGTTTCGTTATGTATCGTAACTTCATCAAGTTTCTTGATTCACAAAAATAAAAATACATTTTACTGAAACTAGCTAAACTTAATTTCTAAATAATAATTTTGTGTGATATAAAAAACTACCACCGATCATTTCTACAATTGGCCTTATATTAAAGGTCAAAACTAATCAAAAAAAATTTAATAAAATAATGAAATTTGAGAGAATGGTCGTAGGAGAAATAATTATTTGAGAAAAAATTATTAATGAAAAAATCTAATACATTCTGTAGGATTACAGCATTATATTTTAATAAACTTGGATGAATTATGTTTCAATATTATTTCTATTTCTTTAGTCTGAAAAAAGACACAGGATATTTTTCTTTTTCCTGCCTGCATATCATAACTCTCAAATTGTAATTACACTTTTAATGTTTAGCTTAAAGAAATAATTAACTAATTACTCAACTTTATCTTTCAATGACACAATATTCTGTAATAATGTGCTTGGTAATTATTTTTAAAAGTCCTAGAGGACATTTTGATTACATTTTTGTTAATCAATAAGTTTTTGTAAGCATTCTAAGCTTTTATCATATGGATAAGTCATTAATTTAAGTTAATGGAATGATAACCAACAATCGTTTCTGTGAAAAAGTTTTTTGATAAATCGAACAAAGAAAAATATTTTTAAGACTGATAATTCAGTGTATAAAAGAGCAACAATTTCGGGTGGCTGTTTTACTTGCTAGAAAGCACCCAAATAGTTTAGTAATACCATATATTCGCAAAAATTTTCACCACCAAAAAATTACGAAATGTTTTTCACAATTTGTGTTGTGCTTGGTTTATTCAACGGTGGCTTGGGGTAAGTTTTTATTTCTAATTGTTTTCTTAAGCCAGATTATAATTTATTTTTTTGTCAGTGGAGTAATTACTTCAACTGATGCCAGTTGGGAAACCACAACTGTAGACTTGGAAATTTCTGCACCTATTGACATGCAGTAAGTGATTGTCTTTTCTTTTCTCCAAATATATTTGTCAAAGTTTATACTTTGTAATTTGTTATTGTTAGGGAAATTATGACAACAACAGAAGATGCTCGCTTTGAAACTACGACACCAACTGGGGAAGTATCATCAGAAAGTTATGGAATTAACGCTGGAAAATTTTTAAAAAAACCCATTGGCGATAATAATTTGATTCGTGCAACTGAAGCTTTACCAACTCCCTGGAAATCGACCAATGCAACTGCATTACCCAAAATTCACACTTGCGATTGTTCAGTTTTTCCACATAAATTTATTAGAGATATCAAAAGTTTCTCTATGGTTCTTCGCCAAAATATGACAATTCCTAACACTTGTATGAACAAAAAGGATAGCTGCAAACGTATTTGCACGTATATTTTGATACTTGAGGAAAAAAAACCTATTTCTGTTGCATGCAATTCTGGAATTGACATCCAAGAGATGACGGTGAGTATTTTCTCTATTCAAATTATGCAACTATAAATGCAGCTTATGCATACATCCACGGTTTTCAATCTCTATTTCTAGGCCGAATTATTCAGTCGTGTCGACAACGATAAGTGGATGTACACTGGTCAAATTTTGATTCGTAAGATCTGTTGTAAAACTGAACCATTGAGTCCATGCAAAAACACAAAATTTTTATTTAAACGATTATACTAATTCTAAAGGCAAGAAGTGAGATGTCTGCCAAAATTATGGTCAATTGGATATGTTTTTAAGACCTCTCACTTCTGGTGTGTTTTGAAAACTATACAATACATATCCATTGTATACGAAGCATTATAAAAATCCAAAAAAAATAATAAAATCATTTAAAAAGGCAAATATTTCTTTATTTTTCTTCTATTAAAAGTTTCTACAAAATAAACATCTTTTTCGTTTGAGAATTATTTGATTTGGTTATTGTTGTTGTTTTTAATTTCTAAATAGTCCAAATATGGTTCTAAAGAATTTTGTTGATAGTTAACCAAATATCTGCTGTTTTAAAATATATTTTTTTCAAAAAATGAAAGGCAAATTTCAAAGTTCTTTGAGTTTGTAAATTACATAAAGGATTTTTTAATCAAAGAATTTTATTCAAGTTTATATGCCTTGGCATTGATGTTAGTGATGGATATTTTTAGTCAAAAATAATTCATATTGAAATACAAAGTTCATGAGATTTTACGAACTTGGTTTGTTCTTTGGTATTAATTTACGCTTTATTAATTAAAATACAATTTACTTATGAATTAGAATTTAAATTGCAAATTATATAATTCTTGAAAATTTGTAAGACGTCACACGAAGTAAATCCCTTCCACGGTCGTCGCACTGTAAGTAAATGAAGAATGTTTGTTAAAAGTGTTTTTGATAATTTTGTAATTTCATCAAAATTTACATAAAATATTGTTGCAACAATGTTTCACCGTTAAAAATATGAGAAAATTTTCATTTAAAATATGAGTCAACTTTGAACAAATTTTGAAATTTAACTTGAATTGATTTGAGGCAAACATTAACACCAAGTTTGTGATTAGACTAATCTTGGTGGATAAGGATGCACGGTTTTGTTTTAAAATTATTATTTTTCATGGTAAAAGTTAAAATTTTTGCACATAATTTGAAATGTTTAGCATAAACAATAGTTATCCAATAAAAAAATATATTAAATTTGGTTCCAGAAATCCACAATGAAACTTTAAATTGTTTCTTCGCCGTACCTCATCCACCATAAATATAATTTTCACTCTTAACAGTTAAACAGTGATGAAGCCAATCATTTTTTTTCAAAATTTATTAGTGTGTTGCTGAATAATAATTGAAAAGATGTATTTTAGAAGAACTTTCCCCGAAAACATAATTTGTAAAGCGCGGCAATAAATTATGCTTTTACGTTCATAAAATCCGAAAATTTAATGTAATGGGGGCAACTTTTTGTTAAGACTTAATTCCTCAAATCTATAAATTATTCTAATTGACATCGATTTCGTGCTTGAAATAAATCTGTAAGGTGTTAATTTCATGGAGTCAAGTGAAAAGTGCTAAACGCGAATAACAATAAATTAGCATTTTTTTTTTTTATTCTTTCGCCTCTTGAATTATTCTCTTCATGTTTGAGGTTATTTACTTAACATGCAAATTACTTCAAGTTTCCATTATAATGCACAGACTGTTGTAGGTACTTGATTCTATATACAAAAAAAAAAAAATATTATTTTCAAATAAAAATACAGCACTTGTAAGAAAACCAAGTTGAACCAACACGCATTTTAAATACAAATAAATACAATGACGTTTTAAAACACGACTTTTATAACTTTACGCCTTTTATAATTTTGCTATTAATAACAATATTTATTTTTAGTCAGAAAATGCATTGTAATTAAAAATAAATACTTATCTAAATAAAATATACAAGTTTTGCATTGAATTCCATTTTCCCAGGGAAAATTGACCGCAATTTATAAACCAAGGGGCAAACTTTAGGTTTTTTATTTTGATAATTTGTTCATTGTTTTATAAAAAAAAAAAACTAAGAATAAAAAGTATAGGAGCTTACTTTAAGGAGCTATCAAAGAGACTTTTTGTTAATGATTTCAATGTTTGGTTGGAATAGAAATGATTTATGAAAATAATTGGGTACAATATAGTTATTTGAGAAAAATTATGAATTTACTCTTTTGATAATGAGACCGCAAAAGTATCTGTACATCATACTGTTTGGCTTAAATAATTTTTTTTTATTTATTTTACTTCCAGTTGGCATTTTACAGAGATGAAAAGCATCTGTACATAGAACTGGAATATTACAATTGTAATGTAATGTATTTAAATCAGTTTAACAAAATTAAAAGTAACATAATTAAAACAGAATTACCAATAGAATAAATAGATACAACTTTTAATTTAAAATTAAAAAATGTCAGTGTTTAGTCACTAAAGGTACCCATAGTGCTTATTAACATTTTCCTCAGTTTCTTTCGCCTAAAACTAATAGTTTTATGATGGTTGGCCAATTTATTACCTCTGTCAAGTTAGCACCCGACTTTTAAAAATTAAAATTTTAAATATATTTTTAGATAGCCTTTTGTTTGTACTTGATTGTACCGAAAAAATGTTCGTTTCTACCTCAACCGAAAAAAAGTTATTAAATTTTTAAAAATCGATAGCCCCCCATTGTTAGATTTTTAAAAAAAATTAACGACCATAGATAGGCCTTGACACGTAGAGGATTGTACCGAAAAAAAATTTGTTTCTAACTTTAACCCAAAAAAAATTATGTGCGATTTTGTGAATGCACTTATTCCATTGAAAATAGAGTTTTCCGGCTACTACAGATTTTCCTTGAGAGATTTTCCAAATCCAAAGGCGGTACAATCTAGCTACGGAGGTGCTGAGGATTGTACCGAAAAAAATTATCCTTCTAATTTTATTCCAACAGTAGTTATAAAGTATTTTGCATGAGTAATTAGACTAAAATTACTTTATTGCAGTTTAAACAAAAAAGTAATAAGAATAAGAGTCTAATTACTCATACAAAAGTCTTTATAACTACCGTTGGAATAGAGTTAGAAGGATAAGTTTTTCGGTACAATCCTAAGCGCCTCCGTAGCTAGATTGTACCGCCTTTGGATTTGGAAAATCTCTCAAGGAAAATCTGTAGTAGCCGGAAAACTCTATTTTCAATGGAATACGTGCATTCACAAAATTGCTCATAACTTTTTTTGGGTTAAAGTTAGAAACAATTTTTTTTCGGTACAATCCTCGACGTGTCAAGGCCTATCTATGGTCGTTAATTTTTTTGAAAAATCTAACAATGGGGGGCTATCCCCCCATTTTTAAAAATTTAAAAACTTTTTTTCGGTTGAGGTACAAACGAAATTTTTTTCGGTACAATCAAGTACAAACAAAAGGCTATCTAAAAATATATTTAAAATTTTAATTTGTAAAAGTCGGGTGCTAACTTGACAGAGGTCAATTTATTAACAATTTTTATCGCAATAAGATACTTTTGGATTTTTAGTGCTGATAGTTTTCTTAGTTTTAGGCAGCGGTAACAAATTAGATCTAGTTTGTTTATTTTTTTTATTATATTGGGCTTTACACTCATATTAGTAGTATGTTAAAGCATTTATGATAATTTTTTTTCTTTCTAGGTATGCTCCTTGTAGTGGTAGTATATGGAAATTTGTATTTTTCTTATTTCTTTTACGAAAAACATAATCATACTTGAAAACACTATTTTGTCGAATTAAATTTATTAATTTTCAAAAAATATTTATAAATATCTAAGAAGAGTATGTCTATTGCGTATAGCTACGATCAGTTTACCTACCGTGGACCAAATAATCCGTAAATCAATCAGCATCTATACATAAATAAAGTCGGTCTTAATTATGACTAAAAAAAGTCGAAACTTATCAAAATACTCGCGTTAAAATAACAGAAGTTAAGGGTCTAGATTTTGAATAATAGTAGGAATCTCTATTAACATCAACTATTTGTCTTATATACATAAAGGCTTATATTTCAAAGAGGCACTTTTTTAAACTTTAAATTAAATTTACTGTGCTTTTTATCAGTTCAACTAAAAATATTTTACTGATTATTTTCTAACTTTAAATTACCTTTCCAATGATATATAACTCACCTGTCTAGTGTAAAAATTTCTGTTTTCATCCCTAGGGAATAACTTCCCTTATTATTTTTTTGGAATGATAAGTAGTCTATAGTCTGTGGAAAATTGTGTTGTATCTTAATACCAAATTTCATAAAATTTGGTTGTTCCGTTCCTTAGTTAAATCGGGACACACAGACAGACAGACAGACAAAAATTTTAAAAATGTTACATTTGGAATAGGGGCCTCTTGAAACAAATTTTTACCCTAAAATTGGGGTCAAAATCGAAATTTACAGACAGACTGTAAGACAGTAAGACTGTAAGACAGACTAAGAATTTTATATATTAGTATAAATAAAATAATACGTTTTATACTTCAACGGCAAAAATGCATAGACATAGTTGCATTATATAACCAATTGTAAAGTTTAACTAAAAATATGACATTTTTGTACGGAAAATCCTCCCCTTGAGATTACAAAGTAATAATTTATAATGCTCGGTATTTTTTTGGGTTTTAAGCTTCATTGTAATGGATTTAATGCAACAAATTCTGATTAAATATCAATAAATATGATTACGTAAGACTTTAAACTTGAAAGGGACCACAGCATCCCTTGCGATTTGATATTGTAATTGTGAATAAATAGATAGGAAAAATCAAAAATAGATGATACGTTCGAAGAATTCCCCTGGCAGAAGCCATTGCCATATAACTGCAAACTGAAATAGCTACACAATCAAAAGCCAGACATATGATAATGAAACATTTTCACTGCTTTAGTTTTCAAAGTTTTTATAGAGCCAGGTAGAGGGTCGTTACTTTATAGCTGTGGGCCACGTTTTTTTTTTTTTTTTGCCTCTTGTGTGCTTTTAAAATTCTAAGTAGATTTTAATGTTATTCTTGTTCGGAAAAATTTTAATTACAAAAATATGAATAAATTAAACGTACAAATGGTTATCAAAAAAAAAACAGTAAAAACTTTAGTTTCAGAGCATTCGTTCTTTTGAGAAAATTAATTTCAGTTATATGGGGGATAAAACATTTCTTAGATATTCCAAGTCATGCTCTGGCAAAGTTGTGGTAATTAAATATTCATTATTTTTTTTATGGATTACATCAAAAATGCAATTTGTAATTAAACTTTCACTGTACAATAAAATTGCAAAACTAGAGAAAAAGATGGAAAATTTAAATTGAATTTAATGGAAATAATATTAAGTCGTTGAAATGATTTGTACCATGTTCGGTTACAAAGGATACTCGTAGGCACTTCATGTTAACTGGAAATATGAAACAATATCAAATATTTGTGCAACAATGCTAATATCCATTGTTCTGTGTTTTCAATGGACCAACTTGTAAACTATTGTCTACCATCTACTTTGATGTTTCCCAAACTATAAAGACTGAAAAAATTTCTTAAAAACTAATACTTTTGACATTAATTTTGATCAAAATCAATAGTAGATATCTAAACAGTGGTTAATTTGAAATTAATTTTTGAAATTAGTCATAGTTCTTTACATTGGTTTTCTTTTGACAAAGCTTGCGGTATTGTATTAAGTTATAAACGGAATTGAGTTAAATAGTAAAATTGTTTTGTCGAAACTATAAATTATGAATTCTGTGCTGGTTTACTGAATTCATTAAGTGAAATTAATGAATATTTGATGTCTCATTAGTGTTTCAATTAGACAGGTGGTTTGTATATAAGGTAAACATTAAGGGGTGTTAATTGAACTCTGTCGGATTTTTTTTTCTCAATATTATAAATTTTACTTATATAAAAGTGTTGATGTCAAACATCAATCAAACGTAATTTTTTTGAGATGTACAACTGGGAGAATTTCGGAATAGAGGTGGGTCATGTGACATGGAGGCTATGGAGAGTACCTAGGTGAAGAATGGCGTTTCACTTCAATCAAAGTGTTAACAATGGTAGTAAATGACATTTAAATTTCCTTTCATATGAACAAAGAGGGAAACTAATTAACACAACCATAATTAGTAGAACAGAGCAGGATTTATTGGTGAGATAGTAGTGGGAGAAAAAAAGCAAGGGCTTATATTAATATTAATTTCTGGGAATTTGTAGACATTGTTGTATTTTCTGATTTTATGGCAAAATTAATATTGAAACTTTTGCAAAGAAATTGTAACAATTAATCGAATAAAGAACATGGTGTGGAAATTTTCCATCGTCTAACTTCAAAAAGCTGTGGGTTTCTTATACGAAAAATTTACCGCAATCTTCCCCATGTTTATAACTTGATTTTACATTGACGTAAGGAGATATAATTATGTTAGTTTCAAAATTTTGAAAACTTGTGTAAAGTTTTCCTTACAAACTCACTTTGTACATTTATTATCGAAATTTGTTCTAAATGATGGCACATTGCTTGTATTTGGTTTTAAATAAACCCAATTTTAGGGTAAATATTTGTTCCATGAGGCCCTTATTCCAAATTTAACGTTTTTAAAATTTTTGTCTGTCTGTCTGTCTGTGTGTCCCGATTTAACTAAAGAACGGTACAACCGAATTTAATGAAATTTGGTATTAAGATACAACACACTTTCCCACAGACTATAGGCTACTTATCATTCCAAAAGAATAATAAAGGCAGGTATTCCCTAGGGATGAAAACATAAATTTTTACACTAGACAGGTGAGTTATATATCATTGGAAAGGTAATTTAAAGTTGAAGAAATTCAAAAACACCCCTATTAAGGACTATCCTAGTGCATATGGCCTAAGTAGCTGAGCACCAAAAGTTTTAAATAAAAAATAAAAAACTATGAAACAATTTTATAACCTACACTAAGACATGGCAAGAAAATATTTTCCAATTTTGTACGTTATTGTTTATAATTATCAAATGTATTATCAATGTAAAAATGTGATTAAAACTTATATTTTTATTATTAAAATTAAATCAAAAGTTTTGTGTTGCAAAACGAATAACGGAATTATTCGTTGCGACTATAATTATTGCACTATAAACGTAATAACAAAAGCATGTAGGTGGGACTGTAAAATATAGAAGATATACGTATAACAACATTTAGTACTTATGTGTAGTTATTTTCATAACAGCGGAAAATCAGTGGAATAATTTCCATGTTTCAACATATTACGCCAAACACATTAATATCAATGAAACAAGTTTGTTTTGAAGGATTTCGAGAATTCTATAGTTTACGAAAATATTTGAACATCGATTATTTTATTAAAAATTTGTCCTTAAAGCTTATCTTCTTCTTTTTTTTCTAGCCGGAAAATGAAATCAGGTTTAGCTACTGTAAACTACATTTGTAAACTACAATTTAGTGTTTGAATATTGGCCAAGGAGTTTTTACAATAATTTCCTGTCCCATAAACTAATGAGTGTAATGAATCTAGTGATGGGACCAATTGGGGCAATTTTACTTTTCCACCAGTACAACATATCCCAGTAGATTCACCGCTGTATTTTAACGTCTTACAATATTGGCAAATGATTGTCATTTCCCCAATTGTTCCATATATTTCAATAAATATTGAGTAAAATATATAAATAACACATAAAATAAATAAAAAAAAATGCCAAATTCAAACGGTTGCTAAGCGTTTTTCAAAATAAATCACAGGCATCAATGATTATAAATAGTATATAGGTAAGTAAGCGTAAAAATTTGCAGAAGATGTCGAGGGACATCTTAATCTTCTAGAGGTATAAAATGTAATTTATATCCGATTCCCATGCCTACCGAATATACATAGAAAATTTCATGAAAATTGGTCCAGCATTTCTTGAGTTATAAATAGTGTAACTAACACGACTTTCTTTTATATATATAGATTTGTTCTTAAAGCTTATCTTCTTTTTTTTTTTCTAGCCGGAAAATGAAATCAGTGCATATAATGTGGGCGACGAGCCAAACGCATATTGTGTGGTATACAGTTGTTCGGATCGAAGAAGTTTGGACCTGGCCGAATGGGCGCTGGCCACTCTTTGGACCAACGGTAGTGTGGCATCCAAAGCCATCATTTTAGTTGCAAACAAATGCGATTTGGTTCGATCACGTGTCATAACAACGGAAGGTAAGTAATGTTTGATTTAATCAAATTCAAGTTTTACTGAATTTTTCCTCATTGAACTGAAAAGTGGCCAGTAAACATTGGTCGATCAATTGTTGCTTTGATTGTAGAATTTGGCATTGCAAACTTTTCACTAGCATAGTCTAACATATACCTCTTCCCAACAATTCATACCCACCCAGTCAAGTTTAACAAGTATTTGCTTTATTGCGTGTTTATTGGTTTCAATCAAAAATAATCTGTTCGTGTCAATTACGTCTTTGCAGCAGGAAAATTGTAGATTAGTTAAAATTAAGCTTTGTACTACCAAAAGATATCAACTTCTTGTTGTTTAGCAATTTGTCGACATTAAATTGATACATTGTTGGTGCTAGTTGTTGGGTACGTCTAAAGATAATCACTGACAAAGGTTCGATGGAAAAGGGTTTTCATTCTTGCTGAAACCTTTCACATCAATCTTATTCACAATATAATATGCTTGACAGTAATCATGTTATAGAAAATCTACGACCAACGTAATTAGTTCAATTTCCTTTAATGTTCACCATTATCACACAAAGACAGTGTAGAACAGTGTTTCTTAATCTTTTTAGTGAGCCGGATCCTTTTGAGATTGAAAATTGGTCTCCGTACTCCATTGAAAAATTTGGTTTTCTTTCTGTTTCTAGTTGAGAAAAATACAATTTTTGCACATTTTTTTAGAATTTATATTTTCAGCGGTTTCTTCTGCATCTCAGATTAAGAAACACTGGCGTAGTAAAGGGGTGTACTTATGTACGTGCCTGAGAAATTATACTTCTTTAGTATAATTAAAAAGATGTTTTCAAGCCACTGCTGTAACCTCTTCCGGTAGCATATTAGTATCCGATATGTTAGATATTAATTGTTTGATAACTAAAATATGATTCAATTCTAAACACAATTTTTACTTTTACTGTAAATATAATAGGCAAATGTATGTACGGTGGTCAAGACAGAGAATAAAAAATATATAAGTAGATGCATGTGAGTGGAATATAGATATAATAACTATTGTCTAAATTTTGAAAAAACTAATTGTTGTTATTGGTTTCAACTGTCATTTCATTTTTATTCGATTGCCAGTTGTAAGTTTTGCCAGTGATGGGTTGTAAATATTTTTTTAAAAAATTACTAGTTGTCAAATAATAAATTCAATTGGTAGCTTAATTTAGTCCGAGATGATTTTTTTTTAATACAAATTCTTATATCGTATAATTTGCTCTTTTTCTGGTAAAGTTTCATAATGACTTGATTTACTCGTGAATCAGTTTAGAAACGAAATAGAATATCAATATCGTTGCCAAATATTGCTGTTGTTGAAAAGGACAGAGCCAAATTGGCTATTTATAGTATAAAGTAGTTCACTACTTTATACACAACTGACTACTTAATTTCAGGTGGGTCAAAAAAATCGATTATTAATTTTTTTACAAGTGACACAGAAAAATGGGTAGCTAGACACCTTAAAAAAATTCTCACCAAGTATGAGCTCTTAATTTTAATAGGAAGATCCTCCGCATCGCAGTTTTGTATTTTTTTCTCAGTCCAATAGAAAAAAAATCATACCTCATCCATTTATCGATTGTATAGAAAAATGTTCTGAAAAAATTTTTTAGGAAATTTAATTCTCTACAAAAAAGGTATTCTATATTTTTTCCGTAAGCCTCACCATTTGAAAGATATTAAGGATTTAATTTTGATTATTTCAAGACAAATTTCATTTTGGTTTATGAATTTTATAACTAAACAATAAATGACTTTTATACAATGCGCAATACAAATTTTTGTTGGAAATTAACTGCTCTATAAAAATGGTGTCTTATGTTTTGGCGATTAAATTAATCGTTCAAAAGATATTCATCATCAAACTTTCATGTGTACGGGTTTTAAAAGTTTTTGATGAGATATTCGAAAAAATTCAATTTAATTTATAATTTTTGAGAAAATTTACACGAATTTTAGTTTTTATCAACTGAGAAACTTCAAAATATTTTTCAAGTTTTTTTTTATGCTTAAGTATATTTGTCTCCATTTAAAAAAAAAACAAATTGTACATTATTTATCGCTTAGTTAAATATTTATTAATAAAAAAAGTAAAGTTTTCATTATACATATATTATGATATATTTCAGTATTAGAGAAAAACAATGTCCAAGTAGTTATAAAAAAGTTTTTTATTTCAATTTTCAAACAAGTTTTTGTTGCAAGTTGGGTAATTTTATCGATGCTCTTTGACAACTTGCAATAATAATTGAAATTGCTCTTCGTTTTTTGTAAACGATTTTTAAGTTTGATGATGAATATCTTTTGAAGGGTTAATTTAATCGCCAAAACATAAGACACCATTTTTATAGAGCAGTTAATTTCCAACAAAAATTTGTATTGCGCATTGTATAAAAGTCATTTATTGTTTAGTTATAAAATTCATAAACCAAAATGAAATTTGTCTTGAAATAATCAAAATTAAATCCTTAATATCTTTCAAATGGTGAGGCTTACGGAAAAAATATACAATACCTTTTTTGTAGAGCATTAAATTTCCTAAAAAATTCTCTCAGAACATTTTTCTATACAATCGATAAATGGATGAGGTATGAATTTTTTTCTATTGGACTGAGAAAAAAATACAAAACTGCGATTCGGAGGATCTTCCTATTAAAATTAAGAGCTCATACTTGGTGAGAATTTTTTTAAGGTGTCTAGCAACCCATTTTTCCGCGTCACTTGTAAAAAAAAAATAATCGATTTTTTTGACCCACCCTACTACTTATACAAAGTATCATACATATAAGAATTAACTGTTTATCAAGACAGCATAGGTCACTTGGTCGAAAAATATGTATATATTTCGAATGCATATATGTATGAATGTTTGCATATACTTATGCATATGTTTTTCGAATGTATTTACCATATAGAAGTAGATTTTAGTCATAAACTATCATTTGTAGATATAAATAAACAGTTAGGTCTATAACGGTACAGTTTAACTAACTACATGTACTTACAGCATGTATAAATAGCGACTGAGTAAAAATTACATTAATACAATAGTAATTGTTTAGTTTCATTACCCATTTATATGGATGTATTGAAACTTATTTTTAGTTAAAATATTAATAAATGTTATGCAATATAATGTATCAATCATCTTTCCTTGTATTATTATACATATTGCTTTGAATAAACTGAAAAAAATGCCATTCTTTTAAATATTTTTAAGCTATTGGGTATAACTTTAAAAACCGATTTGGTTGAATTCTAAAGTGTAAATTTTTCGTTTTTAGAGGGTAAAATGATTGCCACGCAATATGACTGCAAGTACATTGAAACGTCGGTGACAATAAACCACAACGTTGATGAACTCCTAGTTGGGATACTATCGCAAATTCGTTTAAAGTTGGAAGATCCCGAAGGTGTGCGCGACTTTTTTCGCAAGCGTAGCTGTAAGAAAAACCGCAGCAAGTCTCCGATTCGAATGGGAAATCCAATCACGACAGCACTTACCTCGTGCAGTGGCGGCGGCGTCATCAACAATAATTGTGATTCCGAAGTACCTGGACCATCTGCCAACCAGTGTTGGCTGACGACATCCACCCCCGACAAGCGGCAAGTTCGCAGTGCACAAAGTTCGCCGAAGAAAAAACGCAACACACGCACATCGGCCAGCCTGAAAGTGAAGAATTTCTTTGGCAAAGTTTGGGACCGTGACACTAAATCAAAATCGTGTGAAAATTTACATGTGCTATAAACGCATCTTGTTCTTTTTTTTTCTTTGTTGTCTCTCCCAAAACTCTAAATATTTATCTTCCACTTGTATTAAAGAATAACGTTTGAATTGTGTCAAGTTTGTAATTGTGATTTTTATTTACATTTTACATTTAATACAAAAAAAGCTCTGTTTTAGTATTAATATTGACAACATTTTCGTAATTTATCTAAACGGATATTTATTATTGAATCGGATTTTAAAATTCAAAACATTACTAATATTTTGGAAAAAAACATTATCAAATTGTGTCAATTTATCATTCAATTACTCGTTTCTATTTTTTTGTTCACTTTTAATCAAATCTAAAATTGATTTATCTTCAACGAAGAAAATAGGAATTGACCAATTAGAAAGTATAAAATATTAAATGCCTTCCTTGTTTAATTTGTTGTGATAAAAATTTGTTCTTTATTTTTTTTTTTGGAAATAAAGTGAGACGAAACATTTTCAGTCAGTATTAAATGTTAATTGTAAAGGATAGCAAAAATATAAAGTTATAATTACATATTTAAGGTACGTACAAAGTACAGAAAATTTACTTTCTCATGTTTAAAAAAAAAAAACAAATAAATGTAACTCTAATGAATTGCATATAGATTAAAAAGTAATTAAAATACTTATTATATATATATATGGTATATAATATATAATTTGTCGTTATTTTATTGTATAAATGTAATTTGTAAACAATTTAGATTAATATGTGTAAAATGGAAAAGATTATTCCCAACTCTAACAGTTGCCCCCGTTGTGCATTCCTCAATGATCCAATCATTCAAATTAAAATTTTAAAAATTTGTGAGAGAGATATTTATATAATGTTTCACAAAAAGTATACAGAGAATTACATTTTTGTTTTTTCAAGTTTGGTGCCACGTGATGCCAAATTTTGACATTGAATTTAAAATGCATGACGTAATTGAGGTCACAAAAGCCTCAATTCATTTGAAATGTGAGAATTTTATCTGAAATATTTCCATGAGAAATCAATTTTTATTTTTTCAAGCATTCTCGACACCAATTAATTATTATTGTATGATGTTAAATTTAAGAAAATGGTATCAAACATAATATTTGTGAATATTTAAGCATTATGAACTAATTGGGTCCATATAAATAGAGATAAAGTATTATTAAGAAAACCAAACAAACAAAAAAAAAAAATGATATCCTTTAAAATTCTAATAAATGCCGTGACAAATGGCATATTTCGGATTGAAAATATGCAAATCATTAATCATACGTCCAAAAATATGAAACTACGCCTTTTAGTAGGAAGTTTTTTTTTTTTTTTTGTAATTTACTTTCGATTTTGGTTTATATTTTTTATTGGAAGATGATTAACCAGTAAATTATTTCATTTACATGTCTTAATTATTAAGGTTTTAACTTTAAATATTATTAAAGTCGTACTATATACAAATATATTTCACAAATTGACCAATTTTATTATGTCATGTGCCTTGAATTTATATAAGAGGCTTGTTTTTCTGTAATCACTCAAATTATCCCTGAATTTCAAACGCATCCAAACTTTGGTCAAGTTTTTGTAAAACGAAATTGAAAACTACTAACGTTTGTCGAATAACTTTAACGTGTTATAATTATTATGCTAAAAGAGCTTTTAAACGATTTGAGATAGTTTAAACAAGTTTCAAAAATCCAAAAGTTGGGAATGAATTTTCACTGGTTGGCATAAAGCTGGGACTAAAACATTCAAATTTGGGCAAAATATATTAAAAGCTCGTACTGCACTTTATATTCAATGTGAAGAAGAGTTTGTCGATCAAATTTCTATGAGTAGGATTTTCGGTGGAAGTATTTATCTCGTTCAATCTAAATACAATAACCCAAATCGAGCTTTTTCTTCAAATGGCTTAATTTCTTTCATAAATCTCGAGCGATAAAAAACACCCAGTTAAAGGCCCAAAAAAAAATCGAAATTTTAATATTTATTGAAAAGCTCCTAACGTCAAGTTAGTTCTACATCGAATTTTCCTGGAAAATATGCGAACGACAATTTCCGAACTCTTGAACGATAAAAAAACACCAAAATATTTCATAGTTATTTTTTCCAAATTCCAAAAGTGTAGTGTTAACTTGATGCACGTTAATAATGATTTGAACAAAGTTATAATATTTTTCTTTTAAACTTTTGAACTACTAAAATCATCCGTTTGATATTATACATTTTATTTTTCAGTGAAATTAGATAGTAACTTGAAAGCTTGAGATTAGAGAGTAAGATTGAAAATTCCATATATTTATTTTTAAGATCCATAATTAAATTTCCTACGTTTTGGCAACAGTTTTTTTAAGTCTCGAATTGTTTTTTTTTTTTTTGAACTAATTTTTACAGTTAGTATTTTTATAAGTTAAACCTATGAAATTTATTTCTTTTTTAATCATAAAAGGGGAGCAAAAAGAATAAAATGAGTGAAAAATTGTGATTTTCCTTTTTTAAAACCAACAGCTTGGAAAATATGACAAGAAAAATCAATTTTTGCCACCAAATTTTTGAAAATTCATTTCTAGCTAGCTCTTTTTTTCTTAATCGTTCAATTAATTCTTTGAGTAATTCATTTGGTTGCATAGAATTTATTAATATTAAAACTTAATAAGAACAATGAAGATTATTTGATAAACTCAACAAACTTAAAAATCATCATGTTTAATCTCAAATTAAAATCTACAAATAGTTTGTGTCTACAATAAGGAGGATACTATTCTTCTTCTTAAAATAAATACCTCTATTTTCTCTAAATAACAATAGTTTCTATAATCTATAATATAATAAATAATAACTATCTTTCTCAAGAGTAAAATATTTAAACTGCTTTTGTAATTATAAACTTTCCTACAACTGCCTATTCTAACTTTCCATATCTAAATTTTAATTTCTTTCGATCGAATGAAGGGATGAGAAGTGCAGAAAAAGGTTGATTTTAAGGGTAGATTTGGATCTTCAACAAAACTAGTCAGACTTTCAAAATAAGATTTTTCGCTGACTTTGAACAGTTATACTGTGTATACAATATATGGGATATATTGCGGTCCAATTTATGTGACTACTGAGGAAGATTGCTTGGCAATCGAAATACGTATCTAGGCAATACGTCACGAATATTTTTTTTTTTGAACTTCTGTTCAAATTTATGTTTATGGTATGATTTTTATATATTATTATATCAGATTATACTACATAAATTGGACCGCAATATATCCTATATATTGTATACACAGTAGTCAGATTTTTGAAAGCATTTTAAACAAAAAAATTGGGCAAATTTTCCTTATATTTGTTTTGTATGAATACTTGAAGTTTGAAAGCAAAGTAAAAATATTTCACATAACAACGATAAAATATTTTGAAATCTAAATTAATTAACTTAAAAATGGGCAGTACTTAGATAAATGTGTCATGTTTCACTACCCTTAAGACTACCTTTTTTAAGACGAAAACGACAAAACAGTTTAGTTGATAATTTTTTGTGAGAAAACGGATCATTAATGAAAATTTTGTAGATTAAATTTCTCTCACACATAACATTAATGTTCTGTACCCAATCCATTTCTCAATCGTAAAACATAATAATTGTTATAATCGATTGAGAAAAGTACATGTTATATAATCATCTATATATTGTGCCAATGTCAATGTTCCCCCAATTCCCTTATACAGCACACATTATTACACATAATAAGAAAAAAAATGATGTAACTTTTAGCAAAACATTAAAACAAATATTATACTATTGTGTCATTAAAAATCAGTGTTTTCGATGTGTAGATCTTGTTTATAACGTGCAATTTTCGAATCATACGTATTTTTGTTTTTTCAAATGATTTGTTGCACTTTGATTGCATTTTTCAAAGTTCAAAGTTTCGGAATTAATATTGCGCATTGAAAACTATTGCTACAATCATTGTGACATAATATAGTTGGCGTTCTTGAAATGAAAAATTTCTGACTAACGTCGTAATGATAGAACTTTGAAAATGGTAAAAAGTGACAAAAAAAAAATACAACCTACTGGAAAACGAAGACTAAAATGAAAAGAGATGGGTTTTTAAAGGTAATAAATTGTTAATCGCAAAATTCGGGAAAACTTCAAGTCCTATGGGAAAAAAAATTAAACTGCAAAGTTGTAGGCAATAAAAAAATCTACAACTTGTGTATTTGAACTTATTTATACATAATCTCAAAATTTATGTGAAAAATTCAAATAACCAAGTTTTCGGTTTTTTAGATTTAGCTCTATATTTTTTTTTTCTCAAAATTTGGTGAAAACCTACCCTTTAATGTCCCAATTACACTAATTTATTGGATTGAAAATTATATTTTCACCATATTTTAATTTAATATCAAAAAACCAAAATCAATATATTTTCTTTTTTAGAAAATCCGGTGAGCTGTTTGTTTATTGAAATCTCTACTTACAGAGGATATAAAAAATATAAAAACTTATAAATATTTAGTTTAAAATTTAAAAAAAAAATACAAAAAAATTTTTTTTTATCTTCTCGTTCTTTTCCAATGGGTTTCATTTTACTATTATTATTTTTTTAAAAACAAATGAAAATAATTCACTTTCGACCTATCATTTGTCATTTACCAAATTAGTAGTTTCCCAGAGGATATTTGTTTTTCGAAATTTTAATTGCACTAAGCATTTTGCTTTAATTGATTTGTTAATGAAATTTAAAAAAAAAAAAAAAAAAAAAAAAACATACAACTTGTGATTGTAACAGTTAATAAGAATTTGTAAATGAAATATGTCTCCAAAGTTTACTATACGTTGCATGCTACACCTTATGTACTATATACTACCATAGTATGCTATGTAAAACAAAAACAAAAGAGGGTCTGATAGTTTAATAAAACAAATGAAATGATATAGTTTCAAAAACAGTTGTGAATCGTATATATGTAAAACATGCATTATAACGATACAATTCCATACGCAAATACGAAATACTGGATAAGTGCAAACAGTTTGATAACCTCTGAAAATTCCAACAAAAGCTCATTTGATAAGATAATTCCTTCGTATTGATTTTGCTGTAATATGTAGGGGCTCAGATTGTCTAATCAAATTTGTCTTTTGTGGTGTAATACTACAAAAAAAAAATGATAATGATGAAACAAAAGGAAAACAGAAAGAAATAACATTGTTTGGAATTTTGGAGACTAAAAAATTTCACTTTTCTACCAAACCAGGATTGTTTACTACTAAAATCTCTTTGTTCAAGTTTTAACTCTTTATATTAACATTGAGAGGTTGTACATCACCCTCGATTTTTTTCCGTAAGAATATTTGGAAAATAAACATTTTTATTTCATCTTGATTTCATACGATATGTGTACATCTTTACAACATGTTTTAGTAGACAATTTTAGGCTCTACAGAAAAAGTGAAATTATAATTTATTTCGTCATTTTTACAAGTATAAATATTTTATTTTTATGTTTTTGGCGTTAAATACAAATAAAATTCTCTTGGTATCGCCATATAGATTACCTATAATATTGGTTCAACTAAAATGTAAATAAGCATGAATAACTTTAGAGAAACTGAACGTATCAAAAATCATAAAATACCTTATTTATATATATATAGAGGCATTTTTCATTGACTTCCAAAAACTTCCAAATCATGTTATCTAAATATTTTGCAAACGGAGAAAAAATAAACTAATTCAGACCCTAGCAAGACTCTTGAATTTTCCCATATATGTACCTACTTAACCAAATCACTATGTTCAAGTTAAAAATTAGCACAAACTTATTGATAAAATAGCATTTAAAGTATTGCATTCTCGATTTTTCATATTAAAATTGATCTCTTTATTCAACTCAGTGTCTACATAAAATTATAATAATATTATCATACATTATAATTGTATTTGTTTTCATATTTTATTCTTGTTCGGAATTTTCGGGTACGTTATTGTGTGCATAGAAGCGAATAATTTTCTGATATAAAAAGAAAATTTCGTACATTAACACAATCATATAGGTATGATGTGAATGTATTTCAATATTAATTTGTAAAAAGACAAATTCGTACAATTAGCCAAAATATAAATGTATATACATATTTATGTATAACAAAACCTATATTCTTAAGTTTATAGCAAAGAAATGTAAATTTATTTGTAAACTTAAAATTAGGGTACACTAAAGTTAGCTCCCCCGATTCACGGATTTGTTGATGGTTACCATATATGTTGACTACATTTCGGAGGACGGATAGTGACGTCATATAGTGATGACTCTACACCTGTTGCTTTTACCACCGAGTACTAAATTGTTAACTTTTGTTGAACAATAGCAGTGCGATCAGAGTTCATTGACAACCCCTAATATTTTTGGGTCTCATTATATAAGGTCATAATTCGTGATCACACTAATATTTCTTCCACTCTCTATGCCAACGACAAGTCCATGTTTTGTATCCACGATACATCTTTTGTTTGTAACTTTAGTGTGCTTATCAGAGTTAGTGGTATATCAAATCTGCATCAGTCACTTATAACAAAGAAAGATTGGTTTATACGCTTGAAACTTTTCTTTCGAAATTAATGCTAAATCTCTTTAGTTTTTGACAATGATAAATGTTTAAATATAACGGGAAAAAAAATGAGTTTTCAATAAAATTAGATCTTTGATAGTTAGCCGTGTTCTGTGTTCTAGACTTATTTTAAAATATTTTACTAAATAACAAATGATGGAACATAAATCCAACGCTTAAAATTACGCTTACAATTAGACTTTAATTGGACATCAGAATAATGGACTAATTAGCAAAGATCTTGGCCAAAATTTATAACACCAAAATATATAAATCATCTATTTATATTATTTGTAAAAAGATAAATATTTCAATTAAACGATACTATCATAGTAATTAAAGTGACTAACGACAGATAGTTTTGATTGTTTTTTTTATATTTTTTTAAATGAAAAATGGGATATGGAAAGAGACTAGCACTTTCAAATGAAAAGTGTTACATTAAAGTGCTAAAAAACGTATTATATATTGAACTTTGATGTTAATTTATTCAACCAAAAACATATATAAATGTAGATGTAAAAAAAAAAATATCATATGTCCTATCCCACAAATGTTTGAATTTTAAAATCAAAACTACAATGTTTATTAATTAATATTCATCATAATTAAATATTACTTATATATTTTCAATAATCTAATGTTTGAATGCACAATTTGGAATTTATAAAAAAAAAAATATTAAGGAAATTGTTTGTATTATTTCTATTGTACACTGTATAAAAACTAATAAATATTCCTTATAAACGTATGAGATCATTAAATCAACGTCTTATAATAATATTTTCATGCATAACATGTACATATTTTCTGATTTTTACGATTAATATATTCTTATTCTTTCAAAAAAATTTTAAAATAGTCCCGCCAAGCGGCAATAACTAGCGACGCCAAAAGTGATGAACTAAACGAAAAAATTTGAAATCCTCTTTATCTTGTCAATAATTTATCATAGAAAGAAACTAAAATCAATGTTGTCATTCAGTTACACTGACTTTTTATAGATGGCGCAAATAAGTTAAAAAACTGTACTACATTGTCTTGCACGCATAAGAGCTACAAAAAAAAAAACTGCGAAATAATAATTTTAAATTTGTAACGGGTAAAGTTGTGATTGCGTTAATATTTAACAGTTTAAAATGCGTTTATTTGTTAATAACGTTTTTATTTATTTACTTAGTGCAGTGACATGCATAAATGCATCTATTTTCGATTACCTATTTACATTTACGCGCTTAAATACCGAAAATGAATCAATCAACATTAAAGACATTGCTGAACGACATATTCCATACGAAGTTGATATAATCGATGAAAAATTTATCAATGAAGCAGCCAAACTTACCGGATTAGATTTGGGTGAATTAGATTATTGTCAACATAGGGTTTGTATCAAAAAGTTTCAAAGTGAGGTTATCCAATATCGATGTATTCAAATTACAGGTGGTTCTTAAATTGAAAACTACCTGCGATCGAATGAATGATGAACAAATTTCGAAAATGGCTGTGATGTTATTAAATTGCCAGTCGTCAGTGGAAGGACGAGAAATTTATCCATGCACAGAAAATATGGTGAGGAACATGTTATAACTAGTTGATGAAAGTTTTGTAACTTGAAAATGCTAATAGAGTCTGCGAGAATGTACGTCAAGTATGAACCCTGATGTTTGGAACACTTACCATATAATCACAAATCGTGTAAGAGCTGTTTGTTATTCAGTGCGACATGCCCAGCTTCGAGGACTTACTGAAATAACAGTGAATAAACTTATGTCTTCCGGTATGATAAAACAATTTAGAAAAACAGAGTTCTTCGACGATTTTTGTTTTACTTTTGAAATATTTCTAAACTTTTAACTATTTTTTATCCCTAAATCAAATAATATATGCAGCAACGGCAAAATGCCAAGTAAACATTTTAGGGGTGAATATAGAGGCGATGATATTCTTATGTACCTCATGTATTGATCAATGTTTGGCTAATAACAAGTTGAAAAACTCTGTGAAAAATAATTGTTGCTGAAGGCAAATTTTTATGAGTTGTTTTTTTTTTTATATTTAAGCTCAAGACCAATTACACGTTATGACTGAAATGTCTCGTTCTCAACAACAGTTGCAAAAATCAACTCTTTCTTCAATTCAGTCAATTTCAGAGGGTCACAAATTGTTGCAAGAACAACAACAAAATTTGCAACAAGCACAATTTGTTGGTCAGCTTGCTCTCGAAAGACACATCCAGCAATTGTTGAAAGAAGAATCTCTAATAAAAACGGGACATCAACATATAGCAAAATTGACCGAAGATGTTGCAACGAAACTAGGTAATATTTTTTAAAAAAAAATGTTTCTTGGACTATCTATTTGTTAAAAAAACATTGATGAGTAACTTTAATCTTCATTAATATTCGCACAGATCTTGCATCCAAGCAAATACATTGGCAATCGGACGAACAACGACGACATCATCAACAACTGATAGAAGACCTGATGCTCATTCAAAAACAAGCCGAGAGTATTTGGAATAAGATCGGTAAAATTACCTACTTTAGTTTTTTTTATTTAAAAAATATGAATAAATAAAACATTGCAGAAGAATCAAGCTTACAATTGATTAAGCAAAGTGAAGTAGCTGCAAAACAGTATAAAGTAACCTTAACTCGTTTATCTCAAGTAAATGCCACTATCAACTCGCTGTTTGAATTGTTACTAGCTTCCCAAAAAGTTGTCGACGAAAAATTAGCCTGGCTGGCTGGCTTACTAGGTGGTCAAGGTAGATATAGCCAAACTTTAAAACAAAATAAAGAATAACCTTTTTTTTGTTTGTTTTTATTTAGGAACTACGATCGAGAAGTTGTACTTATGTTTGCAACATTTTGCATTATTGATTATGGCAATGATTATTTGCTCCTTTTTAAATATTGATATGTATATTCGTTTACTCGTAATAATTGCAATTCCCTTGAATTTTGTTTTATTCTTGCAAGACATTGAAACGAATTTGTCGGTGATCTCCATATCAATTATTTTAAGTTCCCTTGCATTAGGTACAATAAAGTTTTTCATTAGAAATTGACACGAATTAACTTTGCTCATTATTTTAACAGTTTCAGTTTTGGTGCAACAAATTTTGCGATTTACGCAAACAAATGCTCAGAGTTCATTTTTGCAAGACAAAGAAAAGAATAGGCAGATTTCAGGCAATGAATATGCGGAACGAAATAATTATGGTCGAACAAATTCCAACAACAATTACAATTCTATTTCGACAGAGAGAAAATTTAAGTCAAACCATTTGGATATTACTGAAAACTGTGAGCAAGACGAATCATTTTCGCCACTACGCCAGCGAGTTTTTGCTTCCACGTCTCGATCTCGAAGGTAATGCTTTTTGTAGTAAGCTAAGAAATTAAAATTTATATCAATCTATTTCTTGGTAGCAATACACCTCAATTTCTAAATGGATTTGAAAAGAAAATATGCACGGGTAAAACTCGAGCTGGTAGTGTTTGCCGAAATGCAGCCATGATCGGTAGAGATTATTGTCATTTACATATAGGAGGCAGCTCTATAGTTCAATAATATGTTAATTTATTTTTTCTTATTTATTAAATTTGGAAAGAACTTAACACGACATTTTTTTTGACAAAGTTTTTATTTGGTTTTATTATGAATTAGATAATGTTTTAAACGATTTAGACTTTTCACTGTTGTGCCCGTTGTACCTCATTAAAAATTAAAATTAACAAAGTTAAACATGAACTACTTTTACGTCGTGTGATTTGTAATTTAATGTGTTTCAAAAGCTGAAAGCAAGTATTTAATTTTTAATTTTTTCATTAGATTTATTATATTGAATTCATTGTTTTGATATTTGTTCCTAGTCTTTAAAGTTTTCAACATATAACTTGTGGTATTTATTATATGAGGAATGTTTTTTATGTATGTATATTTGACCTATTAAAACGTATTTTATTGTTATTTTAATTTATAAACATCGTACTCAAAATAGCCATTAAAGAATTGTATATAATGTATTTGTTAAGCTTTACTTTTATGATTGAAAAATTAAAAATTTAATTTTAAAAAAACACAACTGAACGCTTTTAAAATGGGAATTGTGCGGTTTATATTAATGGAAATATTACATTATTATTTTTTTGTTAAATAAGATTATTGTTAGCTTCATTGACGTACTTTCAATAAACTTAACTTCATCGCATCATGTACCTAAGGTAATATAAAAAAAAAAGCATTCAAATTTTGCAATGAACGATAGAAAATGTGTCAAGATGTGGCGCTGTCACAAGTGTGTCTAGAATAGTAACTAACCAAAACTATGTTCTTTTATACTAGTTGTCAAAGTTAGTACCCTAGACATACTTGTGGCGGCGCTACATCTTAACACATTCCCATCATGCATTGCAAGATTGAAATACCTTATTTTATGTTACCTTTCCTATACCATTCCCATAATTAAAATTAATACATATGAATAAATCTGTCTAGTTTTAGTCAAATATTTTGTCATAAATAACCGTAATAAAAAATTTAATCAAGAAACGATTTTTTTCATCAATTAATAAATAAAATTCAAACCAATAACCCACTTGAACCTACAAGAACCAATATGAATGATGCAAATTTTTAGGTTAATGTTCATTAAACTTTGAATTCCAAATGCTACTAAACTAAACATTAAATATTTGTAAACAGTCCATTTTTCGTGTAAATGAGAGCCAACAAATCCTAAAATTACAATTGATTTCAAGATCAAAACCGTTTTTATATATTGACATTTATATTTGACAGATTATGACGGTGGAGTGTCCACATGTGGAAACATTTACATACCAGCGGTTGCATCATACGATTTTCAACTAAATTACAAGAAATTAAATAAACAAAAGCTTTAAAATTATGCATCAAGATCTTATTGTTGAGTTTTTGGTTTAAAGTTTGTTAAGAAAAATTTAAGTTAAATAGATTTTCGAAATGGATTCGGATGCTGAAGAAGACAATTCGTTGGATGAGGATTTCTATGCCTTTTTAAATGTGTCAAAGAATGTAAGTTAGTTTATATTTTAAGAAATTCATTATTTGCTTGAATTGCATGAATGAACTCTACATTTTTGGAGACAAATTAGGTTAACTCCTGTCGTATTACTTTTAGGCCACCAACGATGATATAAATAACGCATATAGGCGCTTAAGTCGTCTTTATCATCCCGACAAGCACATGGATCCGGAAAACAAAAAAGAGGCAGCAATTTTATTTAATAAAACCAAACGAGCTTATGAAGTCTTATCAGATCCACATCAGCGGGCCATTTATGACAATGTTGGAATTCGAGGACTGGACACGAAGGGATGGCAAGTGGTACCCTACACTCGAAGTCCACAAGAAATTCGTGAAGAATACGAACGTTTGGCAAAAGAACGAGCCGAACGTCGTCTTCAACAGCGCACAAATCCTCGTGGTTCAATCACAATTAATATTCGTGCCGCCGAACTTTTCAACTCTGTCGATGAACAATCAATCGAATATGCTATGATGTAAATTCGGTTTGGCTGTCTCTAATCATTCGCATTCATCCTTTAACTATTTTTAGGGAAGAATCCGGCTTTATTCCATCCATTGAAATTTCGGGAATGAATTTTAGTCAGTCGGTTGAAATACCATTAACATTAAACAACACGGCTACTCTGTCAGGACAATTAGGAACTCAGAATGGGACTGGTAAAAAAAATAGGTTCTGCGTTCTACATTAAATTAATTGAAAATGAATTTTCAGGCTCAGGATCGATTAATTTTGCCAACAAGCATGTTTTATCGGAGAGAAGTTATATCGAGATCGATGTAGGAGCTGGAAATGGTCCTCTTATTTCCCTAAAAGGCTTTAGAACGCTAACAAGACATCTGTTTTGTAATGGCGGGACAATATTTCATTTTTCTAATAATGGCATTCGTCCAGGAATATTTGGAAGTATGAATTTGTTTGTATGTTTGGATTTTTTCATCAACATTTATTTCTTTTTGTATAGCGATGGCAATACAATTGGACAAGCACACTGTGGGTTATTTGACATATAGGGCTGGTATGCAATCTTCCATGACGACATCCATAGTACGTGATACAGGTAAGATATTTGTTTCTGAAAATTTCAACGATAAAAACTGGTTTTTCCTAGAAAATTCAAATTTCAATTGTGCTATTGTGTTTGGATATCCACATTCGTATGTTTCAACAAGTTTTACCAAGAAAATGTTGCAACGCGAAATGAAATTACGATTGTCGTTCAAGTAAGTTAAAACTATCTTTGATTTTTTTTTCATTTTTAAAGTATCATATAACACATTGATAACAAAATGTAAATGGTTTTATTAATTTTCGACCAGTCGAAATTCATATGAAATATGGAGAATCAATAAATCGTTTTTTTGAAATAATTTATATTTTTTACAGAATTGGAACTTTTGGTGCTGTTGTGGAATATGGAGCTGAGAAACGAGTGTCTAAGCATAGTACTTTGTCGACAACCGTAGCAGTTGGAGTTCCTACTGGAGTTGTGTTAAAAATTAAGTAAGACCAATTCTTGAAAGATACATATTGAATTTGTATTTCATATAAATTGCCTAAATTAATAATTGAACTATATATATATATATATACATATATAATGTAAACGACGAAAATTATGAGATTTAACTTAATAGAAATGCTTAGCCATCGAAAAACGTAATTAATGCTACATTTTTTTTTTTTTTTTGTTACTAAGGTTCACTCGCGCAAATCAAGTATATTTATTCCCTGTTCATTTATGTGATGAAGTACTACCCTCGCCCGTATTTTATGCCACAGTGGTTCCCATAGTCGTTTATGCAACCGTACGAAAACTTATTGTCGAACCATATTTACGAGAGAAAGAAGAATCTGAGAAAATGAAGCAGAAAGAAAATAATAAAGCCAAGTATGAAACAATTATTGTTTTTTGTTTTAATTAAAAAATTTTACGTACTTTTCATTTTGTAGAATAGCAGAACAACGACGGGAAGCGCTCGCTTCAATTAAACTTATGCAGGCAGCGTTTCAACGAGTTAGATCTGAAGAGGAAAATCGAAAAGGTTTAGTGATAATGAAAGCTTTGTATGGAAAAATAGTTAAAAATAGCGAAGCAAATTCTAACTTGGAGCAAGGGGATTCAACGACAAGTGATGAAGTTATTGATGTTACCATTCCGTTGCAATGTCTGGTGAAGGATAGTCATTTAATTTTACATGATGCGTCTAAGGTATAAATCCTAGTTGTGCTTATATGTTTGTAAAAGCTGAAGACATTTTTTTTTTTTTAGAGTCAATTACCTGGTTTTTATGATCCATGTGTTGGTGAAAATAAATTTTTAAGTATCCAATATCAATTCCGAACTCATTTGCATGAAGTTATAATAGGCGACGCCGAACCATTACGAATACCAAAACAATGTATATTACTAAAATTGATTAATTGTTCAATTAAATTACGAACTATCTTTTATTTTTTAGCTGATCGGGTAAATGACACTTGAATTTTCACTCCGCCTTCAAAATGATAGTGATTCATAGTAGGTATATTTTTTGAAAAAAAAAAAAAACATTGTTATATTTTGTTGGTCGTATATTACGTTTTTCTGTAGTTGCAAATAAAAACTATGATTTCAATTTCTTTAAAGATAATGATTATTTTCTTAACTATGTGGTAAGGGTAGTAAATTGTTAAAATTTGAATTGAACTCTATTTGGAGTCGCTGTAAGATAGAATCCTGTGAGGAAATTTCGTTTTCTGGCGTCCATGAGCAATCAGATTCAAATCGATAGCCTTCAATGAAGTGGTGGGGCTGATTGGATCCCCATTCCTGTACGAAAAAAAAAAAAGTTAGAAAAAAGTCAAAATAATATATTGATAGCTTATACTTTTGGCGACAGCATGCTCAAATATTTCTGCCCCGTTTCGCGTTCATACAAGTAATATATTTTTCCCGGTACTTTTTTGAAATTACACGCCATGTTGTTGAGTTCTATATCTTTCTGAGCTTTGGTCATAATTTTAAAAGCTTCATCTCTCAAAAATTGAATTTGTTTGCTAATCGTTAGTATTTTACTGCAAGTAGTAGCTGCGACAAAAGTATCAGCCTAAAAATAATAGAGGAAATAAAAAATAAAAAAATACAGTTCTGGAAAAAAATACTTTCGCTATTTCCTTGGCTAGTTCTACAATATCAGTGGGGGCTTGTTTTCCACTTTTTTTCAAGTTGACCAATTCGATTCCGTAAGGGGTTGAATTTCTTTCGACTAATAACACTGTTAAATATAAAACTGATTAATTTTTGAATATAACAATATTCCCTTTTAAAATTATGCGGAGGAAACTTAAACAATGGCTGTGGGGGAGTCGGTAATTATTTTTTTCTTCTTTAGGAAATTGGTATAATGAACGATTATAGGGCAGGGGGCATTTGGATTTTTCTTGCTAAAGGCGACGGGGCATAAAATTTGGGTTTCTCCGAACATGGACATTTTCCAGGTTAACAATGGAATATAAAAAGAACCAACTGAATGAAAATTATACGTTTTATTTTCAGTTTGGTCAGAGTATCACGAAATCGTGACCATATCACAGCGTTATCGTGCCACCGAAGTAACTAGGATATTTTAACATCTTCCAAAACTTTAGTATGAAATTTTCCTAGAAGAAAATTGAGAACGAAAATAATACCTCATTTTCGCTGTACTTGGATGACTAAATAAATAATTTATAATATATAACTATAAAAATATATAAACAAGTAACCTTTTCTTGATGGTGAATCTGTTGAGTATACATCGAGAGCTTGAGAATTTTCTGCCATTTTGAGTCAATAATAAATGTATGATATATAAATTAAAAAACTATACAAAAATTTACAAATTAAACAATGCGAATTGTTTGAAAAATGTCGATTCTTCAGTAATTTATTTGGTCTTACAATTATTGCAAAATATTGCTAAATAACCTTGATTTTTGTCGGTTAGAAGTCTGTGTCAGTAATGAGTTTATAAGTCTATGTCTAAGTCAACTTCAAGCAAAAAAAAAGTTCTAGTTGGTCACCTAAAACAACGAAAATGAATGATTTGAAGTGAAGTTTTGATTTAATACAGAAAGTTTAAGATTTTTAATTATTTCCAACCAGTTGTGACTACTTCCCGCATTTATTTAAATTTCTTTAATTGAAGTTTCGTATTTATCATTCTATTGTTTTTGAATTTTTTCTTCGTCTAAATGACGTATGACGCACGCGCACACCTAACCAAATCAGCCATATTGATGTTGATCTTTCCAGTGTGTACTTCAAAGCAGGTATTTTAGATGTTTGTTGCCACAATCGAACTCGAATTATTGCATTAAAGACATTAATTAGCAATTCGTCATTTGTACCAAGTGAATGTAAATGGATTCAAAACTTAGTAGTAAAGTATGCACATAATTAAGACAGTAGATTTGAGTGCCACCTAAGCTAAGTCCTCGGGGCAAAGAATCCCGTATTTTTATCAAACTGATCCAATCCATGTGATGGATTTGATTACAATCACATTTTTGTTATTAATTCAAGTTAATCGTGCAATTTTTCTATTGTTACAACCGGTTTCACTTGCAATTAGTTGGTGCATGTGGGTAGTAGAGGATCATTTTAAGTGACAAAAGTTATAAATAGTTTTCATCTGAGATGTTTGCCTGCCATATTTAGCCAACAGAACCTTACTAGAACTATAACAGATTTCTCGTACTTTGTTCACTGTTGCAATTGATAGTTTACAATAATAATAATAATAATACATTGTTGCCCAAACCACTGCTTCGTAATAAATATACATATATTCCAGTTGTACATTTCAAATACTTTCTCTTAGTTTCAGTTAAGCAAAATGACCGATTCGTTGAATTTTGGTCCGGCCTGGATTCGTAATCTTTCCTCAGACGGAAATACGGGTGGCAGTGGCGGAGGAACGAAATATCAATTAGCCATGCATCGGTAAAACCTTTCCAATCATTAGTTGTCCCTTATATAACCAATTTTGCTTGGCTTTTAGTTATGGAAGGGAAGAAATGTTGGCACTGTTTCAAAAGGGTGTTCGAGCCCCGGAGTCGCTACCCAACTTTACATCGTTGTATGTGGAACAGTCACAACTACCATTGGCTTTAATTCCACTCACAGAAGACGAAAATGTAAGTCGAGCAAAAAGCATACTTTGCTTTACGTCGCTAATTATTCTGTACAACATAGTGCTTTGAAAAAAACAACTAATAGAGTATTGTCTATACATAGTTTACAAAAGTGGTTTTGGCTTTTTTCGTAGCACAGTCTTAGAACTCTGGAAACTTGCAAAACTATTTACTTGTGGTAGGTCAAAATTTAGTTCCACGGTTGATTGTCTGAAAAACATTGAAACATTTGAAAGAAATACTATTTATACTAATTGTAAATATCATCAAGATTTATGAACAATATCAACTGATATGATTTTCAATTCTAGATCTTAGCATTGCTCAATTACAAAAAAGTCGACGATATTGAAAAAATTATTATTGTTTAAAGACGTAAAAATGTTATTTTGGCCTCCAGACGTCGTGGCCAAAATTATTTCATAGTATTAACTTGGAGTTTATATTTATTTTTAGATACTTTGGCAAAGTCGAAGTGCGTCAACAGTGGCAAGTCGTGGTCGGGGTGGTTCACTTGAGCGAGGCAGGGGTCGTGGCAGAAGTGCAACGTTTCATCAGGGATATTCACGTTCCATTTCCAGTTTCGACGATCCCGTAAGGCCTTATGACAGAAATCAAAGCGGTTGGGCTGAACGAAACGGCGGCGGCAACGACGGGAATGACTGGAGCGGGGCAGGGAGTCCGCGAAAAGAAACATCATCACGTTCCATGGGGGGTTCAAGCGTGGAAAATTGGCGTCGACAACGCATTGACGAAGATTCCGACGGTTGGCGCGCGACTAATCATCGACCCACAGAAAAATGGAGTAATTGGTTTCAACATTTTCGGAAACCTTTTTGTTAAATTTGACTTTTTGTAGGTCGGTCAGGTTGGCGCGAGGGGGACTTAAGTGAAGAAAGATTTGAGCGATCGATTATATCAGATCGATCGGAAAGACCTCGGGCACCTTGGCATTCGGGTGGGGATACGTCTCATGCAAATCGAGGTACAGCGCCATTGTACCGTCGACCGTGGGATGGCCCGATCGATGACCATCTTCCGGAATGGGCAACAGAAAATCTCAATGAAGCTGGTGGTTCAGGTTCATTTGATGCAAGTGGAGCCTTTCATGGGACATCAATAATTGACGACGAATCAAATAATGTAAATCGCTTATATAAAAAAATATACATGTTCACTATTTTCACTACTTTCAGTGTACAAATAAGACCGTGGATAAGTCAGCCATGGAAGATGAAAAACCTCATAAAGCTGATAAAAATAAAATAGAGAAAAACAAACTGGATTCAATCAACATGACGTCGAATCATGAAGACGAGCTGCCAAGAATTGCGAGTAGTAAGCAACCAGTAAATTCACTTAATTTGAGTCAACAAAATGACGAAAATGATCGGAGAAAATCAGAAGAACTTAAGGAAATTGAAGGCTGTAAAGAAAAGTCAAATAAAATTCATGAAGATGTACAAAAGTCGCCGACAAAATCTTCATCGAAAAAAATTGAATTGGATCAAGTGGCTGAAACAGTTTCGGAAGCATCCTCAAAAATTAATAACAGAATGGATGACGTTACGCAGCCAACAATCAATAAACCACCCAATTCACTACACGATAGAAACGCGAAAAAGTAAGAACAATTTTGAGTACTCATCAATCTTCGTTTAACTAAAATTCAGATATTTGTTTTGGTACAAAGTTAAGTACAAAGTGATACATGCCATTATCGGGCAATGTTTTTGATGCGATTCGCAAATAAGCCGCCCATCGTAAAAATATTGCTACAAAGGAGAGTTTTGATTATGCCAGAATTTAATATTAATAATATAGAGAATGAGACGTTGTCAGATAGTGACTTGTAAAAGAGCTGCCTTACTTGTACCTTAGTTTTATTGTCCGGTCATTTGAGATTATAAAATTTAATTATAAATTTTAATCACTGACAACAACAAAATCTTATAAATTTTAAGAAACTAGATATATGTTTTGTGGTAAAACTATTTAAAATTACTGACATAAAAAGGGCTGTTTTTTTTTTTTTTTTATTCTTGAAATCTTTGGTTTTAATAGGTGTATAATTAATATAGTTTTAGAAATGAAGAGGACCTGGACCGGATGAAGGAAGTTGCTGACGATTTAGTGGCAAAGTTAATGTTGGATGAAGAATCTCCGAACAAAGTATTGAATTTTTCACGTATGGGCAGTACGACCGATCAGATGCCATTCAACCAAATACAATCAAACCCTAATTTAGGTACGTCGATGATAAACTCATCATTGCCATCCAACGTTGGTCACGATCAATGGTTTTATCGGGATCCACAAGGGGACTTGCAAGGACCGTTCATGTCAAACGATATGACTGAGTGGTATCGTGCAGGATATTTCTCCACATCGCTGCTGCTGAAAAGACAGTGTGATGAACGTTTTTTTACACTTGGTGAACTTGTTAAGTTATGTGGAGGCACTGGTCCGTTCATCGGGTCTATTCGAATTCCACCGTTAAAAGTAATGTGCATTAACTAAATTCGTTTGTTTGTTATTATTAAAACAAAGATATTTTAGGTAATTGAACAGCCTGGGCTTCCAGCACCGAAAAAAGTGATACCTCCGGTTGGAGGAATGGATCCTGAGGCTTTACAATTTCAACAAATGCACTTTCAATCGTTGCAACAACAGATGCTGTATAGGCAAGCGATGGCCATACAAGCATTAAGCCAGACTGAGCCTTGGGGCGGTTTATCATCACTTCAACAAAGAGAACTCATAGCTCAACATGTACTAAATCAGCCACAAGTATTATTTTCCTTCTTGTTTTTACTTAATATTGACTATAATTATTTTTCCATCCAGGTTATACCTGAATCAATCCATATCATGTCATCTCTGGCAGGTCCCGGGGTTCAGACAAACAATAACCCGTTAATGCAAATGATCAATCAAATGCAACAGGTTTATTGGAATTAAATTGTAGGAAAAACACGTAGACAATAACATTTATTTTTAATAGGCAAATAAACTACCTCCTCAAAACCAACAGTCTGTAAATATAAGTGAATCGAAGCCTATAACTAATATGCATCAACCGCAAAAAATCTTGGATCCAATTGAAACGTTAATTCAACAAATGGGTGGCATGCAACAGCCGCTTGTCGCGATGTCGGTACCACCTCCGGGTAGTAGTCAAGCGCCTCGCGGGAATAGTATGACCGCTGCGCCAATAGATCAAATGCAACCGCCAACACCGTCAGATAATGATCCAATTAAATTGTTTCTTCGACAATTATCGAATCAACAACAAGAGCAACAGAGACATCTTCATCAAACACAAGTAAGAGTCTTGGTTCAAATTTCTGTCATAAATTCATATTCTACAATTCCAAATTTTATTGTCATCATCATATAAATATGTTTCAAATCTTTCACCTTTATGACAGTGTTATTAAACACGTAAAACAAAGACTTTTGATATTATCAATAAATAAATAGCTATCGTGCTCTGTAAATGAAGAATTGGTTTATTTTTTTACAAAATTATACACATGTAGCAGGGAAAAGAATATTAGGCATTGATGCACGTGATAAGAATTGCGTATAAAAACGTATAACTGTTGTTGACAAGTGTGCATTCATATTACGCTAACGAAGTTGCGTATGTATAAAACTGATCAATGTTGGTAATTTTCTTACAGCATATGGAATCGTTTTGGAACTCGGGAAGATTTGCCAATTCCGCTCAACAGTCTTGGATAAACACGACCAGCTCGCAGAATGCTACAAATCCAACACCCACCGTTTGGGGTGAATCACAAACCACCAATATTCCACCCCGCTCCGAAATGTTACCTCTCTCGACCACCCTAATTTCTTCGAGCGAAAATTCGCTAAACAATCAACTGCAAGAAAAGGAAGCAACAACCACAAGCATTAAACAGGAGGAACACAAACGAAAAGTGCAAGATAAAAAGTACGAGGACGAAAAACGCAAACAAGAGAAAGTCGAGAAAGAACGACGCAAAAAGGAGGAACAAGAAAAAGCGAAAAAAGACGTGGAAGAAAAGCGAAAAGAGGAACAACGCAAAGAAACGGAGCGTAAACAACAGGAGGAGAAATTGAAAAAAGATGCGGAAAAATTGAAGAAGGAGATGGAAAAGTCGAAGCGAGAAGCAGAAGAAAAGCGTGCCAAGGAATTAGAAGAGAAACGAAGACTGAAAGAACAGCGAAAACTTGAAGAGGAGGCAAAACGAAAAGCGGTCGAAGAGGAAAAGCGGAGAATTGAAGAAGAGAAAAAGTATTTTTGATATGACAAAATGTTGAAGAGCTTTTTTTATAACCGTTTTGTTTTAGGAAAGAACAAGAGAAACGAATTCAGGAAGAACAAACCCGGCGACAGGCAGAAGCGTTGAAAAAAATTCAGGAAACCCAACAGCGTGCTAGAGCGCCGTGGTGTCAAGCTCAGCTGAGTAACACGGCGATTGCGGGCTCAGGGGTCTTGAATACAAACTTATCGTTGGCTGAAATTCAAAAAGCGGAAAAGGAGCGAAAGGCTGCCGAACTTCAGCAACAGCAGGCGAAAGTTCAAGCATTGAAAGAATTCCAAGAGCAACAAAGTGCCATGGAGAAATCTGCAATGCAACTTAAATGGGCGAGTAAGGCGGCCTTACCAAAAAAAGTTAAGTCTTTGGCGGAAATCCAAGCCGAAGAACAGGAACGATCAGCGAAAGTGAGTATTCTGTTTCCCATAGAACAGCATCATTAAGTGTAGGTAGCTGAACTTGTCAAAATTATTTCATCACTAACACTTTAGGCCGACGATATATATATATATATATATATATATATATATATATATATATATGTATTTGAAGTTATTAGTTGTATTGTATTTTATTGTTTTTATAGCAAGCAGCGGAGGCTCGATTGGCGCAGCAAAAAGAGAAAAAGGAGGCGACCGTTGTTCCGTCGGCTGGAATTTGGAGTTCAGCGAGTCAAAGTTTAACTTGGGGTCAAACAACAGGTATTTTTTTTTCGACCAACACACACACACATACTTGTAGAAATAGTCGAGTAAATGTTGATTTTAATTGTTGAAGCGACCGGTTTTTGGGAAGATTCAACTCAAACCAAAGTAGCTGCTGCGGTGAAAGCCACGGCGGTTGGTGTAACGAAAAGTAGTTCAGCTATAAGTATTAGTCAAATTTCGGCGAACAAAGCCACCACCAATCAGACAAAAGTGAATAGCGTAAGTGGCAACAATAATAAGAGCAAAGCCAAAAGCGCAGCCGGTGCGTCCAAAGACGAGTCCAGCAATAATGAGTTGAAGTTTGTGGACAAAAATGGGTTGGACTTAGGCAACGAATTTAGTTGTTGGTGTATAAAAGCATTGACGGCGATTAACAGTGACGTGGATATACCGATTTTCGTTGGATTTTTGTTGGACATTGAATCGCCGTATGAAGTGAAAGACTATGTGCGTACATATTTAGGGGAAGGCAACGTCGCGTCTGATTTCGCTCGTCAGTTTCTGGAACGACGTTCAAAAGCGAAACAGCGTAACAGAGCTGCCATGCAACACACAGATGATATGTGTGTACCAGCGCCCGCTGTCAATCCCTCCAACACAACAGAATTTCAAGAAGTCAAAGTAAAGTCACGTTATTTCTAATATGTTACTCTGTGAACAAAAATTTGAGACCTTATTGTATGAAATAATGAGATCACTCCTAATATTCCAGTCAGTGTCGTACATATAAACGTTAACTCTTCAAACGTAATCAATAATTTACTTTCAATTAAACTTTGACATGGCTCGTCTTTTATCTTTTATCGTAAGCGTTAGTTTTAATGATAGTTTCGAATTTTTGTTCAGCAAACAATCGAAAAGCAAGATCTTTTATAAGTAATTGATATTATTTTTAATTTTCAGGGAAAAGGGAAAAAAGTGAAAAAGTCTCGGATGATGAAAGTTGATTCACGTTGCTTAGGATTTTCCGTGACGGCGGCTCAGGATAGAATTAATGTCGGTGATCGAGATTATGGTGATAATATTTAGGAGAATTTATTTTCTTTCTCAACTGCAATCAGTACAATTTCTCTTTAAAGCGTTCTCTATAGAATATTAATTCTTCTTTAGGGCGTTCGACGTTATTAAAACATATGCCTCTGCAAATTTTATCTTAAAAAACAATTTACTTTCGTTTTGTAATTTATTTCTTTGTGTTGAATTTTCGGTTGAAGAAATTTACAACAATATTTTTATGTAAAAACGTTATTATTGCAATCGGAAAAAACATGTATTTTTATAATTGTAAGGATATATTAACAGTTTTCGAAATATTTTATTCTATTAAACATAAATATTGCATTGTTAGTTTTATCAATAAACTTTAATATTATAGAAAAAGTAAGAGTAGTGTAAACGATTTTAATGTTATTTCCGTGTACACTAGAATTTTCTTTTAAGACAATAGAACCATATACCCGCCGTCCTTTTGAAGTATTTAATTTTGCTAACACTGAAATATCTTCAATGTACATATTTTATTTTATATTTTTAAGAGTGAATTGTACTGTATTTTACGACGTCTCTACGTTTCTTCTGCGAAGAAAAATTTATCTTCCATTGCATTATTTTTTTCAACACTACTTGGATCATTGTACATTGTATTTATAAGTATATTTACAAAACCGAAATAAATTTATATTAAATGTCATTAACTCGAAGCAGAAACAAGAAAAACTGCGTGAATGAAGACAGAAAAAATATTAAGTAGCTGTTGCAGTTTGCTCACGAGTAATTTTTACTATTATGTGCCTGTATGGTGTGAAAGCACGAGTCAAAATGTGTTAAAAAGTTATTTAAATAATAAACAGAAAGATTAATAATTCTATTTTTTTTTTCTTACAACCAATTATAAGTGACGAAATGTCACCACGACCAAAAAGATCAACAGTCTGATTTTCAAAAATTCAAGCAAATATTTTTTTCAAAATAAAAAGCACCATTGTGTAATGTGAAACTATTTTGCATTAAAGTTAAACAATAAAAAAGTATCACTGGTAAGTATTAAGGCAACACGTTATAGTCAAGTCTTAAAATATTTTTCTCGTATTTTAATTTCATATGTTTTAAGCAGGAACCATTAGCTTGAGAGAGCTAGCCGGTGTTTGTTGACAGAATAAAGTCCTAACATGCTCAGTATACGTTAAATGCTTAAGACAGTTGAAAAATTCATATAAGTAACTTTTATGTTTCCCTACAAAAAATCTCGGCAACATTGAATTCCAGTGGTGATGTCTATCGATCGAGTGAAATATTTGTTGTCAATTATGATTTAATATGCGACAAATGATATACGAAAAAATAACCGCAATAATATCCGCAAAAATTACCGCAAAAATAACCGCAAATATTACTGCAAAATAACCGCAAAAATATCCGCAAAAATAACCCCAAAAATAACCGCAATAATATACGAAAAAATAACCGCAAATATTACCGCAATAATATCCGGAATAATATCCGCAAAAATAACCGCAAATATTACCGCAATAATATACGAAAAAATAACCGCAAAAATATCCGCAATAATATCCGCAAAAATAACCGCAATAATATCCGCTATAATAACCGCAAAAATAACCGCATATATTACTTAAAAATAACCGCTATAATATCCGCAAAAATAAGTCTAGACCCGTCGAAAAATTCCCAACTTTTCAATAATTTTGGACTATAAAATTAGGTGAAATTATGATTTTTATATAATATTCGTTGCATTAAAACCAAATATGTAATTAGAATTTTGATTTAACGTCAACTTGTCAAGTAATTAGCGTTGTTAAATCACTTTCATAAGCCTACATACGGCATTTCTTGTTTGAATTTTGACAACTTTTGCGAACCGATATTACCGCTACCTGACAACAAAACGCTGAACTATTTTGGATGCCACGCCCACTTATATGTAGAACTGGTTTGTATCTTGGATAAGTGTTAGATACAAACCAAAGTGGGCGTGGCTTTCAAAATAGTTCGGCGTTTTGTTGTCAGGTTTGAAGAAGGGGTCTGTCATTATATTCATTTAGGGTCAAAAATTTCAGACATTTAAGGATGATTTTCTTTATGTCATGTAATAATTGGGATATCAAATGAAAGCTAATTAATAACTCTAATGATTTATATAAAAAAACAGCCAATATGTCTAAGCGATGGCATTGAAATTTGCTTTTCCGTCAGCAACTACATCCCTTTCTGACATTTAAGGGTGGTTTGCCCCCCTTAATATATTGATTCCGATTATAATTGGGATATCTAATGAAAGATAATGAATAACTCTATCGATTGACATCGAAAAATTACCAATATCTCCAAGCTATTACTAAGAAAACTGATTTTCCTAAATCGACTTTTAACCTCAATAAAATGTTACTTAAATCATGTGAATTCGCGTAAAAAGTAATAAAAAACATTACACTTATATAAAATTGATGGTTTACAGCTAAATTTGACACTTAAATGTTGATTAAAGGTCTACTTTTCGAGAAATAAGCGTCTAAAGGGGGTCTGTCATTATCTTCATTTAGAGCCAAAAATATATTTATTTCTTCACTCCTATCGCTATAAATAGATAGATTATTAGTGCATGATACAAAATATAACAATTCTTCCACTCGAACATCATTTAAAATTGTATTTTTAACCAATTTGATTTGCATGTTTAGCGGATGTCAAAGTTGTTTATGTTTCGCTTTATAGGCAACCCGGTGAGCATCAAAAAAACAAAATTCGACGATTTGCCCTTTTTGAACATGCCAATATTCAGTACTCTAACTCAAATTTCAGACATTTAAGGATGATTTTCTTTATGTCATGTAATGATTGGGATACCAAATGAAAGCTAATTAATTACTCTATTGACTTATATTAAAAAACAGCCAATATGTCTATACGATGACATTGAAATTTGCTTTTCCGTCAGCAACTACATCCCTTTCTAACATTTAAGGGTGGTTTGCCCCCCTTAATATATTGATTCCGATTACGATTGGGATATCTATTGAAAGATAATGAATTACTCTATCGATTGACATCAAAAAAGTACCAATATCTCCAAGCAACTACTAAGAAAATTGATTTTCCCATATCGAACCTTGGCCTTAATAAAATGTTACTTAAATCATGTGATTTCGCGTAAAAAGTAATTAAAAACATTACACTTATATAAAATTGATGGTTTGCAGCTAAATTTGACACTTAAATGTTGATAAAAGGTCTACTTTTTGAGAAATTAGCAATTAAATGGGCCTAAAGAGTCGATAAAGAAAAATCAATTTTCAAAGTAATTGTTTGGAGATATTGATAATTTTTTGATATTAATCGATAGAGTAACTCATTAGCTTTCAACTGATATCCCAATCATAATTGAATTCAATAAAATAAGGGGGGAAAACCACCCTTAAATGTTAGAAAGGGATGTAGTTGCTGACGGAAAAGCAAATTTCAATGTCATCGTTTAGACATATTGGCTGTTTTTTTATATAAATCAATAGATTAATCAATTAGCTTTCATTTGGTATCCCAATCATTACATGACATAAAGAAAATCATCCTTAAATGTCTGAAATTTGAGTTAGAGTACTGAATATTGGCATGTTCAAAAAGGGCAAATCGTCGAATTTTGTTTTTTTGATGCTCACCGGGTTGCCTATAGAGCGAAACATAAACAACTTTGACATCCGCTAAACATGCAAATCAAATTGGTTGAAAATACAATTTTAAATGATGTTCGAGTGGAAAAAATGTTATATTTTGTATCATGCACTAATAATCTATCTATTTATAGCGATAGGAGTGAAGAAATAAATATATTTTTGGCTCTAAATGAAGATAATGACAGACCCCCTTTAGACGCTTATTTCTCGAAAAGTAGACCTTTAATCAACATTTAAGTGTCAAATTTAGCTGTAAACCATCAATTTTATATAAGTGTAATGTTTTTTATTACTTTTTACGCGAATTCACATGATTTAAGTAACATTTTATTGAGGTTAAAAGTCGATTTAGGAAAATCAGTTTTCTTAGTAATAGCTTGGAGATATTGGTAATTATTCGATGTCAATCGATAGAGTTATTCATTATCTTTCAATAGATATCCCAATCATAATCGGAATCAATATATTAAGGGGGGCAAACCACCCTTAAATGTTAGAAAGGGATGTAGTTGCTGACGGAAAAGCAAATTTCAATGTCATCGTTTAGACATATTGGCTGTTTTTTTATATAAATCAATAGATTAATCAATTAGCTTTCATTTGGTATCCCAATCATTACATGACATAAAGAAAATCATCCTTAAATGTCTGAAATTTGAGTTAGAGTACTGAATATTGGCATGTTCAAAAAGGGCAAATCGTCGAATTTTGTTTTTTTGATGCTCACCGGGTTGCCTATAGAGCGAAACATAAACAACTTTGACATCCGCTAAACATGCAAATCAAATTGGTTGAAAATACAATTTTAAATGATGTTCGAGTGGAAAAAATGTTATATTTTGTATCATGCACTAATAATCTATCTATTTATAGCGATAGGAGTGAAGAAATAAATATATTTTTGGCTCTAATTGAAGATAATGGCAGACCCCCTTTAGACGCATATTTCTCGAAAAGTAGACCTTTAATCAACATTTAAGTGTCAAATTTAGCTGTAAACCATCAATTTTATATAAGTGTAATGTTTTTTATTACTTTTTACGCGAATTCACATGATTTAAGTAACATTTTATTGAGGTTAAAAGTCGATTTAGGAAAATCAGTTTTCTTAGTAATAGCTTGGAGATATTGGTAATTATTCGATGTCAATCGATAGAGTTATTCATTATCTTTCAATAGATATCCCAATCATAATCGGAATCAATATATTAAGGGGGGCAAACCACCCTTAAATGTTAGAAAGGGATGTAGTTGCTGACGGAAAAGCAAATTTCAATGTCATCGTTTAGACATATTGGCTGTTTTTTTATATAAATCAATAGAGTAATCAATTAGCTTTCATTTGGTATCCCAATCATTACATGACATAAAGAAAATCATCCTTAAATGTCTGAAATTTGAGTTAGAGTACTGAATATTGGCATGTTCAAAAAGGGAAAATCGTCGAATTTTGTTTTTTTTGATGCTCACCGGGTTGCCTATAGAGCGAAACATAAACAACTTTGACATCCGCTAAACATGCAAATCAAATTGGTTGAAAATACAATTTTAAATGATGTTCGAGTGGAAGAATTGTTATATTTTGTATCATGCACTAATAATCTATCTATTTATAGCGATAGGAGTGAAGAAATAAATATATTTTTGGCTCTAAATGAAGATAATGACAGACCCCCTTTAGACGCTTATTTCTCGAAAAGTAGACCTTTAATCAACATTTAAGTGTCAAATTTAGCTGTAAACCATCAATTTTATATAAGTGTAATGTTTTTTATTACTTTTTACGCGAATTCACATGATTTAAGTAACATTTTATTGAGGTTAAAAGTCGATTTAGGAAAATCAGTTTTCTTAGTAATAGCTTGGAGATATTGGTAATTATTCGATGTCAATCGATAGAGTTATTCATTATCTTTCAATAGATATCCCAATCATAATCGGAATCAATATATTAAGGGGGGCAAACCACCCTTAAATGTTAGAAAGGGATGTAGTTGCTGACGGAAAAGCAAATTTCAATGTCATCGTTTAGACATATTGGCTGTTTTTTTATATAAATCAATAGAGTAATCAATTAGCTTTCATTTGGTATCCCAATCATTACATGACATAAAGAAAATCATCCTTAAATGTCTGAAATTTGAGTTAGAGTACTGAATATTGGCATGTTCAAAAAGGGAAAATCGTCGAATTTTGTTTTTTTTGATGCTCACCGGGTTGCCTATAGAGCGAAACATAAACAACTTTGACATCCGCTAAACATGCAAATCAAATTGGTTGAAAATACAATTTTAAATGATGTTCGAGTGGAAGAATTGTTATATTTTGTATCATGCACTAATAATCTATCTATTTATAGCGATAGGAGTGAAGAAATAAATATATTTTTGGCTCTAATTGAAGATAATGGCAGACCCCCTTTAGACGCATATTTCTCGAAAAGTAGACCTTTAATCAACATTTAAGTGTCAAATTTAGCTGTAAACCATCAATTTTATATAAGTGTAATGTTTTTTATTACTTTTTACGCGAATTCACATGATTTAAGTAACATTTTATTGAGGTTAAAAGTCGATTTAGGAAAATCAGTTTTCTTAGTAATAGCTTGGAGATATTGGTAATTATTCGATGTCAATCGATAGAGTTATTCATTATCTTTCAATAGATATCCCAATCATAATCGGAATCAATATATTAAGGGGGGCAAACCACCCTTAAATGTTAGAAAGGGATGTAGTTGCTGACGGAAAAGCAAATTTCAATGTCATCGTTTAGACATATTGGCTGTTTTTTTATATAAATCAATAGAGTAATCAATTAGCTTTCATTTGGTATCCCAATCATTACATGACATAAAGAAAATCATCCTTAAATGTCTGAAATTTGAGTTAGAGTACTGAATATTGGCATGTTCAAAAAGGGAAAATCGTCGAATTTTGTTTTTTTTGATGCTCACCGGGTTGCCTATAGAGCGAAACATAAACAACTTTGACATCCGCTAAACATGCAAATCAAATTGGTTGAAAATACAATTTTAAATGATGTTCGAGTGGAAGAATTGTTATATTTTGTATCATGCACTAATAATCTATCTATTTATAGCGATAGGAGTGAAGAAATAAATATATTTTTGGCTCTAATTGAAGATAATGGCAGACCCCCTTTAGACGCATATTTCTCGAAAAGTAGACCTTTAATCAACATTTAAGTGTCAAATTTAGCTGTAAACCATCAATTTTATATAAGTGTAATGTTTTTTATTACTTTTTACGCGAATTCACATGATTTAAGTAACATTTTATTGAGGTTAAAAGTCGATTTAGGAAAATCAGTTTTCTTAGTAATAGCTTGGAGATATTGGTAATTATTCGATGTCAATCGATAGAGTTATTCATTATCTTTCAATAGATATCCCAATCATAATCGGAATCAATATATTAAGGGGGGCAAACCACCCTTAAATGTTAGAAAGGGATGTAGTTGCTGACGGAAAAGCAAATTTCAATGTCATCGTTTAGACATATTGGCTGTTTTTTTATATAAATCAATAGAGTAATCAATTAGCTTTCATTTGGTATCCCAATCATTACATGACATAAAGAAAATCATCCTTAAATGTCTGAAATTTGAGTTAGAGTACTGAATATTGGCATGTTCAAAAAGGGAAAATCGTCGAATTTTGTTTTTTTTGATGCTCACCGGGTTGCCTATAGAGCGAAACATAAACAACTTTGACATCCGCTAAACATGCAAATCAAATTGGTTGAAAATACAATTTTAAATGATGTTCGAGTGGAAGAATTGTTATATTTTGTATCATGCACTAATAATCTATCTATTTATAGCGATAGGAGTGAAGAAATAAATATATTTTTGGCTCTAATTGAAGATAATGGCAGACCCCCTTTAGACGCATATTTCTCGAAAAGTAGACCTTTAATCAACATTTAAGTGTCAAATTTAGCTGTAAACCATCAATTTTATATAAGTGTAATGTTTTTTATTACTTTTTACGCGAATTCACATGATTTAAGTAACATTTTATTGAGGTTAAAAGTCGATTTAGGAAAATCAGTTTTCTTAGTAATAGCTTGGAGATATTGGTAATTATTCGATGTCAATCGATAGAGTTATTCATTATCTTTCAATAGATATCCCAATCATAATCGGAATCAATATATTAAGGGGGGCAAACCACCCTTAAATGTTAGAAAGGGATGTAGTTGCTGACGGAAAAGCAAATTTCAATGTCATCGTTTAGACATATTGGCTGTTTTTTTATATAAATCAATAGAGTAATCAATTAGCTTTCATTTGGTATCCCAATCATTACATGACATAAAGAAAATCATCCTTAAATGTCTGAAATTTGAGTTAGAGTACTGAATATTGGCATGTTCAAAAAGGGAAAATCGTCGAATTTTGTTTTTTTTGATGCTCACCGGGTTGCCTATAGAGCGAAACATAAACAACTTTGACATCCGCTAAACATGCAAATCAAATTGGTTGAAAATACAATTTTAAATGATGTTCGAGTGGAAGAATTGTTATATTTTGTATCATGCACTAATAATCTATCTATTTATAGCGATAGGAGTGAAGAAATAAATATATTTTTGGCTCTAATTGAAGATAATGGCAGACCCCCTTTAGACGCATATTTCTCGAAAAGTAGACCTTTAATCAACATTTAAGTGTCAAATTTAGCTGTAAACCATCAATTTTATATAAGTGTAATGTTTTTTATTACTTTTTACGCGAATTCACATGATTTAAGTAACATTTTATTGAGGTTAAAAGTCGATTTAGGAAAATCAGTTTTCTTAGTAATAGCTTGGAGATATTGGTAATTATTCGATGTCAATCGATAGAGTTATTCATTATCTTTCAATAGATATCCCAATCATAATCGGAATCAATATATTAAGGGGGGCAAACCACCCTTAAATGTTAGAAAGGGATGTAGTTGCTGACGGAAAAGCAAATTTCAATGTCATCGTTTAGACATATTGGCTGTTTTTTTATATAAATCAATAGAGTAATCAATTAGCTTTCATTTGGTATCCCAATCATTACATGACATAAAGAAAATCATCCTTAAATGTCTGAAATTTGAGTTAGAGTACTGAATATTGGCATGTTCAAAAAGGGCAAATCGTCGAATTTTGTTTTTTTGATGCTCACCGGGTTGCCTATAGAGCGAAACATAAACAACTTTGACATCCGCTAAACATGCAAATCAAATTGGTTGAAAATACAATTTTAAATGATGTTCGAGTGGAAGAATTGTTATATTTTGTATCATGCACTAATAATCTATCTATTTATAGCGATAGGAGTGAAGAAATAAATATATTTTTGGCTCTAAATGAAGATAATGACAGACCCCCTTTAGACGCTTATTTCTCGAAAAGTAGACCTTTAATCAACATTTAAGTGTCAAATTTAGCTGTAAACCATCAATTTTATATAAGTGTAATGTTTTTTATTACTTTTTACGCGAATTCACATGATTTAAGTAACATTTTATTGAGGTTAAAAGTCGATTTAGGAAAATCAGTTTTCTTAGTAATAGCTTGGAGATATTGGTAATTATTCGATGTCAATCGATAGAGTTATTCATTATCTTTCAATAGATATCCCAATCATAATCGGAATCAATATATTAAGGGGGGCAAACCACCCTTAAATGTTAGAAAGGGATGTAGTTGCTGACGGAAAAGCAAATTTCAATGTCATCGTTTAGACATATTGGCTGTTTTTTTATATAAATCAATAGATTAATCAATTAGCTTTCATTTGGTATCCCAATCATTACATGACATAAAGAAAATCATCCTTAAATGTCTGAAATTTGAGTTAGAGTACTGAATATTGGCATGTTCAAAAAGGGCAAATCGTCGAATTTTGTTTTTTTGATGCTCACCGGGTTGCCTATAGAGCGAAACATAAACAACTTTGACATCCGCTAAACATGCAAATCAAATTGGTTGAAAATACAATTTTAAATGATGTTCGAGTGGAAGAATTGTTATATTTTGTATCATGCACTAATAATCTATCTATTTATAGCGATAGGAGTGAAGAAATAAATATATTTTTGGCTCTAAATGAAGATAATGACAGACCCCCTTTAGACGCTTATTTCTCGAAAAGTAGACCTTTAATCAACATTTAAGTGTCAAATTTAGCTGTAAACCATCAATTTTATATAAGTGTAATGTTTTTTATTACTTTTTACGCGAATTCACATGATTTAAGTAACATTTTATTGAGGTTAAAAGTCGATTTAGGAAAATCAGTTTTCTTAGTAATAGCTTGGAGATATTGGTAATTATTCGATGTCAATCGATAGAGTTATTCATTATCTTTCAATAGATATCCCAATCATAATCGGAATCAATATATTAAGGGGGGCAAACCACCCTTAAATGTTAGAAAGGGATGTAGTTGCTGACGGAAAAGCAAATTTCAATGTCATCGTTTAGACATATTGGCTGTTTTTTTATATAAATCAATAGATTAATCAATTAGCTTTCATTTGGTATCCCAATCATTACATGACATAAAGAAAATCATCCTTAAATGTCTGAAATTTGAGTTAGAGTACTGAATATTGGCATGTTCAAAAAGGGCAAATCGTCGAATTTTGTTTTTTTGATGCTCACCGGGTTGCCTATAGAGCGAAACATAAACAACTTTGACATCCGCTAAACATGCAAATCAAATTGGTTGAAAATACAATTTTAAATGATGTTCGAGTGGAAGAATTGTTATATTTTGTATCATGCACTAATAATCTATCTATTTATAGCGATAGGAGTGAAGAAATAAATATATTTTTGGCTCTAAATGAAGATAATGACAGACCCCCTTTAGACGCTTATTTCTCGAAAAGTAGACCTTTAATCAACATTTAAGTGTCAAATTTAGCTGTAAACCATCAATTTTATATAAGTGTAATGTTTTTTATTACTTTTTACGCGAATTCACATGATTTAAGTAACATTTTATTGAGGTTAAAAGTCGATTTAGGAAAATCAGTTTTCTTAGTAATAGCTTGGAGATATTGGTAATTATTCGATGTCAATCGATAGAGTTATTCATTATCTTTCAATAGATATCCCAATCATAATCGGAATCAATATATTAAGGGGGGCAAACCACCCTTAAATGTTAGAAAGGGATGTAGTTGCTGACGGAAAAGCAAATTTCAATGTCATCGTTTAGACATATTGGCTGTTTTTTTATATAAATCAATAGATTAATCAATTAGCTTTCATTTGGTATCCCAATCATTACATGACATAAAGAAAATCATCCTTAAATGTCTGAAATTTGAGTTAGAGTACTGAATATTGGCATGTTCAAAAAGGGCAAATCGTCGAATTTTGTTTTTTTGATGCTCACCGGGTTGCCTATAGAGCGAAACATAAACAACTTTGACATCCGCTAAACATGCAAATCAAATTGGTTGAAAATACAATTTTAAATGATGTTCGAGTGGAAAAAATGTTATATTTTGTATCATGCACTAATAATCTATCTATTTATAGCGATAGGAGTGAAGAAATAAATATATTTTTGGCTCTAAATGAAGATAATGACAGACCCCCTTTAGACGCTTATTTCTCGAAAAGTAGACCTTTAATCAACATTTAAGTGTCAAATTTAGCTGTAAACCATCAATTTTATATAAGTGTAATGTTTTTTATTACTTTTTACGCGAATTCACATGATTTAAGTAACATTTTATTGAGGTTAAAAGTCGATTTAGGAAAATCAGTTTTCTTAGTAATAGCTTGGAGATATTGGTAATTATTCGATGTCAATCGATAGAGTTATTCATTATCTTTCAATAGATATCCCAATCATAATCGGAATCAATATATTAAGGGGGGCAAACCACCCTTAAATGTTAGAAAGGGATGTAGTTGCTGACGGAAAAGCAAATTTCAATGTCATCGTTTAGACATATTGGCTGTTTTTTTATATAAATCAATAGATTAATCAATTAGCTTTCATTTGGTATCCCAATCATTACATGACATAAAGAAAATCATCCTTAAATGTCTGAAATTTGAGTTAGAGTACTGAATATTGGCATGTTCAAAAAGGGCAAATCGTCGAATTTTGTTTTTTTGATGCTCACCGGGTTGCCTATAGAGCGAAACATAAACAACTTTGACATCCGCTAAACATGCAAATCAAATTGGTTGAAAATACAATTTTAAATGATGTTCGAGTGGAAAAAATGTTATATTTTGTATCATGCACTAATAATCTATCTATTTATAGCGATAGGAGTGAAGAAATAAATATATTTTTGGCTCTAAATGAAGATAATGACAGACCCCCTTTAGACGCTTATTTCTCGAAAAGTAGACCTTTAATCAACATTTAAGTGTCAAATTTAGCTGTAAACCATCAATTTTATATAAGTGTAATGTTTTTTATTACTTTTTACGCGAATTCACATGATTTAAGTAACATTTTATTGAGGTTAAAAGTCGATTTAGGAAAATCAGTTTTCTTAGTAATAGCTTGGAGATATTGGTAATTATTCGATGTCAATCGATAGAGTTATTCATTATCTTTCAATAGATATCCCAATCATAATCGGAATCAATATATTAAGGGGGGCAAACCACCCTTAAATGTTAGAAAGGGATGTAGTTGCTGACGGAAAAGCAAATTTCAATGTCATCGTTTAGACATATTGGCTGTTTTTTTATATAAATCAATAGATTAATCAATTAGCTTTCATTTGGTATCCCAATCATTACATGACATAAAGAAAATCATCCTTAAATGTCTGAAATTTGAGTTAGAGTACTGAATATTGGCATGTTCAAAAAGGGCAAATCGTCGAATTTTGTTTTTTTGATGCTCACCGGGTTGCCTATAGAGCGAAACATAAACAACTTTGACATCCGCTAAACATGCAAATCAAATTGGTTGAAAATACAATTTTAAATGATGTTCGAGTGGAAAAAATGTTATATTTTGTATCATGCACTAATAATCTATCTATTTATAGCGATAGGAGTGAAGAAATAAATATATTTTTGGCTCTAATTGAAGATAATGGCAGACCCCCTTTAGACGCATATTTCTCGAAAAGTAGACCTTTAATCAACATTTAAGTGTCAAATTTAGCTGTAAACCATCAATTTTATATAAGTGTAATGTTTTTTATTACTTTTTACGCGAATTCACATGATTTAAGTAACATTTTATTGAGGTTAAAAGTCGATTTAGGAAAATCAGTTTTCTTAGTAATAGCTTGGAGATATTGGTAATTATTCGATGTCAATCGATAGAGTTATTCATTATCTTTCAATAGATATCCCAATCATAATCGGAATCAATATATTAAGGGGGGCAAACCACCCTTAAATGTTAGAAAGGGATGTAGTTGCTGACGGAAAAGCAAATTTCAATGTCATCGTTTAGACATATTGGCTGTTTTTTTATATAAATCAATAGAGTAATCAATTAGCTTTCATTTGGTATCCCAATCATTACATGACATAAAGAAAATCATCCTTAAATGTCTGAAATTTGAGTTAGAGTACTGAATATTGGCATGTTCAAAAAGGGAAAATCGTCGAATTTTGTTTTTTTTGATGCTCACCGGGTTGCCTATAGAGCGAAACATAAACAACTTTGACATCCGCTAAACATGCAAATCAAATTGGTTGAAAATACAATTTTAAATGATGTTCGAGTGGAAGAATTGTTATATTTTGTATCATGCACTAATAATCTATCTATTTATAGCGATAGGAGTGAAGAAATAAATATATTTTTGGCTCTAATTGAAGATAATGGCAGACCCCCTTTAGACGCATATTTCTCGAAAAGTAGACCTTTAATCAACATTTAAGTGTCAAATTTAGCTGTAAACCATCAATTTTATATAAGTGTAATGTTTTTTATTACTTTTTACGCGAATTCACATGATTTAAGTAACATTTTATTGAGGTTAAAAGTCGATTTAGGAAAATCAGTTTTCTTAGTAATAGCTTGGAGATATTGGTAATTATTCGATGTCAATCGATAGAGTTATTCATTATCTTTCAATAGATATCCCAATCATAATCGGAATCAATATATTAAGGGGGGCAAACCACCCTTAAATGTTAGAAAGGGATGTAGTTGCTGACGGAAAAGCAAATTTCAATGTCATCGTTTAGACATATTGGCTGTTTTTTTATATAAATCAATAGAGTAATCAATTAGCTTTCATTTGGTATCCCAATCATTACATGACATAAAGAAAATCATCCTTAAATGTCTGAAATTTGAGTTAGAGTACTGAATATTGGCATGTTCAAAAAGGGAAAATCGTCGAATTTTGTTTTTTTTGATGCTCACCGGGTTGCCTATAGAGCGAAACATAAACAACTTTGACATCCGCTAAACATGCAAATCAAATTGGTTGAAAATACAATTTTAAATGATGTTCGAGTGGAAGAATTGTTATATTTTGTATCATGCACTAATAATCTATCTATTTATAGCGATAGGAGTGAAGAAATAAATATATTTTTGGCTCTAATTGAAGATAATGGCAGACCCCCTTTAGACGCATATTTCTCGAAAAGTAGACCTTTAATCAACATTTAAGTGTCAAATTTAGCTGTAAACCATCAATTTTATATAAGTGTAATGTTTTTTATTACTTTTTACGCGAATTCACATGATTTAAGTAACATTTTATTGAGGTTAAAAGTCGATTTAGGAAAATCAGTTTTCTTAGTAATAGCTTGGAGATATTGGTAATTATTCGATGTCAATCGATAGAGTTATTCATTATCTTTCAATAGATATCCCAATCATAATCGGAATCAATATATTAAGGGGGGCAAACCACCCTTAAATGTTAGAAAGGGATGTAGTTGCTGACGGAAAAGCAAATTTCAATGTCATCGTTTAGACATATTGGCTGTTTTTTTATATAAATCAATAGAGTAATCAATTAGCTTTCATTTGGTATCCCAATCATTACATGACATAAAGAAAATCATCCTTAAATGTCTGAAATTTGAGTTAGAGTACTGAATATTGGCATGTTCAAAAAGGGAAAATCGTCGAATTTTGTTTTTTTTGATGCTCACCGGGTTGCCTATAGAGCGAAACATAAACAACTTTGACATCCGCTAAACATGCAAATCAAATTGGTTGAAAATACAATTTTAAATGATGTTCGAGTGGAAGAATTGTTATATTTTGTATCATGCACTAATAATCTATCTATTTATAGCGATAGGAGTGAAGAAATAAATATATTTTTGGCTCTAATTGAAGATAATGGCAGACCCCCTTTAGACGCATATTTCTCGAAAAGTAGACCTTTAATCAACATTTAAGTGTCAAATTTAGCTGTAAACCATCAATTTTATATAAGTGTAATGTTTTTTATTACTTTTTACGCGAATTCACATGATTTAAGTAACATTTTATTGAGGTTAAAAGTCGATTTAGGAAAATCAGTTTTCTTAGTAATAGCTTGGAGATATTGGTAATTATTCGATGTCAATCGATAGAGTTATTCATTATCTTTCAATAGATATCCCAATCATAATCGGAATCAATATATTAAGGGGGGCAAACCACCCTTAAATGTTAGAAAGGGATGTAGTTGCTGACGGAAAAGCAAATTTCAATGTCATCGTTTAGACATATTGGCTGTTTTTTTATATAAATCAATAGAGTAATCAATTAGCTTTCATTTGGTATCCCAATCATTACATGACATAAAGAAAATCATCCTTAAATGTCTGAAATTTGAGTTAGAGTACTGAATATTGGCATGTTCAAAAAGGGAAAATCGTCGAATTTTGTTTTTTTTGATGCTCACCGGGTTGCCTATAGAGCGAAACATAAACAACTTTGACATCCGCTAAACATGCAAATCAAATTGGTTGAAAATACAATTTTAAATGATGTTCGAGTGGAAGAATTGTTATATTTTGTATCATGCACTAATAATCTATCTATTTATAGCGATAGGAGTGAAGAAATAAATATATTTTTGGCTCTAATTGAAGATAATGGCAGACCCCCTTTAGACGCATATTTCTCGAAAAGTAGACCTTTAATCAACATTTAAGTGTCAAATTTAGCTGTAAACCATCAATTTTATATAAGTGTAATGTTTTTTATTACTTTTTACGCGAATTCACATGATTTAAGTAACATTTTATTGAGGTTAAAAGTCGATTTAGGAAAATCAGTTTTCTTAGTAATAGCTTGGAGATATTGGTAATTATTCGATGTCAATCGATAGAGTTATTCATTATCTTTCAATAGATATCCCAATCATAATCGGAATCAATATATTAAGGGGGGCAAACCACCCTTAAATGTTAGAAAGGGATGTAGTTGCTGACGGAAAAGCAAATTTCAATGTCATCGTTTAGACATATTGGCTGTTTTTTTATATAAATCAATAGAGTAATCAATTAGCTTTCATTTGGTATCCCAATCATTACATGACATAAAGAAAATCATCCTTAAATGTCTGAAATTTGAGTTAGAGTACTGAATATTGGCATGTTCAAAAAGGGAAAATCGTCGAATTTTGTTTTTTTTGATGCTCACCGGGTTGCCTATAGAGCGAAACATAAACAACTTTGACATCCGCTAAACATGCAAATCAAATTGGTTGAAAATACAATTTTAAATGATGTTCGAGTGGAAGAATTGTTATATTTTGTATCATGCACTAATAATCTATCTATTTATAGCGATAGGAGTGAAGAAATAAATATATTTTTGGCTCTAAATGAAGATAATGACAGACCCCCTTTAGACGCTTATTTCTCGAAAAGTAGACCTTTAATCAACATTTAAGTGTCAAATTTAGCTGTAAACCATCAATTTTATATAAGTGTAATGTTTTTTATTACTTTTTACGCGAATTCACATGATTTAAGTAACATTTTATTGAGGTTAAAAGTCGATTTAGGAAAATCAGTTTTCTTAGTAATAGCTTGGAGATATTGGTAATTATTCGATGTCAATCGATAGAGTTATTCATTATCTTTCAATAGATATCCCAATCATAATCGGAATCAATATATTAAGGGGGGCAAACCACCCTTAAATGTTAGAAAGGGATGTAGTTGCTGACGGAAAAGCAAATTTCAATGTCATCGTTTAGACATATTGGCTGTTTTTTTATATAAATCAATAGAGTAATCAATTAGCTTTCATTTGGTATCCCAATCATTACATGACATAAAGAAAATCATCCTTAAATGTCTGAAATTTGAGTTAGAGTACTGAATATTGGCATGTTCAAAAAGGGAAAATCGTCGAATTTTGTTTTTTTGATGCTCACCGGGTTGCCTATAGAGCGAAACATAAACAACTTTGACATCCGCTAAACATGCAAATCAAATTGGTTGAAAATACAATTTTAAATGATGTTCGAGTGGAAAAAATGTTATATTTTGTATCATGCACTAATAATCTATCTATTTATAGCGATAGGAGTGAAGAAATAAATATATTTTTGGCTCTAATTGAAGATAATGGCAGACCCCCTTTAGACGCATATTTCTCGAAAAGTAGACCTTTAATCAACATTTAAGTGTCAAATTTAGCTGTAAACCATCAATTTTATATAAGTGTAATGTTTTTTATTACTTTTTACGCGAATTCACATGATTTAAGTAACATTTTATTGAGGTTAAAAGTCGATTTAGGAAAATCAGTTTTCTTAGTAATAGCTTGGAGATATTGGTAATTATTCGATGTCAATCGATAGAGTTATTCATTATCTTTCAATAGATATCCCAATCATAATCGGAATCAATATATTAAGGGGGGCAAACCACCCTTAAATGTTAGAAAGGGATGTAGTTGCTGACGGAAAAGCAAATTTCAATGTCATCGTTTAGACATATTGGCTGTTTTTTTATATAAATCAATAGATTAATCAATTAGCTTTCATTTGGTATCCCAATCATTACATGACATAAAGAAAATCATCCTTAAATGTCTGAAATTTGAGTTAGAGTACTGAATATTGGCATGTTCAAAAAGGGCAAATCGTCGAATTTTGTTTTTTTGATGCTCACCGGGTTGCCTATAGAGCGAAACATAAACAACTTTGACATCCGCTAAACATGCAAATCAAATTGGTTGAAAATACAATTTTAAATGATGTTCGAGTGGAAGAATTGTTATATTTTGTATCATGCACTAATAATCTATCTATTTATAGCGATAGGAGTGAAGAAATAAATATATTTTTGGCTCTAAATGAAGATAATGACAGACCCCCTTTAGACGCTTATTTCTCGAAAAGTAGACCTTTAATCAACATTTAAGTGTCAAATTTAGCTGTAAACCATCAATTTTATATAAGTGTAATGTTTTTTATTACTTTTTACGCGAATTCACATGATTTAAGTAACATTTTATTGAGGTTAAAAGTCGATTTAGGAAAATCAGTTTTCTTAGTAATAGCTTGGAGATATTGGTA